>CM038679.1:664953008-666289389 GCA_021605205.1 Aegilops longissima | reverse complement strand
AGGGGGATATGGGCCAAGAAAGGTCCGATGTATCGGTCAGCTATACCTAATCCTTCACGCAAAAACGCATCACACCCTTTGTAGGTTCAATCCGAAGTCAAGCGCAGGCACCTCCTCCTCAGGGAGGCCCGTTAACATACCTGCAAGTAAAAATTCTTTCAATATGTTTCCTCGCCGAGCTGTACTACAGTTCATTTGGGCACTTACAATAAATGCCGCGACGAAGCCTTTTGTTCTCCTTTACGGAGTCCGCCAGCTGAGTGCGGACGTCTTTTAATTCCACATCCAGCCGGAGATTGGCATCTTAAATATTGTTCTTCTCCTGCCTAACTTGCGTAAGAACGCGCTCGCCAGCCTTTAGACGCCTTTTGAGATGCGACTCGTCATCTCTTACGCCCTCCGGATTCACCCCGGGATTGTCTGCAGAATTTACTGTTAGACTTGTCATACCAAGCCACTTACTAACTGGTGCATCTTCGTACAATTGAGACAAATGTTACCAGATGAGGCCTTCTGGGATTCCTCTAGCTTGGCAACTGTGGCCCTCAGCTGGGCCTTGCACTGCTCTAGCTCCAGACAATTGCTCATTCTTATCTACAAGGACCTGTGCATATATTGATCCTTAAAACAGCTGTTCCAACCGTTTCAAGTCTCAGGGGCTACTGCTATACATGTTTATCAAATTTTCTTACCCGTATATCTTTGGTATATTCGTCCGTCGCTCGGGCAAGCCCGCCTTGTGCAGCTCGGATGTATGTGTCTCCCGAATTGAAAGCGTTAAATGCCTCTTCGGAAAAGATGTTGTTGTGAAGTACGGCCCGTCGGCGCCGGTGATTCATGGCGCTCTCTACTTCGGAATTCGTGGCAGAGAGCATATCCGCGTCCTCCGTCGGAGGACTATGCGGCATCGGCCTCACGTCCGCCTCCTCTCTCGAAGCCGGTTTTGGAATCCAGCTGGTGGAGGCACGATTGGCAGGATCCCCGGATATAGTCCGGCTAGTCCTCTTCCTGCCGGGACACAAAGGGCGCTGTTACACTTCAAAAACAATAAATCGCAGAGCAGGTTTTTACCTCACCTCTGTAGCGGCGTTTCGACCCTAACCGCCTTCCTCTTAAGCCTGCCCGATCCGGACGCCCGTTGCCGACGGGTCACTAGGGGCTCGGCCCCGCGCTCGACCGCTGCCTCTCGCAAAGCACGACACTTCAGGGGTAGGGCATGACATCAGAAGGGAGTCCTATTTGGAGGATAGAGCTTTCGGCTCGGCTTACGCGTGACGCAGGTAGCAGTCCGGGATAGTCGACAATAATAGCCACTGAGGTGCCATCGCAGCTTGCCTGATAAAATATCCCGTTGACAAGCTCCACAATAATATCCGGATCTTCTTCGAGTCCTGGATCGAGGGCCCTTCCAGGGTCCTCTGGCTGCGGGGAAGGGCTGGAGATCCCTCCGACGGCCCTCCTCAGTTCCTGCTCGAAAATATTGAGGCAGATAATCTTAGCAAAGAACGCCACAATAAGTGAAGCGGAGAAAAGAATAACGACTTATCCAGCTTGGGGGTTGTACATAGAAAACCCATCTTGCGGTTTAATGTGAGGGAATTCTTCTTCTTCTCCTTTATACAGGTCGGATAATATCCTCGCTAGAGCAGTGCCGGAGTACGGACCCTTACGGCCGCAGCGGGTAGCATCATCTTCCCCGTTGAAGTTCCACATGGGCTTCCCCCGATATTGAAGCGGTTGCACCCCCCGCATTATGCATATTGCCATAACCTCGACTATCGTCAGTCCGGATTTGGCCAGTAACTTTATCCTGCTCATCAGGAAGTGTATTTCCCTAGTATCCTCCTCTTGGGGGCCCCGAGGGCGCCAGCTTCGACGTGCCCTCGGCGGGGCGTTACTGAACTTGGGGAGACCTGTCCGGAACGGATCCGGAAGGGGAACGTCATCAACGTAAAACCATTCCGAAGGCCAGTTCTCCGGTGCCTTCTTGGGGGTGCCGGATAGGTATTCGGTCTCGGCAATGCGCCATACTTCGGCTCCGCCTACTTGACATAGGGATTCTCCCTAGTTGCGAGGGACGACGCAGAACAGCTTCTTCCATAACCCTAAGTGAGCCT
Organism: Aegilops longissima; assembly: GCA_021605205.1. Lineage (NCBI taxonomy): Eukaryota > Viridiplantae > Streptophyta > Magnoliopsida > Poales > Poaceae > Aegilops > Aegilops longissima. The sequence goes on along the minus strand of CM038679.1, from coordinate 666,287,272 downwards.
CGCAGCCTAGAAACAGCTCGCAAAGGGCAACATATCCTGCTATATGTAGCACGGAGGTAGGGGTAAAGTTGTGCAACCGAGGCAGAGAACTCCTGTGAGCCCGCCAAGAAACGGGTGAATAGGAAACCCGATGCCCTTAGCGATGCGGATGAGGCATATTCGCTCCTCGAGATGGATTAGAGATCCTCCGCTTGCTCCCCGCCATTATAGGTGGCTATTCCGGCTCGGACAGGGACCATGAACGCTGGTGGAAGATACCCTTGGGTTTGTAACTCTATCAAACGGCTATGAGGAACTGAACACTCTTCCCATTCCCCCGGCTTAGAGCGAGGAGAGCGAGAACAAGAGCTGCGACGACCAACCATGTTGAAATGTTTTCTTCCAGAGCGCTCTGTTGGATGCTTGCTCGAGGGAAGAGGATGAGGTTTGATCTCGGGAATCCCGCCTCCTCAAATAGACGGTCAACCCGCTGGATCGGGGGTGGAAAATGCAAAATGTTTCGGCTCGTGATTCGCCGACACGTGGAGGAGGTCATTATTGAGGCATAGAAGCTGAAGAGTATACATCGAGGGGAAGCCGGACACTATCTGTCGTAACAGGTACTTTGGAGAATTCGGAGATGGAACCCGCCTTGCAATGTCGAAGACAAGACTGACCGGACTCATCGTCATTGAAGCCTGGTTCAGGGGCTACTGAGGGAGTCCTGGATTAGGGGGTATCCGGACAACCGGACTATATACTTTGTCCGGACTATTGGAGCGTGAAGATACAAGACTCAAGACTCCATCCCGTGTCCGGACGGGACTCTCCTTTGCGTGGAAGACAAGCTTGACGATCCGGATAATATATTTCCTTCCTTGTAACCGACTCCATGTAAACCCTAGCCCTCTCCGGTGTCTATATAAACCGGAGAGGATGGTCCTTAGAAGGCCGATCACGATCACAACCATAATCATCACAGGCTAGCTTCTAGGGTTTAGCCTCTACGATCTCGTGGTAGATCTACTCTTGTACTACTCATATCATCAATATTAATCAAGCAGGAAGTAGGGTTTTACCTCCATCGAGAGGGCCTGAACCTGGGTAAACATTGTGTCCCTTGCTTTCTGTTACCATCAGCCTAAGACGCACAGAATCGGACCCCCTACCCGAGATCCGCCGGTTTTGACACCGACAACGACTGCTAGATATGCATTTAGAGTTAATGGAGAGCTCACTGATCCAGTTGTCCCATCGCGTGGTATTCGACACAGGGATCCCATCAGCCACTATCTCTTCCTACTTTGCACTGAAGGTTTATCATGTCTGTTGTAGCAAAAGGAGCGCCTTGGTGAGATACATGGTTTACTTAATGGTCGACAAGGCCTCCAATCTCACATATGTTTTTGCAGACGATAGTATCTTTTTTGCAGAGAGTGATCGTCGTATAGTGGAGGTATTGCATGCCACTCTGACGACATACTGCGATGCCTCTAGTCAGAAGTTAATTTGAGGAAGTCCTCAATTTTCTTTGGTTGTTAAACAAGAGGTAAGGAACATACTACAAGTTCACAATGAACTACTACAAGACACATACCTTCGTATGCCTACTGAGATAAGCCAAGCTGTTTGTGGTTCTTTTAAATTCTTACTCGCCCGTGTGTGGAAGAGCATACATGGATGGACTGGCCGACCCTTGTCTATGGCCGGTAAGGAAGTATACGCTTGAAAGTGGTTGCACAGTCCATACCGACTTATGTTATGAGCTGCTTCCAGGTTCTTGTGTCAACGCATGACAAGATGAGAAAGTCCATTGCTGACTATTGGTGGGGCATTGAGGATGACCGAGAAAAGATGGACTCGTGCAGTTGGGCATGGCTATTCACTCAGAGGTCCCTTGGTGGTATGGCCTTTCATGATTTTGTTCTCTTCAAACCAAGCAATGCTGGGGAAGCATAGTTGGCGCTTATTGCCTGACCCGTCGTCGTTGTGCGGTAAGGTCATTAAGGGAAGATACTTTTCGGACTGTGATTTTATGGATGCAACTTATCCTAGGGTAGCATCCTGACCTGACGCAACATTTTTTTTGGCAGAGAGCTAGTTTTGAAAGGCTTGAGTTGGGTGGTGGGTACAAGAAACAACATTAAGTTGTTGAATCATAATTGGATTCTAGGCCACCCAGCGGGGTCTTTTCATAATCTGATCCCTATTCCTGAGGGAGTGGTAGTAGATTTCCTCATGAATGTTTATCGAACAGCTTGGGACGAAGGGGTGGTCCGAAGTGTTTTTCCGGAGATGATGGTCAATGTAGTGTTACAGATTTCACTCAGTCTGTGTGCAGTGGATGACTTTTTTACCTAGCCTCATGATCGCTTTGGTTCCTACTTAGTCACATCGGCATATAAGCTAGCCAACACTGAGGAATTTCATGATACTCGTAACTCTAGTGGCCATGGTGTGCAATCAAACTTTGGTGTTGAAGCTCTTTAGAAGGTCGATGCTTCAGGGAAAATGAAGATCCTTCTCTAGAGGCTCACGGTTGTTTGTCGACGGGCAATTAGTTGTTATGAAGCCATGTGAGGGAATCCTGGACTAGGGGGTGTCCGGATGGCCGAACTATCATCTTTGGCCGGACTCCTAGACTATGAAGATACAAGATTGAAGACTTCGTCCCGTGTCCGGATAGGACTTTCCTTGGCGTGGAAGGCAAGCTTGGCGATACGGATATGTAGATTTCCTACCATTGTAACCGACTCTGTGTAACCCTAATCCTATTCGGTGTCTATATAAACCGAAGGGTTTTATTCCGTAGGACAAAACAACAATCATACCATAGGCTAGCTTCTAGGGTTTAGCCTCTCTGATCTCGTGGTAGATCTACTCTTGTACTACCCATATCATCAATATTAATCAAGCAGGAGTAGGGTATTACCTCCATCGAGAGGGCCCGAACCTGGTAAAACATCGTGTCCCTTGTCTCTGTTACCATCCGCCTAGACGCACAGTTCGGGACCCCCTACCCGAGATCCGCCGGTTTTGACATCGACATTGGTGCTTTCATTGAGAGTTCCTCGTGTCGCCACCGATAGGTCTGATGGCACCTTCGATCATCAACAACGATGCGGTCAGTGGTGAGACCTTTCTCCCGGACAGATCTTCAGATTCGGCGGCTTTGCATCGCGGGCCAATTCGCTGGCAACTGGAGCAGATCGAAGCTACGCCCCTGGCCATCAGGTCAGGTTTGGAAGTTTAAACTACACGGCCGACATCCGCGGAGACTTGATCTTCGACGAATTCAAGCCGCAGCCGAGCGCACCGCACTATCTCGATGGGCATGATCTAACTCTGCCGCCGAACAGTGTCCTGGAGGCCGCACTAGTGTCCGCTCCGAACATTGATTCGGAGCCGATCTCGCCTATCGAGGATGGTTGGTTGGACACCACCTCGGGGGCTGAAATCTCTACGGCGATCGAGCCGAACACCATCCCTGTCCGTCGCGAAGCTCGTGACCCCCAGGTGCCGGACTCCTCTCTAGACTCCGAACCTTCCGCGCCCTTGCCAGTCGAATCCGATTGGGCGCCGGTTATGGAATTCACTGCCGTGGACATCTTTCAGCACTCGCCTTTCGGCGATATCCTGAACTCACTAAAGTCTCTCTCTTTATCAGGAGAGCCCTGGCCGGACTGCGGTCAGGAAGGTTGGGATTCGGACGACGAGGAAATTCAACGCCCACCCACCACCCACTTCAGAGCCATCGCCGATGATTTAACCGACATGCTCGATTCGACCAAGACATCGACGGTATGGACGACGATGTCAGAGACGACCAAGAACCAGCGCCTACAGGGCACTGGAAGGCCACCACAACTCACGATGTGTGCATGGTGGATACACCCAAGGGAAGCGATAGCGAGGAGCAACGAGACACTGCGAAAAGTAATCCTCCGGAAAAGCAGTCAAAACGGCGACGTAAGCCGCTCAAAACCCCACCTCGACAAAGACAACGCCCACACAGACCCAGCCATAGAGCAGGGCGAGCCGGCCGACGATGAACATGCCATGGAGCAACCATCCGAACAGGATAACTTGGATAAACAACCCGTCCCCGGCAACGACAGCAGTCCGGACAATCTCTCGCCGGACATATCATTGGAGCAGAAGAACCTCCACAGAGAGCTCTGCCGCCACCGCACGTAGCCTAAAAAGCAGAAACGGAAGCTCAAAACAGCGGAAGACGACCAATGAGATGGAGCAAAGTACTCAACACCACAGATAAATATGGCGATAGCCGCCGAACAAAGAGCTACCCAAAGCGCAAACTATCGCCGATTCGATGAGGAGGCCGAGAGCCCCACGATCAAAGAATAAAGAGGCCGCCCGCCGGATAGACGCACCATGTGGCAAACATAGAGGGCAAGCGGCGCCAAGACACAAGCCGCACGCAATCCGCATAAGGAATCGCGACTAAAAGAATGGCCCACCAGGTCTATCTACGGGCCAAGAAAGCAAGCTCTAGAAAGCAACACAGCGTGTCGAGTATTCGAACACCACGGCACACCCAAATACCGGGGCGCCGCACATCCCCTATGTTTCACCGATGAGGTGCTGGATCACGGATTTCCAGCGGGATTCAAACCCGTAAACATAGAGGCATACGACGGAACAACAGACCCTGGAGTCTGGATCGAGGATTACATCCTGCACATACACATGGCTAGAGGAGATGACCTCCACGCCATAAAATACTTACCCCTCAAACTCAAAGGGCCAGCTCGGCATTGGCTTAAAAGCCTTCCCGAAAACACCATTTGAAGTTGGGAAGAGCTCGACGATGCGTTTCGGGCAAATTTTCAGGGGACCTATGTCTGCCCTCCGGATGCAGACGATCTAAGTCACATAACTCAACAGCCCAGAGAGTCAGCCCAGAAATTCTGGAACAGGTTCCTTACCAAAAAGAACCAAATAGTCGATCGTCCGGACGCCAAGCCTTAGCAGCCTTCAAACACAACGTCCGAGACAAATGGCTCGCAGACACCTCGCCAAGAAAAGCCGAGAACAATGGCCGCATTAACAAGCCTCATGACCCTCTTTATGGAGAGGATAGCTGGCTAGCAAGATGCAGCACCAGCGACCCAAGTACATCCGAGGTCAGGGATGGAAATGGGAAACCACGACGCAACAAGGACCAGCGCCGACCAGGGAAACAGTCCAAGAGCGCGATACCAATGCCGGATTCAAAAGCTCTCGCGTAACAATAAAAACTGCCCCTTAAGGATAATAGCGACGAGCTATCCAACTTAAACAAAATCTTGGACAAGATATGTCAAATCCACAGTACTCCCGGAAAGCCTGCAAACCATACCCACAGAGATTGTTGGGTCTTCAAGCAGTCCGGCAGACTCAACGCCGAACACAAGGGGCTCGACACACCAAGTGAGGATGATGACGAACCCCACAAGCGAGCACCGAAAACAAAAGAATTTCCCACAAGAGGTTAAAATAGTAAACTCACTTCACGTGATAAAGGGAAACAGAGCGGCGCCCACTAAAATGCGCGCCGCATGCACTACCCTAGCGGAGTACCAACACTGGTTGTCAAAACCAATCACCTTCGACCATCAGGACTACTCCGAAAGTATCCGGAACGCAGGATGGACTGCCTTGATATTGGATCCTATAATCGACGGATTCCAATTTACACAAGTCCTCATGGACGGCGGCAGTGACATAAACCTGATATATCAGGACACAATCCGCAGGATGGGGATAGAACCAACCAAAATTAGCCATAGCAACACTTCCTTTAAAGGAATAATGCCAGGCACATATGCCCATTGTACGGGCTCCCTAACATTAGAAGTTATGTTCGGTTCATCCGACAACTTCCATCGCAAAAAGTTAGTCTTCCATGTCGCCCCATTTAATAGTAGCCATCAAGCACTATTGGGACGCGGAGCTTTCGCCCGCTTTAACGCAATTCCGCATTATGCATCTCTTACACTTAAAATGCCCGGTCCACGCGGCATCATCTCATTAAAGGGAAACTCCGAGTATTCCTCGAATACGGAAAAATGTGAGACTGCCTTAACAGCCTCACACTAATACTGCTTTGCTGATCAAAGCATCTAAAGTAGGTCGTTCGCACCCGGACACGGTTAGGCAAGTCCGCTTAAATAAACAAGGGCTTACTAGCCGCCAGAACCCCTTACAAGGGGCTTCACGCATGTACAACAAGAGACAATAAAGCTCAATTTTATTCATTTTTTGAATCGTACTCTGTTTATTTCAAATTACATTTTTCGCACGATCTTTTCTCAACTAAGTTCCTCTCTTTTACAGATGAACGTCGTGCTATACTCGTCCAGGATACGGCACAACGGAGACACAGGCGCAGACGTGCAGCAGGGAACCGTTGAAAGGATTCTTTTCAGATTAAGACCCTGCATAAACCTTTCTCACTGTCTCTTGTTGTTATTCATCCCCCGGTCTCTTGTTATAACCGAGGAGGAGGTTGGCGTTTTGGCATCGGCCGCGTCAGAATTTTGCACGTACCTGGACACCAGGGGCTTGTTATCAAGGGCATTGTTCAGCCCACTTTATAAAAGACCGAATATCTTAGGGAGTGTTCGGCGTCTCGATTTAGGCCTTATATGCATCAGCTCTGAATCATGTCTTTGGTAAAATGTTGGGTTTGCCTGGCTCCTGTGTTTTGCTGCCTTACGCCCGCTCTATCGCTAACGCGGCACCGGAGAACTATCTGCGACAGTGCCCGGCTCGCCAAAGCGAGCACCTCAAGAGAGTAAGCCAAAACTGATGTCATGATATAGCGAGAGACTGGTCAACCACTCGATGACCCACGGAATGTTTAGAATTCTCCAAGATTAACGAAGGACCGCTTTCGGTCAGCATATACGCACTCGAATTCGGGAGAGTGCGGTGCCTCCAGGGCTATATAGTAGCCCCACCATCGAACTCCTATGGCTAAGTGAAAGTGATAAAGCATTATAGTCCGTTGCCTAGTTTGCTACGCTACCACCTCCTTAATAGGACCAAGACGTTGATTATGTGAAAACCGCCTTCTTTGCAAACACCCCGCACTATGTGGGTGGGGGCTGAAGTCAAGACTGCCATCTTTCAAGTTATATATACATATACATCAACGGCGCGACAGGAGTAGTTTACTACTTGAACGCACAAGTATAAAAAGCTTTATATTATATTGAAACGTTGTTTCATAAGTTACACATGTCATTCAAACATAACATCCTTCGAGCATGCGTCTCTATTAAACGAGCGCCGGAAGAACTTCCTCAAAATAGCGCCGACCGGTACTCGGCTTCCGTCCAATCTAGGGGTGCAACGCCGGTGGCCTTCACTTCTGCCCAAGATGTCTTGACACAGGCAAGAGCCATCCGCACACCCTCAATGCACGCCGACCGCTTCATTGCGCCGTCACGGTACCGCATCAAGGAACTGCTGCACTAAGCCAAAATAACTCTTGGCTGAGGTTTCCCGCCACAAATGAGTCATGACATGCTTCATGGCAAGTCCGGACAATCGATTCAGCTCGCCCATTCGCCAACCGATCAGTTAACGGAAGAGGACGCCTCGACTATGGAATCGCGACCAAAACAGCTCTTCCTTCGTGCCCCTTTCGCCTCGGAAGTGCTCGATCGCGTCGCTGCACTCGCCGCTAAATTCAGATAAGCATCCTCCAACTCCACAACCGTCCAACTGAGCATACCGGATCCGCTGAACTTCCTCCGCAGCGTAAAAGGCTTTCAAAGAAGCAACATCCACACCGACGCAGCTCCTCCTTTGCAGCTCTCATTGCGGAGCGGCATCCTTGGCTTCGCGGTGGCCTTTTCAGGTCCTCTTGTTCGCTTGACGTTCTTTTTTCAAGAACCCCGCAGCGGTCGGTAGCATTCTTCAACTTTATGGCCATATCGGCCATTTCCTCTTGCTTCGCAGTGAGCAGCCCGCTCGCTTTTAGCTCTTCGCCGCCCTTAAAGCGCCGACATTATTTCTGGCTTGCTCTTTAGCTCGGCGAAGTTCTGCCCGCAGCTCCTCCACAAAGCAGCGGCACCACCTGCATTAAGCATACAAGTAGTAAGGCACGGGCGCCAAGCTCCCTTACCAGCGCCCGCCAAGAAGTCGATACCTTGTGACTCGTTAAACCGCTTATTGACAAGCGCGATGTCCGTGATTCGCCTCGCAGTTGCCGCTTTAGTTCGGCAATTCATCAGTCCGGTTATTATCGGACACCCCGCCACCTATTTAGGAGCGCGATATGTTATAATCGAGATTATGATCCTCGCACGCTGTCAATTTTGACAACATACCGAGTCTCGTGGGCTACTATCTATACAGGCGCATTCTATATGCATAACTCGCCGGAAGGTACATCATTTTTGCGTACCTCAACCCCATCAAGAAGCTTCGACGGTTTCATACAATCCGCCTCGGCGGATGCAATTTTTCAATCACCGTACTCCATTAGCGCACGGTGATCTTCTCGAGATAGCCGCCGCCCGAGCAGATCCTTCACTCCTCCGATCAAGACGCCGCTTAGCGCCGGACCTTCCGCCCCGCCGGACTCGGGAAACCTCCGCGACGACACCTCGTGGTCATCCGCCTTGCATGAAGGTGCGACAGGTGGAGGGCGTTCGCTCTCCATCATCTCCGAAGAAGATCCTCAAGACGAGCTCACGAGAAGGGCTGAGATCCGAACTACAAGGTATAATTTTGGTTATCTTCGTAAATAAATACAGGATGTCCCTTATTACAAGACCCTTCTTTTTACTTACGGCTCATTGGAGGGCTGATCCCTTGGGGAAATAGTGCGGCTGGGGTACTTCCGGCACGGACTCTCTCGACGAAGATTTCTTTCCCTCTTTGAGGCCTTGACCTCCGGATCTTCAAGCGGTCCTCTTCTCTCCTTTGAGGGTGGGACTTTGATCCTCCTTCCTTGAAAGCCTCCTTCAGGAGGCAGTTGCTTCCCGCTCCCCCTTCGCCTTCTTCAAAAGGCGCGGCCTTCAAAGATCTTGGTCAAGACGGGATCCGGCGTGGTCTCTAGGAGGGGAGCCGGACACCTTATCAACTTTGCCTTCGCTATCCACTCATGTTCAAGAAACAGCTCCTTTAAGGGCAAGTTTATGATAAATGAACGAACAGCCTGTCCGGGTAGAGGACTACTTACTTGAGTATCTGGGCGATTGCAGCTTAGTCCTGCATCCTCACTCAGGTCCGGACACTTCTCTTGTGATCCGAAGAACAGTTTATACACCTCCACGGGCGTCGCACCCATAAAATGTTGGAGAGCTCGTGGTCCCTCCGGATTAAATTCCCGCGGACGGAGGGGGCGACGCTTGCGAGGCAGATAGGCGCCAATCAACATAACTCGCGCCACTACGACCATATTGATCTCTTTCTTGAGGTCTCGAATACGGCCCTGCAACAGAGGAACGTCCTTGGACGGCCCCCAGTCGAGCCCCTTGTTGACCCATGACGCCAGCCGCTGTGGTGGACCTAAGCGGAAGGCAGGAGGCGCCACCCATTTGGTGCCCCTGGGAGCGGTGATATAGAACCACTCCCGTTGCCACAAACCAAGCTCCGCCGGAAAAGAGCCATCGGGCCACGGAGCATCAGCGCACTTGCTTACGATAGCTCCTCCGCACTCTGCATGTTGCCCCTTGATCATCTTCGGCTCCACCTTAAAAGTCTTGAGCCACAATCCGAAGTGAGGGGTAATGCGGAGAAAGGCTTCACATACGACAATGAATGACGAGATGTGGAGGATGGACTCCGGATTCAAGTCGTGGAATTCCAGCCCATAATAAAACATGAGCCCCCGCACAAAGGGATCCGTAGGGAAGCCTAAACCCCGAAGGAAGTGAGATACAAACACCACGCTCTCGCCGGGCTCGGGAGTGGGAATGACCTGCCCTGGGGCAGGCAGACTATGCGGAATCTCCCCGGTTAGGTACCTGGCGTCTCGTAGCTTTAGCACATCCTCTTCCGTAACGGAAGAAGGCATCCACCGGCCGTGCTGGTCGGAGCCGGACATCGTCGAAGGTCCGGCGCTCAATCGAAGCTTTGGGTGTTGGAACCGATGCTAGAGGCGGATTCGATCGAGATTGAAAAAAGAGGGTCTTGGTCTCGTTATAAAGAGGTTGAATACCAAGAGCCCTCCCGTGATCGATTGGGACTCACCTTCGATAGAGGAGGCGGGCTAACGGGGCGGTTGGGTTACCCACGCCCGTATTGATGAGAATCCTGAATAAGGGGCACGATCCACGCTTTGATAAGACATGCCAAGGAAACCGCCGCTAAACGCTACTGGGTGGGACAAGAAAACGGTTCAAACAGATGCTTGGCCGTGGTGTGATGTCACGCCATGAATACGTCAGCAGATCTGGCGAGAATTATTCTCTACGGTGGTATGTGGAACTTGTTTTGCGAGCGGACACTATCCTTGTGTTCAAAACCTTCTATGAAGTATTCGGAGGAGGAACCCGCCTTGCAATGTCGAAGACAATATGCGTGCCGGACTCGTCGTCATTGAAGCCTGGTTCAGGGGCTACTGAGGGAGTCCTGGACTAGGGGGTGTCCGGATGGCCGGACTCCTAGACTATGAAGATACAAGATTGAAGACTTCGTCCCGTGTCCGGATAAGACTTTCCTTGGCGTGGAAGGCAAGCTTGGCGATACGGATATGTAGATTTCCTACCATTGTAACCGACTCTGTGTAACCCTAACCCTATTCGGTGTCTATATAAACCGAAGGGTTTTAGTCCGTAGGACAGAACAACAATCATACCATAAGTTAGATTCTAGGGTTTAGCCTCTCTGATCTCGTGATAGATCTACTCTTGTACTACCCATATCATCAATATTAATCAAGCAGGAGTAGGGTATTACCTCCATCGAGAGGGCCCGAACCTGGGTAAAAACATCGTGTCCCTTGTCTCCTGTTACCATCCGCCTAGACGCACAGTTCGGGACCCCCTACCCGAGATCCGCCGGTTTTGACACCGACACCATGATTTGAATGCGGGGGCATGTGTTGTTTGTGGCAGAGAAGAGCGTGATGCGCATCTCTTCTTGTTTTCCCATTTCGCGCGCCATGTATGTAGAGTGGTGAAGCAGAATTTTGGCTTCCATCTATGTCAGAAAGGTTTTGTTCATACCAAACAGTGGACTTTTGATTTCCTTCAGCGAGCGTCCTCTCTCGAGACCACATCTTTGGTGGTAACAATTTGACACATTTGGGAGCCCCGAAATGATGCAAGAAATAATGCGGTCCAGATGCATCCTTGCAGAGTGGCTAAGAAAGTTTTGGTTTATCTTGACTTCATAGTGCAGTATTTGTGGTACGACTGCAATCGCTTCAAGACGGGAATACCCCAAGATCTCCTGTTAAATGGGTTTCGCTGCCGGCTGATGCAGTGACAGTTAATGCGGATGCTATTTTGTCAGGAGGAACTGTCTCATACGTGTGTCCAAAGCTAACATGTACTAGCATGTACACATTGCTATTTTGCCGGGAGGAACTGTCTCATACGTGTCGGATTTTCAAAAGGGTACATGCTATTGTTATCCTCAGTTTTACATCTTCAAATCTCCATCCTTACGATGTTAAGTCAACACCGTAATCCTGTATACCTAGACAGCATTGCTAAATCTCAGACAAGATCTGCGTGAAGATCCATGTAAAATTTCCTTTTATTTTCTTTTACGTTTTATCACTTGACTGAGATTTATATTAAATCTCAGATGACTGAGATATAGCTACACCTATATTTAAATCCTTCATCGCTACTACCTCTATTATCTTAACATACACACATGTCATCTCATTAGAGTCCCACCACAACATGCATACTAGCATGAGAGGAACTTCTTCATTATTAGTCGATCTCATGCACATATCTCATCTTACCACACATGTCACCTCATCAAAGGTCCACTCAACATGATAAGAAGTATTATATTACATTATGCCACTTACGTTTAAAATATTTTTTGCCACAAATAATCAAATACAATATATAATATTCATTTGTAGTTTTATTTTATATATTATTACTTCAACTATGCATGCTTCGTACAATCATATCACTAAAATATATTGCAATTGATTCTTGCGGCAACGCGCAGGGTATTTTCTACTAGTATGTATCAACTAAACCGAAACAACTATTACCTCTCCCCGCAAAAAGAAAAACCTATTACCTCTGATCCATAACAAGTGTCGTAGTTTTAAACTGACCCCAATTCAAAGCTACAACACTCAATTGGGATTGGAGGGTGTATAAAACATTTCTCACCACGCTGCGTGGTGAGCAATCATCAATCATTAACAAGACTTCCCGCAAAAAAATCACATTAAAAAGAACATTTCTCAAAAAAAACTAATAAAACAACTAAAACATCGGGCGCGGCACAGCGCGCAGTACAAATATGCGCCCGGCCGGCACATAGATGCAAAAGGCGCGAGAGCTGCACAAATATAAATCTTGAGCTGGTTGAAGCGAGGCATGGCGGGGGTGGTGCAGAGCGTGCAGGTGCTGGCGTCCTCGTTGGGTGCGCTCCCGCCGGAGTTCGTGCGACCCGAGCACGAGCGGCCGCGCGCCACCACTTTCCGCGGGGCCTCACCGCTGCAGATCCCAGTGGTCGACATGTCCTTGCCGGACGCCGGCAGCCGCATGGTGGACGCGGCGAGGGAATGGGGGATCTTCCAGGTGGTGAACCACGGCGTGCCGGCGGATACCGTGGCGGAGCTGCAGCGCGTGGGGCGGGAGTTCTTCGCGCTCCCGCAGGAGGAGAAGCAGCGGTACGCCATGGACCCGGCCTCGGGGAAGACCGAGGGCTACGGCTCCAGCGTCCAGAGGAGCCCCGGCGACAGGAAGATATGGTCCGACAACTTGTTCCACGCCATCTCGCCGCCGGCCGCGGTGAACCACGGCTTCTGGCCGGAGAAACCCAGGGGGTACCGGGAGGCCAACGAGGCGTACTGCGGCCACATGAGGCGGCTGACGCGGGAGGTACTGGAGCGCCTCTCGGCGGGGCTGGGCCTGGAGAAGGGCGCCATGGCGGAGGCGTTCGCCGGCGGCGACGACGGCCTGGTGCTCATGCAGAAGGTCAACTTCTACCCGCCGTGCCCGCAGCCGGAGCTCGCGCTCGGCTTCGCGCCGCACACTGACCTGTGCGCGCTCACGGTCCTCGTAGCCAACGACGTGCCGGGCCTCCAGGTGTCCAAGGACGGCCACTGGTACGACGTCGAGCACGTGCCAGGAGCCCTCATCGTCAACGTCGGCGACCAGATCGAGGCAAGCTAACACTCCATTGTTCTTCACTTTGATCGTACCGTCTCCTCAACCTCAAGTGAACGTCCTACGTGTGTGTTTGTGGCAGATTTTGAGCAACGGGAGGTACAGGGCGGCGCTGCACCGGGCGACTGTGAGCAAGGAGAAGACGCGGATGTCGTGGCCTGTGTTCGTGCATCCGCGGAGGGAGTACATCGTCGCGCCGCACCCGCGCCTCGTCGCCGGGGAGATCCCTGCCAAGTACGACTACAAGGCCAAGACGTTCGAGGACTACACGTACTGCAAGATCAACAAGCTACCGCAGTAGTCGATCGTCGTCCGAGCCGCCGGCTGGCCATGCATTGCTTGCACGCATGAGCAAATGCAGTAATATCAACATTCACCTCTGCATGCAAGCTTCGGTATTCAACAAACAACCTCGCTCATACGTGAGAGATCGTAATAATATTATCCTCTATGTAAGTTTATATTTTGGGTGTTTTCTCTTCTTTATTATCTTCAGCGTTGGTCCGTGTGAGTCAGTTTCATTATCCTTATCAATCATCACCTCTCACACACCCAGCGACACTGATTTGATGTCCTAATCGTGAAAGTGATGAATGGAGAGGGCATTGTCTCTGTTTTTTCTAGAACATGCATTTGTCTCTCTCTCTGGTGAGCAGTGGGGCAGCAGGATCGTCTTCACGTGTTGCGGGTTTCTTCTCTCGGAAGTGTCTATTTCACATTCAACTGAAAACGAACTGACCTGCAACAAAAAAAATCAGCCAATAAAAACATGACAGTTGTATGTATGAAACCGAACTGACATTCGACTGAAAACAAATTCATCATCGCTCACAAACTTCAGCCCACTCAATTCTTGGGGACTAAATCAATATGAAAAGACCCAAAAAGTCAGATCCAATTGATCTCAGCCATCAAATTAAGTCAATCCAATGGCCTATACTGCTTCAATGACAAGCGTTCAACATGTTTAATGTGAGATTAACTTTCTCTCCCCGAGGGCGCGGCATCCGATTTAATCAAAGAATAGATCGGTTCATAGATTAGATTAGGTCAATTCAATTTTCGATATTCTATCAAATTAGGTTTTCTTTAACCACCAAATAAATCTTTGAAAAACCCAAATTCCGGTGAGAAAAATCCTAACAGATCGGTGCAGCAATGTTTATCCCAGACGGCGGCCAAATCACTTGATGCATCCTCGATCCCTGTGCTCCAACAGACGATGGTACAGTGGACGGACTCGTGCATCGGCCGCGCCCGCCTCTACATCAACCAACTCCGTCCGCCTGAAGACGCACTGGACACCATGGTGTGCTTGTTCAGCAATTACTATCGGCTAGTTCTTACGTGAACATGCATCATGCCAGGGCAACATGGGATGTGGAATACATCCACGATCCTAGATCGATTCCCGCCGGTGCACACGATGGCCTTCATCATCGAAGCTGCGGCCTCGCCACGGGACTCCGCGCTGAAGCGCCAGCCCCCAATCAGCTGTCGTCGTACGTCGCGCACCAGCAGGCTTCGAGTCGCCCACGTACGAGCCGAACCGGCCAAACAAGGCCAGCGATTTCACCGAGCAATCGCATCGAGCGATCTCCACTGGTTCCGCGCCGCGACATCGAGCGCTGCACCTCCAGGCTGCCGCTATCTACATCCACATCGTGCCACTACATCAAGTTGAGCCGGCTAACCTGCACCGAGCGATCTACACCGACCCGCGCCACAACATCAAGTTGTACAACTACATCATGCGCAAGAAAAGAAAAACGGAAATGTTAACGCCCACACGCAAGCATCTCCGTTGACAACTTTGTGCACGAATCTTGGAACAAACCGGCCGGTTTTCTGCGCCACGTAGGACGAGGCGCGTGTGCGGTGTGCGAGTCGGGTCGCCCGCACGTTGGTTGCCATCCCGCGGTCAGCGGTTGCCACCCGGAGGCATGCGGTGGAATCGCTATGCGCCCGCACGCCACGCTCCGACCGCGGTTGACGTCAAACACGTCGCACACCTCTGCCCCCTCTCCATCACGGTTCCATTTACTCAGCCGCACCGCAGTTACTGGCACAACCCACTCGCATTTTAAACCACTGGAGGAGAAGGCGAGGGGAGAAGGCGACGGCGGAGGCGGAAGAATCGACGGTGTTCGCGGCCGTCGGTGGTGCTCGCCGGAATGGAGCGCCTGCGGGTTGAAGGTAATGCTCGCTACAACTCTCGCAACCCCTTCCTGCATTTTTCCCCTTCCCTCCCTGTTTGATTCCTCGATCGAGATTCGTAGAGATTCAGCGATTCTGCGCGCGTCGGCGTTTCCCGGGCGCCAAGTCGCTCGCTAGCCGCTTTTGGTGGCACTGGCAGTTTTGCTACGCCGCCAAGGCGGCATCGTCGGTGTGGTTATGCTTGTTCGAGGCACGCACTAGTCTTGCCTATGGATTGGGCAGGTGTCTCTCGGGTTGTTTGATGCGCATTGGTTCAATTTGTGTTTGCAGTCAGTTCGGGGTGAACTTTGAGGGTGAATTTGAGGTCGCCAGTAGTTGCCATTGAACCCTAGATCTAGTTAATTGGGTTTTGAAACTGTAGTATGAGGCGAACTTGGTAGTTTGATTAACTATCATGATTGTATGGCAAACTAACTTCCTGAACAAATGTGATAGTTGCCACAAACGTGTTTTCCCATGCGGCAACAAATTACTGAAATGACTGTGATAGTTGCCACAAATAAGCTTTCCCATGCGGCAACTATTTTATTGAATGACTGTGATAGTTGCCACAAATAAGCTTTCCCATGCGGCAACTATTTTATTGAATGACTGTGATAGTTGCCACACACATGCTCTTCCATGTGGCAACTAAATTTGCTGAATTACTGTGATAGTAGCCACAAACATGCCTTTTCATTGTGGCAACTAATTTTTCTGAATGATTTGTGATAATTGTCACACTGTGATAGTTGCCACAATCGGTAGTCAATGCAGTTTCAGCAGCCAACTGCACTGGACGGCAACTAATGTGCACATCAAGTGTGTCTGTTGCCACTTGGATAGTATATTCATGTGGCAAATAGAATATAAACACACTGTCTGTTGCCATACCACAGATAGGACAGTGTGGCAAATTGGCTGCATAATGTGGCAACCAAATTTGCATATCAATTGTGTCAGATGCCATACATATGCTTTGCATGTGGCAAGTTTTTGGCTGACCACATCATGTCTGTTGACATGGCTACAGTCAGTACAATGTGCGCATTAGTCATTTCGGCAAATGTAGTGCTGTTTTTGTGGTTCAGTTTTTCTCCTTGCCTTGTTGTGCTGCATTTGACCATCTTGTGTGGTCTGTGACACCAAAATGACGTGCTCCACCTGCAGTTTGTGAAGCTTGCCACGAGACGTTTGCCGGGTTACCACCAGCGTAATAACCTGTAAGCATAGTATTGGTTGGTCAATTCATGGCAAATGCAGTTTGTGCTAGCACGGCATCTGCAGTTGCCCCTGATGTGGCAACTACAGTTTTACTGGCATGGTAACTGTAGTTGCATCGGTATGGCAACCAGAGTTGTTCCTTCATGGCAACTGCAGTTGCCATGGCATGGCAAATGTAGTTGCACTGGCATGGCAACTGCAGTTGTTCCTCCATGGCAACTGCAGGTGTCTATGGATGGCAACAACAGTTGTCCAGGGATGACAAGTGTAGTTTTTAATTCATGGCAATTGTAGATGTCCAGTCATGGCAATTGTAGATGTCAACTATGCTCCTTCTACTAATTGAGCATCCGCAACTTCACTTTTTTTATGGACTCACCTGCATGACGCCGATGGCGGTACATGGGTGCTGCCTGATGCCACGTGCTGCATGAACGCTCTGCATTTTCACCCGTGATAACTCGTGAGTCCTTTTGCCAGTTTTTTTGCATGTTCATTTTTCATGTCCACAGCAGTATGTGCTCTTTTTCGTTTTGCATTACCTTGATTAGCCATACTAGCTAGTTGAAGTTGGCTACCCGCACATTTTTCAGTGTTAGCGCCTTGTGACTGAACTTGCCACGGGGGCCCCCTAAGAATGTTTTGGTCATAAGAACCTGCGAAAAAATGAGAGTGTACGACATAAGTAGAATGTCATCTTCATCGCTATGAAGATGGCAACTGTTCTCTTCTTTTGTTATCACGCATCATACCCACGCCTGCATACTGTTCTAGTAGTGGCAGCAACGGCCCCGCAGAGATGAGTTGATATGACTCGATGCATCCCAAGGGGCGCTTCGCCTTTGAGAACCCCAAGCATCAGCGCCATCTTCGTGATTCATTCTTTCCGTGTCTCGCTTCTTTCCGATGTGCTCTCAATCACTGCATGAACAAGAAGGAATCAACAATCCACAAGAATTAGTATTCTTCGCTGCTTGCACATAGAAGATAGGGATGGCAAGCAACAGTCAAAATAGGTGGCAGCTATTGACAAGAAAGGTGGCAACTGTCATTATACACAAGTGGCAATTAATTTTTCCCAACCCCTTCATTCCAAAAATTGTCCTTCCTGTCCTTTTAGGATTCCTACTCATCCATTTCATACGCAACTACCTGCGCCAATTAAACTAGGAACTTAAGTTAATCTCAACACGAGATCACAAAACCATCGGATCTCGTAACTACGGTGTTGCCACACCCCTATAGCATGGATCCAAAGACAAGATCGGGAGATTTTCAGCCCAAGGATGAGAAGGATGAGATAGGGAGATTTTCACCTGATTTTAGCTGATCTTCTCTCAAGGGCTGGGTTGGAGTGGGGGCTGGGGGTGGGGAGGGTTGGGGTGTGGTTTGCGGTGTGTTTGCCCTACGGATCTGCTCTGCTGCCATGGCAACCAGAGAAGGCCGCGACGGAGGTAGGGGTTCGAGAGGTGGGGGACGATGGCGGCGGCAATGAGAGAGGCGATCGAGCGGAGGACGGGAACGGCTGGGTCGTGCGGGCAGCGGGTCGTGTGGCCCGGACGGGGCAGTGCGGGCGGGGTTGCCACGCACGGGACATGCGGGCCGTGGTTTTGTGCGCGCGGACGTGGTCGTGCGGGCCGGTTCCCGTCCATGCCACACGAGGCGTGCGGGCGGGTTCCCGTCCAGGCCACACGTGTGGCAGTTATTCGGACCCAAGAAAAATCTTCATCGAGCACATGTACTAGAAGCGATCATGACATGCACCGTCCACACGCCAGGACGGTGTGGAGAGAGCACTAGTAGAAAACAGGGCTTTCGTTCGGCCAGAAAAGAGCATTAATCCCAGTTGTGTTACGAACCGGGACTAATGTGAGCATTAGTCCCGGTTCGAGCGGCGAGGGCACCGTACAGGCATTACTCCCGGTTCAATTGGGACATTTAGTCCCGGTTGGTGCCATGAACCGTACTAAAGGGTGTGATGCCCATAGTACGGTTCGTGGCACGAACCGGTACTAAAGGTAACCTTTAGTACCAGTTCGTGCTACTTAACCTGCATTATTGGTTGAGACTTTAGTACCAAATCCGCGCTACTAACCGTACTAAAGGTCCCATTTTCAAACTCTACCCCCTTGATCGCTTTTGCAGTTTTGTAAAAGCAAAATAAAATGATAAAAACTTCAAAAATTAAAATCCTTCCAAATGTAGTTAGGTTACTACATGTACTAGTTAGGATGGACATGTTTTGCAAAAAGTGCAGGGAAAATGTAAAACGGCTATAACTTTTGCATACGATATCAGAAAAAACGTATAATATATCAAAATGTTCAGCACGAAAATCCGCATCCGATTTTGATGGCCTATGGCCTGTTTGCAAATTTTTAGAATCCTCAAATTCTAAAAGGAAAAAAAATTATGCTCAAATTTCAGTTTTTTTTGAATTTTTGTTAAATCTGGGCAAACTATGGTCAAACTACTTATTCAAGAAGTATTAGTGTTACTAAATAATTATTCAAGAATATTAGTGTTACTAAATAATTACTTCAGTTTTTTTGAATTTTGGTCAAATCTGGTCAAATTGTGGTCAAACTATGGTCAAACTGTGGTCAAACTATGGTCAAACTGTGGCCAAACTACTTATTCAAGAAATATTAGTGTTACTAAATAATTATTGTTTTTTAGAACAATAGTTTCAAACTCAAACAGTGAAATGTGTGACTTCATGCTCAAGCTAAATTCCTGAGGGTTAATAGGATTGACATCTTACTATTGTAAGGAAAACAACAAGTGCAGACTTGTAAACGAGTGAGAATAGAATCCGGAAGTTAAGCGTGCTTAGGCTGGAGTAGTGAGAGGATGGGTGACAGTCCGGGAAGTTAGATGATTTGGAATGATGAGGGGTGATTAGAGATTAGAGGTTAAATTGAGCAGTGATGAGAGGTGATTAGAGATTAGAGGTTAAAATAATTCAGAAAAAATTTCAAAAAGAAATCATAAAATTTCCTTTAGTCCCACCCTTTAGTCCCGGTTGCAGAACTGGGACTAAAGGCCCTTATGAACCCGGACTAAAGGCCCTTTTTCTACTAGTGGAGATGCAAGTCTTCATCGACTTCTTCGGCGCGACACGACATCGACACATCGTCGCCGCAAGGGACACCTTCCAGCGACATCATCGTCAACACACTATTGCAACGCCATAGCCGACACTTCATCGCCAAGGTCTCCGTCAACATGGTTCTCACCAACATCTTCGTCAACACACCGCCGCCGCCTCGTCCACAAGATGGACACTTAGCATCCTCTGACAGTCTTTTCTGCAAGGCGCGACCTCGACGACGGCAATGATTGCGTTACGACAACAGCATCGACCGCGTCATACACAACAGCACGACTGCATTGACAAGGCGTCACTATAGTTACGTCCCTAACACGGCCACACGGTTCTGGCAAAACCGATGTGTGCTCGATGGGTTTCCTTCGGTCCTGGCAAAACCGGTGGACTCATCGCTGACGACACCCTCTGACATCCGCAAGGTGCATCGTCCACGACTGCAGCTCCGTTATTACAACATAGCGCAATTTTTTGCGCCTTCGGCGTTGTGCAGCTTCATCATCCACGATGACTACACCATCGACCACGACTACCTCGACCACGGCTACATCACCATGATCGGCTACCTCGACATCGACATCAAGGGCAACATCTACAACAACTCATCGGCAAAAACTCCAGTACAACGTCTGCGTCGTCACTAGCGTCCACGCCACTCCTGATGTGACTGCGGGAGGGAACAGAGGAGAGACGAGGAAGGCACCAGAAGGGATGCAGTCACCGCCCCAGGTGCCGACCCATCAGCCATTAGAGACGCAGTTGATGATGGCTGTAGGACCTTGAAGTATGTCTAGAGGGGGGGGTGATTAGACTACTTGACCAATAAAAACTTAACCTTTTCCCAATTTTAGAGTTTGGTAGATTTTAGCTATTTTAGGACAAGTCAAGCAATCATCACACAATTCAAGCAAGCATGCAAACAGAGTATAGGCAGCGGAAATTAAAGCATGCAACTTGCAAGAATGTAAAGGGAAGGGTTTGGAGGATTCAAACGCAATTGGAGACACGGATGTTTTTGGCGTGGTTCCGATAGGTGGTGCTATCGTACATCCACGTTGATGGAGACTTCAACCCACGAAGGGTAACGGCATGCGAGTCCATGGAGGGCTCCACCCACGAAGGGTCCACGAAGAAGCAACCTTGTCTATCCCACCATGGCCGTCGCCCACGAAGGACTTGCCTCACTAGCGGTAGATCTTTACGAAGTAGGCGATCTCCTTGCCCTTACAAACTCCTTGGTTCAACTCCACAATCTTGTCGGAGGCTCCCAAGTGACACCTAGCCAATCTAGGAGACACCACTCTCCAAGAAGTAACAAATGGTGCGTTGATGATGAACTCCTTGCTCTTGTGCTTCAAATGATAGTCTCCCCAACACTCAACTTTCTCTCATAGGATTTGGATCTGGTGGAAAGAGGGTTTGAGTGGAAAGCAACTTGGGGAAGGCTAGAGATCAAGATTCATATGGTAGGAATGGAATATCTTGGCCTCAACACATGAGTAGGTGGTTCTCTCCCAGAAATGGTAAGTTGGAAGTGTAGGTTCGTTCTGATGGCTCTCTCCACGAATGAAGAGGAGGTGGAGGGGTATATATAGCCTCCACACAAAATCTAACCATTACACACAATTTACCAAACTCGGTGGGACCGAATCGTTAAACTCGGTCGGACCGATTTAGTAAACCTAGTGACCGTTAGTGATTTTCGGTAGGACTGACATGCATCTCGGTGAGGCCGATTCGGTTAGGGTTAGGGCATAACGTAATCTCGGTGAGACCGACATACAAACTCGGTGAGACCGATTTGGTAATAAGCTTTCAGAGAGTTGGCTGTGTAAACTCGGTGGGACCGATTTGCTCTTTTCGGTGAGACCGAAATGTTACAAAAAGGAAACAGAGAGTTTACATTGCAATCTCGGTGGGACCGATCGCTCACTTCGGTTAGACCGAAACGTTACTAAGGGAAACAGAGAGATTGCAACCCTATCTCGGTGAGACCGAGATCCCTATCGGTAAGACCGATTTGCTTAGGGTTTGTGGCAGTGGCTATGACTTTTGGAATCGGTGGCGCCGGATAGAAAGAATCGGTGTGACCGATTTTGGCTTTAGGTTTAGTTCATTTGTGGATGTGGGAAAGTAGTTGAGGGTTTTGGAGCATATCACTAAGCACATGAAGCAAGAGGCTCATTAAGCAACACCTCATCCCTTCTTGATAGTATTGGCTTTTCCTATAGAATCAATGTGATCTTGGATCACTAAAATGTAAAATGAAGAGTCTTGAGCTTTTGAGCTTGAGCCAATCCTTTGTCCTTAGTATTTTGAGGGATCCACTTTCATCATCCATGCCATGCCATTCATTGAGCTTTCCTGAAACAATAGTCTTGGAATAGCATTAGCTCAATGAGCTATGTGTTGTTATGAATTACCAAAACCACCTAGGGATAGTTGCACTTTCAATCTCCCCCTTTTTGGTAATTGATGACAACATATAGATCAAAGCTTCGAAAAATGATAATAAAATTTAAATAACATCGTCGCTTTGAGAAGTATGTGATAAGCAAGAGCTCCCCCTAAATTTGTGCATAGTTTTAGATTTGCTTTGGACTGCAAATGCACAATGAATTAGGCTCATGGGTTACTCTTCCATGTCATATACATCTTGGTGGAGTGCTCAAAATAATAAACAATGAATACATGCACTCATCACCAAGCATAGTGAGTGATCACATAAGATAGATAGGATAATATCAAGCATGCATAAGTGTAGCTTATGATCAAACACATGATCATCAATGTCTCACAAGCATAGTATCTCAACCAAAAGCAAGCAAAGATTGAAAAACCACCAAATAAAGCAAGAGAGAACAAAAGCAACACACACTCTCTCGAAGCCTATGATCTATACATTTTTCTCCCCTTTGGCAACAAGTTACCAAAAGTTCATAGAAAATGCATAGTGCTAGATCGACTCGTGCTTGATCTTCGGTGGTGGTGTCCGGATAACGCCGAGGATGAAATCTTCAGTCGAAGTAGATGGAGCTGGAGCTGATGTAGATGCTGGAGCTGGTGGCACTGAGGCTGTAGGGGCAGTGGCTGGTGCTGAAGTTGTTGCTCTAGTGTCATCACTGCACTGATCGACCTCTGGGCTCTGGGCACTCTGCAAACACATTGGTGGTAGTCTTGCCCTTCCTCTCCTGCATGTCATCTTGTAGTTCCTCCACCGCAGATCGATCTCGCCACTTTCACATCTAAGTTATAGAACTTTGTTCTATGATTCTCCAAGCTCTCCTGATTTTGAGTGAGGGTGGCCAATCCCTTCTCAATCCTAAGGGTTGATGCTATTAAGTATCCGAGATGCTCCTGCTTGTTCTTCAAGAAATACTCAGATGCCTCCTCTTGAGTTGGCATCTTGGCAGCCTTCTCCCTCTTTGCCTTCTCCTTCTTCTCCTGAGCTTGAACTAATTGTGGATCATCTTCATTCATGACAACCTCATTGTCCTCAAAGTCTGGATAAAGCGGAAAGTGTTCCTTATCCAACTGATATTTTCCTGTGCCCATTTTTTAGTTTATCAATTCTTGAATCTGAGGTGCATATCCACAGCTCCTCTTCTGATCTGCTGCAGTCCTCTTGATTGTTTCAATGATCAGGCTCATGACTTTGAACTTCGTGGCACATCAAACACATGCAACATGTTGATGGCATGCCCTCCGATCATGTTATGGTCACCGGACTTGGGCAACAAAGTGTGCCTCGTAATCCAATTTATGGTTGGCAACCCCGACAAGCAGAAAGTGAACTGATCCAAACTTGTGAGTTCCTAATGCCTTGTCTGGAATTTCCTTGTACATGTGAGCCATTGAATTGTGACCCATCTTGTTCTTTGCATAAATGTCTAGGTCATCCTCATTTTCCTCTGGGGCATTTATCAGCTTTGCCCATTCTTCAACAGTTGACTGGTACCTTGTACCTTCAGACATCCAAACAATTCTTCCATCTGGGTAAAAATGTGTTGTGGAGTAGAACTGCATGATAAGTTCATCATTCTAATTTGTGAGCTTTTGCCCAACAAAATCTGCAACTCCACAAGCAACAAAGATATCTTGCACTCCAGGATAGTGCTCTTCATTCTCCTTGATGAAATTCCAGTCAACCCACCTCATGTCACAGACTATGGGCTTCTTGTCCAACAGAATTGTTTCATAGAAGTCCTGTTGTTCCTTTGTATGGAACTTGTAGTCAACAGCAGTTCTTCTTCTTGAAGCATATGGATCTGCCATTCTCCACTGTCTCAGCCCTGAATCCTTCCTGGTTCTCATGTCCTCAGCCACAGGATGGGCATCATTGTGGTCTGGTATCTTTGGCTTGAGCTTCCTTAGAACTTGTCCTTCTTCATCTTCCTCATCAGCATCCTCAGGCACTGGGGCCTTGTTCTTCTCAGCAGCTGGAATACTCCTGGTATTCCTCTTTGGTGCAGACTTGGTCTTGGGGGCAGCTTTGGGTGCTTCCATGGGCTTAGATGTGGCAACCCCTGATCTAATAGCATCACCCATAAGCTTTGGTGCCTTTGGAGTTGGTGCAGCAATTTCATCTTCCTCTTCCATCATGGAAGGCTTCCCAATAACTCTGGTTGTGGTCTTCTTGACCCTTTCCTTCCTCTTCTTGCTTTCATCAGCTGGCTATTTGGGATCAGGATTTTCAGGCAGTTGAGTTAATACTCTGGCCTTGGGCATAGGTTGCCTTCTTGCAGGCCTTTTAGTCTTCATGCCTGGCTTTATATCCTTTGCTGAGACATATTCCTTCTTGAGCAGACCTTTCTTGGAAGTAGCCTCATCTTCTTCAGCTTTGTAATCCTCATCTTCTGAGTCAGAGGTTCTTTTCCTCCTTTGCCTAGTTGCAGCCTTAGGCAGGTTGCTAGGAGTACTTCTGCTCCCTTCATCTGAAGTTGAGGGACTAGTGCCCTCACTCAAGTACATCTGCTCTTCTGACCTGTTCTCGCTGTCACTTTGATCGGATATCTTGCAAAAAGCTGATCTGCTGACCTGTGAAGAGTTATAGATGAGATAGAAAAGATGAGCATCACAAAATGCGAGGTTTTGCAAAAGAATGACTCAAAAGTTCAGTCTTAGTTTTCCACAGAAAGCATTTCGGATCCACCGATTTTCAAACTCGGTGATACCGAAGCAGTTTTGGAACCTAAACTGATGATCTCGGTTGGACGACTTTCAGTTCGGTGGTACCGAGACTGCTAGGGTTTCACAGAATCCTCAAATCGGTTGCACCGATTAGTAATTCTCGGTCAGACCGAGAGTCACTAGTGCAATGGCATAAGCCAAATCGGTGAGACCGAGGTTTTCAACTCGGTGGATCCGAGATGGTTTCGGCGGAAACCTAAACCTAAAAATTTGAATCACATCTAATATATGAACTACTTTGGCTGGATAGAAGAGTTTCAATTGTGACAAGAATCAATATGAAAACAATGTGCCAGGAATCAGACGTGGATAGCACAAAGATTAAGTCCATACCCTAACTTGGTGGTGGACTTGCTACGGTGGCAACGGCGGGGACGAAATCCGTTGACGGCGGCGGAGACCAGCGATAGGAGGCTGCTGGCGACGAGGAGACGATCCGGAGACCACGATGGCAGAGCGAGCTGTTGCGCGGGCGAAGGGTATCGGAGAAATTTCCAAAATTTTGCTCGTGGCTATATATATAGCTCGACCCTGTCGGTGTGACCGAGTGGAACAACTCGGTGGCACCGAGATGCATAACTGTGTTCAGTTACAGCAAATTGGTGAGACCGAAAAGTTCAAATCGGTTGCACCGAGATTGAAAACTCAGATCAACTTGGTGATCTCGGTAGGACCGAATGGAAGGATCGGTCGACCGAGAATCACTAAGAGGTTTTGGAAGTTTAAGTCTATGACGAATCGGGACTCGAGTGCTCCTCACACGAGTGGTTCGAATCGACTTGATCAAATTTTGTGATGTAGCATGAATAGAGTTTGAGACGAGAAAAGCATAGATAGCTAAAGAAGGTTCTTAGGCATTCTTGTCCATCCACTTGGCACAAAGAAAAGAATCCAATCAAACAAAACAACAAGTGGATGTCCTTGAATGAGTAAAATATGCACCAACATGCTCACACAATAAGATGGCAATTGAAATATGTGGCAAAACATGCACAACCAATTTTAGCAACTATCAAGCAATTGGCGATGACTAGGTCATCTACATATGAGTATATTGACTTAGGAGTCAAATGAGAACATTTGATCATAGGTCATACTCATCGTTTAAGCTCAAGTGGGGTTACCACTTTTACATAATGCATTAATGTGTTCACACCATTAGAGTTGCTTTGACTCAATTCTTAGAGTTAAGCTCCCCTAGATGTGAGATCCCCTTAGAGGGATGAACTAACCTTGGGTTTTGTCGATGATGACTTCATGTAGGTGTTGAAGATGTAGATGCTCAATGTTGATGAAGATTATTTGGAGCAATCCTTTGGAGTGAGTTGCACTTTCAACTTGCCTACATGGGTTAGTCCCACAAGGAACAAACAAGAATATCCATAGACATAGAGTGATGCACACACAAGATGATGTCCATGAAAACATTAGGTTACCTTGTCCCTTGCCTTACCAACATGGGGTTTGTGACTCCTTGAACTAGTGCAAGATGTGAAAGTTGATTGCACTTGTTCTTGCCAAAATGATATGAGTGAAGAATGTTGGCGGAGTCACCCTCAAGAACTCTCTAGTTCTTCTTCTTGGGATCCACATCATCTTGATGGGAATCCTTGGAGTTGTAGTTGTACTTGATGAAGTAGAACTTGACGTAGTCTTGGGGACCCACTTGAACGAGGCTTTAGGTGCTTCTTCAAATGCATCAATCTCTTCTTGAAGCTTGTCCTTGCCTTTGTTCTTGTGGTCTTGTGGTGGAAGATCATCTTGAGCTTGTGTCCCTTGAAGGAAGTAGGATCATACTTCTCTTGTTGAGGAACAAACTTTGTCTTGGGGTATTGATCTTCTTCTCACTCAACCCCATTGGCATTGAACTTTCGCTCAAAACCAACACCTTGATTCTTCCGTGCCTTCCTTGCTTATGCATAATTTCCTCGAATTGCTTACTCCCGGCAAGGCTCTTGGAAACACCTTTCTATAATTCCTTCAATAAACTATTTTCTTGCTCAAGTGTAACTTGGCTAAGAGAATCATTAGTGGAATCAAGAGAACTACTAGAAGCAACAACATTGGATTTGACATTATTATTGTTACTACTAGAGGAAGTATCTTTCTTGTACTTGTTACTAGACTTGACTTGAGGCATGTAAGTAGATAAGAGTAAACGCTGGCAATGTAAGAAGAACTTTTCTTGGAGATCATCATTGATTGCCTTTAAGAACTCATGCTCTTGCTCAAGATTGAGCTTTTCAAAGTGTAACTTCTCATGAGACCTTAAAAGTTCTCGATGATCTTCGAAGATAGTTTCATGAGCCAACTTAAGAGTGTTTAGTTCTTTAGTTAGAAGCTCAATTTTCTCCTTATCATTTTCATTCGCTTGATTAGCATGATTAATTGACGTTTCATCATAGTATTCATCACTAGAGTTGTCAACAAGTAAATCATCATCCACAAGCAAGTCATCTTCATCACTATTAGAATCAACATACTGGATGTGTTACCTTTGGACCTTTGGCCATGAAGCATCTTCCAACACCTTCATTTGGTGAGTCAAATATGTCGAGGAGTTGGTTGACACAAGTGCTAGACCGCAACACCTTCATCTTGAGTATATTCAGAGTCGGAGTGATAGCTTCTCTCAAGTGATTGTCTGAGTCGGAGCCGAAACCCATTCACCAACATGACCTTGATGTCTTCGCTTTGTGTAGCTCATTGATGACTTGTCCTTTCTTTCCGAATCCTTACTTCTCGTGAGGGTCTTCGCTCATAACGATCATCTCTACTCCTCCTCTCTCTTGGTGGTGATTCTTCTCTTTTGCTCCTTCTTCTTGGAGAATCTTCTCTCTTGTTTTGTAGGGTGTCGACACTCATTGGAGTAGTGTCCGGTCTCCCACAATTGTAGCAATTGCGCCTCGACTAGAAGATCTCTTGTCATTGTAAGACCTTGACTTGGAGCTTCTTTCTTTGCTTCTACTTTTGTAGAATTTGTTGAAGTTCTTCACCATTAAGCTCAATTCTTCATTGAAGGTTGGTTTCTCACTTGATGATGTGGGGGCTTCACTTGAGGCTTTGTAGGCACCACTTGACTTGTTGTGAAGTTCCTCCTTATCCTTGTGTGACATCTCATGAGCAACAATCCTTCCAATGACTTCCGTTGGCTTGAGATCTTTGTAGTTTGGCATCATTTGGATCAATGTGCACACGGTATCATACTTTCCATCCAGTGCTCTTAGGATTTTCTTGATGATGAATTTGTCGGTCATCTCTTCACTCCCTAAGCCGGCAATCTCATTTGTGATAAGAGCAAGCCTAGAGTACATTTCAGCGACACCTTCACCATCCTTTATTTTGAACTTGTCAAGCTGACTTTGGAGCACATCCAACTTGGATTCCTTGACGGACTCGGTACCTTCATGCATATCAATCAAAGTATCCCAAATTTCCTTTGCATTCTCAAGACGGCTGATTTTGTTGAATTCTTCGGGGCACAATTCGTTGAAGATGATGTCACATGCTTGAGCGTTGTATTCCAGCATCTTCAATTCTTCCGCATTAGCTTCACGGTTCGATTATTTCCCATCGAAGAATTCACCTTGCAAGCCAATACAAATAATTGCCCAAACGGCGGGGTTATGTCCAAGAATATGCATTTTCATCTTATGCTTCCAACTAGCAAAATTAGTACCATCAAAGTAAGGACCTCTACGGTGATAATTTCCCTCGCTAGACGCCAAACTCTCCTAGGTTGTGAAACCAAGGCTATGACCACCAAAAGCTATGGAAATCAAAGAAAATGGAGACCAAAGCTCTGATACCACTTGTAGGACCTTGAAGTATGTCTAGAGGGGGGGTGATTAGACTACTTGACCAATAAAAACTTAACCTTCTCCCAATTTTAGAGTTTGGTAGATTTTAGCTATTTTAGGACAAGTCAAGCAATCATCACACAATTCAAGCAAGCATGCAAAGAGAGTATAGGCAGCGAAAATTAAAGCATGCAACTTGCAAGAATGTAAAGGGAAGGGTTTGGAGGATTCAAACGCAATTGGAGACACGGATGTTTTTGGCGTGGTTCCGATAGGTGGTGCTATCGTACATACACGTTGATGGAGACTTCAACCCACGAAGGGTAACGGCTGCGTGAGTCCACGGAGGGCTCCACCCACGAAGGGTAACGGCTGCGCGAGTCCACGGAGGGCTCCACCCACGAAGGGTCCACGAAGAAGCAACCTTGTCAATCCCACCATGGTCGTCGCCCACGAAGGACTTGCCTCACTAGCGGTAGATCTTCAAGAAGTAGGCGATCTGCTTGCCCTTACAAACTCCTTGGTTCAACTCCACAATCTTGTCGGAGGCTCCCAAGTGACACCTAGCCAATCTAGGAGACACCACTCTCCAAGAAGTAACAAATGGTGCGTTGATGATGAACTCCTTGCTCTTGTGCTTCAAATGATAGTCTCCCCAACACTCAACTTTCTCTCATAGGATTTGGATCTGGTGGAAAGAGGGTTTGAGTGGAAAGCAACTTGGGGAAGGCTAGAGATCAAGATTCATATGGTAGGAATGGAATATCTTGGCCTCAACACATGAGTAGGTGGTTCTCTCCCAGAAATGGTAAGTTGGAAGTGTAGGTTCGTTTCGATGGCTCTCTCCACGAATGAAGAGGAGGTGGAGGGTATATATAGCCTCCACACAAAATCTAACTGCTACACACAATTTACTAAACTCGTGGGACCGAATCGTTAAACTCGGTCGGACCGATTTATTAAACCTAGTGACCGTTAGTGATTTTCGTGGACTGACATGCATCTCGGTGAGGCCGATTCGGTTAGGGTTAGGGCATAACGTAATCTCGGTGAGACTGACATACAAACTCGGTGAGACCGATTTGGTAATAAGCTTTCTAGAGAGTTGGTCAGGTAAACTCGGTGGGACCGATTTGCTCTTTTCGGTGAGACCGAAATGTTACAAAAAGGAAACAGAGAGTTTACATTGCAATCTCGGTGGGACCGATCGCTCACTTCGGTTAGACCGAAACGTTACGAAGGGAAACAGAGAGATTGCAACCCCATCTCTGTGAGACCGAGATCCCTATCGGTAAGACCGATTTGCTTAGGGTTTGTGGCAGTGTCTATGACTTTTGGAATCGGTGGCGCCGGATAGAAAGAATTGGTGTGACCGATTTTGGCTTTAGGTTTAGGTCATTTGTGGATGTGGGAAAGTAGTTGAGGGTTTTGGAGCATATCACTAAGCACATGAAGCAAGAGGCTCATTAAGCAACACCTCATCCCTTCTTGATGGTATTGGCTTTTCCTATAGACTCAATGTGATCTTGGATCACTAAATGTAAAATGAAGAGTCTTGAGCTTTTGAGCTTGAGCCAATCCTTTGTCCTTAGTATTTTGAGGGATCCACTTTCATCATCCATGCCATGCCATTCATTGAGCTTTCCTGAAACAATAGTCTTGGAATAGCATTAGCTCAATGAGCTATATGTTGTTATGAATTACCAAAACCACCTAGGGATAGTTGCACTTTCAGTGGTGCAGCGAAGAAGACGACAGAATCGCAAGACTTAACATTCAGTCATAATCATCCGCTTCACTCCCGCTATGACTGTGGGGGATGTTAGAATACATATATGTGTAAGACATAGAGATAAACTAGGATTCTAGAGTCCATCTTGTATTCCAAGTCACAGGTGTCTTGTACTCCAAGTCTCACCCCATATTGCACTCTATATATATCCCCACGAGGGTCCAGATCAGAGGTAAAATACACCAGAGGTGCCTAAACTTGTCCGGCGCGGTCACTTTAGTGCCTAAACTTGCAAAATGTCAAAAACTGGTGCCACAACTTGTCCATTTGGTGCATATATGGTGCCTCGCCAGACGCCAGATTTGCTTGTTGCGTGGCCTGACAGCTGGCGTGTGGCCCACGGGTCAGTGGGTGGGAGTGTAGGAAGAGTTGAGTCAGACGAGAGCAACGGTTATTTTCCAGAAAACCCCCGGAGCTTTTATTAATTCAGCGCCTCACCGATGCGCAGCTGCACCGCCGGGTCCACGCCGGCCTAGTCGTGGACAGGAGTGGCCTGAGTCAAAGGAGTCGTCCCATCGCCTGCCTCCTATCTACCAGTCCACCTCATCATGCTGGGGCGCTCGACCGGATGGGCGGCTGTGATTTAGGGAGGTTTCTGGGCGTGCAAAAATCTGGCGCGGCGGTGGGGCGGATCCTGGGCCGCGGGGAGCCGCGCCTTCCCGTCTCCTACAAGTCTGACGAGACGCTGGAGAGAGCCGAGAGAAATAGAGAGGAGGGCTGGAGGCGGCGGTGCTCGGAGGCTCGTCAGCCGACGGTCGGGCTGCCAGAGCCGGCGGGGCCGTGCGTGTAAGAGCATCTCCAGCCGCGCCCCCAAGAATGCCCTCAGCGATTTTTGGCGCCGCGCCAAAAATCGGTTTAGTCGCGCCCAAGGGCCTGGGCCACGGCTCGGGCGAAATTGGCGCCGGCGGATCCAACCCAACCCGCGCATTGGGTCGCTCGGGCGCCAGCGAATCGTTTTGGCGCGAAGAGCAGCGGGCCAGCCGTCGGCGACTCGACTCTCTTCTCGCCGCTTCGTCATCCTCATCGCCTCGTTTCCCGCGACGAATCAAATGCCAAAGCTAAGCGCGCTGCCGCGTCGGTCAGCCTCCATTGATGCCTCACGGGCGGCGCAGTGAAGGCCAGGCGACACGCGTCCCTCGCCGCCACGCAGAACGCCACCGCCAAGTTTACCACGGCGCCCGCCTATATAAGCCGACCACCAGCGCGCCCAGACACACGACAGATACTCCACCGCCGACGCCATTTCTCCCCTTCCTCCTCTCGCCGTCTCGATTCGTAAGAATGACCAAGCGCTTCCCGGCGGCGCGGGGCGGCGAATAGCCCGGCGCCGCCATCTTCACGAGGACGAGGCTCGCCTCCTTTCGAGGCCGACTACCCGTCCCGCCGACATGCGGTGCCCGGGCTTGAGGATCGGCCGCGGCGTGCGGTGCAACCACCACCATCGGGCGGCGCGCGGCGGAGATCGTGACGATCCGCGCGTGCCTCGCCGCTGGGCGGCGAGGGAAGGCCTGTGGTACACCCCCGAAAGCCCTCTCTGGTAGCCCTACTTCCGCCGCCGCCACGCCGAGCAGGTCGAGGCGATGAATGGCGTCGTGCCCTCCGGCAGGCTCAACTCCGAGGACGCCCTTTGGGGGGGCGCGGGACGACTACCTCCGCGACGAGATGGTCCGGCAGCGCCAGGCCCTGGAGGAGATAGAAGCCGGCAAGCGTGGGCGTGAGGACGAGCACGGCGTCGTGATCGTCGACAGCGACGACGACGAGAACGCCCCCGGACCGTCCAACCCGCCGCATCAACCGGGGGAGGGATGCAGCAGGGACGGCGGCGGCGGAGGCAGCGACGCCGACGACGACGACGACGACGACGGCGGCGGCGTCGACTACACGCGGTTCTACAAGCTCCTCGGCATGTAGAACCGCAAAGGCGGGCGGCGGGCGGCGGGGAGCGGCGAGGTAGACGGCGAGGGGCAGCCCGTAGTAGTTTTTTCTTTTTTTTGTAAAATATGTTTAAATTTGAACGAACTCGCCGATGTTTGCGTTAAATTTGAGCCATGTTTGCGCCGTATTTAACTTTTTTTTTTAAACGTGGGCGCCGCGACTGGGGGCATCACGCCCCCAGTGCGCGGTTTAGCGCCGGTGCGCCCCCAGGGGACGATTTTTAGCCCCTCCTGGGGGGGCCAACGGCTGGAGATGCTCTAATGGAGGCGCGATGTGCTCCTCTTCTTTGGTGACTGCGTGTGGAGAAAAGGTCAGGGGGGCCGGGGTTGAGTAGTAGCACCGTCTCGGCCCCTGGACACTTGGCACCTGACAACAGGCCCCAGGCGTCAGGTTTAGAGTTAAACCGCTCTAATTTAGTTATCACCATTTTTTGAAAACTGTCACCACATGGTGGTTTTTTGAAGAAAAAAATTGAATGATGACGGTTTTCTGAACTAGGGTCCTTAATTATGGTGTTTTTTTTTGCAATTTACTCTCCTGCGTGTGATGTACGTGCACTTTCTCGTGGCAGTGTTGCTATACTTCCACGACATTATACTTGTACTTCTCTTGGCAGCAGTTGTGTAGCCAGCTTGAAGCTATGCCTCGTGCCAACATCATTGTTACAGTGTAGAACAATGCTAATGTAGCTGTAGTAAACGAAGGCTCAGCCCTCCACGCCCCAGGCCACAGCACCATTACCTGGGACTGGCTACGCCGCTACTTGGCTGTACACCACAAGTGCTCCTGATAAAGCACAACTAAGCAGAAGCACACATATGCTCCATGCAATGCATAACACACATGTGCTTTGGACACATGGAAAACAAAAAAAAACAAGAAAACATGAAAAAATAACAAGAAAATTGAAAAAAAAAACAAGATGCGGCGGGGGGAGGTGAGAGGGCGAGAGGTGGCGAGTGAGTGGACAGGAGAGGTGAGTGGAGAGGAGAGGAGAGGAGAAGGACTGATGCGGCGGGCGGAGTCGCGCGACCGCCAGCTCGTGGACGCACACGGCGATGCGGCGGCGGAGGGGAAAGTGGGAAGATGAAGTGAGTGGAGGGTTTGGATAAGGTAAGCGGCGGGGTAGGTGGAAAGGCGACCGCGGCGGGGGAGGCGGGCCGTCGCGCGGGGGAGGTGGGCCGTCGCGCCAGCCCGTGATGCATTTGGTCTGCGCCTGGACGTGCTGTTTCTGGCCCGTGTAATTCATTATAGTTTGTTGTTTGAAGAAGGTTTGTTTGCATGTTTTATTTTTGTTGGACAGTTTTTCATAGCCTACAAAAATAATCTAAATAATTATCAAATGACTACTTACTTATATATGAACATTGAGGTTTGTTGTTTTTCCCGAGTTTTCATGGGTAGGACATTTATTTAAACAACATATATTTCTAATAATATCAAATAGGTTTTCTTTTTTGCATAGAAAAAGTTGTGTTAGTTTCACTTTTATTTTTACTATATATTATATATAATAATATGATGCAGTAGGAAATATCATATATATTTCATCATGGTATATTTGTTATTAGTGGGCCTGAAAAAAAATTATAATTATTTTTATACCTCACAAATAACATATAAAAATAATATATATATATATATATATATATATATATATATATATATATATATATATATATATATATATATATATATATATATATATATATATATATATATACTTATTCTACACTCCTAGTAACGCTATATACAAAATCTAATAAAACGTGTACAAAATGTAGTAATTGAAAAATATTTTTTTATCATCAAAGTTTGTAATTTACTACATTTTTACGAAAATTACTATATTTTACATAGTGTGTTACTGTATTTTGTATGTATCGTTACTGGGGTATAGAATAATCTATTCTACACTCACGCTTAGTTTTTATATATATATATATATATATATATATATATATATATATATATATATATATATATATATATATATATATATATATATATATATATATATATATATATATATATATATATATATATATACTAAACATGGTCCATAAAATAAATATTTTATGCTTATGACATATACTAAGGGTATCACAAAACAAATCATAGAAAAAACAAATATACTTGGTTAATGTTGGTTTGTTTGTTTTAGTTTTTGTATGGCAATTTTCCATAGCTTATAAAATTAATTTAAAATAATTTAAGCAATTTCAAACGCCTACTTACTTATATATGAACATTATAGTTTGTTGTTTTCCCTAATTGTTGTGTTAGTAAAATGATTTAAGCGTCATTTTTTTCTAATATAACCAAATGCTTTTTTTATTAGCAGAGAAAACAGTTGTATTAGTTTCACATTCAGTTTTATTATATATTATATATAATTTTATGATGCAGCAAAAAGTATTAATTATATTTCATCATATATATAAATTGATGGGTTCCGACATACTCACTGATGCAACGATGACAGACCACAGTGAAACACCACAAGAAGAGGTGCATACAGCTAACCTTCCTCTGTATATATCTTATAGATGATAATACGGAAGGGCTATTTTTATATTTTTGTTTTTTCAGAATACAGGAGACATGGATATGGACTTTGGAGATGCACGGAAAGAATCCATTGAGGGTTCAGATGCGATGTCGCTGAAAGTGGACGAAAATTCAAAACATAAAAATGTCGAAGAGGTTATATCTTATAACAAACCAAAAAATATGCTAATTTACATATTGTCCCACAAGGTATTTTTTAATATTATTATCAATCTCATTTTTGTGATATTGTCTTTTGTATTCAACTAATTTTGCTCATTATGATTGTTAAGTTGGCTCATATTTTTATGAATTCGACAGACTATATTTGTACCTCTAGGGATATTACAGTCATTGGATCAATCAAGTCTGCCCCGAAGAATACCTAGTTCGTGGACATTGGAGATGCCTTGTTATCAACCGACGATTTGGAATGCCTTATGAAAGATGATATGTTCTTACATAATGGTGTAAGACCAATTGCACAAACTTTGTAATTAATAATATGAACAATATATAATATCATAAAATATAAAATATAATATAAATGCTCATTACAGGTGATAAATGCTTACATATATTGCATGCTTGCTCACGACCATCTACAAGAAAGGGCGGGTGAAAAGGTACACATTGTTAGCACATTTGTATTTGGCCAGATAAAAGAAGACGGGAAAAGAGACATAGACCCATCAAAATATCACCGCATCGTGCATTATGTTAATACTTATCTACAGCAAGATATGGTTAGTTTTTGTCTCGTTATCCATGCATATAATTATGGTTTGTTTTTATTTAATTCATATATATAATGATTTATTAATATTTATATCTAATTGCGACCGTGACTTGTATGATATTTACATCAGTTATTCATTCCGATTAACATGCCGGGCTACCATTGGTATCTAGTAGTCGCCAATGACCTTGCTACTATGGTAACAATGCTAATGTAGCTGTAAAACAATGCCAATGACCTTGTATGATATTTACATCAGTTATTCATTCCGATTAGCATTCTACTAGTTGTTACAGTGTAAAACAATGCTAATGTAGCTGTAGTAAACGAAGGCTCAGCCCTCCACGCCCCAGGCCACAACACCATTACCTGGGATTGGCTACGCCGCTACTTGGTTGTACACCACAAGTGCTCCTGATAAAGCACAACTAAACAGAAGCACACATATGCTCCGTGCAATGCATAACACATATGTGCTTTCGACACATGGAAAACAAAATAAAACAAGAAAACAGGAAAAAAAATAACAAGAAAACTGAACAAAAAACAAAGAAAAAACAAAAGAAAAATGCGTCCTAATTCAAGAAGCATTCAACGTGTGACACGTGGTGGCGCTGGTACACACATGTGAAGTACTCCTTCCATTCCAAATTACTCGTCGTGGTTATAGTTCAAATTTGACAATTTGAACTGAAACCACGATGAGTAATTTGAAACGGAGGGAATAGAAAACTGTGTGTTGTAACTGCTGTCAGGGGTAACCCCAATTAATTTTCTCGCGGGCAGCATGTTGTTGGGAGAAGCTATGTCTCGCTTCCAGCGAGCTGTATAGGAGCCTCACCTCAAGCTCAAGCTCGAGACTATTCGGTTGCCCAGGTTCCTGGTTTTTTATTTATTTTCTTTTTTACAATTGTTTAAATAAAACAAAATATATATTACAAAATTAATATTTACATTAAAAAATAAAAAGTAGCAATTTAAAAATATTAGAATAGTATAAAAAATTGTTAGTGCATTTTTAAAAAATATCAGTGACCATATAAAAAAGTTTGTGGCAATGAGAAAATGTTCTGAGTTTCAAACAAATGTATACTGAATTTTCCGAAAATTGTATAAAATGTAAAACATTGTTTGGGTAATGTAAAAAATAATGTTATGTACCACTAAAAACTTGACGTGATATTTTAAAGAAAAATATTCCCATGTTTGAAAAAATTATAGAATTTTAGAAAATGTTTATATAATGTAAAAATGTCTGAGTGGTTTATAAAAATATTATTTTTCCATTAAAAATTTACGTGATATTTTAAGAAATATACCTGTGTTTCTAAAGAATATACTTGATTTTTTAAAAAATTCTATACAATGTATAAAAATGTTCATAGATTAAAACTGATTTACATTAAAATTTACAGTTTATATTTGGAAAATATTATAGTGTATTTGAAAGGCTGTTCAAAACTTGAAGCTTTTGAAAATTTACACCATGTATTTAAAACTGACTACTTGTATCAATAAAATGTTTCACGTGTGCACAATAAATATACATTATGTGCGGATAAAAAGTAGACATATGTTAAAAGAAGAAAACCAATAAGGAATAAAACATAAAACCAAAGAAAACAAAGAAAGAAACCAAAGAAAAACCAAACTATAACATAGAAATAGCAAAACCTGAAGAAAATCAGTGAAAAACAAAGTATAAGGAAGAAAAATTAAAAATAGAAGAAAATCAGTGAAAAAATAAAAGAAAAGAAAAACAGAAGAAAAACCCAAAAAACGGAGCAGAGTGAATCTACAACCCACACGAGTGGCAACGAGCAGGCCTGCACTAATGAGCTGGCCTGGTAGTCGCTCGCTCGTAGGCAATTCCTATTAGGAATTGGTATGGACCGCGTTAAAAGCATGCAACATGGGGGTTTCTTGAAGGACCGCCCTCGCTGCCGCCGCCACCATGAAATTTTGGTCCCCCTGCCTCCGGTTGCCATCTTGGCATTGAGACATGGGGGCCTCGGATCTTCAAGCGTCCTATGTTCTTCATCAATGTCTAGTGATCATTGTAATAAAATTACTCTTGTTCTTTCGGCGGTTTCATGAAGCTATAGAGTTTTATGTCCTCACAAATTTGATTATTTGGATCTGATGAGTTTATATTAGTGTGTCAACCTTTTCTTGTTGATTTAATTCTTTGTGGATGTGAGATCTTTCATCGACACTATGGTGTGCATTTCTAGGGATCATCCCGACCCAAGTACGTTCATCGATCAAGAATTTCCATCTTTTTGGATGGGTGACTCAAGGCACTTCCAAATACCATTATTGGCTATGTTCGTGCAGGTGAAAGAGAGATAACATCGTTGCTGCAGTCCAATTGCACCCTATTTATCAATATATTAGGAGTATTTCTTCTGCCAGAGATTGATACCACAAAGGAGGTGTTTTCAATAAAGTTCATTGTAATTCTTTGTCATAGGAGTTTACTTTGTATTTTTTTTTAATTTTAGATCTCATTTAGTGCATATGTAATTGTTATGAGTATGAATAAAATTGCAGATGTATTTTTTTAAATGAGATAGCTCTCACGGCATGTTGTGATGTTGCTGGTATATATAGAACAAGACCGAAACCACATGGGTGGATGGATGGATGGATGTTCTAGTTCATGATGACCCCACATATTACCCCTGTGGTGCCAAACCTGTGGTGAGTTCATGAGTTTGCTGCAGAGTTCGTGAGACCCGCAGAGTGACGGATAGAGTGGACCGAATTTGATTTTATTTGCATATAAGTAAATGTGTAAATTGGCTTAATTGCTGCACTTTTTGCAATACAGTGCTAAAGTGAGTGAGGGTCACTTTGGTTGTTAGCCCGGCCTGAATGCTTAGTGGGCCAAAATAATGAGAAGGGCCCTGAATTTTTAGAGGAACATGACCAGCATGAATAATCAGCCAGAATTATCAACGTTGCCGCCAAAACCAATGCCTCGACCCCAACATGAACGCCGCCACTGTAGAAATCTCGCCCTTGGATGTCTTCCGGTTGCAAGGCAAACCAATTGTTAAAATCACCATGGATGATGGGGGTGGTGGCGGTGACGTCCCGACCCCAAACAATCCCTTGGACACAACGCGTGCAGTGCACTGGCCGCTTTAACGGCAAGCACTTGTAGTTGTAGGAGCATGCGTGAGCTTTGACTTTGACCCCTCCGTCCGCACCGACGCAAGTCACAGGTCAGGTCGCCGGGATCAGGTGAGAAGAATACTGGACTATGAACCTCGGCTTTGGAGTGGACCGATCAATCAAAAAAGAAAACGAACATGGGTGTATGGGCGGCGGCTGAACGTGGGTGGATGATGTCCTATTTATGGTTGAGCGACTTAGTCCCACGGTCATGGATGAGTTCATCGTGGGAGGACTCGGAATTCTTGTACTCATGAAACCAAGTATGAATGTTGGTCCAAAATGTTACGTCCTTTTGCTTCGTGCCATAAAACAAATTGATGCTAGTGGCCAATCATGCATCACACAACAACTCGTCCTCCCGCATGTTGAAACTTCCTCCTCTACCCCTTTTCTTTGGATCGTCCACAAATTCATCCAGATCAAGGTCGTCGTCGTCCTGCTCCGGCACCAAGTCATCTACCTGTCCGTCCTCCTAGCAGCCTCTGCCTCAGTCGTGGATCATCTCAAATATCTGT
Source organism: Aegilops longissima (assembly GCA_021605205.1). Lineage (NCBI taxonomy): Eukaryota > Viridiplantae > Streptophyta > Magnoliopsida > Poales > Poaceae > Aegilops > Aegilops longissima. Next base: position 666,247,726 of record CM038679.1, on the reverse strand, counting down.
CTGTCTGCGTCGTCGTACTCCGGCTAGCCCGGTTGAGATATACCGGCGAACAAAGAGCGGGCACCAAGCCACTCCACGCCCGACGACCTCTGAACAAGCTGCGACGATGCAAACTTGGCGAAATAGAACAACGCCTCGTTGACGCTGATGTAATCAGGCACGTGCCTGGCGGCGGATGCCGGGGAATGCCTGCCGAGTTGTCGGGCGGCGTAGAAGCAGGGAGGCTTTTATTGTTCCGGCCAGGACAACGTATGCATGGACGGTGATGGTGGCGCCGCCCCGCATCCCAGGGCCCGCCCACCCCTGCACCATGTGCGCACCCTGCACCTCGTCCGCTGCCACGCTCGCCGCCCTTCTTTTTGAGTGGTGCCTCCTTTGCCTTCTGTCTGAGGTGGTGGGCCTGTCGTGTCGCCGAGTTGATCTTTCTGGAGGATGCCTTCGTCAGTTCCTCCATCTCCGCCATCTCCAACAGCTTTTTGTACGGGTCCATGCGTCGGCGGTGATGAAAAGGGGTGGGGATATGGGTGGAGAGTGGCGGCATGACAGCAGAGATGGTTAAGAAAAGGGGGTTGTAGGATCGTAAGTAGGTCTAGAGTGGGGTGATTAGAATACTTGACCAAATAAAAACCTAGCATTTTCCCAATTTTAGTACTTGGCAAGTTTTAGCAATTCACACAAGTAAAGCAACATCCTACACATGCAAGTCTAGATAGTAGGCAGCGGAAGTAAAGACTTTGCATATGAACATAAAGGAGGGTATTAGAGAAATCAAATGCAATGAAGACATGGTGATTTTTGGCATGGTTCCGATAGGTGCTGCTATCGTACATCCACGTTGATGGAGACTTTAACCCACGAAGGGTAACGACTACGCGAGTCCACGGAGGGCTCCACCCACGAAGAAGCAACCTTGGCTATGCCATCATGACTTCCGTCCACGAAGAGTAGCCTCACTCGGGTAGATCTTCATAAAGGAGGTGATCTCCTTGCCCTTACAAACTCACTGGTTCAACTCCATAAGATTTTGAGGCTCTCAAGTGACACCTAACCAATCTAGGAGACACCACTCTCCAAAAGGTAATAGATGTTGTTGTTGATGATGAACCCCTTGCTCTTGTGTTTCAAAAGATAGTCTCCTCAACACTCAGTCACTCTCTCACAGATTTGACAGGGTGGTGGGAGAAGGATTGAAGTGGAAAGCAATTTCAGGGGGCTAGAAATCAAGGATCAAATGGTTGGAGTGAAATCCCTTGATCTCAACACCAAGTGTAGGTGGTTCTCTCTCAGGAAATGGATATGTGAAGTGGTAGCTTTGTCATGTTGCTCTCTCTGAGAGTAGGTGGTGCGGGTAGGGTATATATAGCCTTCACCAAAAATCTAACAATTACACACCTTTATACACAACTCGGTGGGACCGTGTGAAACCACTCGGTAAGACAGACCAGTGCAAAAGGTTTAAACTTTAGGCATTTCGGTGAGAGCGTGTAACGTCCCCAGCATCACACTACAGTAATCCCTTATGATCAATGCCAAGTCATCTTGATTTACAAAGCTTAATCATATTGGATTAATATCTCATTTCTAATTCCTTCTGTCAATCCAATTCAAATTCAAAGTGAAAATCTCAAGTTGCACAAAGTTGCTGGAAAAATGTTCATCATTTAGAAAATATCCCAAAACAATTTATTGTTAAGGGAAAACAACTTCACCACAATGCTAAGGTGGACAGAAGCAACTATTATAGTGCAAATCAGCATTTTAAAATGCCTTTCCAATTAGGAAAATTCCAAATGGATTCAAATAAATCCCAAGCTTATGGTGGCAGTTCACCACTTCCCCTAGTATTTGTTTTCACCAGTGGCACATTTTTGCAGAAGGTAATTATTGCAAAAGAAAATGTAAAAGGCTATTGTTAAATGAAAACAGAAAAGTTTTCAAAAGAAAAAGAAGAGGTGAGAGAGAGAGAGAAAGCCTGTCGGTGTCAAAACCGGCGGATCTCGGGTAGGGGGTCCCGAACTGTGCATCTAGGCGGATGGTAACAGGAGACAAGGGACACGGTGTTTTTACCCAGGTTCGGGCCCTCTCGATGGAGGTAAAACCCTACTCCTGCTTGATTAATATTGATGATATGGGTAGTACAAGAGTAGATCTACCACGAGATCAAAGAGGCTAAACCCTAGAAGCTAGCCTATGGTATGATTGTTGTTCGTCATACAGACTAAAACCCTCCGATTTATATAGACACCGGAGAGGGCTAGGGTTACACAGAGTCAGTTATAATGGTAGGAGATCTACATATCCGTATCGCCAAGCTTGCCTTCCACGCCAAGGAAAGTCCCATCCGGACACGGGACGAAGTCTTCAATCTTGTATCTTCATAGTCCAGAGTCCGCCAACGGTGATAGTTCGCTATCTCGACACCCCTAATCCAGACTCCCTAAGTAGCCCTGAACCAGGCTTCAATGACGACGAGTCCGCGCATATTGTCTTCGCATTGCAAGGCGGGTTCCTCCTCCGAATACTTCATAGAAGATTTTGAACACAAGGACAGTGTCCGGCTCTGCAAAATAATTTCCACATAACACCGTAGAGAGAATAATATTTACACAAAATCAATCTGCTAACGTATTCCGCAGTGTGCCATCACGCCACGGCCAAGTCTTTATTCGAATATGTACCACCTCAGCGCGTTTAGCAAGGCGGTTTCCTTGGCATGTCTTGTCAAAGCAGAGATCGTGTCCCCCTTATTCCGGGATTCTCATCAATACGGACGTGGGTAACCCAACCGCGCCATTAATTTACGGAGCTTGGGAGATAAGCGAGTTTTACCGGGCTGGTGGGGGCGCTTAGTTGCGTCCGCCCATATAAGGGGATAAGGATCCACCTTTTAACCTACGCCTTCTTCCTCCTTTGCTCATCCATTTCCGCGCACTCGAGCTCCAGCGCCCAAGTCCGCACATCCCTCCTCAACCTTCTCCAGCCATATCCGGAGCGGGAGGCAAGTGGATGTCCTCCTCCGTCACGGAGGGGCACATCAAAAAGCTGCAGAAAGCCGGATACTTGTCCGGCGACATCGCGTGTCGGCTCCCCAACAAGGGGCAGCTCATCCCCACCCCTGTGCCCCATTAGAGGGTGGTGTTCTCACCCACTTCCTCCATGGACTAGGTTTTCCACTTCACCCATTTGTCCGGGGGCTCATGTTCTACTATGGCCTAGATTTCCACGATCTGGCCCCGAACTTCATCCTCAACATCTCGGCGTTCATCGTCGTGTGCGAGGCCTTCCTCTGCATCCAGCCCCACTTCGGCTTATGGCTGAAGACTTTTAATGTCAAGCCGAAGGTAGTGGGCGGCCGCCAAGCGGAGTGCGGAGGCGCCATGGTGGGCCGGATGGCCAACGTCCTATGGCTCGAGGGCTCCTTCGTGGAGACAATAAAGGGGTGGCAATCGGGGTGGTTCTACATCACCGAGCCGCGCGACTCCAAATGGGCGGCGGCCCCCGAATTCTGATCTGGTCTCCCTACACGGCTCACCTCATGGAAAGAGACGGGCCTGACGTGGGGTAATTCGGAAGAGCTGACCGGACTCTAAACCTGCGTCCGAAACCTGGTGGACAAGAAGCTCAAGCTTGTCAACGTAGTCCAGGTTATGCTCATCCGCCGGATCCTCCCATGCCAAAGAACGGGCCTTCAACTTGTGGAGTTTGATCCGCACAAGATCGAACCTTGAGCCGGCTCTTCGACACTACGTACAAAGATGCCTCGAAGGTGCTGTTCAAGGGCGCCGAGGCTCCCTCATCCGCTTCCAAAGATCGCGGATTCAGCTCGCAGCATCAAGCCAGCGAGGTAAGCTATTTTACCCTTTACGGGACTCTTTTTTCATAGTCTGACTCTATGCAGGATCTAAACTCCCTTACCTTTGACAGGATTGGCAGAAGACGGCCGGATAGATTAGCTGTCCGGCTCCCTTGCCGGAAGACCCAGCGGATGCCCATTTGACGGGGCTGCTGGCCCCGGCACCTTACGTGGTGCCGGAGAAGAAGGCCAAGAAGTAGGCCACGGGAACTCGAAAGAGTTCCAGACCCCAGGCGGTGTCGGACTCACCGTCCGATGACTCCGAGGCGGACTCCTCCCGTGAAGACGAGGAGGAGGAAAAAGAGGCCTCTCCCCCAGCGGGGGGAGAGAAGAAAAGGAAGGCCGCCCCAACTGGGGAGACCGGAGGGTCCAAGAAGGGTAGGACCCTTTGTCCGGAATTTTCCACCAACGCCGACGACGGCGAAGAGGAGTGGCCCTCGAGGGCCAAGCCCCTAGCGAGATCGTAAGTGTCCGGATTCCAGAATAACTCATGATTTTTCATTTGTCGCATAGTGTCTCCTAACGCCGAATACAACCATGTAGCCCGCCAAAGGACGAGCTCGCCGCTTCGTCGAGCGGCTCCCTGGATTCGTCGGATGTGAATAGCACTTCACTTCCGACCGCCTCCTCCCCTCGCGACGCAGACAACGCCGTGGTGGAGTCCCAAAAGGGGCCCAACCAGGAGGAGGTGGTCCTGGAGGCGCCGCAAGGCGACCTCCCGGACTCCGGGCGCAAAGGGGGCAAAACCGCAGAGGGCTCTAAGTCCGGCCCTGTGCGAACTCCGCATCGAACCTTGATGGTTCCAAGTCCGCAAGCGCCCTTCGTAAGAAGGGCAAGACTGCGACGCCGGTGACCTCTGTCCAACCGGAGGCACCGGATAGCTTGCTGGAGGCGCTTAACGGCGCCTCCATCAACGAGGAGCACCACACTATCATGAGTGCGGTGATCCAGAAAGTTCAGTCCGCCAAGAGCGGGCTGACTAAAGCCTGTACGAGCCTTCTAACAGGCTTTGAGGTAAGTTTAGAATATGTAAAAATATTACCACATAGACAGTAGCCCCTGATGCTTAGTTCGGTGTTCAGAAAGAAAATCCGAACTGAGGATCTAAAAAGATATACACAGGAGTCTAACAAAATATGTCAATATGGGAATGCAGGCTGCGCTGCTGACCTCTGCCGCACTGACTGCGGAGGTCAATGCATTGAAGGGGAGCCTCGAGCGGTCCGAGAACGAGCTCGGCCTTGCCAAGAAGCAGCTCGAGGACAAGGAAGGTAAGTAATACCTTATTAAAGTAATACCTTATAGAAAGGATTTGGTTGCAAAAAATGACAGGAATAACGTGAGTATTGCAGGGGCCACGAACGAGGTGGCGACCCTGAAGGAAGCGGTGTCCAAGGCCGAAAACAGTGCGGCCGCGGAGCGCACCGAGCGAGAGAAGCAGGAGGCGCGGGTGGCGGAGGTGCGGCAAGAGCTCCAGGCTCTCATGGAAAAACACGAGAGTTTGGAGCGTGACTCGAAGAATCGAGAGTCCGAGCTCGCCTTGGCTCTTGAGAGTGCCAAAGCCGCTAAGGCCGAAGCCCAGAAGGCCCTCTAGGAGATTGAGGCGATAAAAAAGATAGTGGCGAGTAAGGCATTCTTTATGCAAAGCACGCATGTAAAAGTGAATTATCTGTTAATTACCCGAATCCGGAGCTCTCCAGGAGCGTTCGCAGATCTGCCCCGTAGTGTGTCCGATGCTACCGCGTTCTACCGAGCCGAGGAGGGAAGCTCGACGGAGAAGGTGTTCTGGTCTCAGTATGTTGAGGTCGAACACCGGTGCTCTTGAGCGACCAGCTGAAGCAGCTGGTCGAGCTCCATAAGGTGGCCGAACAGGCCATGAAGGGTCTCGCAGTCCGGCTGTGGCCCGGGGAGGCCATGCTTGGAAGCTACTTCGGGCTGGTAAGGCGGCTGGTGGATGCCTGTCCAAGGTTTGAAGCCATCAAGCGCTCCGTCTGCATCGAAGGTGCCTGTAGGGCCCTTGCCCGTGCTAAGTTGCACTGGGGCAAGCTGGACGCTGAGAAGCTTGTGAAGGACGGACCACCACCGGGCAAGGAGCATCGCAAGCCCGAAATGTACTATGAGGGCGTCCTGAAGGGTGCCCGCCTTATAGCGGGTGAATGCTCCAAAGATGTAATTTTTGAATAGACCCACATTTGTTATCCTGTACGCTGAAAACTTGTTCATATGCGCTAAGCAACGCTTGTGAATTTAAAATATTACCTTTTGTGCGGCCGTTTATCAAATTTGAGAGATGGCAAGTCGTTGGCTTCAGCCCCCATGCCACGAGTGCTGGGGTGTTCGGGATAAACTTGAGCGCTCTTGTTCCCATTCTTGGGTCCTTCGAGGGAGGCGCTCAACGCAACGAACAAGGCAACCGGACTATGGTGCTTGAACACTCTCACTTAGCCATAGAATTCTATAATTTTAAATTTCGGCGAAGCCCCTAGTATTCGGAAGACCGAGTTCGGGGCGCTATCCACGCCTTGGCCGGACAATGCCGACTCCTTGCTCTAAGCGGCATAAGTCTTTAGGGACCCGAAAAAACCTCTCAAACAGCGACCGGCTCTCGCCTTATCATGACGGTCAGTTTTAGCTTTCTCCATTGAGGTGCTCAACCCAGCTCAACCGGGGCACAATCGCAGTGGTTCTCCCAGCGCTACCTTAGCCGATATAACGGAACGTAAGGTACCAAAACATGGGAGCCGGGCAAACCCAACTATTGACCCAAGACATGATTCGGAGCCGATGCATATGATGCTATAAGTTCGGGGTGCCGCACTTGTGAAAGTGTTCGGACTTATCACACCATATTTTTGGGGTACTTAAGCCCCTGGTGTATTGGCCGTACCAAAGTGTACGTGTGCAACGTGTCATGAATGAACGTATATATAGATAAAGAAAGGAGTGCAATAATAGGCAAAAGCTATGTATTGTTTATTCAAAAGGTACTGCAATGAAAGCGAACAATACAAATAGTGCGATAAGCAAGGGATGGGACTATTTAACATGTCCCCTCCGAGGGTAAGCTGCGGGATGGTATGTAAAACAGGTATAATGCTCGTAGTAGAGACCACTGGACACTCGACGAGCTACGCTTCCCTGGCTGTTGCATCGTGAGTTCAGCAATTCTAGTGCCGGACAGGGCTTCTGGAAAACGGAGTCCTGAAAGTAAGAGAAAAGAAGAAAGAAAAAGAATGACACAATCGGGAGCCCCTGGTGTGGTTGAGCCGCATTCTGGGTGTGCCGTGGTCGTGCCCCTCCCCTTATGCCCATGGTATCTCCAGAGCGTAGTTATGTACGCATAGTACTGGCTTCGCAATTTCGCGAGGGCTGGTGTTGGGGCCGCATTGCTACGCGTGCTCGGAACATGCCAGGCGGTCTTGTTGTAGGTTACTTCGGGCGCGCTTGACGATGTCCGGACGTTTAGTAGTCGGACTCGAGAATTGCCTTAAGAGGCTGCTTTGTACTTCCGCCGCTAGGGCCGCCGTATGCTCCTCCGTTCGGAGAGAGCGTTCGGTGTTTCCATTGACCGTGATTACTCCTCGAGGGCCTGGCATCTTGAGCTTGAGGTATGCATAGTGCAGCACCGCATTGAACTTTGCAAATGCGGTTCGTCCGAGCAGTGCGTGATAGCCGCTGATGTCGGTGTACAAAAAGAGGGGTACACTTTTTGTACCCCTATAACTGTGCACGGGCAGTCTAAGCCGCGGGCACCACCGCACTGAGCAAGGCAAGGGAGGTGAGCCAAGGTAAGGCCGAAGCTCGAAAGGAGCAGAATGACGCCAAGACCAAGACCACAAAGAGCAAACGGGACGAAGCGGACTCCCCCGGCAAGATCCTTGCCCGGAGGTGGTTTTAGCAAACCCGGCAAGACCCTTGCCGTGGCAGCTCGCCCCACACCTACGGAGCGAATCACCCTTGAGTCCACTGCCCCCATGGGGCAAGGATTCGGGAGACATCCCCGTGGTGTCATGCAGATCTTTGTGAAGACATTCAAGATCAGATACACACTATAGAAGATGACGACCCTTGGCGGGATCCCAGCCAAGGAGGACCACAAGGCCCCCGGCAAGAGCCTTGCCGGGGATGATAGCAGGTGCCACGGCAAGACCCTTGCCGGGGCCCCGCAAGACCCTTGCCGGGGTACGGCGAGGCCCTTGCCAAGAACACCCGTAGGGCCACCATCAGGCCACGCCAATCAAACCTCCACCACCGTTCGCATGCAGCTGCCGACCCAACCAGTTGGGCAGGCACCTGCGTGGCGGCAAGCGGGTCTTCGTGGAGACCCACCACTGCGCCACCTCAGCTGCCTGCCTGCCTACATGGCACCGCGGGCACCGCTGGCCAGGGCGCGTGTCGACACGAAAGGGAGCGGCGACGGACGAGACAGGGCTCTCCCCCGTCCCCAATAAAGCAAGGACACCTAAGCAAGACGCACTAAAGGTTCCTTGTCATGTAATGCGAGGGATAAACTCGCATAACTGTACCCTTTCCACCTCCTGTGTGCCACTGTGGCAACCCCTTTCCCTATAAAAGGAGGCCCAAGGCGACCAGGAGGAGGATTCGGCATTTCGGAGCTCCTCACGCCCCATTGCTAGTTCAAGAACACAGATAAACAAACCACCAAAGCAGGAGTAGAGTTTTACGCATCCTCGCGGCCCGAACCTGGATAAGGAAACCGTGTGCTATCTGTTTGATCCGCTCTTCTCACGACCCCGCGCCCCGCGACCGTAGTAGGGATTCTTGTGATCCCATAGGTCTCGTTCCCACCGACATCTTTGGCGCGCCAGGTAGGGGGGCGCAGTTGTGAGAATTGGCTTTAGCAGTTAGCGCGGCACTCCTTCATCTTCGTGACCCTTGAAGAAGAAAGGAGGCCAGAAGATCGACACTCGAGCGATCGCAAACAGAAGCTAAGTTGCACTGAACCCTTATTTGTGCTACCCTTCTTATTTGAGGTTATCCCCCCCCCCGAGATGTCACGCCTTTGTATGAGAAACCTGCACGCCAGGGGGCTCTCCCACGATCGGCAACGCCCTTGCCCTATTTCGAGTCCGCTCAACAGCTCAAGCGGCTGCGTCGAGAATGGCAGAGTAAGCTTCCGCGATCAACAACGCCCTCGATTCTGACTCGAGTCAAGCTCGACAGTTTGAGGGGCCGCGTTCGGAATGGAAAGGTGGCTCGTCCGGCAGCACGCGTACCCGGCAGGCCCTGGGGATCCGTCCCCAAAATGCCGCTAGGGGCTTCCGCGCTGGCAAGCCTACTCGATCGACGTGGGGCACGCATACAAAGAGGAATTGAACGGGGAAATAACATGCATGAAAATTAAGAGTACTTCAGAGTTATATTACATCACGTCATAGCTGCGGTTCTAACTAAAGATAAAATTTGTCTTGGTCGGGAACCCGCAGCGGCGAAGAAGAACGGGATGCCTAATCCCGGCGCTGGCCTTCCACCCTCTTGATTTCGTCGATGCAGTTGGTGATGGGCTTGATGCGCTCCTTGAGCCCCGTGAGGTCAACACCATCCGGCAAGCTCTTCATCGCGGCCGCGAAGTCAAGGTCGGGATTCCAGTACACCATCTTGGTGAGGACCTTGGTCACGACCCTCCGGCAAAGTCGCCGGGCCTCCTCGGCCAGTGTGGCCATCCTGTTGGAGTGAAGATAGGCCAAGGCTCCGAGGACGCCCTCGAAGAACTGGGTCAGCTTGGCGTTGATGGTCCCGCTGCGCTCGGGGGCGTACCTCACGTTTGGCATCCCCATGGTGGCCAATTGCGAGGTGACCCTGCCGGCAACGACCTCCAGATGGCTGATCCACTGTTCTCACCCACCACATATTCTGGTGGGAGGCGGCCTCGTTGCCCGCAGCTGCTTCTCCTCCTCGAGGCTCCCTGGTCAAGGTCTCCTCCCGAGCCCCGCTCTCCGACAACATCTTCTCGAGATCCTCCAGCTTTAGCTTGAGGTCTCGATGGAGTTCTGCAAGCGCGGAGAGCTCCCGAGCCCTGCCGATGGCTGCTCCTTGCGCCTCTACCAAGGCGCGGTTGAGCGTGCTCTTCTCACCGGACAGCTTGAGGGCCTGCTCCTTCAGCTCGTCCCCGCCTCGCTTCCAGCTCCTTCACCTTGCGGCATGGGCGGAGCTTGGGCATCGAGTGCCTCTTTGTGCCTCTGCTCCAGCTCGCGAGTCCGTCGCGCGACAAGGGCCTCGAGCTCCTCATCCTTGCCGCTGAGCTGCTACGATAAGCTTCGCTTCACGCGCTGAGAGGTCCTCTTCCAGGAATCCAAGGCGGCTTGATGCTGGTTCCGGCGGCCGCCGCCGCAGCCAAGTTCGCCGCCTTTTCTCGGCCTTCTCGATGTCGGCCCTCTTCATGGTGAGCTCCACATCGCGCTTGGCCAATTCCTCCTGAAGGCCCTCGCTTCTTGCGAGTGCGGTGGAACCAGTGTCGCATCTCAGCGACACGCGCCTTGAAGTCCACCTCCGCGTTGTCCACCGTTGCCATCCTGGACTTGACCTTGTTCAGGTGGGCACGGTAGAGCACTTGGAGCTTCCGGAAATCGGCCCCCATGGCGCGGAAAAGCTGCTCTTTTGGAGAATCGTCGCCGCCAACGCCCGGCTCATCAACCACCTCAAGCCCGGTGGCAGCAAGCACCTCGCCGTCAAAGGCTTCCCCTTCGGCGGGCGCTCGGCTTGACGCCCCTGGAAGATGGACGAAAAGATCGTCGCCCACCTTCAGATATCTGCCGGGGCCCGAGGTTGAGGAGGAGGGAGGCTGGTCACCCGCCACCTCTTCCTCGGCGGAGGCCTTGCCGGCCTCACCGGCAGGTCCACCGCTGGCGCCCTCGGCAGAAGCCTCGCCGGTCGCCTTGGCGGCCCCCGCAGCGGCGTCCTCGGCAGCACCCTTGGCGGCTTCGTCAGCGGCGGCCTCATCAGCATCTTTGGCGGCCTCCTCGGCGGCAATCCTGCTGGCCTCCGCCAGCCTCTCAAAGCAATGTCTCCAACAACTAGTGTCCACGTCCTCCATGTCTGTTGAAGGAGGGCCTGGGCAACAATGGGAGCAATGAAGCCAAGAAAAGAATAAGGGAAAACAGAGATGAAGGACAAGCGACTCACGGTGCAGTGTGAAGCGAAGTCCCCTCCGCCAAGATTTGGCACCGTGGCAGAGTCACCGGCGCCCAAGTTCCCCTCTTCCTCCATGGGTGTGGGCTCAGGCTCGATGCCCTTGCAGGGACGCCATGGGCGGCATAGTCGATGGGGTGGTGTGTTAGGAGTAGCCCTCTGTGGCTCCTCTGCTGCCGCTCCCTCCCGCAAACCCGGCAAGGTCAAGCATCATAGCATCGGCGCCTACCACATGTCGAGTAAGAAGAGGGTGACGAACTTACGCTGGGAGCTACGCCGGGGCTGCTGTCCGGGCTGCTCGGCACCACCAGTGGTGTCTTTGAAGCCCACCGGGATCGACCGCTGCCGAGGTCCTCGCCTCTTCACCCTCCGGGCCAACGCTTTCGCCTCCCCTGCAAAAGCAAAAATGGATCAAGACAAGCGACCGATTCGGGAAATGGAAATGACGGTAAGGAACGGAGTACTTACTCGTCATCCGCCTCCTCCTCTTCCACCAGTTTCCTTTTCCTCTCCGGCCGAGAGGCCCGAGATCAAAAGGAGCTCCACATCATCATCCGAGTCGACGCCCGGAGGAGGCAAAGAAGGCGGCGGGTTTGTGCGCGCCGGATGAGGAAGGGCTGTCGCCTTCTTCTTCTCAGCTGGCCTTCGTCAGCCCCTTCACTGTCGTGGGCCCTCGTGTGGTGCCCGGACCCCTCCAGGTCAATTGAGGCCGCAGAGCCCTGCCGGGCCGAACTGCTCGCGGAGCCGCACCACCGCAGACTCGCCCTCTTCCCCGCTGGCGTCGAGCCCGCCGCCACGTCCTCCTCCTCCGACGACTCGTCGGCCGCGTCCTCGACAAGCGGAGCTCTAGCGTCGACACTGCTGACCTCCTCGGTGGCCTCCGCCCATAGGGTGAACTGCTCCTCCTCCGCAGCCGTCGCGACCTTGTCCTCCACGCCCCCGGCGCTGCCGGCCTCCATGGCAAGCTGTGCCTCCCTCGCCCTGGTGGCGATGTAGTCCAGCTCCGCCTGTGTGGTGTCCATGACAAGCCACCGCTTGACGTCAGCATTGACGTATACCTCGATCAAGGAGTCGAAGAATTGCTGCACATCTGCGTCCGTCGGCTCCTTCCAGCTCGGGACAGGGCCGTGCGTGTTGCAGTCCGGCATCATAGCAATGATCTCGGACCGGCGTGAGTTATTACTGTGGGACCACCCGCTGGCAACTTGAAGAACGGCCCCTTGACGGCCTTGCCGACCTTTGCGGCAGCCCTCGCGGCCTTGCCGGTCCGTTCGACCTCGCCGTCGCGACCCACATCAAGCTGGAAAAGCCGCTGGCAGAAGTGGGCATGCGCCATCACCGTGAAGTTGTGGTCGAGGCCAGGGCGGAGCCGCATAATGTCAGCCGGGTTCGTAAAAAGCCAGGCTGGCCTCCCCTTATTATGCAACGGGGCGATCCGGCGGCGAATGAAGTCCGCCCCGATCATCTCCAGGGTGAGCCCAGCCCGGGTCAGCCGGAGGATCCTGGTGGTGGCGACAGTAAGCCTCCCGTCGGCAGCATCGACATCACTCCAATCGCTGTCGCGGACCGGCGGCGCTCGGCGGACCTTGCAGAATTCCGGCGGGTCTTCGTCTTCAATCCAGCACCACCGGCCACGCCATTCCTCCCACCTCTCCTTCATGGCACCGTCCGGGTACGCCCCCTTGGATCTTGGGATCCAGGCGACGCATCTGGAGACGGTGCCTCTGGGCTGGATTCGAGGGGAGAAATAATGGCGAAAGAGTGCCGTGTTGGGCTGCACTCTGGCAAAGCCTTCGCAAAGATGCGCGAAGAGAGCCAGGAACGCCACCGCATTCGGAGTGAAATCCAAGAGGCGAAAGCCGAAGGTGTGCATGATGTCGCAGAAGAAATTGGAAAAAGGGGGGCATAACCCGCAACAAAGGTAATCGACAAAAAAGGGATACCAATTTGGAGCAGGATCGGCGCAAGCGGCAGGAATGACGCGCGTCCCCGGGTGCCCCGAATTCTCTCCCCCCGTCTTCACTCCCCATAAGGGCTTGAAGGAGGCCCGGAGCTCATGAACATCAACCGACGAGGGGAAGAAGAAGGCGGACTTCGTCCGGTCCCCCGACAGCGCGCTCTCCGGCGGCTCCACGGTCCCAGAGCCCTTAGCCACCCCCTTGCCCTTGGCGGATTTGGGCGCCATGGCGGCCGAGAGGTCTAGAGGATTGAGGAAGAGGGGTGGCGAAGCAGCGACGGCGGGTGACGGCGAAAGCTTAGGAAGGAAGGAAGAGAGGAAACGGCGGCTCTGAGATTGGAAAAGGTACGAGAGAAGAGGAGAAAGTGAACAGCACGCCAACGATTATTCCTTCTTATGGGGGAAAACGTGGGCCGCCTCCTTTCACATTAACTGCGATGTGACGCATGCGCGCAGAGCTCAGCCCCACGCATGCCGCCCACGTCACGCACGCCTCCCCACGCCGAGCCACGTGAGGGAGGCATGGGAAGCGCAGTGCGCGAAGAGACTTACCGCGGTAAAAACCAACCCGCCTGCCCGCGCACCGTTTTTGGGCCTAGCCCAACGATGCGATTGCGCTTACGTGTGGCCCAGGTCCGAGGGCTCTGTCGATTGTACAAAAGAGAGGGTACACTTTTTGTACCCTATAACCTGTGCACGGGCAGTCCGAGCATGGGCACCACCAAGACCGAGCAAGGCAAGGAGGTGAGTCAAGGTAAGGGCCAAGCTCGAAAGGAGCAGAACGACGCCAAGACCAAGACCACAAAGAGCAAAGGGGATGAAGCGGACTCCTCGGCAAGATCCTTGCCGGGAGGCGGTTTTAGCAAACCCAGCAAGACCCTTGCCATGGCAGCTCGCCCCACACCTACGGAGCGAATCACCCTTGAGTCAACTGCCCCCATGGGGCAAGGATTCGGGAGACATCCCCATGGTGGCATGCAGATCTTTGTGAAGACATTCAAGATCAGATACACACTATAGAAGATGACAACCCTTGGCGGGATCCCAGCCAAGGAGGACCACAAGGCCCCCGGCAAGCGCCTTGCCAGGGATGACAGCAGGCGCCACGGCAAGACCCTTGAAGGGCCCCGGCAAGACCCTTGCCGGGGCTACGGCGAGGCCCTTGCCAAGAACACCCGTAGGGCCACCATCAGGCCCACGCCAATCAAACCTCCACCACTGTTCGTGATGCAGCTACCGACCCAACCAGGTTGGGCAGGCACTGCGTGGCGGCAAGCGGTCTTCGTGGAGACCCACCGCTGCGCCACCTCGGTTGCCTGCCTGCCTACATGGCACCGCTGGCACCGCTGGCTGTAGGCGTGTGTCGACACGAAGGGAGCAGCGACAGACGAGACAGGCTCTCCCCGTCCCGATAAAGCAAGGACACCTAAGCAAGACGCATTAAAGGCGCCTTGTCATGTAATGCGAGGGATAAACTCGCATCATCAGCACCCTTTCCACCTCCTGTGTACCACCGTGGCAACCCTTTCCCTATAAAAGGAGGCCCAAAGGCGACCAAGAGGAGGATTCGGCTTCGGAGCTCCTCACGCCCATTGCTAGTTCAAGAACACGATAAACAAACCACCAAAGCAGGAGTAGGGTTTTACGATCCTCGCGGCCCGAACCTCGATAAGGAAACCGTGTGCTATCTGCTTGATTCGCTCTTCTCACGACCCAGCTACCTGATCGTAGTAGGGATTCTTGTGATCCCATAGGTGTCGCTCCCACCGGCATACTGCGGAATGGGACTATGTCAAGATTAACTCTTCGCTCGAAGTTATCCGGGATCCAAGACCACTTCGAGTGTAACTCGAGCCTGCATGCTTGGCCTCTACACTGGTATGACGCCTTTAAAGGTCGTTTTGTGGGTTTAATCCTTGAGGGTCTATGCCCATTTTGCGACTGTATCCCGGTAAAGCAGGTTCTGCTGCTGCCGCCGTCCATCGGGACTCTAGTGAGGTGAAATCCGTCAATGATTGGGTCAAATACCAATCGCGCGAATCCGCCGTGGCGGATGCTAGTGGGTGGTCCTTCGATCAAAAGTGATCGGGCGGGAGGACCACGGGTTGAACTTTGGGGCGGCGGCTCCATCGCATATACGCCCCTTAGTGCACTTCGCTCCCTTTTGGGTATGTGGGTTGCGATATCATGTTCATCGTCCGCACTTGTGGGGAAAGCCCTTCGTCCTCTATTGTTCGGCGGGGCTCCTCCTCGTCATCGGTATGCAACCCTTGTCGTTGTTTTCGCATTTAACTTGCCTGCCTGCTTGAACACCCAACAATCCCCATTGGTGTGGTTGGCTGGTTTTGAAGTGCCATGTATCCGCACAGCGATCGAGTATTCGGTCCAAATTGGACGGGCCCTGAGTATTTCTTTTGAACGGCTTTTTCCGCTGACCGGGTGTAGAGCCTCTGAATCTGGCATTGACTGCCGTATCTTCAGCATTATCGCCATTAGTGCGGCGCTGGTGCTTGTTGCAACGCGACCAGCCATTGCTGTCCTTGGTATCCGAACTACCAGGGTATTTGGTCAGGTTGTTACTGCGAGCTAGCCAGCTGTCCTCTCCCACGCAGAAGCGGGTCATGAGTGATGTGAGGGCTGCCATGGATTTTGGCTTTTCCTGTCCTAGGTGCCGGGCAAGCCACTCGTCGCGGATGTTATGTTTGAAGGCTGCAAGGGCCTCTGCATCCGGACAGTCAACGATTTGATTTTCCTTTGTTAAGAACCGTGTCCAGAATTGTCTGGCCGATTCATCTGGCTGCTGAATTATGTGGCTTAGGTCATCGGCATCTGGTGGTCGCACATATGTGCCCTGGAAGTTATCAAGGAATGCGGCTTCCAGGTCTTCCCAACAACCAATTGATTCCGCTGGTAGACTGTTGAGCCAATGCCGAGCTGGTCCTTTAAGCTTGAGTGGGAGGTATTTGATGGCGTGTAGATCATCACCGCGGGCCATGTGGATGTGAAGGAGATAGTCCTCGATCCAAACCGTAGGATCTGTTGTGCCGTCGTATGATTCAATGTTTACGGGTTTGAAACCCTCGGGGATTTGATGATCCATTACTTCGTCTGTGAAGCATAGTGGGTGTGCTGCGCCTCTGTATTGGGCTATATCACGACGCAGCTCAAATGAGCTTTCTCTACTGTGTTCGGCCCTGCCAGAATTGCCGTATCAGGCGTGACGGTTGTCATCACGTGTCGTGGGGCGCCCACGCGATCCGTAGATCGATCTTATTTGCCTTGCCTTGTCCTCCAATATGTCTTGCAAGTCTGGCGCATTTCCCCGTGGCTTTGTACTTTTCGAGCGACGCCGGGGTGCGGCTTTAGTGGAGGGCCTAGAGGCCTCTCTGTCGCGGCCACGAGGTGGCCGGTCGGCCGCGTCATGCGCTGGTGATGTAGGTTTGGGTGCTTCCTCCTCTAATTGGGGTAGCAGCCTGCATTTTGGGTATCTCTTAGAGGGGCGTTCGAGTTCGTACTCTTCGGCTGCAAGGACTTCAGTCCATCTGTCAGCTAGCAAGTCTTGGTCAGCTCTAAGCTGCTGCTGTTTTTTCTTGAGGCTGCTTGCCGTGGCCATAAGCCTGCGTTTGAAACGCTCCTGTTCGGCGGGATCCTCAGGCACGACAAATTCGCCGTCATCGAGGCTTGCCTCATATTCGGAGGGAGGCATATAATTATCGGCCTCTACCTCTCTGTCTGCCGCTCTATTATGAGGGTTGGCTTCTCCCTCCTCCTGTGCTAAATCCTGCTGGAGGGGGTTGTCTTCGACACTGTCTGGGGTGTTATTATCTCCCGTGCCAGAATCACCATTTTTGCTATGGCGGGATTTAGAGCGGCGCTGCTGACGCCGGCACTTGGGTTGTTTCTTGGAGGGGTCATCCTCCGCTGTTCCATCGCCATTCCCATCTTTTGGGGTGTCCACCATGTATATGTCGTATGACGAGGTGGCCTTCCAGTGCCCTGTAGGCGCTGGTTCTTGGTTGTCTCCTGTATCGTCGTCCATACCGTCGATGTCTTCGGAGTCAAAATCGAGCATGTCGGTTAAATCATCGACAGTGGCTACAAAGTGGGTGGTGGGTGGGCGTTGAATTTCTTCGTCGTCCGCATCCCAACCTTCCCGACCATAGTCCGCCAGGCTCTCCGATAAAGAGAGACTTTAGTGAATTCAGGATGTCGCCAAAGGGCGAGTGCTTGAAAGATGTCCATGCATCGAACTCCATAACCGGGCGCCTAATCGGATTCGATTGGCGAGGGCGAGGAGGTTCGAGTCCGGAGAGGAGTCCGCACCTCGGAGTCACGGGCTTTGCAAAGGACAGGATGGTGTTCGCTCAATCGCCGAGAGATCGTAGCCCCGAGGCGTGTCCAGCCACTCGCCCTCGATCGGCGGAGTCGGCTCCGAGCTAAGGGTCGGAGCCGACGCTGGTGCGACCTCAGAGCCACCGTTCGCGGCAGAGCTAGATCGTGCCCATCGAGACAAGGCTTGGCGCTTATGTGGCTCGAATCCGTCGAAGATCAAGTCTCCGCGGATGTCGGCCGTGTAGTTCAAACTCCCAAATCTGACCTGATGGCGAGGCGTAGCTTTCGATTCGCTCTAGATGGCCAAGTGAATTGGCCCATGAGCAAAGCCGCCGAATACGAAGATCTGTCCGGGAGCAAAGTCTCACCCGGACCGCGTCGTTGTTGATGATCGAAGGAGCCATCGGGCCTAAAGGTGACGACACGGAGGAACTCTCAATGAAAGCACCAATGTCGGTGTCAAAACCGCGGATCTCGGTAGGGGGTCCCGAACTGTGCGTCTAGGCGGATGGTAACAGGAGACAAGGGATACGGTGTTTCTACCTGTGTTGGGCCCTCTCGATGGAGGTAAAACCCTACTCCTGCTTGATTAATATTGATGATATGGGTAGTACAAGAGTAGATCTACCACGAGATCAAAGAGGCTAAACCCTAGAAGCTAGCCTATGGTATGATTGTTGTTCGTCCTACGGACTAAAACCCTCCGGTTTATATAGACACCGGAGAGGGCTAGGGTTACACAGAGTCGGTTATAATGGTAGGAGATCTACATATTCATATCGCCAAGCTTGCCTTCCACGCCAAGGAAAGTCCCATCCGGACATGGGACGAAGTCTTCAATCTTGTATCTTCATAGTCCAGGAGTCCGGCCAACGGTGATAGTTCGGCTATCCGGACACCCCCTAATCCAGGACTCCCTCAAAGCCCCTGCCCCACTTGGGCTTTGGCCCACCCGAGCCAGCTGGCCCAGCAGGCCGGCCCACTCCCCCTCCCCAGTCGCCTTCTCCTGTTCCCTGAGCCGTGTCGCTACAGTGGCTGGCTCCCGCCGAACCACCTCGCCCGCAGCGACCCCCGCGAGAGGATAAGACCGCCTTGATACGTCTCCAACGTATCTATAATTTTTTATTGTTCCATGCTATATTATATTCTGTTTTGGATGTTTAATGGGCTTTACTATACACTTTTATATTATTTTTGGGACTAACCTATTAACCGGAGGCCCATCACGAATTGCTATTTTTTTGCCTATTTCAGTGTTTCGAAGGAAAAGGATATCAAACGGAGTCCAAACGGAATGAAACCTTCGGGAACGTGATATTCGGAACAAACGTGATCCAGAGGACTTGGAGTCTACGTAAAGCAATCAACGAGGAGAGCACGAGGCAGGGGGGCACGCCTACCCCCCCAGCGCGCCCTCCACCCTCGTGGGGCCCACGTTGCTCCACCGACGTACTTCTTCCTCCTATATATACCCATATACCCTGGAAACATCAGATATGGAGCCAAAACCCTATTTACATCACCGCAACCTTCTGTACTCGTGAGATCCCACCTTGGGGCCTTTTCCGGCGCTCCACCAGAGGGGCATTGATCACGGAGGGCTTATCAACACCATAGCCTCTCCGATGATGTGTGAGTAGTTTACCTCAGACCTTCGGGTCCATAGTTATTAGCTAGATGGCTTCTTCTCTCTCTTTGGATCTCAATATAAAGTTCTCCTCGATTCTCTTGGAGATCTATTCAATGTAATCTTCTTTTGCGGTGAGTTTGTCGAGATCCGATGAATTGTGGGTTTACGATCAATATAATCTATGAACAATATTTGAATCTCCTCTGAATTCTTTTATGTATGATTGGTTATCTTTGCAAGTCTCTTCGAATTATCAGTTTGGTTTGGCCTACTAGATTGATCTTTCTTGCAATGGGAGAAGTGCTTAGCTTTGGGCCCAATCTTGCGGTGTCCTTTCCGATGGATGCGAGGGCAGCAAGGCACGATTGTATTGTTGCCATCGAGGATAAAAAGATGGGGTTTATATCATATTGCATGAGTTTATCCATCTACATCATGTCATCTTACTTAAAGCATTACTCGTTCTTATGAACTTAATACTCTAGATGCATTTGGATAGCGGTCGATGTGTGGAGTAATAGTAGTAGATGCAGAATCGTTTCGATCTACTTGTCGCGGACGTGATGCCTATATACATGATCATACCTAGATATTCTCATAACTATGCTCAATTCTATCAATTGCTCGACAGTAATTCGTTTACCCGTAATACTTATGCTCTTGAGAGAAGCCACTAGTGAAACCTATGGCCCCCCGGGTCTATTTTCCATCATATTAATCTTCCAACACTTAGCTATTTTTATTGCCGTTTATTTTACTTTGCGTCTTTATCATAAAAATACCAACAATATTATCTTATCATATCTATCAGATCTCACTCTCGTAAGAGACCGTGAAGGGATTGACAACCCCTTTATCGCATTGGTTGCAAGGTTCTTATTTGTTTGTGTAGGTGCGTGGGACTTGTGCGTGATCTCCTATTGGATTGATACCTTGGTTCTCAAAAACTGAGGGAAATACTTACGCTACTTTACTACATCACCCTTTCCTCTTCAAGGGAAAACCAATATAGTGCTCAAGAGGTAGCAAGAAGGATTTCTAGCGCCGTTGCCGGGGAGATTCGCGCCAAGTCAAGTCAAGACATACCAAGTACCCATCACAAACTCTTATCCCTCGCATTACATTATTTTCCATTTGCCTCTCGTTTTCCTCTCCCCCACTTCACCCTTGCCGTTTTATTCGCCCTCTCTTTTCCGTTCGCATCTTTTTCGCTTGCTTCTTGTTTGCTCGTGTGTTGGATTGCTTGCTTGTCACGATGGCTCAAGATAATACTAAATTGTGTGACTTTACCAATACCAACAACAATTATTTTCTTAGCACTCCGATTGCTCCTCTTACTGATGCTGAATCTTGTGAAATTAATGCTGCTTTGTTGAATCTTGTCATGAAAGATCAATTCGCCGGCCTTCCTAGTGAAGATGCCGCTACCCATCTGAATAGCTTCGTTGATTTGTGTGGTATGCAAAACAAGAAAGATGTGGACAATGATATTGTTAAATTGAAGCTATTTCCTTTTTCGCTTAGAGATCGTGCTAAAGTTTGGTTTTCGTCTTTGCCTAAAAATAGTATTGATTCATGGAATAAGTGCAAAGATGCTTTTATCTCTAAGTATTTTCCTCCCGCTAAGATCATCTCTCTTAGAAACGATATTATGAATTTTAAGCAACTTGATCATGAACATGTTGCACAAGCTTGGGAGAGGATGAAATTAATGATACGTAATTGCCCTACACATGGTTTGAATCTTTGGATGATTATACAAAAAAATTATGCCGGATTGAATTTTGCTTCTAGAAATCTTTTAGATTCGGCCGCGGGAGGCACTTTTATGGAAATCAACTTAGGAGAAGCTACTAAACTCCTAGATAATATTATGGTTAATTATTCTCAATGGCACACCAAAAGATTTACTAATAAAAAAATGCATGCGATAGAAGAAATTAATGTTTTGAGTGGAAATATGGATGAACTTATGAAATTATTTGCTACTAAAAGTGTTTCTTCTGATCCTAATGATATGCCTTTGTCTACTTTGATTGAGAATAATAATGAATCTATGGATGTGAATTTTGTTGGTAGGAATAATTTTGGTAACTACGCGTATAGAGGAAACTTTAATCCTAGGCCGTTCCCTAGTAATTCCTCTAATAATTATGGTAATTCATACAACAATCCTTATGGAAATTTTAATAAGATGCCCTATGAATTTGAGACTAGTGTTAAGGAGTTTATGAATTCGCAAAAGAATTTCAATGCTTTGCTTGAAGAAAAATTGCTTAAGGTTGATGAATTGGCTAGGAACGTTGATAGAATTTCTCTTGATGTTGATTCTTTGAAACTTAGATCTATTCCACCTAAGCATGATATCAATGAGTCTCTCAAAGCCATGATAATTTCTATTGATGAGTGCAAAGAAAGAACCGCTAGGATGCGTGCTAAGAAAGATTGCTTTATGAAAGCGTGTTCTTCTAGTTTCTATGAAAATAAAGATGAAGATCTAAAAGTTATTGATGTGTCTCCTATTAAATCTTTGTTTTGCAATATGAATCTTGATAATTATGGGACTGGAGATGAGTCACCTTTACCTAGGAGGCGTCACAAAAATTTGGAGTTTTTAGATCTTGATGCAAAAGTTGGTAAAAGTGGGATTGAAGAGATTAAAACTTTAGATATTAATGAACCCACTATTTTGGATTTCAAGGAATTTAATTATGATAATTTCTCTTTGATAGATTGTATTTCCTTGTTGCAATCCGTGCTAAATTATCCTCATGCTTATAGCCAAAATAAAGCTTTTACCAAACATATCGTTGATGCTTTAATGCAATCTTATGAAGAAAAACTTGAGTTGGAAGTTTCTATCCCTAGAAAACTTTATGATGAGTGGGAACCTACTATTAAAATTAAAATAAAAGATCATGAATGCTATGCTTTGTGTGATTTGGGTGCTAGTGTTTCCACGATTCCAAAAACTTTGTGTGATTTGTTCGGTTTCCGCGAATTTGATGATTGCTCTTTAAACTTGCACCTTGTGGATTCCACTATTAAGAAACCTATGGGAAGAATTAATGATGTTCTTATTGTTGCAAATAGGAACTATGTGCCCGTAGATTTTATTGTTCTTGATATAGATTGCAATCCTTCATGTCCTATTATTCTTGGTAGACCTTTCCTTAGAACGATTGGTGCAATTATTGATATGAAGGAAGGGAATATTAGATTCCAATTTCCGTTAAGGAAAGGCATGGAACACTTCCCTAGAAAGAAAATAGAATTACCTTATGAATCTGTTATGAGAGCTGCTTATAGATTGCCTACCAAAGATGGCAATACCTAGATCTATCCTTGCTTTTATGCCTAGCTACGAGCGTTAAACGATAGCGCTTGTTGGGAGGCAACCCAATTTTATTTTAGTTTTTTGCTTTTTGCTTCTGTTTAGGAATAAATATGTGATCAAGCCTCTGGTTAGATTTTTTTAATGTTTTAATTAGTGTTTGTGCCAAGTTAAACCTATAGGATCTTCTTGGATGATAGTTATTTGATCTTGCTGAAAATTCCAGAAATTTCTGTTCATGAAAACAATTGTTTAAATCACCAGAACGTGATAAAATACTGATTCCAATTGCAGTAGATCAATAAACAAATTGTCTAGGTCTTCCTATTTTGGTAGAATGTTTTGAGTTCCAGAAGTTTGCGTTAGTTACAGATTACTACAAACAGTTCTGTTTTTTGACAGATTCTGTTTTTCGTGTGTTGTTTGCTTATTTTGATGAATCCATGGCTAGTAAAAGAGTTTATAAACCATAGAGAAGTTGGAATACAGTAGGTTTAACACCAATATAAATAAAGAATGAGTTCAATACAGTACCTTGAAGTGGTGCTTTGTTTTCTTTCGCTAACGGAGCTCATGAGATTTTCTGTTGAGTTTTGTGTTGTGAAGTTTTCAAGTTTCTGGTAAAAGATTTGATGGATTATGGAACAAGGAGTGGCAAGATCCTAAGCTTGGGGATGCCCATGGCACCCCAAGATAATCTAAGGACACCAAAAAGCCAAAGCTTGGGGATGCCCCGGAAGGCATCCCCTCTTTCCTCTTCGTCCAACGGTAACTTTAGTTGGAGGTATATTTTTATTCACCACATGATATGTGTTTTGCTTGGAGCGTCTTGTATGATTTGAGTCTTTGATTTTTAGTTTACCACAATCATCCTTTCTGTACACATCTTTTGAGAGAGACACACATGATTCCGAATTTATTAGAATACTCTATGTGCTTCACTTATATCTTTTGAGCTATATAGTTTTTGCTCTAGTGCTTTACTTATATCTTTTAGAGCATGGTGGTGGATTTGTTTTATAGAAACTATTGTTCTCTCATGCTTCACTTATATTATTTTGAGAGTCCTACAAAACAGCATGGTAATTTGCTTTAATTATGATAGGCATCCAAGATAAGTAAAAAAAAAATCGTATGAGTGTGTTGAATACTATGAGAAGTTTGATGCTTGATAATTGTTTTGAGATATGAAGATGGTGATATTAGAGTCACGCTAGTTGAGTGGTTATGAATTTGAGAAATACTTGTGTTGAAGTTTGTGATTCCCGTACCATGCACGTATGGTGAACCGTTATGTGATGAAGTCGGAGCATGATTTACTTATTGATTGTCTTCCTTATGAGTGGCGGTCGGGGACGAGCGATGGTCTTTTCCTACCAATCTATCCCCCTAGGAGCATGGGCGTAATACTTTGCTTTGATAACTTGTAGATTTTTGCAACAAGTATATGAGTTCTTTATGACTAATGTTTATACGCACTTTCTTCCTTCCACCATTGCTAGCCTCTCTAATACCGTTCACTTTTCGCCGGTATCATACACCCACCATACCTTCCTCAAAACAGCCACCATACCTACCTATCATGGCATTTCCATAGCCATTCCGAGATATATTGCCATGCAACTTACCACCGTTCCGTTTACTATGACACGCTCCATATTGTCGTATTGCTTTGCATGATCATGTAGTTGACATCGTATTTGTGGCAAAACCACCGTTCATAATTTGTTTCATACATGTCACTCTTGATTCATTGCATATCCCGGTACACCGCCGGAGGCATTCACATAGAGTCATATTTTGTTCTAAGTGTTGAGTTGTAATTCTTGAGTTGTAAAGTAAATAGAAGTGTGATGATCATCATTATTAGAGCATTGTCCCAAGTGAGGAAAGGATGATGGAGACTATGATTCCCCCACAAGTCGAGACGAGACTCCGAAAGAAAAATAAAAAAGAAAAAAAGAGTCCATAAAAAAGAGAAAAGGCCCAAAGAAAAAAATGAGAGAAAATAGAGAAGGGACAATGCTACTATCCTTTTACCACACTTGTGCTTCAAAGTAGCACCATGATCTTCATGATAGAGAGTCTCCTATGATATCACTTTCATATACTAGTGGAAATTTTTCATTATAGAACTTGGCTTGTATATTCCAATGATGGGCTTCCTCAAAATGCCCTAGGTCTTCGTGAGCAAGCGATTTGGATGCACACCCACTTAGTTTCTCTTGTTGAGCTTTCATATACTTATAGCTCTAGTGCATCCGTTGCATGGCAATCCCTACTCACTCACATTGATATCTATTGATGGGCATCTCCATAGCCCGTTGATACGCCTAGTTGATGTGAGACTATCTTCTCCTTTTTGTCTTCTCCACAATCACCATTCTATTCCACATATAGTGCTATGTCTGTCGTGGAATTGTCACGGCAGATGTCCTCTTGCAAGGACTTAGTCGTGGAACCATCGCAACTAGGAAGCTTAAAGAGGTTAATCGGGACAAAGGACACGGGAGAGTTATACTAGTTCGGCCCCTTACGGTGAAGGTAAAGCCTACGTCTAGTTGGGTTGGGTATTGCTTGAGGTTTCGATAACCAGGGAGCGAGATACGCTATGCCCGGCTCTCGATGAGTTGTTTTCTTGCCCTAAGCCGCCAGCGAGTCATCCCCATATATACACGGGTGGGCGCCCTGCGGTCTACAGAGTCCCGGCCGGCTCATAAACAGTGTCCAGCTCGGTGACTAGTTAACTCTACCTTATGATACAAGTCATGTCATTATGGCGGTTTACTACTATGGGCCTTAAGCCGCCTGCGGGCCTTAGACCCTTTATGAACCGCCATCTTCATGCTTGGCCTTGGGCTTCTCTTTGATGAATCTTCTTTACGTAACCCGGCCCCTCCTGGGCGGCTTACACAAATGTTATATCCCCAACATTAGGCCCCAGATTTATTTGAACCGGTTCATGTCAATCTTAAAATATCTTAAGAAATGGACCTTCAGCCTTCTGCCTGCGCAAAGGTTTCCAACCCGCCATGACGTCATCTTCTGAATCCGTGTTAACCCGCCGTGACGTTATCTTTACTTAAATTCATATTTCACTCTGCCATATCCTGCAATGGATCTTTGCTTTTACTGACCATTCTGAAAACTGAGGCGTCGGGGCCGCTGGATAATGATGTCTGGTCTCCTCGTTTCTTGCGCCATCTCAGTCGGCCTTTCCTGATAAATAGGCCCGACCGGTTTTCTTCATTCTCCCCTCTCGGTCGTCTTCCTCCGCTCGCTGTCCCCCTGTCGCTTGAGCTCTGCCACCGCCGCCGCCGCGGATCTCCTCGTCTTCACCAACTCAGGCCGCTGCATCAACCTGACTTGACCAGAAAAATGCGACGGACCTCCGCAGCCACTCTGCATCTGTAAGTTTTTTCCTCCCTGTTCCTCAGATCTGCATTAGTGATTCTCGAGTTCGTCGGTGTTCGTCGCCGTCCGTCACAAACCCTTGATAGATTCCATCTCCGACGCCTTTTTCTGATCTTTAGACAATATAAAACTGCTGCGGTAGCTGTTTCGCACCTGTTTCCAAATGCACATAAATCCCTTTCCATTGCACAGAGGCCCCGTTCGAGCCTATGAGCTTCATCTGTGCCAGTTCTAGGTCTAGAAAATTTTCCTTTCAGAACAGCCGTTTGATTCAAAATAATAGCTGCAACTTGTGAAACCTGTTTGTTCCATACTTAGCCAAAAAACTTTATCTGTTAAATCTGTTTCACACGGTAGCTCCTGCGTCCGGTTTTAAGAAGACAGCACTGATTGTCAGCCTTGCTTGCTCCTGGCAACTTAAGAAAATTTAACTGCCTTTCATACTTGTAGCGGCTTAAATATCACTGCGTAGTTACCCATATGTCATTAGGCCCCTTCTTAAGCTGCCATCTTGAATAGACTTCAAAATTTTTCCTCCGGGTTAAATTTGAACCGGAAACTCTTATTTTGTCATAGGCTTCAATTTCAACAATGGCACCCAAGGCTCCCAAAGCTCCCGTGACCTGCAACTGGGTCAGATCCACTGTTACGGAGAGCACGTTGTCTGATTTCGTGAAGTCCGGCCATCTGCCCAAGGAGGGCATGTCTTATCGTGCTCCTAATCCGTCAGAGGAGAAACCTCAACCCAAGGAAGGGGAGGTGATCGTGTTTACTGACCATATGAACCGGGGCTTTGCTCCGCCCGGTTCAAAATTCTTCAGGGATGTTTTGCACTTTTTTGACCTCAGACCTCAAGACATTGGATCCAATTCCGTGTCAAATATTTGCAACTTCCAAGTTTTCTGCGAGGTATACCTTGGAGAAGAGCCCAGCTTACTTTTATTCAGAGAATTGTTTTACTTAAACCGGCAGAACGAACGCGCCAATGGGCCCAGTCTGGAACTTGGTGGCATCTCGATTCAGCGGTGGAGAGACTGCCTTTTTCCTTATGCAGAACTGCCAAGCCATCCAAAGGATTGGAATCAGACGTGGTTTTACTGCCAGGACACTTCTCCGGCTGAAGAAAACCCTCGCTCGCTTCAGCGCTTTGCGCTTGAATCAACCACCATTGGCGGATAAATTGACTGCTGTTGAGCGTCTGCCACTTGCTCCCACCATTAGTAAAATCAAAGCTCTTTTGGGACACGACTTAGATGGCGCTGACCTGATCTGGGTCTGGGTCGCTTGGCGGGTGATTCCGTTAAGCGCCGCCCGGCTTAATGTGCACCTACCAAAGGCGAAGAATGACCCTCGCGTCCACAGTCCGACGACTTACCAGATGATGTGGTGGAGGCTAGGACCCAAACGTTGTTGAAAGAGGGCACGGTAACTAGTAATGCCTTTGGCTTACTTCCCTTCTGCAAGAAGAACCCGGCCCCCGCAGTGAGTCATCAACTTCAATGAATACTCTTTACTATATTACACCTTGATTTTACTCATAATCGTTTATCATCTTTCACAGGCCGATGACAACTTCTGGAAGGTCAAGTACGACCATGAGGCGGCCAAAGAAGCCAGAGCGGCAAAAAGAGCCGAAAGGAAAGCCGCCAAGACTGGAAAGCCAAGCGCTTCAGATTTACTTAAATTGGACGACACTTCTGACGACGAAGAAGAGGTAATCCTTAATTCTCCTAACTCCTTTATCATTATTTTATTGACATTCTGCCCTTTCAGGAGGATACGGGGAACAGCCAAGCAGTTGACGAAGAGGTAACTATAATCTCCTCCGACTCAGAGCCTTTGCCAAAGCCAAAAATCCGAAGGGTAACCCGGAAAGTACGATTTTCACATCCTTTATCTTACCAAGATCCTCAATTTCTTTTGAAGCAACAGCAATTTGAAAGCCGGAGGCAGACCCGGACCAGCAAGGATTTAGAGCTCTCCTCCGGCTTACCTGACGTAACCAGGAAGCACCGGGCTGAGGTTATCTCCGATTTACGTTCTGTTTATCCTTTGGCGGGTTTAATTTGTCAACCTCTCAATTCATCTGACTCCAATTATCAGGATACCTCTCCTTCCTCCGGCGAGTCTATGCAATCTAACATGCCGGCTTTCAAAACTGCCCCTGGGTAATGTAATTTTGTTTACCCTATGCTTTACCTTACTGGAGCTTTTTGTACTCATCCTTTCTGCCTTGTCCACAGCGTGCAAGTGAAGCCCAGTAAGAGGGCAAGAAAGAATAAGCCGTCCCAAGACCGGTCAGAATCGAGCGGAACTCGAACAGCCACCCCGACACTTCCACTCATCAACCGCCTTTGAACGACTTATGATATTCAGCACCAACCTCGAGATCCATGTTGAAGAAACTCTTGGTGGCTCTGATAAACCTGAAACTCCTAGCCCGGCCAAGACAACTGATCCGAAAATTGAGATTATCAAGACTCAGTTTGTCGAGCCAAGTCAGCCCACCGTCCTTGCCAAGTGCTCTGCCAAGGAGGAGCTTTTGGAGCGCCGAAAGGCCAAGTTAGACATTACAGATTATACTCATTTGAGCATTGGGAGATATAGTCTCTGGCTATATCAATCAAGTACATAGCATCCGTGACCTGGAAGTTAACATGGTGAAGCAAATACAGCAAAAATCTGAGGTATAACTTATGCTACTTTCCTTAACCATACTTACTGTATCAGCCCCCAAGTCTATTGCTTATGAATAAATATGCTGTAGACTTAGAAACCTGCCTAGCACTGCTTTGTCCAACTTATAAAGAGGATATTTAACCCGGTTGTAACATGAAGCTTTGAACGTGCGATACACATTAGCCCCCAAGTGTCAAGTACCTTTGCTTGCAAAGTGCTTGGGACTTAGTTACCATGAACCGGCAAAGTAAGTTCAAATTCTTCAGCATACATTAGACCCCAACACTACAAAACAAATACACTTCCGTGATGATACGTGTTTGTCACAGTAGGTCGCGTTTTCTTCATGCATGTACATCCATGACAAATTTATGACAGAATCAAGATATTCATACATGTGCTGTCGTAGAAGTGTTCCATGACATTACCAAAATTATCATCACGGAAGTGTCCACTTCCATGACGATAAATCGCGCGTCACAGAAGTGCTTTCATCAAGGGTGACCGACACGTGGCATCCACCGTAACGGAACGCCGTTAAGCTATCGGGTCGGGTTTTGGATCCGGTAACGCGTTAACAGCCCCGACCAATGGGAAATTTCCACGTGTAAAATTCTTATTGGCCGGACGAAAAACACGGTCTCGTCGATTGGGTCGATAGGTGCCTATGATATGTCGACACGTGCCACGGCCCACCACCGCCCATTTAGCTTACAAAACCGCCCATTTGACTTGGTCAAAAGTTAACGGATGGCCCATGAAAAGCACGTTAACGGTCTCTTCGCAAATAGCCCATTTTATGGCCCGTTAGGCACTAAAGGAAATCGGCCCAACAACGTCATGTGGCTCGTCGAATATAACACCAGCCCATTTCACTTTCGCCCATGTATAGCCCACGACATCTTTCGCCCATATGAGGCCTTCAGATCTTCGCCCTTTACAGCCCACGGTGACTCTAGCCCATAATGAACAGTAATTTTCTTTGTACCCGTTAACGGCCCGTGATTTACATGGGCCGTTTCATTCATGTTAGCTTTCGGCCTATTGACGCCCATACGCTCTTGGGCTCCTTTTGACCCTCGACACGCCGCCCGTTCTAGCCTGTTCCCTAATGGGCCAAATTCGCCCATGGCAAGAGTCGGCCCGTTCATGGCATGTTCCCCAAATGGGCCAAATTCGCCCATGGCAAGAGTCGACCCGTTCATGGCTCTGTTACCCTAATGGGCCAAATTCGCCCATGGCAAGAGTCGACCGTTCATTGGCTGTTACCCTAATGGGCCAAATTCGCCCATGCCAAGAGTCGGCCCGTTTCGCCAGCCCGCCCTATATTTCGCCCATTAACGACCCGTTATGCCCGTGATGTAATTAAGCTTTTGCAGTCCCACGACACGTTAACGGCCCGTTACCGGTTGGGCGATACCAATTACGCCCGATTACGGCCCATGTAGACCCATTTATCCGACGGCTCGAGGCCCATTTATCGACGGACCGAGGCCCACCGATTACAGGCCCATTTATCGACGGCCCGTAAGAGACCCATGGATCCTACGGCCCGTATATGGCCCATGGGTAGTTGCGGCCACCAGCAAACCAGGGAAAAAGAAGACAAGGAAATAAATAAGGCCCAAACTAACGCTAGGCTATTAAGACGATTGCACAGATTACATCCACTCGGCATCAAAGATCGCCACCAGTGCAAATATAGGGAACACCCTACACGATACAAAAATGGCTTGCTGTTTTCTTCAGCCGGTGACTACACGTTAAGAATAAATTTTGTATCGCACCAAAACAAATTACAACTATATAACAAAAGGAAGGTTGGCATAAAACTTAACAGTCTAGCGAGATAAATGCACCACCGAAGTTGAAGCTCGGTTCATTTGACCTTGGTATTACGTTTTCATGTTGTATTGTCCGATGGAACACCATAACCCTCGCCTTCATTTCCCCTAGGCTCCTGAACAACATAGCAAATGTCTGATAGTCTGGTTTCAAAACCATGCATATCTTGACGACATTGAGCAATGTTTCTCCTTGTTTCACAAAGGGCCTCTGTTAGGGAATGGACTTGTGTCTGGAGCGCAGATACAACATTGCTTTGAGCTTGCATATCTTGATCATGAGGCAGTTTGGATGATATTGCCTTAACAACCAACCCAGTATTACGCAGGAACGTGCTTTTGGCACTGTTAGTGGACAGGTACTGACCCACTACAGCAAGAACCGACATTGCGGTTATAGTTGCCTTGCCACCTTCAGAAGGTGGCGGTTCCACCATTTTTTCCATAGCTCGCTGAAAAGTGGAGTTTTACATTAGTAGTACCAGAACAGAAGATATTAAGGAGGAAGCAAAACCAAACAAAATAGCTTTGGTCTATATCTGTAACTTATTCTCGTGAACCCATGTAAAATATTAGTTGTATTTTATTGCAAAGTACATAATAAAACCAGGTTCCAAACATATGACCATGTACCATCGCTAATGTATTGTCTATTTCTTCACATTGTATTGAGGGCTAAGGATAAAGAGACGAAGTTTATAATACGGTAAGCATAGTATGACATCATTCATATCACAAAACAAGCGAGAATGCATAAACAGCAATTGTAACGTTGTGTGGGCAAGTCCAGACGGAACTAGATTACGGGTCAAGATCAAAGGAACATCACTCCTCCCTTTTAAACCTTGTAAGGTGCAATGATACGCTAAGACAATTGTGTATAAAATTGAAAAGAGTAATAGACATTGGCTGCAAACCATGCAGTTCAAGGCACAAGTCGAGTAAGTAGTAGTTAAAAGGCATGAGGATTAAGGACTTACAACAGCGGCTTTGGTGGTGTAGTCATGCCCTTCTTCTTCTTTGGTGTGACAGTCCTTGAAGATTTCACAGCATTTGGTTCAGGTACTTTTTGGTCCTTGCGGGCTTTCCTCGCATTTGAACAAGTCAATATAGATCGATAATATGGTACAATGAAAAGAGTGAAACAACAGCTAATTACAAGAGCCTCGCAGTGTGTAATATAGCTACGAGATCCTGTCGTGTGTTGGAATTTCACTTTCGTACGGTTGGCCTTGTTCTTTGAACAGTTCACCTACAAGAAGATAGATTTGTGTGGCGCATCCGTCAATAGGGCTTCAACATGTGATCTGATCACATATATATAATGCACCGATACTTGGATCAGACGGTGTTTAACAAGGCCCTCCGGTCTTCATCCGATATATTTTCCATTGGAGATGTTTGGGAAAGTTCACCGTTAGCCTTGCCTTCAAAGTGAGTTTTCCTCAAGTTATACCGATCTTGTCGCAGAGAAGACTTGAAAACATGGGTGCAAGCTTGTCAGGTTGCATCATCTTGGCTATCCAACTTGAACCTCATCTGTTGAAAATTATGAGAGTCTCATTATCAACAACCTAGAAAGTATGGGATGAGCAAGACGATATTACTAGTTTCCATACATAACCATACTTACAGATAAATGGTCGAGGAAGGTGTTGAACTAGGTTTCTTCTTTGTCATTCCTGTACTGAATCCATGTTGGGAGGATACGTACATGACACCTAACGGCAACCGCTGCCTCTGATACTAACTTGGCTGACTCTGTAGCATCACGTGGCCTTTTTAAACCTAGATCAAAACGGATCTCCATTCTTCCCCCTCTAGATTTAGTTAACCTATCGAGCATTATCCCTGATGTTTGTTTCCTCTTGCGCCTAGGTGCTAGTCCAACAACAAACATAGGAAGTGTTAGTGTACATCAAACTGTGAGACTACATATAAAGAAGCATGCAACTGTAACTTGACTCCAGCAACTACCTTCTTGTTGTTGAAGCTCACAAGGTTCATCTGATATTGCCAACTCGTCTTGTGTCAAGAGTGCTTGGGAAGTAGTGTCAGGTGGCAAGGGAGCTTGGGAACATGCTTCTAGCTCAGTTGATGCACGAGTATGTCGTGCAGCTGGTAGTACTGTGGTAGGTGTTGCAAGAACTAGGGCTGTCTCTGCTTGTTTGGTGGCAGCTATTTGTTTTTCTTTGGCTTTTTTTGCAGTTCGTGTAGCATGGGATGCCGTGTTTGTAGAATTTTCCGCTGGACTTTCACCTTCTATTGCACCATCGCATACCAGCAGAATCTGCAGGATTCATCCGCTTCTCATTCCCTCGCCATTCTCTGTTTCTTCCTCTTTCTCTATGCCATGTTAAGTCAAGCCGACAAGAAAACGAATAAAATTTAGTTCTTCGTAACAAATTGATGTGTGATGCATTTAATAAAACTTTGATGTTAGACAACCACATGATAGGAGGATGTAATATGTATGAAAAACAGGACGGAAGAGATAACCGAACTATGATGTGTAAACTAAGAAGAAGACATTTCACCAAATTAGAAGCAATGCAATGGAAGGTAGACACCATATGAAAGATGCTACAAATATCGCTCCGCCAAGTTAACGGTGTCTCGGCATAAATGGCGTTTAAACAAATGTGAAGCAAGACAAGAAATAAATCATATGCAAGATGCAAACAACATCACACTACCATGTTAGAGGTCTCTCGTCATTAGTGTCATTGCATATTCACAGCTTATGATGTGTAAACTAAGGAGAAGGCATTTCAACAAATTATAAGCAATGAAAGCTAGACACCATATGAAATATGCAAATAATATCACTCTACCAAGTTAAAACTGTCTCGTCATAAGTGCCATTTCAACAAATTAGTAGTACAAGCTAGAAAAGAATGTGAGATGTAACCTATATCACACTCCAAGTCAAACGTGTCTTATGATAAGTGATTGTTGCAGGTTACACAACAGTAGTAATTTGATGTAAGAACATGGTGTGATAGATGATATTGTATGTTCTAGAAACAGGAACACGTGTCTTATTCAAGTATAATGTGTAAAGTAAGCAGATGGAATTCAACAAAATTAGAAGCAATACAAGCTAGACATCACACATAACATGCAACCACATATAACAAAGTGCCAAGTTAGAGGGAGCACCGGTGATGCTGCACTAGGGAGACGTGCTCATCATAAACACAGCTTTGTTGAGTGTCTATGCATGTGTTGTCTTGGAAATCATCTTGGGGTGTGGAGGGTAGAAACTATAGAGGCCCTCCATTTGGAAGGAGCACCTTTATCCGCTGCCTTGCTAACTTCCTTCCGCTTTATTGATTTTGAATTGTCAAGTAAAACCGACAAGAAAAAGCAATAAAATTCTCTCTTCGAACTCATTCATGCATGATCTCGACAATCACTACTTTGATGTAAGGCAAACACATGATACCAGGATGGAATATGTATGAAAAACAGGACGGCATGGCATGTTCACAACTGTTTGTGCAAACTAAGCAGAAACCATTCCAGCAAATAAGAAGCAATGCAAGCTAGACACCACATGAAAGATGCAACCAATATGACTGCCAAGTTAAAAGCGCCCCATCATAAATGGAATTTCAACAAATTAGAAGCAGCGCATGCTATAAATCATATGAAAGATGCAACTAATATCGCACTGCATATACTAAAGGTGTCTCGTCATATTGATTGATGCGGGATACAAAAAACAATAGTTTTATGTAAGGACATGCTTAATAGACAGATGTACTATGTACTAAATACAGAAGGCATGTCACATTAACAGTATAATGTCACATTTACGGGAGTATAAGCTAAGCAGACTAGCACATGCAGTTTAACCAGATTGGAAGAATTACAATCTAGACACCATATGCAACATGCAACCACATATCACGCTGCCAAGTTAGAGCAAGCACTGCAATGCTAGTGTAGGGAAATGCTGTAATCAACTACTGAGCTACGCTCACTATCTTCATCTAGCATTTCATTTCTTGAGAATCATGTCGGGAGGCTGACATTGCATTCTTTAAATGAGGAGTAGTCCCCTTGCCTGCCTGCCTCATCATAAGTGATTGATGAGGGATCCACAAGAACATTAGTTTGATGTAAGAACATGGTTAATACACAGATGTACTAGTATGTACCAAAAACAGAAAGGCATGTCATATTCAAAGGTATAATGTGTAAGCTAAGCAGATGCAATTTAACCAAATTGGAAGCAATACAAGCTAGACATCCGGCTGGAGTGGTGAACATGATCATCTAGGACCTGAGAGCCTGGTGGGAGCGGGCTGCTTCGCCACCATCGCAGCTTTTTAGTTGGCTTCGGTGATGCCTGTCTTTGTTGGGCTTGTCATTGGCTCGCCAAGGCCCCGACTAGCTATTTGTCTTCGGTGCTCACGGATGGTGGTTCATGTAAAAATATCTTTCCTTATCTTAATAAAGACCGACTTCGCCTTTCAATACAAGCTAGACACCAACATGCAACCACATATGACACCGTGAAGTTAAAGCAAGCACCTGGGATGGTGGTTCATTGCGAGCGAGGTCATCAACTACAGAGCTACGTTTACCGTCTCCATCTGCTGACACTGCACCCTTTATAGCATTGTAACGTGTCTTGCCTACCCGTATACCAAGCTGGAGCGACTTCTCTCTTTTCTCTTTCGGCAGGAGAGTCTGAAATACCCTTGCATAAAAACACAATAGTGAGAGTATGGGTGAAGTGTGTGCAGAACTAGTGCACTGTAAAGGTAGAAGATAGCAGGTGGCTTAAAAATAAATGACAGGAGACATATGATAGCTCTACAACATTGCATGGCAAAAATAATTAGATTCTACTCCGTATGATTTTGTAATATATGAGCACAGAAATGCAGGTACTCCTCCAAAGACACCACCACATGTGGTCATATCTAAGATAACAATGATTGAAAATAAATAGGTCACCGATTTTTTAATGAACCGTCCGATCTATAAGGAACAGGCAGATGGCCTAAATCTACCTCCCGCCACCATCCTTTGTTGGCGATCTTTCACGAACCTTGGCGACCACCGCCTGACCCGTGCCTCCGCCGCCCGCCTCCCATCGACCTCACACCACCGCCGTGCTTGGCAGCGCCCCCAAGCCATCCCTTTAATCCCGGCCGACCTCCAGATCGGGCGCCAGTAGCTCTAGGCCGCAGACGCCCCTAAGATAAACACCAAGGCGCTTCTTCCCCGGCGTAATAGTCGTACTAGCGCTGTTACGCGGGAATGCTTCCGTTAATTGGGAATCAAGCGCCAGAAATTGAAATTCAGGGGCGACGGACCTCTAGCTAAGGTGAAATAGTATATGAGGAGAAACCTTGTGCATCGCGAGTTACTAGGAACATCTAGTATCAAGAAGAAGCGGTCAACTAGTGTCTTCTGTGGGATGAATACCGTGCAAGCAGAGACGTAAGATTTGCATGAATAAGGGAAGAGGAGTACCTTCTTCGGTTGCCGGTGTGGTCACCTCCACATGTCGCGCCGATCTTCTTGTTTTTACCGGGGAAACCGATGTTCTGGAGGGTGCAGGCTTGGACGAACCCATGGCCAAATTGTTGACTGTGTTGCCGTGGCTGTATGTCAGCGGAGGGGAAGCAGATCCGAGGCGGCGAAGGACGGCGTAGCAGGAACAGCTCCGGTGTGGTGGAGGGTGGCGAAGTTGGAGCGGCAGCGGTGAGGCGCAGGACGGCGTGGTTGAACTGGCTCGGGTACGGACGGCTCGGCCTCGGCTTCAACTACTAGCCGTGGAGGGCGTTGCGGTTGAGGTTGCGGTGGACGACGACGTCGGGGTATCGGCTCCGGCGTGATGGAGGAGGGCGGCGGTTGATGGGTGGGATGGGGTGGCGGACGGAGGACGCCGGGTTTCACGGCTGGTGGAGAGGTAGTTTTGGCGCCCACGGAGTACGAATGGGGAATCAGACGGGTGGGGGGAACCATGTTTGATCTGGGACACGCTTGTTTTTGGCTTTTTGAGCAGAAGATGGGACGCGCTTGTTTGAAATTTGGGAAAGTACAAACTTTGCCCCCTCTTAAATTTCGGACCCATCATGGTCGGGGTAGGATGGTAATCCAGGTGTCCCAAATAGTGGGCGGGAGCGATTTTGGTCACAGCATGTGTGCCCAGTTTAGACCTTTGGACGTCGGGCGGTAGGTTTCACAGGTCGGAGTTATTAGAAAAGTAATTTCCTTGTACTACCAAACATTGGTCTCACGCGGTTTCAAGTAGTAGAGGCTCTTTTGGCGCTCGCTCAAATTTTGAAACACAAGCATTCACGTTTAGAGTACTCTTGAACTATGAGGATTGACCTAAATAGACAACGTTATATTTGACCTTGTATGTTTGAAAACCTCATTAAATTATCCGCTTCCTTTTGAATTTTGACACTTGAAAATCCTATAACTACGATTATTTTGGAATGGAGGAGCTAAATTTGAATCTATTTTGTACACGACTACATATGCTATTATGTACAAAATCAGAGCAAAGATTGGTACCCCCATAGTTTAGGTATGGTTTACAAATGCCATGATATCAAATTCAAATAATTGAATGGACTTCATGTTGAATTCGATTTTTTAAACCACCTTAGGTTGAATTCAAATGTATACTAGTTCATAGGTAGCTATTTATAAATGTCCATTGTGTAACTTTCATTATGTATAATGTGCTTTACACACACAACATGAACTATACTCACGCTTATATTCGATTGCTAAAGCGATGCATTGTCCGGAGTTCAAAATACTAACTATGTGGATCAATTGTGTCGAATAATAACATAGACATGCTCAAATTCGATAGAATCTAGATGTCGATGGATCAATGACCGCTCCTTACGCTGAATTGCAAATATCATGATCCCATCCTAATATTTGGATACAATTTATATCTTTAATCAATGTGTAGAGCAGTCTTTTACGTGTAGTTTCACTCTCCATCGGTGGTCTCTCACACATGCTCACACACTCTCTCCCGAGGTGTCTTTCTCGCACACATTCTCTAGATATAACCCTCCCTCCCTCTCGTAACCATTTACAACTGTTTTCACTAACCTTTATCACAAGCACTCTTCCTCTCGCAAACATACACACGCACAATCCTCATCGACCCTTTCTATATACATGGACCTGCCTACGTGTCTCATGTACGCACATTATCTTTACGCCTGTCTCTCACGCATTATCTCACACCTCTCTTCCTAATCGATTAGTATGATTCTAGCAGAGCATTCTGTAGGATGCCCTTAAAGTTAGGTTGGATGAATAGTAATATCAGAGATAGAGGGGTTACCTTAGTCCGAGAACCTAGGGTTACAAATCCTAGCCGGCTTTGTCAATGGACACAGAGACCTTC
Organism: Aegilops longissima; assembly: GCA_021605205.1. Classification (NCBI taxonomy): domain Eukaryota; kingdom Viridiplantae; phylum Streptophyta; class Magnoliopsida; order Poales; family Poaceae; genus Aegilops; species Aegilops longissima. The sequence goes on along the minus strand of CM038679.1, from coordinate 666,210,129 downwards.
ACAATTCTGCTATCTTTGTCTTGTATGACTAGTCATCCATGGGTCTTCCTAAATGTGTCATGGGCCGACCAATGTGGCGCAGGACGGAACTGAACAAAGGGCCTCACCTCGACCCACCGGACCTCACGCGGTGACACACCCTCTGCCCCCACGTCTCATTATCTTCTCACACCCACACATACCAACACAAACACCACACACAGAGAAAAATTCTCCTGGTGCCTCTATTCCCTCCCCCCTTGCATAAACACACTCAAGGGAATGGAATCTCTTGTCGTGACGTCATATTCGTCTCTCTCTCTCTCTCTAGACCACCCTCATTTCTCGTGCTATCTCCCCCCCCCCCCGTCGGCCCCTCTATCCATGCCTCTCTCGAATACGTAATACACACACATACCTCTCTAGGCCCCGCCAAATGCATCAACTACACATTCACACATGTTACATCACGCACCCATTGATCTAAAAGCCCTCTCTTCACGCTTATTTAGCATACAACATTCCTTTTGAATAAAGTGTGGCCAAAAATTATTTTAGAGTTTCTACATATATACAACATTACAAAGTTATATGGAGGAGTACTAACGCTAATTTGCATTGCATTGTGCCCACAATGATATTTATTCAAGACTTGTGAATTTGTATATTTTTATACTATATACAAAGTTAGTCATAATAAAGAGAAACGAAGAGCATCTCTCTCTCCATCGCATACCCCCCCTACGCCCCCGAAAATTCACGCGTGTTTCATCTTTCTCTCGCGATATATGCAATGACGATCATTGTATTTGAAGTGAAAGCACGATACATACATTGGACTTCATAATCCACTCATTACGGTCACCGTTTACGCTTAGTGGTTATTATACGATCACGGGCTCACCGTACAACTTTGTATTTGCTCATGACATGACTAGTTGACAGTTGAACGCCCACGTGGCACCTCTAGTGTTGCATCACATTATCTCACTAACATCGTGCCCACCGTCGACTTGTATCTACTCTACATCTACACTATTATAAAATACATAAAATACACTCTTATAAAAAACAGAGTTGGTGATGATGGTGTGCCTGCCATCCTGCAATATAGGCCGTCCGATTTATATCTGACGGATAGGAAAGAAACTATGGCAGTTTTGCAAAAAGGTACCCACACACCTCTCCACATTTGCAAATAAGGCCTTCCCTCGTTCATCCTTTTCTCTCACAAGATAAACAAGTCATACAAATGCATCTTGATGTTACGTGCAATGCACGGGCATCTTGCTAGTAAGAATGAAAACAAACGACAAAAAAATATTTTGACGGTGGTGCGAAGTCATGACCGCGGGCACAGCGGACAAGGTGGCCTTGTATTGGTATCTTGAGCCATCTGTTTTAACACACGTGAGCTGGTGTGGTGATTATACACACACGCACGCATGCACACGAACTCCATCCACGCTACACTCACACAAACACATGCACCCACGCACTCACACGTACACACGCAGCCACGCACGCACGCAACACTCACATGCACACACGCACGCATGCATGCACACACCAAGACACCACACGACCAACACACACTCTCACGCCAAGTGCTCAACCTACACGTGCATGCGCACACATCAGGCCCCGATGCATACATACACAACCAGGTGATTCCGCGCACGGGTTGGAGCCTTGTCGCGCTGCGTAAATTTGTGTTTATCGACCTTTTCCCTATGCGAACGAAAGGTGGGACCCACAAGGAACGTGGTCAATTTAACTAGTCAACATGGCGCCACGCAGACTATTTGGCCGGTCAACAGAGTGTAATCCGATGCTGAACTGTGAGCAAGTGACAGGATAATCACCGCAAAACATATATAGTGACCGTAATCAGCTTATTCTGAAGTTCGGTGACCGTATTACGCTTTTCTCTCAGTAGGCCCTCCAAAACTACATCTCTACACGTTTTCGCATGTTACATCTAACAACTATGCAATACAGCACTACTACTACACTCTAACACAATAAATCATATGTGTTTTTAGTTTTACTAGATATCATATTGTTACTTATAATTATTCAGTTTGCATACATTAAAATTGCCTTTGAAATGTATGGCAATATCATCTACCGCGGGAAAAATCCCGCCCTTTCTGTTTAATCGGGTTTGTATCGATGGATCGTATGAAACAGCAAAACTATAGTACTATACAAGACAAGTGACAGTTCATCTGGGCGTCAGGTCGTCTACTCCTCCGTCGAAGAGTGGGCGCCGCTTTCATAAATCTTCTAGTCCCTTTCGCCGACATGTGGGACATCAAGCTACCGGTCCACGTGCCATACCGAATACGGTGCGAGCAGCGGGGTGAAGCACCCACCATGGCGCCGGCGTAGTAATGAGCAATGAGGCGTCAAATCACAAAGCTGCACCTTTCCCGCAGTTAAGTTGGAGGGACGAAGTAATAATGCTAAAAAAAGAAGTTGGAGGGACGAAGCAACCATCATTTCACTCGTTGCTGAATCCGCTTCTCCCTCATCTTCTTCAACTTAACCACGTGTTGCTTCTGCCGTTGTTCTGCCTCATGTGGGACGCGGATCAGCTTGGTCGCTTCTCCCTCATCTTCTTCAACTTAACCACGTGTTGCTTCTGCCGTTGTTCTGCCTCATGTGGGACGCGGATCAGCTTGGTAAAGCACTGACACGTGGGACCGCATGTTAGCAAACCGCCAGGACAACGTCCTCCGAAAATAAGAAACCTCCCCCGCCATCCGCGCGGCAAAATCACCTCCTTTTTACTAATCTTTGATTCTATAATTTTTTAGATCAATATAATTGAGATTTGTATAGATAGCACACAGGAGCAAAACCAAGTGGTACGGTTAAGGGCATCCACAATGTGTAGCCAAATGTGAAAATAGCTTTTGGCATCGTGGGAACCATTGTGGACGGTGTTGCCAAAGCCAAAAAGATGGAACCAAAGCTCCTCGATTGATTGATTGAAGGAATAGAAAATGCAACGTCTCTCCTCTTTCTCCCATGCTTGGACGCATGTAGGAGTAGTACAAGATAGAGCACAGAGTCTACTCCCTGTCCTTCTATCACAAATCACAAAGCAGTGAGGCGCCAAATCACAAAGCACGGACGAAGCAACTATCATTTCACTCTTCACTGACTCCGCTTCTCCATCGCCTTCTTCGAGAAACCATTCACCGCACTAGTACTCCTAGTAGTAGTACTAGTAAAGGACTTCCTGTATGCAAATAAGGCGGTTGTCCCGGCTTGCAGGCGGCACTTGCGAACGACTTACCGTGGTCTCCCTCAATGGTGTTCTTCGTCAAACGCACTTCGCCAAACCACAAAAAAAAGTCGTCGACGCCACCGCAATGGGCAAGGAATTCAAATATAGTTACTACCTCCATTTTTTTGTACACAGGGCCAGTATATCAAAATTACAATTTGCAAAGGGCCACTAACACTAATCGAGGCAAAATTGATGGGGTTAGCAACCAAGGACATAAATAGCCCCTGCATGCATGCGGAAGTGAGAAGGTTCGTTTGCATGGCGCTGCATTAATCAAGCGATGAGGAGTGAGATGGTTAGCTCTTTGGTCTTTCGAGAAAAAATACGCATTAATTGACACGTGAAATGAGGATTTGTATCGAAGGAAAACCCGCCTTTCTTTTTTAACACTAGTACTCCTAGTACGTACTACCTCCGCCCTGGTTTATAGGTCCCTTTATAGTTTGTGCCAAATTTTGACTAAAGATTTAACTAACAAAATGTTAATGCATGTCAAGAAAAATTATCTCATTGATTCAGATTTGAACATAGTTTTGAAAAATATAATGTTTGGTGACATGCGTGAACATTTTCTTAGTTTAATCTATGGTCAAAATTTGGCACTAAATACAATGGGGACCAATAAACCCGACAGAGGTAGTATGTACTTATCCTGTTTGGGTCTAGGCCTTGCATTGCCAAACTTCGCCACACATTTTGCCAAGCTTGCCTAAAGTTTTCAAATGAGAAGGAGGTACACTTAAGACGGCTGTCATGCGTCGCATCGCACCCTCACACGGTCGCTCCTGCATGCCGCGGTCGCACCGCACCCTCACACTTCGCTCCTGCACGCCGCAAACCCAACCAAGGGAACGCACCCTCACTGACACGTGCTGTCGCATGTGAACAAACCAAACTCAGCCATCCTATCGCTGACACATAATTTTCGTTCATAGAGTATGTTTATCCAACCGGAGTATCCGTACGGCCCGTGCGGTGGTCTGTTGGGGAAGAAGAAGAGGTGAGGAAGAAGGAAAGAAGGGTTAGGAGACGTAGGATATTCATCCAACCGCTGAAATGGTAGACTCAAAGCGACTTGCATAACAAATAGTATGTTTTACACAGCAAAAGATCCATAATAATAAAACAACAACATAAAGAAAAACTATCACTGCTCGCGGAAAGAGACGGCCTCGTCGTCTTTGGCTGCCGGCGCGAACCAGCCGTCGCTGCCGACGTGTGTCTCCGCACCGTGGTTGTCCTCGGCCTCCAGCTACTCGTTCAAGCGGAGCGTGCGGGCGCTCTGCACGGACGAGAGCACAGCCCGGTTCAAGTCGAGGACGCCCGGTTCCGCCTGCAGGAGGGCCTCGATGGCAGCGGCATCCGCGCGCTCCGTGTCAAGTCGAGCCTCCGCCGCCCGGTTCAAGTCCAGGACTTCCGGTTCCGCCTGCAGGAGGGCGTCGATGAGAGCGGCATCCGCGCTCCGCGCCGAGTCGAGCCTCGCCGCCCGGTTCAAGTCCAGACTTCCGGTTCCGCCCAGAGGAGGGCGTCGATGAGAGCGGCATCCGCGCCTCTATGTCGAGTCGAGCCTCGCCGCCCGGTTCATGTCCGGGACGTCCGGTTCCGCTGCGGGAGGGCCTCGATGGCAGCGGCATCGCGCGCTCCGCCTCAAGTTGAGCCTCCGCCGCCCGGTTCACATCCACGACATCCGGTTCCGCTGCAGGAGAGCCTCGATGGCAGCGGCATGCGCGCGCCGCGCCGAGTTGAGCCTCGCCTCCGGTCCTCCTTTAGTATCGCCATGTTGAACCGCTGGTCCGCTTTGCACCATGGGGACTCGGACGCCGCACGAAGTCGACGCCCATCGCCTCATACCCATCGGGGCCTTCGCGCCACGACCTCCGCAGATGAACATTGATCGGCTTCCTCCTCCTCGTAGCTTGGCTCCAGAGAACTCGGGATTGGCCCGCCGCAGCGAGCTTGGGAACGGAGGTCGTGGCGCCGACCGCCGCCGCGATTTCGCGCTGGCGCCCGCCGCCAAGATCTTGTAGTAAGTGATCTTGCGGCGCACCATGGCTTTCCGCGAACTAGGGGACGCTTGATGCGGGCTAGGGATCGAAAGGTGGGGAATGGGCTGAGATTTGGTGTGGTTTTAGGGAAGTGGCTGGCGAGGCCGAGCAGCGAAGGTTCCGTGTGAATAGTGGTTCCGTGACGACCGGTCAATCGGTTTTGACTGACATCGCTCTTGTCGCGTTCACGTTGCAGCCCGCACGCTGGACCTTCACGCCGCCACCGAATGGAACGCGCTTGTCTTGCGTTTTCGCCGCCAGGGACCGCAGCTTGAGAGCAAACCGACGTCCCTCCCCTCCCCGCCCGCGCATTTATTATACCACTACTCCCTCCGTTTTATGCGGAGTAAATAAAAACAGAGGAGTATACTACGGATGAGGATCCTCGACGTGGTCGAACCCATTGAGTAACCGACATGCGGGCCTAGCAAGCATGGGGTCCGCCAAGAAGTGACGAAAGGGAGGGTAAGGCAGGGATACCACGCCGAGGATCCACTTCCACTATACTACTTTGACCAAATGTTAGAGTAATAATATATGACATGCAACTTACACAAATGTTAGAGTAATAATATATGACATGCAACTTACACAAAGCATACAGGGTCTAATCGTTTTAGAGGCTAACTTTGACCAAATGTTAGAGTAATAATATATGACATGCAACTTACACAAAGCATATGGTCAATTTCAGTATGTGAAAGGAGTTTCCAATGATATAATTTTCACATTATACATCTCATGTACTCCCTCCGTCTAGGTGTGTAAGTCATCTTACTTAAAACCAAATAATCCCAAAACACGAGGCGCGGTGCATTAACTTCTACCTCGTTTCTTGTTTCTTGACATATGAACCAATAAGAGATGAGGGTGTGCATGCTTTTAATGACTCGAGACTATCAAACATGACATGCAAGTGGTTAGTTCATTGCATGCAATACTATTAATTAGCAAATAAACATTAATGTCTCTCGCTTTTCCCTCCTCCTTGGTCACGGTGCACAGCCTAAGATGACTTACTCACCTATGTGAAAGGAGTACTATTAATCTTGTCAATAGTCAAATTGAAACCATCTCGAGTACAAATCTAGGAGTACGCATTTAATCTAACAATATTGATTGGGCGTTGTTGAATGTTGATACCTTTTTTATCATAGTAGAGATACTTTGACTACACATAAAACTTATATGTAAGGTAGAAAGGATAGGAGGGAGTATATTGTACGTTCAAAAACGAAACGAACATTGAATACCCTTTATATATGATTTGCGGATGCTATGATCACCGGTTCAAAATTTTGAATCCGCCTTAGGTATCACGTGCCTCACTCTCCCTCTCGATTTCATCTCGGGTCCGAGATCTATTGAAAGAGGACTAGGTGGGTACATGCGAATGATACTCGGCGGAATGTTCAAATGAGGCATGGGAGGATGGACTCGATCGAGGGCGACATGATCGATGGAGAAGAGGGTTGGAGAGGAATGAGAAATAAGCAAACGCCACATGATTACACTTGAACGGCTCAAATAAACAATAAGTTGTCTCGCTTGGCCTACATAGTGAAAGGCCTAATGCGCAACGCGGAGCACTGACGCTCGAATATGGCCGGGAAAACAGGGAAACCGACATGTGAGGCACACCCGTTGGGACGACGTAGCGCAGACTAGTCCAATGGAGGAGCTGGCCCACGACCTCCTCGCCACCAACAACCGTTCATGTGGGTCTTTGGGGCCAACAACGGGGTGCAGCTCCAGCACCGCCTCTCGACACGGCGATCAAGGTGAGCTTACGCTCATATCGTCGATAGACACGGTCGGTTTCAGTGTGCCGAGGGTGGCGTTTGTGTTGTGGCACGACCAATGGTATGTTTGGTTTGTGCCCAAGGTTGCCCCATCAAAGCATTGGGTAGCCAAAATTTTGGTTGAGGTATTGGTTACCCATGATTTGGCCGACATTGGCTAGAAAAATAAACTAGAGTTGGCTAGAGTTCATTGGCATGCCAAAGAAATGGCAACCATCCAAACAAAGACCAATCTTTGGGTCATGACCAAAATTTTGGTAAGGTGAACTTTGGCCACAATCCAAACACACCCCAACACCCGGCTTGTCGAGGATGCACGGGGCGCCGCGACGCGTCCGCGGAGTGGTGTAGCGCGGCCAACTGCATCCTCTGACCTGAGACCATGCCGGTCGTCTTGCTTTTTCAATGACATGCGGGATCGATTTGAGCAAAGGGCATCTCCAACGTTGCCACGACCGCAGCTGACTACCCCGCACACCAAAGCCCTCGTCCTCGCGCCATCGCTGGTGCGTTCCCAGCCGGCGGCAGCTGCCCGCATTCATGCCGTCCATTCGTATGTCGTCGTTAAGAGGCTCGGTGCTCGAGGAACCAACTCCGGCGACTTAATGACGCACCCGGACGCTTGGTCTCCGGAATGCGCTACTTAAAGCGGCAACGCCCAGCTAATCTCCACACCATAGCTCATCGTCCTCCTACCTGACACCACATCCGCCATGACCGCAAGTGTGAACGCTCTGCGGGAGAGCTTGTCTTCGGGGATGAAGCTCGAGGTCGCCGCCCTCGCTCAAGTCGCCCCTCGCGACGCAATAGCGGCGTAGCCGGACGCGGACGCGACCGCACAAGCGGTGGCCACGCTGGCGGCCGACGACGGGAGCACCGTCAGCCACGCGTCCTACTTGCCGCCGTCCAACGTCCGGCACCGCCGAGGTCGGGGACTCCTCCGAGGATGAGTAGGGCATGGGAGGCGGCAGGGCATGGTGTGCCAACTGGCCGGTCCGTATCCGTGTTCTACTCTTCCTCGCCGAGACCGCACCTTCACTTCACGGGTCTTGAACCCCGCCCGCATATAGAGATCGCAGATGGAGGACGCCGGTCGCCGCCAGAGAATAGGTTTAGGGTCGGGTTTCTTTTATTTTTCTGTCTTATAAAAGTTCGAAATGTAATGAAAATCTGTCGTCTTTGCATTAATCTCGGCCGGTCTATATGAACTTTCACAATAATATATATATATTGTAGGAGTACTAGTGCACGGAAGATCAAGATCTTGTGGGAGAAAAGGATGAACGAGGGAAAGCCTTATCTGCAAATGTGGAGAGGAGTGCGGGTAAATTGTCATAGTTTCCTTCCTATCCGTTAGATATAGATCGGACGGCCTATATTGCAGGATGACATGCACACCATCATCACCAACTCTGCTTTTTATTGAACCGAGACAAATCTAAAAAACCCAACTAAGCCAACCTCCCAGCATATCGCGCGGGAAAAGACCCGGCCGCGCTGTTTTAGTCGGGATTACCGGATTACTAGTAGTAGTATCGATGGATCGCGCGAAGCAACATTTTTTTTGAGGGGGCGAAGCACCTAGTTTAAAAGGAAAAAAGGCGGTACACTCACAGCACTCCTGTCGTGGTCGCATTGCACCCCACACACGTTCGGTCCTGCACACGGCTCACGCAAACGGAACGCGCTTCGGCTTGCCTCTTCACTGACACGTGGGACTGCACTTGGAGAAACCGACCATGCGCCAAACTCCCCCCGCCCACCGCAAAAATCCCCCCACACACACACAAAAATCCCCAAATTGATTCAACGCCCTTCGCCAAATATTCCCCAAACCCCTCCCCGTCCCCCTCCACTCCATTCGCTCCGCCAAAGCCGCCCTCCCCGCCGCGGCCGACACGTCGGCGCCATGTTCGTCGAGGGGACGACGGCGATCCTCTCGCTCCCACAAGACGCCTCATAGACTGCCATCCTCTAGCCGCGCCGCCGCCTCGGCTACGTTCTTGTGGGCGCGGCGGTCGGCGCCGCCATCACCGGGCGACGTTCTGTGGAGACGCACGGCGGTCAGCTTCTCCCACGATACGCGATTCTAGACCGAGGCCCGCTCATGTCGGTGTAGCGCTGAATGTTAGCCGATAGACGCTGTTAATCTCACTGTTTGTCAAGTAGTTTATCGTCAATATGCTCGCTTAAGAAGCTTCCTTGCCTGTTCGCACTCAATCTTCTTAGCTGAGATGGCATGCCAAGGCCGATTAGTTGCTAAAATATCCTGCCATATATTTATTGTGACGTAGATTGCCATGGTCTAGTAGCCAATCTGTTAGGTGAAATAGCTCTACACCGTTTTATACTCGATCTTTGTTGCTGCGATGGCCTTCGATAGTTCGATGGCTGTGTGCTCGGCTCATTGACTGCTGAAACAGCCTGCCATAATTTAGCACTCAAATCTGTTTGCTGAATTAGCTTTACATATATTTCGTTACTTAGATCTGCTCGTCCAAATATCTTGCCATAGCTTTAGACATCGACCTAGGTATTTTTTTTCTAGACTTCATAAAAAAGCATATATGTTTTTCCTGTAATATCTAGTAGAAGAACTAATTTGTATGTCTAACGGATGGACATGACTTGGATAACTTCGCTCAAGATTCTCCGCTGCATATGTCGAGGGGTTGAAAACTTCATGAACTTTATCGAGCTGAGTACGGTGGTCCGAAATCAGATGTGCTCTCGCCGTGTAGCAGTTGTATGAATTCAGTTACAAGACCCCATCAAATGTGCAAAATCATCTACACTTGTATGGGATGTCGGTCACATATACTAGGTGGGTTCATCATGGTGAAGCTGTGAACGCCAATGTTATTGACTACGTGGAAGCAGCAGATCACCATCTTGATCTCGCCTCGATGCTCGTGTGGAAGAGGAGGAGGAGGTGGTGGTGGCGGAGCCAGTGAGTTTGACCAACATTGAAACAATGCTACGAAATGCTCGTGCATTCCGTGAACTTTCACCTGCAGAAGAAAAACGGTGGGCCCGCATGTTGGAACAATGCAACGTTGCTGTCACCCCAGGAAATAAGCTGTCAGTATTCTCAGCTATGGTCACCTTTCTTCAAGTGAAGACATCTGAGCGGATGACCAACAAATCATTCGATGCGATGTTGGCTGCTTTCCGCAAATCTTTCCCAGATGCATCTGAGCTGCCACACACCTACAAAGAAATGAAGAATTTCCTTCGATGCAGTTGGAATTGGATATGATATGATCCATGTTTGTAAGAATAATTGTGTTACATTAGGAAGGATTATGCCAACTTAAGTGAATGCCCAAATGCAAATCATCAAGATGGAAAGATGGCGATGTTGTGAAGAGGGTTCCTCATAATGTTCGAGACATTTTCCAATTACACCAAGATTGTAGAGGTTGTTTCATGATTTGAAACAAGAGAGGATGTATTGTGGCATTCTAGGAACCAGGAGTACAGAGATCAGAATGTAATGAGCCATCCATCTCATGGTAGTGAGTGGAAAAGCTTCAATGATAAACACAAAGAGTTTGCTGCTGACCCGAGAAACATTAGACTTGGCTTAGCTTCAGATGGATTTAACCCATTTGGCCACCAGAGCGCCACATATAGCATGTGGGCTGCTTGTTATCCTTACAACATGCCTCCAAATGTACGCACTAAAGAATCAAACTACATGATGGCCTTGCTCATCCCAGGTCCAAAAAGTCCTGGAAAGGATTTTGATTTGTTCATGGAGCCTCTTGTGGAGGAACTTCAACAGCTATGGAAGGGTGTTCTCACTCGAGACCTATATAGCAGCCCACCAGCTGATTTCTTTCTGCGTGTTGTTGTAATTTGGTGCATCCATGATTATCCGGCTTTGGGCACTATGTCAGGGCGAACGACACATGGTTACAATGCATGTGTTTGCTGTGACAGAATCATTGTCATACGCAATACTTAGCAAGATCTGTTACATTGACACCGTTGTTTCCTTGCCAAGGACAAGCCGCATCCTAGAAAATACCAAGACATGTGTTCAATGCAAAGCATGAAAACCGTGATGCGCCAAAGAGGCTCACCGCCGATGAGTTGCAAGTGGAATTAGAGAAGGTCAGCATATTACACCGTGAAACCATCCCGTAATGGTAGCGGAAAAGGAAGCGTGGCACGGTAGAAGAGAGATTATTGTTTACCCGCAGGTCCACTTTGTGGGACTTGGAGTATTGGAAAGATTTGGATCTGCGGCATAATCTTGATGTGATGCACATCGAGAAAAATATATGTGACAGCATTATCGGCACACTTCTTAACATTGAAGGCAAGACAAAGATACCTTAAAATCTAGGATTGATTTGACACACTGGTATCGTAAAGGATTTGCAGGTGCAAGATGAAGGTAAACCACGGGATATGGCACCAGCTGTGTGCGCCTTGGACAAGGTAAAAGAAAAGAATTCTGCGAGGTCATCACGTGTGAGATTCCCACATGGATTTGCTTCCAACCCCTGAAAGGAGAGTCAGCAGATGGAAACAAGGTACAAGGGTTGAAAACTCATGACTGCCACGCCCTACTTCAAAGGGTTTTACCTGTTATCCTTAGAGGATTGGGCCCCGACTTATACAGAGCAGATTGCAGAGTTGGGACAATTCTTTAGGAACTCTGCAGAGAAATATCAGGATAGATGCTTTGGAGCGTCTTAGAGACAAGATACCAACTATCCTATGCGACCTTGAGAAGATATATCCTCCAGCCTTCTTTGATGTGATGGTGCATTTGGCTGTTCATCTACCTGATGAGGCACTACTTAGAGGTCCAAAGACAAGATGGTTGGATGTACCCTATTGAAAGGCGGCTAGGCACTTTCAAGGGCTATGTTAGGAACAGAGCTAGACCCGAGGGTTCCATTGCAGAGGCCTACATTGCTACTGAAGCGCTGACATTCTGCTCAAAATACATTGAAACAAATTGATCAGCTTAGCAAAGAGGTGGGTGAAGACAATCCCGGCTCAATGTTTTCGATTATTCTGTTCGAGTTACGTGGAAGAGTCGACAAGAGGACAAACCTAAAGATTTGGACAAAATGGTTTGGTATGTGTTGAATAACTGTCCCGAGATACTACCTTATATCAAGTAAGTGCAAGATCGCAGCTTATACATCGTAATCTACTAAACTTGCAGCACATTCTTATATATTTAGATGTTTGACGCGATCACTATGTTGTGCAGCATCTACAAAGAGGAGTTATTGCCGCAAAATCCAAGAAACATTGACAAACTGGTTATGGCAGGATTTTGAAATGGTTCAAGAACCATGTAAGCTTTTGAAGTGCATTGTCCGCTTTTTTTAATATATTGAGTACATAAGATGATCAGCTTGTCTATTTTCTAACCATAGGTTAAGAAGATGCGGAGGATGGGCAGGCAGTTGATGATGCCCTTTACTCACTAGCAATGGGTCCCGATACTCGGGTAAGACATTATGAATCTTGCGTTGTTGGAGATGTGCGCTACAACACCCTTGCACGAGACGAAAGCAGGAAGACACAAAACAGTGCCATCATGAGCACGGATACGTATGACAAAGAGACAACTGAAATGTATGCTAACATAATGTACATTGTTCGATTGCAGATATCTCGATTCGAGGATCATCGGTGTGTGGTTCTTGTAGCTGTCGTTGGTATAACCTGTTTTCCGTGATCGCAAAACCCAAAGCTGATGATTATTTCAAATCCATCAATGTCAAGGCGGCGTACTGCACCAACGAGCCTTTTATTTTGGCAAATCAAGCAACACAGATATTTTTCTTGGAAGACACATTTGCACGTAGCGATGACTGGAGAGTATTGCAAAGGTTTGAGCAGAGGAATTCGTTTAATGAAGTTGCACAACAAGATGATGCTTACACTGCTCCTGATGTACAAGATAACACAGATGTTCCTAATATCTTTGAGAACCATCACGTCAATGACGCCGGCGAAAAGATTGCATGTCGTGATGTGGACATACAAGAGTTGATCAAGAAGAAGCCAACGTTCGAGGACGTTGAGGACGAAGAAGAAGATGACACCGTGGGGAATTACGATTCAGACTGATACACATGGCGAAGATGTTGACGCTGCTGCTGCGGATGATGATTACATTGCTTTTGTCGTATTTGCTTGTCAGAAGACGTTTTTTATCTACTATGTGAAATTGTGTTTGCTATGACAACTGAAACCTGATGAACATGTTGTTTAGTATTTTGCTGTGAGAACATCACTTGTTATGTATGCTGATTTGTGTTTGGTGATTGTATGACAACTAAAACATGATGACATTGTTGTTTAGTTGTACTCATATTTGGCTGTGAAACTTGAATTTGATGACATAGTTTGTTGTTGGACTGCAATTTGCTCGACGTCTTCGAATGAGAACAAAGCTGACCCGACAGGCCTCTCGCTATCTATTTATTTATATGAGCAAAGGGATACCCCTGATTTCCGTTAATAGAAATCATTAGATGTTCACAACACTACGCCCAGCCTGCTACACAGGTTTCATTCATTACTAGTTTCAGCAAAGTGCTCATGTCGTAGCCACTGAATACATCACGAGTGCTACATACACTGCAAATAAAGAGACAATCATCCTACAGAGCACATCGATTTTGCCCATTATCTTCACAAGCTTTTTCATCTCCTCATGTCTGTCAAGGTCGTTCAGCGGCTGTTGCTTGGCCATGATCGAGGAACTGCATCTTTAACCTACGCTCGTGATCTTCCTCTTTTGCCGCTCCTTCGCCATTTGTCCAACACCCCAACCTGCTGGTATTGGGATTCCTCGGCTAACCAAATAATCAGCGTAGTTGCATTCCCCACATCAGAACTTCCCGTAAATACAATCACACGAATCTTCCCTTTTCTCGCACGAATCAAATTGGAAGATCATCAACCAAACTATTAAAAAATCAGCAACCGAAAGCAGCAGAACAACACTTAAACATATTATTACCCCATGATTCGGGCATTTGTAGAAGACTCGCCAGGGTTGCGGATTGTGGTTGAGACGCGACGGATGACTCTGCGTGATTTGCAGCGGTGGCACCACACCAACGGCAGCGGGTTGCGATGAGCAATCGGCTGCGGTGCGCGTCTTGGCGGGGTGTGATGAGACCCACAGCGATGGTACGGATGGCGACTTGGCGATATCTGGTTGTTACTGTCAAGAGCAGTGGACGAGCAGCCAGCGGACATGGTTGCTGCGGCTAGAGCTTCGATGCTAGGCGAGTAAGTAGAGAAGAGGAGAAGCGAACGTTGGATATGTCGGTTTCATTACTTGCGAGTAGCATAGCACCATATATAGTCATAGTCTAGGTTTGGATTCAACCAGCTACGAGAGCACGTCTTTCTTTTTCTAAAACTCGCAACGCCTCTTTCTTTGGTACACTAGCTTGTTCTCAGACGCCTTCCCAAGTCTTTGATTTTCTTTTCCTTTTTTTGTGAGGAAGGAAGGAGGACAAAATTGAGAGTTCCTCGGACTCGAACCCAAGACCTCTCGGTTGAAAACCAAGGGTGCTAGTCACTTATGTGGCTTAACGTTCTCGTGAGGAGGACGGCATTTAACGCATTTTCCTCGCAGTTTTCTTCCTATATATAAAAAGTATGCTACTTGGTGTCCGCTTAGTCAAAAAACGATTGTGCCAACCTTGACCGCTCGATTGACATTCAACGATGTCGCGTTTCTTGATCTCTTCTTCCTCGAGCCGCCAAAGCCAAACCAGCGCCGGCGGGACCACTCTGCTCCCGCCTCCCACGGCTGGTTGTGATCTTCCCTGCCCTGCTCGCTTCCGCCCGAGGCCTCACCATCGTCCTCCCTTTCGCTTCGTGGCGCCGCCCTCGGTGTTGTCAACATGGTCAACAACCGAGAGGAATAAGGAGATGACTGTACATGGTGAGGATGACAAGAGGGACCCAAGAGCTGCATGCAGTAATTTTGTTTTTTCGAGACGGAGAAGGGTATCAACTGGGTTGTGCGGGACCGTGGCCTGCCTAGCCTGTGCTTTTATTTCATATGTTTAGCACATGACCAGCCCAGTTTGTTTTTTTCCTTTCTCGAAAAATGGCTAGCCAGCTATTTTGTTTTTGCATAATAACCAACATAGGCCTACTTGCTTTTCTATGCCTCTTTGGGCGGAAATCTTTCAAGACGGGAGGGATGCATTTTCCCAGAAAATGGGCTATAAGTAATAAGAAATGGGCTATAAGTAATAATAAATGGGCTGTAAAATGAAAAATACAGCAAATGTGCAATTAGTTCCCAAATACTGTTTTCTTTCGGATTTTGATATTTTAAATTTCATTGTTGTGGGTAAAATTTCATTGAATTTAAATTAAGGTATATTTAGATTTAAAATTAATTTGAATCTGCTAGAAATTTCGGGGCTGTATGTTGTTTGGGACAGATTTGGAGGCTGACTTGTGGGTCTACTAGGTTGACGTGTACTTTGGCTTTGTCAACTTAGTCCACAACGATTCTAGTAGAAGGACCGCTGGATGTTAATCCAACGGTCGTCTGCTTCTTCAATATCTGATCTTCTTGCTCTAGCCGCCCAAACCAGCTCCCGTGGGACTGCTCGCTCCCGCCTCCGTATCGGCTGTGTTGCCGCCTGAGCCGCACCGCCCACCCTACTTCATTGCTGGCCGTGCCATTCCTCTACTCACCCACACCTCCTGTTATTTTTCGCGACGGCAGCCGGACCAAGAACCTCGTACTCCCCACCGTGGGCAACCATTGCCGAAGTCTTCCCCGCTCCGTGTCGTTCCTTCCTAGGCCTCGCCGTCGTCCACCGCCATGGTGCTCTCGGCGCCGCCTGGTCAACGTGGTCAACGAACGACATCCATCGGCCATGGATCTGACGCAAGAAATAATGATTCCTCCACCGACAGCTGGGACCCACCGAAGGGCCTCAGATTTCGCGAAAAAACGCTCCTCGGCCGACATGTCGGACCCACCAGCTATATCTTCACACGCAAGGAAGTGCCTCCTTATTACGCACAAAAAATGAATACCCACCCCGCTAGATGGGACCCACCATAGTGGGAGGATGACTTGTGGGCCAACTAAGTTGACGGGACGGAGGGCTTTGTCAACTTAGTCAATATGAACGATTCTAGCTCCAAGGACCGTGCACGATGTCCATCCAACGGCCATAGTGCTTCTTCAACCTCCGGTCTTCTTGCTCCACTACCAAAGCAGCGCCGGTCGTGCTGCGTGCTCCTCGCTCTCGTGGCGGCTGTGATGCCGCTGGAGGCCTCACCGCCCCTACTACTCCCACCGCTGGCCCTGTGGTATCCCTCTACTCACCCACACCCTCGTTATTCTACGGCGACGGCAGCCTCACGCCGCAGCCGAACCGTGAACCTCAGACTCCTCTCTCCGCTGGCTACCATCGCTGCGTTTTCCCTGCTCGTCGTCCCTTCCTACGCCTCGCCGTCGTCCGCACCACCGCCCTGGTGCTCTCGGGCGGCGTGGTCAACGTGGTCAACGAATCGACTTCCATCGGAAGAGTATCAGACGTGGAGAGGTCGACACTGGGTCCAGCGACCGCAAGGAAGTGCCTCCTTATTACGCGCAAAATAATTATTCCTCCACCGACAGCAGGGACCCACCGGACGGGCCACCTTATTTCGCAAAAAACGTTTCCCCGACCGTTGGGACCCACCGGACGGGCCAGCGATTTCATGAAAAAAACGTTACAGACTGTCACTCGGACCCACCGGAAGTGCCTCCTTATTACGCACAAAAAAATGAATACTCCCTTGTTAGCTGGGACCCACCATGGTGGAGGCTGACTTAGGGCCTACTAAGTTGATCGACGGGGCCTTTGTCAACTTTAGTCAATATGAACGATTCTAGCTCCAAAGGATCAGACGATGTCCATCCAACGGCCGTAGTGCTTCTTCAACCTCTAGTCTTCTTGCTCCAGCCGCCCAAAGCAGCGCGGTCGTGCCGCATGCTCCTGCCTCCCCGTGGCGGCCTGGTTGCCGCTGAGGCCTCACCGCCTTCTACTATTCCCACCGCTGGCCAGGCCTCGGCGGGCGACGGGCAGCCGAACCAAGGAACCTCGTATTCTCTCCGCAAGGGCTTCCACCGCCGCTGTTTTCCCGGCCCCCGTCGTCCCCTTCCTAGGCCTCGCCGTCGCCCACCGCCTCGGTGCTCTCGGCGCAGCGTGGTCAACGTGGTCAAGGAACGATTTCCATCGGACGTGGATCTGACGCGGAGAGGCCGACGGTGGGTCCATGGCCGCGCAGAAGGAAGTGCACCGACAGCTAGGACCCACCGGACGGGCCACCAGATTTCGCGAAAAAACGTTTTCGATCGCCGGGACCCACCAGCTACATCTTCGCACGCAAGGAAGTGCGTCGGGCAAAAAAAGATCTGCCCCTCGATCGCCGGGACCCACCAGCTAAATCTTCGCATGCAAGGAAGTGCGTCCGGCAAAAACAAAACCAAAACGATTCGCTTCGACCGCTGGGACCCACCAGCTACATCTTCGCACGCAAGGAAGTGCTCGATACCGGGACCCACCTGGTCGAAGCGCATATAGCGTTGTCATTCGATCGCGAACGGTACGTATATATATACCGGTGGATGTAGAGGCGCCGCACGCGTCGTAGTAGAGGCGCCGCGACGTAGCATGTACACGCACGCGTACAGCGGCGAGGGTGCAAGAAAGAAAATACGGCCACGCACGCATATACGGGCAGGGTCTCTAATGCCTATCGCGACACGCACATGGCTGGGTCGGAATGGAGAAACAGCGCCGTCGTGCGTGTTCATGGGGAGCCAACCGCTGGGTCGGAACGGAATGCGTGGTCGTGTTCATCGGGAGGGTTTGGACGAAACAGCGATGGAAACGAGGCTGGCGCATCGCACAACGGAGGAAACGGCCTTGTGTTCGACCGCCACGTCAAACGGGTCCTGTTGATCGGAGGGGCTGGCGCATCGCAAAACGGAGGAAACGGACCTCCCACGGTCTAAACAGGGTCCTATTGATCGGGAGGGTGTGGCGCATCGCAAAACGGAGGAAACGGACCTCCCACGGTCGAAACGGGGTCCTGTTGATCGGGAGGGTGTGGCGCATCGCAAAACGGATTTAAACGGACCTCCCACGGTCAAACGGGGTCCTGCTCATCGGGAGGGTGTGGCGCATCGCAAAACAAGACTCCACGGATACCGCTCATCTCCATCGCTGACCTCCTCCAGCCTCCACAGCTCCTCGCTCATCCAGCCTCCACCGCCGCTACTCCACCGGCCACTTTTCAACCACCCTCCACGGGCACCCTCCACCGTCTCACTGCTCATCCAGCCCTCCACACCACGGGTCCTGTTCAACCACCCTCCACGGCCACCCTCCACCGCTCATCGCTCATCCAGCCATCCACACCACGGGTCCTCGTTCATCCAGAGGCAACGCCGCCGCCATCGCTCATCCAACCCCCCCCAACGCCATCGCTCATCCAATCGATCGGCTTCGATTAGCAGCAGAGCGGCGAATCGCCCATCGGGTTCCGTTAACAGCCATCGATCGATCGCCGGGTTCGAGAACGCAGAGCTCGCAAAGGCAATCGCCGGGTTCGATTAGAGCCCAACGCCGCCGCTTCGCTAGAGCCAACGCCGCACACACGCTGCAGCACGACGAGAGAAACGCGATCGCTTCCGCCCGACCTCCCATCGTAACCGCAACTCCCGAAATTTTCCTCCCCTCGCTTCTACCACGGTTTTTCCGTCATGGACGGCCCAAAGAATGTCATGCATCTGCGCCTCCGCCCGCCCAGACTTAAAAGCCCATTTTCTGTCATGATTTTTTGTCATAGAAGTAGGAGCCCACCAAATCTATGATGATACCGGGTTTTGTCACAATTATCGTCATAGAAGTGTCATGACAGAAAAAAAATTCGTTCGGCCCAAAATGTCACGGATGTGTCTTTTTTTGTAGTGCAAGTGTCAAGTACCTTTGCTTGCAAAGTGCTTGGGACTTGATGTTTTCTTATTATGATTCTGACCATAACCCAGCATCAATGCAGGCCACCACAAGTCAATTTGAGTCAGAGATTGCTGACCTGAAGAGCCGCCTGGCAAGTCAAGAGCTTGAACTTCAAAAGGCCAACTCCAAATTTGAATTCAGCGTCTCTGAACAAGAGAAGTTGAAGAAGAATTTTGATGCGAGAAGAAAATCTGGCTGACGAGAAGGCCTTACTAGCAACCCGGCCGAGACAAAGTAAACATCACTTGCGTATAATAAATGAGCTGTCCGGCTTAAAGCGCCAGATATCTCAAATGGTCTCAGCAATCTTCGGTAAGTTTACTATATATAATCTTGAATATTGCAATCCTTCCTTTAATGACTATTTCAATTGTCATCTCCGGCTCACCTTATGTTTATGAACGCAGGCCCCAGGAGCACAAACCTTAAGCAGAACATGTTGATCAAGCTGAAGGCGGTTTACACTGTGGAACAGTCAGACACCTGTGTCACAACGTGCTTTGGCCGTTGTGGCTTTATCAAATGATGTTCCCCATCTCCTGCAAGATGTGCTAAAGCGGCTTGCCGTGCTACCCCAGCGGATCCAAGAGCTAAGACGAGCATCTGCCAGGACCGGGGCTATAGCTACCTTGAGCCGGGCCAAGGCGTTGCTTCCAGAATTAGATCTGGCAGATGTTGCTCTTGGATATCCCAGCTTGAAGGAAGACGGCTCTGTATTCGACGAGACAGACTTTACCGCCTGTGTGAAAGTCGTACGTCCTGTGGCTACTATCATTGGGAACGATATTGACCTTAGCAAGTATCAGCCGGGCTATGACAGCGAGAACCGGAGAATTCCAACACCTCACTATGATGACGTCAGCCTGATCCCTCCAACTCGTAAGCACACCTTTGCCCCTGAAGTTGACCCAGCCGGTTTAATAGATGATGAAGCTGAGTTTGAAGCTTTGAGCGGCATTGACTGGGCCTCAACAACCTTCCAGGACAGGGCAGCAGACGGAGAGGCGGAGAAGGATAACCCGGAATCTTCAAGCCCACCAAAGGAGTGAACCGCCAGGCATTTATGACTTTGCAAAAACAATGCTTCATTATTCAGACTCGGGGAGTCTTCTAATAGGGTAGAAAACCCTCTTGATTTTTGTCATGCCCTCGCGCATGTTTGTGGCGCTTAATACTTTCGTAATCCGCCATCACTATATATTTTTCCAGCTTATGTTGATCTTTCCTTGATGTTTTAAAAACTTGCTTGCCTTATCCTGCATATAAAACAAGCAAAATTCCCTTGGCGACTTACCGCATCCGGGGTCACATAAAGTATTGATAACCCGGAATAAGAACCAAAACATCATATAAAGGCCGGTTTATGATTATAATCACAACAGCATACCTGCGATCTTTTTGGTATTCTCGCCGGCTTATGTGACCCAAATCATGAGAGTGAGTTTAACTCCTGAAAGCCGGCACATATAATGTTCACCTGGCCCTTAATAACATTTACACTTGTAAAGTATAATGAATAATAAACTTAATTTTAAAGGCCTCTGATTCGAATACGATCAGTGAACCATTCCAAAGGGGTTAAGCTAAGATTTGGATACGATCATATAGCCCCCAGTGGCTTTGGCGATGCCGATCAAGTGGGTATCGACAGCTATGTTCTCTTTGGTTCGAATATGACCTATGTTTGAACAGGAAGCCCCCAAGTGATCATAAGAGTTGTTTAGTGACGCTGATTCGAATACGATCCACATCAGACCCAAAGAGGTTAAGCTATGATTCAAATATGATCAAGAAGCCCCCAAGTGGGCTTGGCAGTATGCCGATCAAGTGGGTATCGACAGCTATGTTCTCTTTGGTTCGAATACGACCTATATTTGAACAGGAAGCCCCCAAGTGATCATGGCTAGATTCAGATATGATCATAAGCCGGCCAAAAGGGAAAGCCGGATTCAGATATGATCCGCTCCCTGTTGGTTGTTTCCACCACCTAATAAAAAAGACATATAAACCTTTGAGGGTAAAAAGAACAAAGGTCCTGCTTTATTGCATCATATGATATATACATCGTCAAAAAATATATACATATTGAGAGCCGGTGGCTCAATTATAGTAAGGCTGAAGATGGGCGATATTCCACGGCCGGCGGGTCTCCTCCTCCGACTTACGTGAGTCCTTGTGCTCTCGAACATCGATAAGGTAGTATGACCCGTTGTTCAGATTCTTGCTGACCACAAAGGGTCCTTCCCAAGGAGGGGATAGCTTGTGCATATCAGACTGATCCTAGATGAGCCGGAGCACTAAGTCGCCTTCCTGAAAGGTTCTGCTTCTAACCCGGCGGTTGTGATAGCGGCGCAGGTCTTGCTGGTAAATCGCCGAGCGGGCTATTGCCAAGTCTCGCTCCTCATCCAACAAGTCAAGTGCATCCTGACGAGCCTTTTCGTTATCGGCCTCAACATAAGCCGCCACGCGGGGCGAGTCGTGCCGGATGTCACTTGGCAGGACCGCCTCTGCTCCGTACACCATAAAGAAAGGTGTGTAACCTGTAGATCTGTTAGGCGTAGTGTTGATGCTACACAGCACAGAGGGTAGCTCCTCCACCCAACAACCCGGAGTCCGCTGTAAAGGGACCAAGAGCCGGGGTTTGATACCCTTCAGGATCTCCTGATTAGCTCTCTCTGCTTGACCATTGGATTGAGGATGAGCAACAGCCGAAACATCAAGCCGGATATGTTCTCGTTGACAGAACTCTTCCATGGCACCCTTGGAGAGATTAGTGCCATTATCAGTTATGATGTTGTGTGGAAAACCAAAACGAAAGGTCACCTTTTTCATGAACTGAACCGCCGTGGCTGCATCACACTTACTGACCGGCTCTGCCTCAACCCACTTTGTGAACTTATCCACCGCTACGAAGAGGTGTGTCTTTTTATCCTTAGACCTCTTGAAAGGTCCAACCATGTCAAGCCCCCAGACTGCAAACGGCCAAGTAATTGGAATCATCCTCAACTCTTGAGCCGGCACATGAGCTCGTCGTGAGAATTTTTGACATCCGTCACATTTGCTGACCAGATCCTCCGCATCGGCATGAGCCGTCAGCCAATAGAAACCATGATGGAAAGCCTTGGACACAAGAGATTTTGAGCCGGCATGATGACCACAATCTCCTTCATGGATCTCACGAAGTATCTTCGGACCCCCTGCAGGCGACACACAACGTTGAAACGCCCCAGTGACACTGCGGTGATGTAACTCGCCATGAACAATCGTCATATACTTGGACCGCCTGATGATTTGTCTTGCCAAGGTCTCATCCTCAGGCAACTCTCCCCGGGTCATGTAGGCCAAATATGGCACTGTCCAATCCGGGATGACGTGAAGGGCTGCCACCAATTGTGCCTCTGGGTCTCGCATTGCTAGTTCTTCCTCCGCAGTACCTTGATGGAAGGATTATGCAAAACGTCGAGAAAGGTGTTAGGCGGCACCGGCTTACGCTGAGATCCCAGCCGGCTTAAAGCATCAGCCGCCTCATTCTTCCTTCGATCAATGTGCTCCACTTGATAACCTCTAAAGTGCCCAGCCACAGCATCAACTTCACGACGGTAAGCCGCCATAAGGGGATCCTTGGAGTCCCACTTTCCTGACACCTGTTGAGCCACGAGATCTGAGTCGCCCAAGCACCTTAACCGGCTTAAATTCATCTGTTTGGTCATCCGGAGACCATGGAGTAAGGCCTCGTACTCAGCTGCATTGTTAGTACAAGGAAACATAAGCCAGAGCACATAACAAAATTTATCACCTCGAGGGAAAGTTAAATAACTCCAGCCCTCGAGCCTTCTAACTGCCTGGACCCATCAAAGTGAATAGTCCAATATGTGTTATCTGGCTTCTCCTCAGGTGCGTGCAACTCTGTCCAGTCATTGATAAAATCCACCAGGGCTTGAGACTTGATAGCAGTCCAAGGCATGTATTTCAAACCATGAGGCCCAAGCTCAATGGCCCACTTGGCGACTCGTCCTGTGGCCTCTCTATTCTGTATGATGTCTCCTAAGGGGGCAGAGCTTACCACAGTAATAGGATGACCTTGGAAGTACTGCTTCAACTTCCGGCTTGCCATGAACACTCCGTAAACAAGTTTCTGCCAATGTGGATACATTTGTTTAGATTCAATGAGTACCTTGCTGATGTAGTAAACGGGTCGTTGAACCGGATGCTCCTTGCCAGCCTCCTTGCGCTCCACCACGATGGCAACACTGACGGCTCGGGCGTTAGCAGCCACATATAACAGTAATGGCTCCCGATCAATGGGAGCCGCAAGGACTGGTGGCTCAGACAATTGTCTCTTTAAATCTTCAAAGGCAACATTAGCAGCATCACTCCAGATATAAGTGTCCGCTTTCTTCATCATCTGATACAGCGGGAGGGCCTTCTCACCTAACCGGCTTATGAACCGGCTTAAAGCAGCCACACGACCCGCCAGTCGCTGAACGTCATTGATGCACGCCGGTTTAGCCAAAGAGGTGATTGCCTTGATCTTCTCCGGGTTAGCTTCAATACCTCTGTTTGAGACTAGAAAACCCAGAAGCTTGCCTGCAGGTACACCAAATACGCACTTGGCCGGGTTAAGCATCATCTTATAAACCTAGAGATTATCAAAGGTGTCCTTTAAATCAGATATCAAGGTTTCCTTCTCCCTGGATTTCACCATGATGTCATCCACATAAGCATGAACATTGCGCCCAATTTGATTGTGGAGACAGTTCTATACACATCGCTGATAGGTCGCCTGGGCACTCTTGAGCCCAAATGGCATAGATACATAGCAGAAGGCTCCAAACGGAGTGATGAAAGCCGTCTTCTCCTGGTCCTTAACTGCCATTTTGATCTGATGATAGCCAGAGTAGGCATCCAAAAAACTCAACCTTTCGCAACCCGCCGTAGCATCAATGATTTGATCAATAAGGGGGAGGGCGAAGGGATCAGCCAGACAAGCCTTATTTAAGTATGTGTAATCCACACACATCCGCCAGGTGCCATTCTTCTTGAGCACGAGCACCGGGTTAGCCAACCACTCCGGGTGAAAAACTGAAGGAAATATGCCCTAGAGGCAATAATAAAGTTATTATTTATTTCCTTATTTCATGATAAATGTTTATTATTCATGCTAGAATTGTATTAACCGGAAACATAATACATGTGTGAATACATAGACAAACAGAGTGTCACTAGTATGCCTCTACTTGACTAGCTCGTTAATCAAAGATGGTTATGTTTCCTAACCATAGACATGAGTTGTCATTTGATTAACGGGATCACATCATTAGGAGAATGATCTGATTGACATGACCCATTCCGTTAGCCTAGCACTTGATCGTTTAGTATGTTGTTGTTGCTTTCTTCATGACTTATACATGTTCCTGTAACTATGAGATTATGCAACTCCCGTTTACGGAGGAACACTTTGGTGCTACCAAACGCCACAACGAATCGGGTGATTATAAAGGAGTACTACAGGTGTCTCCAAAGGTACATGTTGGGTTGGCGATTTGAGATTAGGTTTTGTCACTCCGATTGTCGGAGAGGTATCTCTGGGCCTTCTCGGTAATACACATCACATAAGCCTTGCAAGCATTGCAACTAATGAGTTAGTTGCGAGATGATGTATTACGGAACGAGTAAAGAGACTTACCGATAACGAGATTGAACTAGGTATTGGATACCGACGATCGAACCTCGGGTAAGTAACATACCGATGACAAAGGGAACAACGTATGTCGTTATGCGGTTTGACCGATAAAGATCTTCGAGAATATGTAGGAGCCAATATGGGCATCCAGGTTCCGCTATTGGTTATTGACCAAGAATAGTTCTAGGTCATGTCTACATAGTTCTCGAACCCGTAGGGTCCGCACGCTAAGGTTTCGATGGCAGTTATATTATGAGTTTATGAGTTTTGATGTACGAAGGAGTTCGGAGTCCCGGATGAGATCGGGGACATGACGAGGAGTCTCGAAATGGTCGAGACGTAAAGATCGATATATTGGACGACTATATTCGGAGTTCGGAAAGGTTCCGAGTGATTCGGTATTTTTCGAGTACCGGGAGTTACGGGAATACGGGGAAAAGTATTGGGCCTTAATGGGCCTTAGTGGGAAGGAGCAGGAGGTGGCGCGCCCTCCCAAGCCCAGTCCGAATTGGACAAGGGGTTTGGGGCGCAGCCCACCTCTCCTTCCTTCTCCACTTCCCCTTTCCCCTTCTCCTAGTTGGACTAGGAAAGAAGGAGTCCTACTCCCGGTGGGAGTAGGACTCCCCCTGGCGCCCTCCTCCTAGGGCCGGCCTCCTCCTCCCTCCCTCCTTTATATCTGAGGCAGGGGGCACCCCAGACACACAAGTTGATCTACGGATCGTTCCTTAGCCGTGTGCGGTGCCCCCCTCCACCATATTCCACTTCGGTCATATTGTCGCGGAGCTTAGGTCAAGCCCTGCGCCGGAGAAGTCATATCGTCGCGGAGCTTAGGCGAAGCCCTGCGTCGGTGGAGCATCATCATCGTCACCACGCCGTCGTGCTGACGGAACTCATCCCCGACACTTTGCTGGATCGGAGTCCGGGATCGGCATCGAGCTGAACGTGTGCTGAACACGGAGGGTGCCGTACGTTCGGTGCTTGGATCGGTCGGATCGTGAAGACGTACGACTACATCAAC
Source organism: Aegilops longissima (assembly GCA_021605205.1). Classification (NCBI taxonomy): domain Eukaryota; kingdom Viridiplantae; phylum Streptophyta; class Magnoliopsida; order Poales; family Poaceae; genus Aegilops; species Aegilops longissima. The sequence continues at coordinate 666,184,263 of CM038679.1, read as the reverse complement.
CGCGTTGTTATAACGCTTCGCTTTCGGTCTCACGAGGGTACGTGGACGACCTCTTCCCTCTCGTTGCTATGCCATCACCATGGTCTTGAGTGTGCGAGGAAATTTTTGAAATTACTACGTTCCCCAACAAAGTGGCATCCGAGCCTGGTTTTATGCGTTGATGTCATGTGCACGAGTAGAACACAAGTGAGTTGTGGGCGATATAAGTCATACTGCCTACCAAGCATGTCATACTTTGGTTCAGCGGTATTGTGAGATGAAGCGCCCGGACCGACATTACGCGCCAGACGCTTACGCGAGACTGGTTTCACCGCCCGAGCACTCGTTGCTTAAAGGTGACCGGCGGGTGTCTGTCTCTCTCACTTTAGTTGAATCGAGTATGACTACGCCCGGTCCTTGAGAAGGTCAAAACGAGTCTATTTGACAAACTATCGCTGTGGTTTTGATGCGTAGGTAAGAACGGTTCTTGCTCAGCCCGTAGCAGCCACGTAAAACTTGCAACAACAAAGTAGAGGACGTCTAACTTGTTTTTGCAGGGCATGTTGTGATGTGATATGGTCAAGACGTGATGCTATATTTTATTGTATGAGATGATCATGTTTTGTAACCGAAGTTATCGACAACTGGCAGGAGCCATATGGTTGTCGCTTTATTGTATGAAATGCAAACGCCATGTAATTGCTTTACTTTATCACTAAGGAGTAGCGATAGTCGTAGAAGCAATAGTTGGCGAGACGACAACGATGCTACGATGGAGATCAAGGTGTCGCGCCGGTGACGATGGTGATCATGACGGTGCTTCGGCGATGGAGATCACAAGCACAAGATGATGATGACCATATCATATCACTTATATTGATTGCATGTGATGTTTATCCTTTATGCATCTTATCTTGCTTTGATTGACGGTAGCATTATAAGATGATCTCTCACTAAAATTATCAAGAAGTGTTCTCCGAGTATGCACCGCTGCCAAAGTTCAGTAGTACCCGGACACCACGTGATGATCGGTGTGATAAGTTCTACGTCCATCTACAACGGTGCAAAACAGTTGCACACGCGAATACTCAGGTTAAACTTGACGAGCCTAGCATATAACAGATATGGCCTCGAACACGGAGACCGAAAGGTCGAACGTGAATCATATAGTAGATATGATCAACATAGTGATGTTCACCATTGAAACTACTCCATCTCACGTGATGATCGGACATGGTTTAGTTGATTTGATCACGTAATCACTTAGATGACTAGAGAGATGTCTATCTAAGTGGGAGTTCTTAAGTAATATGATTAATTGAACTTTAATTTATCATGAACTTAGTCCTGGTAGTATTTTGCAAATTATGTTGTAGATCAATAGCTCGCGTTGTTGCTTCCCTATGTTTTTATATGTGTTCCTAGAGAAAATTGTATTGAAAGATGTTAGTAGCAATGATGCGGATTGGATCCGTGATCTGAGGTTTATCCTCATTATGCTGCAGAAGAATTATGTCCTTAATGCACCGCTAGGTGACAGACCTATTGCAGGAGCAGATGCGCACGTTATGAACGTTTGGCTAGCTCAAAATGATGACTACTTGATAGTTTAGTGCACCATGCTTAACGGCTTAGAATCGGGACTTCAAAGACGTTTTGAACGTCATGGACCATATGAGATGTTCCAGGAATTGAAGTTAATATTTCAAGCAAATACCGAGTTGAGAGATATGAAGTCTCCAACAAGTTCTATAGCTAGAAGATGGAGGAGAATCGCTCAACTAGTGAGCATGTGCTCAGATTGTCTGAGTACTTCAATCGCTTGAATCAAGTGGGAGTTAATCTTCCAGATAAGATAGTGATTGACAGAATTCTCTAGTCACCATCACTAAGTTAGTAGAACTTCGTGATGAACTATAGTATGCAAGGATGACGAAAACGATTCGAGCTCTTCGTGATGTTGAAATCGACGAAGGTAGAAATCGAGAAAGAGCATCAAGTGTTGATGATTGACAAGACCACTAGTTTCAAGAAAAGGGCAAAGGGAAAGAAAGGGAATTTCAAGTAGAATGACAAGCAAGTTGTCACTCCCATGAAGAAACCCAAAGCTGAACCAAAGCCTGAACCGAGTGCTTACACTGCATAGGAAATGGTCATCGAAGCGGAAATACCCCAAATATTTGGTGGATAAGAAGGATGGCAAAGTGAACAAGAGTATATTTGATATGAGTTATTGATGTGTGCCTTACTAGTGTTTATAGTATCCCCGAGTATTTGATACTTGTTCGTTACTAAGATTAGTAACTCAAACAGGAGTTACGAATAAACAGAGACTAGTTGAAGGGAAGTGAAGATGAGTGTTGGAAGTAGTTCCAAGATTGATATGATCATCATCGCACACTCCCTATACTTTCGGGATTAGTGTTAAACCTAAATAAATGTTATTTGGTGTTTGCGTTGAGCATGAATATGATTTGATCATGTTTATTGCAAAACGGTTATTCATTTAAAGTCAAAGAATAATTGTTGTTCATTTAAATGAATAAAACCTTCGATGGTCATACACCCAATGAAAATAGTTTTCAAAACGATTATTCATTTAAAATCAAAGAATAATTGTTGTTCGCTTAAATGAATAAAACCTTCAATGGTCATACACCCAATAAAAATAGTTTGTTGGATCTCGATCGTAGTGATACACATATTCATAATATTGATGCCAAAAGATGCAAAGTTAATAATGATAGTGCAACTTATTTGTGGTAATCGCCGTTTGGGTCATATCGGTGTAAAACGATGAAGAAACTCCATCTCGATGGACTTTTAGAATCACTTGATTATGAATCACTTGGTACTTGCGAACCGTGCTTTGGGCAAGATGACTAAAACTCCGTTCTCGGAACAATGGAACAAGCTCTGACTTATTGGGAATAATACATACCGATGTATGCGATCCAATGAGTGTTGATGCTCGTGGCAAGTATCGTTATTTTCGACCTTCACAAAGATGATTTGAGCAGATATGGGTATATCTACTTGATGAAACACAAGTCTGAAACATTTGAAAAGTTCAAAGAATTTCAGAGTGAAGTGAAGAATCATCGTAACAAGAAAATAAAAGTTTCTACGATATGATCGCAGAGGAAAAATATTTGAGTTACGAGTTTGGCCTTCATTAAAACAATGTGGAATAGTTTCACAGCTCACGCCACATGGAACACCATAACGTAATGGTGTGTCCGAACGTCATAACCGCTCTTTATTGGATATGGTGCAATCTATGATGTATCTTACCGATTTACCACTATCGTTTTGGGTTATGCATTAGAGACAGCTTGCATTCACGTTTAATAGGGCACCATCTAAATCCGCTGAGATGACACCGTATGAACTATGGTTTAGCAATAAACCTAAGTCGTCGTTTCTTAAAGTTTGAGTTGTGATGCTTATGTGAAAAAGTTTTCACCGATAAGATCGAACCCAAATCGAGAAGTGCGTCCTCATAGAATACCCAAAAGAAACTGTTGGGTACACCTTCTATCACAGATCTAAAGGCAAAACATTCGTTGCTAAAATGGATCCTTTCTAGAGAAGGAGTTTCTCTCGAAAGAAGTGAGTGGGAGGAAAGTAGAACTTGATGAGGTAATTGTACCTTCTCCCTTATTGGAAAGTAGTTCATCACGTAAATCAGTTCCGTGATTCCTACACCAATTAGTAAGGAAGTTAATGATGATGATCATGAAACTTCAGATCAAGTTGCTACCAAACCTCGTGAGGTCTTCCAGAGTAAGATCCGCACTGAGTGGTACGGTAATCATGTTCGGAAGTCATGTTACTAGACCATGATGAACCTACGAACTATGAGGAAGCGATGATGAGCCCAGATTCGCGAAATGGCTTGAGGCCATAAAATCTGAGATAGGATCCATGTATGAGAACAAAGTATGGACTTTGATTGACTTGCTCGATGATCAGCAAGCCATGTAGATAAATGGATCTTCAAGAGGAAGACGGACACGATAGTGGTGTTACTATCTACAAAGCTCGACTTGTCACAAAAGGTTTTCGACAAGTTCAAGGTGTTGACTACAATGAGATTTTCTCAACTCAGTAGCGATGCTTAAGTCTGTCCGAATCATGTTAGCAATTGCCACATTTTATGAAATCTGGCAAATGGATGTCAAAACTACATTCTTTAATGGATTTATTAAAGAAGAGTTGTATATGATGCAACCAGAAGGTTTTGTCAATCCTAAAGGTGCTAACAAAATGTGCAAGCTCCAATGATCCATCAATGGACTGGTGCAAGCATCTCGAGTTGGAATATACGCTTTGATGTGTTGATCAAAGCATATGGTTTTATCAGACTTTTGGAAATGCTGTATTTACAAGAAAGTGAGTGGGAGCACTACAAGCATTTTCGATAAGTATATGTGAATGACATATTGTAGATTGGAAATAATGTAGAATTATTCGCAAAGCATAAAGGAGTGTTTGAAAGGAGTTTTCAAAGAAAGACCTCGGTGAAGCTGCTTACTTATTGAGCATCAAGATCTATAGAGATAGATCAAGACGCTTGATAAGTTTTTTCAATGAATACATACCTTGACAAGATTTTGAAGTAGTTCAAAATGGAACAGTCAAAGAAAGAGTTCTTGCCTGTGTTACAAGGTGTGAGATTGAGTAAGACTCAAAACCCGACCACGGCAGAAGATAGAAAGAGAATGAAAGTCATTCCTATGCATCAGCCATAGGTTCTATAAAGTATGTCATCTTTGTGTACTGATCTATTGCATACCCTACCACTAAGCTTGGCAAGGAGTGCAATAGTGATCTAGGAGTAGATCAATGGACAGCGGTCAAAATTATCCTTAGTAGAACAAGGATATGTTTCTCGATTATGGAAGTGAAAAAGGTTAGGTCGTAAAGGGTTACGCCGATGCAAGTTTTAACACTAATCTAGATGACTCGAGTCTCAATCTGGATACATATTGAAAGTGGGAGCAATTAGCTAGAGTAGCTCCGTGCAAGAGCATTGTAGACATAGAAATTTGCAAAATACTTACGGCTCGAATGTGACAGACCCGCTGACTAAAATTATCTCACAAGCAAAACATGATCACACCTTAGTACTCTTTGGGTGTTAATCACATAGCGATGTGAACTAGATTACTGACTCTAGTAAACCCTTTGGGTGTTGGTCACATGTCGATGTGAACTATGGGTGTTAACCACATATAGATGTGAACTATTGATGTTAAATCACATGGCGATGTGAACTAGATTATTGACTCTAGTGCAAGTGGGAGACTCAAGGAAATATGCCCTAGAGGCAATAATAAAGTTATTATTTATTTCCTTATTTCATGATAAATGTTTATTATTCATGCTAGAATTGTATTAACCGGAAACATAATACATGTGTGAATACATAGACAAACAGAGTGTCACTAGTATGCCTCTACTTGACTAGCTCGTTAATCAAAGATGGTTATGTTTCCTAACCATAGACATGAGTTGTCATTTGATTAACGGGATCACATCATTAGGAGAATGATCTGATTGACATGACCCATTCCGTTAGCCTAGCACTTGATCGCTTAGTATGTTGCTGTTGCTTTCTTCATGACTTATACATGTTCCTGTAACTATGAGATTATGCAACTCCTGTTTACGGAGGAACACTTTGGTGCTACCAAACGTCACAACGAATCGGGTGATTATAAAGGAGTACTACAGGTGTCTCCAAAGGTACATGTTGGGTTGGCGATTTGAGATTAGGTTTTGTCACTCCGATTGTCGGAGAGGTATCTCTGGGCCTTCTCGGTAATACACATCACATAAGCCTTGCAAGCATTGCAACTAATGAGTTAGTTGCGAGATGATGTATTACGGAACGAGTAAAGAGACTTACCGTAACGAGATTGAACTAGGTATTGGATACCGACGATCGAATCTCGGGTAAGTAACATACCGATGACAAAGGAACAACGATGTCGTTATGCGGTTTGACCGATAAAGATCTTCGAGAATATGTAGGAGCCAATATGGGCATCCAGGTTCCGCTATTGGTTATTGACCAAGAATAGTTCTAGGTCATGTCTACATAGTTCTCGAACCCGTAGGGTCCGCACGCTAAGGTTTCGATGATGCTTATATTATGAGTTTATGAGTTTTGATGTACCAAGGAGTTCGAGTCCCGGATGAGATCGGGGACATGACGAGGAGTCTCGAAATGGTCGAGACGTAAAGATCGATATATTGGACGACTATATTCGAGTTCGGAAAGGTTCCGAGTGATTCGGTATTTTTGAGTACCGGGAGTTACGGGAATACGGGGAAAAGTATTGGGCCTTAATGGGCCTTAGTGGGAAGGAGCCAGGAGGTGGCGCGCCCTCCCAAGCCCAGTCCGAATTGGACAAGGGGTTTGGGCGCAGCCCACCTCTCCCTTCCTTCTCCACTTCCCCTTCCCCCCTTCTCCTAGTTGGACTAGAAGAAGGAGTCCTACTCCCGGTGGGAGTAGGACTCCCCTTGGCGCGCCCTCCTCCTAGGGCCGGCCTCCTCCTCCCTCCCTCCTTTATATACGGGGCAGGGGGGCACCCCAGGACACACAAGTTGATCTACGGATCGTTCCTTAGCCGTGTGCGGTGCCCCCCTCCACCATATTCCACTTCGGTCATATTGTCGCGGAGCTTAGGTCAAGCCCTGCGCCGGAGAAGTCATATCGTCGCGGAGCTTAGGCGAAGCCCTGCGTCGGTGGAGCATCATCATCGCCACCACGCCGTCGTCTGACGGAACTCATCCCGACACTTTGCTGGATCGAGTCCGGGATCGCCATCGAGCTGAAGCGTGTCTGAACACGGAGGTGCCGTGACGCTCGGTGCTTGGATCGGTCGGATCGTGAAGACGTCGACTACATCAACCGCGTTGTTATAACGCTTCGCTTTCGGTCTCACGAGGGTACGTGGACAGACACTCTTCCCTCTCGTTGCTATGCCATCACCATGGTCTTGAGTGTGCGTAGGAAATTTTTTGAAATTACTACGTTCCCCAACAAAAACTTCAACAATGAACCCAGCCGCTAAGAGTCGGGCGACCTCTTCTCCAATAGCTCTCCGTCTTTCCTCATTGAACCGTCGAAGAAATTGCCTGACCGGCTTATACTTCGGATCAATATTAAGAGTGTGCTCAGCGAGTTCTCTCGGGACGCCTGGCATGTCAGAAGGTTTCCATGCAAAGATGTCCCGGTTCTCACGGATGAACCCGATGAGCGCGCTTTCCTATTTAGGATCCAAGTTGGCACTGATGCTGAACTGCTTAGAAGAGTCGCCTGGAGTAAAGTCAACAAGCTTCATTTCCGCGGCTGATTTAAACTTCGACGCCGGGTCATGCTCGGTAGTGGGCTTCTTCAGAGAGGTCATATCCGTCGGGTCAACATTATTTTGATAAAACTTTAACTCTTCTGCGGCACAAACAGACTCAGCATAAGCCGCGTCACCTTCTTCACACTCCAAGGCTACCTTTCGACTCCCATGCATAGTGATGGTGCCCTTGTGACCCGGCATCTTGAGCTGCAGATAAACATAACACGGCTGTGCCATGAACTTGGCATAAGCCGGCCGCCCAAACAGAGCATGATATGGGCTCTTGATTTTGACCACCTCAAACGTCAATTTCTCAGCCCTGGAATCATATTCATCTCCAAAGGCCACCTCCAATTCAATCTTACCGACCGGGTATGCCGACTTACCAGGCACCACCCCATGGAAAACGGTGTTGGACGTCCTTAAATCTTTGTCAGTCAAACCCATGCGTCGAAAGGTCTCGTAATAGAGGATGTTGATACTGCTACCTCCGTCCATGAGTACCTTTGTAAATTTATATCCACGGACCTGAGGAGCCACCACCAAGGCTAATTGACCCGGATTATCAACCCGGGGCGGGTGATCTTCCCTGCTCCATACAATAGGCTGCTCTGACCACCTCAAGTAACGGGGAACTACCGGCTCAACAGAGTTCACGGCCCTCTTACGAACCTTTTGGCCACGCTTGCATAAGCTAGTGGTGAACACATGATATTGCCCACTATTCAGCTACTTCAGATGGCTTTGATAACCCGACTGCTGCTGCTGTTGACCCCCTTGACCAGGCTGATGTTGATTATAGCCGCCTTGATTTCCTTGAAAGCCGGAACTTGAACCGCCGCCCGGGCCATGAAAGCCGCCGGCCCCTGAGCCGCCTCCCGATCCATGATTGCCATCAAACATGTTGGAATTCTTGACAGCCTTCATGATCGCGCAATCTTTCCATAAGTGGGTGGCGGGTCGTTCCCAGGTGCCATGTCTCAGGCAAGGCTCATTGAGAAGCTGCTCAAGAGATGGGCCTGACCCGCCAGATCGAGGGGGCAGTTTTCCCTTACGTCTCTGATTGTTACCCTGCGATTGGCATTGGCCACAAACCTGTGTTACCCTCAGCTTTATGCTTGTTGCCTCCTTGATTCATCGGGTTATGCTGCTGACCCTTTCCATTGTCGTTCTTCTTTCCCTTCCCTGACTTTTCCTCATCAGACGCGGGATCCTTGGTACTATCAGAGTCGGCGTATTTGACTACAGCTGCCATCAACGTACCCATATCATTGCAATCACGCTTAAGGCGCCCCAGTTTCTGTCTTAGCGGCTCAAAGCGACAATTCTTCTCCAGCATGAGGAGAGCAGAGCCGGCATCCATCTTATCAAACGAATGTATTATCTCCTTGACCCGGCGCACCCAATGAGTTGTGGATTCACCCTCCTCCTGCTTACAATTTGTCAAGTCCACGATCGACATGGATTGCTTGCAAGTGTCTTTGAAGTTCTGGATGAATCGGGCCTTTAGCTCTGCCCATGAACTAATGGAATTGGGCGGCAAACCCTTTAACCAGGACCGGGCCGTTCCATCTAACATCATGGTGAATACTTAGCCATTGTTGCATCGCTGACCTCCAACAGCTCCATGGCCATCTCATAACTTTCAATCCATGCTCCGGGCTGTAAGTCGGCTGGGTAATTTGGCACCTTTTGAGGTCCCTTGAAGTCCTTGGGAGGCGTACATCACGCAGAGCCGGCACCAAACAAGGAACACCGCCGGTTCTAGTAGCTACTCCCGCCTCAACGGAAGTCGTCGGATACTCTTTATGAGCCGTCTGTTGAGCTGCTAGCTGAGCCGCCCGCTCATCCTCCTGACGTATTCGGTCTTGCACCGGGTTATAGCCACCGGGCTGGTTACGACGCTGGGCATTGCTTGACAAAGCTTCTGACTCCATGTGCCTGTTGTAACTCGGACTCCGGTTTTGACGAGGCGGTGCTAACCAAGGCGGTGGAGTTGAATGAATCATGTCCCGGCTATAAGAATAAGTCTCTTGCCGAGTCAGGGCCGTCTGGACAAGTTCTCTGATCCCCCGGGTCTCCACCGCTGTCGGATCATCACCGTCCACTGGGAGAGCCGCCAAACGTGCCGATGCTGCGATTAAATTCTCCATGGGGTTGGAAAAGTGGCCCGGTGGTATTGGTACATAGCGGGGCGGGGCCATACTCCCATGAAGAGGTGCTATCTCTCGAGGCTGAGCCGGTCCTCCCACTCCGGCTGTCATGAACTGATTTGCTTCGGGCGGGTTGCTAGGGCCGGCACCGGGCGTAGCAAAAAGGTTCTGAGGGTCGTAAACCGGAGGCAGACGGGATTGAGTTTTCTGGTGCCTCCTTCTCATCACCTCATTAGATGCGTTCAGACTCATATTAAGCTGGAAAGCCTCCGGCTGGAGCTGTTGCGCCCGTGCATCCAAAGCCGCCTGGGCAAGGGCACACGGAGTGCCCAAGTCCTTCTCTCTCAAATCCCACCGAAGCAACTAATGCTAGGGAAGAAAATGAGAGGAAGAACAAGAAGGAGAACACCAAGAACTCCAAGATCTAGATCCAAGGGGTTCCCCTCACATAGAGGAGAAAGTGATTGGTGGAAATGTGGATCTAGATCCAAGGGGTTCCCCTCACATAGAGGAGAAAGTGATTGGTGGAAATGTGGATCTAGATATCCTCTCTCTTTTCCCTCAAAAACTAGCAAGAATCCATGGAGGGATTGAGAGTTAGCAAGCTCGAAGAAGGTCAACAATGGGGGAAGAACACGAGCTCAAAGGATAAGGTTCATTGGAGAAGAAGACCCCCTTTTATAGTGGGGGGAACAAACCAACCGTTACCCCCCTACCAGCCTCGTAGAGAGCGGTACTACCGCTAGGCCAGCGGTACTACCGCTTAACAGCCTAAGCGGTACTACCGCTCCTCCTCGCGGTACTACCGCTCGAGAGCGGTACTACCGCCACTCCTGCCACGAATGGTACCATAAAGTCCGACACGAAAAACGGGCCCTCGAATCGAGGCGGCACTAGCACGAAACCGCAGCGGCACTATGGCTGGGGCTACAAGCGGTACTACCGCTGTGGAGCGGTACTGCCGCTTATAGCACCCAAGCGGTACTACCGCTCTGGCCCATGGTACTACCGATCAGACCAGAGCAGGGAGAAAAACAGAAATGCCATAACTTCTTCATATGAGCTCCGAATTGAGCAAACTCAAGCTTGTTGGATACAAGACAACGAGTAGCATCAAAACAGCGGAGGAGAAGAACCGGCATACCCTCCAACATCGAAAACATCATAGAAGATGCAAGTGAACTCCGTTTTCGATGAACTCGAGCTTGTCATAAAAATGACCATAAGCTCCAAAACTCACAAGGACAAGAACCAATAAAGATGATGCAAGGATGCAATGATTTGAGCTCTCTACGAACGATACGATCAAGCAACTCATCGAGAGCCCCCCTTGATAGTACGGCAATCGATCCTATAACCTGGTCTCCCACAACTACCGAGAGACCGGTAAAATAGAAAACCTATCAAGGGCAGACCTATGCCTTGCACATGATCCACTTGAGCTAGATGATGACGATCTTCTCCTCCTCAAGATGGACCAGCTTTCTTGATTGCGTTGGCTCGATGAAGACTAGTAGATTGCTCCCCCATACTCCACTATGGGTGAACCACTCTTCTACACATCTTCACAAGTCCATTGTCACCACAATGGACGGCAAGCTTCAAGCATTCGATCTCTTCGTGATGCTTCACTTGAACTTGCACACCACAACCTAACACCACAAAGAACTCTCACGAAGATCATGGGTTAGTACACAAAGCATAATTGATAATGCTTACCATACCATGGGATCGCTTGAACCCTCTCGGTACATCTTCTACGCTTTGTGTGTTGATCAACTTGATTCACTCTTTGACTTAGTCTTGATCAACCTCTCACATGACCAAACTTTAGGTAATTCCTTGAATGACACCTTGGTCATCACAAACTCTCCTTGAAACCAACAAATGGACTCCAAGAAAAGCCTATGGACAAATCCTTCAAATAAAACTCAAGGCAACCATTAGTCCATAGAGATTGTCATCAATTACCAAAACCAAGCATGGGGGCACCGCATGTTCTTTCACTGCTGCTACTAAGCTCTTGAAGGCTTTCTTTAGCCGCGCGGTGAGCTCCTCCACCTCCTGCTCCTCTCTGTTAGCTTCCTCGCGCGCCGTAGCTAGCTTGCCACCGCGCCCATTTTCTGTCCACCGCCGACGAGCTCGTGGCCGTCGCCATAGCCGTTGTCACGCTTGCCTGAGCACGCCACCGTGCTCCTGGCGCTTCCAAGAACCCAACGCACCCGCGCACGCGCTTCCCCATGGCCCCTAGCCTCTAGCTCGTTGGGGGCCCGAACACCACCGCTGCCACGGCTTGTCGCCGGTGCCACTCCGGCCATCCCCGCCCCTGCTGCTTGCTCCATCGGATGCGCCGCATCGCCAGCTAGCTGTAGCCGCAAACCGCGTGCGTTTTGGTGCCCCGTAGCGCCGAAACCACCTTCGCCCGAAGTCCGGCGCCGCCCGCGGTGGTTGTCGTCGACGTTCCCGGTCGCCTCAGCCGCTCCCACTGATGTCGTTCGACGCGGCTTCGTCTCTGCATTCGAACGCGGCTGACCGCTTTTGTTTTGGTGGTCTGTGGGCGAATCCCGCGCGATGCCGCCTTCTCCTGTGGTCGCCGGCGTTGCTCCGGCCGCTGTGCTGATCTGGCGCCGACGTGGCCCTATGGGGGCCACCCCAGTGAGGCTGCCAGGGGGCCCCGCCGCCTAGTTGACCACGTTGACTCTGGTCAACGCAGTTACTGTGCATGACATGTGGGCCCCGTCTGTTAATTAGGCTAATTAAATGTTTTTATAAATAAAATTAATTAGTTAAACTTAATAGTCACTCACTAATGGGGCCCACACCCCTAACTAGTACTCTTAGGAAAATTAATCCACTGTTAGTGCCATAGAGGATGACATGTGGGTCACACTGGCCCCACATGGCAGGTTTGACCCTAGTCAGCGAGTCTGTTGACCGTTGACATCATCCCCACGCAATGATGACATCATAATTCCATTTCTGTTAATATAAATAATTCTAGAAAATGGTTTAATCTTTGAAAATTCATAGAAAATAAACCGTAGCTCAGATGAAAATGTTTTCTACATGAAGGTTGCTCAGAAAAACGTGACGAATCCGAATACGCCCTCCTCATACCTGTCGCATGCCCCTAGCATGCTGAACATGGAACCATCCCCTCTCTTATCATCTGTCAGGGAAACGACAGACGCCGGAAAAACCCTTCCGGATGTTTTCCTTCTTCGTCTGCAACGTCTAGCACTGCGTTAGTTCACCCCTAACACCGCGTATTACCATGTTATGCTCAGTGATGCTTTGTTTGCTTTATATTTATTGTTTCTTTCCCCTCTTCTCTCCGGTAGACCCCGAGACCGATGCCGCCCCAGTGATCGACTACGTCGATAATGACCCTTCTTCCTTTTCAGCAGAGCTTCCAGGCAAGCCCCCCCTTTGATCATCTCGATATCGCCCATTCCATTCTCTCATGCTTGCATTAGATTTTGCTACTGTTATTGTTTGCTCCTATTCTGATGCATAGCATGCTTTTGTAACCTGCTCATTGTTACCTACCTGCTTATCCTAAACTGCTTAGTATAGGTTGGTTAGTGATCCACCAGTCACCCCCACCTTGTCCTTGTTGCCCCTGCTTCATCATCGAAGACCCGATCAACAGGATCGAAGACCAAGCACAGCACATCACTTTCCCCTTAGTTGCTCGACACTACTGGGTTACTATCGAGTGCCGAGGGTGAGACCTCATCAGCACTTCTGATGTTAACCTGTAGTGTAGCTATTTAGTCGTGGTCATCGAGGGTGATTTCCTCCTTAACCACTTCTGATACGGCTCTGTCGTGCAACCCCTCAAGTGTGAACCTTGAGGGTGGATCCTCTTACGTTCACCTTGATGATTACATCGAGTGGAATTCACCGGCGGTGATTCCTCGGGGTTTCCCCTTGATGTTTGGACACATGGATACTTGGACTTTATAACTGTTACTTGGAAAGGCGGGTCGACCCTGAGGGGTACCCGCGAGTGATGTGGAGACGGGTTGACCTGGATGGTGCCCGCGAGATAATTACGAGGCGTGGCCGGGCATTCCTAGCCCTTGCTGCAAGTCCTCGAGATGGGGCAACGGGGTCACATATTTCGTGAGTCTCTGCTTGTTACCGTGTGTTCCTAATCCACTACGATTTGGATATTTGATCCAAGGGGCCTCTGGCCTGATAGCACTAACCATCACGTGGGCATAGTATGGGCGTTCTGCGTCGTGTGCATCAGCCGAAGCTTAATAGACGCTGCTGATCGAGCGGGCGCTACCGGGTTGAGCTGGTAGCTAGGTTCGCTCACCGCCACGCACGCATAGCGTGCAGGAGTTCCCGGGGAGATGGCCCATGACCCCTGGGGGCATAGGTTTAGTCCGGCGTGCTGACCTCTCTATTAAGCCTAGGTCGGGTTGCGGCGTATTGTTTGGCCAAGGCCGGGCATGACCTAGGAAAGTGTGTCCAGCCGGAGTTAATCGAGCGTGGTGGGTAAGTTGGTGGACCCCTGCAGGGAAGAAAACATCTATCGATAGCCTGTCCTACGGTAACGGACGCTCGGAGTTGTATCCCGATCGATACAACTAGAACTGGATGCTGAGGCATGAATTGGATATGTTGCTTCGGGAGTCGAGAAAGGATCCCGGAGCGTTGATACAACAACGTAAATATGACTTATGTTATACTACTCTACTCCCTCCTGTTGCTGCAAGATGGTGGTTTCCAAAAGATGCTAGTCTTCGATAGGACTAGCTTCTCCCCCTCTTATTCTGGCATTCTGCAGTTAGTCCACAGATACTACCCCTTTCATTGATACCGATGCATAAGTAGTGTAGATCCTTGCTTGCGAGTACTTTGGATGAGTACTCACGGTTGCTCTTTGCTGCCCCTTTTCCCCCTTCTTTCTTCTTTCTGGTTGTCGCAACTAGATGGTGGAGTCCAGGATCCAGACGCCACCTTCGACAACGACTGCTACTACACTGAGGGTGCCTACTACTACGTGGAGGCCGCCGCCGACCAGGAGTAGTTAGGAGGCTCCCAGGCAGGAGGCCTTGCCTTTTCGATCGATGTTGCTTTTGTCCTAGCCTTCTTAAGGCAAACTTTTTTAACTCATGTCTGTACTCAGATAATGTTGCTTCCGCTGACTCTTGTGTATTCGAGCTTATGTATTCGAGCCCTCGAGGCCCCTTGCTTGTAATATAAAGCTTATATTATTTTAATTTGTGTCTAGAGTTGCGTTGTGATATCTTCCCGTGAGTCCTTGATCTTGATCGTACACATTTGCGTGTATGATTAGTGTACGATTGAATCGAGGGCGTCACAGAGCGGATGAATCCGCTCGGTGAGACCGGTTGATGATGACCTAAGCACTTTCCTCGCTTCGGTGACACCGATCTATTTAATTCGAAAATTCCGAAATGAATACAATGGGTTATAGAAGGTTGGCACATGCACTTCGGTGGGACCGAATGTCATCTCGGCGAGACCAAGTTTCTAGGGTTTAGTCAGTGGCTCTATCAAGTGTATCTCGATGGGTCCGGGTAGGAGTGAAATTGGTGGCACTAAGAATGACTTTAGAGTTTAAGACAGATAGGAATGTGAGGGTGTGGTTGATGGTTTTTTGAGCAATATCTCTAAGCACTCAAGAAAATGACTCATGATCAAAAACTCATCCCCTTTTAATAGTATTGGCTCTCCTATAGACCAAAAATGTAGAGTCTGGGAGCTTTTGCCAATGCTTTGTCCTTTGCATTTGAGGGGTCCACATTCACATCTCATAGCCACATTAGATTGAACTTCCCTGAAATATTCTATGAATATGCATTAGATCAATGATGTATATGTTGTTATATTACCAAAATCACCCAGGGATTAGTTGCACTTTCAGGGGTTTTGCTGCGGAAACAGTGGGACACCTCCAAATGTGTGGGCTCCGCCTTAGTTTTGGGTGGGTTGGGAGTGTCGAGTCCTACGTGGCGGGTGTTCGGACTCATGCAAAGCCCCCTGATTCGCTTCTGGTTTATGGGAAAATGGACACGCGGACTGATCCACAGACCAATGCAGGACATCGTTGGATGGCTTGCGGCGTCCGGATTGCTCTATTTGGATGGATGCGGTAGGCTTGAGGGTCCACTTTGAAGATGCCCTTAGTGGGCTTTAATAAGGAGAAGGGCCCTAAGCTTCTAGAGGAACGTAGCGAGAATTGTTGTCTTTTGCTTTGAAATGGAGGCAAAAAAACTTGCTTCATCAATTAATTAAAAAGAAAAAACATAATTGGCAGTAAATTAGAAGAAAATACATCATAAATCCTTGAGTAGAACACAGAAGATACTTCACAAATAGAAACCAGCCGCCTCCTCCCTCAAGAAAAAGCCAAGACTGCGGTAGCTCCCTAAAGATGGAATAAGGTTTTCGCCACCTAGCCACCGTCCCGGTGGAGTGTCTAGCATCGTCGGTGGACGCGTGGAGGTGTGTTTTCGGCGGATCCGTCCTTGGTGGATTTGCTCGGACGTGGTCATAGTTTGTCTATGTTTGTGTTTCTTTAGGATGCATCCTTTTGATCTACGCTACTCTTCATCGGCAGCAGTTGTTGTTCTGCTGCGCTGGTCCCATGTGGCCTTAGTACGATGACTTCCCGACTGTCTACTACAACAAGTTTTGCCAGACTCCAATGAGGGAGGGGCGATGATGGTGGCGCGCCTTCGACTTGCTTCAATGCTTGTAGTCGACGCAAGGTGGACTACAGATTTGGATGTAATTTTTATTATTTCTGATTTTCGTTGTACTGTCATGATTGAAAATTAATAGATCCGACGTTTTCTCGCAAAAAAAAGTACAAAAGAAAGCCTTGAAGAAGCACACTGGCGTCATAGTCATCAGGTCTCCTCGAGCAGGCATCATTGTCATCCCTTCTCCTTGAGGAGGCGACTCCGACTTTGCCACAAGCGATCGCTGACGCAAACTCATCCCGTAAAGAGTGTGTGGAGCCACACGAAGATCTATGCCAAACACTCAACATCAGTGACGGGACAATGCGGCTCTGATTCTAACGGAGAGCTACAAAGGGGAACTATACATGGTTGACGTTGTCGAAGAAGGCTAAACAGACGACTTGTCTCCCGTCATCCAACGGCCCCCGCCATCGCTGCTCTGACTTCATAACAACAAAACAATTCGTGGCCATCCTGCAGACACAACGGATAGGAGCCGATTACGACAACCAATGTCGTGACCCCGACATCGATCACCCTTGCCGTCGTTGCCACGAAAATCTGTACGACAATGTTGTCGTCTTTCATTGGACCCGCTCGCCGACCCCTGCATCATTCAGCCCCGTCATTGCTGCCACAAAAGCCCCCCTACGATGGTGGCATTGCGTCGGGGTGTCATCATCGTCCGAATCTCGAGGAGATACGAGGTTACCCCTCGGGTTGGCCGAGAGGAAAGATGGGCACCACACCTCAGCGATGTGATGTCTCCGGGGAGAGAAGGTGGTGCACGATTCCGTAGTTTTTGTACGCTCCCCCCTCCCTTGATTTTTCATCGATAGAAACCAGGGTTCAACTACAAACACGAAACCGGAAACAAAGACCCCCCCCCCCCCCCCATGGCGCAAACTCATGATGACCTGAACCTCACACCACACGCCACTCGTGCCAAACCCGTGGTGAGCTCATGCAATGCAAGCAGGGCAGAGCTTCCCGTACAACGTGTCATCAAGCTACATTAGCGTTTTATAAATTTAATTAACACCCACCAAAGAATTGAATGGCCGAAAGCATGGAAATAGATCATCATCATCATCATATCGAAAACAGGAAATATATAGTAATCTCCATTTAAAAGCGTCCAAATATACCTACGAAATCCGCATTCGTAGGGTAGGACGCATGCACGCAGCTTGCTTGCACTCTTCAACAAGATCACGCACGCTCCGCCACTGCAAGAAATCTCGCATGGATTTGGTTACCTTCCCCTTGCAAGGCAGCTCAGCTCAGGTCACCATGGATGATGGGGGTGGTGGCGCCTGGTGGTGGTGAGGTCCCGACCCGGACCAATCGCTTCGGCAGGACGATGCGTGCGGTGCCACAGGCCGCTTTAACCGCAAGCACTTGGGTAGAGCAGTGGTACTACGTGTGCGCCTTGACCCCTTGTGGACCGCGGTCACGCTCGTAGGCAGGCATACGCGTGCGCCGCGCAGCACTCGCCCGTCGCCACGTCTAGCGTGCCGGATTAGGCAGGAACATCAGACGGGCAGACCCGGTAATCTCTTTCCCCCGTCGGTCGGTTTCGGCCGTGCCTCTATATAAACTCCGCCACCGTCTCATCCCCGTCCCCAGTTCAACTCGCTCGCGCAGCAGCAGCAGCAGACTCGCTCGAGACTCGCCATGGCCGCACGGAGAGCGGCGGCGCTGCACGTAAGCGAGCCCCCCGTCCCTCTGAAATTTTCCTCCATGGTTATGATTTTGCTGGGCGCGGATCGGGACTGACGGATGGGTCCGGTTACTTCCTTCCTTCCTGCAGGTGGCGGTGGTGGTGGCGCTGGCGCTGTGCGCGGCGGGCATTGGCGCGACGCCGGCGGGGCCGGGGTGCCGGAAGCACGTGCGGAGGGTCACGGAGTACGGGGCGGTGGGGGACGGGAGGACGCTCAACACGGCGGCGTTCGCCAGCGCCGTGGCGGACCTGGCCCGGCGCGCGGGCGACGGCGGCGCGGCGCTGGTGGTGCCGGAGGGGCGGTGGCTGACGGGGCCCTTCAACCTCACCAGCCACTTCACCCTCTTCCTCCACCGCGGCGCCGAGATCCTCGCCTCCCAGGTGATTATCCATCCATCCGTCCATCCATCTCTTCTTCAGTTACCCTTTGGTGGGATTAATTAGCGGTAGTAATTGCTACTAATTAAAGGGTGGGAGTACGTACTTACTGTGGCACGATGCGGGGTGGGGGGCTACTGGTGACGAACGAGACAGCACGGGGCCGGTGGGGAAGGCGCCTGGCCGCTTGCGGACCAAGGTCCAGGTCCAGGGACAGAGTGGGCAGCGGCTACTGGTTTGGGGGTCCCCTGCCATCGCCATGGCCATTGTCGCTCGCTTCCTTTTCGAGCATGGAGTCAGGGAGTCATCATCTGCCGTCTCCGTGCTCTGCTCCTGATGGGGTTTTGATTCCTCCCTACTCTAAATAGAAAGCGTAATTATTATTACGTACTAGCCAAAATTGCATGATTCAATCACGGCACGGGTCATGGTACGAGATCGTAACATTTCGGTGCTTAAATATACGCCAGGGACAACACGGCCGGCCGGCCGGCCGGCCACCATGCCCTTTGCTCCTCACCGGTGGCTGCCATTAGAGAGCGAGTCCCTTGGTGGTTATAGACTGGTAGTACAGCTTTGCCATCACAAAGTTGCTTACTACTCCTGGTACCATGGACCGTTTGACCACGAGGTCAGCCGGCATTGATGTGCTTATCGAGTACCCGTGGCCGTAGGAACCAGAGAAAAAAAAATAAAAGAGTTCTCTGAAAATTCCATGCGTGCTTGGACGCCATCGCCGTCCCATTCAGTACCTTTCTTTGGCTGCATTCATCCCGTGATCTGACGCCCTTGACGAATCGCCCCGTGTTGATGCTTCTGTCGCCCGCCTGCATCCGTCTCGTGATCTACCTGACTTGCTGAATACAAACCCAACCTGTTCGTCCGTGCAGGACCTGGAAGACTGGCCGCTGATAGCGCCGCTGCCGTCCTACGGGAGGGGGCGGGACGAGCCCGGCCCGAGGTACAGCAACTTCATCGGCGGATCCAACCTCACCGACGTCATCATCTCCGGTGAGATAGATAGATCATTACAAACCGACCAGTAAAAATTCTACTACTGTACCGGTAGCAGCTGCAGAGACATGACCACAAAGAAACGTTTTGCAGGTCACAATGGCACCATCAACGGGCAGGGGCAGGTGTGGTGGGACAAGTACCACGCCAAGCAGCTCGACTACACGCGCGGCTACCTGCTCGAGCTCCTCTACTCCCGCGACATCATCATCTCCAACGTCACCTTCGTCGACGCGCCCTCCTGGAACCTCCACCCCACCTACTGCACGTAAGAAAACACCATCTCTCTCTCTCTCTGAAGAATCCACACACACACACACACAATGTCAGTTTGATCGTGGTAGTAGATAGCTTGGTTGTTCGATCATGTGTCCATCGTGCTCACCTTGCTTGGCGTGTCCCCTGTGTTGAGCAGCAATGTGACCATCAGCGGCGTCACGATCCTCGCGCCGGTCCACTCGCCAAACACCGACGGGATCGACCCAGGTAGTAGACCAGTCACGCTTACAGTATGAAGTATGAACTATCCAGCAGTGTTCTGCATGAGAAGCATGAACGTGTTTCTGAATCTGAACTCATGTGAACTGTTATTGCTTGTGCAGATTCTTCGTCTCATGTCAAGATCGAGGACTGCTACATCGTGTCCGGCGACGACTGCATCGCGGTGAAGAGCGGCTGGGACGAGTACGGCATCCGGTTCAACATGCCGAGCCAGCACATCGTCGTCAGGAGGCTCACCTGCATCTCCCCGACGAGCGCCATGATCGCGCTCGGCAGCGAGATGTCGGGCGGCATCCAGGACGTGCGCGTGGAGGACAACACCGCCATCAACACCGAGTCGGCCGTCAGGATCAAGTCCGGCGTGGGGAGGGGCGGCTTCGTCAGGGACGTCTTCGTGCGCCGCCTCAGCCTCCACACCATGAAGTGGGTCTTCTGGATGACCGGCAACTACGGCCAGCACCCGGACAACTCGTCCGACCCCAAGGCGCTGCCCGAGGTCACCGGCATCAACTACCGCGACGTGTTCGCCGAGAACGTGACCATGGCCGGCAGGATGGAGGGCATCCCCAACGACCCCTACACCGGGATATGCATGTCCAACGTCACCGCGCAGCTCGCTCCCAAGGCCAAGAAGCTGCAATGGAACTGCACTGATGTCCAAGGAGTGGCATACGGCGTCTCGCCGGAGCCATGCCCGGAGCTTGGGGCAGAGGGCAAGCCGTGCACGTTCCCAGAGGAAGAGCTCGTCATCGGTCCGCCTGAACTGCCCAAATGTACCTACTGATATAGTGTATGTGGTATGCTATAGCCATCAGGGTTTGAACCAAAGAGATGATGTACTCTGAGTCTTAGTATAGTCAAGCAGGCAGTTTGAAAAATGCTGTAGAATAAGCATATGTGTGCAATGCAATGAACTCCCAGAAGGAATAGCCTGACCAAAGCAAAAATTTCCATTTTGTTCTGTGGCAGTAGGTACAACATGAACAGCAGGTAATACCAGACAGCAAAAGGATCTTCAAATATCTAGACCAAACTATGCAAAAGGTTCACGATTGACAAACTGGGAAGCAGGCAAAGCTCAAACGCCGCTTGATCTTCACTTCCTTCCCCTGCCCTTGCTCATGAAGTGGTGGCGCTTCAACCTCTTCTTCTTGAATTGGTCCGACTTGATGTTCTCGGCGAATGGCATGCCGAGGAGCGCGAGCAGCCTCTGCGCCTCGTTGTCGGTCTTGGCGGTGGTCACAATGGTGACGTCCATACCGTTCTTCTTGCCGCCCACCTCGTAGGGGATCTCCGGGAACACGCCCTGGTCGCGCAGGCCGATGGTGTAGTTGCCGTGGCCGTCGAAGCTGTTGGGGTTGACACCTAGGAAGTCCATGGTCCTAGGGAGCCCAAGGTTGATGAGCCTGTCCAAGAAGTTGAACATAACCTACATCCACCCAAGGTGAAATTGAGCTCATGAATTGAACAGGTCGACAATTATCGCTCGTACTACAGCTTAACTGAAATGCAGGACTTCAAATTGCTGCTAGAAATTTCATATGCCAATCTGTCAGAAGTGTGCATTTCAAAGTGCAGGTGTGACAGAGGGGGCTCACCCTGCCGCGGAGCGTGACGGCGATACCAATGGTGTTGCCCTCGCGGATCTTGAAGCTGGCGACGGAGTTCTTGGCCTTGGTCTTGACGGGGTACTGGCCGGTGATGGAGGCGAGGTCCTTCATGGCGGCCTCCAGGCCCTTGTTGTTCCCCGCATCCACCCCAAGCCCGCAGTTCACCACAATCTTCTCAAGCTTGGGCACCTAGCAGAACCGAGAAGAATCAATCAAGAATCCACGCAAGAAATGGACTCGGTTCATCTCCGTCGCCTGCGCAACCAGAGGAGAGCAGGAGAGGGTGGTAGTACCTGGTGGACATTGGTGTAGCCGAACTCCTCGGTGATGACGGGGATGACCTTGGTGTCGTAGACGGTCTTGAGGCGGTGCACCTTCTGGGCCTCGGCGGGGTCGACGAGGATGATGCCGGAGGGGGTGGCCGGCGGCGGCGTGGGCGGCGCCTCGGTCGCGGCGGAGGCGGCCACGCGGACGGCGCGGCGGGGGCCGGCGAGCGGAGGAGCTGGAGGCAGCGGCGCGCGGAGGGTCCGCCGACGGGGAAGGGCGCGGGCGCGGAGGTGGGCAGGGTCACCGCCGTGGCTGCCATCGGAGCGTGCGGGGAGAAGCGGGGATGGCAGAGGGAGAAGGGCTTTATGGATGACGAGATAAGGCAAAATGGGTGTGGCTGGACGCTCACTCTCACTGCAACTGGGCCTCCGATAAGGCAAAGTGATCATTACACTGGGCCCGTTACTTCTGGGCCAAATTGTCGGTCCAGCCCAAACTAGTTTTTTTTTTTTGAAACAAAGAAGGGTTTCCTCTTCCGATTTCCATTAAAGGAAACCACCAACGATCTACAAAGATTCAGTACAACTAAGCTAAAAGAACAAAACACCAGCAGAAAACCACTACCAGCATGTGGCAATAAACGAAGGTGCACCCTAGACATCTCCAGGAAATGTCACCCAACAACCGAAACATCTACAATAGGGGAGACTGCGCCACACTGGCTAAAGCAGCCTACTTACAGATACGGCAAAATAGAAACCAAACTAAACGATCAACAACTGACCACCAGAGGCACATAACTAAACAGCAAAAACCTAAGTCTTCAGAGCTTCAAGGAAGACATTCAGCTTGCAGCATTACTCCATCCTAGGAACATTACATCTCCACCACTGGGACGCTTTGTAGACTTCACTTGCTACATGCTCTAGTAGCTTTGACTCCAGCTCCAGCAACTTTTTGTTTGGTTTTTTTATCTGTAAAATAGACCAAGCCATGATCCAATATGTCAATGACTGAATTAATATCATGGGATCATTATTATTTTTTATCTTCAAATATAACCCGATTCCTGCATTTCCAAATAGACCAAAATAGGGCTGCCACCCCAATCAAAGTTAGTTTTTATCTGTTTTACCAAAAGTTTTAATCCACTTCCCAAAGCAATCTTCAACAAAAGTGGCGGTGGATCTCAAATTAAAAGCACATTTTATTAAACCCCACATAACAGCAGCAGCAAAACAGGAAAATAATAGTTGATCAATATTTTAGTTTCTTCCACAAAGGGCACATTCTTTTGGACCTTTCCAACCTCTTCTCAATAGAGAGTCCTTAGTCAGAGTACTTTTCCTATTCACCAGCCACATAAAAACTCTAATTTTGGCATGTACTTTAACCTTCCATAGAAACTTTTGAGGAAAATTTGCAATTTTCATTAGTCAATTTTCTATATAAGAACTTAACTAAGAACTTCCCATCCCAAGTTAACGTCCATTCCATTTTATCTCTTCGCCCATACATCTCCACCCCTTCACATCTACGTTTGAGATTTTCCCAAAGTTCCAGGGTCTCTCCATGCAATGTTCTCCTAAAAGTGAGACCACCCTAGCCTTTCGTAATTACTTCTTTCATTGTAAAATTGTGTTCGAAGCTCAAATTATATAGCCTGGGGTTATCATCCTTTAAAGCATGACCATCCACCCAAATATCTTCCCAAAATCTAGTCTCATTACCTTCCCCTAGACTTTTTTACAAATATGTAAAAGATGTTTTTTACTTTCAGCAAACTGGACCAGAATTGAGAATCCCCTGGTTTTTTTCCTAACTATGGAAATACACCCCTCTTTCACAGATTTCTTCAGCAAAATGGAGTGCCAACTGCCAAAGGCCTTATTCATTCTCCATCTTCCACAACCATTTAAACAACAAAGCTAATATTCAATTTGAGGATGCCCAGACCCCCACAATCTTTGGGCATACAACATTCTCTCCAATTAACTAAGTGGTGTACTTTTTTTATCCTCATCCTCTTGCCATAGTAGCCAAGCCATATAAAAGTCATCTCTCTTCATAACCCCTACAGGAATGGGATAGAAAGACATCATGAATAGTGATATGTTAGTCAAACATGCTTGCACCGAAGTAATCCTACCAACAATGGATCCCAATAATCTCCCTTGCCAACATCCACATCTCTTCTCAATCTTCTCCACCACCCCATTCCATTGTTTGTTTCTAATTCTTGTGTCAGAGACAGGCATACCAACGTATTACAAAGGTAGTCCCCCACCTTACAAGTAAATATCCCCTGGTAAGTTTCTTTTCCCCCTTGGCTTTACTAAAAAGGAACAATTCACTCTTATGAAAATTAATTTCAACCCTGACATTTACTCAATAGCACAAAGGATGAATTTAAGATTTTTAGCGCTCTCCACATCATCTTGCAGGAGGAAAATTGTGTCATCCGCATATTGCAGCATATTGACTCCTTTAGTATTACCATTTTTCAGGAAACCTTTAACTGTACCAT
Source organism: Aegilops longissima (assembly GCA_021605205.1). Lineage (NCBI taxonomy): Eukaryota > Viridiplantae > Streptophyta > Magnoliopsida > Poales > Poaceae > Aegilops > Aegilops longissima. The sequence goes on along the minus strand of CM038679.1, from coordinate 666,160,019 downwards.
GTTCTTTAGCAGGAGCTAGGGCATCAGCTGCTAGATCAAACAGTAGGGGAGACATAGAGTCCCCTTGTCTCAAACATTTATGAGTCTTGAAATATGGACCAATTTTATTATTTACCCTAACTGCCACATGCCCTCCTCTAATTGCTTTAATAATCCAATCACACCATCTGTGAGGAAGCCCTTTCATCTTTAGCATCTGAATTACAAAAGTCCATTTAATTTTGTCATATACTTTTTTAAAATCCACCTTAAAGAGCAAAACACTATGTTTTTCGGTGTGGATTATGTGTAAAGCTTCATTTAGTATCACTACCCTTTCCATTATGTATCTTCCTTTAATAAATGTTGTTTGAGTGGGGGAAATAACTGGTGATACACATCAACCCAGCCTATTCATCAACACTTTGGTGATAATTTTGAAGCTTACATTTAACAGACAGATCGGCCTAAATTTTTGAATTTGCTTAGCATCAGCAGATTTAGGTACCAAGGTGATTATCCCATAATTAAGTCTAGCAATATCTATACCGCCTTTAGCAAACTCATCAATTAATCTTTTCAGGTCCCACTTAACCAAATCCCAGAAATCCTGATAGAAATCAACAAGGAATCCATGAGGCCCAGGGCTTTTATTTCTTTTCATACCAAAAACCACCTTTTTTAATTTCCTCTAAAGTAAATGGGGGGACCTCCTAATGGCCGCCTTCTACGCCGGTTAGAGGTTCCGGCGCCCACGCACCTGCACATATGGGCTGGCGCACCGCGAGCGACGTGATCGATTGTCTCGCGAACCCCCCCCCCCGCCCCTAAGAAAATAGCTCGTATGAGGAGTCGAACTTGCGTCGTGCAGCTAGAACTTACAAAATGGCTTACCACCACACTAACTAAGCACCAGTGATTAATAACAACGCGAAAACTTTAAGAACCATTTTATCCCCGCTATTTATTAGACTCTTGAGTTATTTCTTTTTTTTCAAAAGTTGGTTTTTAAGAAAAAGGGTTCATCAAATTTCGAAAAAAAAATCACGAATATTTCTTTTATGAACTTTAAAAATAGTTCACCGGTTTTTTAGAAAGTTCATCAAGTTTGAAAAAAAGTTCATCGATTTTGAAATAAGTTCGCCAAATTTGAAGTATGTCCATTGAAGTCGAAAAAAGTTCATTGAATTCAAAAAAAGTTCATATAATTTGAAAAAAAATCATATAATTTGTAGAAAGTTCAGCAAATTTGAAAAAAAATTCATCAAATTAGAAAAAAAATGTTCATAGAATTTGAAAAGGTTAAGAATTTTAAAAAACATGTATTTAAAAAAGTTTAGCAAAAAAACTGTTCCAAAAAATAAGAAATAAAATAAAACAAAAGCATTCCAGGAAAAAAAGAAAAATAACAAAGAGTATAAGAAGAAAAAGGTTTTAAATAAACATGTCAAGGAAGGTGGCTGGTTGGTTGTGACAAAGAACACTGAGCCAGGAAATCGGCAGTTCGAGTTACCGTGCACATGCTGTTTTTAGCGTCTTTAAACAGAAAAAAAGTAACATGGGCTTGCTGCTCTCAGCCGCCCGCCACGTGTCGCGTTTTGGACGTTTTCTCCGGATTATCAGCCGCACGTGTCGCGCTCTGTACGCTCCCTTCAGATTTTGTTTTTTTATTTTTCCGCACGCTTTTTCGGCTTTTTAAACAGTTTTTTTTCGTTTTGGTTTTCCACCGGCCTTCCTTAATTTTTTGTGCGAAAAAACGTGTTTTCTTTTTTTTTGTTCTTTCGCGAGAGTTACGGTTTTGCTATGAAAGACACGGTTTTGTTTTCGCGAGAGTCACGGCCGTGCCTTTCAGAAACGAAAAAAAGCGTTTTCTGTTTTTTTCTTCCGCGAGAGGCACGGTTTTGCTTCCGAGAGAAGCACGGTTGTGCTTTCGCGAGAGGCATGGCCGTGCCTCTGGAAAAAGGAAAAAAAATGTGTTTTCTGTTTTTTTCTCTTCCGTGAGAGGCACGGTTTTGCTTCCGGGAGAGGCACAGTTGTGCTTTAATGAGAGGCACTGCCGTACCTCTCAGAAACAAAAAAGACGTGTTTTCTGTTTTTTTTTTCTTACACGAGAGGCACGATTTTTTTTCACGAGAGGCATGGTTGTACTTTCGCGGGAGGCACGGTCGTGCCTTCTCGGAAATGAAAAAACGTATTTTCTCTTTTTCTTTTTTTCTGCGAGAGGCATGATTTTGGTTTCTTGAAAGACACGATTGTAACTTCGCGAGAGGCACGGACGTGCCTCTTTTGGAAAAAGAAAAAACCCGTACTCTCGGTTCAGGTGGGAGTGATCTTTGCAATGAGCACTCCTTGCCGTTTAGGAAATTCCGTAAATGGGTGTGGCTAGACGCTCACTCTCACTGCAACTGGGCCTCCGATAAGGCAAAGTGATCATTACACTAGGCCCGTTACTTCTGGGCCAAATTGTCGGTCCAGCCCAAACGAGTCGATCGGCTCCGTCTCGGCCCGGCCTTATCCGCGCCGTGCCAGCGCCAGGAACCTCGAAACCCTGGCCCGGAGCGGAAATCTGTCGCTGCCGATTCGGAGCTGAGTCCACCATGGCCGCCGGCGAGCAGCAGAGCGCCCCGAAGATCTCCTCCTCCACCACCACAAATTCCTCCGGGAGGCCCGTCACTCCGTTCTGGAAAGGTCTGTGGCGGGCGAGCTCAGACCGCCCCTTTTCTTTCCTCCGCTGTTTCCACGCTGTTGTTATAGCGTTGGTTCTCTCGATGCAGAGAAGTACGAGAGGGATGCGCGGAGGTACTGGGACATCTTCTACAAGCGCCACGAGGACAAGGTTGCGATTCTAACCCCCCCTATCCCACTTCTCCCAAGTGGCTTACTTGAATTTGTTAGCGCCAAGTGAAATAGTTGAATTTGTAAGCTTCAGTTGTCGCTGGGATGCAGTGCTGTTGGTCAATGTTATCCTTTACTTCAGAATTAGTAGTTCTGTAGCTCTGGTTATCTTGTAGTTTTGCACTAGTTCATGCGTTGAGAAGGATGTGGTGTGGGCTGTACAGTAGGGGTGCTGTCCCCTTGTGTGTTGGGACTTGGGAGGATTGTGACATCCAGTTTCAGCAGTGATATTGGGAGCCATGTAGGCTTCTTTTTATCGGAAAGAAATACTCCTAGTTGAATCTTGCGATTTTGTGTTGCAGCCTCAATGTTTGGTTACTGATATGGTCTTGTTAGTTATGATCCTTGGTTTACTTTAGTTTTGAGAAGGATGTGCAGGGGGAAGCCCTCAGTTACATGTTAATTATCAGTGGCTTAACAATGCACAGTTGTTGATACTGCCCAGAAACGAAAGACTAGCTCCTACAGAAAGGCAGCATCATTGCAGATTATAATAGTGATTCCATATAGTTATGCCGTTTTTTGCTATCATGAGTATTAACTGTTGGCACAGGCCCGACCTCGACGCCGATGTAGTCGAGTACTTTCCGGCGATACATGCGTACGAGACTAGCTCGAGTACTTTCCGAGCCAATGGGTTCCGAGCCAATGAGTATTAACTTCAGTTTGATTTTCTTGTAGTACACGAAATGCCATCCTTGTTAATGAAATTGCTTCCTGCTCTTTGTTCAAGGTTGTGGTATATATCTCAACTGTAAAAAGGGATCTCGTCATAGCTCTTACTGACCATTACATCCAATGATCCGCTCAGCTTATTGACTCTTTAATCTTGATCAGACATGCTGCTTCCATTTGTAAACCTCTGTTGCAAGTGTATGTGATTGTGTAAATGTCTTCTTGTTTAGGTTTATTCTGCCATGCATTTGATTTGTGCCCTTCCATTTTTTTTAGTTCTTCAAAGATCGACATTACCTGGATAAAGAATGGGGGAAATACTTTGAGGTCCAAGATGGGGAAAATATGGCAATCTTGGAGGTGTGGACAGTGTTCATCTGAATCTACTGTGCAGTGCAGATGACTGAATCTCTGCATCGAGCTTATTTCTTGTTTTTTCTTGCTTGCATAATATTAGCATGACTGCTGTAAAGTTCAATATAGGTTGGCTGCGGAGCTGGAAATACAGTATTTCCACTGCTGGCTACATATCCAGATATATTTGTTCATGCCTGTGATTTTTCTTCACGAGCTGTTGACTTGGTTAAGGTAGTTGTTTCTCTCTGTCATAGCTGAATCATTAGTCTGGTGCTGAGTTTTATCCATTGATGTCGAAGTTGGTTGTATCATACATGCAGAAACACAAGGACTTCAGATCTGACCGGGTTAATGCATTTGCATGTGATATTACATCAGAACAACTGACAGAGGCTGTGGAGCCATCCTCTGTTGACATCGTGACAATGGTAACGTGTTGTACTCTGATTACACATTCAAATATCTATTTGCACAATATTTAGTGCCTGTTCATATTTAGTGTCAAACCTGTGAGCGTACAACTAACATATTAAGTAGATATTTATGCTCTCTGCAGTTGCACCAGATAAAATGCCTTTAGTTCTGCAGAACGTCAGAAATATCCTCAAAGTAAGTACTGCCTTTACTCCAAACTATGAGCAAGTGTCATTTCTTGGATGTCCTAATGACCTAGGAAACTGAACTCGTGTATTCTGTATCAGCATGGTGGCCGCATACTCTTTCGGGATTATGCCTTCGGTGACCTTGCTCAGGTTCGCATTTCTTTTGTGCTTTTTAATTTTAAGAAAAAACACTAGGACATGCCATTTTTTGGCTTCTACAAATATATTCGTTGCCCTCTTCTTGGCAGCGTAAGCTTATGTCTCAGCATATACGATCATGTACTCCCTCCGTCTGAAAAAGCTTGTCCCTCAAATGGATGTATCTAGCACCAAGTTAGTGCTAGATACATCCATTTTATTGGTGCTAGATACATCCATTTGAGGGAAAAGCTTGGGACAAGCTTTTTCAGACGGAGGGAGTACAAGCTTTTTCGGATGGAGGGAGTAATAAATAAGGATGTTTTGATATGTTAGATATGACAAAGTTTCCTCTGCCTGGCTTGAGTTATTTTAAGCTATGATTTTTTTTTTGGCAACTTGCTTCAAACGTACTCCCTCCGTCCGAAAATACTTGTCATTAAAATGGATAAAAAGGAATGTATCTAGAACTAATACACGTCTAGATACATCCCCTTTTATTCCTTTAGATGACAAGTATTTCCGGACGGAGGGAGTAGAATTTACTTCCTCATGTCTGCTTTTTGTTGGCTATCATTTATATGTGCAGTCACTTTTTTCTCATTGAGGTATCCCTATGCTACCCATGTCTTCCCTTAACTGATCATGATGCAAAGGTTGTATAGCCTTATAGGATAACTAATCCACTAATGTATTCCCTCCGTCCCTATAAGAGTGTTTTTGACACTAGTGTAGTGTCAAAAACGCTCTTATATTATGGGACGGAGGGAGTAGCATATTTTCAAGACTCCTACCTTTTTCATTATGCATGTATGTAGGTGTCTCATGATCTTGTACATATTTGCAGGAAAGGCTTATGTCCAAAGGCCAGCAAATAAGTGAGAACTTTTATGTCAGAGGTGATGGCACGGTGAGTGGACTGCAGATAAGCATATTCTGTAGTAGAGGTTCACAAAGTGTCACAAACTCACAGTAATATATTATGTGCACTACCTGTAGTTTTCAAAATGTTGCGCACTAGACTTAATCTCCAAATATCGGTGCCATGCAGCGTGCATACTACTTTTCAAACGAGTACCTGGTGGATTTGTTCTCAAAATGTGGATTTACTCTTGAGGAAATTTGTGTACACAACAAAAAGGTCGAGAACCGTTCACTAGACTTGGTGATGAACAGGTGATCGTGGTTTTTAGCTTGTACTCAAATATTATCTTTTATTTGTTGCACCACTTGATATTAAACCAAGAAAAACTAAGTTAATTATATGATTCACTTCAAACAATGGTACTTCTGTAAGAATTTTAGAAGAAGAAAGGAAGTTCAATGAGGATCCTAAAAAACTAATTGTACATCTGTTATACCCCTTCTATTTATCTTCCCTGATTATTTCAATCTTCTGTACAAATGCTTGAAATGCTTAAATATTTGTTTGTGTTACTTAGGAATTGGATCCAAGCTACCTTTACCCTTAAACCAGCTGGTCCTCTAAGTCCAAATAATCAACATGACCACAATACTTGTGAAGGAAAGGATGATAAGCTATCTGTTGACATGTCTCAGAAGAAGAGCGAAAGTGAAGAAATTGACCTTTCTGTGGATTTTAGCAATATGTTCGGAACATCGCACTATCTTAATGAGGTAAAATTATTGGTGTTTTTAGTTTTCCATTTGAAGTAAGAAATCTCGGATACTGTGAGTCAACTATGACCCCTAACTAACCAGCATGTGGCAAGGTAACAAGGACAGTACCGTTAATCGTTCACTTGGGTTTGCTGAATAAGGATCCGTGGCATATATAAAAGAACAAACACTGCTGGCGATCCTCTGCGACCTTAATTTAGAACTCGATGGTTAGCACTTGTCAATGCGTGCAGTCAGCTGCAGCTGTTAGTTTTTATTGCAACTGCAGGTCTGTGCTCTCTTTTTTGTGAACATAACGTTCACTGTTCATCTTTAGTCACTGTATTTACAGTGGGGTTTCAGTTAAATTATGGCCAGCACAACACCAGTAGTACTTCTAAATTGAGTATATTTCAGCCACGAATTTCGACATGTTTTCCTGTTTATGTTTAATGTAAACTTCTAACACTGCTATTGTTTGTGAAGTAATTGGGCATAACATGTTTTTTTTTTACTTGTAGGCACAAATTATTAGGATTAAAGCAAAGCGTCATGACTTCAAAATAAAAATGCTCGCGAAAGAATACCAGCACACCTGCAAATCAACTGGACTAATGCTCTGGGAATCAGCTCAGTTCATGTGCAGTCTTCTAGCAGAGAATCCTTCCATAGTTGCTGGCAAAAGGGTGCTGGAGATGGGCTGTGGTTCAGCTGGCATCTGCTCAATGGTTGCTGCCAGTTCTGCTCAGTTTGTCGTAGCCACTGACGGGGATGCAGAATCGCTCGATCTTCTCAGACAGAACACTTCCTCCAATTTGGAGGCTGAACTTATCAACAAAATTTCGATTAGGAAGCTGTTCTGGGGTGACGACGATGATGTGAAGGCGGTCCGAGAGCTTTCTGGCAATGGTGCAGGTTTTGATTGCATAATAGGCACGGACGTGACCTACAACCCTGATGCTATACTTCCTCTCTTCAAGACTGCCAGGGCACTGATTTCTGAGAATGGCGATGGTGGTTCAAAGGCAGCCCTCATTCTTTGCTACATCCAGCGTCGTGTCCATGAGGATTCGATCCTCTCAGACGCAGAGGCCCAGGGCTTCAGGCTCGTGGACAAATGGATAAATGGAGTTCACGAGAGCAACGGTACCATTAGCTCTTGGTTCCGCGGCAATGATGTTTGCGGCGATTTCCGGAATGTAACACTTTCCATATTGTATTTTGAAGTGTGATTACATTCGTGCTTCCCTGAATCTCATGGATAACTCACAGATTTTATTTTATTTTCCTGTATTATTGTACCGAAGGAATGCTTTTTTGTGCGTGGCAGTTGTATACTAAAAGAATGTTGTTTGAATTTTTTTTTATGCCTGCTAGTGTCTGAAAGAGGTTGTTTCATGTTCAAACGGACTGCAATTTGCATTGGATCAGAGTATCTTCAGTGGGAGAAGACATTGATGCTCACTGCTGCAACCCTGCTTGTTCTCTTGTCCAGTCTGCGTTCCACACTCATTATGTGGATTGGTTCGTGTTCATAGCCATACCGTGTGCCGCGGCGAGCTTGGGCAGTGTGGATCTCGACGGCCGAGGATGGGCAGTGTGAATCTCGACGGCCGTCGAATGGGAGGTCCACGTACAGTTTACGCAAACGCTCAGCGATGGCGGAATCCGCACAGCAGAGGGTAGAAGCTGCTACGCATAATTGGTTTTGCCCTGGCTAGTGAAGTAGTGAGTCCTCTGGACCAAGCACCAAAGTCTGGTCACCGAACGGCCCACTGAAGATCTTCCTCTATGCATATGTTTGACATTCTTAAATATATGTACATGTATATTATCTTTAAAGTAAAAAAGAATTATCAAGAAATATTTCAACAAAATCAGAAGTCCAAATTTCTATGTACAAGAAGCTGCATCTGTTCTCTTAACTTTGTCCATATATATTACATATATTCCTGCATATGAAATGAAAATGTCCACGCTATTCATAGAAAATGTTCCATAACGAAACAATTTTGCACCATACACAACACTATTTTTCTAATACTAGTAGTATCTATTAAAATGTTCATTTACTTCAAAACAAATGTCCATAACTACCAAAAGAAATAATCATGTGTATGGAAAGAGATGTTGTAATTCAGAACAAAATATCTGTTTATCTTGAAATATTTTTTCATGACTTGTCCATGTGTCCATGAGGGGAAACCAAATAGGGAATATATAAATAAATGAACAAGTAAATTAAAATGGAAACAGAACAAGCACAAAATGAAAACAAGAATTATTCGTAAACAAATGCAAGATAAAATAAAAATTAAAAGACATCCCGCTATTGGTCGCCCAAATAAAGAGACGCATGGTGGTGGAGCATTCATCACTCATGTTTTAAGAGTGAGTAGAGAAACCGACTTTTTTTGGAGAATGAGAGAAATCGACTATTAGCTAGTACTCCCTCCGTCCTAAAATAAGTGAATCAACTTTATACTAAAGTTAGTACAAAGTTGAGTCACTTATTTTGGGACGAAGGGAGTATTAAGGTGGAGCATTCATCACTCATAGTGGTGGATCATTCATCACTCATGAAGGGATGGCGATCTGGGTCAACCATCACGCACCCTAATTAAACCCACATGCTTAATTATTTTATACTTTTGTAAATAAAAACATAGAGAGCTAATTTTGTTTAAGACATGTCTATGTCATAGTTCAAAACTCCATTCACTTCTGTAATTTATTCGTATAATTTGTTCCACCATGCAAATATGTGAACATATACTCCCTAGCTACTGGGTGCAACCGATGGGAGACGGTCGCACGAGTTATCAACAACCGGTTTGGACGGCGATCCATTAATAGGATAGGTATTTAGTCACCTAGCCATTTTATGTTACCGGTTGTGGCTTTATTTATCATCTTTTTTTCTTTTGTGCTTCGTTTGCGAGCTGCACTATATTGCAGACTTTGTTTTGTTTGGATTTTAATAAGATGGTTGCATGCATCGTTCTGATGCAGAGGCCGGGGGTTATCCTCCTTTAATTTTTTATTTTTTTGCAAATATATTAACATATACTCCCTCAAGTTAGTGTAAAGTTGAGTCACTTGTTTTGAGACGGAGGGAGTATCAAATAATATATTTACACAACTTATGGAAAATGTTGTTTTTGAACGCCTGCTAATGTCTGAAAGATGTTGTTTCATGTTGAAACCAACTGCAATTTGCAATGGATCAAAATACCTTCGGTAGGAAAAGATGGCTCACTGCTGCAGCCTACTTGTTCTTCTGTCCAGTTCTTGTTCCACACTCATTATAACGTTTCCCTATATATGTGGATTGGTTCATGTTCATAGTAAACACCGTGTGAGTGTGCATGCTGCCCACCAGCGTTTGAGTCATGGACTCCGTGATGCGTGCTCATGTTGTTTCTTCTATATACACAAAAAAGCCGAGGAGTAGTCCACTACAAACTACATACGGATGTATATAGACATATTTTAGAGTGTAGGTTCACTCATTTTGCTCCGTATGTAGTCCATAGTGGAATCCCTAAAAAGACTTATATTTAGAAACGGAGGGAGTACAAGTTTGCACCATAGATAAAACTATTTTTTTGTAATATTATTATGTACTCAAAATGTCCATTTACTTAAAAACATTCATGACTATCAAACTATATGTTCATGTGTATGGAAAGATTGTCTATGCTGAAAAAACGTTGTCATAACATTTAAATAATACATGTGTTCACTCCTAATGGAAAATCAAAAAGGGAAATTCAAAAATAATAAATAAACAAGTAGATTTGAAATTATAGAAACAGAACAAACAAATAATGAAAACGTGATTTTTTTTTTGTAAAAGAAAGACAAAACACCGTTGTCCACTTGAAGATAAGGCGGGATGGGCAAACCACACATGGCTCTTATAAACACACATGCTTACTTTTTTCACTTTTATAAAAAAGATACAGTAAAAAATCATTTATTTTAAAATTTGTATAGAATTTATATTTCATATTTCAGAGCTATATGTATTTCATCCACTTTTGCAATCTGTCTCTGTTATTTCTCTAGTGAACCCGCACCCCTCGACCTTGCTGGGGTTGAGGCTCCTCATTGTGCTTGCCACGTTGCCTCCCTCTTCGGACTCAGTAGAATCGACTAACACGATTTTTTTTTCAGGTGCTTATGATTAGCAAACACGTTTTTTTTTTGTAAAGGTAACTTTTTTTTAGACAACCTTTTAAGACACGTTGTTCGTCCCAGCCCAACGGAAGAGGTTCGTTCTGTCGCATCTCTCTTGTTTAGCTATTCTAGGCCCAACAACCAGCCTGCAAGGTTGGACCCAAAGTGCAACAGCCCAACTCTGCACTCAAACGACCAACCCATTACAGGCCCAAGAAAAATCGCAAAAACCTAGCCCAGCATCGCATCCGGCAGAGCGGCCCGAGACCCATTTATAAATACGCGGCACCTCCATCCTCCGAAACCCTAGCGCCGCACACACTCCCCCCGCCCGCCGCCGCCGCCGCCGCCGCAGAGCCGCAGGGAGAGAAGGCAAGGAGGGAGGAAGGAAGGGGAAGATGCCGGCGGGGCACGGGCTGCGGTCGCGGACGCGCGACCTGTTCGCGCGGCCGTTCCGCAAGAAGGGGTACATCCCGCTCACCACCTACCTGCGCACCTACAAGGTCGGCGAGCACGTCGACGTCAAGGTGAACGGCGCCGTCCACAAGGGCATGCCGCACAAGTTCTACCACGGCCGCACCGGCCGCGTCTGGAACGTCACCAAGCGCGCCATCGGCGTCGAGATCAACAAGCAGGTATAATTTCCCCACCCCCATACCTTCTCCCTTCTTCATCTGTGGTCGTCGGGTGTGCTAGATCTGTGTACTGCGATCTTGACCGACGAGACTCGTAAATCTGTTCCGTGGCCGAAGATTCTGAAGATCACCAAATCTCTTAGTTCGTTTGATGCGAATGCAGTCTAGTATACTAGAGGAATGACTTGCTGTGCTCGATTTGTTATGGGAGCTTGCTATGTGTGCCTCTGATGAACCCTTCAGAGTTCAGAGCAGGTTCATATGTTGTTACCCTTGTCGATTGTCTTGCTTACTGTCACTGCTTGTCAGTTTGCAAGCATAGCTACACATTTCTGTAATTACCTGCATTGATTTGATGTCCTGTTATGTTATGCTGCATCTTGAGAATGGATTTGATTGAACTGTTTATGCATTATCACTGTTTGATTAGATCACATATGCCCTAGGCCGAGCGCTTCCCCCTTCAGCTATGGGAAGGCGTGGTATTCCACGGGAGAGGTTTTTGTGGCGCACGATTCGTGTGATGGGCATACATCAAAATTTCATTCTGGCTTCCTCTGACTGCATGCTTTACCTGTAGCAGTTATGATAGCCTAATTGGATGATACACATATACACAGCTGTTTTGTTATTTAGTGGATTGGTGGATACCCTAGCTTTGGCCTGTTTCATCTAATCTGTCTGCAATTTGGATGCATTTCATGGCTTGTTTTGTCTAATATGTAGGCAGTTTTGATGCATTTCATAGCTACTCTTTCTGTGGTTTGTATTATGTAACTTTGTGCATTTTATCTGTTCTAGAATGATCTGTACATAGTAAGTGCCAGCACCTCTAATAATTTGTGATGTTGTAGTTGGATGTTTTACATCACTTGACAGTTGGCCACATTTTCATCACTTGATCTTTGACACAGTAGTGCAATAGTATTACTGCATTTCCCTGTCCAGACTGTAATGTCTATCTAAATTGGTTCCTGTGTCGATTCATGCATCCTGCAATTACAATGTTGATCTGCACTATGTATTCAGTGGTTTCATATATGATACTCCATATGTGATTGTTGAGTATATAATGTCTCCACTGATTGTTAAATGTGTTTTGTGTCTGTAAACTGATTACAACATGTCTTCTGTGTCACCAGGTCGGCAACAGGATCATCAAGAAGAGGATCCATGTGCGTGTGGAGCACGTGCAGCCATCCAGGTGCAACGAGGAGTTCCTCCAGAGGAAACTCAACAACGACAAGCTGAAGGCGGAGGCCAAGGCGCGCGGCGAGGTCATCAGCACCAAGAGGCAGCCAGCAGGGCCCAAGCCTGGGTTCATGGTGGAGGGCACCACCATCGAGACGGTCACCCCCATCCCGTACGACGTCGTCAACGATCTCAAGGGTGGTTACTAGAGCGCTTGTTGTTTCCTGAGCAGAAGCTTGAGCCAGTTCTTAGTATCTATGCTCGTTCCCAATGTTTTGGTACTGAGTAGTTCTCTTTTTGCTCCGCCGAGTGTGAACTTCTCTGTGGTTAACATTAAAGATTTCCTGTGGTTGATTTCATTCTCGTCATGCACTCATGCTGCTGGATATATTTTGCTTTTGGTCGGTTGGGCAATTGTTTGTTATACTGTTCCTTTTGAGAAGCTGCAGATTTCACAGCGATGGATTTCCCACGTAATTCCTGTGTGAGCAAGCAGCTTCGAGATGCATATCAAGATCTATGTGAAAGGATAGCTTTGCTCATAATTCTCAACCGCATAGATTTGGAGTACCGCCTGGCTTTGTGGTTTTTCTGTGCTACATATATTGGCGATTATTTTGCATCTAAGTAGATCGTACTGTATGTCGCTGATGATTTTTTCTTACTCCGCGTTTTTGACTTTGTCGCTGATGTGTGGGTCTCTCGGTGGTGGGCCCCGCGTGTCATTCGATGTGGCTGGGGCGCGTCCCGTGCGGCCCGACGGCGCTCTCCAGAGGTAAAAATCTCATGCCACCGCCAAAATTCCCGTGCCCCGTCGAGGGCAATATTGGGATTTCGCATAGCCTCCCGCCTCGTGGCTTCTACCGATTCGTGGCCTCGTCCCCAATCGGCGGGACGACTAGGTTTCTGTCGCCCTGTCTCCCTTCTTTCTCTCCCTCGCATCTCTCCATCGCTCCTCCTTCTCTTCGCGCAGCCGCCGCTCCTCCCCGCCTCCCTCCTCCTCCACAGGATTGCGGCCTGCCCTCCCTTGTGCTATCCTCTCACGACCATGAAGGGCGCCGAGCTCGCCGTTGCCTTCATCGGGAGGAGAGCGGACCGATGGACCTGGAGCATCCCCATCGACGGGAGGAGCGGGAGGAGCGTAGGAACCGCCGGTGCCCCTCCGGCGACCAGATCTTCTCCTTCGCCCGTCGCCGTGCCCCCGTCAAGCGTGTCACATCGTCGGGAGGAGATAAATCGCAGCTCTTCTTGGAGGAGCGGGTCAACGGGAGCTAGCGAGACGGATCTGCAGCGCTCGCCTCACCTCAGGTGCGCCGCCCCGCCCTCTCTTCCGTTCGTCCTTCCTCTGCTCGCGGTCGTTCCTTCTAGCTTGGCTGATTTCTTGGTCGTGCTACAATTGGTTCCGGATCCGACACATCCATCACAGGGAGGAATCCACACGGAGCTCGGCATCACCATCGACCGGAGGAGCACCAGACTGTCGATGACCTAAAAGTCCGTCTCTCTCTCTCTCAATGTCGATTTCCTTGTGGACCAGAAGCTGAGATGCCATGTCTTGTGAAATGCCCATGCCATGATAATTTGATGCCTGTAGCAGCCTTTTAATTTTCATTGAAACAATTTTATGTGATATTGAACATAGTACCATTCTCTTTTGGCAAGTGTCAAGTACACCCCGAATCAAGAATTTACAATCTGCCATTATTGTATCTCGAAATTATCGCATTATGGCGGTGACGATCTTGTCTTCCTGCTTAATAGCAATGCAGCTGATTGTGGGCTTAATTTGGTGGGTGGAAGTTGATTTGTTGTCTTTGGCCTGATTTAAACCATGCCAATGATAAGCTGGTTAATATCTGCACATCACTATTTATCACCTTCTGAAGGTTCCTTTTAATTCCACACACCTTGTCTGAGCTGAACCTTTTCAATTATTGACACTTGCAAAGGTTGCTGCTAGAGTATGGACAGATAGACAAAAGAAGAGAGTGCACATATACATGTTCTTGAGCCCTGGAACCATTGAGGAGAAGGTTGTCAACTCCGAATCTTGTATTTTTCATGTCTTTTAATTTTTTTCCATTACGAAGAAATACTGAGTTGTTGGTTACATTTTTGTGCTGACAATATGATATGCCACATTCATCTATAGGTATATCAACATCAGATGGAAAAAGAAGGAACAAGTGAACCAAGTACCTGGAGTAATCTTTTGCTTTCTTTCGATCCTTAAAATGTCCAAATACATTGATTTCTCACGCTCTGCTTTTGCTTCTACAGGGCAATTCTCTCTCAACAGAGGATCCGTGTGATCTTTTTACTCTTGATGAACAATTTAGGTGAACTCTGTTTCTCCTTTTTAGCTTGCACCTAACCCTTATTTCCCGTCGTTTAGTTTTTACATATTCAGAAAATAGTTAGAAAATTCAACACAATACACCTGCAAACCTTGGATTATGTATACACTTATTGTTCGGTTGGTTGGCATACTTCCGATTACATTGGTCAGAGGAGCCCATGTGTGTAGGTCTGGCTAGCACGAGCCTGGTGCCATTGGACACGGTTTGTCTTTTTTTGCGGAAGATTGGACACTGTTGTCAAAAGCCATATCCAAAAAGCAGATAAGCTAGAGGTTGTCGGGGGGCACCAGCAGCCTCGGTGGCTCCGCCCTGTGTATGGTTTCAACATGTGTTTCTTAGTCTTCGTTGATGATAAAACCATTAGTTGTCAATCTTTGGATTCATTGTCTATCAACTGGGCTATGGCTTCCATAAGTTAGCATCATTGGGTTCAGACCATTGTGTTTGATTTATTTTCAAGATCTTACGCCTTTGTGACTCCTATAAGATCAGAATCCATGTTGACTCTACGAGGGTAACATCAAACCAATGAGCCTAAGGCGTCATGGCCATGGATAGGGGTGTCCATTATAACATATGGACAATATGCACATGGAAGGTGTTATGATAATCACCACTGATATGTATCCGTATCATTAGCTGATATAAGTTTGTCTCCGAAAAAGAGTACAATTGTTGTTTCTTAAATATGCAGGTTAATTAGAACAAAGTAGAATTGTTTGTACCAGATGTATTTTGCATGCTTTAAGATTTTGAACATCTTATATATATGCCCACTCTACCATTTTCTTTTATCAAGCATGTAAAGTTAAACCACTGGTTTTATATCTCATCTATTCTTATTTCTTTGTCTCTAAATGATATAAGAGATAAAGAGATTCTATTGGTCTCTATTAACATGATCTAAATGATATAAGAGATAAAGAGATTCTATTGGTCTCTATTAATAGGATTGGATTTTGTGTTTTTTTGTTACTTCATAATATTGCTAAAAATGATTGTCTTTGAAATCCATGAAGATTATAAAGTAGTGTATACTCTTTAG
Source organism: Aegilops longissima (assembly GCA_021605205.1). Lineage (NCBI taxonomy): Eukaryota > Viridiplantae > Streptophyta > Magnoliopsida > Poales > Poaceae > Aegilops > Aegilops longissima. Next base: position 666,144,340 of record CM038679.1, on the reverse strand, counting down.
CTACTTAATGCTTTCTTTCTTGGTTGTAGTTAATTTGCCATTCGTAACTTCAAATGATATGTCAAACATGCTCTAAATTACGTCGCGACCAAGAACCCGGCTCCTCCATCGAGGGAGGAAATGGAGGAGGAGGGCACGAGAAGGCGGTGCTCTTCAGTTGTTCGGCGTTGAGGTCAACGGTGCAGAGGAGGATGACGCAGGCTCATGGAGCTGAAGCGAGCACCAAGATGCCCAACCTCGCCTCCATCAAACCCGATTCACGCTTCGGCGAGGCCAGCCACGACAAGGGCTACGCGTCCGACGACGGCGAGCTAGCGTCCATGCCGCGCTTAAGCGTCGCCGCTGCAAGGCCCAGGAGCAAAAGAAAGGTAACATGATTGACCTTGGTGTCTTGATTCTTCCACCGTCATGTCTTGTACAACCTGTAGAGAGCTCTACTGTTCCGTTCATTCATGTGGTCTGCAGATTCCTGCAATTACTGAGGTCTTTTTGGGCATAATCATCTGATCGCTTAACTAATACTGTATTGAGTAGTGATTTGTGAGTGCAAATTCCGTCCTGGATCAAAGAAACTGAGAAACTGTGTTGAAGCTGCCATTGCCTTTATGTATCATCCAAGTGTAGCAGTCGATGGATCTTACAATCCCACCTGAATAATAATATTTAGTGATTTTTATTACACGAACCAAGCACTAGGACGGGCATGTAACTGGAGTATTCAGTGTAAATTTTGTGGTTTGTACCTTCTTTTAATCAAGACAACACCTATATTTTTATATCTAAAGAGTAACTATGACTACCATGGCACTTGAGTGTTCAGTCTGTGCACTCCTAATTTTAATCTTCCCTTTCTTAGTTAACAATACTATGCACATATTTATATCATTCCTGCTCATCTTGAAGCAGAATAAAGAAACATCCTGTGGTAAAATGTTTGTATATGGCCCCACCAATTAAACACTAATATGTCATAGGCAGAATATATGGTTCTTTTTGAATATTGGTTGTCCACTTGTCCTTTTCCATTCCAAAAGCAATCGAATGTGATGAAAACCATACTAACCAGCCAAGTGCCATGGTTTGAGAATCATATTCGATATTCCTACAGGAAAATCATTTCGAGGTGAAGAACCAGATGTCTTTTGCCTCAAAGTGACTTAAAAACCAAGCTATCGGACCTATCTTAAGGTCTCATCACGCATTCCTATCTTCTGTAGTGTGCTGTTGTTTGTTTTGTACAACTTATAAGGAACTATGCACTACTATGATGTGAATATGGTCTATGTAAATACTGCACCACATCCTACCTAAAAAGGAATTGGGCTCATATGTATTGCTTTTCCAGTCGTGCTCACTCCGAAGAGAGAGAGAGAGAGAGAGAGAGAGAGAGAGAGAGAGAGAGAGAGAGAGAGAGAGAGAGAGAGAAGAAGAAACTAAAAAGCACAACGGAATGGCAGAGCTACTGCAGAGCGTCATCAACGGATTCGTATTGCCACTTAAGGAAGAGCATGAATTGTTCCTTATCTGGGCCTTGATTCCACTTCACAAGCCAAGCTTTCATACACAGTTATCAAGGGCCTACTGAAATATTGGCTCATCAGAAACAACACCAAGGAGGTGATGTGTTTGGGAGACTTGGAAGAGATACTAGTGAAGGAAATATGCCCTAGAGGCAATAATAAAAGTTATTATTTATTTCCTTATATCATGATAAATGTTTATTATTCATGCTAGAATTGTATTAACCGGAAACATAATACATGTGTGAATATATAGACAAACAGTATGTCACTAGTATGCCTCTACTTGACTAGCTTGTTAATCAAAGATGGTTATGTTTCCTGACCATGAACAAGGAGTTGTTATTAGATTAACAAGGTCACATCATTAGTTGAATGATCTGATTGACATGACCCATTCCGTTAGCTTAACAGCTTGATCGCTTAGTATGTTAATGCTTTCTTCATGACCCATACATGTTCCTATAACTATGAGATTATGCAACTCCGTTTACGGAGGAACACTTTGGTACTACCAAACGTCACAACGAATCGGGTGATTATAAAGGAGTACTACAGGTGTCTCCAAAGGTACTTGTTGGGTTGGCGATTTCGAGATTAGGTTTTGTCACTCCGATTGTCGGAGAGGTATCTCCGTGCCTTCTCGGTAATGCACATCACTTAAGCCTTGCAAGCATTACAACTAATGAGTTAGTTGTGAGATGATGTATTACGGAACGAGTAAAGAGACTTACCGTAACGAGATTGAACTAGGTATTGATACCGACGATCGAATCTCGTAAGTAACATACCGATGACAAAGGAACAACGATGTCGTTATGCGGTTTGACCGATAAAGATCTTCGTAGAATATGTAGGAACCAATATGGGCATCCAGGTTCCGCTATTGGTTATTGACCGAGAATGGTTCTAGGTCATGTCTACATAGTTCTCGAACCCGTAGGGTCCGCACGCTTAACGCTTCGATGACAGTTCATTATGAGTTTATAAGTATTGATGCACCGAAGTTTGTTCGAGTCCCGGATGTGATCACGGACATGACGAGGAGTCTCAAATGGTCGAGACATAAAGATTGATATATTGGAAGCCTAAGTTTGACTTCGAATGGTTCCGAGTGAAAACAGGATATTATCGGAACACCGGGGTTACTGAACCCCGGGGTATATGGGCCTTCATGGGCCTCAAGGAGAAGGAGAAGGGCCGGCCAGGTGGGCTGCGCCCCCTCCCCTTCCAGTCCGAATAGGACAGGAGAGGGGCGGCGCCTTCCCCTTTCCCTCCCCAATCCTACTCCAACTAGGAGAAGGGGGAGTCCTACTCGGTGGGAGTAGGACTCCTCCTTGTGCGCCTCCCCTTGGGCCGCCACCTCCCCTTGTCTCCTTTATATATGGGCAGGGGCACCCCATGACACACAAGTTGATCTACGGATCTTTCCTTAGCCGTGTGCGGTGCCCCTTCCACCATATTCCACTTCGTCATATCGTCATGAGCTTAGGAGAAGCCCTGCGCCGGAGAAGTCATATCGTCATGAGCTTAGGCGAAGCCCCGCGTCGGTGGAGCATCATCATCGCCACCACGCCGTCAGGTTGACGGAACTCATCCCCGACACTTTGCTGGATCGGAGTCCGGGATCGCCATCGAGCTGAACGTGTGCGTAACTCGGAGGTGCCGACGCTCGGTGCTTGGATCGGTCGGATCGTGGAGACGCACGACTACATCAACCGCGTTGTTATAACGCTTCCGCTTTCGGTCTCACGAGGGTACGTGGACGGACACTCTCCTCTCGTTGCTATGCCATCACCATGGTCTTGCGTGATCGTAGGAAAATTTTTGAAATTACTACGTTCCCCAACAAAGTGGCATCCGAGCCTGGTTTTATGCGTTGATGTCATGTGCACGAGTAGAACACAAGTGAGTTGTGGACGATACAAGTCATACCGCCTACCAGCATGTCATACTTTGGTTCAGCGGTATTGTGAGATGAAGCGGCCCGGACCGACATTACGCAGACGCTTACGCGAGACTGGTTTCACCGCCCGAGCACTCGTTGCTTAAAGGTGACCGGCGGGTGTCTGTCTCTCTCAATTTAGTTGAATCGAGTGTGGCTACGCCCGTCCTTGAGAAGGTTAAAACGGAGTCTATTTGACGAAGTATCGTTGTGGTTTTGATGCGAGGTAAGAACGGTTCTTGCTCAGCCCGTAGCAGCCACGTAAAACTTGCAACAACAAAGTAGAGGACGCCTAACTTGTTTTTGCAGGGCATGATGTGATGTGATGTGGTCAAAACGTGATGCTATATTTTATTGTATGAGATGATCATGTTTTGTAACCGGTTATCGGCAATCGGCAGAGCCATATGGTTGTCGCTTATTGTATGAAATGCAACACCATGTAATTGCTTTACTTTATCACTAAGGAGTAGCGATAGTCGAGAAGCAATAGTTGGCGAGACGACAACGATGCTACGATGGAGATCAAGGTGTCGCGCCGATGACGATGGTAATCATGGCGGTGCTTGGCGATGGAGATCACAAGCACAAGATGATGATGACCATATCATATCACTTATATTGATTGCATGTGATGTTTATCCTTTATGCATCTTATCTTGCTTTGATTGACGGTAGCATTATAAGATGATCTCTCACTAAAATTATCAAGAAGTGTTCTCCCGAGTATGCACCGTTGCGAAAGTTCTTCGTCCGAGACACCACGTGATGATCGGTGTGATAGGCTCTACGCTCAAATACAACGGGTGCAAAACAGTTGCGCACGCTGAATACTCAGTTAAACTTGACGAGCCTAGCATATAACAGATATGGCCTCGAACACGAGACCGAAGGTCGAGCGTGAATCATATAGTAGATATGATCAACATAGTGATGTTCACCATTGAAACTACTCCATCTCACGTGATGATCGGACATGGTTTAGTTGATTTGGATCACGTAATCACTTAGATGACTAGAGAGATGTCTGTCTAAGTGGGAGTTTTTAATATGATTAATTAAACTTAAATTTATCATGAACTTAGTACCGATAGTATTTTGCTTGTCTATGTTTCTTGTAGATAGATGGCTCGTGCTTGTTGTTCCGTTGAATTTTAATGCGTTCCTTGAGAAAGCAAAGTTGAAAGATGATGGTAGCAATTACACGGACTGGGTCCGAATTTGAGGATTATCCTCATTGCTGCACGTAAAAATTACGCCCTGGAAGCACCGCTGGGTGACAGCCTGCTGCAGATCCGAGCCGAAGTTGTGAACGTCCGCAAAGCAGAAGTGATGACTACTCTATAGTTCAGATGTGCCATGCTTTACGGCTTAGAATCGGGTCTTCAACGACGTTTTGAACGTCATGGAGCATATGAGATGTTCCAGAGTTGAAGTTAATATTTCAAGCAAATGCCCGGATTGAGAGATATGAAGTCTCCAATAAGTTCTATAGCTGCAAGATGGAGGAGAATAGTTCGTCGGTGAGCACATACTCAAAATGTCCGGGTATAACAATCACTTAATTCAGCTGGGAGTTAATCTTCCGGATGATAGTGTCATTGATGAATTCTCCAATCATCGCCACCAAGCTACAAGAGCTTCGTGATGAACTATAATATGCAAGGGATGACTAAGACAATTCTGAGCTCTTCGCGATGCTGAAAGTCATGGAGGTAGAAATCAAGAAAGAGCATCAAGTGTTGATGGTCAGCAAGACCACTAGTTTCAAGAAAAGGGCAAAGGGAAGAAGAAGGAAACTTCAAAAGAACAGCAAGAAAGTTGCTGATCAAGAGAAGAAACCCAAGTCTGGACCTAAGCACAAATCGAGTGTTTTACCGCAAGTGGATCGACATCGAAGCGGAACTGCCCCAAGTATTTGGCGGATAAAAGGATGGCAAGGTGATCAAAGGTATATGTGATATACATGTTATTGATGTGTACCTTACTAATACTCGCAGAGTACCGGTATTTGATATCGGTTCATTGCTAATATTTGCAACTCAAACAGGAACTATGGATTGCGAAGATTGGCTAAGGACGAGGTGACGGCGCGTTGAAATGGTTCCAAAGTCGATGTGATCGCAATGGCACGCTACCTCTACATCTACCTTCGGGATTAGTTTTAGACCTAAATAATTGTTATTTGGTGCCGCGTTGAGCATGAACATTATATCTGGATCTTGTTTAATGCGAGACGGTTATTCATTTAAATCAGAGAATAATGGTTGTTCTATTTATATGAGTAATATCTTTATGGTCATGCACCCTTGAAGAATGGTCTATTCTTGTTGAATCTCGACAAGAGTGGTACACATATTCATAATGTTGAAGCCAAAAGATGCAGAGTTGATAATGATAGTGCGACTTATTTGTGGCACCGCCGTTTAGGTCATATCGGTGTAAAACGCATGAAGAAACTCCATCGATGGACTTCGGAATCACTTGATTATGAATCACTTGGTACTTATGAACCGTGCCTCATGGGCAAGATGACAAAACGCCGTTCTCCGAACTATGGAGCGTGAAACTAATTTGTTGGAAATCATACATACCGATGTTTGTGGTCCAATGAATGTTGAGGCCTTGGCGGGTATCGTTATTTTCTCACCTTCACAGATGATTTGAGCAGATATGGGTATATCTACTTAATGAAACACAAATCTGAAACATTTGAAAAGTTCAAAGAATTTCAGAGTGAAGTGGAAAATCATCGTAACAAGAAAATAAAGTTTCTACGATCTGATCGTGGAGGAGAATATTTGAGTTACGAGTTTGGTTTACATTTGAAACAATGTGGAATAGTTTCGCAACTCACGCCACCCGAACACCACAGAGAAATGGTGTGTCCGAACGTCAGAATCGTGCTTTACTAGATATGGTGCGATCTATGATGTCTATTTCGATTTACCGCTATCGCTTTGGGGTTATGCTTTAGAGACGGCCGCATTCACGTTGAATAGGACACCGTCAAAATCCGCTGAGACGACGCCTTATGAACTGTGGTTTGGCAAGAAACCAAAGTTGTCGTTTCTTAAAGTTTGGGGCTGCGATGCTTATGTAAAGAAACTTCAACCAGATAAGCTCGAACCCAAATCGGAAAAATGTGTCTTCATAGGATACCCAAAGGAGACTGTTGGGTACACCTTCTATCACAGATCTGAAGGCAAGATTTTCGTTGCTAAATTCGGATCCTTTCTAGAGAAGGAGTTTCTCTCGAAAGAAGTGAGTGGGAGGAAAGTAGAACTTGATGAGATAATCAGATCTGCTCCCTTATTGGAAAGTAGTTCATCACAAGAAATGGTTCTGTGACAACTACACCAATTAGTGAGGAAACTAATGATGATGATCATGAAGCTTCAGATCAAGTTGCTCTTGAACCTCGAGGTCAACCAGAGTAAAATACGCACTGAGTGGTACGGTAATCCTATTCGAAGTCATGTTACTTGACCATGGCGAACCTACGAACTATGAAGAAGCGATGGTGAGCCCAGATTCCTCAAAATGGCTGGAAGCCATGAAATCTGAGATGGGATCCATGTATGAGAACAAAGTATGGACTTTGGTTGACTTGCCCGATGATCGGCAAGCCATTGAAAATAAATGGATCTTTAAGAAGAAGACCGACGCCGATGGTAATGTAACTGTCTACAAAGCTCGACTTGTTGCAAAAGGTTTTCGACAAGTTCAAGGGGTTGACTACGATGAGACTTTCTCACCCGAAGCGATGCTTAAGTCTGTCCGAATCATGTTAGCAATTGCCGCATTTTATGATTATGAAATTTGGCAAATGGATGTAAAACCGCATTCTTGAATGGATTTCTAGAAGAAGAGTTGTATATGATGCAACCAGAAGGTTTTGTCGATCCAAAGGGTGCTAACAAAGTGTGCAAGCTCCAACGATCAATTTATGGTCCGGTGCAAGCCTCTCGGAGTTGGAATAAACGCTTTGATAGTGTGATCAAAGCATATGGGTTTGTACAGACTTTTGGAGAAGCCTATATTTACAAGAAAGTGAGTGGGAGCTCAGAGCATTTCGATATTATATGTGGACGATATATTATTAATTGGAAATGATATAGAATTTCTGGATAGCATAAAAGGATACTTGAATAAAAGTTTTCAATGAAAGACCTCGGTGAAGCTGCTTACATATTGGGCATCAAGATCTATAGAGATAGATCAAGACGCTTAATTGGACTTTCACAAAGCACATACCTTGATAAAGTTTTGAAAAAGTTCAAAATGGATCAGGCAAAGAAAGGTTTTTACCTGTGTTGCAAGGTGTAAGATTGAGTCGACTCAATGCCCGACCACAGCAGAAGATAGAGAGAAAATGAAAGATGTTCCTATGCTTCAGCCATAGGCTCTATCATGTATGCAATGCTGTGTACCAGACCGACGATGCTTAGCTGTAAGCTTGGCAGGAAGGTACCAAAGTAATCCAGAGTGGATCATGGACAGCGGTCAAGAACATCCTGAAATACCGAAAAGGACTAAGGATATGTTTCTCGATATGGAGGTGACAAAGAGCTAGTCGTAAATGGTTACGCCGATGTAAGTTTTGACACTGATCCGGACGATTCTAAATCGCAAACCGGATACGTGTTTTTATTAAACGGTGGAGCTGTCGGTTGGTGCAGTTCTAAACAAAGCGTCGTGGCGGGATCTACATGTGAAGCGGAGTACATAGCTGCTTCGAAGCAGCGAATGAAGGAGTCTGGATGAAAGAGTTCATTTCCGATCTAGGTGTTATACCTAGTGCATCGGGACCGATGAAGATCTTCCGTGACAATCTGGTGCAATTGCCTTGGCAAAGGAATCCAGATTTCACAAGAGGACCAAGCACATCAAGAGACGCTTCAATTCCATTCGGGACCAAGTCCAAGTGGGAGACATAGAGATTTGCAAAATACATACGGATCTGAATATTGCGACCGTTGACTAAGCCTCTTCCACGAGCAAAACATGATCAGCACCAAGACTCCATGGGTGTTAGGATCATTACTTTGTAATCTAGATTATTGACTCTAGTGCAAGTGGGAGACTGAAGGAAATATGCCCTAGAGGCAATAATAAAAGTTATTATTTATTTCCTTATATCATGATAAATGTTTATTATTCATGCTAGAATTGTATTAACCGGAAACATAATACATGTGTGAATATATAGACAAACAAGATGTCACTAGTATGCCTCTACTTGACTAGCTTGTTAATCAAAGATGGTTATGTTTCCTGACCATGAACAAGGAGTTGTTATTTGATTAATAAGGTCACATCATTAGTTGAATGATCTGATTGACATGACCCATTCCGTTAGCTTAACAGCTTGATCGCTTAGTATGTTAATGCTTTCTTCATGACCCATACATGTTCCTATAACTATGAGATTATGCAACTCCTGTTTACGGAGGAACACTTTGGTACTACCAAACGCCACAACGAATCGGGTGATTATAAAGGAGTACTACAGGTGTCTCCAAAGGTACTTGTTGGGTTGGCGATTTCGAGATTAGGTTTTGTCACTCCGATTGTCGGAGAGGTATCTCGAGCCTTCTCGGTAATGCACATCACTTAAGCCTTGCAAGCATTACAACTAATGAGTTAGTTGTGAGATGATGTATTACTGAACGAGTAAAGAGACTTACCAAGAACGAGATTGAACTAGGTATTGGATACCGACGATCGAATCTCGGGTAAGTAACATACCGATGACAAAGGGAACAACGATGTCGTTATGCGGTTTGACCGATAAAGATCTTCAGAGAATATGTAGGAACCAATATGGGCATCCAGGTTCCGCTATTGGTTATTGACCGAGAATGGTTCTAGGTCATGTCTACATAGTTCTCGAACCCGTAGGGTCCGCACGCTTAACGCTTCGATGACAGTTCATTATGAGTTTATAAGTATTGATGCACGAAGTTTGTTCGAGTCCCGGATGTGATCACGGACATGACGAGGAGTCTCAAATGGTCGAGACATAAAGATTGATATATTGAAGCCTAAGTTTGACTTGGAATGGTTCCGAGTGAAAACAGGATATTACGGAACACCGGGGTTACGGAACCCCGGGGTATATGGGCCTTCATGGGCCTCAAGGGAGAAGGAGAAGGGCGGCCAAGGTGGGCTGCGCCCCCTCCCCTTCCAGTCCGAATAGGACAAGAGAGGGGCGGCGCCTTCCCCTTTCCCTCCCCAATCCTACTCCAACTAGGAGAAGGGGAGTCCTACTCGGTGGGAGTAGGACTCCTCCTTGCGCGCCTCCCCTTGGGCCGCCACCTCCCCTTGTCTCCTTTATATCTGGGGCAGGGGCACCCCATGACACACAAGTTGATCTACGGATCTTTCCTTAGCCGTGCAGCGGTGCCCCTTCCACCATATTCCACTTGGTCATATCGTCGCGGAGCTTAGGAGAAGCCCTGCGCCGGAGAAGTCATATCGTCATGAGCTTAGCGAAGCCCTGCGCCGGTGGAGCATCATCATCGCCACCACGCCGTCAGGTTGACGGAACTCATCCCGACACTTTGCTGGATCGAGTCCGGGATCGCCATCGAGCTGAACGTGTGCGTAACTCGGAGGTGCCGACGCTCGGTGCTTGGATCGGTCGGATCGTGGAGACGTACGACTACATCAACCGCGTTGTTATAATGCTTCCGCTTTCGGTCTACGAGGGTACGTGGACGGACACTCTCCCCTCTCGTTGCTATGCCATCACCATGGTCTTGCGTGATCGTAGGAAAATTTTTGAAATTACTACGTTCCCCAACAACTAGAAGCTACACAGCCTGCGGAGTTTCAGAAATGCACGGTTCCTCTTTTCCGCCAGATTGCAGGTTGTCTGAATAATTCTCACTTTCAGGTAATATTAACCGCACACTGTACGTTTTAAATTAAAAGCATCTATTTGTGTTGCTTCACTTTCCATTTCTTCCGTTGTGTAATTTTTTCTGTCCTTTTATCGTACGTGAAATATGACCACCCAATGCTTTAGTTTCAAAACGTTTATAATTGAACCAGGACTATTTGGGATATCAAGCAGAAAATTGTTCTTGGCATGGCTGTCAATCGTGGTTGCTACATTGGTCAAAGCCAGAGCCTTAATATCAGCATGGGTCAAGTCAACTCCGGGAAGCTAACTTCACTGCACTTCCACGCCTGGTTCAAGGTTTGCCTGTCGATTTAGATATTGTTCTAGCACTCCATGATTATACTGAAAATTTCAGCAGTCGGTGTTGAACAGGTCATTACAGCGCTATGCTTGAGCGAGTCACATGATAAGGCGTTTTACCAAAGCTATCTATATGTGTAATCTGATACTATAAAATAGTAGAATCAAATAGATTGGTTATTCTGGGATATCTTTGTGCCTTGCTTTTATTTATTTTCGATAAACTGGCAGGAGCGCTGCCTTTCAAGTAGAAGAAGAGAGAGTGTTACAAATAGTTTACACAAGGCTTTTCCTACAAGAGTCCGGAGGCGGGGAGCCTCTCAAACATCACCGCATGCGGATTACTCGGGAATGAGAAAGCAATGGATCTTGGTGTCTTTCCACTCTACTAAGGTTTGGAAAGCACAGGCCACCCCCAAATGCAAGCTCTTCGACTGGCTTGTCCTGCATGGAAGAATCCTCACGGTGGAAAACCTGGCAATCCTGGTAAATATTTTTGTAGCATATAAGTCAGTTTTAGAACTTCTGGCCACGCCAGCTAAAAAAACAAAGTAAATCCACCATATATATTCAGTAAAAATATATATATTTAAATATTCATGGCGATGCATCAGCATAATTCAGTTCCCCTGTGAGCACTAGCTGCTGGTGTAATACATGTATTTCATCATTCTAACAAGATGCATGCCAATCTTAGAAAAATATAGTAAGCACGTATCATGAAATTTAGAATTGGTGTAATGTGGCTCTCTGTTGATAACCACCATGCTTGCATAGCTGGTTGATTTATTTGATTATAATTAAACTGAACCATCGTAATTTTAAGATCATGATTATTCAAATGAAAAATGATCAAAGAAATACATGTACCAAAGTCACATATGTTGAGATCATGATTAGGCATACAATTGTACCCCTTTCATTCCGTTGCCCCTTCTTTATTTCCCTTCAGTTTGCATGGATTATTTCTTCGCTTGAGTGAAGGTTTTATATACTTCCCTTGAAAAAAATAAATAGTTTTACATACTTGATCCATGTTCTGGTAAGTTAAGATGTTGGATGTTTCTTGCTAAATCATACTCCCTCCGTTCCCAAATAGTTGTCTTTCTAGCCATCTCAAATGGACTACAACATACGGATGTATGTAGACATGTTTTAGAGTGTAGATTCACTCATTTTGCTCCGTATGTAGTCACTTGTTGAAATCTCTAGAAAGACAAGTATTTAGGAACGGAGGGAGTAGATAGCAAAATCCATGAGTTTTGAGCTGTAAACATGGCTTACAACCATTTTGTTTATTACCCATAAATGATAATAATGTCGGTCTATCTCCCTGCATAAAAAAATGGCTTACAACCATAGACCTCATGTTCCAACAGGTTCAAAATTCAACCTGTTTTCCTATAATTAAATTGCCTCCCGCTCCATTGTATACAAAGCTGAAGTGGGTACCACATCCATGAAAGGTATCCTTCGTAGATTTTTCAGTTAAACTATCAATTTGAGTATATTCCTATTTATTATTGTTAAATACACCAATGGAATTAACCTGCAGAAACTGTACTTGCAAAGGTGGGTTGGAGAGGAAATTATCGATGCTCAAGCCATGTGAAGAAGTGGAGCAAGAAGAGTGAATCGGGAAAACTGGGAACACGTCTATATTTTATGGCTTATCCTTGGGTTGTATTTGTTGCGGCGAATTGACCGAGTTTTCTTACCGCTGTCGATGCTGGCCAATAATGAATCATTGAGGAATGTTGAACCATTCAGAGTTGAATTTAGGGTCTAATTATTGTCGCAGTGTTGTATAGTTTTACCATCTCCACTGCATGTTGTTCTCTTATTAGCTTTCATAATCTCATCATGATCGTGTTGAATGTTTCTTCTTTCTCTCATATACCAGAAAACAATTGTCATGTCGAATACATGTGGTGGACTTACCTTTTTACTAAAACATCATGCCATGTAATCTCTTGACTGTACTAGACCCAATGTTGCTTGCTTTTGTGGCAGATTATATTTTATAATCTCATGACCGTGCTGAACTTGATGCTGTCTTGCTTGTGGTGCAGAATGAATGATGATTTTTTTTAATCTTGAATCAGGAAATCAGTTCTTATGTTGAATAAATGTGCTAAACTTGCCTTCTCACTAATGCTTGATCTTTAATCGCTTGACCACGTGTTGGGACGGGTACCCCGCGCCAAGGCGCGTTGTCGATCTAGTTTTCAATGTGTGTGCTTATGTGAGAAAAGGCCATTGACTGAAAATTTGTGTGCAAATGTAGCTGAAAAACCGTTGATAGATGTATCTATGTACCTGAATTTCTGAAACAACAATAGAACTGTTGATACCATGTAGAGGAAAAAAAATACTCTCACACAACACATCTTTATTTACATGAATAAACATGTGTCTTATTTCAGGGAGCTGGTGCTTAAGGGGAAGAGAGCTATGTCCAAGGGAACTTTTCTGTTGATAATCGTGAAGATTCAGAGGGGTTGTTACATGCCGATGATGTGATGCAAGATGATTCAGATGATGGAGACGTTTTATCGCAGCCACTATCGCCCTATGTTGGCATGGTGTTTGACACAATTGAGAATGCCCAGAAATTCTACAATGACTATGCCTTCAAGTTGGGATTCGGCACACATATATCTTCTACAAAGTACAACCAAAAGAGAGGCCAGAAGCAAGAGGATGCAATAATGACCAAGAGGGTCTTTGGGTGTGTGCACGCTAGAAAGCCTGATAAACCGGAAACAAGTAGCACCTCAGAGAGCATTGCAACAGAAACAAGCAACTCCAGCAGGCAGCCTGGTGCTGAAATGGATGTGACAAGAACACGTCAGAAGAACATGATTCTCCGTCATGATTGTAAGGCACACATGATTGTTGGGCCTAGGGAGGGGAGATTGACAATCACTTGCTTTGTTGCGGAGCATACACATCCTTGATGCAACAACCAGAGCGTGTTAGATACTACCGCTCGCATCGCAAAATACCTGCTGAGGATTATGAACTCTTGTTGATGTTGCATGATATTAACCTATCAAATTCAGATTGCATGAGTTACCTTGGTAGGATACATGGTGGTGACCCCAGGATACTGCCGTATGTGAAGAGGAATGCTGCGAATGAACATGTAAAGCTCCGGGAAGCGATAACACATCAAGACATGGATATAACAGTGAAGTACTTTGAGAGGAGGAAGGCCAAGAATCCAGAGTTTTTCTTTGCGAAGCAAAAAGATCCTGCCACAAACTCTGTGACTGCATTGTTTTGGGTTGATGTGAGGACAAGGGCGCTGTACCCGAAATAAAAAGATTGCGTCTTGTTTGACACAAATTTCTCCACCAACAGATACAACATGCCTTTGGTCCTATAGTTGGTATCAATAACCACCTCCAAACCATTTCACTCGGATGTGCCTTGTTGCCGGATGAGACTATTGAAACGTTTAAGTGGGTCTTTGAGCAGTGGATGGTTGCAATGGACAATGAGCATCCAAAGAACATAATGACTGACCAAGACCAAGCAATGGCAACAACTATAGAGCAGGTGCTCCCAAATACTTGCCATAGGTGTTGCAAGTTTCATGTGTTTAGCAACGCGCGTTCTAAGTTGGGGAGGCTGCTGAGCAGAGATGAGGCTTTTGCATATGTGCTTTACACTTGTATCAACAACTCAGAAATGGTTGAAGAATTTGAGGAAACATGGCATCACATGTTGCATTGTTTCGAGGTTGCTGAAAACAAACACTTGAAGAACATGTGGCGAACAAGACATATGTGGGCTCTAGCGTACTTCAAGAATAATTTGTTCCCATTCACAAGCACGACAGGAAGGTTCGAGGGGCTCAACTCATATTTCAAGACAATGATTCGTCCAGCTGATTCTGTATGGAGGTTTGTGCAACAGTATGAACTGTGCTTGATCGTGAGGACAATGCGGGCTTCACTGGCGAAACGACTGCTCCTCCACTATACTCTCGGTAGGCCAGCTTCACTATACCAAAGCAAAAAATCCAAAAAAATGTTTCATCATGATTTGTTTTGTGAACTTTGCTTCCTTTTGTGATGTTGCCGATACATTGAGCGCCAAGCAGCTGGTTACTACACACACAACGTTTTTGGCAAGTTCTAGAAATAAGTGACTGCCTCTACCGGCTACATTATCAACCAAGACACTGACTATCAAGGGCGAGGCCTCCTATTCAATCTAACATCAACCTTATATGAGAACCCAAAGCTCTTTTCTGTGCGTGTCATGATGGATGAAGGGGTGTTTCAATGTAGTTGCCACTACTTTGAGATGAATGGCCTGGTTTGCGCCCACATAATAGGGGTGATAATGCACCTCAATGTGCAAGTTATTCCACAATGATACTTGTTGGAAAGGTGGTCTGAAGCAGCAACAACAAGCATGGCCAGAACTGGGCGATTGCTGGAATTTGGTCACCCCTCGACAAACACGCTCAAATACAACTCCTTGTGCCGAAGGTTGACATGGCTCGCCTCTGATGCATGTTGCAATGATGATGCATACAAGATATTAGATGAAGCAATAAAAGTTCTTGAGCTTGCCATAGCAGCGGCGAAAAGAGGAGGACTTCCAAAACAACAAGAAACGCAGCGCAGTGAACCCCCAACACAACCTGCTGCTGCAACGCGAGCGTTGAATGATGACCTACCGCAGCCTCAAAGCTCAGAGATGCTACAAAACCCAGCTCATGTCCCTAAGAAAGGTCAGCCAACTGAAAGAGAGAAGAGGAAGAAGAGTCTGGTGGAGCAGCGAGATGATAAGCAGAAGAAGGAGTCAAAACAAGAAGAGAAGAAGCCAATGGCAGCAGTGAAGCCAAAATCTGAAAAAAAAGGAGTATTCGCTGCAAGTTCTGCAAAGAAGAAGGTCACAACGTGCAGACATGTGGACCCCTAAAAGCTGCGACAGAGGCGGCGACAGTAGCACCTACATGTCAATTCTGCTCCGAGGTGGGACATGCTGTCCAACTTGTGCATACTGGAGAGCCATGATGACAAATGATCCAAGAAATGCCCAAGCAACGCAACCCAACCTCTAGGGAGAAAAAAACGAGAGAAGTTCTTGGTCCTGTTGAAGGATGTTTTGCATTTTCTTTTTCAGCCTCACTTCATGTGCTTGAGCAAAAACATTCAGAAATTCTCTTTTTTGCAACCTTGATGATGTATTCAGGTTCTATTTCAATTTAGGACATACAAGATAGCTCACATTTTTGTTACAAGATATGTTATGTGTGTCCTGGATTTGAGATATACAAGATATCTCACATTTTGTGCCGTAGTTTTGAGGTCTTTGACATATTTCAGTATTGCTTTGTTTCATGATTCATGTTGTACATTTTGTCCTCCATTTGCATATACATGAATGTACTATTTGTATCATGTTGTGACATCATGTTTCCGGTGCTTGCAGAAATCTATTGTATACATGGATGGTGGTACATGATGATTTCAGTGTGCATCCTTGCTACAACAAGTTTTCCCAGAGCACATACAAAAAAATATACCAGTAAGTGTCACTGTTTTCAGCGATATGTACCAGTAAAATACACATGGCATGGGTTGTTATGGGTAGGACTCACTATTTAAGAAAACCAGTAAGCAAAGAAAACAAACTACAAAAAACCCTAGTCATTTTCATTGTCATCTCGCCATCCGTCACTAGTTCACATTGACAGCACTCAAGGTCACATTGACACCACATCATGGATGATGCTCCAGTATTTCAAAAGAAAAAAGAGAAAAAAGGGACATGCCCCAGCATGATACATGCTCCAGCTTGGGTTCCACAAAAGACAAGTAGATGGTTAATAACAACTTGCTGTTTCCAGTTACACAAAAGGATGTAGCGCATACATGGGCCCATAAAAAACAGCCTAAAACTATCTAGGAAAGACTTTGCTCTGATTGACATCTTCTATGAGCTACTCAACAGTTTCTGGAACTCTTCGGTTGAGTTGAGTGTGTTTTGAGGGTGCTTTAAAAGTTTTGCTGGGACAAATGATCGGAATCTGAGCAAGGACCTCGTGTCCTGGGCATACAACAAGGGAGCTTTGTAAGTTATTTAGGAGAAAAATACAAAAAACATGATTAGAAAACTAGCAGTAATAAAAAGAGTGTTGCAGTGAAATAAGTTTACTTCCATTGTGGTGAAAACTAGTGTTCTGAAAACAACAAGTTATTTAGCTAGTAGTGTTGCATAGCAAAATGGGCATACCGTGCTGAATGGCCTCATACCCCTGTCAGTTAGATTCTCCATGTATAGAATAGCAAAGAACCCACAATCAAACCCGCCAAAAATAAAAAATATAGTCACAAATACATATAAATTTGCTCACTGGAAAACAAAACATAGAAATTTGTGGATGGACACATAAAAAAAGGAAAATGGAAAGAGAACAATACGTTGTTGACTATTGCGGGTACCCATTCGGGC
Source organism: Aegilops longissima (assembly GCA_021605205.1). Lineage (NCBI taxonomy): Eukaryota > Viridiplantae > Streptophyta > Magnoliopsida > Poales > Poaceae > Aegilops > Aegilops longissima. The sequence continues at coordinate 666,127,188 of CM038679.1, read as the reverse complement.
TGAAACAATCGAACTTGTCAAAGTCAAGGTTCCATGGGTTTCGTTCTCTGACCAAAGTCTTGAAGTTGGCTATGCACAAAATTTGATATTGCAAAAAGATGGATTACACAGTTGTATCTTCTTTGATTGGTAACGCAACATCAATTTTTATACAGAGAAAAAATGAAAAAAGAGAAAGGAAAGAGGTTAGTGTCCATACCAGATTGCGACATGCCTGCTCAAGGATGCTGACATAGTCAGGGTCATCACTCCTCGAGTCAAAAACGTTGAATTGTTTGTGCATCAGGATTGCAACCACAACTGCCCAATGTCCGTCCTTGACAATGGTGAAGAACAGCTGCAAAATTAAGAAACACAAATTAACTTTAGAAAAACAGAGCATGTTGCGCTAGGATAGCTTTGATGCAAGAAGGAAAGTTTTTACTTGATCAGATTTCATGATGTTGTTTCTTTCACAGGTCCTCTCGAGATCTTTGCTGCAAGAACGCGTCTGAAATGAACTTGGGTCCACAACAAGCTTAGACTGATGTAAGAACAAAGTATTGGTTAGAAAGAAATGGATGTTGCGGGCAAAAACTCTATTGTGAAAAAAAATAAAAAATGGGTAGTTGACTCACGGCTGTATGCGGTGAGAACGCAAACTTCCTAGGTTTGCTTTTGCTATACGTGTGCTTGACGTTGAAGCTTTCAACATGAAGCGACATGACTTCATTGTTCAAATGTGCTTGCTTTTTTAGCCCGTTGCTGAAATGCTTGAAAGAAACATCAAACCCACCTATCCTAATGAATGGAGGTCTGCATGTTGCAAAAAAACAGTGGCTCGGTGGCAAACAAGATGGATGGAACGAACAATTTCTCAGCAGAAAAAAGTGCTAAAACACACTTACAAGGGCTCGCCTTCCGGAGGGTCCTTTATGTGGTAATTTGTGCAACAGTACTGCTTGTATATGGCATCGTCGGAAGCATTAATTTTGACCTTCGTCATCCTCTTCGGCTTGGGTGCGTTTTCTGGCGATTTTGCAGCTCTCTTGAGTGTGGGATTCTTCACATCACGTTTGCCCCCGCTGCTCACTTCAATCATCACCTCCTCTCTTATCTCAACTACTCCTGCTTCTGCCCCACAAATGAAAAAGAAAACATAAACAAGATGAGAAAAAATGGTTTGGAGCATGGAAGTGCTAAGTTTCCGTAAACAAAGAAAACATGGGTTGAAGCACAAGTAGTTGGGAGAGATGAGTGGTATAACCTGCAGGGCCTGTGGAAATTAGAGGACGTGTTCCGATGGGAGTCACATAAAAAACTGGCCCAACTGAGGTAGCCGGAGATTCACCAAACAAAGGGCTCCTCGCACGGATTGACAAGAAGGAGTCCAAATCTGAAACAGATGTTTTTGCAGGGGATGTACGAACTTGAGGAAATTCCTGAAATAGTAGATCATCATCACTCCCGGGTTCGAACAAATCAAAGAAGGCTCGTCTTATAGCGTGCCTGGCCTCCTCGTCAGATTCACATGTGCCAAGCTTGGGTTGCGAGGGGACTTAAGTTCAGTGCCATTTACCTTGCTGCCTAAATCTTCTCCCCTGCCATTGCTCTGATCATTGATGTTGCTTTGATCATACTCAGTGTTGTCATCTCTCGTCCTGGGTGGGGCATCATTGTTTTGACCTACTTCTGCTGCTGCATCACTATTCATTGCACCACCTGGTTGCTTGGGCTATTGCGAAGACGGTACAGTGGCAGTGCCATCATCCATGCATACAGTCCCGTGTGTGCCAGGATGAATGTTGGGCTGCTCCGGATGCTTGGGCTATTGTGGAGAAGGTTCAGTTGCAGTCCCATCAGACATGCCTGCAGCAGAAGTCCCCCCTGGTACAATGAAAGTGATGCCTTCACCTTCGGCTCTCTGTCGATGAATGCTGCACTCAGCTTTGTGTGCCTCAGACAACATTAGGCCCATCCACTTGCAGTACATGCCCTGCAAGACCCTCCCAAATGAGCTGAACGCAACATTAAGTTCTCTGGCATGGAGCTCTTTGTTCTTGTTATATATGACTTGCATGTGTGGGGGCAACTGCGATGCACGGAAACAATGGCATTAGATTGGTAGGGACAGTTGTTTATAGGGATTTTTATTTCTATGCCCCTGGTTTCTTAGCTCTACTCATTCATCCCCACTCTGTTAACTTTTTCTCATTTTCCCCACTCCCTTGCCCGAAACCCTCAGAACAGGTTATAACGGACGTTGCCGTCGGGTCAATTCCTTTGACCGTTAGCTGACGAGTGGGGCCACGTATACGTGGGCGCATGCAAGACTACGGTCATGGGGTAGCACGTGTCCATGGACATGCCTGAAACGTCCCATCATATAAAGAGGGGCAACCACCTCCATCGCCCCTACCATTTTCCCCCAAATCCCCTCCCTGCCGCATCGTCTTCCTCTCCCCCATCGGCGTCGTTTCGCTCTCCTCCACTGCCTCCACCGCACCGTCTCACTCTCCCCCATCGCGTCCTCTTCCTCACCTTCATCGCCTCCATCTGTCAGATGGCCGACGCTCGTGGCGACGCCGGCGCAACGGCCGGAGATGTGGTGGAGCTGCAGGGTCAGGGCGCGGTGACCGCGGATGTCGGCGGCATCCACGGCGGGCGGGGAAACTCGCAACCGCTACAGATGTGGCGGGCTCCGCCTCATCACTGCAGAAGGTAACGGCGTCGAGCGGCACAGTCCATCCCGATACCCCCGATGCGCCGCCTGCCGTGGAGGAGCAGGTATTTGCACTTGCTTAGCTTGTAGAGTTAGTTGCTCCCTAGTTGCATTGGTTAGATTGTGATTCATACGGTAGTTCACATGGTTAGAGTAGTTGGTTTGACGGATGGGCCGGGTTTTTTGCATGGGTTGGGGGGACGGGGTTTTTTGGACTAGGGTTTGTTGGATAAATTCTTTGCAAAAATGCTAGATGTTGTGAACTTTGATTTTAGGTGCTGCAATGATTGGGGTTTTTAGATTTGTTTTTAGATTTGGATAAATTCGTTGCAAAACTACTAGATGTTGTGAACGGATTGGGGTTTTTTAATGCTATGATGCTTATTAGATTTGTTTTTAGTGCTCACATATTGGGGTTTTTAATGCTACTCAGATTCGTTGCCTTAGATTGGGTCCCTATTAGATTTGTTTTTGAATGCTACTCAGATTGGGGTTTGAATGTCATATGCCCAAATGGAATCCATTGATTAAGAAGTTATTTGATTCATTAGTATATAAATTTGTCCACAATATGTAGTTATATTAGCTCTGCTCTTCAATGTGTGTGCATGACCAATGATCAATGTGTTATTTGACTGTCATATTGGGGTTTTTGATCAATGTGTGTACAAATCTAATACATTGATATACTAGTGATGGATGTGGTTTTTGAACGCATACAGCTAAGGGGCACAGAAATAAAAAACCTCACTTCTAAAACATTTCTGATATTGGGAGTATATTAGCCCTATGATCAATGTGTCATGTGTGCATATCTAAATATTCAATTGGCTACTAGTGATGGATGTAATTGTATATTCAGGAGGATGATGGTTGGGGGAAGATGAAGCTGGCCGACTACGACCCGTACGAGGGGGCGTTTAGTGACGATTCTGAATATGAGGTAAGCCTATCCATTGTTCATTTAGTTCCTTTGACATGGTGTATATGAATCTATAATGTATTAATGCAATTCATTCCCGTGTGTAGTATGATTCTGGAGATGATGTGTACAAGGGCAACGTCGCGTCCTTCACAGCCAAGGAGGTGGAGAAGATCAAGGACAAGGGAGTTGCTTCCTTCTACAACCGCAAGTTCAAGAAGTGGCACTGCCCCTACTGCACCACCAAGCCAAAGCCAAGGGATGGCCGCTTCGATCACCTTCTGTCTCATGCTGAGGATGTAGCGATTCGCGGGGAGGACTACATGATCAGGGGGCAGCATGCCGCCCTCGCGAAGGCCCTGACTCCGACGTGATGTGATGCTGGGAACTGAATGTTTTAGTTTATCTGTTGGGTTACTTTTGGTTTGTTGAACTGAATGTCGTTGGTTATGGTTTGTTGAACTGAATCTCGTTGGTTATGCTAGTAATATGGTTGCTATCTATATTTGTCTGTCCTTAAATTTGCCTGTGGTATATTTGTCTGTCCTGAATCTATGGTTAGTTATGTTTAGATGTTGTGAACTATGATTTTAGGTGCTGCAATGATCACACATGTTGTGTAGGAAATCAAATGCATGCTCCAAATGAGATCATGTAAACCTTGGCAAACCTGGACAGTACAAATTCAAGAAAATGCAAAAACAAGTAAAACCTTGGCAAACTATCTATGTTTGTGTAGGAGATCATGTGTGCAAAATTTGAAGTGATTTAGAGGAGGTCAAATAAATTTGAATTTGAGAAATGTGCTCCAAATGAGCTCCCAGGCTAGGGTAAACAACCCATTTGTAATCAAGTGTAGATTCAAAATGAGCCAAATGTTTTTTTAACACATATTCACTTTCCATAGTGTAGATTCGAAGTCTCACTACTTTTTGAATTAATCTTCGTATTTTTACATTCTCTTTTGAAAACATATGCTTTAATATAAAACTATTAAAACCACGTTTTGAAATATGAAAATGGAAAACTAACTTCAGATCCTTCCTATTCACTTTAAAATAAAGCTTTGGTGATTTTTTCGACTTTTTTAATAAATTTTTCAAAAACAGAAGGTAACACTACCTCCTGTCCTTGAACTCTATGAAATCGTGTACATGATAGTTCATATGTGTGAAGGTTTTCTCATGAAAATGACCATAGACCAAGTTTATGATTTTGATTTTTTTAAATTAATGGTGCTCATTTGACCTCGATCGTGCCAGCTAGGGTTTTTTCATGAAAATGACCATAGACCAAGTTTAGTATTTTTCCTCGTTAGTTTGTCTTATAAAACAACGAACCGCGAAGGTTTCATATTTTTTTGTTTTTTTTCAAATTAGTTATGCTCAGTCAAAGCCTTCGAAACCCTGTTGACCAGATCAAAACCCCTCTAAACCCCACGGGATTTTGCCTAACCCTAGATCCCAACGTCAATCGTCCGATCATACCCTCGCGCCAAGCGACAGCCCTCAGATCTGGTCTTCTAGAAGGAATTAGGTGGGCTGGCTGTGTGTAGGCTCCGCGCCGTTGGATCACAAGGACGGCTCCGCATCGTTGGATCGTGGGGCGATCCGCGATAGGCGATCCTATTGGTTGTCCTCGGCTGCTCGCCCACCACTGACTCCGTGAAAAAAACGTTGTTATTGGGCCCAAAAGGAAACCAAGCTCTGGTTGGGCCATCGAATTGCGTCGTTTTCTTGCACCGTTTGCTCTGTTTTTTGTGAACGTGCTGGCTCTATTTTTTGCATCGTTTGCTCTAATTTTACATCGTTTGACATTGCGTAGCAAATGGCCAAATTTTCAAGGGCCAAATTTATTTTTATCATGCAAAATGGCCACAAACTATTCAAAAATTGTCTCTTTTTGTTCATATAATATATATGACCACGGATTCCCATGCGTGCAGTTAGCTTCTTTTTCTTCTTCTTTTTCAAACCACCGTTTCCCACGCGTGTACACTCCAGATGCTGCGGTGGGTTTGAAAACGAGTTACTTCACATTTGACCCCGTTATTGCCATGACCAAATAACAAGTTACACTACGGCTATTTAAGCCACCCTCTGCCTCTGCCATACCTCATCCATCTCTTATCCTCTCTTCCATCTGCCCTTCTTGCTCTTCGACCACTTCTCCTTCTTCTAGCACATCCTCAGCCATGCAGTACACCGGACCAACCTACCACTTCCCACCCACCGTACCGGAGAGGCTCTAGCCTCCTGGCGTGTACGTTGAGCGCACACTACGTGTGTGGGCAATATCAAGGTGGAGGACCGCAAGGAACTTCACCGAGTTCTTCCTCACGCCCGACTACCACCACCTCCCGCGGGGATCTCCAAGGATGTTCCGTGTCGAGGAGGTCATCCAAAACGGGGCGGTGGTTGCTCTCCTTGCCCACTTCATCAACACATTCGACGCCTTCTACCTCCTCGGCCGGGTGTTTTGGTGTCTGCGAGTTCATCGCTTTCACCACCCACAACATGTTCATGGAGTACACCAACATCTTCCCCACCGCGTCCCACATGCACACTCTTCCGTACCCCATCGACAACGCCCCGGAGGAGCAGTGAAGGGCGCTCGGAGGAGCCGAGGAGGAGCGAGGTGGAGAAGGCGGCGTTTAGGGTTCTAAACCCTCTATCTATTTTTTTGAGTCTATGTTATGTTAAGTTGTAATCCCATTGAACTATGTGAGATATGCTATGGGCTTGTTGGCCCTTTTATCAAGTTCTATTATTAAGTTTCTATCTATTCTATTATGAAGTTCTTCCTAGTTTCAACTATATGATCGTGCTATGGGCTTGTTGGCCCTATCTACATGTATGTTGATTGTTTTCTTAGAGAGCTCACCTTGTTAGTAACCACCTAGTGCATGCAGCCACAACGAACCCTTCTTTTCTTACACAAGCCACAAATATGTAGCCACCTAGCTAGTGCATGCAGCCACAACATATTTGTTCAATTTATTTGTCGTAGCAAAATGGGTGCAGATGCGAGTGGATCGAAAAGGCTGCAACTGATAGTAAAAAATGATGCTCTAAATCGAGGAGACAAGTGTGAGAGAAGAGAGGAACCAGCGGCAGCGACCATCGCTGCATCCGTGGTGGCTGGCGTGCACGGAAGCGGCTCGGTCAGTGCATCGTGGCGGCACGCATCAGCGCATGCAGGCTCGGTCGGCGCATCGACGCATGCAGGCAGGCTTGTTGGGTGCATGCATAGCAGGCTTTTGTCGTGGCGGCGCGCGCAGGCGTTTAATGCAAGGGACGACCCAACGAAACCACGGCCCAATGATCGAACATCTACACCCCCAACGCGGCCCCACTCGTCAGAGTTAACGGTCAAAGCACTGACCCGACGGCGACGTCCGTTGTGACCTCTTCTGAGGGTTTCAGGCAAGGGAGTGGGGAAAAGTGAGCAAAAGTTAAGAGCGTGGGGATGGATGAGTAGAGCTAAGGAACCAGGGGCACAGATGTAAAAAAACCTTGTTTATAATATGGTAGTGAAACGAAGATGCAAAATATGAAAAAGCAAAAAGGGAAAAATGAGTTGCGAGAAAAAAAAGACCACCTCTAACTCCTCGATTGTTGGCAATGCATGGAGCCACTCCTCCAAAGAGTCACACACATCGTCAACACTCTATGTGTTAGCTGGAGGCGGCTCATGCACATGCTCTGCGCTGCCATTGGTACCCTCTGTACCGGCGTGAGGTGGGCTTTGAGAACCCGCGTCTGCTCCCACATGTACATTTGCTTGCATGTGGGAGCTCTCCGGCACATCTGAAGTGTGTGTTGCGGCCCAACAGCACCCCCTTGGTCGCTGATTTCCAGTAACTCCTCTGTGACATGGTCACTGGCGGTTCCTTGGTGATGCTGATCTATGTATGACATGAAATCAACTACTGCGTATGGTGTACTGGTCCTGAACTGCATTACAAAAACGAGAAACATAATTAAGAATTGCGACAGACAAATGTCTTATACAAAAACAAAAAAAGCAAAGTCTTTCAGTTTCAATCACTTACTGGACGCTTCCCAAACCCATCATCCAGGGTGTCCACTGCGACAACAACATAAAAGTCCATTTCATGAACAAAACAGCTCTAGGAAGCGAGTAGTTGATGGTGTCATCAACTAAGCATCCTCTTGGCACATCAAGATGGTCCATGTAAATTATCTGCAAAATGAAAAAGACACAAAAAAGAAAAGAAAACATCAGCGCCTCAAGAAAAGGTTTGCTGTTCCAAAAAAAAGAGTGGGATGTTACAGGAATGAAGGGGGTGTACCGAAAGCATTGGTAGACATCCACCAACGAGAAATTTCACTTTACCCTCATTCCTCTTACCCTGGTATTTTTTAACTTCTCTCATCACATCACACAGGATATGCTCATCCCACTCGAACTCATGGACCACACTCATATCTTGTAGGGTGTAAAGATAATCTAGGGGGGCCATGTTTCCTGTCATAGGAGCTAGGACCAAAGCCAGGCACAATAATACCCATGACCTCTCGATGGTGCCCTCATCATCATCATCTGCTTTTGATAAAACGGTAACTGTGGTGGCTATCGGAGCCCTATCCCCGCCTAGATAAACTTCAGGGAAATCAGTTTTGCCCCTCTTCCCGAACTCTACTGGTTTGGTACCAGATGGAACATTAAATATCTTCTTAACCATGCCTTTTGAAAAGTGGATCTCCTTGTGGTCATTAATCTTGCAATTCACAAAAAAAAATCAGTAGATGATGCGAGAACAAAGAAAACAAAAGGTGTTATGCAACAGAAAAGAAGTACAAAAAAAGCAAAGGTTACATACTTCAGCACACGATTCTTAGGTTCAATGTTCATAACAATGAAATGAAGAAGCTCTTCAGGAGGAGGGACCAAAGGAGATATAAAAAGCAAATCCCAGAAGCTGGACTTGCTTATTACATCTCTCTTTTTCCCTTTGATGACATTGGCTATTTCGTGCAGCCGCTTTGACGACCAACGAGTTTGGAAGATAGGCATGCTACGAAACAAGAGCAAAAATGAAAACATGGAAACTATCAACAATGCACATCTACTTATCAGAGAATGAAAAGTATTGAAGTAAAAGTTGAAGATTGCATATATAACTGCAGATAAAATGCAGGTTTGAAAGAACATTAGCTAATCCAACTAATTTCAGATAAACATGAGCTAAAAATTCATGGAAAAGTATTAGAACAATAGCTAAATTTCAGAGAAAAGATATATGTAGTTTCAGAAGCAAAACTGAGTTCCCTGTGCTATAAGCTAGCAGTACAAACATTCTTGTAGTTTTAGAAACATAAGCTACAGACATAACCTACTAACTAGTTTCAGAAAGGTAAGTTTCTCTGAAATATAGCTATTGTTTCTGAAATTACATATATGTTTGTCTGAAACTACAAACTGGATAACTGCATGAGCTACAGAAGCTTTGAACTAAAAAGAAATTACATATATGTTTCTCTGAAACTACAAACTGGATAACTGCATGAGTATTGGAACAGTAGCTTCAGAAAAATGAAACAAGGGGATCCTACAGAAACTGCACGCTCCAAAAATTTAGAAACACACCTATGAGTTTTCAGAACTATGTGCTCCAGTGCACAAATTTTCAGCAGCATAAAAACTAAAAAAAAATGATCCTGAAACTCGTTGTCGCGCCGTTGAACTACCTACAACGCCGCCGAACTACCTACAACCGCTCTGCTCCTTGTCGCACCATCGTCTCCATCATGGTGTCATGCCATTTAATTAATTTTTTTTGAGGAAAATGAACTATGAAGGTAGCTAAAACTAACTAAACGGGACTTATGGACGCCACTTATTTGCCATTTACATCCCCACCAGCCCACCTCCTCCCAGCAAATCGTTCACCAACTAAGAGGGTCCTATTTCGGTTATGTTTTGTTTCAAACAATCTGCATCCAAATTGCCAAGATCTAACACACATATCAGCCAGCAAATAACTGAACTAACATTTCAGCAACCTAACACACATATCCAATGCAACAAATGAATAAGTTCGCTCGTTTATGCTTCCATCTCAGCCAGCAAAACAAAACGCGTGTTCTACAATTCTGACGCCATTTCGTTCCTTCAGGAAAATGCATGCTCAAGAAATCGAATAGGGAAACAAAATCAATCAGTGCAGGTTGGGGCCCGACAACAAGCAGGAATAGATCACGGTGGAATTGTATCCCGCGATGGGCGCGACGAACAACAGCCTGGGTGGATCCGACGCGGCGTTGGCGTCGACCTTGGCCATGTGGTGTAACATCCCAAAATTCTAAATTTTGGAATGTTATAATAAATAAATAACTATGGTTGTTGTCTGATTGTTTGACTGATTGATTGAATGGAATTGAGTGGAAATTGAAACTTTTGAAAGTTGAATGAGAGGGAATGAAATGACTTTCCCAAACTTTCCATTTTGCATTTTTGGATCCCAATTGAACTCAAGTTTATTTCAACACCAAAACCTAGAGTGAAGATGACATGACTTCTTCCATTTTGAAATGAATAGGGTTTTGGAAAAAGAATTGAATTTTATTTGGGAAGTTTTCAAATCCAAAGCTTTATGCAACTCAATGATTTTCATGAGGGAAGATAAAATGACTTCTTCAATTATATGAAATAGGAGTTGGAAGTTATAATGAATCAATTTGAAAATCATTTGAAAGTGCTTTGAAACCCTCTTTCAAATTTTGAGTTTTGAATTTGAATTTCAAACTTTGGCATGTGGGAAACATTTCAAAAAAAACTAAGCCTGATAAATACTTGATCAAAAGTATGAGAGGAGCAAACATGACACTCCAAAAATATCAGAGGAAACAATGCCAAAAGATTTGGATTCAAATCTGAAATTTATTTGAATTTGAAAAAAAAAAATTTTTATGAAGTTTGGATTTTGACTTTGGAAAAATGTTCAAATGAAAGGGAATATTCCCCTGATCATTTTGGTATATATATACCCTATATAAATTATTTATAGTTTAGGTTTTATTTTTGTTTTTGTTTTAATTAAAAAATAAATAAATAAAAGAAAACCCCTGGCGCCAGCCAGCCACCCCAGCCCAGCCAGTGAACCCCCCAGCAGAGCCCACGGCGCTTGCCCACAGCCGCCAATGAGCCGCCCAGCTCCCCTCTCCCTCCCCTCGCGCCGAACCCTCTTCCGATCGGTCGACCGACCCCTCGCCTCTCTCTCCTCTCTCGACCCGTGGACCCCACCCCTTCTTCTTCCCCCCCCACGCCACACCGATCTCATGGGAGATCGCGGATCCCGAAGGATCCGGATCCCCGATCGCCCGATCCCTTCCTTCCCGACGAGGCCCCGCCCTATAAAGCCCCCCCCGCACCCGTTTCCCCCTCGCCCCTCGCGGACCTCCTCTCCCTCCCGCTCGTGCTCGCTGGAGCCGAAGCCCGACCGCCGCCATTGTCGCCGCCATCGACGCCTGGTCCTCCCGAACACCCCGACCCCACCGAACTCCTCACCGGCCTCCCGCACCAAGACGGCGACTCGCCGAGCTCCCGACCTTCGGAGCCCCGACGCACTTCCGCCGCCCCGCCGCCGCCGCCGGACTCGGTAAGACACCGAATCATCCTCCCCGTCCGATCCATCTTAGACGGCCACGATTAGAACCCCCGAAGGGGTATGATTTTATTAAAAGAACCGGCCGGTTCGTCCGGTTTATTTGTTAGGGCTTTAGTCGATTAGCCGGCCCGTTTTTAGTTTTAACCCGAGGCCCATTTAGACTAAATTACGCTCAGGGCACAGTTTAGGCCCATTAGGCCTTTTCTTTTTATTTTTGATTTTCTGATTTAGCAGAATAGTTTCTGTTTTCAAAAATTCATATCTTTTATTCTGTTTAATATTTTTGAGTGATTCTTTTTTTTGTTGGATTGCAAATTTTATGTAGTTTCTGAAAAATATATATTTAGCTATGTTAAAAATAATTAAAAATGCTTTAATATTGTTTTAGTCAGAATAGTAAATCTGCTATAATTTTAGTTAGAAAAATAATTTTTGCATGATTCTTTTTGTCACCACTTTATTTTGACATTGCCAAACCCTAGAAATTAATTTGGGTATTTTAGGATTAATAAATAATTAGTTTTAGACAGAATCCAATTAATCCTAATTAATTAACTAGTTCTGTTTTCCTAATTAATTAATTAGTAAATTAATTTATTTTTAACTTGTGATTAGTTATTCTAGGTTAGTTTTGTCATTCCATTAGATGAACTTTTATTCATAATTAATAAAAGTTTTAAATTGTTTTTCTTAATAGAAATTGGATTAGGCCTAAAATGAGTTTCATAATAGCTATTTAATTAATTCTTTTTGCTCCTAGTTGCTTAGTGAAACCTTTTCTGTTAAGTTAACTTAAAATCATGATTAGGTTATATTAAGGAAATTTTGTTATATAAAAAAACTATTTTTGTTATTCTTGGAGAAGGGAAAAACTTTGAATGGGTTTCTTTGAGTTTTCTTTTTGGATTTGGTTTTGAGTGTTTTGTTGTGGTATGTTACTTTTGTTATGTTGTGTTTTGTGATCCTATTGCTATGAGCTTATTATAGTTATTGTTTGCCTCGGTAGAATTTCCGGAGTGCGAAGATTTCTACCACGAAACCCTAGTTCTTTCGAAGATCGTCAACCAGGCAAGTTCACTTTGACCATGCTTTCTTACCTATGTTTTATTGCAATTAGTGGCACCTTTGCAACCACCCCTCAGTAGTGTTATTGAATCCTTGTAGTTGAGTAGTATGCATGAGGTAGGAACCCATCACCCTGTTACCAAGCCCGGGACGTTATTTCTTTTAATGCTACGCTATAGTAGACGGGGTTTGGTATGAGTGCACGGGAGTGGTGTGAGAGTGGAGGATCTACGTCAATGACGACAACTCCATGATGGAATCTGCAAGGACTGCATCTTCAAGACCTCAAGACTTCAAGACTCGAGACAGGATTTCAATACACACTCTTTGGGTGAAGGACGGTTGACGGGCAGCCCTGGAGAAACCAGTGGTTGGCGGGATGCATGGAGAAGCGCCATGACATCTCATGAAAGCTTCACCCAGACTCAAAGAGACGGAAGAATACTTCACGCCGGAAGCTTACTGTGCAACCGCAAGTCATTATGGGCTCGCTTGGTTGACCTTGGTTGTGACTCTGGCTGGGACGGTACTAGCAGATGTAGAAGGACGGTAGGATTGGATGGGTACCGGACGGTGGCGGAGAAACTCTTTGGAAGACCATGTTTGGTCATCTTGTTCTCAAACACTCTGAAGTGCGAGAACGTAAAGAGAGATCGAATCTTGCGGGTAAAGTGTACAAACCTCTGCAGAGGGTATAAACCTAATCGATTAGCCGTGTCCCGATTACGGACAATTTGAGCATCTGGACTTGGATCTATCTCGGAACTCTCAACACGGATTGATAACTTAATTGTGGGCAACTTATGATGATTTTGGGCTATGAGACATCGGTTGGCGGAACCATGTCATGATAGAGAACTCTATAGAGCAGGCTTCATTTATTCCTTTGATGTAGGGAAAATAAAACCAGCTTTTATGCAAACAAAACTCAGATCTGAGCCATAAAGCCTCTGCATATAGTATAGTTTTATCATCTGTTCTTTTATTGTGATCTTGCGGTACATTCAATGTCTTGACCTACACGGCTGCAACGTATCATGTTGCAGATATTTCCTCGACGAGTAAGAGTTACGATACAGGTTACGGTCTACACTCAACCTGCCGATGGCGTTGATGGGACTCCATACCCGTTTGATTGTTTCATGAGTATTATGAGGTATATATCAGTTTTACGTTATTTATGCATGTGATTGCACTTTGATATATACATTGATGTCTGTGTGTGCCAAACATACTGATCCGAGGATGGCACAATAATACGTAGGCTTGACCGTCTCGAGGTCGGGTCGCTCTGAAATGGTATCGAGCACATGTTGGTGTGGGGCGTGACCCTAGAAATCGGAAAGCCCTTGGACAGGATATCTCCAAAAACTTTATTTTCAAAAGACTCTTACTCCTCATCTTTTCTGATTTTATCAAATTGACCCTCTCACCTCAAATAGTTAGAATATACCCCTTATGCTTTGATCACCAGGAGGATCAATCAAGACGCTCAAGAAGGATTTGATATCGGAGAACTGATGACCCCTTCAGAGTAAAGAGGATTTCACCATGTATTAGAAGCTAGAACAGTTGAAGACTCCGAAGACTTGAAAGGATCTGAAGAATTATTAGATCTTTAGAAGACCAAACCCCTGTTATACACCTACGTTAGAAGCGATGATTTGTGAGCTGTCATTTGTTTGATGTTTTCCGACAGCCCCAAAATAAAACCTGTTTCTTCAAAAACTATTGTTTGTATTGTGTGTATATCCCTCCCCACCTCTCTCTCATCTCACCCTAAAACCCTTGAACCCCATAGATGATGAAAGAAGTTGGACTAATATTCTGGATCAAGACTCAGCCCGAGGCGAGCTATGGATGCGAACATGGAAACCCACTTTGGGAGCAATTTGGTTTCAAGGAGGTATGAGGTCCAATACGCTCTTGATTTTACTGAAAGTGCTGCAACCTGGTGGAAAATGCATCAAGCCATACAGGAGTTAATGGAGCAAGAACTTGGGAGGAATTCAAGAAGACCCCGATGAGATCACGTCTCATCCGGAAGCACTATGATAACCCAAAGAAGAAACCTTGTGCTGCAAGATTTATGGAGAAATAGGACACACCGGGAGGAACACAAGGATGGATGCCCTCATTGTGAGGAGAAACACCCGGTGAGGAATGCCCAACTAGCTGGTGACTTGCTTCTGTGTGAAGGAACCACCCACTACCGGTGCAGTGTCACATTTACTCCAGGTGCAACAAACTATTCAAGCAGGAAGATGGAATGAAAGAAGCCCTCAAAGAAGATCTAGAAGAACCAGTAATGACTGAAAGTGTTGAAGACCTGGATGGAGAAGGTCTCAACAGATTTTACCCCAATGCCTGCTATTCATGTGGAGAAGAAGGACATTTTTCACAGTATTGCACCAAGGAAAGAAAAGAGTATCCGGGATACTTCCCGACGGAAGCAATAGAGTTTGATCCACAGGGAATAGAAGGATTGATCAGAACGAGGAAACCCAGGAAGAGAAAACAAAGACACCCTCAGAACAACCCAATTTCTGCAAATAGGGACAAGAGTCATATTACCTGTTTTGAATGTAAGGACGTCGGGCATTATGCCAATCAATGTCCCGAAAGGAAGCAAGGAACTCAAGGAGCAGGCACCATCTCCAAGAAGCCCAAAGACTTGTCGAAAGTCATTTGTTTTCGCTGCAAGGAAACAGGGCATTATGCTACTAAATGTTCCGACAAGACGAAAGCTGGAGCTGAGTAGTTGGAATTTTGATTATGGAGTAGTAGAGAGCAATTTCATTTTCATGAGCTCAATGAGTTGAGTAATAGATTACCCTGAGATTGTAATAGTTCATGACTCAATAAAGTTGTAATGTCACATGCTGAAATCTTAAGGAGTTGTGATGCATAAATTGGATATTGGAAATTGAGTTTGAAGTTTTGATATGAATGTGTGCCCAGGAGATAAGTACCTTACTCTGAGCATCATTTCTGTTTCACAAACTGCAGATGACGACCCTTTACGAGTCTTTCCTTAAAGGTCCGGAAACCATCATGACCCTGACAAGTGATCATGATTACCCAAGATCTGAAGGACATGATGAAGCATATTCACCTTGAAGGAGATGCAGTCTACAAAGGCTACCCCTTCATGCATAAGGGAGTGGAACTTTGGTATGTGGAGGTACACCTCCACCATTTGAAAGGAGTTTGCCCAAAAATGATGGGGCAGTACTTCTCCATTTCACGTGTGCCACAAGCAACTTTCTTCGATGCTGTTCGTGAAGCAGCCATGGAAGCCATATGTCAGATCGGAGAAATACTTGAAGCAAGACTCCGTCATACTCAGGAATACCTAAGTGAAGTGCATACGGAGATGATGGAGGTGAAGCTTAAGGCCACCACAATGAACCAGAAGATTGAAGAATTCAAGGCACATGTCGCACAATTCCAGTGGGACTGAAGAATCCTCAAGGAGGAAAGGAATGGAAGTAATGTCTGACCATACCGAACCATGTGGGTGGCAGCATTTGTAACAAAGTACTTATTGGAATTTGGATTCACGAAAAAAAATGATTAAGGATGTAATGAAAGATTGATATGAGAATAATGAGATGTTATGGATAAACTTGTGCATTTATTTTAGTCATAGTACTCTGTAAAACCACAGGATCAATGAAGAAAGAAATGTGTTATTCATGACGGTCCATAGGAGGAAGCTGGACAAAATAAATTGGAGTTTTGTTCTTGATATGATGGTATGAAGTAACAGAGTACTATTGGAATTAAAGAAGGTGTAACAAGAGAATTACTCCAAAGATGAGTTCAAACTGCACTAGTATTGAAGTGGGCCATAACCCACAGGCCCAGGATTTTGAAAGGAACAGATGTACCCTTGATAAAGGAGTATATTTGGAAGAATCAGTGATCCAATCAGCATACGTTTCGTAGGTTACGCAAAAAAAACCTAAGAGTGGTGAAGTAAACGATAGATGTTTTGTTTGGCTTGCAGAACCCATGGATTTACTCAAACCCAGTTCGTGGACAAGAGAAATTCTGCAATGCTTGTGAGAATGACCGAGTGTTAGAATACGGGATTCGCTAAACCTTATACAGGGTAATGATCTGGGTGCGGAATGGATTGATCACCATACCGACTTACTCGTATCTTTCGCTCTTGCTATTTGGAATGGTAAATCTGAGAGACTTAACCATAGTAGAGTGACGACGCTCGTTGAAGCCTTGTCTAAGCCCTAGGGTGGTAGGATGATAAGCCCATGTACATGGCAGCTGTTGCCAAACGTAGGTTATACGGTGAGGTTCAACCCAGACCCGTTTTCTGCAAGAGAAACCATAAATTTTTAGACCACCATGAGTATTTCGATAGCTGTCTAGAATGGACACAGACCTATCAGCTAAGAAGATTCAGTCTCTGACGAACCACAACTTTGACGAACCGACCCAAGCTTTTGAGGAAAAATTTACGCTCCTAACAGAAGAGCGTTAATGAAGGAGTTATTGTAAGTTATGTGAAGAGACATACATTGTCAGTCCTCCAGAGGAAGTATCTGAGTTTATTGGAACCGTAACCTTGATTTTAAGTGTGGTAGCCCACCTGACCTTTCTGACCAGAACATTTGCTAGAAGACCCCCAACCCCTAACCTTTTCTTGTTAGCCTCTTGAATCTCGAGGACGAGATTCATTTTAAGTGTAGGTTTGTAACATCCCAAAATTCTAAATTTTGGAATGTTATAATAAATAAATAACTATGGTTGTTGTCGATTGTTTGGTGATTGATTGAATGGAATTGAGTGGAAATTGAAACTTTTGAAAGTTGAATGAGAGGGAATGAAATGACTTTCCCAAACTTTCCATTTTGCATTTTTGGATCCCAATTGAACTCAAGTTTATTTCAACACCAAAACCTAGAGTGAAGATGACATGACTTCTTCCATTTTGAAATGAATAGGGTTTTGGAAAAAGAATTGAATTTTATTTGGGAAGTTTTCAAATCCAAAGCTTTATGCAACTCAATGATTTTCATGAGGAAGATAAAATGACTTCTTCAATTATATGAAATAGGAGTTGGAAGTTATAATGAATCAATTTGAAAATCATTTGAAAGTGCTTTGAAACCCTCTTTCAAATTTTGAGTTTTGAATTTGAATTTCAAACTTTGGCATGTGGGAAACATTTCAAAAAAACTAAGCCCGATAAATACTTGATCAAAAGTATGAGAGGAGCAAACATGACACTCCAAAATATCAGAGGAAACAATGCCAAAAGATTTGGATTCAAATCTGAAATTTATTTGAATTTGAAAAAATAAATTTTTATGAAGTTTGGATTTTGACTTTGGAAAATGTTCAAATGAAAGGAATATTCCCTGATCATTTTGGTATATATATACCCTATATAAATTATTTATAGTTTAGGTTTTATTTTTGTTTTGTTTTAATTAAAAAAAAAAAAAAAAACCCCTGGCGCCAGCCAAAGCCACCCCAGCCCAGCCAGTGTGAACCCCCATCTGGCCGTGCCCACGGCACCCACCCACCAGCCAATGAGCCGCCCAGCTCCCCTCTCCCTCCTCGCGCCCAACCCTCTTCCGATCGGTCGACCGAGCCCCTCGCCTCTCTCTCTCTCTCGACCCGTGGACCCCACCCCTTCTTCTTCCCGCCCCACGCCACACCGATCTCGCTGAGATCGCGGATCGAAGGATCCGGATCCCCGATCGCCCCGATCCCTTCCTTCCCGACGAGGCCCCGCCCTATAAAGCCCCTCCCCGCACCCGTTTCCCCCCTCGCCTCGCGGACCTCCTCTCCCTCCCGCTCGTGCTCGCGGAGCCGAAGCCCAGACCGCCGCCATTGTCGCCGCCATCGACGCCTGGTCCTCCCGAACACCCCGACCCCACCGAACTCCTCACGGCCTCCTCAAGACCAAGACGGCGACTCGCGGAGCTCCCCGACTTCGGAGCCCCCGACGACTTCCGCCGCCGCCGCCGCCGTCGCCGGACTCCGGTAAGACACCGGAATCATCCTCCCCCGTCCGATCCATCTTAGATGGCCACGATTAGAACCCCCGAAGGGGTATGATTTTATTAAAAGAACCGGCCGATTCGTCCGGTTTATTTGTTAGGGCTTTAGTCGATTAGCCGGCCCGTTTTTAGTTTTAACCCGAGGCCCATTTAGACTAAATTACGCTCAGGGCACAGTTTAGGCCCATTAGGCCTTTTCTTTTTATTTTTGATTTTCTGATTTAGCAGAATAGTTTCTGTTTTCAAAAATTCATATCTTTTATTCTGTTTAATATTTTTGAGTGATTCTTTTTTTTGTTGGATTGCAAATTTTATGTAGTTTCTGAAAAATATATATTTAGCTATGTTAAAAATAATTAAAAATGCTTTAATATTGTTTTAGTCAGAATAGTAAATCTGCTATAATTTTAGTTAGAAAAATAATTTTTGCATGATTCTTTTGTCACCACTTTATTTTGACATTGCCAAACCCTAGAAATTAATTTGGGTATTTTAGGATTAATAAATAATTAGTTTTAGACAGAATCCAATTAATCCTAATTAATTAACTAGTTCCTGTTTTCCTAATTAATTAATTAGTAAATTAATTTATTTTTAACTTGTGATTAGTTATTCTAGGTTAGTTTTTTCATTCCATTAGATGAACTTTTATTCATAATTAATAAAAGTTTTAAATTGTTTTTCTTAATAGAAATTGGATTAGGCCTAAAATGAGTTTCATAATAGCTATTTAATTAATTCTTTTTGCTCCTAGTTGCTTAGTGAAACCTTTTCTGTTAAGTTAACTTAAAATCATGATTAGGTTATATTAAGGAAATTTTGTTATATAAAAAAACTATTTTTGTTATTCTTGGAGAAGGGAAAAACTTTGAATGGGTTTCTTTGAGTTTTCTTTTTGGATTTGGTTTTGAGTGTTTTGTTGTGGTATGTTACTTTTGTTATGTTGTGTTTTGTGATCCTATTGCTATGAGCTTATTATAGTTATTGTTTGCCTCGGTAGAATTTCCGGAGTGCGAAGATTTCTACCACGAAACCCTAGTTCTTTCGAAGATCGTCAACCAGGCAAGTTCACTTTGACCATGCTTTCTTACCTATGTTTTATTGCAATTAGTGGCACCTTTGCAACCACCCTCAAGAGTGTTATTGAATCCTTGTAGTTGAGTAGTATGCATGAGGTAGGAACCCATCACCCTGTTACCAAGCCCGGACGTTATTTCTTTTAATGCTACGCTATAGTAGACGGGTTTGGTATGAGTGCACGGAGTGGTGTGAGAGTGGAGGATCTACGCCAATGACGATAACTCCATGATGGAATCTGCAAGGACTGCATCTTCAAGACCTCAAGACTTCAAGACTCGAGACAGATTTCAATACACACCATTGGGTGAAGGACGGTTGACGGGCAGCCTGGAGAAACCAGTGGTTGGCGGGATGCATGGAGAAGCGCCATGACATCTCGCGGAAAGCTTCACCCAGACTCAAAGAGACGGAAGAATACTTCACGCCGGAAGCTTACGTGCAACCGCAAGTCATTATGGGCTCTGGCTTGGTTGACCTTGGTTGTGACTCTGGCTGGGACGGTACTAGCAGATGTAGAAGGACGGTAGGATTGGATGGGTACCGGACAGTGGCCAGAGAAACTCTTTGGAAGACCATGTTTCGGTCATCTTGTTCTCAAACACTCTGAAGTGCGAGAACGTAAAGAGAGAGATCGAATCTTGCGGGTAAAGTGTACAAACCTCTGCAGAGGGTATAAACCTAATCGATTAGCCGTGTCCCCGGTTACGGACAATTTGAGCATCTGGACTTGGATCTATCTCGGAACTCTCAACACCGGATTGATAACTTAATTGTGGGCAACTTATGATGATTTTTGGGCTATGAGACATCGGTTGGCGGAACCATGTCATGATAGAGAACTCTATAGAGCAGGCTTCATTTATTCCTTTGATGTAGGGAAAATAAAACCAGCTTTTATGCAAACAAAACTCAGATACAGAGCCATAAAGCCTACTGCATATAGTATAGTTTTATCATCTGTTCTTTTATTGTGATCTTGCCGGTACATTCAATGTACTGACCTACACGGCTGCAACGTATCATGTTGCAGATATTTCCTCGACAGTAAGAGTTACGATCTGAGGTTACGGTCTACACTCAACCTGCCGATGGCGTTGATGGGACTCCATACCCGTTTGATTGTTTCCGCTGAGTATTATGAGGTATATATCAGTTTTACATTATTTATGCATGTGATTGCACTTTGATATATACATTGATGTACTGTGTGTGCCAGCATACTGATCCAGGGATGGCACAGTAACACAGAGGCTTGACCGTCTGAGGTCGGGTCGCTACATGTGGAGCGTGTAGAACTGTTGGGGACCGTAGTAATTCAAAAAAAAAATCTACGATCATGCAAAATCTATCTAGGAGAAGCATAGCAACGAGCGGGGAGAGTGTGTCCACGTACCCTCGTAGACCAAAAGCGGAAGCGTTTATCAATGCGGTTGATGTAGTAGTACACCTTCACGATCCGTCCCGATCAAGTACCGAACGAACGGCACCTCCGCGTGCAGCACATGTTCAGCTCGATGACGTCCTCCCCTTCTTGATCCAGCAAGAGGGGCAAAGTAGTAGATGAGTTCCGACAGCACGACGGCGTGGTGACGGTGTTGGTGAAGAACAATCTCCGCAGGGCTTCGCCTAAGCACTATGAAAACTATTGATGGAGGATAAACTGGAGGGGACGGGTGTAGGACCTTGAAGTATGTCTAGAGGGGGGGGGGTGATTAGACTACTTGACCAATAAAAACTTAACCTTTTCCCAATTTTAGACTTTGGCAGATTTTAGCTATTTTAGAACAAGTCAAGCAATCTTCACACAATTCAAGCAAGCATGCAAAGAGTATATAGGCAACGAAAAATAAAGCATGCAACTTGAAAGAATGTACAGGGAAGGGTTTGGAGGATTCAAACACAATTTGGAGACACGGATGTTTTTGTCGTGGTTCCGATAGGTGGTGCTATCGTACTTCCACGTTGGTGGAGACTTCAACCCATGTAGGGTAACAGTTGCGCGAGTCCAGGGAGGGCTCCACCCACGAAGGGTCCACTAAGTAGCAACCTTGTCTATCCCACCATGGCCGTCGCCCACAAAGGACTTGCCTCACTAGCGGTAGATCTTCACGAAGTAGGCGATCTCCTTGCCCTTACAAACTCCTTGGTTCAACTCCACAATCTTGTCGGAGGCTCCCAAGTGACACCTAGCCAATCTAGGAGACACCACTCTCCAAGAAGTAACAAATGGTGTGTTGATGATGAACTCCTTGCTCTTGTGCTTCAAATGATAGTCTCCCCAACACTCAACTCTCTCTCACAGGATTGGATTTGGTGGAAAGAAGATTTGAGTGGAAAGCAACTTGGGGAAGGCTAGAGATCAAGATTCATATGGTTGGAATGGAATATCTTGGCCTCAACACATGAGTAGGTGGTTCTCTCTCAGAACTGGTAAGTTGGAAGTGTAGGCTTGTTCTGATGGCTCTCTCCACGAATGAAGAGGAGGTGGAGGGGTATATATAGCCTCCACACAAAATCTAACCGTTACACATAATTTACCAAACTCGGTGGGACCAAATTATCAAACTCGGTCAGACCGATTTAGTAAACCTAGTGACCGTTAGGATTTTCGGTGGGACTAACATGCATCTCGGTAGGACCGATTTGGTTAGGGTTAGGGCATAACTTAATCTCGGTGAGACCGATTACACAAACTCGGTGAGACCGAATTTGGTAATTAGCTAACCAGAGAGTTGGTCAGGTAAACTCGGTGGGACCGATTTGCTCTTTCGGTGAGACCGAAAAGTTATAAAAGGGAAACAGAGAGTTTACATTGTAATCTCGGTGGGACCGATTCGCTCTTTCGGTTAGACCGAAAAGTTACGAAGGGGAAACAGAGAGATTACAATCCCATCTCGGTGAGACCGAGATCCCTATCGGTGAAACCGATTTGCCTAGGGTTTGTGGCAGTGGCTATGACATCTGAACTCGGTGGCGCCGGATAGAAAGAATCGGTAGGGCCGAGTTTGACTTTGGGTTTAGGTCATTTGTGGATGTGAGAAAGTAGTGGAGGGTTTTGGAGCATATCACTAATCACATGGAGCAAAAGGCTCATTAAGCAACACCTCACCCCTTCTTCATAGTATTGGCTTTTCCTATAGACTCAATGTGATCTTGGATCACTAAAATGTAAAATGTAGAGTCTTGAGCTTTTGAGCTTGAGCCAATCTTTTGTCCTTAATATTTTGAGGGATCCACTTTCATCATCCATGCCATGCCATTCATTGAGCTTTCCTGAAATATTCATCTTGGAATAGTATTAGCTCAATGAGCTATATGTTGTTATGAATTACGAAAACCACCTAGGGATAGTTGCACTTTCAATCTCCCCCTTTTTGGTAATTGATGACAACATATAGATCAAAGCTTCGACAAATGATAATAGAATTGAAAAACACCATCGCTTTGAGAAGTATGTGATAAGCAAGAGCTCCCCCTAAATTTGTGCATATCTTAAGATTTGCTTTGGACTGCAAATGCACAAGAAATTAGGCTCATGGGTTACTCTTCCATGTCACATACATCTTGGTGGAGCGCTCAAAATAATAACGATTGAATACATGCACTCATCACCAAGCATAGTGAATGATCATATAAGGATAAATAAGATAATATTATAAAAGGCATAAGTGTAGCTTATGATCAAACACATGATCATCAATGTCTCACAGGTAATGCATAGTATCTCAAGCAATCAAAACGCAAAAGAAGTTCAACCAGGAAGACAAGAGAGAACAAAAGAAAATCTCTCTCTCTCGAGAAGCCTATGATCTATACATTTTTCTCCCCCTTTGGCAACAAGTTACCAAAAAGTTCCTAGAAAATGCATAGTACTATGTCGTCTCTCAGTCTTGGTCTTCTGGTGGTGGTGTAGACAGGACTCCAAGGATGAACGCATCAGTAGACGTGGTAGGAGCTGGAGAAGTTGGAGCTGGAGCTGGTTGAGCTGGTGCTGTAGATGGAGCTGAAGTAGTGGCTCTAGTGTCTGGAGTTGGTACTGCAGCTGACCTCTGAGCTCTAGGCACTCTGGCAAATGCATCAGTTGTCGTCTTGCCCTTCCTCTCCTGCATATCATCTTGTAACTGCTCCACACGGTGATGAATCTCAGTCACTTTGACATCAAGATCATAGAATTTTTGTTCCATGATTCTCTCCAGGCTCTCCTGGTTTTGAGTTAGGGTGGCCAACCCCTTCTCAATCCGCAGAGATGATGCTATTAAGTAACCAAGCTGCTCCTGCTTGTTCTTCAGAAAGTAGTCAGATGCCTCTGCTTGAGTTGGCATCTTTGCAGCTTTCTCTTTCCTTGCCTTCTCCTTTCTCTCCTGAGCTTGCACTGATGATGGTTCATTCTCGGTCATGACAACTCGATTGTCCTCAAAATCAGGATAGAGAACCATGTGTTCCTTATCCAAAAGATACTTTCCCGTGCCCATCTTCGAGTTTATCAACTCCTGAATCTGTGGGGCATAACCACAGCTTCTCTTCTGATCTGCTGCTGTCCTCTTGATTGTCTCGACTATGAGGCTCATGACCTTGAATTTCTGAGGCACATCAAAAACATGAAGCAAATTGATTGCATGTCCTCTAATCATGTTATGGTCACCTGATTTGGGCAATAGAGTATGCCTTAAGATCCAGTTGATCGTAGGCAGCCCTGACAGCAGAAAATGGACTGATCCAAACTTGAAGTTCTCAAGTGCATCATCGGGGATCTCCTTGTGCATGTGAGACATTGTGCTATGATCCATTTTCTTCTTTCCATATATGTCCAGGTCATCCTCACTTTCCTTTGGGGCATTGATCAAACTTGCCCATTCCTCTATGGTAGAGTGATATCTGGTTCCTTCTGACATCCACACTATCCTGCCATCTGGATAGAAGTGTGCTATGGAGTAGAATTGCATGATAAGTTCATCGTTCCAGTTGGTGAGCTTCTGCCCAACAAAATCAACAACTCCACAAGCACTGAAGCTGTCATAAACTCCAGGGTAGTGTTCTGCATTCTCCTTCATGTAGGTCCAGTTGACCCATCTCATATCGCAAACTATGGGCTTATTATCTAGCAGGACAGTCTCATAAAAGTCCCGCTGCTCCTTGGTGTGGAACCTGTAATCCATTGCAGTCCTTCTCCTCGTGGCATATGGATCTGTCTCTCTCCATAGCCTCAATCCATTATCTCTCCTGATCTTCATGTTTTCAGCCACAGGATGAGCATCGTTGTGGTCTGGGATCTTGGGTTTGAGCTTCCTTAGGACCTGCCCTTCTTCTTCTTCTTCAGCTTCAACCTCAGGCAATGGGGCCTTGTTCTTTTCAGCTGCTGGTATGCTCCTGGTATTCCTCTTGGGTGCATTCTTGGGCTTGGAGGCAGCTTTGGGCTTGGAAGTTGCAGCCCCTGACTTGATAGCATCACCCATCAGCTTTTGTGCCTTGGGTGCAGGCTCTGCAACCTCTTCTTCTTCTTCCTCTTCCATCATGGAAGGCTTCCCTATCACTCTTGCCATGGTCTTCTTGACCCTTTCTTTCCTTTTCTTTCCCTCTGCAGCAACAGGCTCTTTGGGTTGAGATTCCAAAGAAGCTTGAGTAGACACTCTAGCTTTGGACATTGGTTGTGCACTTTGCTGGCCTTTTGATTTTCAAGCCGGGCTTCACTGCAGATGAACTGATCTCCTCTTGAGCACTTTCTTCTTGGAGCTTGCCTCATCCTCAACTGCCACGTAATCCTCATCCTCAGACTCTGAGGTCTTCTTCTTTCTTGATCTTGTGGCAGCCTTAGGCAAATTTCTCGGAGTGCTTCTGCTCCCCTCATCTGAGCTGCTTGAGGGACTAGTGCCCTCGCTCAATTGGATCTACTCTTCAGATTTGTTCTGGCTGTCACTATGATCTGACATGCTGTCCAACTGACTGCTGACTGAAGGAAATATGCCCTAGAGGCAATAATAAAGTTATTATTTATTTCCTTATTTCATGATAAATGTTTATTATTCATGCTAGAATTGTATTAACCGGAAACATAATACATGTGTGAATACATAAGACAAACATAGTGTCACTAGTATGCCTCTACTTGACTAGCTCGTTGAATCAAAGATGGTTAAGTTTCCTAGCCATAGACATGAGTTGTCATTTGATTAACGGGATCACATCATTAGGAGAATGATGTGATTGACATGACCCATTCCGTTAGCCTAGCACATGATCGTTTAGTATGTTGCTATTGCTTTCTTCATGACTTATACATGTTCTCGTAACTATGAGATTATGCAACTCCGTTTACGGAGGAACACTTTGGTGCTACCAAACGTCACAACGAACTGGGTGATTATAAAGGAGTACTACAGGTGTCTTCAAAGGTACATGTTGGGTTGGCGTATTTGAGATTAGGTTTTGTCACTCCGATTGTCGGAGAGGTATCTCTGGGCCTTCTCGGTAATACTCATCACCTAAGCCTTGCAAGCATTGTAACTAATGAGTTAGTTATGAGATGATGTATTACGGAACGAGTAAAGAGACTTGCCGGTAACGAGATTGAACTAGGTATTGGATACCGACGATCGAATCTCGGGCAAGTAACATACCGATGACAAAGGGAACAAAGTATGTTGTTATGCGGTTTGACCGATAAAGATCTTCGTAGAATATGTAGGAGCCAATATGGGCATCCAGGTTCCGCTATTGGTTATTGACCAAGAATAGTTCTAGGTCATGTCTACATAGTTCTCGAACCCGTAGGGTCCGCACGCTTAAGGTTTCGATGATAGTTATATTATGAGTTTATGAGTTTTGATGTACCGAAGGAGTTCGAGTCCCGGATGAGATCGGGGACATGACGAGGAGTCTCGAAATGGTCGAGACGTAAAGATCGATATATTGGACGACTATATTCGAGTTCGGAAAGGTTCCAATGATTCGGTATTTTCGAGTACCGGAGAGTTACGGGAATTCGCCGGGAGAAGTATTGGGCCTTATTGGGCCCTGCGGGAAAGAGAGAGGGCTGCCTAGGGCAGGCGCGCGCCCAAGGCCTAGTCCGAATTGGACTAGGGAGGGGCCGCACCTCTTCTCTTCCCTTCCTTCTCTCCTACTCCTACTAGGAAAGGAGGAGTCCTACTCCGGTGGGAGTAGGACTCCCCCTGGCGCCTCCTCCCTTTGGCCGCCACCTCCTCCTTGCTCCTTTATATACGGGGCAGGGGGCACCCCATGACACACAAGTTGATCTACGGATCGTTCCTTAGCCGTGTGCGGTGCCCCCTCCACCATATTCCACTTCGGTCATATCGTCAGAGAGCTTAGGCGAAGCCTGCGCCGGAGAAGTCATATCGTCAGCGGAGCTTAGGCGAAGCCCTGCGTCGGTGGAGCATCAACATCGCCACCACGCCGTCAGGTCTGACGGAACTCATCCCGACACTTTGCTGGATCGGAGTTCGGGATCGCCATCGAGCTGAACGTGTGCGAACTCGGAGGTGCCGACGTTCGGTGCTTGGATCGGTCGGATCGTGAAGACGCACGACTACATCAACCGCGTTGTTATAACGCTTCGCTTTCGGTCTACGAGGGTACGTGGACGGACACTCTTCCCTCTCGTTGCTATGCCATCACCATGGTCTTGCGTGTTCGTAGGAAATTTTTTGAAATTACTACGTTCCCCAACACTGACCCTGTGAATAGTTATAGATGAGGTAGAGTGGATGAGCATCAAAAAATGCAGAGATTTTTGCAAAAGAATGATTCAAAAAACTTAGTTTTAGTTTCCCACTGAAAACATTTCGGATCTACCGATTTTCAAACTCGGTGATACCGAAGCAGTTTTGGAACCTAAACTAGTGAACTCGGTCAGACCGAGTCACAGTTCGGTGGCACCGAGATTGCTAGGGTTTCACAAAGTTCGGAAATCGTTCACACCGATTTGCAATTCTCGATCAGACCGAGACTTACAAGTGCAATGGCATCAGCCAAATCGGTGGGACCGAGTTTTTCAACTCAGTGGGTCCGAGATGGTTTCGGCGGAAACCTAACCCTAAAATTTTGAATCGCAACTATTCTAAGGATTGATTTGACAGGATAGGAGTGATTCAATCGTGGCAAGATGCATAATGTACACAATGTGCTGAGAATCGGACGAGGAAAGCACTGTGATCGAGTCCATACCCTAGTTCGGCGGGAACTCGCTACGGCGGCAACGGCGGAGTAGAATTCCGTTGACGGCGGCGGAGACCAGCGACTGGAGGCGGCTGGCGACGAAGTCGACGATCCGTAGACCAAGTTTGCAGAGCGAGCTATGCGCGGGCGCGAGGATTCGTAGAAAGTTTTACAAATTTTGCCCGTGCGATATATATAGCCCGACCCTGTCGGTGTGACCGAGTGTTACAACTCGGTGGCACCGAGATGCAAAACTGTGAACAGTTATAGCAACTCGGTGTGACCGAAAAGTACAAATAGGTTGCACTGAGATGAAAACCTAGATCGACTTAGTAATCTCGGTATGACCGAAATGGAGGAATCGGTCAGACCAAAAATCACAAAGAAGTTTTGGAAGTTTAAGTCTATGACGAATCGGGGACTCCGAGTGCTCCTCACACAGAGTGGTTCGAATCTAACTTGATCAAATTTTGTGATGTAGCATGAATAGAGTTTGAGACAAGAAAAGCATAGATAGCTAGAGAAGGTTCTTAGGCATTCTTGTCCATCCACTTGGCCAAAGAAAGAAAAGCCAAACAATCAAAACAACAAGTGGATGTCCTCGAATGAGTGAAATATGCAACCAACATGCTCACACAATAAAATGACAAATGAAATATGTGACAAAGCATGCACAACCAATTCTAGCATCTATCAAACAATTGGCGATGACTAGGTCATCTATATATGAGTATATTGACTTAGGAGTCAAATGAGAACATTTGATCATAGGTCATACTCATCGTTTAAGCTCAAGTGGGGTTACCACTTTTACATAAAGCATTTATGTGTTCACATCATTAGAGTTGCTTTGACTCAATTCTTAGAGTTAATCTCCCCCTAGATGTGAGATCCCCCCTTAGAGGGATAAACTAACCTTGGGTTTTGTCGATGATGACTTCATATAGGTGTTGAAGATGTGGATGCTCAGTGTTGATGTAGATCGTTTGGAGCAATCCTTTGGAGTGATTTGCACTTTCAATACCTACATGGGTTAGTCCCACAAGGAACAAACAAGGATATCCATAGACATAGAGTGATGCAACACAAAATGATGTCCATGAAAACATTAGGTTACCTTGTCCCTTGCCTTACCAACATGAGGGTTTGTGACTCCTTGAACTAGCGCAAGATATGGAAGTTGATTGCACTTGTCCTTGCCATAATGATATGAGTGAAAAATGTTGGCGGAGTCACCCTCAAGAACTCTCTAGTTCTTCTTCTTCGGGATCCACATCAACTTGATGGGAATCCTTGGTGTAGTAGTTGTACTTGATGAGGTAGAACTTGATGTAGTCTTGGGAACCCACTTGACCAAGGCCTTAGGTGCTTCTTCAAATGCATCAATTTCCTCTTGAAGCTTGTCCTTGCCTTTGTTCTTGTGGTCTTGTGGTGGAAGATCATCTTGTGCTTGTGTTCCCTTGAAGGAAGTAGGATCATACTTCTCTTGTTGAGGAACAAACTTAGTCTTGGGGTATTGATCTTCTTCCCACTCAACTCCATTGGCATTGAACTTTCGTTCAAAACCAACACCTTGATTCTTCCGGTGCCTTCCTTGCTTGCGTAAAATTTCCTCAAATTGCTTACTCCCGACAAGACTCTTGTCTACACCTTTATCTATAATTCCCTTCAATAAGTTGTTTTCTTGCTCAAGTGTAACTTGGCTAAGAGAATCATTAGTGGAATCAAGAGAACTACTAGAAGCAACAATATTGGATTTAGCATTGTTATTGTTACTACTAGAATAAGAATCTTTCTTGTTCTTGTTACTAGACTTGACATGAGGCATGTAAGTAGATAAGAGTAAACGCTTGGCAATGTAAGAAGAACTTTTCTTACGAAGATCATCATTGATTGCCTTTAAGAACTCATGCTCTTTCTCAAGATTGAGCTTTTCAAAGCGTAACTTCTCATGAGCCCTTAAAAGTTCTCGATGATCTTCGAAGATAGTTTCATGGGCTAACTTAAGAGTGTTTAGTTCTTTAGTTAGACGCTCAATTTTCTCCTTATCATTGTCATTCGTTTCAACTTGATTAGCATGATTAATTTACGTTTCATCATAGTATTCATCACTAGAGTTGTCAACAAGTAAATCATCATCACCTAGCAAGTCATCTTCATCAACATCAAAATCAACATACTCGGGGTGTGTTACCTTTGGACCTTTGGCCATGAAGCATCTACCAATTCCTTCATTTGGTGATTCGAATATGTCGTAGGAATTGGTTGACACAAGTTCTAGACCGGCAACAGCTTCATCTTGAGTGTATTCAGAGTCGGAGTGATAGCTTCTCTCGGAGTGATGGTCGGAGTCGGAGCCGAATACCCATTCACCAACATGAGCTTGATGTCTTCGTTTTGCGTAGCTCTTTGATGACTTGTCCTTCCTTTCCGAATCCTTGCTTCTCCGTGAGGGTCTTCGTTCATAACGATCATCTCTACTCCTTCTCTCTCTTGGTGGTGATTCTTCTCTTCTACTTCTTCTCTTGGGAGAATCTTCTCTTCTTTTGTAGGGTGCCGTACACTCATTGGAATAGTGTCCGGGTCTCCCACAATTGTAGCAATTTCGCTCTCGACTAGAAGATCTTTTGTCATTGTAGGATCTTGACTTAAAGCTTCTTTCTTTGCTTCTACTCTTGTAGAATTTGTTGAAGTTCTTCACCATTAAGCTCAATTCTTCATTGAAGGTTTGTTTCTCACTTGATGATGTGGGGGCTTCACATGAGGCTTTGTAAGCACCACTCGACTTGTTGTGAAGTTCCTCCTTATCCTTGAGTGACATCTCATGAGTAACAATTCTTCCAATGACTTCCGTAGGCTTGAGATTTTGTAATTGGGCATCATTTGGATCAATGTGCACACGGTATCATATTTTCCATCCAATGCTCTTAGGATCTTCTTGATGATGAATCTTTCGGTCATCTCTTCACTTCCTAAGCCGGCAATCTCATTTGTGATAAGAGCAAGCCTAGAGTACATTTCAGCGACACCTTCACCATCCTTCATTTTGAACTAGTCAAGCTGACTTTGGAGCACATCCAACTTGGATTCCTTGACGGAGTCGGTACCTTTGTGCATATCAATCAAAGTATCCCAAATTTCCTTTGCATTCTCAAGACGGCTGATTTTGTTGAACTCTTTGGGGCACAATCCATTGAAGAGGATATCACAAGCTTGAGCGTTGTATTGCAACATCTTCAACTCATCCGCACTAGCTTCACGGTTCGGTTCTCTCCAATCAAAGAATTCACCTTGCAAGCCAATACACACAATAGCCCAAACGGCGGGGTTATGTCCGAGAATATGCATTTTCATCTTATGCTTCCAACTAGCAAAATTAGTGCCATCAAAGTAAGGACCTCTACGGTGATAATTTCCCTCGCTAGACGCCATACTCTCCTAGGTTGTGAAACCAAGGCTATGACCACCAAAAGCTATGGAAATCAAAGCAAATGGAGACCAAAGCTCTGATACCACTTGTAGGACCTTGAAGTATGTCTAGAGGGGGGGGGTGATTAGACTACTTGACCAATAAAAACTTAACCTTTTCCCAATTTTAGACTTTGGCAGATTTTAGCTATTTTAGAACAAGTCAAGCAATCTTCACACAATTCAAGCAAGCATGCAAAGACTATATAGGCAGCGGAAAATAAAGCATGCAACTTGCAAGAATGTAAAGGGAAGGGTTTGGAGGATCCAAACGCAATTTGGAGACACGGATGTTTTTGTCGTGGTTCCGATAGGTGGTGCTATCGTACTTCCACGTTGGTGGAGACTTCAACCCACGTAGGGTAGCGGTTGCGCGAGTCCACGGAGGGCTCCACCCACGAAGGGTCCACGAAGTAACAACCTCGTCTATCCCACCATGGCCGTCGCCCACGAAGGACTTGCCTCACTAGCGGTAGATCTTCACGAAGTAGGCGATCTCCTTGCCCTTACAAACTCCTTGGTCCAACTCCACAATCTTGTCGGAGGCTCCCAAGTGACACCTAGCCAATCTAGGAGACACCATTCTCCAAGAAGTAACAAATGGTCTGTTGATGATGAACTCCTTGCTCTTGTGCTTCAAATGATAGTCTCTCAAACACTCAACTCTCTCTCACAGGATTGGATTTGGTGGAAAGAAGATTTGAGTGGAAAGCAACTTGGGGAAGGCTAGAGATCAAGATTGATATGGTTGGAATGGAATATCTTGGCCTCAACACATGAGTAGGTGGTTCTCTCTCAGAACTGGTAAGTTGGAAGTGTTGGTTTGTTCTGATGGCTCTCTCCACGAATGAATAGGAGGTGGAGGGGTATATATAGCCTCCACACAAAATCTAACCGTTACACACAATCTACCAAACTCGGTGGGACCGAATTATCAAACTCGGTTAGACCGATTTAGTAAACCTAGTGACCGTTAGGATTTTCGGTGGGACTGACATGCATCTCGGTAGGACCGATTTGGTTAGGGTTAGGGCATAACGTAATCTCAGTGAGACCGATTACACAAACTCGGTGAGACCGAATTTGGTAATTAGCTAACCAGAGAGTTGGTCAGGTAAAATCGGTGGGACCGATTTGCTCTTTCGGTGAGAATGAAAAGTTACAAAAGGGAAACAGAGAGTTTACATTGTAATCTCGGTGGGACCGATTCTCTCTTTCGGTTAGATCGAAAAGTTACGAAGGGGAAACAGAGAGATTACAATCCCATCTCGGTGAGACCGAGATCCCTATCGGTGAAACCGATTTGCCTAGAGTTTGTGGCAGTGGCTATGACATCTGAACTCGGTGGCGCCGGATAGAAAGAATCGGTAGGGCCGAGTTTGACTTTGGGTTTAGGTCATTTGTGGATGTGAGAAAGTAGTGGAGGGTTTTGGAGCATATCACTAAGCACATGGAGCAAAAGGCTCATTAAGCAACACCTCATCCCTTCTTAATAGTATTGGCTTTTCCTATAGACTCAATGTGATCTTGGATCACTAAAATGTAAAATGTAGAGTATTGAGCTTTTGAGCTTGTGCCAATCCTTTGTCCTTAATATTTTGAGGGATCCACTTTCATCATCCATGCCATGCCATTCATTGAGCTTTCCTGAAATATTCATCTTGGAATAGTATTAGCTCAATGAGCTATATGTTGTTATGAATTACCAAAACCACCTAGGGATAGTTGCACTTTCAACGGGGTTGCCGGCACACGGCTTGGGGTTTCTTGATGTGTCTTTGGTGCTAGCCCTGCCCCTCTATTTTTATGTTGAGCCCTGGGGTCGAAACTTGGAGTATAAGCCTCCTCAAAGTCGGTTTTCCCGAAAGGCAAGAGTCCTTCTCGGACTCCAGGGCTAGATGATGACCCACAAGTATAGGGGATCTATCGTAGTCCTTTTGATAAGTAAGAGTGTCGAACCCAACGAGGAGCGGAAGGAAATGATAAGCGGTTTTCAGCAAGGTATTCTCTGCAAGTACTGAAATAAGTGGTAACAGATAGTTTTGTGATAAGATAAATTGTAACGAGCAACAAGTAACAAAAGTAAATAAGGTGCAGCAAGGTGGACCAATCCTTTTTGTAGCAAAGGACAAGCCGGAACAAACTCTTATAATAGGAAAAGCGTTCCCGAGGACACATGGGAATATCGTCAAGCTAGTTTTCATCACGCTCATATGATTCGCGTTCGGTACTTTGATAATTTGATATGTGGGTGGACCGGTGCTTGGGTGCTGTTCTTACTTGAACAAGCATCCCACTTATGATTAACCTCTATTGCAAGCATCTGCAACTACAACAAAAGTATTAAGGTAAACCTAACCATAGCATGAAACATATGGATCCAAATCAGCCCCTTACGAAGCAACGCATAAACTAGGGTTCAAGCTTCTGTCACTCTAGCAACCCATCATCTACTTATTACTTCCCAATGCCTTCCTCTAGGCCCAAATAATGGTGAAGTGTTATGTAGTTGACGTTCACGTAACACCACTAGAGGTTAGACAACATACATCTCATCAAAATATCGAACGAATACCAAATTCACATGACTACTAATAGCAAGACTTCTCCCGTGTCCTCAGGAACAACGTACTACTCACAAAGCATATTCATGTTCATAATCAGAGGGGTAGTAATATGCATAAAGGATCTGAACATATGATCTTCCACCAAGTAAACCAACTAGCATCAACTACAAGGAGTAATCAACACTACTAGCAACCTACTAGCACCAATCCCGGACTTGGAGACAAGAATTGGATACAAGAGATGAACTAGGGTTTAGAGATGAGATGGTGCTGGTGAAGATGTTGATGGAGATTGCCCTCTCCTGATGAGAGGAGCGTTGGTGATGATGATGGCGATGATTTCCCCCTCCCGGAGGGAAGTGTCCCCGGCGGCACGATCTGCCGGAGCCCTAGATTGGTTCCGCCAAGGTTCCGCCTCGTGGCGGCGGAGTCTCGTTCCGAAAGGTTGCTTCTTATTTTTTTCTCATCGAAAGGCTTCATATAGGAGAAGATGGGCGTCGGAGAGCCACCAGGGGGCCCACGAGGTAGGGAGGCGCGCCCAGGGGGAGGGGGCACGCCCCCCACCCTCGTGAGCAGGGTGTGGGCCCCCTGGCCTTCATCTTTGGCGACGATTTTTCTTTATTTATTTTAAGACATTTCGTGGAGTTTCAGGACTTTTGGAGTTGCACAGAATAGGTCTCCAATATTTTCTCCTTTTCCAGCCAGAATTCCAGCTGCCGGCATTCCCCCTCTTCATGGTAAACCTTGTAAAATAAGAGAGAATAGCTGTCGGTGTCAAAACCGGCGGATCTCGGGTAGGGGGTCCCGAACTGTGCGTCTAGGCGGATGGTAACAGGAGACAAGTGACACGATGTTTTACCCAGGTTCGGGCCCTCTCGATGGAGGTAAAACCCTACGTCCTGCTAGATTAATATTGATGATGTGTGTTACAAGAGTGGATCTACCACGAGATCAAAGAGGCTAAACCCTAGAAGCTAGCCTATGGTATGATTGTTGTTCGCCCCACGGACTAAAACCCTCCGGTTTATATAGACACCGGATAGGGTTAGGGTTACACGTAGTCGGTTACAATGGTAGGAGATCTACATATCCGTAGACGCCAAGCTTGCCTTCCATGCCAAGGAAAGTCCCATCCGGACACGGACAAAGTCTTCAATCTTGTATCTTCATAGTCTTGGAGTCCGCCGATGATGATAGTTCGCTATCCGGATACCCCTAGTCCGAACTCCTCAAGAGCCCTCGAACCAGGCTTCAATGACGATGAGTCCAGCGCATGTTGTCTTCGCATTGCAAGGCGGGTTCTCCTTCGATCTTCATGTTCCCGCCGAATAGTGTCCGCTTCTTTATAAATGTTGCGCCCTTGGCTTCTACGCCTAATAATGGCCTTCTTCCACGTGTCGCATTTAATGCGAAAGGCTGGGATATTTTTACATTTTACCCCTAGTCGCATGAACGAGCCGCCTACAAGAAAGGCGAGGATCTAGATCCAGCTCACACCATCCTCCATCCGCAAGTTCTCATCAAGCGCCTCGACAAAAATCCATTCCAACATGGATAGCCGACGCTGCTCCTCCTCTCGCTCCCAGCCCTAGGCCAGGAGATTGGGGGAGATGCTCAGTTCCACATAGCGAGCTAGTGGTGCTTCAAACCGAGGGATATCTTCCCCCAGCTTTCATGGTTCCGGTTCGAGCCGGACTGGCCACCTACAAGGGTGGGAAGCAGGCGGAGAGCGTCCCCAACCCTTCCAAAGGGGAGCGGGTATGCTTTGTCCCCTATCTAATAAGGGGACTCGGATTTCCCATACATCCGTTTCTCCGGGGGCTCCTAGAGTTCTACGGACTCCAACTTCACCACCTCACGCCCGCCTCCATTTTGCACATCGCGGGCTTCGTAGCTTTTTGCGAGCTGTTCTTGGGCATCGAGCCCCATTTTGCCCTGTGGAAGAGATTGTTTTGTCTCGTACCCCGTTCTCATGAGGGGTCGATATACCAAGTGGGCGGAACCGAAATATGGCGCATCGCCGGGACCGGATATCTATCCGCCACCCCGAAGAAGGCGTCCGAAGACTGGCCTTCGGAATGGTTCTACATGGAGGACGCCCCGCGGATCCAGTCCGGATCGGCCTCCGGAGTTCAACAATGCTCCCTTGAAGAAACGCTGAGTTGGCGCCATGAGCCCTCAACGGGAAGATGACAGGAGCGTCCATTATCTGATGGGCCGAATTAGGTTACTGGCCCATTCCGGATTGGCCATGATTGGAGTCATGGCCACGTGCATCATGCGAGGGGTGCAGCCACTCCAATATAGGGGCCACCCTATGTGGGATTTCAACGGGGAAGATGATGCCACCCGTCATGGCCGCAAAGGGCTAGGCTCGGCAGCCGATCTGGTAAAGATCCTGTCCAGCTTGTACAAGGGAGAGGAGCGCGGCGCGAACTAAGACGTCGCCGCAACGGCACGGAGCACCACTATTTTTAAGGGAAGGATCCCCAGAAGGTATATTAATGCTCACAACTTTTCCAGGAAGAGCACTCGCCGGACAGTGTCCGGAGAGGTTGCCAATCAAGCCTCCGCCGGCCATGCTCCAACGCATGGTCCGGGAGGGGAGGTGAATACAAGGCGTAAACCGGACGCTCCTCCGACGGAGGATGCCGACAGCTGTCCGCCACCCGGTCGAGGTGGAGAGCGCCATGAATCACAAAGGCGTCGCCGGACAGTTCTTCGTGACGTGTTTCTCCCGAGGCGTTAAATGCCTTTAAAGCGGGAAGCGCACTCCGTGCCGCCAAGATGGGTTAACCAGAGCCACGGAGCAAAGATGTGAAAGACATACGGGTAGGTAATTATAACAGTTATATATGCCAAGAGCCCCGAGACTTAAAATAGTTGAAATAACTGATTTAAGGATCAATTATTATGGAGGGTCTTGCGGAGAAGAATACCCAGTTGTCCCAGAGCTCCAAGAGTGCAAGGCCCAACTTGAAGTCAAGACTGCCGCCATGTGGGGAGCCACAGAGACCCCACTGGTAAGACGACTTTGAAAAGATAATTATTTAGAAAAGTGTGGCGTGAATCTGACAATAATATTGCAGAGGGCGTCGGACTAGATCCGGACAAGCAACAGCTGCTGCGTCAGCTAAAGGCCGGCGAGAGGGTGCTTATGAAGGTGCAGCAGGAGAGAAACAAGATCCAAGATGCCCACACCCAGCAAGGAGAAGAGCTGAAAGGTGTTCGGGCCCAGCTGTCTGGCTCCGTGAAGGAGAATCAGCGGCTTCGCGACATTTATTGTAAGTGCTTGAACGAATTCCTTTGAAAAGAAGAATTCGGCGAGGAAGACGATTGATAGAAATATGTCTTTAGGTGTGCTCACAGGTCGCCCTGCGGAGGAAATGCCTGAGTCAACGGGTGACCAACTTCCCGAGCTAGTGCAATTGCTCGAACGTGTTCGGCGGGCGACGAGTGGCGTCGTTCATGCTTTATGGCCATCCGTCTCCCTACCCGAGGGCCTTGGTGAGCTTGCTGAGAAGCTTCAGGGAGCACGGCGACGCCTCCGCTTGTGGAAGATATCGGCCTGCCGTCAGGCGCCAGGACGCTGGGCCATGGTGAAGACGTTACCGAAGTCGACCCAAACCACATGGCCGAGGTCGGACTGCGGGCCGGATGGGAAGGAGATCCTGTGAGCTTGATGTACGGCCAAGTAGAACTGGCCACGAAATATTCCCAACAGATCAGTAAATTAGACAGCTGTTAGATGGGATTGAAGAGGAGTACAATCATCGGTTTGACGATGTAATTTGAAATGACATGTAAAATGCCTTCTAGCCGGATTGTAGATCGTTTGTCTTTGTGGACCGTTTCGCTTCAACCTCGACCTAATAGTCTGGAGTGTGTCCGAATACCCTTACGGTTATAAAAGAACGGGGCATGCATGGAGACAAGGCATCGGGTCATAATTGCTTTATCGGATAAGTGCCCAACTAGTTATGTTATATTACATGGTTAGTAAGAAACATCTTCCAGGAGAATAGTTCCGTTAAGGGTTCCCTTTCGGGAGGCATGCCCTAAAGTGCAATGCCGGATCTGCGAAAATAGCGAAAAAGCATCCGGGGCAGATAAATAAGTAAGTAATAAATCATCTTTCAAGTCACCGACCGAATATTATCTTAAGAACGCTAGCTTTCGGCTTCACCCATCGAGGTACACATCCGCTGACCCGGCAAGAATAATCGCAGAGG
Source organism: Aegilops longissima (assembly GCA_021605205.1). Taxonomy (NCBI): domain Eukaryota; kingdom Viridiplantae; phylum Streptophyta; class Magnoliopsida; order Poales; family Poaceae; genus Aegilops; species Aegilops longissima. The sequence continues at coordinate 666,089,313 of CM038679.1, read as the reverse complement.
TGCTCCTTTACCTCCTAGCCGAACAATCGGGAACGTAGGGGTAAGCACAGGAGCCAGGCAACCCAGCTTGGCCAAAACTTAAGTCATATCAATGCATATAATGGTGAATAAAAGGTACATGCGGAAGTATGACACATGTATTGGGCATGAAGCCCGTATGAATAAGATTCTGTTAAAGAAGCCCCCAGGTATAATGAGTGCCAGGGGCACATCAAGTGTGTGCGAACAAAGCGCAAATCAGCCCATAAAAGGCAAAAAAAAGTGGGAAGAAGGAGGAGGAGGAGAGACAGTAAAAAACAAGGAGTGGACGGGGGAGTGAGACGAACCCGGAGTCCGGCGATAGGCGTAGAATCTTCGGAGACGGGCTGCGTTCCATGGGTTCGGCTCGAGTCGGTTGTCCGATGCGTTACATAGACGGTACGCTCCGCCGGTCAGGACTTGGTCGATGATGAAGGGACCTTCCCACTTGGGCTTGAGTTTGTCCTTTTTCTTGTCCGGCAGGCGTAGAACAAGTTCGCCAACATTGTAAGTTTTGGCACGCATTTCTGCTTTGATATCTTCGAGCCTGCTGCTGATAAAATGCGGAACGAGCCTTTGCCACGCCCTTGCTCCTCCTCTAAGGCGCCCAGACTGTCCCCGCCGATCTAGCTCGGCTTCTCTTTCTTCGTACATGCGCTACGAGGTGAGTCATGAATTATATCGCAGGCAGGACTGCCTCGCACCGTATACCATGAAAAATGGTGTGAATCCGTAGTTCGGTTTGGCGTGGTCCGCAGCCCCCAGAGTACGGAGTCGAGCTCCTCTACCCAGTGCGTGTTAGATTCCTTGAGGGACCGCACTAGTCTGGGTTTGATGCCGCTCATGATTAGACCATTTGCTCTCTCAACTTGACCGTTAGTTTGGGGGTGATAGACTGAAGCGTAATCGAGCTTAGTGCCCATGTTTTTGCACCAGAGTTTAACCTTGTCGGCCGTGAAGTTCGTGCCGTTGTCAGTGATGATGCTGTGGGGGACACCGAAACGGTGTACTACCCCGGATATGAAGTCTATCACCGGTCCGGATTCTGCTGTTTTAACCGGCTTAGCCGCAATCCATTTGGTGAATTTGTGCACCATGACCAATAAGTATTTGTGCTTGTGGGTTCCCCCTTTAAGGGGTCCGACCATGTCAAGCCCCCAGACCGCAAACGGACAGGTAATGGGTATAGTTTTGAGGGCGGTGGGTGGCATATGGCTCTGATTAGCAAAGAGCTGGCAACCGACGCATTGTTGGACTAAATCCTGAGCATCTGCCCGGGCTGTCGGCCAATAAAATCCTGTACGGAAGGCCTTGCCTACAAGGGCCGGGCTGCAGCGTGGTGCCCGCCGAGTCCGGGCGTGAATTTCAGCCAGAGATTTCGCCCTTCCTCTTCGGAGATACACCTTTGAAGGACTCGGTTGTGCTTTTCTTATAAAGCTCTCCTCATGGACCTTGTAGGCTTTAGATCGCCGAACTATGCAATGGGCCTCATTTTGGTCTTCGGAAGTTCTGCCGCATTAAGTAGGCTAGGAATGGTTCATCCACGGGCAATGACTGCCATTATTTCGTGAGTGAAGGTGTTATTTCGCTGGTGAGCCACCGATTGTGTCGTAATGGTCTAAGTTAGGTGATGCACCTGCTCCGGATTGTTATTTCGGACTCCTCTTCCCATAATACGGATGGCTTAAAGTGCCGTTCAGAAGATGTTAGGAGGGACGGCGTCTCGTTTAGCGCCGATGCGTGCTAACACGTCGCGCTGCTGGTTATTATCCCGGCTACATGATGGAATTCTAGTCCTTGAACCGAGCCGACATTTTTAGGACGGCGCTATGTAAGCTGCCATTTTGGATCTTTGGCGTCAAGTCTCCATTTACTTGGGATATTGCGAGGTTTGAATCCTCGCGCACCTCTAGGCGCTTAATGCCCATGGAGATTGCCATCCGGAGGCCATGTAGGAGGGCCTCGATTCGCCGCGTTGTTGGAGTCCATGTATATTATTTGAAGTACGATTGATTGTGTCTCCGCTGGGGACGCCAGACGATGCCAGCCCCAAGCCAGCCAACATTTTGGATCCGTCGAAATGCATGATCCAGTTGAGTACGCGCCGCACTCTTTAGGGAGTTCGGCCGTCCATTCGGCGATGAAGTCCGCCGAACCTGCAACTTTATAGCTCGCCGTGGTTTGTAGGTTATGTCAAATGGTAAGAGCTCGATAGCCCATTTTGCAATCCTGCCCGTTGCGTCGCGATTGTTTATAATATCGTTGAGAGGTACTTCGGAGGCCACCGTTATTGAACACTCTTGAAAGTAGTGACGCAGCTTCGGGGATACATGAACACCGCATACGCTATCTTTTGATAATGTGGGTACCGGGATTTGCATGGAGTTAGAACAGTGGATATGTAGTACACTGGTTTTTGAAGAGGGAATTTGTGCCCTTCTGTTTCTCGTTCAACGACGAGTACCGCGCTAACAACTTGATGTGTTGCTGCGATATATAATAACATAGGCTCGCCCAGGTTGGGCGCGGCCAGAACCGGATTTGTTGCCAGTATGGCCTTTATTTCTTCGAGTCCGGCTGTGGCAGCATCCGTCCATTCGAAATGTTCGGTGTGCCGGAGGAGGCGGTAGAGGGGCAGAGCCTTTTCTCCCAAACGGGAGATGAAGCGACTTAAGGCTGCTACGCATCCGGTTAGTTTTTGTATCTGCTTGAGGTCTTTTGGAATATCCAATTGTGACAGAGCTCGGATTTTGGCTGGGTTTGCTTCAATTCCTCGACCGGATACGATGAAGCCCAAGAGCTTTCCGGCTGGTACGCCGAAGACGCATTTTTCCGGATTGAGCTTAATGTCATATGCTCGGAGGTTGTCGAATGTCACCCTCAAGTATTCTACTAGAGTTCCGACGTGTTTGGTCTTGACGACCACATTGTCTACGTATGCCTCTACTGTTTTGCCTATCTGGGTAGCCAGACATGTTTGAATCATGCGCGATATGTTGCGCCGACGCTTTTGAGTCCGAAGGGCATTGTGTTGAAGCGAATGGCCCATATGGAGTAATGAATGCCGTTGCGGCCTGGTCTTTCTCCGCCATCTTGATTTGATGGTATCCGGAGTATGCGTCGAGGAAGCACAATGAATCGTGCCCTGCGGTAGCATCGATGATTTGGTCGATGCGAGGGAGGGGAAAGGGTCCTTTGGACAGGCCTTGTTAAGGTCTTTAAAATCGACGCAGAGGCGCCAGGATTTGTCCTTTTTGGTACCATTACTAGATTGGCTAGCCAGTCCGGATGCTTTATATCTCGATGAATCCGCTTCTAAGAGTTTGGCTAGCTCTTCTCCCATTGCCTGTCTTTTGTGCTCGGAAAATCGCCAAGAGCTTGTTTGGTCGGCTTGAATCCTTTAGGATATTTAAGCTGTGCTCTGCCAACTGCGTGGGATTCTGGCATGTCCGAGGGATGCCAGCAAAATGTCCCAATTTTCCGAAGGAATTTTCGTAAGCGGCCTCGACATCAGGACTTAATTGTGCCCCAATGGAGGCCGTCTTTGTGGGGTCCGTTGGATGGACCTGAAATTTGACTATCTCGCCGCTGGTTTAAAAGAGGTGGATTTGGACCTCTTATCGAGTATCACATCGTCCCTATCCACCGTGGAGCGCAGTGTAGCTAGTTCCTCCGCCGCTAGGGCTTGGACAATGCCTCTAGGGCCGGTCGGCTGTCTTATTTTCAGCGCTGAGTGCCGATCTCGGATCATCGGTGAGAGTGATTATCCCATTGGGTCCGGGCATTTTGAGCTTCATGTACCCGTAGTGGGGTATAGCTTGAAGATTGTGAATGCCTCTCGCCCTAACAAAGCGTGATATCCGCTGCGAATGGGGACACTTGAAACGTGACCTCCTCGGACCTGTAATTGTCCGTGAGCCGAACACTACATCTAGTGTGATTTTTCCTGCATAACGCATTTCTCGACTAGGGATTATCCCTCTGAAGGTTGTGCTGCTTCGCTCAATGCGGCTCCAGTCAATTTCCATTTTTTGAAGGGTTTCCTCATAGATGAGGTTTAATCCGCTGCCGCCATCCATGAGTACCTTAGTAAGACGAAAACCGTCTACTATCGGACTGAGGACCAATGCGGCTGGTGCTCTAGCTGTTCGGAATTTAGGTTCGTCGCTGGCGTTGAAGGTGATAGCCGTGTCGCTCCATGGATTTGTTGTTGCTACTTGGTAGACTTCGGCGAGGCTGCGGATTGTTCGTTTCCGCATGTTATTTGATGCGAAAGTCTCGAAGACTGTTAATACCGTCATCGGTACTGCTGGGTTGGTTGCCGGGGCTAAAAGCATACGCCACTTTTGGCCACTGCCGTAGTATCCAACACGCTCAAGGTTGTGTGTTGGAGTGGCGCCCTCCGTTGTGGATTTTGCAGGGTCCGTTGAGCCAACCCTCCAGTACGGTTCCGTACCCTTTAGGGGTTTTGGTTTTTTGGAATTCAACCCGGGTGCTTGATAATGATGCACCCTTTTGTTCCGGACTAGGGATGTATTCGGGGCCGGATTATCCCAAAATTTACTTTCGGTTTTCCAGGCGCTCTCCATCGCACAGTACTTTTGTACTATGGTCGCCAAGTCAGTAAAGCGTGTAATTTCGCGACGACTTATGGCGTTTAGGATTCCCTTGTCCGTGCAATTATTGCAGAAAATTGGGATTGCGTCCTCCTCTCGGCAGTCCTTTATCCTGTTCTTAACCAGGAGGAATCTGGCCCAGTAATGATGTACTGTTTCAGCGGGCTCTTGCCGAATTCGAGAGAGATCGCTAATGTTTGGGTGGGCGGGTGGAACTAGATCCGGAACCCTGTCCAATTCAGGACTCAAGGGCCGAGAAGTTTCCGAACTTGGAAGTTTGGATTTTTGAGTGTTATCCAATGAGTCCAACCCGCCGCCTGACTTTAAGTTCAGGGCTTGGTCGACGTCCGTCCCTCTGCGGGAATCCGGCATGGAGGGATCGGGAATCCGGACGCAACTAGTCTTTAAGATACAATAAGAATCGCCGCATTGCCGCCTATCACAGCAACATGATGGGTAGCACAGGAAGAATTGATCTCTCAGATCGGTTTTAGGCCCGATCCGTCGTAGTCTGTGGCGACTCCTGGGCAGCGATGCGATCCAAGAGCTCGTTTATGGAGGAGAGCTCGATCGATCTAACTGTTCGGCAAGTTCGAACTAACTCGGAGATTGGTTTCGATGACTCGAGAGGTCATCGTCGGCGTGATGGCGGATGGCGGTCATAAGAAAACCACCTAGTCAAGAGTTCGCCAGCGCCAAGACTCCTTTGGCGATAGTATCGCCTCTAAAGACGAGATGAGGCATCCTACCGGCGACGACGACACGGAGGAACTCTCAATGAAAGCACCAATGTCGGTGTCAAAACCGCGGATCTCGGTAGGGGGTCCCGAACTGTGCGTCTAGGCGGATGGTAACAGGAGACAAGGGACACGATGTTTTACCTGTGTTCGGGCCCTCTCGATGGAGGTAAAACCCTACGTCCTGCTAGATTAATATTGATGATGTGTGTTACAAGAGTGGATCTACCACGAGATCAAAGAGGCTAAACCCTAGAAGCTAGCCTATGGTATGATTGTTGTTCATCCTACGGACTAAAACCCTCCGGTTTATATAGACACCGGATAGGGTTAGGGTTACACAGAGTCGGTTACAATGGTAGGAGATCTACATATCCCAGTATCGCCAAGCTTGCCTTCCACGCCAAGGAAAGTCCCATCCGGACACGGGACGAAGTCTTCAATCTTGTATCTTCATAGTCTTGGAGTCCGGCCGATGATGATAGTTCGGCTATCCGGACACCCCCTAGTCCGGAACTCCCTCAATAGCCATAAGTATTGTGACATAACGTAAAATAACAGCCCATAATGCAATAAATATTGATATAGAAGCATGATGCAAAATGGACGTATCAACTCCCCCAAGCTTAGACCTCGCTTGTCCTCAAGCGAAAAGCCGATAACAATAAATATATCCTCACGTTTAGAGGTAGAGGCGTCGATAAGAATAAAATACGGACATGAAGGCATCATGATTATTCTCATAACAACAACATATATAAATTTTGTCATATGATTACTTATGTTCAAGTGATGATCTTTTCACAATGCAAAAGTATGAATCAGAAACTTTATTGGGCACCAGCAAAGTATAACCTCAGTCATTGAAGCAACTGCAATTTATCATAACATCGGAAAGAGTCTATGTCAGAGCTTAAAAGCAAGTCCACATACTCAACTATCACTTAGTCCTTCATAATTGCTAGCACTCACGCAATACTTGTGGTTACGGAGTTTTGATCGGACACAGAGAAAGATAGGGGCTTATAGTTTTGCCCCACAACCATTTACCTCAAGGGTAATGTCAACAATAACAATTCATGCTCCCCTACATCCAATTAGATATATATATATATATATATATCATGTTCTTTCTAACATGCTGGGCTTGCCAAAGGATAAAATGAAAAAGGAAAGGTGAAGATCACCGTGACTTTTGCATAAGGTAGAAGATAATAATAAAATATAGGCCCTTCGCAGAGGGAAGCAGAGGTTGCCATGCGCTTTTATGGTTGGATGCACAAAATTTTAATGCAAAAGAACGTCACTTTATATTGCCCCTTGTATGTGAACCTTTATTATGCAGTCCGTCGCTTTTATTGCGTCCACAACAAGTTCGTACAAAGCTTATTTCTCTGCACTAATAAGTCATGCATATTTAAAGAGCAATTTTTATTGCTTGCACCGATGACAACTTACTTGAAGGATCTTACTCAATCCATAGGTAGATATGGTGGACTCTCATGGCTAAACTGGTTTAAGGGTATTTGGGAGCACAAGTAGTATCTCTACTTGGTGCTGGGAATTTGGCTAGCATGAGGGGGAAAGGCAAGCTCAACATGTTAGAGGATCCATGACAACATACTTTATCTCAGATATAAGAAAACATAACTCATTACATTGTCTTCCTTGTCCAACATCAACTCTTTAGCATGTCATATTTTAATGAGTGCTCCCAATCATAAAAGATGTCAATGATAATATATCTATATGTGAAACCTCTCTCTCCTTATTACTTCCTATTAATTGCAACGATGACCAAAACTATATTTGCCAACTCCCAACAACTTTTAATCATCATACTCTTTCTATGTGAAGTCATTACTTTCAATAAGACCAATATGAACTCTTTGTTTCTTTTTATTTTTTTATTTTATTCACTCAAGATCGTGGCAAAATAATCAAGCCCTTGACTCAACACTAATATTTACTATATATAGCTCACAGACTCGATTGCATAGAGGGATCATAAAGCAAAACTTCAAAACTAGATCATGCTATGACTTTGTTCTACTATATCAATATCCTACTAATAGGATCGAACTAAGAAAAAACGGTAAAGATAGGAGTTGTGATGGAGATACGATACCGGGGCACCTCCCCCAAGCTTGGTTGTTGCCAACGGGGGTGCCCATACCCATGTGATTATGTCTCCTTCTTTGTTGGCGGTGGAGGTGTTGTTGATGATGCAAGCTTGTCGTCCACCTTCCATGGCATAGGCTCACCCTCATAGAAGGATGATCGAGTCTCCGGAATCCTCAAATCTGCAACGGAAACAGCTCGAAACGAAAATAGAGGATATTTGCGTGATACGGTCGTCAAAACCTTCGGGAGAATATATAATGAATTTTTACTGACCAAAATACGTATCGTGCAAGAAAACGGAGACCAGAGGGCACACGAGGTGCTCATGAGGCAGGGGGGCGCGCCCTCCACCCTCGTAGAGGCCTCGTGTCCTCCCCGGGCTGCTACTTATTTTCCTATTTTTCTAAATATTCCAAAACAGAGAAATATTGCTTTAAAAATTGTTTTGGAGTCGGTTTACTTACCGTACCACATACCTATTCCTTTTCGGAGTCTGGAACGTTCCGGAAAGTGTCCCTTATGTATTCCTCCGGGGTTACGGTTTCAATAACATTGGTTTCAACATTTATAGGATTACCTGAGATATAGTGTTTGATTCTTTGACCGTTTACCACCTTCGGATTTGTGCCTTCGAAATTGTTGATTTTTATGGCACCGGAACGATAGACCTCCTCGATAATGTAGGGACCTTCCCATTTAGAGAGAAGTTTTCCTGCAAAAATTTTTAAACGAGAGTTGTATAGCAATACATAATCACCTACATTGAACTCACTCTTTTGTATCCTTTTGTCATGCCATCTTTTAACTTTTTCTTTAAATAACTTGGCATTTTCATAGGCTTGGGTTCTCCATTCATCAAGTGAGCTAATATCAAATAACCTCTTCTCACCGGCAAGTTTGAAATCATAGTTGAGCTCTTTAATAGCCCAATATGCCTTATGTTCTAGTTCGAGAGGTAAGTGACATGCTTTTCCATAAACCATTTTATACGGAGACATGCCCATAGGATTTTTATATGCAGTTCTATAGGCCCACAATGCGTCATCAAGTTTCTTGGACCAATTCTTTCTAGACCTATTAACAGTCTTTTGCAAAATTAATTTGAGCTCTCTATTGCTTAATTCTACTTGACCACTAGACTACGGGTGATATGGAGATGCAATTCTATGATTAACATCATATTTAGCAAGCATTTTACGGTAAGCACCATGAATAAAGTGTGAACCACCATCAGTCATTAAATATCTAGGGACTCCAAACCTCGGAAAAATAACTTCCTTAAGCATTTTAATATAAGTGTTATGATCAGCACTACTAGTTGGAATAGCTTCTACCCACTTAGTAACGTAATCAACAACAACTAAAATATGTGTATATCCATTAGAGGCAGGAAAAGGTCCCATATAATCAAAGCCCCAAACATCAAATGGTTCAATAACAAGTGAATAATTCATAGGCATTTCTTGACGTCTACTAATATTACCAATTCTTTGACATTCATCACAAGACAAAACAAACTTACGGTCATCTTTGAAGAGAGTAGGCCAATAAAAACCAGATTGCAATACCTTATGTGCAGTTCTATCTCCAGCGTGGTGTCCTCCATAAGCTTCGGAGTGACACTTGCGTAGGATCTGTTCTGTTCATGCTCGGTACACAACGCCTAATAACACCATCTACTCCTTCTTTATAAAGATGTGGATCATCCCAAAAGTAATGTCTCAAATCATTAAAGAACTTTTTCTTTTGTTGGTATGTGAAGCTAGGTGGTATAAATTTAACAACAATATAATTAGCATAATCAACATACCAGGGAGTGCTACGAGAAGCGCTTATGACATTTAATTGTTCATCAGGAAACCTATCATCAATAGGTAGTGGGTCATCAAGAACATTCTCTAACCTAGATAAGTTGTCTGCAACGGGGTTCTCAGCTCCTTTTCTATCAACAATATGCAAATCAAATTCTTGCAGCAAGAGAACCCATCTAATAAGTCTAGGCTTAGCATCTTTCTTTTCCATAAGATATTTAATAGCAGCATGATCGGTGTGAATAGTTACTTTAGAATCAACAATATAGGGTCTGAATTTATCACAAGCAAATACAACTGCTAAAAGTTCCTTTTCGGTAGTAGCATAATTTCTTTGAGCATTGTCTAGAGTCTTACTAGCATAGTGGATAACATTTAATTTCTTATCAACTCTTTGCCCTAGAACAGAACCTACAGCATAATCACTAGCATCACACATAATTTCAAAGGGTAAATTCCAATCAGGTGGCTGAACAACAGGTGCAGAGACTAAAGCTTTCTTAAGTATTTCAAATGCTTCTACACAATCATTATCAAAGACAAATGGTACATCTTTTTGTAATAAATTAGTCAGAGGCCGAGAAATTTATGAGAAGTCCTTAATGAACCTCCTATAAAATCCGGCATGACCAAGGAAACTTCTTATACCTTTGATGTCCTTGGGACATGGCATCTTTTCAATAGCATCAACCTTGGCTTTATGAACTTCAATACCTCTTTCAGAAACTTTGTGCCCCAAGACAATACCTTCATTAACCATAAAGTGGCACTTTTCCCAATTCAAGACAAGATTAGTTTCTTCACATCTCTGCAAAACTCGATCAAGATTGCTCAAGCAATCATCAAAAGAGGAACCATAGACGGAAAAGTCGTCCATGAAAACCTCACAAATCTTTTCATAAAATTCTGAGAATATAGCCATCATGCATCTTTGAAAGGTAGCAGGTGCATTACATAAACCAAAAGGCATACGTCTATAAGCAAAAGTACCAAAAGGGCATGTAAAAGTAGTTTTTGATTGATCTTTAGCCGATACGGGTATTTGAGAGAAACCAGAATAACCATCTAGAAAGCAATAATGTGTATGTTTGCATAATCTTTCTAGCATTTGATCAATAAAAGGTAAGGGTAATGATCTTTCTTAGTAGCTTTATTTAATTTATGGAAATCAATTACCATCCTATAACCTGTGATAATTCTTTGCGGAATTAATTCATCTTTATCATTAGGGACAACAGTAATACCTCCTTCTTAGGGACACAATGGACAGGACTTACCCATCGACTATCAAGAACGGGATAAATTATACCTGCCTCCAGGAGCTTGAGTATTTCTTTTCTTACCACTTCTTTCATTTTAGGATTCAAACGTCGTTGAGGATCACGAACTGGTTTGGCATCCGCTTCCAAATTTATTTTATGCTGACATAGAGTGGGACTACTGCCCTTAAGATCATCAAGAGTATATCCAATAGCGGCACAGTGCTTCTTCAGAGTTTTCAATAATCTTTCTTCTTCATGCTCTGAAAGGTTAGCACTAATAATAACAAGATATATTTTCTTTTCATCAAGATAAACATATTTAAGATTATCAGGCAACGGTTTAAGCTCAAACACGGGAACCCTTGGGTGGAGGAGGATCCCCTAGGATTTAAACAGGCAAATTGTGTTTCAGAATAGGTTCTTGTTTAAAGAATACTTCATCTATTTCCCTTCTTTCATTCATAAACATATCATTTTCATGGTCTAGCAAATAGTGTTCTAAAGGATCACTAGGAGGTACGGCAATAGAAGCAAGACCAATAATTTCATCCTTACTAGGCAATTCTTCCTCACGATGTTGTTTACTAAATTTAGAGAAATTAAACTCATGAACCATATCATCCAAGCCAATAGTAACAACATTCTTTTCGCAGTCTATCTTAGCATTAACAGTATTCAAGAAGGGTCTACCAAATATAATGGGACAAAAGCTATCTTGTGGAGAACCAAGAACAAGAAAATCAGCGGGATATTTAGTTTTCCCACACAAGACTTCAACACCTCTAACAATTCCCACTGGTGAAATAGTATCTCTATTGGCAAGTTTAATTGTAACATCAATATCTTCTATCTCAGCGGGTGTAATTTCATGCTTAATTTCTTCATACAAGGTAATAGGTATAACACTAGCACTAGCACCCATATCACATAAGCCATGATAACAATGATCTCCTATTTTAACAGAAATAACAGGCATGCTTACCACAGGTCTATGTTTATCTCAATCACAGGGTTTAGCAATTCTAGCAGTTTCACCAGAGAATTGAATGACATGCCCATCAATATTATCAGACAAGAGATCTTTAACAATAGCAATATTAGGTTCTACTTTGACTTGCTAGGGAGGTGTATAAGTTCTAAGATTGCTTTTACGAACAATAGTTGAAGCTTTAGCATGATCCTTTACTCTAACAGGGAAAGGTGGTTTCTCAACATAAGAAGTAGGCACAATAGGATCATTGTAAGTGACAGTCTTTTCTTCAACTTTAATAGGTGCAGCTACTTTTACTTCTATGGGAGGATGATATTTAAACCACTTCTCCTTAGGGAGATCAACATAAGTAGCAAAAGATTCACAGAAAGAAGCTACTATCTCAGAGTCAAGTCCATATTTAGTGCTAAACTTACGGAAAATATCGGTATCCATAAAATATTTAACACAATCAAACTTAGGTGTCATACCTGACTCCTTACCTTCGTCGAGGTCCCAATCTTCAGAGTTGCGTTTAATTCTATCCAATAAATTCCATCTAAATTCAATAGGCTTCAGCATAAAAGAGCTAGCACAAGAAGTATCGAGCATGGTTTGATTATTATGAGAGAGCCGAGCATAAAAACTTTGCATAATCACTTCTCTTGCGAGCTCATGATTGGGGCATGAATATAACATTGATTTAAGCCTCCCCCAAGCTTGAGCGATGCTTTCTCCTTCGCGAGGCCAAAAATTATATATATAATTGCGATCACGATGAACAAGATGCATAGGGTAATACTTTTGATGAAATTCCAATTTCACTCTTTTATAGTTCCATGATCTCGTATCATCACATAGCCTATACCATGTCAATGCGTCTCCCTCCAAAGATAAAGGGAAAGCCTTCTTTTTAACAACATCATCGGGTATACCTGCAAGCTTAAATAGTCCACAAACATCATCCACATAGCATAGATGCTCGTCAGGATGCTTTGTTCCATCTCCTGTAAAAGTATTAGCCAATAGTTTTTCCATGATACCCGAAGTAAATTCAAAAGGAGTTTCATCATCAATTGGTTGAGTAGGTTGAGGAGCACCTAGGGATAGTTGCACTTTCAACGGGGTTGCCGGCACACGGCTTGGTGTTTCTTGATGTGTCTTTGGTGCTAGCCCTGCCCCTCTATTTATATGTTGAGCCCTGGGGTCGAAACTTGGAGTATAAGCCTCCTCAAAGTCGGTTTTTCCCGAAAGGCAAGAGTCCTTCTCGGACTCCAGGGCTAGATGATGACCCACAAGTATAGGGGATCTATCGTAGTCCTTTCGATAAGTAAGAGTGTCGAACCCAACGAGGAGCGGAAGGAAATGATAAGCGGTTTTCAGCAAGGTATTCTCTGCAAGTACTGAAATAAGTGGTAACAGATAGTTTTGTGATAAGATAAATTGTAACGAGCAACAAGTAAAAAAAGTAAATAAGGTGCAGCAAGGTGGCCCAATTCTTTTTGTAGCAAAGGACAAGCCGGAACAAACTCTTATAATAGGAAAAGCGCTCCCGAGGACACATGGGAATATCGGCAAGCTAGTTTTCATCACGCTCATATGATTCACGTTCGGTACTTTGATAATTTGATATGTGGGTGGACCGGTGCTTGGGTTCTGTTCTTACTTGAACAAGCATCCCACTTATGATTAACCTCTATTGCAAGCATCCGCAACTACAACAAAAGTATTAAGGTAAACCTAACCATAGCATGAAACATATGGATCCAAATCAGCCCCTTACGAAGCAACGCATAAACTAGGGCTCAAGCTTCTGTCACTCTAGCAACCCATCATCTACTTATTACTTCCCAATGCCTTCCTCTAGGCCCAAATAATGGTGAAGTGTTATGTAGTCGACGTTCATATAACACCACTAGAGGTTAGACAACATACATCTCATCAAAATATCGAACGAATACCAAATTCATATGACTACTAATAGCATGACTTCTCCCGTGTCCTCAGGAACAACGTAACTACTCACAAAGCATATTCATGTTCATAATCAGAGGGGTAATAGTATGCATAAAGGATCTGAACATATGATCTTCCACCAAGTAAACCAACTAGCATCAACTACAAGGAGTAATCAACACTACTAGCAACCTACTAGCACCAATCCCGGACTTGGAGACAAGAATTGGATACAAGAGATGAACTAGGGTTTGGAGATGAGATGGTGCTGGTGAAGATGTTGATGGAGATTGCCCTCTCCCGATGAGAGGAGCGTTGGTGATGATGATGGCGATGATTTCCCCCTCCCGGAGGGAAGTGTCCCTGGCAGCACAGCTCTGCCGGAGCCCTAGATTGGTTCCGCCTCGTGGCGGCGGAGTCTCGTCCCGAAAGGTTGCTTCTTATTTTTTTTCTCATCGAAAGGCTTCATATAGAAGAAGATGGGCGTCGGAGAGCCACCAGGGGGCCCACGAGGTAGGGGGCGCGCCCCCCACCCTCGTGAGTAGGGTGTGGGCCCCCTGGCCTTCATCTTTGGCGACGATTTTTCTTTATTTATTTTAAGACATTCCGTGGAGTTTCAGGACTTTTGGAGTTGCATAGAATAGGTCTCCAATATTTGCTCCTTTTCCAGCCAGAATTCCAGTTGCCGGCATTCCCCCTCTTCATGGTAAACCTTGTAAAATAAGAGAGAATAGCCATAAGTATTGTGACATAACGTAAAATAACAGCCCATAATGCAATAAATATTGATATAAAAGCATGATGCAAAATGGACGTATCACTAGACGCCAGGGTTCCCGGCGTCTACCCCCTAGATGCCAGGGTTCCTGGCGTCTATCCTTTGGTCTCTGCAAAACTTCCTTTTGGACTTTCCAAAAGCCTCATGGCTTTCCCCTTTGGCCCAAATAAAGTGTTCTCGTACCCAAACATTTCTGGAGACATCCGGAACTTCTTCCGGTGAATTTCGAAACCCTCCTGGAGATCAAACACTACTATCCCATATATCAATCTTTACCTCTGGACCATTCCGGAGCTCCTTGTTATGTCCATGATCTCATCAGGGACTCCGAACAACATTCGATTACCAACATACATAACTCATATAATACTATATTGATACGTCTCCAACGTATCTATAATTTTTTATTGTTCCATGCTATTATATTATCTGTTTTGGATGTTTATGGGCTTTATTAAACACTTTTATATTATTTTTGGACTAACCTATTAACCCAGAGCCAGTGCCAGTTCCTATTTTTTCCCTTGTTTCAATGTTTCGAAGAAAAGGAATATCAAACAGAGTCGAAACGGAATGAAACCTTCTGGAGAAGTCATTTTTGGAAGGAAAGCAACTCAGGAGACTTGGACTCCACGTCAAGGAAGCTTCGAGGAAGCCACGAGGTAGGGGGGCGCGCCCACCCCCCTAGGGCGCGCCCTCCACCCTCATGGGCCCCTCGTGGCTTCCCTGACGTACCTCTTTCACCTATATATACCCATATACCCTAAAAACTTCGGAGAACAGAATAGATTGGTTGTTCCGCCGCCGCAAGCCTCTGTAGCCACCAAAAGTCAATCGGGACCCTGTTTCGGCACCCTGCCGGAGGGGGGAACCCTCACCTGTGGCCATCTTCATCATCCCGGCGCTCTCCATGACGAGGAGGGAGTAGTTCACCCTCGGGGCTGAGGGTATGTACCAGTAGCAATGTGTTTGATCTCTCTCTCTCTCGTGTTCTTGATTTGGCACGATCTTGATGTATAGCGAGCTTTGCTATTATAGTTGGATCTTATGTTGCTTCTCCCCCTCTACTCTCTTGTAATGGATTGAGTTTTCCCTTTGAAGTAATCTTATCAGATTGAGTCTTTAATGATTTGAGAACACTTGATGTATGTCTTGCCGTATGCGATCTGTGGTGACAATGGGATATCACGTGATTCACTTGATGTATGTTTTGGTGATCAACTTATGGTTCCGCCCATGAACCTATGCATAGGGGTTGGCACACGTTTTCGTCTTGATTCTCCGGTAGAAACTTTGGGGCACTCTTTGAGGTTCTATGTGTTGGTTGAATAGATGAATCTGAGATTGTGTGATGCATATTGTATAATCATACCCACGGATACTTGAGGTGACATTGGAGTATCTAGATGACATTAGGGTTTTGGTTGATTTGTGTTATTATTGTTGAGAGAACTTGCACTAGTGAAAGTATGAACCTTAGGCCTTGTTTCGAAGCATTGCAATACCGTTTACGCTCACTTTTACCACTTTTACCTTGCTGTTTTTATATTTTCAGATTACAAAAACCTATATCTACCATCTATATTGCACTTGTATCACCATCTCTTCGCCGAACTAGTGCACCTATACAATTTACCATTGTATTGGGTGTGTTGGGGACACAAGAGACTCTTTGTTATTTGGTTGCAGGGTTGCTTGAGAGAGACCATCTTCATCCTACGCCTCCCATGGATTGATAAACCTTAGGTCATCCACTTGAGGGAAATTTGCTACTGTCCTACAAACCTCTGCACTTGGAGGCCCTACAACGTCTACAAGAAGAAGGTTCTGTAGTAGACATCATATATCGTCAACGAACGTTAAACTTGCGGACCCTACGGGTTCGAGAACTATGTAGACATGACCGAGACATCTCTCTCGTCAATAACCAATAGCAGAACCTGGATGCCCATATTGGTTCCTACATATTCTACGAAGATCTTTATCGGTCGAACCTTATGACAACATACGTTATTCCCTTTGTCATTGATATGTTATTTGCCCGAGATTCGATCATCGGTATCCTCATACCTAGTTCAATCTCGTTACCGGCAAGTCTCTTTACTCGTTCCGTAATGCATCATCCCGTAACTAACTCATAAGTCACATTGCTTGCAAGGCTTATAGTGATGTGCATTACCGAGAGGGCCCAAAGATACCTCTCCGATACTCGGAGTGACAAATCCTAATCTTGATCTATGCCAACCCAACAAACACCTTCGGAGATACCTATAGAGCATCTTTATAATCACCCAGTTACGTTGTGACGTTTGATAGCACACAAGGCATTCCTCCAGTGTCCGGGAGTTGCATAATCTCATAGTCAAAGGAATATGTATATGACATGATGAAAGCAGTAGCAATAAAACTGAACGATCAATATGCTAAGCTAACGGATGGGTCTTGTCCATCACATCATTCTCTATGATGTGATCACGTTCATCAAATGACAACACATGTCTATGTCAGGAAACATAGCCATCTTTGATCAACGAGCTAGTCAAGTAGAGGAATACTAGGGACACTCTGTTTTGTCTATGTATTCACACATGTACTAAGTTTCCGATTAATACAATTCTAGCATGAATAATCAACATTTATTATGATATAAGTAAATATAAATAACATCTTTATTATTGCCTCTAGGGCATATTTCCTTCAGTCTCCCACTTGCACTAGAGTCAATAATCTAGTCCACATCGCCATGTGATTTAACACTAATAGTTCACATCATCATGTGATTTAACACTCTATAGTTCTCATCGCCATGTGACCAATACCCAAAGGGTTTGCTAGAGTCAATAATCTAGTTCACATCGCCATGTGATTAACACCCAAAGAGTACTAAGGTGTGATCATGTTTTGCTTGTGAGAGAAGTTTAGTCAACGGGTCTGCCACATTCAGGTTCGTATGTATTTTGCAAATTTCTATGTCTACAATGCTCTGCACGGAGCTACTCTAGCTAATTTATCCCACTTTCAATATGTATCCAGATTGAGACTTAGAGTCATCCGGATCAGTGTCAAAGCTCGTATCGGCGTAACCCTTTACGACGAACTTTTTGTCACCTCCATAACCGAGAAACATATCATTATTCCACTAAGGACAATTTTGACTGCTATCCAGTGATCCACTCCTGGATCCTATTGTAACCTCTTGCCAAACTCATGGTGAGGTACACAATAGGTCTGATACACAGCATAGCATGCTTTACAGATCCTATGACTGAGGCATAGGGAATGACTTTTCATTCTCTTTCTATTTTGTGCCGTGGTTGGGTTTTGAGTGTTTACTCAACTTCACACCTTGCAACACAGGCAAGAACTCCTTCTTTGACTGTTCCATTTTGAATTACTTCAAAAACTTGTCAAGGTATGTACTCATTGAAAAAACTTATCAAGCGTCTTGATCTATCTCTATAGATCTTGATGCCCAATATGTAAGTAGCTTTACCGAGGTCTTTCATAGAAAAAATCTTATTCAAGTATCCTTTTATGCTATCCAGAAATTCTGTATTATTTCCAATCAACAATATGTCATCCACATATAATATTAGAAATGTTACAGAGCTCCCACTCACTTTCTTGTAAATACAGGCTTCTCCAAAAGTCTGTATAAAACCATATGCTTTGATCACACTATCAAAGCGTACATTCGAACTCCGAGAGGCTTGCACCAGTCAATAAATGGATCGCTGGAGCTTGCACACTTTGTTAGCACCTTTAGGATCGACAAAACCTTCGGGTTGCATCATATACAACTCTTCTTTAAGATATCCATAAGGAATGCAGTTTTGACATCCATTTGCCAAATTTCATAATCATAAAATGCGGCAATTGCTAGCATGATTCGGACAGACTTAAGCATCACTACGAGTGAGATAATATCATCGTAGTCAACACCTTGAACTTGTTGAAAACATTTTGCGACAAGTCGAGCTCTGTAGATAGTAACACTACCATCAGTGTACTTCTTCCTCTTGAAGATCCATTTATTCTCAATGGCTTGCCGATCATCGGGCAAGTCAACTAAAGTCCATACTTTGTTTTCATAAATGGATCCCATCTCATATTTCATGGCCTCAAGCCATTTCACGGAATCTGGGCTCATCATCGCTTCCTCATAGTTCGTAGGTTCGTCTTGGTCTAGTAACATGACTTCCAAAACATGATTACCGTACCACTCTGGTGCGGAACGTACTCTAGTTGACCTACGAGGTTTGATAGTAACTTGATCTGAAGTTTCATGATCATCATCATTAACTTCCTTGTTAATTGGTGTGGGCATCACTGAAACTGATTTCTGTGATGAACTACTTTCCAACTCGAGAGAAGGTTCAACTACCTCATCAAGTTTTACTTTCCTCCCACTCACTTCTTTCGAGAGAAACTCCTTCTCTAGAAAGGATCCATTCTTTAGCAAAAAAATCTTGCCTTCAGATCTGTGATAGAAGGTGTACCCAAAAGTTTCTTTTTAGGTATCCTATGAAGATGTATTTCTCCGATTTAGGTTCGAGCTTATCAGGCTGAAGCCTTCTTCACATAAGCATCGCAACCCCAAACTTTAAGAAACGACAGCTTAGGATTCTTGCCAAACCACAATTCATACGGTGTCGTCTCAATGGATTTAGATGGTGCCCTATTTAACGTGAATGCAGCTGTCTCTAATACATAACCTCAAAACGATAGTGGTAAATCGGTAAGAGACATCATAGATCGCACCATATCTAATAAAGTGCGGTTACGATGTTCGGACACACCATTACGCAGTGTTGTTCCAGGTGGCGTGAGTTGCGAAACTGTTCCACATTGTTTCAAATAAAGACCAAACTCGTAACTCAAATATTCGCCTATGCGATCAGATCGTAGAAACTTTATTTTTCTTGTTACGATGATTTTCTACTTCACTCTGAAATTCTTTGAACTTTTCAAATGTTTCAGACTTATGTTTCAATAAGTAGATATACCCATATCTGCTCAAATCATCTGTGAAGGTCAGAAAATAATGATACCTGCCGCGACCTCAACACTCATCGGACCGCATACATCGGTATGTATTATTTCCAATAAGTCAGTGGCTCGCTCCATTGTTCTGGAGAACGGAGTCTTAGTCATCTTGCCCATAAGGCATGGTTAGTAAGCATCAAGTGATTCATAATCAAGTGATTCCAAAAGCCCATCAGCATGGAGTTTCTTCATGCGCTTTACACCAATATGACCTAAATGGCAGTGCCACAAATATGTTGCACTATCATTATCAACTTTGCATCTTTTGGCATCAATATTATGAATATGTGTATCACTACGATCGAGATTCAATAAACCATTCACATTGGGTGTATGACCATAGAAGGTTTTATTCATATAAACAGAAAAAAATTATTCTCTGACTTAAATGAATAACCGTATTGCAATAAACATGATCAAATCATATTAATGCTCAACGCAAACACCAAATAACATTTATTTAGGTTCAATTCTAATCCCGAAGGTAGAGGGAGTGTGCAATGGTGATCGTATCAACCTTGGAATTACTTCGAACACACATCGTCACCTCGTTCTTAACTAGTCTCTGTTTATCTTGCAACTCTTATTTCAAGTTACTACTCTTAGCAACTGAACCAGTATCAAATACCGAGGGGTTGCTATAAACACTAGTAAAGTACACATCAATAATATGTATATCAAATATACCTTTGTTACTTTGCAATCCTTCTTACCCACCAAGTATCTAGGACAGTTCCACTTCCAGTGACCATTTCTTTTGTAGTAGAAGCACTAAGTTTCAGGCTTGGGTCTGGCTTTGGGCTTCTTCATGGGAGTGGCAACTTTCTTGCCATTCTTTTGAAGTTTTCCCTTTCTTTACCTTGCCCTTTTCTTGAAACTAGTGGTCTTGTTAACCGTCAACACTTGATGCCTTTTCTTGATATCTACCTTCGCTGATTTCAGTATTGCGAAGAGCTTGGGAATCGTTTTCGTCATCCCTCGCATATTATAGTTCATCACAAAGTTCTAGTAACTTGGTGATAGTGACTAGAGAACTCTGTCAATCACTACCTTATCTGGAACATTAACTCCCACTTGATTCAAGCGATTGTAGTACCCAGACATTCTGAGCATATGCTCACTAGCTGAGTGTTGGGGAACGTAGTAATTTCAAAAAATTTCCTACGCACACGCAAGATCATGGTGATGGCATAGCAACGAGAGGGGAGAGTATTGTCCACGTACCCTCGTAGACCGTAAGCGGAAGCGTTATGACAACGCGGTTGATGTAGTCGTACGTCTTCATGATCCGACCGATCCAAGCACCGAACGCACGGCACCTCCGAGTTCAGACACGCTCAGCTCGATGACGATCCCGGACTCCGATCCAAAGAAAGTGTCGGGATGAGTTCCACAAGACGACGGCGTGGTGACGATGATGATGCTCCACCGGCGCAGGGCTTCGCCTAAACTCCGCGACGATATGACCGAGGTGGAATATGGTGTAGGGGGGCACCGCACACGGCTAAGAGATCCAAGGGATCAATAGTTGTGTCTTTGGTGCTAGCCCTGCCCCTCTATTTATATGTTGAGCCCCGGGGTCGAAACTTGGAGCAAAAGCCTCCTCAAAGTCGGTTTTGCCCGAGAGGCAAGAGTCCCACTCGGACTCCAGGACCAAACGCCACAATCCTTGGCGTCTGGCCCAGACGCCATGGGCCTCGGCGTCTGGCCCAGGGCCAGACGCCAGGGTCTCCGGCGTTTGGCCCCCTGGCCTCCGCAAAACTCCTTTTGCACCGACCTAAAGCCTCATGGGCTTGACCCCTTGGCCTAAACATATCATCCAATATATGAATCTTTACGTCTCGACCATTTCGAGACTCCTCGTCATGTCCCCAATCTCATCCGGGACTCGAACTCCTTGGTACATCAAAACTCATAAACTCATAATATAAGCATCATCGAAACCTTGTTGCGGACCCTACGGGTTCGAGAACTATGTAGACATGACCTAGAACTATTCTCGGTCAACAACCAATAGCGGAATCTGGATGCCCATATTGGCTCCTACATATTCTACGAAGATCTTTATCGGTCAAACCGCATAACAACATACGTTGTTCCCTTTGTCATCGGTATGTTACTTGCCCGAGATTTGATCGTCGGTATCCAATACCTAGTTCAATCTCGTTACTGGCAAGTATCTTTACTCGTTACGTAATGCATCATTCCGTAACTAACTCATTAGCTACATTGCTTGCAAGGCTTATAGTGATGTGCATTACCGAGAGGGCCCAGAGATACCTCTCCGACAATCGGAGTGACAAAACCTATTCTCAAATACGCCAACCCAACATGTACCTTTGGAGACACCTGTAGTACTCCTTTATAATCACCCGATTACGTTGTGACGTTTGGTAGCACCCAAAGTGTTCCTCCGTAAACGGAGTTGCATAATCTCATAGTTACAGGAACATGTATAGGTCATGAAGAAAGCAATAGCAATATACTAAACGATCAAGTGCTAGGCTAACGGAATGGGTCATGTCAATCACATCATTCTCCTAATGATGTGATCCCATTAATCAAATAACAACACATGTCTATGGTTAGGAAACATAACCATCTTTGATTAATGAGCTAGTCAAGTAGAGGCATACTAGTGACTATATGTTTGTCTATGTATTCACACATGTATCATGTTTCCGGTTAATACAATTCTAGCATGAATAATAAACATTTATCATGAAATAAGGAAATAAATAATAACTTTATTATTGCCTCTAGGGCGTATTTCCTTCAGTCTCCCACTTGCACTAGAGTCAATAATCTAGTTCACATCATCATGTGATTCAACACTAATATTCACATCTGTATGTGAGTAACACCCATAGTTCACATCGTCATGTGACCAACACCCAAAGAGTTTACTAGAGTCAATAATCTAGTTCACATCCTATGTGATTAACACCCAAAGGGTACTAAGGTATGATCATGTTTTGCTCGTGAGAGAAGCTTAGTCAACGGGTCTGTTACATTCAGAGCCGTATGTATTTTGCAAATATTCTATGTCTACAATGCTCTGCACGGAGCTACTCTAGCTAATTGCTCCCACTTTCAATATGTATCCAGATTGAGACTTAGAGTCATCTGGATCAGTGTAAAAAGCTTGCATCGATGTAACTCTTTACGACGGGCTCTTTTATCACCTCCATAATCGAGAAATATTTCCTTAGTTCTCACTAAGGATGTTCTTGACCAATGTCCAGTGATCTACTCCTAGATCACTATTGTACTCCCTTGCCAAATTCAGAGCAAGGTATACAATAGGTCTGGTACATAGAATACTTTATAGAACCTATGACTGAGGTATAGGGTATGACTTTCATTCTCTTTTCTATTTTCCGCCGTGGTCGGGATTTGAGTCTTTACTCAATTTCACACCTTTGCAACACAGGCAAGAACTCTTTCTTTGACTGTTCCATTTTGAACTATTTCAAAATCTTGACAAGGTATGTATTTATTGAAAAAACTTATCAAGCGTCTTGATCTATCTCAATAGATCTTGATGCTCGATATGTAAGTAGCTTTACTGAGGTCTTTATTTTAAAGAACTCCTTTCAAATACTCCTTTATGCTTTCCAGAAAAATTATACATCATTTCTGATCAACAATATGTTACTCACATATACTTATCAGAAATGTTGTAGTGCTCCCACTCACTTTCTTGTAAATACAGGCTTCACCGCAAGTCTGTATAAAACTATATGCTATGATCAACTTATCAAAGCGTGTATTCCAACTCTGAGATGCTTGCACCAGTCCATAGATGGATCGTTGGAGCTTGCACATTTTGTTAGTATCTTTAGGATTGACAAAACCTTCTGGTTGCATCATATGCAACTCTTCTTTAATAAATCCATTAAGGAATGCAGTTTTTGACATCCATTTGCCAGATTTCATAAAATGTGGCAATTGCTAACATGATTCGGACAGACTTAAGCATCGTTGCGAGTGAGAAAATCTCATCGTATTCAACACCTTGAACTTGTCAAAAACCTTTTGCAACAAGTCGAGCTTTGTAGATAGTAACACTACTATCAGTGTCCGTCTTCCTCTTGAAGATCCATTTATTTAACTTGACTTGCTGATCATCGAGCAGGTCAACCAAAGTCCACACTTTGTTCTTATATCTGGATCCTATCTCAGATTTTATGGCCTCAAGCCATTTCATGAATCTGGGCTCATCATCGCTTCCTCATAGTTCGTAGGTTCATCATGGTCTAGTAACATGACTTCCGAACATGATTACCGTACCACTCAGTGCGGATCTTACTCTGGAAGACCGACGAGGTTTGGTAGCAACTTGATCTGAAGTTTCATGATCATCATCATTAACTTCCTCACTAATTGGTGTAGGAATCACTGGAACTGATTTCTGTGATGAACTACTTTCCAATAAGGGAGAAGGTACAATTACCTTATCAAGTTCTACTTTCCTCCCACTCACTTCTTTCGAGAGAAACTTCTTCTCTAGAAAGGATCCACCTTAGCAACGAATAACTTGCCTTCGGATCTGTGATAGAAGGTGTACCCAATAGTTACCTTTGGGTATTCTATGAAGACGCACTTCTCCGATTTGGGTTTGAGCTTATCAGGATGAAACTTTTTCACATAAGCATCGTAGCCCCAAACTTTAAGAAACGACAACTTGGGTTTCTTGCTAAACCACAGTTCATATATTGTCGTCTCAACGGATTTAGATGGTGCCCTTTTTTAACGTGAATGCAGCTGTCTCTAATGTATAACCCCAAAACGATAGTGGTAAATCGGTAAGAGACATCATTGATCGCACCATATCTTATAAAGTACGGTTATGACGTTTGGACACACCATTACACTGTGGTGTTCCAGGTGGCGTGAGTAGTGAAACTATTTCACATTGTTTTAACTGAAGGCCAAACTCGTAACTCAAATATTTTACCTTTGCGATCATATCGTAGAAACTTTTATTTTCTTGTTACGATGATTCTTCACTTCACTCTGAAATTCTATGAATTTTTCAAATGTTTCAGACTTGTGTTTCATCAAGTAGATATACCCATATCTGCTCAAATCATCTGTGAAGGTCAGAAAATAACGATATTTGCCGTGAGCTTTAACACTCATCGGACCGCATACATCAGTATGTATTATTTCCAATAAGTCATTTGCTCGCTCCATTGTTCCGGAGAACGAGTCTTTAGTCATCTTGCCCATAAGGCATGGTTCATAAGCATCAAGTGATTCATAATCAAGTGATTCCAAAATCCCATCAGCATGGAGTTTCTTCATGCGCTTTACACCAATATGACCTAAACGGCAGTGCCACAAATGAGTTGCACTATCATTATTAACTTTGCATCTTTTGGCATCAATATTATGAATATGTGTATCACTACGATCGAGATCCAACAAACTATTTTTATTGGGTGCATGACCATTGAAGGTTTTATTCATGTAAACAGAACAACAATTATTCTTTGACTTTAAATGAATAACCGTATTACAATAAACATGATCAAATCATATTTATGCTCAACGCAAACGCCAAATAACATTTATTTAGGTTTAACACTAATCCCGAAAGTATAGGCAGTGTGCGATGATGATCATATCAATCCTGGAACTACTTCCAACACTCATCGTCACTTCCCTTCAACTAGTTTTGTTCATTCAGAACTCCGTTTGAGTTACTACTCTTAGCAACCGAACCAGTATCAAATACCGAGGGTTGCTATGAACACTAGTAAAATACACATCAATAATCTGTATATCAAATATACCTTTGTTCACTTTGCCATCCTTCTTATCCGCCAAATACTTGGGGTAGTTCCGCTTCAAATGACCAGTTCCATTGCAGCAAAAGCACTTAGTCTCGTGCTTAGGTCCAGACTTGGGCTTCTTCACTCGAGCAGCAACTTGCTTGCCGCTCTTCTTGAAGTTCCCTTCTTCCCTTTGCCCTTTTCCTTGAGACTAGTGGTCTTGTCAACCATCAACACTTGATGTTTTTCTTGATTTCTACCTTCACGATTTTAGCATCGCAAAGAGCTTGGGAATTGTTTTCGTCATCCCTTGCATACTATAGTTCATCACGAAGTTCTAGTAACTTAGTGATGGTGACTAGAGAATTCTGTCAATCACTATCTTATCTGGAAGATTAACTCCCACTTGATTCAAGCGATTGAAGTACCTGCATAATCTGAGCACATGCTCACTAGTTGAGCGATTCTCCTCCATCTTTTAGCTATAGAACTTGTTGGAGACTTCATATCTCTCAACTCGGTATTTGCTTGAAATATTAACTTCAATTCCTGGAACATCTCATATGGTCCATGACGCTCAAAACGCCTTTGAAGTCCCGATTCTAAGCCGTTAAGCATGGTGCACTAAACTATCAAGTAGTCATCATATTGAGCTAGCCAAACGCTCATAACGCCCCGCATCCGCTCCTGCAATAGGTCTGTCACCTAGCGGTGCATTAAGGACATAATTCTTCTGTGCAGCAATGAGGATAAACCTCAGATCACGGATCCAATCTGCATCATTTCCACTAACATCTTTCAACACAATTTTCTCTAGGAACATATCAAAATAAACATATGAAAGCAACAAACATAGGGAAGCAACAACGCGAGCTATTGATCTACAACATAATTTTGCAAAATACTACCAGGACTAAGTTCATGATAAATTTAAGTTCAATTAATCATATTACTTAATAACTCCCACTTAGATAGACATCTCTCTAGTCATCTAAGTGATTACGTGATCCAAATCAACTAAACCATGTCCGATCATCACGTGAGATGGAGTAGTTTCAATGGTGAACATCACTATGTTGATCATATCTACTATATGATTCACGTTCGACCTTTCGGTCTCCGTGTTCCGGGGCCATATCTGCATATGCTAGGCTCGTCAAGTTTAACCTGAGTATTCTGCGTGTGCAAAACTGGCCTGCACCCGTTGTAGATGGACGTAGAGCTTATCACACCCGATCATCACGTGGTGTCTGGGCACGACGAACTTTGGCAACGGTGCATACTCAGGAGAACACTTCTTGATAATTTTAGTGAGAGATCATCTTAAAATGCTACCGTCAATCAAAGCAAGATAAGATGCATAAAGGATAAACATCACATGCAATCAATATAAGTGATATGATATGGCCATCATCATCTTGTGCTTGTGATCTCCATCTCCAAGCACCGTCGTGATCACCATCGCCACCGGCGCGACACCTTGATCTCCATCGTAGCATCGTTGTCGCCTCGCCAACTATTGCTTCTACGACTATCGCTACCGCTTAGTGATAAAGTAAAGCAATTACATGGCTTTTGCATTTCATACAATAAAGCGACAACCATATGGCTCTCGCCATTGCCGATAACTCGGTTACAAAACATGATCATCTCATACAATAAAATATAGCATCACGCCTTGACCATATCACATCACAACATGCCCTGCAAAAACAAGTTAGACGTCCTCTACTTTGTTGTTGCAAGTTTTACGTGGCTGCTACGGGCTGAGCAAGAACCGTTCTTACCTACGCATCAAAACCACAACGATAGTTTGTCAAGTTGGTGCTGTTTTAACCTTCGCAAGGACCGGGCGTAGCCACACTGGTTCAACTAAAGTGAGAGAGACAGACACCCGCCGGTCACCTTTAAGCAACGAGTGCTCGCAGCGGTGAAACCAGTCTCGCGTAAGCGTACGCGTAATGTCGGTCCGGGCCGCTTCATCTCACAATACCGCCGAACCAAAGTATGACATGCTGGTAAGCAGTATGACTTGTATCGCCCACAACTCACTTGTGTTCTACTCGTGCATATAACATCAACGCATAAAACCAGGCTCTGATACCACTGTTGGGGAACGTAGTAATTTCAAAAATTTCCTACGCACACGCAAGATCATGGTGATGGCATAGCAACGAGAGGGGAGAGTATTGTCCACGCACTCGTGAGACCGAAGCGAAGCGTTATGACAACGCGGTTGATGTAGTCGACGTATTCACGATCCGACCGATCCAAGCACCGAACGCACGGCACCTCCGAGTTCAGCATACGCTCAGCTCGATGACGATCCCGGACCGATCCAGCAAAGTGTCGGGATGAGTTCCACAAGACGACGGCGTGGTGACGATGATGATGCTCTATCGGCGCAGGGCTTCGCTAAACTCCGCGACGATATGACCGAGGTGGAATATGGTGTAGGGGGCACCGACACGGCTAAGAGATCCAAGGATCAATTGTTGTGTCTTTGGTGCTAGCCCTGCCCTCTATTTATATGTTGAGCCCCGGGTCGAAACTTGGAGCAAAAGCCTCCTCAAAGTCGGTTTTGCCCGAGAGGCAAGAGTCCCACTCGGACTCCAGGACCAAACGCCACAATCCTTGGCGTCTGGCCCAGACGCCATGGGCCTCGGCGTCTGGCCCAGGGCCAGACGCCAGGGTCTCCGGCGTTTTGGCCCCCTGGCCTCCGCAAAACTCCTTTTGCACCGACCTAAAGCCTCATGGGCTTGACCCCTTGGCCTAAACATATCATCCAATATATGAATCTTTACGTCTCGACCATTTCGAGACTCCTCGTCATGTCCCCAATCTCATCCGGGACTCCGAACTCCTTCGGTACATCAAAACTCATAAACTCATAATATAATTGTCATCGAAACCTTAAGCGTGCGGACCCTACGGGTTCGAGAACTATGTAGACATGACCTAGAACTATTCTCGGTCAATAACCAATAGCGGAACCTGGATGCCCATATTGGCTCCTACATATTCTACGAAGATCTTTATCGGTCAAACCGCATAACAACATACGTTGTTCCTTTGTCATCGGTATGTTACTTGCCCGAGATTTGATCGTCGGTATCCAATACCTAGTTCAATCTCGTTCTTGGCAAGTCTCTTTACTCGTACGTAATGCATCATTCCGTAACTAACTCATTAGCTACATTGCTTATGCAGGCTTATAGTGATGTGCATTACCGAGAGGGCCCAGAGATACCTCTCCGACAATCGGAGTGACAAAACCTATTCTCAAATACGCCAACCCAACATGTACCTTTGGAGACACCTGTAGTACTCCTTTATAATCACCCGATTACGTTAGACGTTTGGTAGAACCCAAAGTGTTCCTCCGTAAACGGAGTTGCATAATCTCATAGTTACGTAAACATGTATAGGTCATGAAGAAAGCAATAGCAATATACTAAACGATCAAGTGCTAGGCTAACGGAATGGGTCATGTCAATCACATCATTCTCCTAATGATGTGATCCCATTAATCAAATAACAACACATGTCTATGGTTAGGAAACATAACCATCTTTGATTAATGAGCTAGTCAAGTAGAGGCATACTAGTGACTATATGTTTGTCTATGTATTCACACATGTATCATGTTTCCGGTTAATACAATTCTAGCATGAATAATAAACATTTATCATGAAATAAGGAAATAAATAATAACTTTATTATTGCCTCTAGGGCGTATTTCCTTCAGTGAGCTATTCTCCTCCATCTTGTAGGCAAAGTACTTTGTCATAGGTCTCATGCCTCTTAACACGAGCATGAGTCCGAAATACCAATTTCAACTCTTGGAACATTTCATATGCTCCATGTCGTTCAAAACATTTTTGAAGTCCCGGTTCTAAGCCGTAAAGCATGGTGCACTAAACTATCAAGTAGTGATCATACCGAGCTTGTCAAACG
This sequence comes from Aegilops longissima, assembly GCA_021605205.1. Classification (NCBI taxonomy): domain Eukaryota; kingdom Viridiplantae; phylum Streptophyta; class Magnoliopsida; order Poales; family Poaceae; genus Aegilops; species Aegilops longissima. Next base: position 666,060,258 of record CM038679.1, on the reverse strand, counting down.
TTCATAACGTCTACATCTGCTCCTGCAATAGTTCTGTCACCTAGCGGTGCATCAAGGACATAATTCTTCTGTGCAGCAATGAGGATAATCCTTAGATCACAGACCTAGTCCGCATCATTTCTACTATCATCTTTCAACTTATTTTTCTCTAGGAACATATCAAAAAATAAAACAGGGGAGCTATACGCGAGCTATTGATCTACAACATAGATATGCAAATACTATCAAGACTAATTTCATGATAAATTAAAGTTCAATTAATCATATTACTTAAGAACTACCACTTAGATAGACATCCCTCTAGTCATCTAAATGATCACGTGATCCATATCAACTAAACCATGTCTGATCATCACATGAGATGGAGTAGTTTTCAATGGTGAACATCTCTATGTTGATCATATCTACTATATGATTCACGTTCGACCTTTCGGTCTTAGTGTTCTGAGGCCATATCTGCATATGCTAGGCTCGTCAAGTTTAACCCGAGTATCCTGCACGTGCAAAACTGGTTTGCACCCGTTGCATGTGAACGTAGAGCTTATCACACCCGATCACCACGTGGTGTCTCGGCATGACGAACTATAGCAACGGTGCATACTCAGGGAGAACACTTATACCTTGAAATTTTAGTGAGAGATCATCTTATAATGCTACCGCCGTACTAAGCAAAATAAGATGCACAAAAGATAAATAGCACATGCAATCAAAATATGTGACATGATATGGCCATCATCATATTGTGCCTTTGGTCTCCATCTCCAAAGCACCGTCATGATCTCATCGTCACCGGCTTCACACCTTGATCTCCATTGTAGCATCGTTGTCGTCTCGCCAACTATTGCTCCTACGACTATCGCTACCGCTTAGTGATAAAGTAAAACAATTACATGGCGATTGCATTTCATACAATAAAGCGACAACCATAAGGCTCCTGCTAGTTCGAGATAACGGTTACAAAACATGATCATCCCATACAACAAATTATACCTCATCACGTCTTGACCATATCACATCACAACATGCCCTGCAAAAACAAGTTATACATCCTCTACTTTGTTGTTGCAAGTTTTACGTGGCTGCTACAGGCTTCTAGCAAGAACCGTTCTTACCTACGCATTAAAACCACAACGATTTTTTGTTAAGTGTGCTGTTTTAACCTTCAACAAGGACCGGCCGTAGTCAAACTCGATTCAACTAAAGTTGGAGAAACAGACACCCGCTAGCCACCTATGTGCAAAGCACGTCGGCAGAACCAGTCTCATGAACGCGGTCATGTAATGTCGGTCCGGGTCGCTTCATCCACCAATACCGCCGAATCAAAGTAAGACGTTGGTGGTAAGCAGTATGACTATCATCGCCCACAACTCATTGTGTTCTACTCGTGCATATATTATCTACGCATAGACCTGGCTCGGATGCCACTATTGGGGAACATAGTAATTCAAAAAAAATCCTACGATCACGCAAGATCTATCTAGGAGAAGCATAGCAACGAGCGGGGAGAGTGTGTCCACGTACCCTCATAGACCGAAAGTGGAAGCTTTTATCAACGCGGTTGATGTAGTCGTACACCTTCATGATACGTCCTGATCAAGTACCGAACGTACGGCACCTCCGCGTTCAGCACACGTTCAGCTTGATGAAATCCTCGCCTTCTTGACCAAACAAGAGGGGCGAAGTAGTAGATGAGTTCCGGCAGCACGACGGCGTGGTGACGGTGTTGGTGAAGAACAATCTCCGCAGGGCTTCGCCTAAGCACTACGAAAACTATGACGGAGGATAAACTAGAGGGGACGGGGTTGCCGGCACACGGCTTGGTGTTTCTTGACGTGTCCTTGGTGCTAGCCCTGCCCCTCTATTTATATGTTGAGCCCTGGGGTGGGTCGAAACTTGGAGTAAAAGCCTACTCAAAGTCGGTTTTGCCCAAAAGGCAAGACTGCTTCTCAGACTCCAGGGCTAGACGCCAGGGTTCCCGGCGTCTACCCCCTAGACGCCAGGGTTCCTGGCGTCTAGCCTCTGGTCTCCGCGAAACTTCTTTTTGCACTTTCCAAAAGCCTCGTGGGCTTTCCACTTTCGCCCAAATAAAGTGTTCTCGTACCCAAACATTTCCGGAGCCGGAACTTCTTCCGGTGAATTCTGAAACCCTTCCGGAGATCAAACACTACTATCCCATATCTCAATCTTTACCTCGGGACCATTCCGGAGCTCCTTGTTATGTCCATGATCTCATCAGGGACTCCGAACAACATTCGGTTACCAACATACATAACTCATATAATACTATATCGTCAACGAACGTTAAGCGTGCGGATCCTACGGGTTCGAGAACTATGTAGACATGACCGAGACATCTCTCTGGTCAATAACCAATAGCGGAACCTGGATGTCCATATTGGTTCCTACATATTCTACGAAGATCTTTATCGGTCGAACCTTATGACAACATACGTTATTTCCTTTGTCATCGGTATGTTACTTGCCCGAGATTCGATCATCGGTATCCTCATACCTAGTTCAATCTTGTTACCGGCAAGTCTCTTTACTCGTTCCGTAATGTATCATCCCATAACTAACTCATTAGTCACATTGCTTGCAAGGCTTATAGTGATGTGCATTACCGAGAGGCCCAGAGACACCTCTCCGATACTCGGAGTGAAAAATCCTAATCTTGATTTATGCTAACCAAACAAACACCTTCGGAGATACCTGTAGAGCATCTTTATAATCACCCAGTTACGTTGTGACGTTTGATAGCACACAAGGCATTTCTCCAGTATCCGGGAATTGCATAATCTCATAGTCAAAGGAATATGTATATGACATGATGAAAGCAATAACAATAAAACTGAATGATCAATATGCTAAGCTAACAGATGGGTCTTGTCCATCACATAATTCTCTAATGATGTGATCCCGTTCATCAAATGACAACACATGTCTATGGTCAGGAAACATAAGCATCTTTGATCAACGAGCTAGTCAAGTAGAGGCATACTAGGGACATTCTGTTTCGTCTATATATTCACACATGTACTAAGTTTTCGGTTAATACAATTCTAGCATGAATAATAAACATTTATTATTTTATAAGGAAATATAAATAATATCTTTATTGTTGCCTCTAGGGCATATTTCCTTCAAGAACAGGGAAACAAAATCAATCAGTGCAGGAAAATCCGCGTAATTTCCGGTCATCGCCCATCTTCCGGAGCATCTTGTTCGGGGGGAATGGGGGTGGAGGGTTGCCTGATCCATACCTGTCAGTCGCCGCCGAACCCGTCGTCGTCGTCGCCACCATGGAGGATATGCGTCGTCGCCACCGCCTAACGCCTGCACCGCCGCCGCCGCCGCCTAACGCCTGCGCCGCCCGCCGCTGCCGCCCAATGCCTTGCGCCGCCTCCCGAATCCAGTCACGTACCCTAGCCCTCTCAGTCAATAGAGCTGGTCAGTTGATAGAGTCGATAGAGCTGGTCAGTTGCAAGAATAACTGTACTGAAACAATGGCTCTGTTCCAGAAATGCCGCGTGTCACGCGGAAGCGGGGAGGCTGTCGTCCGTTCGATCAACAGACGATCCGATGGATGCGGAGCCGGCAGATGCGGCGCGAGTGATCAGTCAGGTGAAGGAGAGCTTTTCCCATAAAAATACGGGACTGGCTAGGTGTAAGTCGAAAATACAATTTGGGTTCGATGCAAAACTTCGATAATTCTTTCTGCAACCTTTAGCTTTCTTTCAACCGTCGAAACCTGCACCACCCTCGCATGCCTAAGAGCACCTTCAAGAGCCGCCGAACGCGCACCGCGCTAAAAAGTACTTTGCAGCACGCTCATCGCCTGAAATAGCGTGGTGGGTAGCGCTGGTTCCAGCAGCCGCGCTAAAATTTAGCGCGCTTGTGTAGCTCCAACAGGCGCGCTAAAATGCAGCACGCACGCTATCGCACAAAACATTGCATACATATTTTTTAAATAAAAATGATACACGTCGGTCTAGCCCTTAGCTGAGGGATCTTCACTCTTGTCCTGCCATCCATATCCGTGCCCACCCGAACCATGGGAAAGAAAGTTTGTCAGAAATTACTTGTACTTGAGGGCAATGATAAAGTGAAGAAAATTATAGAAATAATGAAATGAAGCTACGACTCGAAATATTGGAGAAGCCATTATAGAATATATCCATGAGCTTCTCAAGCACTTCTTCTTCCAATTACTTTGTGACGATTTCAAGGAAAAGTGAATGATTTCAATCAAGAAAAGAATCATATGCTCTTGTTTCATAGATAATAAAATTGATACATAGATATTTTACATAGTTCATAGCATAGATTGATAAACACTACATAGATAAAACTACAGTGCAACTATATACTACGGTGCAACTACACCCTACTCCGAGTCGTCCTCGTCCTCGTCCTCATCCGGACTGATGTTGTCTGAGGTATCGATCCACATGTGATCCCAACGAGGATCATTATCCCCAAAGATCGACACCCCACCTGCCTCAACGATATCGCATTGCGATATTGCCAGGGCCTTTCGCCGACGCCTCTCCAACCGCTCCGCGCGGCGCTTTGCCGTCCTTTTCGCCCAGAAGGCGCGCTCCGCCGCGACGTCCTCCGGATGGCGCTGGCGCCACTCCGCCATGGCTCGTTCATCCTCCTCGGCGATGAGGAGGCGGCGCTGCCGCCGACGGTGCTCCGCACGGTCCTGGTCCATGATAAGACGAGGGGGAGGGGCGACGGATTGCGCCTGCTCGCGCGTGAAGACGTCGTGGAAGTTCATCTGCGCCGGCGGCCTCTCTAGGCCCCCACGCCGTCAGACGCTGACGCTGGCGTCGCAGCGGTCCCGAACGTGCCGAGGCCGAGCGGACGCCGCCGGACCGGATCTCGTAGTAGGTGCCGCTGGCGCCGCGGACGCCGCGGTAGCCAGATGATCCACGGCGGCGCGACGGCATGGTGGCGCGGTGGTCGCGGGGGCGAGGAAACGGCGAGCAAGCGGCAGAGTGAGCGGGGGAGCGCGCGTGGCAGTGTGGAGGCCGCGTGACGAGCGCCGCAATTTATAGGCGCGCTCGAAGCGGTGCGCCAAATCTAGCGCGCGAGCTACCGCCTTTTCCCGCGCGCGCGCAAACGTTTCCCGCCGCCGCTGGAGCGCGACAAAACGTCCCGCGCGTGCTAAAGTGAAAGTTTACCGCGCGCGCGTCTTTTGGCGCCGTTGTTGAAGATGCTCTAAGAGAGATAAATAATGGGTCACCTACCTCTCTAAGATAGACCAAGAGGGCTTTTCCGAGCTCCTTTCTTTCCTCCGATGTTCCTTTCTTCACGTCAAATTTGACTCTCCTAAATTTAAAATTCAGGTGACTTACTAGTAGGTAAAGTGATAAAATGCTTCGGTTTGGGTGCCTTCTACAAAAGCTAGGTTAAACGCTTGGGGGAAGGAGTGATAGCCCAACCATATTTTTAGGTGAAACCCCAACCTTTGGGAGGAAGGATCAGGTGAAACTTGAGCCAAACTTGCCGTCTTGTTGGAAAGATGTTGCCACGCCATGTGACCTCAAACCCGTGAAGCAATAACTCACGGCCATGGTGGTCATGACCCAACGCTTTTCTTTCGTCGCTCTTTCCTATGTGTAGGTCTGTCTAAAACCTGCAATACTTGGTGCTTACAGATTTCTCCTCCTCATCCCCTCTTCAGCCTTATACTTCCTCCGTTCGAAATTACTTGTCACAGAAATGGATGTATTTAGACGTATTTTAGTTATAGATACATCTATTTTTATCTACTTTTGAGACAAGTAATTTGAAACGGAGTGAGTACGTACTAAAAACTTGTTATTGGGCTGTCAACGAACCCATCTGCGTTGACCCATACACTGATCTGATAGTCTTCTAATGCAACATGCACCAGTTGCCAAAATCACACTGATCTTCACGGCGTTCACGGGGTGTGTGCCTGTGCCTGCGCTGCATCATGTGACTGACTGGCACCACGAGAACTCAGAAACAGATTGCACAGCCGAGCCGACCCGACCCGACCGACCACGTCCGATCTAATCCACCCATCCGTGGACGAGAAAAATACTCCCTCGCCGCACACAAAAAATGGCCGCAGGATATGGCGGGACGTACAGCGAGAGAGACCGCCGAAACCGGGCCGGGACACGCGTCGCGCATCGGGGGCCTCCTCCGAGCCCGACGTGGCCGCGCGCGCCGCCCGCGCCAGCGCACACGTCGCTTCGAGGCCGGTTCACGCGTCGCCGTCCATTCCCCGGCCCCGGCCCCGGCCCCCGCGCCCGCGCCGCACCGCCTCACGTTGCCCTCACCGGCGGAGCACGCGCCACGTCCGTCCCCACCGCGCGCGCGCCACCTTTCATCGCCACTATTTAACCCCCATGCCGGCCTCCTCCATTGCCAGCCCCACCCATTTCCTTCCCTTCCGGTCGAGGCAGGCCGCAGCAATAAATCTAGGTCCGGAGTCGACTCCGTTCCCACCCATTCCCAGAACCATTCCGACCGGCGAACACATTCAATAAACTCCGTTCGCCCGTCCGGTTCTGTCGTCACCGGTGATCTGATCTGAGTTGAGCAGCGTCCGTCCGTCGTCGTCGTCCAAGCTCTCCCAGCCCGGCCTCGTCCACATGGCCCTCAACCTGACCCACCAGACCGGCGCTGCAGCCATCGCGGCCACCCAGGCGCCCGGCGCGCGCGCTTCGGTGTTCGCGGCGGCCTCGCCCGCCGCCGCCGCCGGCGCCGGCTCCGCTGTGTCGCCGGCGCAGGCGACCAGCCTCAGGGTGCAGGCGCAGCTGGTGGAGCCCGCGCAGCCGCAAGGCCAGGAGATGTTCCAGGCCATGGCGCCCGACCAGCAGCAGCAGGGCGAGGGCGCGCACCAGGACGCGGGCGGCGAGGAGGCGCGCAAGGTGGGCGTGCCGGTGTTCGTGATGATGCCGCTGGACACGGTGCGCAAGGACGGCAGCGCGCTGAACCGGCGCAAGGCGGTGCAGGCGTCCATGGCGGCGCTCAAGAGCGCCGGCGCGGCCGGCATCATGGTGGACGTGTGGTGGGGCATCGCCGAGAGCGAGGGCCCCGGCCAGTACAACTTCGCCGGCTACATCGAGCTCATGGAGATGGCCAAGAAGGCCGGGCTCAAGGTGCAGGCCGTCATGTCTTTCCACCAGTGCGGCGGCAACGTCGGAGACTCAGTCAAGTACGTCGTGCTCTGCTCCCTCTCCTCCATTCACTCCTCTTTCTATCCAAGTACACATATACGTACATGCATGCTGATCTTGATCGTCCTTGCGTACATTCTTGTATTTTTCCATGATTCCATGTACCATCGCATCTACGGGATGGACGCGTACATGTGCAGTAGAAGCAAAGCCTGAATTAGATACTAGTGTTCTTGGATTTTGTGGTTCCATGGGCTTGCCATGTGCTGCCACCGCCCATTGCCATTAGTTTGTAGCCACTTGCACTAGCAGGATCATGTGGTAGACAAACGCTATGATGGGTACAGTACTACGTATAGAAGTACTCTCTCTAGAAATGTGTAGAACTGTGTAGATGAGTGCCCGGGAAATCGGGACCTCATGAGGCCGACGGACAACTCGTGACGTAGAAGTGACCCGGGCTCGTTTCCCACGCACTTTCTTGAACTCTAGACGTGGACGGTCACAATTTTTCGGACCTCGTGATCTTCAGAAAAATATAAGAAAACTGGCCTCAAGTCGGGCGACACGTAGAGCTTGGATAACAAAAAGTACGTTGTACGTGATCTCCGCCCTGTGGACGGTGGCGCTTGCCCCGTATGCACGTGTCCTGCCCACTATGCACGTGATTTCTGACCACAACTACTCCCTCCGTTTACTATTACATATCCCTTAGAGCATGGTTAATGATACAATCAACAATCGGCTAACGATAAGTACAATCGGCTAACGATAAGTACAACAGTAAGTTTAAAGCCAATCTAATAGCCCGCACGTGCAACGGTAAGTTTTAGACATGTATTACTTTATAATCTCAGGAAGTGGCTTGGGGCTCGTGCTGCAGCCGGCTATTATAATCTACAACATATTTCTCTTCTCGCTATTTCAACTAAGCAAAAACATAATGTTCAACTAAGCAAAAATATAATGTTTAAGTCTTGTAGCCTGCTTGTGCTACCTTATTGCATTTGCTCTTAACCCCTCAAACAAGGAAGTATGTTGTTACTCTCAGCTGGAAATTACTGTTGTTCCTATATTGCTTCACACACCATATAAATAAGTAATAAGTTGTTAATGTGTTTTGCATGGATGCAGCATACCACTTCCGAAATGGGTAACGGAGGAGATGGACAAGGACCAGGACCTGGCGTACACGGACAGGTGCGGCCGCCGGAACTACGAGTACCTCTCGCTGGGCGCCGACACGATCCCGGCCCTCAAGGGCCGCACCCCCGTCCAGTGCTACGCCGACTTCATGCGCGCCTTCCGCGACCACATGGCGCCCTACATGGGCAACACCCTCTGCGAGATCCAGGTCGGCATGGGCCCCGCCGGCGAGCTCCGCTACCCCTCCTACCCGGAGAGCAACGGCACCTGGTCCTTCCCCGGCATCGGCGAGTTCCAGTGCTACGACCGCTACATGCGCGCCAGCCTCAAGGCCGCCGCCGAGGCCGTGGGCAGGCCCGAGTGGGGCAACGCCGGCCCCGAGGACTCGGGCAGCTACAACCAGTGGCCCGAGGACACCGGCTTCTTCCGCCGCGAGGGCGGCTGGAACACCGACTACGGCCAGTTCTTCATGAGCTGGTACTCGCAGATGCTCATCGAGCACGGCGAGCGCATCCTCTCCGCGTGCTCCTCCGTCTTCACCGGCACCCCCGGGGTCAAGGTCTCCGTCAAGGTGGCCGGCATCCACTGGCACTACGGCACCCGCTCCCACGCGCCCGAGCTCACCGCCGGCTACTACAACACCAGGAACCACGACGGGTACCAGCCCATCGCGCGCATGATCGGCCGCCACGGCGCCGTGCTCAACTTCACCTGCGTCGAGATGCGCAACCACGAGCAGCCGCAGGACGCGCAGTGCATGCCCGAGGCGCTCGTGAGCCAGGTGGCCAGCGCCGCCAAGGAGGCTGGAGTGGGCCTCGCCGGCGAGAACGCCCTGCCCAGGTACGACGAGACGGCGCACGACCAGGTGCTGGCCACCGCCGCCGAGAAGGCCGAGGAGGACCGCATGGTCGCCTTCACCTACCTCCGCATGGGCCCCGACCTCTTCCAGCCCGACAACTGGCGCCGCTTCGCCGCCTTCGTCAAGCGCATGACGGAGACCGGCGTCAGGGACGTGAGCCGGGAGCAGGTGGAGCGCGAGGCCCAGGGCGTCGCCCACGCCACCCAGGGCGTCATCCAGGAGGCCGCCGTCGCCCTCTGCAACTAATCAACTATGCATTTCACATACATACGTACCGTGATGATCGAAGGTGTGTACCGAACGAAGGTGGGAAGGAAACATAGGGGGGTCGATCGATCGATCGGGTGACTTGGGAGTAGTTGCCGCGCCTGAAGCTTCGATGGCATGGCGATGCCGGTTTCGGCGTCGCTACCTCAAAGCTTGCAGGGGACTGATGTACTACTACGTACTAAGCTACCGCAGTAGCAGTGTTGCACTGTAAGATCGATACTCGAAAATGTTGTAACGCCTTGTTGTATCTGTTCCACTAAAGTGAAATCAAGAACAGAGCTTGGCGAGCACTAATTTCTTGTTGCTATCTTCTACTTTGTTCGTCTTATAATATAATATAAGATCGCTTTGCAAACTGTTTTAGCTTGCAAAACGATCTTAATTATGAGATAGAGTCTTCACCTCATAATCTCTACTACCTAAAAGAAACATAATGTTCCGTCTCCCCTCTTACGTCAACCCTTTCGTCGATCCCACCTCCACCAACGCTACCGCTCGTAAGAACAAAATTATCCAAGGAAACCACAACCACGCAGAATTCATGTTTGGAAATATCCAGCATACCTCCGCGCTTTCCCCTTCCACTACGTCGTGATCCCTTCGCCCCTTCTCCTCCCTCGCAACGCACCGCCAGGCCTCCAAGGGGCTCCTCCTCTACGACGGCTCCTCAAGGCCTTCCCCTATTCTACACTCCATGGCCGCCTCGTCGCCGCGCTCTTCCTCACCCTCGTCCTTGCCGCCATGGCCAACCCCCTCTTCCTGCTCACCGTCGATGTCCCCTTAGTAGTGCTCCACGTCTGCATCTGTGACGACGTGGATCCTGCATCCGACAAGGAAGGAGGAGACAAGGACGAGAAGGCCGTCATGGTAGAGAAGGAGGAGGATGGCGATGTTGACCGGGGTCGAGGCGCCGCTCCATGCCCAGGGCAGCCAACTCCTAAGTCCTTAACACTAACAAGGCATAGGTAGTCCGTCGAATACACAACTGGTATAGTGGTATTTCTTAATCAAATTCCGTTCTTCTTTCATCGGCTGTAGAGATTTGGAGCTTACTTAGCATGCAACAGATTAGTTTCCCTTTTCCTTACTTTTGACTAGGATTACGATTTCTGCTCCTTGTATATAAATAGATTCATTATTACTGCTATATTAACAGAGATAGTTGGACTTGATCCTTCGTATATTCACAAAGATATTTGGTGGCTTGGTAGATATGCCTGGTTTCCGCCATCGTTAGGCGTCGCAACCCCACCCCAAGGTCCCTGCATCGAAGGAGAGAGCATGTAGAAGCCATGCCACAGCTGGCTTGATGTGCAGGAACGAGGTTGATGGGTCTACTCGCGCCGGCCGGACATGTTGTGCAGCCGTCATCACCCATCGTCTGATACACAGTACAGCCTGCCTGATGCATGTACAACCTTTTGCTGAATCTGGTATCCTTTGATTATTATAATCATGATGCTAAAGGGTGCGTGGCTATGTGCGTTTCGAACACATTGCTAATATACATGCAGATAGAGGAGATGAAGAAAGTAAAATGTTGATTGACCAGGCTCTCCATGAATGGTGCGGGGATTTTATTGGTTGACATAAACTCACATGTCTGCTACATGTAACAGTGCGGGCCCATGACAGTATAGTGGAATGTAATTCTCCAGGAGGATTTACATATCAGATCCTCAGAGTTGATTTGTACTAGAAGCTTTCATTTTGTTGGCGTTGATGACATCAAGAGCAATTGGGAATCCGTTGGTAAGGAAACATTCTTTCTATCTTTCACTAGACAACACGGCAAACGAGTACACTTTTGCTAGATATCTACCTTTTCTTGTTAGCCAGCAATTAAGGATACAATCCAAGAGAAAAATTGAACCAATGGAATGACGAGTACATATGCACTCATCACATAAATCCGACTGCGATAGGCTAGCATCATAACTGATGTAGACTAGATAGTCGTGGTACCTCTTTAAGTACAAAACCATATTTGTGTAGTCTCTCAACACATGCAAAAAGATTTCTCAATGCAGTAGTGCGCTAACTAAGAGAATCGTTTTGAAAGGGCTACATTGGATTTTTGTTGTGCGTCTAGAATAGCAGTTCCGATGTGCTTTCTACACATATCTGCCTCATTTATTAATACACCCAGTTATTTTTTTATGATCTTAGAAATAACACAAATTCGCAATGCATCCATGGATTCGAAGATCCAAATTACCGGGGCGCCCCTCCTTTGATGTCTGAAAAACGGTGGGAATAATTAAGAAGTGATTTGACATGCTAAACACTTGACGTAGCTCTGTGATTGGAACCAGAAGGTTCCCCTTGTTAGGAATATAAGCTGAAATTTACTCATCGCCTTGATCTATAATTCAAGGTGCATTCATGGCTTGGTTTAAAAAGAATATGGAATAACTAGCTGCACTTTTCAGCACCTACCCTTTTTCTGGTCCAGAGAATGAGGAACTTCTATATCATGGAGAAGATAAGGCTGCAATGGAGGCTTATCAGGACAAATGTAGTAGAAAAATTACAGTATGAAGGTCACCCCACGTTATGTAAGTGAACATTGAGAATAAATATCTTATTTAGCATTATTGTTTGATCCTTTGTGGATTATGAGATCTCAACTACCACTTGAAACTATATTTGGTATCAATATTGTTTTCTTTAGACTTGTGATGTTCAGTCTCATGTTGCTAAGATCTGTAAGCAATTGTCAAATAAAAAGGAAAAAATAAATACCTACGCATATTACCTTGCTACAAAACATATGAAAAGAATATAAAATATCCATTTGGTTGTTTGTCTCGTGTGTTAGTTTCTATTTTCATAAAATTTGTCGTCAAACATGTATGTGTCAGTTCAACCAATATATGAATTTGTGGTACCATAAAATTAATAGAATATGTTCCTGCACATCAAAATGTCTGAATCTATTGAGTAATTGAGGGTGGAAGGGAGGAAAGGAGAGAGGGGGAGGGGGAACTTTACGTGACACAGTCGAAAATTGTAGTCAGGCCGTGTCAAGATAAGCACACTGTGAAATATGCCAACTGGATGGTCATGTGTTTTAAATACAAAGTGTGTGTGTGGATGGGCATGGAAAAGGGAACTGCAAACATGGATCTGTATGGCTGAGATAGTGTGTGGAGAGGAAGAAATGTTTTTAACAATTCAGCCTAATGTGCATCAAGATTGGTGTTAAACAGCTAGAAGATGTATGAACAACTCGAATATGTATGCTCCCGTTGCAACGCACGGGCAATTAGCTAGTATAATATAAGATCGCTTTGCAAGCTGTTTTAGCTTGCATAACGATCCTAATTATGGGATGAAGGGAGTACCGCTTTGGAGCGGATTGTCTGACTTTAAGTTGCCATGTCATTATCCGACTGACTTAGCCTCTCATCAATCATACCATCTTCATCCAATGGCCTGCTTTACCCCTCACTTCCCAACCCAAGAACTGAAAATTATATGGAATGAAAAAAGTGATTTTTGTGAAATACTCTCTCTCTCACACACACACACATAATGTAGTGTGTATAGATTTTTCTAAAAATCTAACTTTACAAATTTTAACCAAAGTTATAAAGAAAACTATTTATACCGATAGTACAGTACGTACTAAATACATAAATGTGAAACTACTACTTCTTATAATGAATCTAATAATATATGCTTATCATTCTAAATGTAAATGTTTTCCTCCAAAGATTTGAAAAGTTTGTGAGGTTTGACATCCATCAGGATGGGTCTCACATGCTAGCCCGTGAGACCTGGTCTCATATAATTCTTTTCCGACTTACTGCACTACAGTATGGAAGGAAGGGAGTATGAAAAATGGAAAGTGAACACACAAATTTCATTTTTTATTTCTCTTATTTCACAAAACCCACTTCTATTTCACAAATGCCACTTTGCATCACACGTAAATTTCACTTTTATTTCACAAAACCATTTCTATGATGCAAATTTCACTCCTTGATGTAAGCTGTTGGACAGAGATTGCATGATGGATGAGAGGGCTAAGTGTGAGCCGATCCATGCTAAAATTAAGGGATACTTTGTGTCATTAGACCACGAGATGGCAACATTTGGTTTGCTGATTCCTTTCTTTTGATAGTAGACAGGAACACTCTTTTGGGTCTGGCGGAGCAATATTGATGGCGATTACTCTACCTTTTTATCATCTCATGTAGAACTTAGTAAGGATAACAAATTATTCCGTTCCATGATTTTGGTAACATGTTAAAAAAAAGAATGTTCCTTCCCTGATTTCATTTAACTGAATTGCCTTTTTCCTTACATAAATACAACAAAGCAATATTAAAATATGGTCTTAGATCAACTATAGAAAAGATAGACATGGCAAACGCATGAAGACCAGCAACAAGACCCTTTCATGGCTAGACAGGGCAATATAAACATCAACATGCTAGAGAGCTTTGATATTAAAGCTACAACAACCAATAGGCTAGGGAGCTTCGACATTAAAGCTACAGTTAATCAACAACATCATCTGGGTTTGGAGCATCAACAACTTTTCTTCAGGCATATTTGATTCTCCTAGTATCAACATGCCATCTATGTACAATGCCGAACACTTCATTTGTTATTAGCTCAAACATTGTTGCCTCCTCTTCCCAATTTTGTCTCCACTTTAGAGCATTTTGGTTTTCTCTATTTTCTGCAATATAAACCAACGCGTCAGCCAATAGGTGTTTACAACCACCCCATGATGAATTCAATCTTTTTAATCAAACATACCGTCATTTCTCAGTGTCTAGATAGTCCAAAAGACAACAGCAACACCCAGCGTCATTAAATGTTTATGTGCTTTTTTACATGCCATCCATATGTACCTTGTGAAAATAGTACTTAATTTGCTATTAGCTCGAACATTTTTTGCTTCCTTTTCTCATCTTGTCTCCACTTTAAAGCATTTTAGTTTACTCGTTTTTTCTGCAATATAGACCAAGATGTCAACCAATAGTAAATCGTGTTTACAACCACCCCAGAACCATTCACTTTTCTTAATAAAATATAGCACTATTTCTCAGTCGAAAGACAACAGAAACATACGCCATCATCAAATGTTCCTCCGTTTTCTTAAATCTAGGACACCAATATGAAACATGTCATGCGAAGATTAAAAGCACACTTTAAGTTATTCCATACCAATCTAGCTAATGAGCATCGAAGGAAAAGATGATCAACAAATTCATCACACCCACTAGAAGGACATGTTTTGCTACCTTGCCATCCTTTTTAGACCCAATACACTAATTTTCACAATTAATCACACTAAGACTTTTATCTTTAAAGGAATTTTGGTATTCCACAATAATCTACGTGGGGAATTTATTCACATTAACTGCTAGTTGTCTATATAGCGACTTGACTGAGAGCATCTTATTCTTTGACAAGGACCATGCGACTGAATCATCCTGTCCAACCAGGATAATTTTAGCACAATCATCTTAAACACTCCCACATATCTAGGGTACCGCAACAAGGTACGATGAAATTGTATTCTCCCACCCTTTTCTGATGAACATTAGCAATTGATATTTTGTTCCTTCGAAACATAGACCATATGGTCTACAATGAATGAGACATTAGAGGGGTTTGTCCCCCATCCGCCAGGCTTCTCAAAATTGGGTGTTTCTTCCACTACCAACCTTAAACTTGTAGAAACTGGAAAACCTATTTTTTGTTTGAGCATCCAAACGAGAAGTAAGATTCTCCTGGTTTTCCTTTTACGGAAATAATAGAAACACCTTTATCGTTGATGTATTTTCTCTGAATGAAAGTTTTCACATGTGATCCGATGTGGATAATTTTTCCATGATTTACATATAAGATACCAATTCGTCAAAGCAAACTAGCATGACCGAGGAGGAAAAGCTCATTTTTTTTTAAAAAATAAATTTTAAACTAGAGATTTTTTTTCTAATAGACAATGTATAAGGTTTAGGTTTCGGGCACTACATAATCATCTAGCAGCAAAGATTAGGAGCTCTTTTATGGTACCCTGCATCGAATATTGGCCGTCCAATCGTAAAATCTAATGGTGGCGATCGTTCTATACTGCTCCAATTTGCCAAAAGAAGGGCGAGCAGTATAGCTTGCGCTCCTTCACTCAGGTCCTCCAGTATCACATCCTGAGGGCATTTTGGGAAGTAACAGCCTGCCCGTATCGACCTACGGCCGGGTCTCGACCTCCGCGACGATGCCGGCTGGGCCGGCAACCATGGCGGCTGGCTGCGGGCTGCCCCGACCTGCCCTCTCGGATCGCGCGGACTGCGGAGGCGGGAGCGGACGAGTAGCCACTGCTGTGCTCGGCGTGTGCACGGCGGCTGTTGATGCCAATGTGTGTGGAGGTGAACGGGCGCGCGTGGCCGGGGTGTGTGCATACGGGACGAGCTCCAGGGGCTCATCCATGGCGGACAGGGCACCGGCTTCAGCGAGACTCTGGTTCGGTGTGTATACATACACGTATGTACAAGAGTCCTAGCCAACTAGTAGAAGGTCTAGTTCACGGTTTAAGATTACTACAGAATTACATTTAAACCGTGTATACAGAATTACAGATAGATGGCTAGATGTTAAACGTGACATGCTATCTTCTCTTACAGAGACGATGCTACTGTAGACGAAAACGACAGGAAAGAGGCGCGGAGGAGCGGCAGCTCAGCACGGGCACGATGGACGCGACGTGATAGCCGGGGGCGCAGTGAAGACGGCGAGGGAGCGCACTGGTGCCGGCGGTGATCCTCGGGTGCGTCGAATAAGACGATCTCAAGGCGGAGGTCGTGGTCGAGGACGACGGCTCGGGGGGTGCCTCCGTCCAGCTACCGGAGCAGGAGGTCGAAGGAGATCGTGGAGGAGTCGTGGGACATGGCGGCGGGGCTTCCCGTCTTGGTTTCCCGTCACCATTATCCGCCGATCAACGACGTCGCTGAGGTTCATGCAAGAATCTATGTCTATCGCTATCCTACCCTCGCAAAATCAGTGGTCGGATTTCAATATACTGCTCCCTTCCCTGTTAGCAGTATAGGGTACCGTAAAAACTCTCAAGATTAGTGTCATGTGAATATTCAGAATGCATGGGCTTGCCATGTGCTGCCATCGCCCATTGCCATTAGTTTATAACCGTGTGAGGTATCATGGGACTATCAATATCCCCAAGTACCCAATGCATGAGCGATGGGCACGCCCCTGATGTCGAGAACCCCTTGGTTCTCAAACCCAAAAGCGTTGCACCACTGCTAAAGCGTCATGGTATGCTGAACTCCCCCGAGTGTGAAGGAGCAGCTCGCCGGCACCCTCGAATCCCCGAGAGTGTGCTCGAAGGTAGAGAGGAACTCCACGGTGATGCTGCGGTATGTTGGGTAATGAAACTCACTGAAAACTCACATCTCGACATTATTCGCAAGCCATGTGAAGTCACCGTGGAGCCCTTGGGAGCCCTTGGGACTCCAAGAACGCGTCACACTTCCACTTCGTGGGCGTCATCCCTCGGCTGTTCACTCGTTGAAAGTCCTTGTTGACAGCAGCCCGGAGGTCGTCCCCCTCGTTCCGGGAACACTTGGAGCGTGAGCCCGTGGCCTTCTTCCCCGCGGCAATCGCCGATCTCATCATTTTGTACACAAAACAAGAATAACAACAAACGGGTATAGCAGCCGTTGGACGGAGAGTGTATGGTGGATGAGAGGAATAGTCAACCAACAACTTAGGCCTTGTTTGGTTCATAAGTCTTAGGACTTTTTTTAGTCCCAACTTATAAGTCACAAGTCCGTAAAAAGTCCCTACCTGTTTGGTTTCTGGGACTTATAAGTCCTTATAAGACCATATTACAACTATAAGTCCCTATAAGTCCCTCCTTGAGAGTCTTATTTCATAAGGCCCTGTTTGATTCATAAATCCTAGGACTTTTTTTAGTCCCAACTTATAAGTCACAAGTCCCTAAAAGGTCCCTACTTGTTTGGTTCCTGGGACTTATAAGTCCCTATAAGACCATATTACAACTATAAGTCTCTATAAGTCCCTCCTTAAGAGTCTTATTTCATAAGTCCCAAATGCCCACTTTAAGTTCCTATAAGTCCCTCCTGTTTGGTTTAGATGGGACTTATAGGGACTTTTTTAAGTTCCTAAGCCAATAAGTCCCTGAAAACAAACACCCTCTAAGTCTCAAATGCCTACTTTAAGTCCCTATAAGTCCCTCCTGTTTGGTTTAGATGGGACTTATAGGGACTTTTTTAAGTCCCTAAGCGAATAAGTCCCTGAAAACAAACACCCTCTAAGTCTCAAATGCCCACTTTAAGTCCCTATAAGTCCCTGATGTTTGGTTTAGATGGGACTTATAGGGACTTTTTTAAGTCCCTAAGCCAATAAGTCCCTAGAAACAAACACCCTCTTAGAGCATGTCTAACCGATCCCTTACAATTTAGAGGAGCAAACGACCTCTCATCTTTTAACTCAAATTTTACTCCTCTAATGGTGGCCGGACATAACCTATCCCTCAAATTTAACTTCTCAAACGAATTGACCCCACATGAAAGTCTCTCTTCGTTGTCTTCTTCTTCTTCCTCCCGGCGAACCTAGCCAGAGTTGTCTGTCTACGGTGACCCCGAGTGAGGTAGATGGGGCAACAGCCCCTGCATCAGCAACACGAACACGCGCAGCCTGCACAACACGAACAGATGCACACACGCATGGCTAGCAAATACGCGCAACACGCACAAATGCGTACGCCGGAGGCTGTGCACGCACGCAAATGAACACATATCCTACCGGCGGCTGTGCACGCACACGCAGTAGCAGCACACACACACACACGCACAAGCACCATTAGCACACGCGGCGACTGACACAGAGTACTTCACCACGCAGGACGACGCCTCTTCACGCGCTCGTGGGTCGTGGCACCCGACATGCGGGAGGTGTCGAAGCGCTCGTGTTCATGGTCCACAGCCGCGGTAACGACACTAGTGCAGGCAGTCCGCCGCCGAGGTGGCCCGAGCTGTGAATCGTCCAAATTCCTCGCCGCCGGCAAGATTCCTAAGCTGGCGAGGGTCACCGGATGTTGAGGGTTCTGTTTTTCCGGTCACAAGGGCGGTGGACGGCCGGCGGTGTGCTTCGCACAAGGCAGATGAGTTTTACTCCGGACTTGCCACCGATCCTTATGAATAAGAGAGTTGGGCTGACTCTCAAACTTAGCATTTTCTCCTCTGTAAAGGTTTTAAGGATCGTGCAGCGAACTCCCAAAAAAGAGGAGTTCAATTTTTAAAGGATTGGTTAGAGAGGCACTTAGCAACTCAAAACCAGCAAATCCGCTCCGCCTAATTTTATCGATCATCCTTGCTGTTGTGCATCCCTTAACGCGTACGTACAGATGGGAGCATTGATTATTCTCTTGATTGATTATTTCATGAAGTCGGGGTCGACAAGGAAGGCGCGCTTGTGGCCTGCACGATATGATACATACACTTATACGTGTCCACGTCGCCTCGTTTTATATACACACGAAATTCAACTTCCATTTCATTTGGTAGCAGCTTCAACTTCAAGAGATGGAGATCCCTGAGCAGGTCCGTACGTGCTAACCCTTTCTCTTTCTTTCTTTCAGCTGATGAAAGAATTCTTCTCCAGATTGAGTTTCTCGATGCAAATTTGTCTCCTGAAATTGCTCGTTTGTTTGTGCGTAGACCAATCCCTGCGCGATCTGTCTCGGTGGCATGGGCGCTGGCGGTGGGCAGGCCACCTTCACGGCGGAGTGCTCCCACACGTTTCACTCCAGCTGCATCTCCGCCCGCGTCTGCCCGCTCTGCAACGCGCCGCGGTACGACTTGCCGTTCCGGCGACCCACACCACCTCCACCTCCGCCGCCCCCGCCGGTGCGACCCCAGCCAGAGACTCATCCCATTCCCCTCTGCCCGTGCACCATTCCCCCGCGGCAGTCACCTCCCGTGCATTTCGTGCACGATCAGCCACCGCCACCGACATACTCGTGGCCACGCATTCCCACGCAGGCACGACAGCCGCCGCCACGGCCCGTGCATTTCGTGCACGGTCAGCCACCGCCACCGCCCTTGCGCTCCGTGCCACCTCCACCGCCGCCGCCACCACCGCCCGTGCGTTTCGTGCCACCTCCACCACCGCCGCCACCACCGCCCCTCCATTCCGTGCCACCTCCACCGCCGCCGCCACCACCGCCCGTGCGTTTCGTGCCACCTCCACCGCCGCCGCCGTCACCACCGCCCGTGCGTTCCGTGCCACGGCCACCACTAACATCGTCGTGGCCGCGCTTGCCCACACAGCTACCTCCGCCGCCTCCACCGCCGCCACCACGCGTGCGTATTAGGCAGGCTCAGCCACAATGCAGCTTCGACGACGACGAGCAGGTTGGTCCCGCCTCCGGGCCGCCAGCTGGCAACCGGTCACCAGCCGCTGCATCAAACAAAGCAGTTGTCATCAAGACACGAGGCGAGTACCCGGCCATCGCCATGGATTTGTCCAGCGACAACTTCGCCGTGCTCGTGCACGTCCAGGCTCCCGGGATGACCGACATCACAGCAGCCGGTGGTGACGCACCGCGCGCGCCGGTGGACCTCGTGACGGTTCTCGACGTGAGTCACAGTATGAGCGGGCAAAAGTTGACGCTGTTGAAGCAGGCCATGCGGTTCGTCATCGCCAATCTCGGCCCCGACGACCGCCTCTCCGTCGTGTCCTTCAACACGAAGGCGCGCCGGGTGACCAGGCTCACGCGCATGTCGGAGGCCGGGAAGGCCCTGTCCGTGAGCGCTGTGGAGTCCCTCACGGCGGGCGGCTGCACCGACATCGCCGAGGGGCTCCGTATGGCAGCCATGGTACTTGACCAGCGCCGGCACAGGAACGCCGTCTCGAGCGTCATGCTCCTCTCTGATGGCCAGGACAACTACATCATGATGAGGCAGCAGGAGCCGTCCGGCGTCCAGGCCAACGACTACGAGGACCTCGTCCCACCCACGTTCGCGTGCACGGGCGCTGACGGCGAATGGTCAGCACCGATCCACACTTTCGGCTTCGGCAATGACCACGACGCGACCGCGATGCACGTCATCGCCGAGGCTACAGGCGGCACGTTCTCGTTCGTCGAGAACGAGGCGGTGATCCAGGACGCGTTCGCACAGTGCATCGGCGGGCTGCTCTCCGTCGTGGTCCAGGAGGCTCGCATCGCCGTCGCGTGCGTGCACCCTGGGGTCCGTGTCATGTCGGTGAAGTCCGGCAGTTACGAGAGCCGCATCGACGAGGACGGCCGCGCCGCCACGGTCTGGGTCGGGGAACTATACGCTGATGAGGAGAGGCGTTTCTTGCTGATCCTGACCGTGCCAAGAGCCGAAGCGACAGACGGTGGCGCCACCGCTCTGTTGAATGTGTCATTCAGCTGCAGAGACGCGGCGACCGGCATGGACGTGAACGTGTCGGCCAAGGATACACTGGTGGCGAGGCCGGAGCACGCCGCAGACGCGAAGCGGTCGGTGGAGGTTGAGCGGGAGCGCGTTCGGGTGGACGCGGCGGAGGACATCGCGGCGGCGAGGGCGGCAGCGGAGCGGGGCGCGCACCAGGAGGCGGTGGCGATACTCAAGAACCGGCAGCGTGCAGTGGCGCTGTCAGAGGCGGCGAGCGATGGCGACCCCGTGACCATGGCGCTGGAGGCCGAGCTGCAAGAGATGCGCGGGCGCGTGTCGAACCGGCAGAGCTACGCGTTGTCGGGTCGGGCGTACATGCTCGCCGGCATCAGCGCGCACCAGCACCAACGCGCTACCTCGAGGCAGATGAATCTGGTGGAGATGTCGGTGGAATCTATGGCCGCACCGGCGGCAGTGAAGTTGGCATCGAACGAGGCGACATTGTCGTACGCGACGCCGGCTATGCGCGCCATGCTGCTGCGCTCGCGGAGGGCACGGGAGGCATCAGCCGAGCAAGGGCAGCAGCTACAAGCTGAAGAAGAATATGCAGGAAGCTCCGAACACAGTCAGCCAATGCCACCACTAACATCGTCGTCTATGCGCTTGCCAATGCAGCTACGTCCGCCACCGCCGCCGCCGCCGCTGCCACCCGTGCGTATCGGGCAGGCTCAGCCGCCTACATTTGTCTTCGACGACGACGAGAAGGTTGGTCTTGCCTCTGAGCCGCAAGATGACAACCGGTCACCAGCCGCCGCGTCGAACGAAGAAATTGTCGTCAAGACGCAGAGCGAGTACCCGGCCATTGCTAGGGATTCGTCCAGCGAAAACTTTGCCATGCTCGTGCACGTCCAAGCTCCCGGGATGACCGACATCATGGCGGCTGGTGGCGACACGCCGCGCGCGCCGGTGGACCTCGTGACGGTTCTCGACGTTGGTGGCAGCATGAGCGGGTACAAGCTGGCGCTGCTGAAGCAGACCATGCGGTTCATCATCGCCAATCTTGGCCCCGGCGACCGCCTCTCCATCGTGTCCTTCTCCTCCGTGGCGCGCCGCCGGACCAGGCTCACGCTCATGTCGGAGACCGGGAAGGCCCTGTCCGTGTGCGCCGTGGAGTCCCTCATGGCGGGCGGCGGCACCGACATCGCCGAGGGGCTTCGTATGGCAGCCATGGTACTCGACCAGCGTCGGCACAGAAACGCCGTCTCTAGCGTCGTGCTCCTCTCCGACGGCCCAGGATCATCCGGCGTCCGGGCCAACAACTACGAGGAGCTCGTCCCGCCCTCCTTCGCACGCACGGGAGCTGACAGCAAATGGTCAGCGCCGATCCACACGTTTGGCTTCGGCAATGACCACGACGCGGCCGTGATGCATGTCATCGCCGAGGCGACGGGCGGCACGTTCTCGTTCATCGAGAACGAGGCGGTGATCCAGGACGCGTTTGCCCGGTGCATCGGCAGGCTTCTCTCCGTCGTGGTCCAGGGGGCTCGCATCGCCGTCGCGTGCGTGCACGCCGGGGTCCGTGTTATGTCGGTCAAGTCCGGCAGTTATAAGTGCCGCGTCGACGAGGACGGCCGCGCCGCCACGGTCTGGATCGGGGAACTCTACGCCGAGGAGGAGAGGCGTTTCTTGCTGTCTCTGGCCGTGCCAAGAGCCGAAGCAACAGACGGCGACACTGCTACTCTGGTGAAAGTGGTGTTCAGCTACAGAAACGCGGCGACCGGCGCGGACGTGAGCGTGACAACGGAGGACACAGTGGTGGCGAGGCCGGAGCACGCGCCGGACGCGTCGGAGCGGTCGGTAGAGGTGGAGCGGGAGCGCATCCGGGTGGAGGCGGCAGCGGACTTCGCGGCGGCGAGGGCAGCGGCAGAACGGGGCGACCACCGGGAGGCGGTGAAGATACTCAACAACCGGCAGCGTGCAGTGGCGCTGTCACAGTTGTCGCGCGAGGACGACCCCGTGATCATGGCGCTGGAGGCGGAGTTGTGGGGGATGTGCGGGCGCGTGGCGAACCGGCCGAGACACGCGCGGTCGGGTCCGGCGTACATGCTTTAGTTAACAACATGTTCGATCCAAACATCCCAAACCTCCTCATTCTTTACTCGTCTTCGTCATTGGATGCCATCAAGTATTCTGGCCCAAATATCTCATCTCAATCATGACTTTTATGTATGTTTTTTCAGGAAAAAAAATAGGACTTTGTTGCGTATTTGTATTGATTTTCGAATAACAAATACAAAGTCAAGTGTTCAAAAGGAAAAAAATAAACTATACAGACATGTGAATAAATAATATAGCTAGAGGAAAGAAGAGAAAAAAAAATACAAACAACAACAAAAGGGGGATACAAAATCCCTACTAAACAAGAGCATCAACCCAGGCTTCAAGGTTGGAATAATTTTTCTCGTGGCCCCGTGGACTAGCCACTGATACTGAAGCTCATTCTTGATTTTTCTTGTGCAAGTGTATAGGCTTGGAGGGATCCCTCTGAAAATCCAACCATTTCAGGTAGTCCAGATGGCCCAGGCAGCAAGGATGATGACCTCCAAAGCGAAAGGCAAGCCTATCTGAGTTTCCATATCATTGATATCCATATATAGGGGAGCCCAGTTGGGACAAAGGTGCTCTCTTGTTTCAAGCTCATGCAGATGACATAACACACAAGAGTATTCCTCCAGGAAGAAATTCCTGCGTTGTAACATGGCCCTGGTGCTTAGTCTGTTGTTGACTTTGTAAGTGTTGCACCTGTTGGACATTGCGACAAATCATGATCTGTGTGAAGGTCAATTTCTGTGACAAGTTGGAGAAGACCATTAAATTGTGCAAATGCCTCTTTAGAGAGAGGTAGATGGAAAAGATCTGATAAATCATCCTGGCTCCATAACTGGCTAATAGAAATTTGATCAGCCTTGGCCAAGGAGTGCAGATGAGGTGAAATTTGACCATTCCAAGTATCAGTCCAGAATTGAATGGAGGTAGAGTACAGTGCAGTTGGCCATGTTTTTGTAGGATAGGCATTAGTCTGAGACGTCGACAATCTCCCCACCAAAAAGAAGCAGCAGCAGCAGGCTGATCAACATGTTGCACATTGGCATAGTATGCTTCCCAGACCAAGTGGACCCATGGTATATCATCGTCGTGTGTTAGCACAGTGTCGTGTAAATTTCCTCTCGTCGTGTGTTAGCACAAAGTCATTTCCGCGAACATGTCGTGTAAATTCCAGTTCCGGATAATGCCTTCCCCAAAAACAGTGGGAACGATAACCTCAGTTTCATCGTCCGTCCTTGTCCTTCTCCACTTTTCTAAGGCGGTGAAGTCGTCGATGGCTTACCGACGAAGGAGACGACGTACTGAATGACCATATTTTCTTCCGCGAAGTTCAGCAAGTACACATTATTTAGGCATTTGGGTCGGGGTCAAGCACGACGAACGTGGCCTCCACGGCGGAAATTAACAGTGCTACAATTATTTTCCTTCCCGACGAAGCATCTGCCTCGTTTTATGTCGCCGCTGCCCTGCTGACTTGTTTCATCTCAATTTCCACAGCAGCTTGCAGTTGCAGAGATGGAAGCCCCTGACCAGGTAATCAAATGAATCCTTTCTCCGTTCAATTTTGCTACGGATAGTCAGGCAATTGATTGTGTAAATAAACTCAGTTCGTCGTTTAGATTTTAATCTAGATACAGATGGCAAAATTCTGAAGATTGCAATTTTTGTGTTCGTCAGTCCATCTTCATCAGCGGCTGATGATGTTTCCATTTGTTTGTGCGTAGGAGAATCCTTGCGCCATCTGCCTCGGCGGCATGGCCGCCGGCGGCGGCCAGGCCACCTTCACGGCGGAGTGCTCCCACACCTTCCACTTCAACTGCATCTCCGCCAGCGTCGCGCACGGCCACCTCGTCTGCCCGCTCTGCAACGCGCGCTGGCGAGAGCTGCCCTTCCTGCGACCCACCGCGCCGGTGCCGCAGCCGCCTACGCTGCCCAGGCTGGGTCGTCCCGTTCCCATGCACGCCGTGCAGCCTCCCAACGAGCCGATATCATCGCCTCCTCTCATGCATGGCGATGGCGGGATGCCTCCGTTCCCTGCGCAGGCACCGCCGCCGCCGCGCGGGCATATCATGCAGCATCACCAGCCGCCGCCGCCGAACGTGCATGTCGTGCAGCATCATCAGCCGCCGCCGCACGTGCATGCCGTGCAGCATCATCAGCCGCCGCCCGTGCCTACGGTCGTCTTCGACGACGACGAGCAGGTGGAGCCGGCCTCCGGGCAGCCGGCTGACGGCACACCGCCAGCTGCGTCGAACGGGGCGGCGGTCATCAAGACGCACGCCGAGTACGCGGCCGTCGCCCGGGACTCGTCCAGCGACAACTTCGCCGTGCTCGTGCACGTCAAGGCTCCCGGGATGGCCGACACCATGGCGGCCGGCAGCGACAAGCCGCCCCCGCGCGCCCCGCTGGACCTCGTGACGGTGCTCGACGTCAGCGGCAGCATGAGCGGCCACAAGCTGGCGCTGCTGAAGCAGGCCATGCGGTTCGTCATCGACAACCTCGGCCCCGACGACCGCCTCTCCGTCGTGTCCTTCTCCTCCGAGGCGCGCCGGCTGACCAGGCTCACGCGCATGTCGGACGCCGGGAAGGCCCTGGCCGTGAGCGCCGTGCAGTCCCTGGCGGCGCGCGGCGGCACCAACATCGCCGAGGGGCTCCGCACGGCCGCCAAGGTGCTCGACGAGCGCCGGCACAGGAACGCCGTCTCCAGCGTCGTGCTCCTCTCCGACGGCCAAGACACGTACACCATGACGAGGCGCCGGGGGCCGTCTGGCGTCCATACCAGCAACTATGAGGACCTCGTCCCGCCCTCCTTCGCGCGCACGGACAATGATGGCGAGTGGTCGGCGCCGATCCACACTTTCGGCTTCGGCAACGACCACGACGCCGCCGCGATGCACGTCATCGCCGAGGCGACGGGCGGCACGTTCTCGTTCATCGAGAACGAGGCGGTGATCCAGGACGCGTTCGCGCAGTGCATCGGCGGGCTGCTCTCCGTCGTGGTCCAGGAGGCGCGCATCGCCGTGTCGTGCGTGCACCCCGACGTTCGTGTCGTGTCCGTCAAGTCCGGCCGTTACGAGAGCCGCGTCGACGAGGACGGCCGCGCCGCGTCTGTTCGAGTCGGGGAACTCTACGCCGACGAGGAGAGGCGCTTCTTGCTGTTTCTGGCCGTGCCAAGAACCGAGGCGACAGACGGCGACACCACTGCTCTGGTGAAAGTGGTCTTCAGCTACAGAAACGCGGCGACCGGCCCGGAGGTGAGCGTGACGGCCGAGGACACGGCGGTGGCGAGGCCAGAGCACGCGCCGGACACGTCGGAGCGGTCGGTGGAGGTGGAGCGGGAGCGCGTCCGGGTGGAGGCGGCAGAAGACATCGCGGCGGCGAGGGCTGCGGCGGAGCGGGGCGAGCACCAGGAGGCGGTGGAGATCCTCGAGAACCGTCAGCGGGCGCTGGAGCAGTCGGAGGCGGCAGGGGACGGCGACCCCATGATCGTGGCGCTGGGGGCGGAGCTGCAGGAGATGCGCGGGCGCGTGTCGGACAGGCAGAGCTACATGCGGTCGGGGCGGGCGTACATGCTGGCCGGCATGAGCGCGCACCAGCAGCAGCGAGCCACCTCCAGGCAGCTGCTGGAGCCGGAGGAGCAGCCGACGTTGATGAGGGCGCGGACTGGAGTGAGGAGGATGATCAGAAGAGTGGGGTCGAGCGGCGGGGGATATATGGCGGCGGCGCCAGTGGCTGAGGCGTCGAACGAGGCGACGATGTCGTACGCGACGCCGGCCATGCGCGCCATGCTGCTGCGCTCGCGTGTGGCGCGGGGGGCGTCGGCCGAGCAAGGGCAGCAGGAGCAGCAGCCCATGGCTGCAGAAGAAGATGCCGGGAGCTCCGAACTGAAGTCGTAAACCAGTAGCCATTATGCATACGAGCTATCATTTCGAGCGAGTTTGGACTTGGAATAATTTTATTGCTTTTTTATACTGGGACAAATTTGGTGAGTGTTTTACAGGGACGCATAAAAGTTCTGAAACACCACTTGAAGAGTTGTGCCGGTCTGTTTTTTTTGTGGCAAAACAAATCTTTTTGTGGCAAACTCTAATGCAAATCTCATGAATACTACTCCCTCTGTTCACTTTTATAAGACATTTTAGATAGTTCAGACAGCTCCCAAAACAGTTGAAAATCAGCTGTATGTAACGTCTTATAAAAAGGAACGGAGGGAGTATTAAAATTCATGAAAACTTTTTTCCTCTAGCACTAGTAGAAAAAGGGGCTTTCGTCCAGGGCAGTTCAGCCCATTAGTCCGGTTCAATCCGTAATCAGGACCAATGGAGCTATTTGCCTTGTTCATGAGCCTGGGGGGCCGGGCGGGCCACGTGGGCCATTGGTCCGGATTCGTCCGGACCTTTTGGTCCGGTTGGTGGGACGAACAGGGACCAATGGTCCTGGCTCTGGCCCATTCACTATTGGTCGGTTAGTGGCATGAGCAGGACCAAAGCTTTCCTTTAGTCCCGGCTCATGCCACGAACGGGACCAATAGTGCTGTTTATATATACCCTCGTCATGAAAGCAGAGCACTCCATTGCTCTGTTTTTCTCTTCTTGCCGGAGGGGGCATTGTGGTGCTCTAGCTCACCTCCTATGCACATGAGGTGTTCGATGAAATGCCCGAGCCACACTACTTAAGCTTTCTCCTCTCCAAGCTCGACCTCCAACCTCCATTTTCCTCAATATTTGTCTAGGTTTAGCGGTCCGTCACGCCCCGTCCCCGTCTTCACCGCCGTCGATCACCCGCGCCGATCTCATCGCCAAGCACCACCGTGGTGAGCCTCTTGTTCTTATCTTCTTTCTGAAAGGAAAAATATTCTTACTTGTATTATTTTCTTACTTTTATTATTGCATCTTATATAGTGCGATGGTTTTGGTATCCGCCCCCGTCGGCCCTCGTCCTGTCTATGATTCGGATGTGGTATATATTATCTTTTCATAACTATTGGTTCATTTATTGTTTATGAAAATAATGCCACCAACGTGACATAGATTTTATTTATCTAGGAGGTTGTTGAACCGGAAATTCCAACCGACCCTATTGTCGAGAGGTTAAATTTAGTTGAAGAAGAAAACAATTTCTTGAAGGAAAAATAAAAAACTTGAGGAGGAGAAGATGATATTGGAGTTGCATGTTGCGGATGTCGTCGATGATCACAAGATCAAGATGGATGCAATGCGCTTGAAGATGAGAAAGATTAGAAAATATGCCATTCATACCGAGGCTTGGTATCATTATGCCGTTGGATCAGTTGTTACCTTGGTTGCGATTATGATCGATTTGTTTTCACATTGAAATGTTTTACATAGTTTCAATGTATGGTTTAATTAATTTAGATGCTCTGCAGAGCTTTATGTTGTTAGATGAGAACTATGTATGTACTTTGGTTTTATGTGATGATGAACTTCTATTAATTTGGTCACTTAATTATCTATTCATGATGTTCTGTAATGATTTTGACACACTTAATTATATATAATGCACGCAGATGAACCGCAATGGATGTACGGTGACAGACACACCTCCGAGTACATTAAGGGTGTGCATGCTTTTCTCAAGTGGCTGAGGCAAACAAGCAGAATGGTTTTATGTGTTGTCCATGCCCTATATGTGGGAATCTGAAGTCTTACTCGACCGGAAAATCCTTCACACCCACCTGCTTTACAAGGGTTTCATGCCACACTATAATGTTTGGACGAGGCACGGAGAAATAGGGGTTATGATGGAAGACGGCGAGGAAGAAGAGTACGATGACAACTATGTGCCCCTGAATACGGTGATGCTATGAACATCAAGATGCACCAGACGATGTGCACGATGGTGCTGCAACGGCTAAGCTGCTGAAGATCAAGAGGAACCAGACGATGTGCCCCATGATGATGATCTCCGCCGGGTCATTGTCGATGCAAGGACACAATGCGAAAGTCAAAAGGAGAAGCTGAAGTTCGATCGCATGTTAGAGGATCACAAAAAGGGTTGTACCCCAATTGCGAAGATGGCAACACAAAGCTCGATGCCGTACTCGAATTGCTGCAATGGAAGGCAGAGAATGCTGTGCTCGATAAAGGATTTGAGAAGCTACTGAAAATAATGAAGAAGAAGCTTCCAAAGGATAACGAATAGCCCGACAGTACATACGCAGCAAAGAAGGTCGATGCCCTCTAGGATTGGAGGTGGAGAAGATACATGCATGCCCTAATGACTGCATCCTCTATCGTGGTGCCTACAAGGATCTGAACGCATGCCCGGTATGCGGTGCATTGCGATATAAGATCGACGAGATGACCCGGTGATGTTGACGGCGAGCCTCCCGGAAGAGGGTTCTGCGAAGGTGATGTGGTATGCTCCTATAATACCACGGTTGAAACGTCTGTTCGAAACGGAGAGCATGCCAAGTTGATGCGATGGCACAGTGAGGACCGTAAGAAAGACGGAAGTTGAGAGCACCCACGACGGGCCGCGATGGAGAAAAATCGAGAGAAAGTCTTGGGATGAGTTTGCAAAGGACCCAAGGAACGTATGGTTTGCTTTAAGCGCGGATGGCATTAATCCTTTCGGGGAGCAGAGCAGCAATCACAACACCTGGCCCGTGACTCTATGTATGTATAACCTTCCTCCTTGGATGTGCATGAAGCGGAAGTTCATTATGATGCCAGTTCTCATCCAAGGCCCTTAGCAACCCGGCAACGACATTGATGTGTACCTAAGGCCATTAGTTGAAGAACTTTTACAGCTGTGGAATGGAAACGGTGTACGTACATGGGATGAGCACAAAAAGGAGGAATTTGACCTAAAGGCGTTGCTGTTCGTGACCATCAACGATTGGCCCGCTCTCAGTAACCTTTCGGGATAGACAAACAAGGATACCACGATGCACGCACTGTTTACTTGACACCGATAGTATATACCGAGAAGCTGCGGGAAGAATGTGTACTGGGCTATCGCCGATTTCTTCCGACCAACCATCAATGTCGAAAGAAAGGCAAGCATTTCAAAAGCGAGGCAGATCACCGGAAGAAGCCCGCCATGCGCATCGGTGATCACGTATTTGCTATGGTCAATGATTTACACGTAATCTTTGAAAAGGGTCCGGAGGACTAGCTGTTCGAATGACGCCGAGAATCACGCACCCATGTGGAAGAAGAAATCTATATTTTGGGACCAACCCTCTGGAAAGACCTAGAGGTCCGCTCTTCGATCGACGTGATGCACGTGACGAAGAACCTTTGCGTGAACCTGCTAGGCTTATTGGGCGTGTATGGGAAGACAAAAGATACACCTGAGGCACGAGAGGACCTGCAACGCTTGCACGAAAAAGAGGGCATGCCTCCGAAGCAATATGAAGGTCCCGCCAGCCACGCTCTTACGAAAGAAGAGAAAGAAATATTCTTTCAATGCCCGCTCAAGATGAAGGTCCCGACGGCTTCTCGTCGAATATAAAGGGAATAATAAATATGCCGAGAAAAAGTTCCGAACCTAAAGTCTCATGACTGCTACGTGATTATGACGCAATCGCTTCCGGTTGCATTGAGGGGCTTCTACCGAAAACGTCCGATTAGCCATTGTGAAGCTATGTGCATTCCTCAATGCAATATCTCGAAGGTGATCGATCCGAAATCGTACCAACGCTAAGGAGTGATGTGGCGCAATGTCTTGTCGGTTTCGAGCTGGTGTTCCCACCATCCTTCTTCAATATCATGACGCACGCCCTAGTTCATCTAGTCGACGAGATTGTCATTACGGGGCCCGTATTTCTACACAATATGTACCCCTTTGAGAGGTTCATGGGAGTCCTAAAGAAATATGTTCAGAACCGTGCTAGGCCGAAGGAAGCATCTCCATGGGCCATCAAACAGAGGATGTCATCGGGTTTTGTGTTGACTTCATTCCTGGCCTTAATAAGATAGGTCTCCCTAAATCGCGGTATGAGGGGAGACTGATTGGAAAAGGCACGCTTGGAAGAGACTCAATAATATGCAGGGACGGATATTCTTGGTCTCAAGCACACTACACAGTTTCTACGAACTCTACCTTGGTGACCCCGTATGTCGATGAACACAAGAACGTCTGCGCCCAAACACTCGGAGGCGGGCGACGATCGGATTACATGTGAACACATCAGACTTTCAGCAGTTGGTTGGAAACACGTCTCGAGGTGACAGCACTGTTTGTGATGAGTTGTACTTGTTGTCCAGGGACCATCTTCGATTGTAATGATTTGGAAAGGATCTGAGATAAATGGGAATACATTTTACACGATTGACCAAGATGAAAAGAGCACCAACCAAAACAGCGGTGTCCGCTTTGATGCAACAACCGACAAGGAAATGACACATATTATGGTTACATAGTACACATATGGGAACTTGACTACGGAGTAGATTTTAAGGTCCCTTTGTTTAAGTGCAAGTGGGTCAATCTGTCAGAGGCGAGTGCAGTGTAGACCCACGAGACGGAATGACAACAAGTGGATCTGAAAAATCTTGGGTACATCGACGAACCGTTCGTCCTAGCCAATGATGTGGCACAGGTTATCTATATGAAGGACATGTCTACGGACCGAGGAAAAGAAAAGATAAAGAAGCGAATACATCATACAATGAGCCAAAGCGCCACATAGTTCTTTCAGGAAAAGGGACATCCCGAGAGTGGAGGGCAAGACAGATATGTCTCAAGAGTATGAAAAGTTTCATGAAATTCCCCCTTCAAAGTCAAGGCTGACCCAAGCATCCCGATAAACGATGAAGATTATCCATGGTTACTGCGCAATAAGCAAACGACACAAGCGAAGAAAAAGTGAAGACTTTCTCCGCAACTATTATGATGATACCATGCCAACTTTGTAACACACGAGTATGATACCATTGTCCGCTTTGTTCATGAACATGCTATGCCAACTTTTTCAGAGTTCATTTGAAAACTATGAATTTGAAAACCTCGCCAACAAGGGCGCCACACCGTTTATAAGCTCGTCCCTCACGCCTTGTTGAGCTCACAAACTTGTGATTCACACAAATTTCAAAGAATTCAAATTTTATAAAACTAATGGCACAAACAGAAAGTTTATAATTGTTCTAAAACAAATGGCACTAACAGAAAGTTTATAATTTTGCTGACCTAAAAGCAAAAAGAATTAAAAAATAAAGCAAAAACCAAAAGAAAATAAATAATGCAGAAAACAAAACAAAAAACTTGAAAAAAATAAAAATAGCAACAATAAGCATTTTGTTGTAAGTAGAAACAAAATAAAATAAATAAAGCAACAAAGAAAACAAAAAAAGTATTTTCAATTTTAAAACTAATGGCACAAACAGAAATTTTATATTTTTCTAAAACTAAAAGCACTAACAGAAAGTTTATAATTTTGCTGACGTAAAAGCAAAAAGAATTAAAAATAAAGCAAAAACCAAAAGAAAATAAATAATGCAGAAAACAAAACAAAAAACTTGAAAAAATAAAAATAGCAACAATAAGTATTTTGTTGTAAGTAGAAACAAAATAAAATAAATAAAGCAACAAAGAAAACAGAAAAAGTGTTTTCAAATTTTGAAACTAATGGCACTAATAGAAAGTTTATATTTTTCTAAAACTAAAAGAAAAAGAAATAAAATATAAAGCAAAAAAAGTGCCACCCATCGGGCCCCACGGCTTGAATACGACTAGAAACCCTATGGGCCGGATTCAGGCCATGGAAGGCCCAAAGAGCCAACAGCACAGATGGCGAGTTAGGCCCAAAGCCTGCTTTAGAGAGGAGCTCGAGAGGGAGCCGCACCGCACCTTATAAACTGGTGCGACTCCTCTCAACTAGCGAGGTGGGACTAAACATTTGGCACGGGCAGCACATGGCCTTTGGTCCGGTTGGTGGCACCAACCGGGACTAAAGGGTTTAGTCGGTTGGTGGCACCAACCGGGACTAAAGGGTTTAGTCGGTTGGTGCGCCGACCGGGACTACGTGCCCTTTAGTCGGTTGGTGCCACTAACCGACCAAAGGCCCGCTTCCGCCCTTTGGGCTGTTGAAAACAGGCCTTTGGTCCGGTTGGTGGCACCAACCGGGACTAAAGGGGTGCATTAGTCCGGTTGGAGCCACGAATCGGGACTAATGCTCTTGCTATATAAGAAAACACTTGGGAAATTTCACATTTCCCTCGCCAGTTTCGCCCCGACGACGCCGAGCTCATCGACGCCGCCAGGCTGCCCAGATCGACGCCGTCCGCTGCCCGCCGCCGCCCGACGCCGTCCGCGCCCCGTCGTTGCCCTGCCTCGTCGCCGCCGCCAGCGCTGTCTCGACGCCGCCGCCGCCGCCGCCGCCGTCGTCGTCGCTGTCATTGTCGCTTCGAAGGCGCCTTGTCGCGCCCGCCCCACGACCGCCCCACGATCGCCGTCGCCGCTGCCACGCCGCCCGCCCCGCCCGAGTCGACCATCGCCCCGCCCGAGCCCGCCGTCCTTGTCACCCCTGCCCAGCCGCCGCCCGAGCCCGTCGTCGCCTGCGCCGCCGCCGCCTCGAGCCGTCGTCGCCGTCGCCGCCGCCCTCGCCGCCGCTGCTGCCCGTCGCCCTCGCCGCCGCCCCGTTGTGAGAGCTGCCGTCGAGCCGCCCCTTTTTTATTTTTATTAGTTTATTTTTTTGTTCATATGTGATGTATATGTGTATGTGGCTATAATGTATATGTTTTTATTTTTATTAGTTTAATTTTTGTTCATATATAGAAAGTTACAATTTTAATTAGGTTAGTGCATTTTAATTAGGTTAGTGTAGAGGAAAAAGTAAAATAAGGAAAAGGAAGAAAAGAGGAAGAAGGAAGAAGGAAGAAGAAGAAGAAAAAGAATGAGAGGAAAAGAAGAAGAAGAAGAAGAAGAGGAGAAGAAGAAATAGAATGAGGAGAAGAAGAAAAATAGAATTTTTTCTTTTTTTCTTCTTCTTCTTTCTTTTCTTTTTTTTCTTCTTCTTCTTCTTCTTCCTTCTTCCTCTTTTCTTCCTTTTCCTTATTTTCCTTTCTCGAGGATAAGAAGAAAAGAAGAGGAGAAGAAGAAAGAAAGGAATAGAGGAGAAAGAAGAAACTTTGACACGAGGGGGGTACCGATACCCCTCCCGATAACATTATTTTCCCATGTATATGTATGTTGCGTCGTTTTCGATATAACGAGGGTGTCGAGGATCGCCGAGGGTCGAGGGTCGGGAACTAGGGTAGAGGGTCGAGGGTCGTTAAGGGGTCAAGGGTCGAAGGTTTCGTGGTCGAGGTTCCTATAGTGTCAAAGTATTGAAGAAATCACGGCTTCATCATTGGCGAAAGTAACCATGGCATGATGGTGCGAAGTCCTCAAAGTTGTTACGGAATGGAGTCCGGATAGGATAATTTGCCTTTTGCTGAACTTTGTACCAAAAAGCTAATTATCCTATCCGGGACTCCGCTCCAAAACAACTTTGGAGAGCTTGCACCATCATGCACCTCACATTTTATTACTAATGATGAAGACATGGTTTTGTTGAATCCTTTGACACTAGGCAACCTCCCGACCCCTCGGCGATCTTCGACCCCTTGACCCTTGACCGCTCGGCGATCCACGACCCTCTACCCTACCGCGGGCGTCGATGCCCACGTCACTTGTGGGACATAGATGTACTGTTTAACGCCGACCCCCTCCCGATAGCTTCAACACGTGGGGGGGGGGGTCGATATTACGTACCCCCTCCTAGCTTGAAGCGTTCTCGAGGCCACCCCCTAACCCTTGAAGCGTTGTCGAGGCCACCCCAAACCCTAGAGAAGCAGCGTCGAGGCCACTAATATGATTCCTTATTGTGATTAGCTAGCTAGTTCTACGTTGGCACTAATATATCCATATCTGTCATGTTTGAGTAATAATTGCCATGTTGTAAATATTTGTAGAAACTATGGACACCCCCCGAGACGAAGCACAAGAAGCGTTGTTGAGGGACATAATCGCACAAGGAAGTGATGCCGTCTGCTCGATGATGTTTCTCAACGACAACGATGGTCTGGAAGGAGAGGGTGAAGAAGCAGCTGGCTATGATTTACATGGCTCCGATGACCCAATGCCGGTGCAAGAAGGAGAGGGTGAAGAAGTAGACCGTGAGGACGGCTCCGGTGATCACCAAACCGAGTCCGGCCAGGTATATATATTAGTTAAGCCTGTCTTGACTAGCTCTCGTCTTTGTTTTGGTATATATGTACACATATTAATTAACTCTCGTCTTTGTTCTTTTTCTAGCCCTCGGTCGAGCACAACCGGTAAAGAGACGAGGCCCAAGAAAAGTTGAGCTCGGATGAAAAGTTTGAGATCATACAAATCGCATGTGACGGCCAACCGATTGAACCCTACCGGACAAAGAAGGCATTTGTTGCTCGGTCACGGGGTTACGGTTAGGGACAAGATCCCGATCAGCATCCACCAATGGTATAAGCCTAAGAACGAAGACCCCGAGGTGTCTTGTGTCAATGATATGCGAAAAATGATCTTTGGGTGAGCTGAAGTCAAATTTTACCCTACCGCTAGAGGATGATCCGGAGAAGCCAGTAATAGAGCCATTAATCAAGTCTTTTGCTCTTAAGAAGATGGCAGAACTATTCAGGAATTGGAAGAAAGAACTCAATACGTATGTCGAAAAAATGAGACACCAGAATTCACGGGCAAATATGAGAAGATCGAGATGATGGCCCGCATTTGTGGCCTACAAGACATCGAAAAGAGTAAAAAGATGTCAGCGACAAACAAGAGAAATGCTGCGAAGAAGAAGCTTCACCATCGCACGGGGTCGTGGCTACCTCGTAGCCCGCCTAAGTGGGCCAAGGCTGAGAATGATCTGCTTGATAAAGGGATCGAACCGAGACAATGAATCGCTGCAGACCGTTGCGGACTTGGTTCTTCGGGCGGCGGATCCTTGGACCCTATAACGGGAAGTGCATTTGGGACGGACGAACAATTGGACATACCGGTCAAGAGGCTTCAGCATTATATCGAAGCAGCGCAGCAAGGGAAGTTCGTTCGAGACATGGGAGAAGGACGAGCTCACAATGGCCCTCGGGAATCCGAGCACCCGGACGGACACGAGGCACGCCAGCTCCGTTTCGTGGAAGGCTGGATTTCGGACGCAGGGGTTACAAAACCCATGAGAGGAGGAAGAAGCGGAGCAGAGCCTAATGCAAAGCGCCGCACGAAAGGGTAATGGGGCTAGAGGAACGAAGCAGCATATCACAACGAACGACCTGCCAAGCTTCCCCGCTACCCGCCATCTCAGCGGAGAAGCAGCGTGGCTTCCACCGAGCTGCTTCACCAGAGCAGCATGCCTTGACGGCTCCTGCCAGCTATCCCGTGGATGTTATCACGGATGCTGAAAATTGCCACCTTATGGCGCAATGGAGCAATTTGAAGGTCAAGGCGGCTGTTGGCTCTGCTTATCCTACTAAACCCGACTCAACTTTTCACCGCCGCCGATTCCGAAGGATATGCTAAGGTGATGGTCGATGAAATAACGAGGATTTGAGGACCTCGGCTTGACCACCCTACGGTGAAGGGGAGTATCGGCTGGGTTCGCTCAAGACTCCATGCCTATGGCGGAAGGATCTCATCAACCTTCCGAACTGGACGCCTCCGCCTCCTCCTCCTCCTCCGCGAGTCGGGCACTCCGCCTCCTCCACCGCCTCCTCCTCCGGCGAGTGACGATCAGGGCACTCGGCCGGCTCCTTCTCCGGCGTGGCGGCTCCGTCTCCTTCTCCGCTTTGCACCGGCGCGTCCGGCAGCCAGCCTCCT
The DNA here is from genome assembly GCA_021605205.1 of Aegilops longissima. Lineage (NCBI taxonomy): Eukaryota > Viridiplantae > Streptophyta > Magnoliopsida > Poales > Poaceae > Aegilops > Aegilops longissima. The sequence continues at coordinate 666,023,515 of CM038679.1, read as the reverse complement.
CCTTCTCCGCCTCGTCGGCAAGGGCGGAAGAGACCCGCCGCCGCTCCGGCTGCTCCCGGCGTCGTAGTCCTTCTCCTCCGCCTCGTAAGCAAGGAAAGAAGACATCCGCCCGTCTGCTCTGCCGGCGTCTAGCAGTACAGCCAAAGGCGGGAGGAGATCTGATTCGGTCCTTCTCTCAAGACTCGGAGAAGTTACCGTACGAGAGGAGCGAGGAGGAAAACGCGAAGATCGCGCAGACCGAAGTGGATGAATGGTTTCAAGGGTTGAAAGCAAAGAGACATCCACCTCCGGAGGAGAAGGTAGATCCGGTCAAAGCGAAGCGCACTCTGGCTGCCCTGACAAAACCACCCAAGTCTCCGCCAAAGGCAACTATGAGCGCATTATTGGAAAGGCATTTGCGAAGCGGAGAGATCGGGAAGTACTGTCGGTGATCAAAGGATGAAAGAACGACGAGCTGGGAAACAAATTGCCCAGCTCGCGAACAAGCAAGCAATCGTGCCCCCGCTCAAGGTGCTCGCTAGCGACATCGTCGATCCGAGGATGGTGCCCGTTATGGCAATCCTGCAGATTACCTGCCCGACGATGTACATTATGATTTCTTGGAGGTGCAGATACAAAGATACGAGTACGGGAAGCCTCTCGTCAAAGATGAAAGCTCTCTAACAACGATGATGCGAAGATTGCATGATTGGTACATGAAAACCTGCAAAGAGTCCGAGGGAGGAATACTTTGTATGTGAGAGTTAAAGGAGCATGACCTCCTTGGAATTGAACTGTTGCCTATTCCATTTGAGGAGTTCTATCAGTTTTTCAATCAATTGGCCCTCGATAAAGCAACGGTCACCTGCTATCGTCGTAAGTAGTACTACTTCTGTCATTAAGTATCTCTATATAACTCAGCTCTTTCATTGCATGTATTTATAAATATCCTCACTATATTATGCAGATTGAAGATCGCAGAAATGAAGAAAAACAAGTGGGTGATATTGGGATCATTAACACATATCTCATAGATGCAAATGAGGTTAAATATCGTGCCGCTTGAAACCGAGGCCAACTTGCTACGATCGTTGGAAATAAATGAACACAAAATATAATACTCTTTCCTTACAACTACACGTGAGTGTTACTGTCTTGTGGCATATTCGGTTTCCTTATTTAGTCCAGGTTATAGTAATGTAATATTGATGAGTTATGCATGCGCAAGAGGTTCCACTATATTCTCCTAGAGATTAAGCTTGAGCAGGAGTAGTAACTGTCTTAGACTCGAGACGAAAAGATCCCAAGGAGTATGCGGAAATAACTGAAATGCTCGAGAAGTAAGTTAAATCGATCATTATCCACCATATCAGCAACTTTGTTCATTTCTGATATCAAGTAATTGTTTTCTTTGTATGGCAGGACTTGGGGAAAATTCACCAAAAAAGCTCCGGGACTACCGAAGAAGCTGCAATTTATACACCCGAAAGTAAGTACTATATAGTAGCATATTCCACGCGCATCTCCTAGTGATTCAAGCGCTAGTTTCATCAATACCATTTAGCATGTGCTTGCTAATTATCAGTTTGATTGACCTCTGTTTCTTGTAAAGTGGTTGTGGTAGGAACAAGGGAATGATTTCTGTGGATACTACGTTTGCGAGTCCATCCGCCACACGACCTGTGAGAGGGGCTACTCCGCCAAATAATTTGAAGTGCGTAAATAAAAATATTCACAATTTTATTTTATTACCATCATTTGTGTTGAGTTTCATTCATTCATATATGTGATCCCTTTCTTAAAATTAGATGTATCGGAAGCGGGATGAACTCCTAGCACCAGATCGCATGCGAGCAATTCAAGAGGAATTGGCGGCATTCTTTCTTGACCATGTGATCGCTGAAGACGGGGAATACTATGTGGACCACGCGTCCGTATTGTAAAAGATAATTATTGTATATATGTAGCCGGTAGTGTCGGATAGATATACGAGAACTTGTTGTTCGACCAATCTCTCGCAGAAGGAGAGGTGGTCGATATCACTTCTCTCTGTTATGCATATATGTTCATGACGATCTTCTGTTTGCTTAATTACTAGCTAGCTAGCATGTCTAGTTAGTCCTCTTTATACGTATGTATAGTACGTAGCGTCGACCAAGCATGGACAAAAGAAAGGACACTTTTCTCTATTAATTAGCTAGCTATAGCACAATATATGGAACACCTAAATTAACCCCCAAAACCCCCAAACCCCCCTTTTTAAAAAACAAAAAACAAAACCAGAGCCAAAGAAATGCGACGGCGTGGATGCCTATTGGTCCCGGTTGGTGCCACCAACCGGGACCAAAGGCCCTCCTGCCTGGGCTCAGCGGACAGGCCACGTGGAGGCCCATCTGTCCCGGTTCTGGATAGAACCGGGACTAAAGGGCGAGGGTATTAGTACCGACCCTTTAGTCCCGGTTCCGGGACTAAAGGCCCTCACCAACCGGGACTATAGGCCCTTTTTCGACTAGTGTAGAAAGATGGAATACCTTTTTGAATTATGTGAACTTTTTACAGAAAAATGTGCAAACAATTTTTAGTTACATAAATATATCTAAACATACATAATACTTTCTCACCGCGAAGGTTACTTAAAAGTACAACACCTTTCTACATTTGCATGACCATTTTTTCAAATATGACAAGACTTTCTAAAATCAATTGAACATTTTTTGAAACGTGCATTTTTTTAAAATGTGAACACTTTTATAACATTTCAAAAACATTATTGAAAATTTTATTTCATTTTCCAGAATGCGGAAACATTTTAAAAATATGTGAATACTTATATAAATACAAAGAGCTCCTTTTCCTGAAATATGTACATGTTATTTAATTGAAAGCATTTATTTAATTTTCTAAAAAACAATGAAATAAAAAGTAACAGACAAAGAAAATAAATAAAGACATGGGCGACTATGCTAAACACTTTAATTGGTAGGTCCAATCCCTAAAGTAGTAGTCGGTGCGGTACTACTGACTGTTGTTGTTACTTAGTCCTTTCGACTTTGGTCTAGTGGAGATAATACTACTCTCTTCGTCCCAAAACAAATGTTTTTAATTTAATATAAAATTAACTAGACTTATTTTTGGAAGGGGAGGGGTGGGGGGTTAATACATTTGATTTGCTTCATTGGGTAATATTCTCTCCGTCCCCAAAAAGCATCATTAATTTAGTACAAAATTAACTACACTTATTTTAGGGGAGGGGGTAAACATTTGATTTGCTTCCTTGGGCAGGGGTCATGAGATGACCACTATGATCACTGATCAGCTTAGGGTGTTGTTTCTACAATAGTAGTCCTTCAAAGACATGAACCCACTAAAACGACTGGACACATGCCCCTTTTGTTGTATATACTTTGTTTGACACTCATTGAATTAAATATGACATTTCTAAGAGCATCAACAGCCGGACATAGTAAATATGACCTCTTAAATGTTCGCAGACGCGTGACTGGGCGTGTCGCCTATTTATCCATCCGCGCAGACATGCTCCCCATTTTCTTTCTCTTATGTCAGTCATTTGCATGTAATTAATGGAGATGAAGAGAGAGAAAAAAATAAGGAATAAAGAAAGATAAAATGTGGTCCGGGTGGGGTCGCGTCCTGCGTGGTCGGGCACGTCCCCGAGCCCTCATATCCTCCCTACATTTGAGATGGATATCAGGGTTTGCGGACAGCCCGGGCTTATAGGGATGATATGAGGGGTCCGGTTGGGTCTCGTTTTTCCTTCTCTCTCCTGTCCAGTCATTGACCGGGCGCGTCCACGGGCGTATGAGAGATGGTTTGACGTGTTCGGCTGTAGATGCCTGATCCCTATAACCAGGTAGAGGAGTAAAATTGTGGTTTTACTTCTCTTATGGGCACCAAGTCGATCCTCAATCGGCCTTAGTGGAGAATAAATTATTCTCAGCCACGCAGCGTCTCCTTATATTTACTCCACCGCTCAGCAGTTGAGTAAAAAAAAATCATCTTTCCTCTGTTGCCTCCCTCGCCCCGCCCTCGCACCACATCTACACTGTCGCTGCCCTCGCACCTCTGTTGGCCACCACATGCTACCACAGATGCTCCGTAGGCTGGGACTACCGGCACCGCCGCCGGATTTGGCGCTTCCCTCGCCCTGTCACCGGCGCACAACAGGTAGATCTGCGGTAGCCAGCAACACCGCCGGATTTGGCGCTTCCAGCCACCGACGACCGCGCCTTGCCATGGATTGGCCGGGTATTGGACCGCACAGCCCCAGCAACGCCTCCGTGTTGCATGCAGATATTGGTTCCGCCTCTAGCCACTCAAATCTCTCCCGTCGGCGGATCGCCGGCGAAGACACGCCCGGCCATTGCCCGGGCTTGGCACTGGCACAACGACTCGTCGGCTCATCGTTGCCGGTCATAAAGTGCGGCCATTGCCCGCGGCAGGTGGTGTGCCGAGTTTCTACCACGTCGGAACATCCCAGATGGGTGTTCTTCAAGTGCAAAAAAGATGGGGTATCTGCTTCTTTTTATTCGATTGTCACGGATTCGGCACACTTTCGGTAGCTCATTGTTTGCCCATATTGGTGTGTAGGATGGATGCAAGTTTTGGTATTCGAAAGAAGATTACATCGATCTATTGACATCACGAAAATTGATAGATGCCCCTGCACTCGTTGCTAGAATGGAGGCTAGAGATGAGACTAAATTCGAAGCAACGTCGAATACTACGGAATCAAAGATGAAAGGAGTTTGCAAGCTCGAGAAGCCAATAGAGAGAATCAACAATGAAAACATAGAGAAGGTACTAATCCAACTAGCGGGAGCAGTTATGAAAGTTGGATATCTTTTAAAATGTCTAATTGTGATTCTTATTTCTTTGGTTTTGCTCTCGTAGCGAAGAATTCTTGAATTAGTTACTACAATGTATCAAAATGTCGTTGAATGAAGTAAGCAAAGAAATGTGTTTCGATGACCGAAAATGAAATGCTAATGAAGAAAATACTATGTTATATATAAGGGACCAGTTAGGTCCGGCCAAAACTTAGTGAAGTAAATTTACTCCACCACCGAATACTCCACTAATTTTTTTAGGGAATCAAATGCTATTATTTGAGTCGGGGTGGACAAGGCGTGGCCTGCACGATGATATCTGACATTGCTTTTTGAGCATCCAGCTGCCTCGTTCTAATATAACTTGTTCGTATCAAATTAGCTTCCATTTGATAGCAGCTTGAAGAGATGGAAGACCCTGATCAGGTGAATGAATTCTCCTCGCTCATTATCCTTCTTCTTGAAGATTAAGTTTCTCCATGCAAATTTGGCCCCAGGAGTGTAATGTGCAATTACTCGTTTGTGCTTAGACACATCCTTGCGCGATCTGTCTCGATGGCATGGTCGCCGGCGGTCGGCAGGCCATCTTCACGGCGGAGTGCTGCCACGCGTTCCACTTCAACTGTATCTCCACCAGCGTCGCGTACGGCCACCTCGTCTGCCCGCTCTGCAAAGCGCAGTGGCGCGACCTCCCGATCGTGCGACCGCCACCACCTGCACCTCCCCCTCCGCCTCCGCCTCCGCCGCCCCGTCCCATTCGTGTCGCGCAGCCTCCGCTCGTGCGGCCGACATCATCCTGGCCGCGCATGCCGACCTGGCAACGACGACCGCCGCCACCGCCCGTGTGTTTCGTGCGCGGTCGGCCACTGCCGCCGCCGCCGCCGCCCGTGCGGCCGACATCATCGTGGCCGTGCATACCCACGCCACGACCACCGCCGCCACTGCCCGTGAATTTCGTGAACGGTCAGCCACCGCCATCGCCGCCGCAGCCGGTGCGTAATGGGCAGGTACAGTCACCGCCGCCGCCACCACCGCCCGTGCATTTCGTGCACGGTCTGCCACTGCCGCCGCCGCCGCCGCCCGTGCGGCCATCGCGGCCGCGCATGCCCACGCCACGACCGCCGCCGCCACTGCCCGTGAATTTCGTGAACGGTCAGCCACGACCACCGACGCCGCAGCCGGTGCGTAATGAGCAGGTTCAGTCACCACCGCCGCCCATCTTCGACGACGACGAGCAGCTTGGTCCGGCCTATGGGTCAGCAGGAGCTGCACCGACCGGAGCAGTGGTCGTCAAGACGCACAGCGAGTACCCGGCCATTGCGAGGGACTCGTCCAGCGACAGCTTTGTCGTGCTCGTGCACGTGAAGGCTCCCAGGATCACCGAAACCATAGTGGCCGGCGGGGAGGCGCCCCGCGCGCCGCTGGACCTCGTGATGGTGCTCGACGTCAGCGGCAGCATGAGCGGCCACAAGCTGGCGCTGCTGAAGCAGGCCATGCGGTTCGTCATCGACAACCTCGGCCCCGACGACCGCCTCTCCGTCGTGTCCTTCTCCTCCGAGGCGCGCCGGGTGACCAGGCTCACGCGCATGACGAACGCCGGGAAGGCTCTGTCCGTGAGCGCCGTGGAGTCCCTAGCGGCGCGCGGCGGCACCAACATCGCCGAGGGGCTCCGTATGGCAGCCATGGTGCTCGACGAGCGCCGCCACAGGAACGCCGTCTCTAGCGTTGTGCTCCTCTCCGACGGCCAAGACACCTACACCAGCATGAGACGATGGGGCCCGTTTGGCGGTCAGGTAAACGACTACGATGCGCTCGTCCCGCCCTCCTTTGTGCGCACGGGCACTGACGGCGACTGGTCGGCGGCGATCCACACCTTCGGCTTCGGTAACGACCACGACGCGGCGGCGATGCACGTCATCGCCGAGGCGACGGGCGGCACGTTCTCGTTCATCGAGAACGAGGCGGTGATCCAGGACGCATTCGCGCAGTGCGTCGGCGGGCTGCTCTCCGTCGTGGTCCAGGAGGCGCGCATCGCCGTGTCGTGCGTGCACCCCGGCGTTCGTGTCGTGTCCGTCAAGTCCGGCCGTTACGAGAGCCGCGTCGACGAGGACGGCCGCGCCGCGTCTGTTCGAGTCGGGGAACTCTACGCCGACGAGGAGAGGCGCTTCTTGCTGTTTCTGGCCGTGCCAAGAACCGAGGCGACAGACGGCGACACCACTGCTCTGGTGAAAGTGGTCTTCAGCTACAGAAACGCGGCGACCGGCGCGGAGGTGAGCGTGACGGCCGAGGACACGGCGGTGGCGAGGCCAGAGCACGCGCCGGACACGTCGGAGCGGTCGGTGGAGGTGGAGCGGGAGTGCGTCCGGGTGGAGGCGGCAGAAGACATCGCGGCGGCGAGGGCTGCGGCGGAGCGGGGCGAGCACCAGGAGGCGGTGGAGATCCTCGAGAACCGTCAGCGGGCGCTGGAGCAGTCGGAGGCGGCAGGGGACGGCGACCCGGTGATCATCGCGCTGGGGGCGGAGCTGCAGGAGATGCGCGGGCGCGTGTCGAACCGGCAGAGCTACATGCGGTCGGGGCGGGCGTACATGCTGGCCGGCATGAGCGCGCACCAGCAGCAGCGAGCCACCTCCAGGCAGCTGCTGGAGCCGGAGGAGCAGCCGACGTTGATGAGGGCGCGGACTGGAGTGAGGAGGATGATCAGAAGAGTGGGGTCGAGCGGCGGGGGATATATGGCGGCGGCGCCAGTGGCTGAGGCGTCGAACGAGGCGACGATGTCGTACGCGACGCCGGCCATGCGCGCCATGCTGCTGCGCTCGCGACAGGCGCGTGGGGCGTCGGTCGAGCAAGGGCAGCAGCAGGAGCAGCAGCCGGAGGCCGGAGAAGAAGATGCCGGGAGCCCCGAGCCGAAGATCCAAGCTCCGAGCCCCAATGGAGACGTAAACCAGTAGCCATTATGCGTACGAGATGGAGTACGAGGTGTCATTTCGAACGTGTTTGGACTTGGAATAATTTTATTGCTTACTTTACTGGGACAAATTTGGTGATTGTTTCTGTTCTGAAAAGTGCCACCTGAAGGTTTACCGATCTTTGTTTCTTTGGGTGGCAAAAACAGTTCGTTTCTTACTTTTTGCAAAATCAAATACACATATGTTGTAGTAATAATGTTTATTCGAAACGTGTCAACAATTTCCAATTTACACGGACATTTCAAAAACACATGAACACTTTTTAAATCACATGAGCACTTTCAAAATCCGTGATCACTACTGTTCAAAAACCTGATATTTTTTTTTAAATGTGGCACTTAAAAATACACGATTCTTTCTCTGCAAATATGGAACACCTTTTCTAATTATGTGGACCATTTTAGTCAAAATTGCAAACATTTTTTAGTTACACGACATTTTGACACATACTTAACAATTTCTCAAAATTCGTGAGGGATATTTATGTATAGAGCATTTTTGTACTATGCCAGGAAAAAAATTCAAATATGAAAACACTTTTTAACAAAACCATCTGAACATTTTGCCAAATAAGATTTAAAAAAAACTTGAACGCTTGTATATAACATTTGAATGACATTTTTTTTGTAGATTTTCTAAAATGTTAAAAAATATGGAAAAATAGGTTAATATTTTTTTAAATACCATGGATTTTCATCCTAAAGTAGAGTAAATAATTTTTTAATTTCCTAGCCATTTTGTCTAAAGTAAAAGTAAAATAAAATAAGTAACAAAAATGCAAAAGGAAAGAAATGAAAGCAATTCTGCAAAGTTACGTAGACATGGGCGAGTATACCTAACCCATATGTTTAATTGGTTGATCCAGTCCCTAATGAGTGTTGTTTTTATCCTTCTGACTTTATATAAGAGCAAATCAGAAGGATTGAGAAACAGAACCATTTGATTTGATTCGTTCTCCATAACCATGGACGATTATTTTAGGATCAGAACCAGCCATGAACTACTGGGCGTTAGCCCCACTTTTGTGTTAAACTTTGTTTAACGCTCGTTCGTCAAATAGCAGGTAGATTTCTCGATAGCCCAGGAGGCAGCGATCCAATAGAAGGTAGGTTTGTCGTTAACTTTTTGAATGTTTCTTTTACGGCAGGGTTTTTTCGTACTTTCTTCCTTTTTTGTTTGCTTCTTTGTTCTTTTTATTCTCCATCTTACCTATTTTCCCCCTAACACTCTGAAAAAAGCGGGCACCAAGGAGGATGGCGACCGACACGTCTCCCCTGCGTGTTCATGCCGGATTTTGGTGCGGCGGTGCCGGTGCCTCACCTTGGCTTCGTCCGCCGGCGTGGACGTCGGGCGGAGCTCCTCGACGACGAGGGGGTGGTGGTGGACTCATGCAGTGGGGGCGCTGGCGCGGAGTGGCGGGTGGGCCAGAGGTGGGGTTCCGTGCCACGTCGCGGAAATTGCGGCGATCGACCGGTGGGGCGAGGTGGGGTGCGGTTCGAGGTGAGTAATGGCGAGTGGGGCTGTGAGAGGGTTATTGGCCCGACGCCTCGGCTCTCTTCTCCCCACACCTCCCAAATCTCGCCCGTGAAAACCACCGCCGCCGCCGCCATTGCGGCAGTTAGGGTTCGATGACGACGAGGAGCAGCAGATGTGGGCGCTGTCCGACGGCGACGAGGTCCCGATGGGGCGGTGAAGGAAATCGACCGCTGGTTTCCGACGGCGAAGTCGCTCAACGACGCATCGGAGTTGGTGCGGGACAAGCTGCGCGGCGAGGAGATCCTCAGATGTTTCCCCAACTACGATCGCCAGCCGGCGATGGGGGTGATCCTGTGGGCGATGCTCGAGGCAGAATCGCTGGTCCCCGAGCGAGAGGAGAAGTGGAAGCTGTTTCGCTCCTTCGCTACCGCCCGATCCAGCCGAGCGCGCCGCCCGCGCGCAGCAGAACAGCCCCGGAGGTGGTGATGGGGATCCCTGCCCAGATCCGGTGGCTGCCGATCCAAATCGAGGAAGACGTGGAGCTCGTGGAGATGGAGGAGGAAGCGGCGCGCGCCGCCCGACGCGTGTGGGTCTTCGACCCCAACCTCACTCCTCGCCGATCCCCGCGGTTCCCGAGGCTCGCCTCGATCCTCGCTCTCTCCCCGCCGAGAGGGTGCTTTCGCCGACGGCAACCGTTTCAGTTGCTGTCCGCGAGGACGCTGAGGAGGAGGGGGAGGGGGAGGCCTTCTTTTCCGATTCAGGTACGCCTGCTTCTACAAAATACTTGGCATCTACTACTTTAATTAAAGTAGATGATGCTGATCGTGGTGGAGTGATTGGGGAATTTGGGCATGGCAGTAGAAACAAATTTAGGAACAAGCCAAAATCTCAGGGTAATAAAAGTGAGGTGATGATCTCTGAGGTGATTCCTAATTCAGAACATAGAGGTTTTGGTGATGAAGTTAGGATTGGTAGACTGAGCAATATGACTCTGTGTCTCGTGTAGATCTTGGGATAGTGCAAAACATATGGAAAAGATAGGGTTCATCCCATAATCCCTTTGTTTGGGGAAGAGGATGTGGATTTGGGGGAAATTGAGATGCAAAATACTCCAATTGCAAGTTATTTTGATGCAAATAGGGTGATGTTTGAGGAATCTGATTTGGAAAGAAATATGAGACCCCTGATGATTTTTGGGGGCTCAATTGGGAGGGATTTGACTATGGATGTGGAGGTGGGCCTACGGTGGTGGAGGCCTGGCGAATTGGAGCCCAGCCCAACCCAACGAAGGGATGAAGCTGTGGGGGGTATAAAAGAGGGTGTGGAGAAGGCTGGGAAGAAACCCCACTCTCTAGGGTTCCCTCCTTTCCCCCCCTCGCCGCCACAAAAAGAAGCTATGTCAGGAAACTATGGTAGAGGGTTTGGAGCTCAGAGATTCAACATAGGGGGTGGTAATGGACATATGGAGGGGAGATTTAACAATTCTGAGAGTGGGAGAGGATGGATTGGAGGGAGACATGCCTTTCCAGGGAGATCTGGGGTTTTTGGAAGGGGAGGCTATCGTTTTGGTCCTGCGGATGGAATGGATAGAGATGCAGAGGAGGAAGAACCTAGATCTGAGAGGAGCGGAGAGAATCTGATGTGGCAAGCTAAGACTGGGAAGAAGGATGAAGGGGGAGAGCTCACAAGGATGTCTAGTGGTGATTCAGATGTTTCTTTGCTGGAAAAGGAGAAGAGGAATAACCAGAATTCCCAGTCAGATCAACAACAGCAGCAGATGCTTTTGACTTCGCTGCTCTCTCAGCTAGTGCAGGGGATGCAGAACAGTGAGAAGAGCCTGATGGTTGGGACAGTTGGGAACCAAATTGGCAACCTGGTTGGGAAAGAAAGTCAGAGGAAAGAGGAAGGAGGTCCTGATGGACAGCAAAAAGCTGATAAGGTGACTGGTCAGGGGGCTGGGTTAGATGTGAAAAAGCAGGGAGGAAGAGGCAATTGGCAGCAAGGTGTTGAGGAGAACAAGAAGAACTTTGACAGATTTAGTAAGCAGGTGTGTGGAAAATGTAAAGATCCCAGACACACCACCAAAGATTGCAGGGTGGGGCACTGTTTGATTTGTGGCAGAGAGAACCATATTACTGGGGAGTGCAATTTGCTGAAACAAGTTAAACCAGTCCCTAAATATGTTGGATATGCAGCTAAAGGATTGGGCATTCTTCTGGTGCAGAGTTATAAGGATGTTCTGGTGGCAGAACACACCAATCCTTTGGGTGTGGTGATCATAAGAGAAGGGAGGATCAATGAGACTGAACTGGTGAAGGCCTTGGGAGAGATGTTTGACTGGGGATGGCAATGGAGAGTGAGGGAATTTGAAAAAAATGGGTATATGATGAGATTTCCCAACAAGGCAAAGCTGGTGGAGTTGGCCAAGTTTAATGACTTTAATTTGCTGGGAACAGGGGTAGTGATCAAAGTTCAGCCCTGGTCCCTTGACCATCAGGCTGTTGGCAAAATGCATACTGTTTGGGTCAGACTGGCCAAAGTACCAGATTGCTTTAGGCATTTCCTAGGGATTTGTGAGGTGGCTACTGCAGTGGGGCCTGTATTGGAGATTGATATGGACACTATTAATGAGGAGAAAGTTAGAGCAAAATGTGGAATCAGGGATGTGGAGAAAATCCCTACTCAAGTAGAAATCACTTCACCTGATCTTCTCATGTTCAGAATTGAGGTGGAGCCTGAGAAAGTAGTGGAAATTGGTTGGTACAGGGAAGAGAAGAGGAAAAATGACAGCAACAATATCTCAGAAGTGGGAGAGGAAGAGATTGACAATAGGAAAAGAACCAGATTAGAGGATAATGATCATAGAGGGGTTTCTTTGGGATGCTTATCCCTGAAACAGAGTGAGGAGGTCGACAGAAAGATTGAAAAAAATGAAATCCCAGTTGGAGGAAAACATGATGCAATGGCAAAATGAGATGACTTTAGAAAGAGGAAGATGGCAAAAAGAAAGTGAATTCATGCTCAGTAAAATAAAAGCTTTGGAGGAAGACAAGATCAGAAGCAATGCTTTGTGGGCAAAGAATGAAAACAGGATCAGAGAGCTGGAGAAGATTCAGACAGAGTTGCAGGAGATTAGTAAAAAACAACTAGAAGAAATTCAGAAACTGGCACAAGAGGCTGCTAATAGAGAGGAATATGAAAGGGAATTAGCTAATATAGACCTTGAAGACTATGAGAAAGAGGCTCAACAGAAAAAAGATGACACAGACTCTGGGAAATATAATGAGCCCACTGATTATAATGCTAGCCAAGAATCTGTTGGAACTTTGGGGGAGAAGATGGCTGAAATACATGGAATTGAGGTTCTGGACAAAGAAGGGGATGAAAAAGATGTGGAGATCAAGAGAAGTCTTAGAAACAAAGGGAAGGAAGATAAGAAAATTGAAGATATGGCTAAGAGCAGAGCTAAGGAAAGAGACAACTATGGTAAGAATTCTGAGCTGGTTATTGCTGATGCTTCTTTACTACATATCAGTTCTTTGGTGGGGATTGATTTAGGGTGTTCAATAGATATGATTGATAAAAACATAGACATTATTAACAAGATGGAAAAAGCTAGAAGAGAGATATATTTCCAGAATGTTAAAAGAGAGGAAAGGAAAAGACAGGAGAAAAAATGAAGAGGATGAGATCGCAAAAAGATGTCCCAAAGATATATTAATCTGGAGATATTACTCTTGAGGAACTCTGTTCAGACTATGAACATTCGATGTGGACATTGAGGAACAACAAATGAAAAAGCTGAGAGGAATGTTCTCGGGGAGAAAAGCAGAAGAAATGCTCACCAGCAATTGGTGTGTGAAGCAATCGGTTGGGATCGGGTCCTTCAAGGAGAAAAGAATTAAGTAGAAAAATGAGGAGAGTTTTCGGAATGTAAGGGGTATAGGCCAGGATCACAAAAAAGATACGTTAGAGAGATGATCGAGATCGAAGCTAGACTTTATTGGACTCTCGAGACCATAAAGCAAGACTTCACAAAAATGAGTTGCACAATTTGTGTGGAGGAGGAACTTCAATGGAGTTGGAACCCACCCAGAGGCATGTCGGGGGATTCGATGGGGTTAATAAAGATATGTTTAATGTGGAAACTATTGAAAAGGACAGTATTTTTGAGAATGTTAGTATTTGATAAGAATATCAAAATGCATTGGAATTTGGTTAGTGTGTATGGGGATGCCTGAAGGAAGGAAAGCTAGTTTCCTAGCTGAATTGGCAAGATTATATCATGATAATCCTCTGCCTTGCTTGGTAGGGAGAGATTTTAACATTATCAGAAATGGGAAGGAGAAAAACAAGCCTATGCTTAATGAACAATGGTCCTTTATGTTTAATGCTATTATTGAGCAAGCAGGGTTAAGGGAGCTGCCTTTGAATGGAAGGCAGTACACCTGGGCTAATAATCAGGAGGACCCTACTTTTGAGAAGTTGGATAGAGTTTTGATGTGCCCAGCTTGGGAGGAAAAATACCCATTAACCATATTGCAGGCCTTTGCTAGAGAGGTATCTGATCATACCCCCTTGTTCCTGGATACAGGGGAGACTCATGATCACAAATACATTTTTAGATATGAAAATGCTTGGATACTGAGAGAGGGTTTTAGAGAGCTGGTGTATAACACCTGGAATGGTAGGTACTTTGGGGACATGTTAGATAGATGGCAATCAAGGTTGAGAAACCTTAGGAAAAAACTTAAGGGTTGGAACAGAAATATGGATGCTTGGTACAGAAAAATAAAAATGGAAATATTAAAAGAATTGGATGATTTAGATAAGAGAGCTGAGATTATGGGTTTAGGTGTGAAGGATAGGGATGATCAGAAAAAGTTGAGAGCACAATTGAAAAAAGTAATGTTGCAAGAAGAGGTGAAGTGGTTGCAAAGATATAAAGATTCAGAGATTAAAGATGGAGACAGAAATACTAGATATTATCATGCCAAGGTGAATGGGAGGAGAAGGAAAACAAGATTGTTTCCTCGAACAGAAGAAGGGGTTATAGAGGGAGATGAGAATTTAATGGAATATATTACCAAATTCTATAAAGAATTATTTGGACATCCTGAAGAATCTAGCATTTCGTTGAAGGAGATGGAGATGAATAAAATTAATGGACAAGAGAAAGAGGAGCTTTTGGCTCCTTTCTCCCTAAATGAAATCCATCAGGTGGTCTTTGGGATGAAAAGAAACAAAAGCCCTGGCCCTGATGGGTTCCCTGCTGATTTTTACCAAGATTTTTGGGAAGTGGTGAAGTGGGATCTGAAATCCTTGGTAGAAGGGTTTGCAAAAGGTGAGATTAATATTGCCAGACTTAATTATGGTATAATTACTCTTGTCCCTAAAACTAATGATGCTAAACAAATTCAGAAGTTCAGGCCTATTTGCTTGTTGAATGTCAGTTTTAAAATCATTACCAAAATTCTGATGAATAGATTGGCCAAATGTGTGGCCCCTGTGATTTCCAGAACCCAAACTGCCTTTATCAAGGGCAGATACATTATGGAGGGGATTGTGATCCTACATGAGGCCCTGAACTCCTTTCACAAAAACAAAGAAGATGCCCTGGTTTTTAAAGTGGATTTTGAGAAAGCTTATGATAAAATCAAATGGCCTTTTGTGATCAGATCTTTGAAAATGAAAGGATTCCCGATAAATGGTGTGGACTGGGTGATGGAAACTATGAGAGGAGGACATGTAGGAATCAAAGTAAATGATGAAATTGGCCCGTATTTTAAAACTTATAAAGGATCGAGGCAAGGAGATGCTCTGTCCCTTTATCGCTTGACATAGCTGCCGATGCCTCGCTTGTATAATGAGTAATGCCCCTGGAGCATGATCTCGTTAAGGGGTGCTGAATGGAAATGGAGAAAAGGGGTTAATATGTTACAATATGCTGATGATACTATCTTCTTGATCAAGGATGAGGTGGAAAGTGTTAAAAATCTTAAACTTATACTTGGGGCTTTTGAGCAGATGTCTGGGCTCAAAATAAATTTTCATAAAAGTGAATTGCTGTTATTTGGCAAAGCTAGAGAAAAACAATCGACCTATCAGGATATCCTAACATGTAAGATGGAGACTTGCCCATTAGGTACCAGGGATGCCTATTTCGAGAATAGAGTTGGGAACTCACTTTGGGAATGTGTGTGAATAAAATTGAGAAAAGGTGTGGATGTTGGCAGGGGAAGCTACTGGGCTCTATTGCTGGAAGAATCACCTTGGTGCAAGCCTGCTTGACTAACATGCCTTTGTTCATGATGTCCTTCTATGCTGTGCCTAAAGGGATCATAAAGAAAGCTGATTTATTTAGATCCAGATTGGTATGGCAAGAAGATGAGAATGTAAAAAAGTACTCCCTCCGTTCGGAATTACTTGTCGCAGGAATGGATGTATCTAGACTTATTTTAGTTCTAGATACATCCATTTTCGAGACAAGTAATTCCGAACGGAGGGAGTACCATCTAGTGAATTGGAAAGAGTGCTGTCGACCTAAAGACATGGGGGGTTTAGGGATACTGAATTTAGAGATTATGAATATTTCACTTCTAGAAAAATGGTTTTGGAAAATGGAAAATGAAAAAGGTTTGTGGCAGGATATTTTGGATAGAAAATATAGAAAAGGGAGATGTTTAGCTCTAGTAAGCAAGAAGCCTGGGGATTCCCAATTTTGGGCTAGTTTGTTGAAGATCAAGGAAATATTCTATAAATTTGTTAAGAAAAAAGTGGGGGATGGGAGGAATACTAGGTTCTGGGAAGATACCTGGGTGGATGATAAACCTTTGAAGGAGGCTTACCCTAGGCTGTATGATATATGCTTTGACCACAACATTACTGTGGAAGAGGCTATACAGAAAGGGTGGTGTGGGTTCAAATTTAGAAGAACATTGCATGGGGAAACTTTAGGGCTTTGGAATTGTTTGAAAAAAAGATGTGAGGAAATTCAATTGCAGGGAGGGGCAGACCAAGTTCTCTGGACTCTAACTGCAGATCATAAGTTTTCTGTGGGGTCTTTATATAGGAAATTGATAGCAGTTGGGATGAACTTCCCACAGAAATACTTATGGAAAACAAAGTTGCCTGCGAAACTGAAAGTGTTTCTTTGGTTAGTTAATAAAAAAATTATATTAACTAGGGATGTGCTGCTTAGAAAAGGCTGGAAGGGTGGGAAAGGGTGTGTGTTGTGTGGGAAAGATGAATCAATTGACCATTTGTTTTTTTCCTGCTCCACTGCTTCACTGTTATGGGGTTTGGTCAGATGTGTGTGTGGATTTAAAACTGTCCCATCAAATGCTAGGGACTGTTTTGGGGATTGGATTAGGAAATTTAATAAAGAGGAAAAAAATTGGTTCGGTGGGGATTGCAGCCTGCTTTGGGCAATTTGGAAAAGCAGGAATGCAATTGTCTTTGAAAACAAAAGGATAAATGATCCTTTGTATGTTGTCAAACTATTATGCAGGTGGTTGACTGACTGGTCCGGCCCCATGATAAAGGAGTCGCCAAGAAAAACACTGGAGCTGGGAGCAAGGGTGCTAGAACAGCAGCAAATGAGGTGTTCACTGCTAAGCAAGGATGGAGGATCAATGTGGCAAGGCTGGAATGAAGCTTCTCTTGCGATGGTGAACCTGATGTTTGTTGCTCCTTTGATGTAACCCTTGTGGCCTTTTTTGCTTCTTTTGCTCTACCTGTAATGAGGATTTGGCAGTTTGAACTTAGGGGTTAATTTGTACTCAGGATTGTTAGAAATATGGCTGGCCCTGCTGCTAGGGATACCTGGTGGTTTTGGCAGCTGTGTTCTTTTCTGTTCTTTTCTTTTTCGTTTTTATCTCGCCTGTAGAACTCGGTGGTTTTCAGTAATGAAAATCGGAAGGGGCAAGGCCCTTCTTTGATAAAAGAAAACACTCTGAAAACTCATGTATATTTTTTTCTAAAAGTTGTAAATATTTTTCACATTAGTAATATTATAAAATGGAGTGTATTTTTTATAAATATACGAATATACTTACAGTAGTAAGATCAATTTTTATTAATTCCGTGATATTTATAAAATTCCTGAACATTTATTAATTTTGATAATATTTTCTAAACTCAATAATATTTGTTAGCAATTAACCATTTCTAGTTCAATGAGATTTTTGATATACGTGAACATTTTCACAAGTTTTCTTAAACTTTTTCATTTTGCCTTACATAACTTTTGGTATTACGAAAAACATTTTGGAAACTGATAGGAAAGCCGATGAAATCAAGAACACGAGAAATAAGACGAAATCACTAAGTAGAGGGTACCCATGCAAATGTCACTCACACGTCCTCTCGCGACGACAAGTGGCGCACTGCATGTGTGACAGTTGTTGCAATTTGGAAGTTTTGTGTTTTTGTGTAGATTTTTTTCTTCAAAATAATTCATCATTTGAACAATGCATCCAAATCACGAGTCGTTTTTATCGTCCGTCGACATCTTCGAAACAAAATACCATATTGACTTGTTTGGGGAAAAGTTCGAAAAAAACTAGGAAATCAAACAAAAATAATATAACAAAATAGAAGAAAAAAGAAAGCTAAAAGAAAACCGAAAACCATAAATAGACAGAAAAAGGAAATCAGAAGCACAAGCGTGCTTTTCACTTTTTTAGGAAGCACCCCCATGCTCTTCAATTTTCGGAAAGCACAATTGTGCTTTGCCATAAAGCACAACTAATATTTTTTTAGGGGGGCCACAAAGCACAACTATGCTTCACTTTCACGAAGCACAACCGTGTTTTTTTGCATGTTGTGCTTCAAGCGAGGAAAACAAAAAAAAACTTTTTATTTTCGAGAAAATCCTAGGGAAAAGCGGGAAAATCCACCCTCCCCCCCCCCCCCAACATGTTCTTGCTTGTGCGCCCTGCACGCAACATGTCACAATGGATGGGCGTGACACTCCATTGCCTCTTGAGCATGCCCTCTCGGTGGCCCACCCAGCAGGTACCCCTCGATTAATTGGTTCTGAAATAAGAAAAATGTCAGGAGAGGCATTTTAGCTCCCGGGCGACGGTACCCCCAAAAATAGTAAATGTTTCAAAAAATTCTGAATTTGTTTTGTGGATGATTGTGTTGGTGTCGCACGCATGCTTGACAATTTGCGTGTGATATATGGAGCAATGGTGTTTCGTCCATGAAAATAAAACAAATTTAGGATGACATTTTGGGGTAACATTTGGTGTTTAATTTTTTTTTTGCACAGGCCAAAATGCTTAACCTTTTTCGGTCAAAATTTGCAGGTAGGATTTGGATGTAACTAATAACACATAAAAAATTCTCTTGATTTTTTTGACATTAAAAAAATTGGGCCGGGGAACACGTGCTGCAGGGAGGCGAATTGAATTTCCGGAAAAATGTCTGAATAAACTAGAGGAGAGGGGCGTCACTCTATATGTGCTGGGTGGATTAACGAGTTTCTTGGCTCATTAAGGCTCGGCTCGTTAAGCTCGTTCAGATTAACAAGCAGAAAACCCTGCTCGAATCAGTTCGTATGAAGCTCGTTAAGCTCGTGAGCACTCATTAGCAGATTCTGATGTGTTACAGTCTACAAGATGAGTGTAAAAATATGATTTTTAAGAAAAAAGATGGTAACAACAAAAGAAAATGCACTAGTTTATTGCCTCCTATCTAGATTAGATTGAATAGATGGGTTGTGGTGGTAAAAAAATTTTATTACGTAACATAAAAATATGTATTAACGAGCTTAACGAGCTACTCGTGAAACCTGTTAGCTCATTCATTAATCTTAACGAGTTAAAATCGATGATTAGCTCTGTTCATTAAAAATCACGTCACAAGCTTAATGAGCCGAACTATCAAGCACTCATTAAGCTTGCGAGCTACGAGCTTTTGGTCCAGCCCTACAATACCAGTTCGCTGAACCGAATGCTACAGTACTAGACCGCTACAATGATGGTTTTCAACATTATTTTTTTGGGAAAGGCTTGGGAACGGCGCACCGGCCGAAAGTTGAGCCGGTCTCATCGCTTCGCTCTGTCCACGCACGCACCGCTTTTCATTTGCCTTATCTCTTCCGTCTCTCCCTTACAACCATTCATTCTCTCCTCTATCTCTTCTCTCTCTCACCTCTCACCCAGTTTATCCCCTCAACTATCCCAGCCACCACCACCGATTCATGGCCACCGACACATCCTCCCTCCTTTGGCCTAATGCCATGGCGCAGATTCATCCCGAGGCGCGCATCGCCAGGAATCGGCATGCCAAAAGCACCAACCGTTGATGCAGGGTGTCCCCTGGTGAGTGGAGATAACGCGGGGGGCTCGCCGGCGTCGCGACGATGCTAGGGTGCGAACCAATGATCGTCGCCATGGCCGCCCGCAGCTGCGCTGCTCTCCATGGCCGCCGCAGCAGAATTTTGCTACAACCATGTTTGTTTTTGCTGGAACTAGCCCATGTTTTTGCTGCCACTCACCCACCCAAAATCTGCTACCATGGTGATCTTTGCTGGAACCGGCGAATCATTTTGCTACAACCGTTTTGGTTTTTGTTACTACCGACGTTTGTGGATTTTTGCTATATCAATCTCCATGACATGTGACCCGCAACTCTGTTTTTTGCTTCAACCAGCCATTGTTTTTGCTGGAACTATCCAACATTTTTGCTGGAACCAGCGATTTTCATGGATGCGAGTACGGAAGCATTTTTCTTCATTGGGATCGGCATGTCATTTTTGATACAACCGGCGAGCAGTTTTGCTTTAACCAATATCTTTTTTTGCTGGAGCCCATGTGTTTTCTAGAGATGCAGAGCATTTTTTCTTCATTGGGATCGCCAAGCAATTTTTGCTACAACCGACAAGAAATTTTGCTTCAACCAACATCTAGTTTTGCTGGAACCAGTATTTCGAAAGCTGTGACAACCGAAGCCAACGACGGCGACTCGGCCAATGACGGCGATCCGGCGAGCGGCGGTGGTCCGGCGAGCTTCAGGGACGACCCTGAGGATCCGCTGTGGGTCCTGATAGAGAAACCAACAGAGATGGCTGGCGCGTCTCGGGCGGCACCTGAGGCGTCCGCCGCGATCCAGCCGGACAGGTGCTTGCACGGCGGGGGAAGGCAGATCGGCGGCCGGTTCTGGATCCTAGCGGGGTCGGACGAGGACGACGACGACGACGATCTCGCCGGCGAGTCGACGGAGGATTACTCGCCCACGCCGTCAGATGTGATCTGCGAAGCGTTCAACCCGGGGTATTCGGAGGAGGAGGTGGCCATGATTGTTGACGGGGTCGTGCCGCTGGACGATCCGGCGAGACGAGGATTGCATTCCGAAGAGAGAGTGGAGGTGGTACGCCGGATCATTCACCGGAGGTCGACGGCGGTAGCCGCGGGTCGGGCATGGAAAGGGCCTCTTCCGAAGGTATGTATCAAACCCGTTACTTTAGCTGATTTCTTCGATTCCGATTCTTGGACTCGCGTTGTTCGTAAGAAGAAGAAAAGGAAAAGCAGGTTCAACGTGCAGCCGCCGGCGCCGGTGACGACCTCCGTGGCTGAGATCCGGGCGGCGAGGGCTGTGCGTTTGAACGAGTTTTGGGCCAGTCTGGGCTGGTGTTGGAGCAGACTAGCACTAGTCAGGTGGCCCAACATGGGGGTGTGCTAGTTGGGCCAAGTTCAGACGCAATTGCTGGGTATGAGGCCCAGTCAATTAGCGCTGCGGGCGATGTTGATCACGTCGACTGCGAGGCGACGAAGCTACGTAACTCCTCGCTGCCGCCGTCTAGGGTTCGTCGTTGCGCCAAGCCCGATTTCCCTTCGTGTGGAATCGGAAGGGCAGCACGTATTCCTCCTCCTGGCATGGCCGGGGGGCATGGCGTAGGCAACTATGGACCGAGGCCATCGGGGGCTACCACAGGCACGCATGCGGGGCGAGGTTCAACCCATCCGGCGCCGGCTACTGTGAACGGCCGAAGCACTGCGGCTGCTCCTGGCCAGCGCCCGTCGGGGTTGGGAGCGGGGCCGAGACCAGCGCCGGGAGGGTCTTCTTCGACGGGGCCGCGACCGGCTGCAGGCGGGACTGCTCCGTTGGGGCCGAGGCCAGCAGCGCCCCCTGGGTCGGCTATGCCGGGTCGGGGTGGTGCTTCAGGTGGGCAAAGGCCGCCGGCGCCCGGCGCTGCTGCTGTCGCCGTGCAGCGCAAGCCGCCTCCGGCGCAGGCGTTTCAGCCAAGGGCACCGCCCCCTCATGTTGCTGCCAGGCCTCCTCAACGCTCAGGACCGGTGCCGAACGCGACGACGCAGCAAGGGGGTGGTGGTGGCGCGGGAGTCAACCGTGCTCATACTACGGCGCCCCGGGGTCAGTGGGGCGATGATGGCATTGACGCGTATGGCGAGGGTCAGCATCGTGGGTCCTCCTCGGCCGGCGGTGGGCGAGGTTATGCCTGGCAGAGTGATGGAACGGCTGAAAGACCCTTCCTTGGACCTACAGGTGGATTCGTCGAGGGCGCCTCTGGCCCGGATAGCCGGACGAGAGGTGGGTTCCAAGGACATCGTGGTGGTCGCGGTGGGAGGAACCGGTTCCGACAGCCTCCTCCCTCGACGGCCATGGCAGAGCCCACGACCTCTTCTGAGTTGCCCATGACTGGTCAGACGCGCACTCTGTCCGGTGAGGCTATGGAGGTGGTAACGGCGCTGGCCGCTACTGAGGTTCCGGTGTCTGAGCCAGAAGTGGCGCCTGCTTCTCAAGCTGCTGACCAGTCTGAGGGAGAGAGAGCTTCTAAGTGGGCAAGGAAAAAAGCAAAGATGTTATGTTATCGGTGTGGAGAGCGAGGCCATTTCATTGCCGAGTGTGTTACTGAGCTTTGTGACACCTGCCTCAAACCAGCGCACGACATGGGAGAGTGCCCGATACTGAGGGATCTGATGCCGAGTATCATGATTTACGGTGTCTGCTGTGCTGAGTTGATGTTCTTTGAGTCTCCCTGTGCGGAGGAGGTTCCTGAGGAGGCTGAGAGCTCGACCACGGGTGTGGTCAAAGTCACGAAAGGTGACGTTTCTGTGGCTCAGATAATCAAGCGACTCAGGGAGTTAGCTCCGGGGGACTTTCAGTGGGAGCTTATTCGCCTTGAGGACAACAACTATAAGGTTGAGTTTCCGAATGCCGAGGACTTGGAGCGGCTTCTCAGTTTTGGGATGTGCGAGTTCACGAACTGAGTGTATTCTTGAGTTTCTTGAGTGGAAGAGAGTGGAGTCAAGAGGGAAAACCACTCACTCAGGTTTGGTTGAGGTTCTCGGAGTCCCATCCAAACTGGTTCGGGATGTTCGGGTTGCCGCAAGTTTGGGGATTCGGTTGGCGGAGACTGAGAGAGTTGATATGCCCTTCACACGGGCCAATGGGGTGGCTAGGGTGTTGGTCGTGTGCTGGATATCGAGTTCGTTCTGATGTCGCCAAGTGGACGATAAGGGCCTCGTTTATAACATAGCTATTGAGTTTGAGGATTCTGAGTACTTCACTCAGGCTTTGGCGGGGATGGATGTGGACAGGCATGATAAGAACGATGGCTCAGGTAACTCGGAGGAACGACAGGGAGATGATGGGCATGAGTTGCCCAGTGGCCCGGTAGCTGACCCTCTGACGCCCGGAAATGGGGTGGCTCCTTCTACGACAGTCCCAATGAGTACCTTGAGATTCGGATCGTTTCAGGCGGTTTCTGCGCCATCCAGGTTGTGGAGCGACAGGGTTGATTCTGAGGATGTGTTTGAGCACTCGTTGCCTTCACTGGACTTTGCCGAGGCTCCGGGCTCTCCGGTTGGGAGGGACGGTCTTCAGCAGGTGACCTCTCCCACTTTTGCTGGCGCGCTGCTTGGGGGGTCTCCATCTGGTCCGACGGCTTGGGTGGCGTCGTCGCCCTGTGGCGGCGGGTCAGCTCTGGGAGGAGGGCTCGGGCAGGAGGCCTTGGCTCTCCCCCCATCTTCGATTGACCGGATGGCCGGATCTGGAGAGTCATGGCCGACTGCCGGGTTGGGTGGGGCGCGGGGGCAGGCGGCCCCCGCCCTCTCTCCTCTGCGTAGGTCACCTGGTGGGGAGTCAGGCAGCGCCTGCACTCATATGGCCCCACGCTTGCCGGCTGTCGACGCCGGCTCTTTGTCTGCTTGTTCTGGGTTGTCCGTTGGAGGTGGGGCAGGAGGCCCTACCCCCAACGGGGCCACCAGAGAGGCGGTCATCGCTTTTGGTGGCATTCCGGATCCTGTGTCTGAGGGCCGACGGATGAGCTGTCGCCTTCAGGACAAGGGGGATGTTGATGATATACAGCTGAGGTGCGCCATGCGGGCGGCCAAGCTTCGTGACATGGAGGTCACTACGGGTATGTCAGTCAATATTTCCAATTCTATTTTGCATTTTAATAATGATGAGATCATCCACAATGCAAATGAGCTAGGAGTTTCACTAGGTAGTAATGATAGTGAAATTTTAAAATCTGTTAATGATATTCTCGACCTAGAAGCGGATCGTGCCTTAGAATTAATCCGTAACATAGCTGCGGTTAAACCCATGAACGATTCGGATATTGATGCTTTGGGTGTTAGGGTACTCGATTCGTTGTGTGCGGATCTTGCCCATCCACTCACTGAGATTCAGGAGGATGATGGCTTGTTACCCCGGGAGAAGAGTACTCCGGTAGAGGAGCTTGAGGTTAGAGCCGCAGAACTCGGTTGTGAGGACCGGGTGGAGGAGGAGAACAAACCTAAGCGAAAGTGGAGGCGTAAGATTTATCCAACATCCGCGGTGCGTCGGAGTGCTAGGGTCCGTACAGCCAAAAAAATCCATGATGAACTATGAGAGGCATCTTCTGGAATAGCAGAGGTCTGTTGGACTTGGCTAAACATAGGTTTCTTGCGGATGCTTCCATTGAGCATAAGTTGGATTTTATTGCCCTCTCCGAGACAGGAAGGGACAATTTCTCTCCTCAGTTCCTGAACACTTTGTCCGGCGGTGTCAATTTTGATTGGCATTGCCTTCCACCAAGGGGTAGATCAGGGGGGATCCTTCTTGGGGTGAAGCGTGAGATGCTGGAAGTCCGAACTGTAGTGATGGGTGACTTTGCCGTAAAATTTCGGGTAAGATCCAAAGTCGATGGCTTTAATTGGGCACTAGTTGCGGTGTATGGGGCCGCACAGCCGGAATTAAAACCAGACTTTTTGGCGGATCTTGTCAGGATTTGCGGATCTGAGCAGCTCCCAATCTTGGTTGGAGGAGATTTCAACATTATTAGGAGGAGAGATGAAAAGAACAATGACAATTTCGACGCTAGGTGGTCGTTTATGTTTAACACCATCATAGAAAGTTTGGATCTCAGAGAGATAGAGCTTTCAGGTCAAAAATTCACGTGGGCTAACACTTTGCAAAACCCAACGTATGAGAAGCTAGATAGAGTCCTAGCAAGCGTTGAGTGGGAACAGAAATTCCCCCTGGTTACAGTACAAGCATTATCCCGCGGTATCTCAGACCACACACCTCTGCTAGTGGATTCTGGGGAGGCAACGCATGTGGGTAACAAAAATACTTTCTCTTTCGAACTTGCGTGGTTTGAAAGAGAAGGGTTCCTGGATCTGATAGCCACAGAATGGGCGAAAGATGCAGGAGGAAGATCTCCGATTGAGAGATGGCAGAATAAGATTAGGAACTTGAGAAGTTTCTTGCGTGGTTGGGCTAAGCATCTTAGTGGGAGTTATAAGATTGAAAAGGAGAGACTTCTTACTCTTATTCAGTCCTTAGATGTGAAAGCTGAGTCCACAATTCTGCAGTCCGCAGAGTTTCATGCTAAAGTGGATGCGGAGATGAGATTGAAAGAGCTGTTGAGAGAACAGGAGTTGAAATGGGCATTGCGAGCTAAGGTTCGTAAAGTTGTCCAAGGGGACGCCAATACTCAATTCTTCCATATGATTGCCAATGGCAAGCACAGAAAGAAAAGAATCTTTCAACTTGAGCAAGACGAGGGTACGATCATTGGACAAGAGAACCTAAAGCTTTACATTACCAACTATTACAAGCAGCTTTTTGGGCCTCCAGAGGATAACTTTGTGTCCCTGGATGAGTCGAGAATTGAGGATGTGCCTCAGTTGGCTGCCGATGAGAATGAGGTATTGACTGCGCCGTTCTCGGAGAAAGAGGTGTTTGACGCGATTCCACAGATGAAGAACTATAAGGCTCCGGGGCCGGATGGATTTCCTGCTGAGTTTTATAAGAGATGTTGGCATATTATTAAAGGGGATCTGCTACCGATGTTCCACGATCTGTTCTCCGGTCAGCTTCAGCTGTTCCATTTGAATTTTGGAACAATTACATTACTACCGAAGAAAACAGAGGCCGTGAGAATTGAGCAGTTCCGGCCTATCTGTCTTCTTAATGTCAGTTTCAAAAATTTTACCAAGGTTGGGACTAATAGACTCACACAGATTATGATTCTGTGGTGCAGCCGATTAAACTGCTTTCATGCCGCATGAAACATCCTAGATGGGGTTGTAGTCTTGCATGAGATCCTCCATGAACTCCATTCAAAAAACTAGATGGGGTTGTTTTCAAAGTGGATTTGAAAAGGCGTAAGATAAAGTTAAGTGGCCGTTCCTACAACAGCTTTTTGCATGAAAGGTTTCACCCAGCTTGGAGAAAGCAGGTTGAATCTTTCATGCAAAAAGGAGTGTTGGAACCAAAGTGAATGATGACATAGGTCACTATTTCCGGACACATAAAGGCCTCGAGACAAGGAGATCCGATGTCACCTATTCTGTTCAACATCGTAGATGACATGTTGACCATTCTAATAGGTAGGGCAAAGGATGCTGGCCAAGTAGGTGGCCTTGTACCTCATCTAGTTGATGGAGGGTGTCTATCCTACAAGACGCTGATGATACTATACTTTTCATGGAGCATGACTTGGCAAAAGCGCGAAACATGAAGCTGGTGTTATGCTTATTGAACAATTGACGGGCTTAAAGATTAACTTTCATTAAGAGTGAATTGTTCTGCTTTGGAAGAGCCAAAGAAGAACAAGAGGCTTATAAGCAATTGTTCGGTGTGAAATTGGGAGTTTACCTTTTACGATTTAGGTATACCAATTCACCATCGTAAGCTAACAAATAGAGAGTGGAAGTGTGTTGAGGATCGATTCGAGAAGAAACTAAGCTATTGGAAGGGCAAGTTGATGTCCTATGGGGGCCGGTTAATTCTTATTAATTCGGTCCTCACGAGCATGCCTATGTTTCTTTTGTCGTTTTTTGAGATACCGGTTGGAGTTAGGAAAAGACTGGATTTCTATCGATCCCGTTTCTTTTGGCAAAGTGATGAATCCAAAAGGAAATATCGACTCACTAAATGGGATATTATTTGCCGACCAAAAGACCAAGGGGGTCTTGGGATTGAAAATCTTGAGGTGAAAAACAGATGTCTTCTCAGCAAGTGGCTGTACAAGTTATCTCAGAGAGTCGGAAGCCTCGTGGGCGCAGATTCTGCGCAACAAGTACCTTCATTCCAAAACTTTGTCACAGGTGACAGTGAGGCCGACGGACTCACCTTTTTGGAAAGGGCTGATGAGAGTTAAATCGGTCTTTTTCAACAGAACAAAGTTTATTGTCGGAGACGGTAACAATACCAGATTCTGGGAGGATACATGGCTAGGGGAAACCCCTCTCGCGCTACAGTATCCTTCTCTTTATAACGTCGTGCAACGGAGAGACGCTCTGGTTGCAACCGTTCTTAGGACCGCTCCCCTTAATATCCAATTTAGGAGAACAATTGCCGGAGTGCGTTGGGAAGCCTGGCTACATCTGGTAAGAAGACTGATGGATGTGCAGCTTGCTCAACGGCCGGATTCGTTAAGCTGGAAATTAACCAGGAGTGGAGAGTTCACGGTTAAATTGATGTACTTAGATGTCATCAATTCTAGCTCTATTCCCCTCTCCAAGCATGTTTGGAATGTCAAGGTCCCTCTGAGAGTTAAAGTGTTTATGTGGTTCGTTCATAAACAAGTTATTTTGACCAAGGATAATTTGACAAAGCGCAATTGGACCGGTTCTAAGAGATGTAGCTTTTGTGATCAAGACGAGAATATCAAACACCTCTTCCTCGTTTGTCCTATGGCGAAGGTTCTTTGGCGGACTGTTCACATTGCTTTTAATATTACTCCACCGAATAATATCAACACGTTATTTAGGACGTGGCTGGATGAGATAGAGGCCCAAACGGCTAAACACATTCGTGTAGGAGTATGTGCCTTACTCTGGGCAGTCTGGAACTGTAGGAATGATATGGTTTTTAACAGAACAACATATACTCATTTTTTGCAGGTCATCTTCCGAGCTACCACGCTAATCCGTATGTGGTCGCTACTCACTCAGACGGAGGCCAGGGAGCATTTGGTTACTGGATCTGCCCGATGGGAGATGGTAGCTCGGGATATTTTCAGCCGGTTTGGATGGCGGTCATGTAATAGGATAAGCAATTAGTTTTCTTATCTTTATTTTACATGCCGGCTGTGGCTTTTACTTTGCTGCTCTCTGTGAGCCGTTAGGGGACTATTGTGTAACGGAGTTACAGACCTTTGTTGGACCTATTTTATTTTAATAAATGTGGCCGTATGCATCTTTCTGATGCAGAGGCCGGGGTTGCGCCCCTTTTCCAAAAAAACAAACACAAATGGGTCAGCCCAAATGCATCGCTGCCGTGTGAGGCCCCTGCTGCTCGACTCACGAGAGCTCCTATCCCATGCCTCTAGCGCAGGAAAGGTGAGACGGCGCTGAAACGCCCAAGCGGGCCACGGCCCAGCGACGCCTGTTCAATCAGTTTGCCATTGCCTTAAAAAAAAAATACTCCCTCCGTCCGAAAATATTTGTCGAAGAAATGGGTAAAAATGGATGTATCTATAACTAAATTACGTCTAGATACATCCATTTCATTGACAAGTATTTCCGGACGGAGGGAGTATTTTTAAGCTCATAAAAAATGAAAGTTATCGTGATTCTGAAAGAGAAATTCAATAAATTCTCACGCATTTGAACTTTTCCGTGAATATGAAAAAACTTCATGGATTTAAAAAGTTTACAAATTTAAAAATGTTCAGGGGTTTCAAAATTGTTCATGATTATTTAGAAGTTCACTGATTTGGAATTGTTTTCAAATATTTAAAGGTAATTTCACGAATTAAAAACTGTTCATGATTTCTAGAAATTTCACAAAACTAAAAAAGTTCATGAATTTAGAAGGAAGACACTATTATTTTGAAAAAAATCGATGTCGAGGGAAGAACTGATCGTGCCCCACGAGCACCTACGGGATCTGGGTCCCTTTATGGTTCGGAGGGGGGCGGAGATTGTGCAAAGAGCGGGTCGAGGCGATGCACACGAGAGGGTTTTTACCCAGCTTCGGAGCTCTCCGGAGAGATAATACTCCTACTGCTGCTTTGTGGATTATCTTCTCTTCTTGCTAGGGAGCAATGCGGCTACAAAACCTAGCCCGAATGTGATGAACTGTCGAGCTGGACCGAACCAGCCGAACCCTTTCTACGTTGCCCTCGGGCCTCCTTTTATAGGCATAAGGGTTACCACATGTGGCAAGTAGACAAGGTTACAATGGTAAAACCTGGGTTGGTACACCGCTTTGTACAAAGGTACGAGAATCTATACCTAACTCGACGGCAAGGGACAAGGGTCATCAATGCCCGTCTCGATCGCCCAACAGGTAACAGGACCGTTAAGTGCGCCTCCGTCCGCCACGATGGTAGCTTGTCAGCGCCGTCTGTCGCTACTCCCCGCTGGCTGCACAGCCCGTCGACACGCTGCGTGCTTGGGAGAGCCCGTGGTGACACGTTGGCGGGTGAGCTGGAGCGGAGATGAAGAGAGGTCGCCCGCCCGGCAAGCGCCTTGCATGGCGGGAACCTTGTCACGCTGGGGGTTCAGCCCGCCAAGCCTTCCCGCAAGCTCCTCTTGCCGGGCCTTGTTTTCCTTTGCGCTCGTGGCCTTCCCGCAAGCTCCTCTTGCCGGGTCTTCTGCTTTGTTTTTGAATGGCTCCAAAGGAGCCGCCGAGGATCTTGGTGGCCATCAAGCCAGCCCTGCCGTGGGGCGCTGCAGCTGTCCGTGCACGAGTTCGGGGTACTAGGGTACCCCTACTCTAGTACACCGACAGGAGCCCCGGCTGGGGCCACACACGGCGCCAAGTTCTGTTGGGCCGGGCCCAAAATAAAGGCACGGGCGCTAGCGTGGTCTTGATTACGCCGTTACTTGCCTTGGACCCACCACGTCTCCCACGAACGGCACGCACCTACCGCGTTCCTCTGTAACGACACGCGTTAATTGTGGTGTCGTGGGTGGAGTGGGCGGCGTGCGAGGTCGCCTCATCTGTCGCCTCAGTTCTGCATCTCCGCCACGTGGTTCCCATGCACCCGGGGTCACGGGCGGTGGAAGTGGGAAACTGGGCCGTTGTGAGCAGAGGCAGCAGGTCTGTCCTGATTCCCCGCTCTTCCTGTGCCTTGATTCGCCGAGCGGGGCGGCCGAGCCTCCACCTTGCTTCTTTTAAGAAGGGCGGAAGGGGAGCGCAGAAGCCCGCACTCTCCCATCCCTTCTTTTCTTCAGCTTCTGCTTCCCTTTCTCCCATTCGCCATGGAGAAAGGGAACCTTGGTTCTCCATCGGTGGCGGCGAGGGTCGCAACTAGACAGCAAACCCCTCCCAATCCCACGCCCGGGGTGGCAGAGCCAGCCGCAAGGGGAAGAGGGAGGGGGCGAGGTCGTGGACGAGGCCGAGGAGCCCGGGGGAGAGGCGGACGAGGCGGTGCGTCGTCTCCGCCTCCGTTGGCGGTTCCCCTCCGGGGGCGAGGTCGTGGACGAGCTCGAGGCGCTCGGGGAAGAGGCGGGCGGGGCGGCGTGCCGTCTCCGCCCCCGCCGGCGGTTCCTCTCCCCGCGGCGGTCCATACGGGGGACGACCCTTGCGAGTTCTTCGTCAAGCTGCGCCGGGCGCCTCGTCGTCGTCTCCGGCTTCCAGCTCCGTTCGCGATGGCGATGGAGTCGGATCCGCCCGAGACGTTGAGATTGCACATGAGGGGCTGTGGGATTAGCGGCACGCGAGTCCGCGTTGTATTCCCAGCCCCTAATGTGATGTATCTTGATCGTGGGTGGAAGACGTTCGCCCGTATCCACAACCTGCTGGCGGGGTTTACCCTCCATTTTAAGTTAATGGAGGGTGACCTCCTCTCCGTCAAGGTCTTCGGGGATCTTGGCACTCGGGCAAGGTGCTGCGTGGATAGCTCATCCGACATGACGATTCCTCCTCGAGCGAGAGTGGCGAGGAGGAGAGCGACAGCGACGACGAGGGTAGCGGGCCCAACTAGTTGCGGGCGCCGCTCCGCGCGCCACCGGCGACCCCATCATCCGTGTCGCGGCTCCTTGAACTCCTGTGGTCGTCTCCTTGGGCGGCTGGCGAGGGAGGCTGCGGAAGGGAAGAGGATGGCGACAAGGCCGTCAAGTCGGAGTACGAGGCGAGTGCCCTCGACAGCGGCCGACGCCCCGCCGCCTGTCTCGAGCCCCGCTTCGGCGCCGCCGTCCCGTCAAGCCGGAGAGCCCCGGCATGTTCCCTTGGTGCCTTCTGGCACCTGTAGCTCGCGTAGGCGCTCCTTTTGCCCTTCCCGCCTCCTTAACCTACCTCCTGAAGATAGGGACAGAAAAGGGATCACGGGCATCTTATCTTTTTAATTTGTAAGCCTTGGGCCTTATCGCATTTAAGAACTTGTAATCCTCTCTTTCATGTTTTTCACTCTCCACGGATGTATCCGAGAAGAATGTTTTTAATGAAAGAGGGATGTTTGAGAAAGGACGAAAGGCTTATCTGATACCGCAGCCCCCGGCAACTCTGGCTTGCCGCAGCCCCCGGCAGCTCTAACTTGCCGCAGCCCCCGGCAACTCTAACTTGCCGCAGCCCCCGGCAACTCGGCTTGTCGGGCTTGATGTGGCGCACCTTCCTTCTCTTCGCTGTCATTTCAGTTTCGAGAACGATTTAGCTAGTGCCGCGATAAGCTATTTTGTAATATACACTATCCGAGGCCATCGAATGCAATGTTATTTCCTTTACTCGATTTCTTCCCTTGTATGTTTTTACCCCACGCTTGTGGAAACTTGCGGTGCAGCACCCTTGCCGCGAAGCGCCGAAAGCGGAACTTCAGCAGCTCTGCTGGCGGGTCGCTACCGACAAGCAACCTCGTCGCGGACTAGCCGCAGCTCACTTAAGTTGTTGAGCGGACTCGAAACAAAGTAAGGGCGCGAACAGTCGCGATTTGGTTCCTCCGCGCACAGGTTTTCCATACAAAGTACTTATCGTTCGAGGAAGATAACTTAAAAGGTTTTTAAAACTGGCCGTTTAAACTTAGCAACTTAGCTTTTCTGTTTTCCATTTTCCGGCAAGGCGACAGTTCCTCGAGCGACGCAAGTTTTTAAAACTGGCCGTTTAAACTTAGCAACTTAGCTTTTCTGTTGTCCATTTTCCGGCAAGGCGACAGTTCCTCGAGCGACGCTTGTCGGCCCACACCATTCTTTCCTCCTTTCCCCCCGGTTAACTTGTGGGTGGATGAACCTTCTCCTTGTTTGAGAAGAAAGAAGAGAAAAAGAAAGTTATGGAGCCTAATAGCTTATTATCGCTTACCGGGTGCGGGTGCTGCACAAGATGTTAGTAAACACATGCATATATGATTATGAAAGCATGTATTAACAAAATGTGCGCAACCATAGGCTTTACTGATGCACGGGGTCTGCGCCCGGCTTTGTACAAAGGATTACATGCAACAGCGGCAAGACTTGTACAAAAGAGTGGTTGCCGGAACGGGTTCCGGCAACCGCGCCTCATGGGTAAAACTTGCGAAGATGCTCTATGTTCCAGGAATTGCTCACCGGAAAGCCATCTTCGGTCTCAAGGCGGACAGCGCCGGGCCTAGTGACTCGTTTTACCCGATAAGGGCCTTCCCACTTCGGCGTCAACTTGTTGGAATTCTTGGCGGATTGAACGCGCCGAAGAACTGTTGGTTCTCGTAGTAATTTCAAAAAATTTCCTACGCACACGCAAGACCATGGTGATGGCATAGCAACGAGAGGGGAGAGTATCTGTCCACGTACCCTCGTAGACCGAAAGCGGAAGCGTTATAACAACGCTGTTGATGTAGTCGACGTCTTCACGATCCGACCGATCCAAGTACCGAACGACGGCACCTCCGAAGTTCTGCACACGCTCAGCTCGATGACGATCCCGGGCTCCGATCCAGCAAAGCGTCGGGGATGAGTTCCACAAGACGACGGCGTGGGACGATGATGATGCTCCACCGACGCAGGGCTTCGCCTAAGCTCCATGACGATATGACTTCACCGGCGCAGGGCTTCGCCTAAGCTCCATGACGATATGACCAAGTGGAATATGGTGGAGGGGCACCGACACGGCTAAGGAACGATCACGTAGATCAACTTGTGTGTCATGGGGTGCCCCCCCCAGATATAAAGGAGCAAGGAGGGCCGGCCAAGGAGGAGGAGGCGCCAGGGGGAGTCCTACTCCCACGGGAGTAGGACTCCTCCTTTCCTAGTAGGAGTAGGAGAGAAGGAAGGGGAAGGGAGGAAGGGTGCGGCCCTCCCCTAGTCCAATTCGGACTAGGCCTTGGGGCGCGGCCTGCCCTAGGCAGCCCTCTCTCTTTCCGCAGGCCCAATAAGGCCCAATACTTCTCCCGGCGAATTCCGTAACTCTCGGTACTCGAAAAATACCCGAATCATTCGAACCTTTCCGAACACGAATATAGTCGTCCAATATATCGATCTTTACGCCTCGACCATTTCGAGACTCCTCGTCATGTACCCGATCTCATCCGGGACTCGAACTCCTTGGTACATCAAAACTCATAAACTCATAATATAAGCATCATCGAAACCTTAAGCGTGCGGACCCTACGGGTTCGAGAACTATGTAGACATGACCTAGAACTATTCTTGGTCAATAACCAATAGCGGAACCTGGATGCCCATATTGGCTCCTACATATTCTACGAGATCTTTATCGGTCAAACCGCATAACAACATACTTTGTTCCCTTTGTCATCGGTATGTTACTTGCCCGAGATTCGATCGTCGGTATCCAATACCTAGTTCAATCTCGTTACCGCAAGTCTCTTTACTCGCTCCGTAATATATCATCTCGCAACTAACTTATTAGTTGCAATGCTTGCATGGCTTATATGATGTGTATTACCGAGAAGGCCCAGAGATACCTCTCCGACAATCGGAGTGACAAAACCTAATCTCAAATACGCCAACCCAACATGTACCTTTGGAGACACCTGTAGTACTCCTTTATAATCACCCGATTACGTTGACGCGTTTGGTAGTACCAAAGTGTTCCTCCGTAAACGGAGTTGCATAATCTCATAGTTACAGGAACATGTATAAGTCATGAAGAAAGCAATAGCAACATACTAAACGATCAAGTGCTAGGCTAACGGAATGGGTCATGTCAATCAGATCATTCTCCTAATGATGTGATCCCGTTAATCAAATGACAACTCATGTCTATGGTTAGGAAACATAACCATCTTCGATTAACGAGCTAGTCAAGTAGAGGCATATTAGTGACACTATGTTTGTCTATGTATTCACACATGTATTATGTTTCCGGTTAATACAATTCTAGCATGAACAATAAACATTTATCATGATATAAGGAAATAAATAATAATTTTATTATTGCCTCTAGGGCATATTTCCTTCAGTCTCCCACTTGCACTAGAGTCAATAATCTAGTTCACATCGCCATGTGATTTAACACCAATATTCATATCTGTATATGATTAACACCCATAGTTCACATCGTCATGTGACCAACACCCAAAGGGTTTACTAGAGTCAAAAATCTAGTTCACATCGCTATGTGATTAACACCCAAAGAGTACTAAGGTATGATCATGTTTTGCTTGTGAGATAAGCTTAGTCAACGGGTCTGTCACATTCAGAGCCGTTTGTATTTTGCAAATATTCCATGTCTACAATGCTCTGTACGAAGCTACTCTAGCTAATTGCTCCCACTTTCAATACGCATCCAGATTGAGACTTATAGTCATCTGGATCGGTGTAAAAAGCTTGCATCGATGTAACTCTTTACGATGGGCTCTTTTATCACCTCCATAATCGAGAAATATTTCCTTAGTCCTCACTAAGGATGTTCTTGACCAATGTCCGATGATCTACTCCTAGATCACTATTGTACTCCTTGCCAAATGCGAGCAAGGCATACAATAGGTCAGTACATTGCATATCATACTTTATAGAACCTATGGTGAGGCATAGGAAATGACTTTCATTCTCTTTTCTATTTTCTGCCGTGGTCGGGATTTGAGTCTTACTCAATTTCATACCTTGTAACACAGGCAAGAAACTCTTTCTTTGACTGTTCCATTTTGAACTACTTTAGAATCTTGTCAAGGTATGTACTCATTGAAAAACTTATCAAGCGCCTTGATCTATCTCTATAGATCTTGATGCTCAATATGTAAGCAGCTTCACCGAGGTCTTTCTTTGAAAAACTCCTTTCAAATACTCCTTTATGCTTTGCGAATAATTCTACATTATTTCCGATCAACAATATGTCATTCACATAAACTTATCGTAAATGCTGTAGTGCTCCCACTCACTTTCTTGTAAATACAGGCTTCTCCAAAAGTCAGATAAAACCATATGCTTTGATCAAATCATCAAGCATATATTCCAACTCGAGATGCTTGCACCAGTCCATAGATGGATCATTGGAGCTTGCACATTTTGTTAGCTCCTTTAGGATTGACAAAACCTTCTGGTTGCATCATATACAACTCTTCTTTAATAAATCCATGAAAGAATGTAGTTTTGACATCCATTTGCCAGATTTGATAAAATGTGGCAATTGCTAATATGATTCGGACAGACTTAAGCTTCGCTACAGTTGAGAAAATCTCATTGTAGTCAACACCTTGAACTTGTCGAAAACCTTTTTTTTTGTGACAAGTCGAGCTTTGTAGATAGTAACACTACTATCAGTGTCCGTCTTCCTCTTGAAGATCCATTTATTTAACATGGCTTGCTGATCATCGAGCAAGTCAATCAAAGTCCATACTTTGTTCTTATACATGGATCCTATCTCAGATTTCATGGCCTCAAGCCATTTCGCGGAATCTGGGCTCATCATCGCTTCCTCATAGTTCATAGGTTCATCATGGTCTAGTAACATGATTTCCAGAACATGATTACCGTACCACTCTGGTGCGGATCTTACTCTGGAAGACCTACGAGGTTTGGTAGCAATTTGATCTGAAGTTTCATGATCATCATCATTAACTTCCTCACTAATTGGTGTAGGAATCACCGGAACTGATTTATGTGATGAACTACTTTCCAATAAGGGAGAAGGTACAATTACCTCATCAAGTTCTACTTTCCTCCCACTCACTTCTTTCGAGAGAAACTTCTTCTCTAGAAAAGATCCATCTTAGCAACGAATAACTTGCCTTCGGATCTGTGATAGAAGGTGTACCCAATAGTTACCTTTGGGTATTCTATGAAGACGCACTTCTCCGATTTGGGTTCGAGCTTATCAGGATGAAACTTTTTTCACATAAGCATCGTAGCCCCAAACTTTAAGAAACGACAACTTGGGTTTCTTGCTAAACCACAGTTCATATAGTGTCGTCTCAACGGATTTAGATCGTGCCCTATTAAATGTGAATGCAGCTGTCTCTAATGCATAACCCCAAAACGAGAGTGGTAAATCAGTAAGAGACATCATAGATCGCACCATATCTAGTAAAGTACGATTACGACGTTCGGACACACCATTTCATTGTGGTGTTCCGGGTGGCGTGAGTTGCGAAACTATTCCGCATTGTTTCAAATGTAAACCAAACTCGTAACTCAAATATTCTCCTCCACGATCAGATCATAGAAATTTTATTTTCTTGTTACGATGATTTTCCACTTCACTTTGAAATTCTTTGAACTTTTCAACTATTTCAGACTTATGTTTCATCAAGAAGATATACGCATATCTGCTCAAATCATCTGTGAAGGTCAGAAAATAATGATACTTGCCACGAGCATCAACACTCATTGGATCGCATACATTGGTATGTATTATTTCCAACAAGTCAGAGCTTCGTTCCATTGTTCCGAGAACGGAGTTTTAGTCATCTTGCCCAAAGCGGCACGGTTCGCAAGCATCAAATGATTCATAACCAAGTGATTTCGAAAATCCATCTTTATGGAGTTTCTTCATGCGCTTTACACCGATATGACCCCAAACGGCAGTGCCACAAATAAATTGCACTATCATTATTAACTTTACATCTTTTGGTTTCAATATTATGAATATGTGTATCACACGATCGAGATCCAACAAACCATTTTCATTGGGTGTATGACCATAGAAGGTTTTATATTCATGTAAACAGAACAATAATTATTCTCTAACTTACATGAATAACCGTATTGCAATAAACATGATCAAATCATATCCATGCTCAACGCAAACGCCAAATAACATTTATTTAGGTTCAACACTAATCCCGATAGTATAGGGAGTGTGCGATGATGATCATATCAATCTTGGAACTACTTCCAACACTCATCGTTACTTCCCTTCAACTAGTTTCATTTTATTCTAACTCCTGTTTGAGTTACTAATCTTAGCAACCGAACAAGTATCAAATACTCAGGGGCTACTATAAACACTAATCTCGATAGTATAGGGAGTGTGCGATGATGATCATATCAATCTTGGAACTACTTCCAACACTCATCGTCACTTCCCCTTCAACTAGTCTCTGTTTATTCTGTAACTCCTGTTTCGAGTTACTAATCTTAGCAACCGAACAAGTATCAAATACTCAGGGGCTACTATAAACACTAGTAAAGCACACATCAATAACCTGTATATCAAAATATAGCCTTGTTCACTTTGCCATCCTTCTTATCCACCAAATATTTGGGGTATTTCCGTTTCCAGTGACCATTTCCTATGCAGTGTAAGCACTCAGTTTCAGGCTTTGGTTCAGCTTTGGGTTTCTTCGTGGGAGTGACAACTTGCTTGTCATTCTACTTGAAGTTCCCCTTTCTTTCCCTTTGCCCTTTTCTTGAAACTAGTGGTCTTTGTCAATCATCAACACTTGATGCTCTTTCTTGATTTCTACCTTCGTCGATTTCAACATCACGAAGAGCTCGGGAATCGTTTTCGTCATCCCTTGCATACTATAGTTCATCACGAAGTTCTAGTAACTTAGTGATGGTGACTAGAGAATTCTGTCAATCACTATCTTATCCGGAAGATTAACTCCCACTTGATTCAAGCGATTGAAGTACCTGGACAATCTGAGCACATGCTCACTAGTTGAGCGATTCTCCTCCATCTTTTAGCTATAGAACTTGTTGGAGACTTCATATCTCTCAACTCGGGTATTTGCTTGAAATATTAACTTCAATTCCTGGAACATCTCATATGGTCCATGACGTTCAAAACGTCTTTGAAGTCCCGATTCTAAGCCGTTAAGCGTGGTGCACTAAACTATCAAGTAGTCATCATATTGAGCTAGCCAAACGTTCATAACGTCTGCATCTCCTCCTGCAATAGGTCTGTCACCTAGCGGTGCATCAAGGACACAATTCTTCTGTGCAGCAATGAGGATAAACCTCAGATCACGGATCCAATCCGCATCATTGCTACTAACATCTTTCAACATAATTTCTCTAGGAACATATCAAAACAAACATATGAAAGCAACAACGCGAGCTATCGATCTACAACATAATTTTGCAAAATACTACCAGGACTAAGTTCATGATAAATTAAAGTTCAATTAATCATATTACTTAAGAACTCCCACTTGGATAGACATCCCTCTAATCCTCTAAGTGATTACGTGATCCATATCAACTACACCATGTCCGATCATCACGTGAGATGGAGTAGTTTCAATGGTGAACATCAATATGTTGATCATATCTACTATATGATTCACGCTCGACCTTCGGTCTCCGTGTTCGAGGCCATATCTGTTATATGCTAGGCTCGTCAAGTTTAACTGAGTATTCAGCGTGCGCAACTGTTTTGCACCCGTTGTATTTGAGCGTAGAGCCTATCACACCCGATCATCACGTGGTGTCTCAGCACGAAGAACTTCGCAAGCGGTGCATACTCGGGAGAACACTTCTTGATAATTTTAGTGAGAGATCATCTTATAATGCTACCGTCAATCAAAGCAAGATAAGATGCATAAAGGATAAACATCACATGCAATCAATATAAGTGATATGATATGGCCATCATCATCTTGTGCTTGTGATCTCCATCTCCAAGCACCGTCATGATCACCATCGTCACCGGTAGCGACACCTTGATCTCCATCGTAGCATCGTTGTCGTCTCGCCAACTATTGCTTCTCGACTATCGCTCTCGCTTAGTGATAAAGTAAAGCAATTACATGGCTTTGCATTTCATACAATAAAGCGACAACCATATGGCTCCTGCCAGTTGCCGATAACTTCGGTTACAAAACATGATCATCTCATACAATAAATATATCATCACGTCTTGACCATATCACATCACAACATGCCCTGCAAAAACAAGTTAGACGTCCTCTACTTTGTTGTTGCAAGTTTTACGTGGCTGCTACGGGCTGAGCAAAAACCGTTCTTACCTACGCATCAAAACCACAACGATAGTTTGTCAAGTTGGTGCTGTTTTAACCTTCGCAAGGACCGGGCGTAGCCACACTCGGTTCAACTAAAGTGAG
This sequence comes from Aegilops longissima, assembly GCA_021605205.1. Lineage (NCBI taxonomy): Eukaryota > Viridiplantae > Streptophyta > Magnoliopsida > Poales > Poaceae > Aegilops > Aegilops longissima. The sequence goes on along the minus strand of CM038679.1, from coordinate 665,984,399 downwards.
AGAAACAGACACCGCCGGTCACCTTTAAGCAACGAGTGCTCGGCGGTGAAACCAGTCTCGCGTAAGCGTCACGCGTAATGTCGGTCCGGCCGCTTCATCTCACAATACCGCTGAACCAAAGTATGACATGCTGGTAAGCAGTATGACTTATATCGCCCACAACTCACTTGTGTTCTACTCGTGCATATGACATCAACGCATAAAACCAGGCTCGGATGCCACTGTTGGTTCTCGTAGTAATTTCAAAAATTATCCTACGCACACGCAAGACCATGGTGATGGCATAGCAACGAGAGGGGAGAGTATCTATCCACGTACCCTCGTAGACCGAAAGCGGAAGCGTTATAACAACGCGGTTGATGTAGTCGTACGTCTTCACGATCCGACCGATCCAAGTACCGAACGTACGGCACCTCCGAGTTACGCACACGTTCAGCTCGATGGCGATCCCGGGCTCCGATCCAGCAAAGCGTCGGGGATGAGTTCCACGTCGACGACGGCGTGGGACGATGATGATGCTCCACCGACGCAGGGCTTCGCCTAAGCTCATGACGATATGACTTCACCGGCGCAGGGCTTCGCCTAAGCTCATGACGATATGACCGAAGTAGAATATGGTGGAGGGGGCACCGACACGGCTAAGGAACGATCCGTAGATCAACTTGTGTGTCATGGGGTGCCCCTACCCCGTATATAAAGGAGCAAGGGAGGGCCGGCCAAGGAGGAGGAGGCGCGCATGGGGGAGTCCTACTCCCACCGGGAGTAGGACTCCTCCTTTCCTAGTAGGAGTAGGAGAGAAGGAAGGGAAGGGAGGAAGGTGCGGCCCTCCCCTAGTCCAATTCGGACTAGGCCTTGGGGGCGCGGCCTGCCCTAGGCAGCACCTCTCTCTTTCCGCAGGGCCCAATAAGGCCCAATACTTCTCCCGGCGAATTCCGTAACTCTCGGTACTCCAAAAATACCGAATCATTGGAACCTTTCCGAACTCGAATATAGTCGTCCAATATATTGATCTTTACGTCTCGACCATTTCGAGACTCCTCGTCATGTCCCCGATCTCATCCGGGACTCGAACTCCTTGGTACATCAAAACTCATAAACTCATAATATAACTGTCATCGAAACCTTAAGCGTGCGGACCCTACGGGTTCGAGAACTATGTAGACATGACCTAGAACTATTCTTGGTCAATAACCAATAGCGGAACCTGGATGCCCATATTGGCTCCTACATATTCTACGAAGATCTTTATCGGTCAAACCGCATAACAACATACTTTGTTCCCTTTGTCATCGGTATGTTACTTGCCCGAGATTCGATCGTCGGTATCAATACCTAGTTCAATCTCGTTACGCAAGTCTCTTTACTCGTTCCATAATACATCATCTCGCAACTAACTTATTAGTTGCAATGCTTGCATGGCTTATATGATGTGTATTACCGAGAAGGCCCAGAGATACCTCTCCAGAGCAATCGGAGTGACAAAACCTAATCTCAAATCGCCAACCCAACATGTACCTTTGGAGACACCTGTAGTACTCCTTTATAATCACCCGATTACGTTGTGACGTTTGGTAGTACCAAAGTGTTCCTCCGTAAACGGAGTTGCATAATCTCATAGTTACAGGAACATGTATAAGTCATGAAGAAAGCAATAGCAACATACTAAGCGATCAAGTGCTAGGCTAACGGAATGGGTCATGTCAATCAGATCATTCTCCTAATGATGTGATCCCGTTAATCAAATGACAACTCATGTCTATGGTTAGGAAACATAACCATCTTCGATTAACGAGCTAGTCAAGTAGAGGCATACTAGTGACACTCTGTTTGTCTATGTATTCACACATGTATTATGTTTCCGGTTAATACAATTCTAGCATGAATAATAAACATTTATCATGATATAAGGAAATAAATAATAATTTTATTATTGCCTCTAGGGCATATTTCCTTCAAGAACAAGGTCGCCTTCCTCGAAGCTTCTGGCATTAACTTTGCGGCTATGGTAACGAGCAGCTCGTACAGCAGCCTGAAGACGATCTTCCTCGAGGAGCAGCGCGTCATCTTGTCGCAGCTGCTCTTGCTCAAGCTCATCATAAGCGAGCACTCGAGGTGACCCGTATACGAGTTCCGTGGGGAGAACTGCCTCTGCTCCGTAGACTAGAGCAAAGGGTGTCTGGCCAGTGGCTCGATTTGGCGTCGTCCTGATCGACCAAAGAACCACTGGCAGCTCCTCGATCCAGTTTCTTCCGCACTTGTGCAGCCTGTCGAAAGTTCTGGTCTTGAGTCCTCGCAGCACTTCAGCGTTTGCCCTCTCTGCTTGACCGTTGCTTCTCGGATGAGCAACGGAAGCAAAGCAGATCTTGGCGCCAAGATCTTGGGCGTACTGCATGAAGGTGCGACTCGTGAACTGTGTGCCGTTGTCGGTGATGATCCGGTTAGGAATCCCAAAACGGCAAACAATTGACCTGAAGAACTTGACGGCTGACTGTGCTGTCACCTTCCTCACTGGTTCCACTTCCGGCCATTTTGTGAACTTGTCGATTGCGACGTACAAGTATTCAAAGCCCCCGACAGCTCGGGGGAAGGGGCCGAGGATGTCGAGCCCCCAGACCGAGAAGGGCCAGGATAAAGGGATCGTCTGGAGAGCTTGAGCTGGCTGGTGTATCTGTCTTGAATGGGCCGCACGCTTCACACTTGGTTACTTCGCAGTTGCATCCTGGAGGCTTCGGCTAGAAGAAACCTTGCGGAAAGCCTTGCGGCAAGTGCTCTTGCGCCAATGTGGTGACCACATATGCCTCCGTGTATCTCCGCCAACAACTTACATCCATCTTCCCGCAAATACACTTCAATTTCACTCCGTTGAGTCTTCTTACATGCAGGATGTTGTCAACAAACTGGTACATACTTGACTGCCGGGCTACTTTTTCCGCTTCTTCTTGCTCTTCGGAAGTTCTCCGTCTCAAGGAAATGGACGATCTGTTGTGCCCATGTTGGAGCACGTGGCTCGACAACAAGGACTAAAGGCTCATCTATCACTGCGGGACCATCGGCTTCTACGGCAAGGACCTGCGGGTCCGCCGAGCTCGATGATCCCGTCAAGCTTGCCGGAGCTAAGCTTGTCGGGGCGTTGCTTCAACGATACAAACTGCATGGTTTGTCGGAGCAGACTGCTCCTCGGTGATATTTGCGTTGGTTTTGGGGACCTTCTTGGCGGCGGCTTGAGAGAGCTCTGCGGAAAGTAGTCGCCGGAAACCAATTTTCTCTTCTTGCTCTGTCTGTTGATGATGTCACGGTTGGCTGAGTCAGCTTGAGCACAAAATCCCTGGTTCCATTGGTAACTTAAGTGCGGCACATTTGGAGAGGCCATCAGCTATATCATTACGTGCTCTTGGAGCGTGTTCCATTTGCGAGCCTTCAAAGTGCTCTTCCAGCTTCCTCACTTCATCGACGTACGCTTCCATCAACGGACTCTGGTAGTCTTTATTTACTTGGCGGACGACAAGCTGTGAGTCTCCCCTGACAATGAGCTTCTTAATCCCAAGGTCCACCGCAATCCTGAGACCGGCAAGCAAGCCTTCATACTCTGCAGTATTATTTGTTGCTTGTTCCTTGGGAAAGTGCATTTGGACTATGTATTTGAGGTGTTCCCCGGTGGGTGCGATAAGCAAGACGCCCGGCACCGGGCGCCTTGCAGCGAGAAGGCACCGTCAAAGTACATCAGCCATTCTTTATTTGCCTCCTTGACGGGGATGCTCGTTTCTGGAATCTCTTCATCCTGCGTTGGCGTCCACTCTGCTATGAATTCTGCCAATGCCCTGCTCTGGATAGTTGAAGTGCTTTCGAACTTGAGACCAAAGCTTGACAGTTCCAGCGCCCACTCAACAATCCTGCCTGTTGCTTCTGGATTTTGCAATATCCTCTTCAGCGGAAAGCGAGTGACAACTGTTATCTCATGTGCTTGGAAGTAATGGCGCAGCTTTCTCGAGGCCATGAGGAGGCCGAAAAGCAACTTCTGCACACCAGAGTACCTCGATCTAGCCCCCTGCAGAAGGGAACTGACAAAGTAGACTGGGCGCTGCACCATATTCTTCCGTATCTTGTCGCAACCCTGCGCTGGTCCGTCCTTGTCGGGACCAGAGCTTGACGGCGAAGCATCTTGCTTGTCGCTGGATGCGCCTGCCTCGGTTGCCGGCTCATCATCTGCCTCCCTCTCCGCTACTAACGCAGCACTAACCACTTGATTGGTCGCTGCTATATACAGCAGCAACTTCTCTTGAGGCTTAGGTGCGACAAGTATTGGAGCGGAGGACAGGTATTTCTTCAAGTCCTGCAGCGCAGCCTCCGCTTCGGGAGTCCATTTCATTGGACCTGCCTTTTTCAAAATCTTGAAAAAGGGCAGGGCGCGTTCAGCAGATTTAGAGATGAACCTGCTGAGAGCAGCCACGCAACCGGCAAGCCTTCTGACATCCTTGACGCGCTTTGGTGCTTCGATCTGCTCAATGGCCTTGATCTTGTCGGGATTGGCTTCAATTCCCCGCTGAGATACAAAGAACCCGAGAAGCTTGCCGGAAGGGACTCCAAACACGCACTTCTCGGGGTTGAGCTTGAGATTGATCTTGCGCAGGTTTGCAAACGTCTCATCTAAATCATGAACCAAGGTTGCCCTGTCTTTGCTCTTGACCACTATGTCATCCATGTAAGCTTCTACGTTTCGGTGCATCTGAGGTCCAAAAGCATCATGGACTACCCTTGCAAAGGTTGAACCAGCATTCTTTAAACGAAAGGCATCCGTATAAAGCGATCGTGCCACATGGTGTGATGAATGCGGTTTCTCTTCATCCTCTTCGCCATGAAGATCTGATGATATCTGAATATGCATCAAGAAATGAAAGCAGATCGCATCCATTTGTGGAGTCAACAATCTGGTCGTCGCGGCAAGGGAAATGGGTCCTTGGGACAAGCTTTATTAACATCTGTGAAGTCAATACAAAGTCTCCATTTCCCATTAGCCTTGCGTACCACTACCGGATTGGCCAACCACGTGGGGTGGAGGACTCCTCTGACAAGCCCTGCTGCTTCCAATTTCTTGATTTCTTCTGCTATGAACTCTTGGCGCTCCACTGCCTGTTTCCTAACTCTTTGCTTGACGGGCCGCGCGTGAGGGCAGACAGCTAGGTGGTGCTCAATTACTTTCCTAGGAACGCCGGGGATGTCAGATGGTTGCCATGCAAACACGTCGACATTCGCCCGCAGGAAAGCAACGAGCTCGCCTTCCTATTTAGGATCAAGCGTGGCACTGATGGTGAAGGTACCACCAGTGCCGTCCTCCTTGGCGGGCACCTTCTTGGTCTTTGGCGGAGCTGCCATCGTCTTGTTGCACTTGCCGGTGGAGCTCGATGGTGCGTCCTCGACGGTAGCGCAGCACTCCGAAGAGGTGCGCTTGCCGGAGTGGGCAACAGTGCTCTTGCCGGACCTAGTGGTCTTCTTCTTCGCCCCGGGAGCTTCAGCGGTAAGTGGTTTGCTATCTGTCGCGGCTGCTGCATCCCGGTAAATCTTGTTGGCGCAGATAAGTGTGTCTTTCTTGTCGCCATGGACAGAAATGACGCTTATTGGGCCGGGCATCTTGAGTAGGTTGTATGCATAATGAGGCGGCCATGAACTTGGCGAGTCTTTGGACGGCCAAGTATGCCATTGTAGGGCAATGGGAAACCGCGACGTCAAACGTGACCCTCTCGTTCTGAAGTTGAGTTCGCTGCCGAATGTTACCGCAACGTGATCTTCCCTTTGGGCTTGCTCCTTCTGGGTTGATTCCTTGGAAAGTACTAGTTTCTTGAGCTCATTGTCGAGGATTTGAAGTTTCGGAGCCTGCGGAGGAGATCAAATTTAGGCCGCCCGCCGTCAACCAACATCTTTGTGACCTTGAGGTTGCGGATGGTTGGTGAGACCAACATCGGCAAACACCCGACCGCAGATGATGCGATCGGGTGATCCTCAATGTCAAAAATGATGGGCGTCTTGGACCACTTGAGGTTTGCGTGACTCTATGGACGGTTCTGCTGCATTGACCTCACGCATCCACTGCTTGAGTTGGCGGTGCGAGGTATGCAGAGACGCACCACCATCGACGCAAAGGACCTCTGTTGCCTTTTGAAACTCATGCTCATCAGTCTCATCGTCCTCATCGTCCTCGTCATCTTCATCTTCATCTTCTTCCTTGTCGTGGCCACGGGGAGGTCTGTCTCCTTGTCGCTGCTTGGCCTTGCCGCGGCGTCCTCCCCGACCGGGTCTCTTCTTGCTTGCCGCACCTGCACCTTCTTGGGCTTTCTCCTTGTCTCGCCGCTTCGTATTCAGCTTTCGTAGTTCAACAAGCTGCTCGACTTTTTGCAGCTCGAGATCGTGGCCCTTGGTGCGGTGGATTTACTGATCTTGCTTGTTGGAGCTGCGGGCTTGTCGGCGGCCGCCACAGCTTGGCGGTCGGCGTCAACGGCAACCTCCTTGCGGAGCCACCAGCCTTGGCTTGGTTGGCGGCACCATCCTTGCCGGACCGCTCGACAACTAGTACTGCTTGGTTTTTCTTCCTCCTGTTGTTCCGCCGTCGGCTATTCCTTGCCGGGCGATCCCTCCTTGCCGATTCTGCTCCCACATTCTCTCACGGGAGTCTTCTTCCTTCTTCGTAGCGTGCACACTTGTCGGCCGGGCGTATAGCTGTTGACGTCTTTCACTTTGCACATCGCCATCTCCTCCCTCATCCTGCAATTTCGTACATTCTGATGGAATGCACTGATCACTGCAGCAGGGTGGACGTCTGGGATGTTGTAGTGCACTCGACTGAATCTCTGGATGAATTTGCGCAGAGACTCCCCCTCCTTCTGGGCAAGCAGGTGGAGATCACTCTCTTGGCCCATGAGGCTTGTGGCCGCCCGTGAAGGCGCCAACAAACTGGTGGCACAAATCTGCCCAAGAAGAAATAGAGCCATCCGGCAAGTGCATGAGCCAAGATCTGACGTTTGGCTTGAGCACCAAGGGAAGTAGTTGGCGAGGATCTTGTCGTCTCGCCCCCGCAGCTTGCACCGCGATGGTGTAGATCTTGAGGAACTCCGATGGTGTGTCTGCCGTCGTACTTCTCCGCACATCTGGTTTGAAGTTTTTCTTGTCGAGCCACCGGACTTGCCGCAGCTCACGAGTGAGCGCAGGGCAACCCACCGCGTCTGGCAAGTCGCTGGTTCCCCTGGCGCGTGCATATCGACGATGGGCCCGCACGTTGGTCGATTTGGCGCGCTTCTCTTGGCGCTCGATACGGGTTCGCGTCCTCTTCTTGCCGTTCGAAGAACTTGGCGCTGGTCGCGACGAGCTCGCGGATCCGGCGATGCTGTGGAGTTCTGTCGAGGTGGATCCGCGAGTCGGCGATCTTGGCCTTCGGGAAGGGAGTGTCTGATGGGTGCACCCCGCAAGTCTCGTCGCCATCGGCTTGCGCCTTGTCGCCTCGCGCTGATTTGCGGCGCTTCGGTTGCCGCGGGGCGTCGCCGTTGGCGGCCGATGAGACTCTGGTGTGGCCCTCCACTCGTCGACCTTATCGGCCGTCGGAGGGTAATCTAGTAATGGCGAGCTCGCCAAGGCTTCCGCTGGTGTGGTTGGCGGCAGCGGCATACGGGCGAAGAACGGATGTGCTCGGACTCTAACCAAGTTAGGAGGAGCAGCATCCCGCCTCAAATACCGCATTCGTCACTCGCATCTTTGAGGTGCATGCGGGTCTCGAGGGCCTCGGGATCCTCCGGCTTGGCCTTGATCGAAGATCGTATGGTGCCTTGGTATCATGACGCTGTCGTCCCGCGCCTCCTGCGATGGACGCGGTGCGATTCGACGCCGATGCCGCGCGCGTTGTCCTTGGACCTGGCGGCATCGTGGGCTCTTCGACGACGCCGTCCCTCCGCTCCGCGGCTTCCCCACCACCTGACGGCTCCGGTGGTGGTGGGTTCGACGCGGACGGCTCAGCTGCTGCCGAAGGCTTCTTCTTCGGCGCCATGTCGACGAAGACGTTGATGGAGTTGCTAGTGCGACCGCCGGACCGGGTCCACACAGCTTCGACGCCCCCTACCTGGCGCGCCAAAGATGTCGGGGGAAGAACTGATCGTGCCCCACGAGCACCTACGGGATCTGGGTCCCTTTGTGGTTCGGAGGGGGGCGGAGATTGTGCAAAGAGCGGGTCGAGGCGATGCACACGAGAGGATTTTTACCCAGCTTCGGAGCTCTCCGGAGAGATAATACTCCTACTGCTGCTTTGTGGATTATCTTCTCTTCTTGCTAGGGAGCAATGCGGGCTACAAAACCTAGCCTGAATGTGATGAACTAAGTCGAGCTGGACCGAACCAGCCGAACCCTTTCTACGTTGCCCTCGGGCCTCCTTTTATAGGCATAAGGGGTTACCACATGTGGCAAGTAGACAAGGTTACAATGGTAAAACCTGGGTTGGTACACCGCTTTATGCAGGTACGATAATCTATACCTAACTTGACGGCAAGGGACAAGGGTCATCAATGCCCGTCTCGATCGCCCGAAACGAGGTAACAGGACCGTTAAGTGCGCCTCCGTCCGCCACGATGGTAGCTTGTCGGCGCCGTCTGTCGCTACTCCCTGGCTGGCTGCACAGCCCGTCGACACGCGTGCTTGGGAGAGCCCGTGGTGACACGTTGGCGGGTGAGCTGGAGCGGAGATGAAGAGAGGTCGCCCGCCCGCAAGCGCCTTGTGGCAAGGGAACCTTGTCGCGCTTGGCGGTTCAGCGCCCGCCAAGCCTTCCCGGCAAGCTCCTCTTGCCGGGGCCTTGCTTTCCTTTGCGCCTTGAGTGGCCTTCCCGGCAAGCTCCTCTTGCCGGGGTCTTGACTGCTTTATTCTTGAATGGTTCCAAAGGAGCCGCTGAGGATCTTGGTGGCCATCAAGCCAGCCCTGCCGTGGGGCGCTGCAGCTGTCCGTGCACGAGTTCGGGGTACTAGGGTACCCCTACTCTAGTACACTGACAATCGTGCATTAAAAAAGGTAACAAAATAAAAGTAAACCCAAAATGAATACCGGCCCAGAAACTCAAAACAGAAGAAAGATAAAACCGATCAAAAGATTCTAGAAGCTTCCCAAAACCGGCCCAAAGAAGGCTCAAGATGCTTCACAAAACCAGAAGTGGGAGGGAGCTTCCCGCTCGTGCATTAGTTGGGTTGGTCCATTAAAATATATCAAATGGGAGTTGGGTGTGCCATGTGTACTAGTTGGCTTTTAACCAGCACCTTAAGCGCCAAATAGGAGTTCACTTGACGCACACGGCGAGCTGTCGAGGAGAGGTGCAGTCCGTAAGGCCCAACTGGGCCGGCCCAGGGACTACGGGCCGGTCCACTGAATATGTCATGTTTGTCCTTATGCCGAAATCACTGGTTAAGGGTTACTCCTTGCAATAGTCACTTCCCACCTCCACTGGTGCCGAATGTGCATCACTTGTTGCAACATGGAGTTTTTTTTTTCGTAGATTTGTTTTTTTAATGGTTTATCTCATTAACGGTGAAATCGCGAACCGTTTTCACCAGTGAATTCCTCACGTCGAGATCTTCATGACTAGTACTCGTGTTAATATGTTTTGATGAAGATAATTCACAAAAAAACAAAAAAGGAAAAGCGGCAATTGGAAAGAAACTAAAACCAAGAAGAAAATGAAAAGCAGAAAATAAAAAGGGGGAGGACATAAGCACAATTATATTTTTCACTTTTTTTGGGAAGTATGACCTGTGCTTTTCCCTTTTTCGAGGAAGTACACATCTTGTGCTTCTGGCATCTGAAAAGTGCTTCTCACGAGAGCACTTGTGTTTCTTTTTTCCTTTTTGATGAAAACACATATCCTTATGAAAGGGTATGGCGCTTCTCACAGAAATACATGCTGTGTTTTTTGTGAAAAAGTGCCACTTCATAAAGAAAATACTCCCTTCATTTCACAATGTAGTGCCTATAGATTTTTGTGAAAGTCAAACTTTGTCAACTTTGACCAAGTGTATAGAAAAAACTGTCTACATTTACAATACCAAACATGTACATTCTGAAAATATAACTCATGAATCATGATGTATCTAATGATGTTCATTTGGTATTCCAGATGTATCTACCTTTTCTCTATAAATATGGTCAAAATTTGTAATGTTTAAGTTTTGTAAAATTCTTTAGGCACTATATTATGAAACGGAGGGAGTATCATTTGTTCCACCAAAACATAGCAAAAATTGAAAACACATAAAAAAAAAGAGCCCAAGGATGCGCCAGAGCACGACACATGGCGGCGCCTAGATGCATCACTTGGGGCGCTCCACTGTCACACGCTGCCTTTTTCTTGGGCCACCTCCAATTTTTTTTAGGATAGTCCAGCTTGCATTTCTTCGTCAACTCTTTTCTGTTTCAAAAGGCATCTGCTAGATTCAGTCCAAATGAAAGACGCTTCCTTCGTCGCGGCACACTGTACTCGTTCTCTGTCTGATACTCCTGCACCTGCACCCAGTCCATGTCCATGGTTGAGTTGACACACCAGCCAAGCTAGCTCCCAGCCAGCCAAACCGGAGGAGAGTCAGTGCATGCCAAATTGGACCGAAGAAAAGTGCAGCCGGAGGCGACGACGAGGTGTGAACGCCGAGCGCGACGACGACGCCTCTGTCCCGCGCGCAAGTCCACCCCCACCAACCGCGCGCCGCCGATCATGTGGTCCGGACGGCGCGTCCGCCCAGCGCGCCGCATCCTACGAGGCTCCGGCCGGCCGGCGCTCTCTTTCCAGGTGTGCATTGCCGCGGCAGTTCACTCCAACGATGACCATCCGTCCACAGGAACGGACGGAGGCCGAATTTTGTGTTTTGACCCTTTTTAGAAAGTATTTTAGGATCTGACCTTGGTTTGAAATTTTTTCAAGATTTGACCCTTTTGCCAGGTCCCATGGCGGTAGGAAACTTATCCACGTCAGCGCGCGGAGACGGCGCCGTCCTCCTCCGTCGCACCCTACCGCCATGGGCCCTGGCGGTAGGCTGTCCTTGGCGGTAGGGTCCGGGCAGTTATTTACCCCGAAACCCCCGCGCCCTGCCCATCTCCCCACCCCTCCCCTCCCCCCCCCCCCCCGGTCGGCAGTTCTTCCCTTTCTCCCCCAAGTCGCCCCTCTCTCCCTCTCTCATCTCCTCCACTCCCCCCCTTGGATCTTCGCCGATTCTTCACCGTTTTGGCGGATCGAGATGGCCCCGAGGAGAGAACCGTAAGCTCCTCCGATCCCTCCAATTAGTTTTTGCAAACTTGCTACCGATTCGACGCATTATTTGCTTGAAATCCCTCATGTTTTTGAACTTAGATTGATTTTTTTTCACCTAAGATTGATTGTAGTTGTAGTTCTTAGTTCTTTAGTAAGTAGTGGTATTGGATATGTACTCTAATCAATAGTTCATATGTTAGTGTGGAGATGAACCCTAGTTCATAATTATTTTTTGTTAAAAAAATTATGATGTATTGTTGATAAAGGGATGAACCCTAGTTTGATGATGCATGTTGATATGATGATATGCTCTAGTGTGAAGATGAACCCTAGTTTGATGATGCATGTTGATATGATGATATGAAGATATTGTTTGGAAAATTTTGTTTAAAAATATGAAGCTATGATGTATGTTGGAGGTTTTTTTTTGATATGATGCATGTTGATATGATTTGATCCATCATGTGTAGTAGATGTTGTTGGAGGAATATGCTTAAAATTTGATCTTGATATGATTTGAGTTCATTGTTTGTTTATGTATGCTTATGCTTATGGTGCTTTTGTTTATGAAACTCTATTAAGGCGGCCACCTCTTGCGGACAACATCGGCCCACGGTACTGCATCTTTGGACTGGGCATTCGACAAGGGTCATCATGCCCGTTTCATAGAGAACGGAGAGGTAAGTGATATGAAAGAAATTTTGATCAAAGTTCTCGGATTGATGAAAATGATTTCCTAACTTTTTGGCGTTTACTTTTTGACAGACGCTCCAGCCACTGCGCATGAGGGGTCACGGGGTTCATGGGCATATGGATTACGACGAGCGCTACACGCCGTTCTTCAAGAGAGCCCGTCTGTTGGGTTTCATGCTGCAGTTCAAGCGTCAGCCGCCGACGCTTGTCCACGCGGCTCTCACAGCTCTGATTGACCGTTGGAGACCGGAGACCCATTCTTTCCATCTGCCATGCGGGGAGATGACGGTGACCCTAGAGGACTGGGGGATGATTACTGCAATGCCAATCGAGGGTCATGCACTCACCGGTCGAGTGGAGAGGGCCAAGCTGGCGGGAGAGGGTCACCACCCTCATCGGCGATCGCCCGGTGCCAAAGTAATCTGTACATCCGGTGTGCCGTTGATCGCTCTCGAGCACCGGAGGACATGCCCCCAAGGCGCAGATGAGGCGATCGTGGAGTTGTACTGCGAGGGCCTATCGTGGTATATTCTCTCGAGGTCGTGTTTCAGACAGCTCGGGAACTCGCCAAGCTGGCGATCTGTTCTTCCTAGCGGATGGGATGCAGGTGCAGTTGGGGATGGCATCTTCGCCTACCTATACCGTTCGGTAAGAGAGTGTCTAATTGCGTACCTACCTACGAAAGTGTGTCCATGACATTTTCTTATATCTGATCCTCATTTGATGTTTTGCAGCTTGACGACTTAACGCAGAGGACGGGAGACAAGTCCAATATGGGTGGCTTTGTCCGGCCTTCTCCATTTGGATGTGGGGCGGCTGCCGGTGGGGCGTCCGGAGAAGTTGCCAAGACGCCCATGGGAAGACTATGGCGAAGAAGGCAACGAGACTCGAAACCCCACCGTAGCTTACGAGTGGGGCGTTGTCAAACTCTACACGGGCCTAAACAAGACTTCAGTACAAGACCTACACCAACGAAGTTGGGCGCTTTGACGACACATGCTGAGATATGAACTCGCCCAACACCTTTCTCTTTGATTCCGCTATTGACCGAGAGTGCGAACTTACCAAGGTATATGTAATAGGTAATCTGGTGGCCGTATCGACAAGAACGAGAGTGGGACTTTGATCTGAACGTGATGTGCGATGCGGACCGTGGTCTCTGGCGGTGCATCGTGCCCATGATCGTGTGTGCGCCGTCGAGTGGCATTTGCCACAACGCGCGGCCACGCAGTTTGGGATTTATCGGCATACCCCACCGGCCAGCCCACCGATACCGGCGCCACGCGCTCCACTGTGAGCTCTTTGTTCTCCGTGAGATTATCATGTTTCTTGTTGCTTATGATGATCTCATTGCACTTATGATGATTCTTGTGCCAACTGCCTTGCAAAGCATGAGCGGCGAAGAATCGATCGATCCTGATCGGGAGAGGAGCATAAGACTCATGTGACGGAGTGGAACCGACGGAGGTGGCGTAAAGACGTGGAGAGGAGAGTGACTAATCGGGATGATTACAGGCGACACATGAGGTGGTACGATGATGGCGAAGCACCGTCTTCGTCTCGAGCCTCGATGGACGGCGGAAGACATCGCGAGCTGGAGTGGGCTGACCCGATGAGCAGGCATACCGGACCGGCATCGAGACATGCACAGTGGATTTAAGGAGTTTGCACCCCTCATCAACAGAGTCGTACGTTTGAACCGACGGTCGTATTTAAAATATTTTATTCATCAACGTGACTGACTTATGCCGTTGCAGTCCGGTGAGCTGAACAAATGCATCTTTGAAGCCTCAGATGCACTAGGTCATCTTCCCGGGAGCGTACAATCTGAGACCAGAGTCAGGGGGACGATGAAGGTACAATTTTAGTCTCCTCGGAACAGATGCATCTTGTTCACTTGCAGTCAGTCGATCTGAACTTATTATAACCTTGCTTCATTGTGAGTGCAGAAGTTCGTGCAGCATTGTCGCAAGCTGGTAGGGCTGCTTGGGTGTGCTGGAGCTGGGTCAGTTGAAGCTCATCAGCCTGTAGCCACACAGGGTATCATCGGCTCATCGAGCCATGCTCCCTCGTCGTCTAGGTTGGTTGGGGAGGAGGAGGAGGAGGAGGAGGAGGAGGAGGAGGAGGAGGAGGCCATATATGAAGAAGGGGAGGAGGAGGATGAGAGCAACGGGGAGGAGGAGTACGATGAAGATTATGGACCTCCAGCAACTCAAACGTCTCAAGCATCTCAGCTGCCGAAGAAGAGGAATCTGAAGACGAAGGATTTGCTGAGTCCGGAACCTTTCCAGAGACCGGTTCCTCAACGGCCCAAGAAGAAGACCGAAGAGAATCGTTCAAAGAGTAACGAGGACCGTACCTCCAAGAGGGGAAGGAGCAACTGATTATGCTCTTCGATAGTTGGCTCTTTTAGTTTCGTTGAACTTCGTTTGATTGAACTTCTCTAGTGGTTATGAAGCTACGTGGAACTATGTGTTTGCTATTTGTGGATCTATGTGTTTGCTATTTGCGAAACTATGTGGAACTCCGTTTACTAATTAGTTGAAGTTCGTTTGAAATGTTCTATGCACTTTAAATTTGTTAATGTGTATGTGATGCCCAAGTTTAATTGTTTGAGATCTGTGATATTGTTGTCATATTTGTGAAACTTGCTATAATATTATTGTTATATTGAATTTGAAAAGAAGCAAGCAATTGAACTTAAAATCATAAAACACAGGACCCTACCGCCAAGGACCCTGGCGGTAGGGTCTGACAGCCTATCGCCAGGGCAACTCAATTCTTCGTTACAGAATCATTACACTGAAAAAACAAGACCCTACCGCCATGGGCTCTGGCGGTAGGGTCGCACAGCCTACCGCCAGGGCCCTTCAATTCTTCGTTACTGTAAACATTACATCGAGACAGACCCTACCGCTAGGTGCTCTGGCGTAGAGTTTGGACAAGCCTACCGCTAGAGCCTCTGGCGGTAGGTACTTATCCACGTCAACAGAGTCAAACGGCCGCCGTCCCCTCCGTCGCACCCTACCGCCATGGGCCGTGGCGGTAGGCTATCTAACCCTACCGCCGTAGGCCCTGGCGGTAGCAAAATGGTCAAATCTTGAAAAAAAATTCAAACAGGGATCAGATCCTGAAATCCTTTCCAAAAAGGGTCAAAACACGAAATTCGGCCACGGACGGAGTGTTATCTCTTGAGCGCCGCCGGACTTGAACCGCAGGTCCTTCGCAGTACCATTAACCGCGCCGTTTGATCTGAGGCAGGCAAGAACATGGCCGGCACATGCGGCTGGAGCTGGACGAGCGCCAGCCTTCTGATCTTTCCTGTTACCCCGTCGTCGATCCATTCTCATGCATGGATTCTTGATCACGCCCAACCGCCCGCCACCGGTGTCGCGGACCAGCCAGCTGCACCGCACCGCACCGCACCGCACATATGCGCTCGATGCTCTGTCTATCTATCTATCTAGCTAGCTGGCTGCACACTGCTGGAGCTGGATCGGATTCCGGGGGGTGGGACACCGTGTCCTGTCAATTCGGGCGTCTTGTGGTTACGCGTCGAGATCACCGGATGCCGGAGCACGTCAGAAAGTGTATAAAAAGTCGATGCAAGCTACGGCCATGCACATGCAGCCATGTATATATGATATGCACCGGCCGGCGTACACGATGCGATGCGATCACGTACGCCCGTCGCTCTCATGCATCCTACCTTTGACGTGCTACGTGATAGCGATCTGCAGCTGGCCTCGTTTGTCTCTTGGACGATGCTCGGCTCCGTTCGACGACCTTGTCCGGTTCTTCCGGCCCGGCCGGATCTGCTGTAGCTGTATCTATCTTCTGTTCTCTGAGCTCAAATTTGAAGTTGGCGGCGGGGTGCGCTCCAGCTCCGTTATTGATTCCGCTCCTGTGCATCCACACGTACACTCGCGCCTTCGATCTCCGTTCGCCAGCCAGCACCAAAACCTTGACCAGAAATAACATGGGTCACCATCGGAGATGCAAACTAATTGACAGAAGCATCTCTAATTAATTTTCAATGCTAGTTAGCAGATAGGAGTACTATGTATATACAACTTAATGAAGTTTCTAAACGCAGTATTTGCCTGCTTGGAGTGATAATTTAGGCACACTACCGGTCGTTCGATTCGATCGACATGGATGTGCATGCGTACATCGTACGTACATGCTTGGTCGTTGTTCATTGTCGACGTTCATCCATTCACGTCCACGGGCAGCACATGTTTTCTTGGTTTCGCCACCGCACGCACGTACGTACTCCCTCGTTTCTTTTTAGTCCGCATATAAGATTTGGACAAAGTCAAACTCTGTCAACTTTAACTAAGTTATAGAAAAAATATCAAGATTCATAATATGAAATCAATATTATTAGATGCATCATGTAATTCAGTTTCATACCATATAACTTTAGTATTGTATTTGCTGATGTTTTTACAACAAAGTTTGACTTTGACCAAATCTTATATGTAGACTAAAAAAAACAGAGTGCATGCTTGCGCCACTAGGTAGATAGGCCGATGCAGTACTATAGTTAACACGTCCTCGTACGTACTCCTTCCGTTCCTAAATATAAGGCTTTCTAGAGATTTTACTATGGACTACATACAGATGTATAGACATATTTTAGAGTGTAGGTTCACTCATTTTGCTCCGTAAGTAGTCTTTTATTGAAATCTCTAAAAAAAACTTATATTTAGGAACGGAGGGAGTACATTCCAACGTTACCGCGGACCGATCGAGGCGGTGAAGCAGATAGATAGCGTGCACCGGCATGGAATGGATTAATGCGGATCAAAGTCCACGCAGGCGCACCTCGAGTACCACCGTGCCCGGCATGGCATGGAATGCCAAGCACTACTACTATTCGCTTGATATAGTCATGGCGTTGTCGAGTACGAGTATTATTCCCTTTCTTTCTTTCTTTGATGAGAAAGAGCATTATTCCTTCAAAGACATCCACAATTCTACGCCATCATGAGAAAGTCGTTGTTATTATTCCTTCATGGGCATCTCAACGCATCCATCCATTCATGCGGAGCTTATCTGAAGAAGACGTGGACAAATGTAGCGCTGGCTAGTCAAGCAGACTAATTCATATTGTTGCTTGCAAGCGATGAACCACGGATCTTAGAAAAAACGACTATATCGTACTAGTATTGTTGCTTAGAAGAAGCGATGCACTTCCTCTGTAAAGAAATGTAAGTGTGTTTAGATTACTACAGTAGTGATCTAAGTGCTCTTATATTTCTTTACAGTGATCTAAATGCTCTTATATTTCTTTACATAGGGAGTAATAGTATACGGAGTACATGACAGTGATCCCCTTATGTGTGCTTTAAGCTAACTCTTAATTATTCGGTCAACATCCTTCCTCATCATCCAATTTTCGAGCCTCAAATGTCTCGTCCATTTTGTGCACCGCAACCAAGGCAGAGAGGAAAACGAGAAAACTTAATATCTTTTTGCTAATTAATATCATTGCATGCAGTGAACTAATCATTACATGTCATGTTTGCTAGTCCCAAGTCATTGAAAGCATGCACGGCCCACATCTCTTATTGGTTGATATGTCACAAAACAAGAAACGAGGAGGGAGTTAATGTACGGTGCCTAAGTGTTTTGGGATTATTTAATTTTCGTAAGGTAACTTACACACTTAGACGGAGAGAGTAATAGAAATCTCTTTGAAAAAAAAACAAGTTGATTTAGTTTACAAAGAAAACTGGATCGAAAAAACTTAACAGCCCAAGGGGCAATACATCTTATCAAAGCAAAAAAAAAAACCATGTTGACAAGGACCGCGAATGGTCGTCATCAAGGAGTTGTAGGAGTTGTGTGACAGCCAACACCACACGCGCACACACACCGAACGGTAGTCATTTCCTGATGCCTGTGTTCAAATTAAGATTGGGGAGACTCTACCTCGTTGAGCATGCCTGAAAGACACGCTCCCCACTGTCATAGCCCAAGAAAGTGTGGAGAACAAGCAATGAATGATTGAAATACATTGAAGTTTACCCTAAACAATACATTGAAATTTGGAAAGTCACAAGTAATCCAAATGGAGAAATACTTTGTCAGGGCATCTCCGACACAGTCCATCAGATCGGACACCCCAAATGTTCGCGGATACATTTGGACGTGTCTGCGAACAGTGGGTAGTGGGGCGGTCATCCAACTCTATGCACCAAATGCCCATCTTATTTATTTCCTACATCCTCCTTAAAATAATGAATCATTGTTCCATAATTTTGTTGTGTGATTATTTCAATGCGAAATATTCAAATATAAATATTACAATCCAAACATGAAGTTTCTAATAAAATAGTTCAAATTTGAATTAAACTTATTTGGACACAACTTTCTAGTTCATCCCGTGAAGCACCAACAAATGCTCAACTAGATCATTTTGAACATGCTCATGAGTTACTTCATGCCGATTTTGTTGATGCAGTTGAATAAGATCCTCAAACGTCGCTGGGTTTTGATATGGAAGTTCAATGGGATCACCCATGCGCTCAAATTTCAGATAGTGGCGAACTCCGTCACCCTCATCCTCTACTCATGTTGTGCATTATCATATCAGTTGTCATCACCTCCCACAATGTCTATGAACCGCATATTTTTACAGCTCCTCGAACAACTGCAAAAACGGGATTGGAGCACTCCAAATGCATGCCCTTTGCACATCCTTTTTAGCTTCTTCTTGCCTTTGGGCAAAGTATAATATTTCTAACCCGTTGGTTTAGAGATGGCCTTGACGAAGGTCGACCACGAAGGATAGATACCAGCACAAAGATAATAGCCCATGTTGTAGTCATGACCATTGGTGGTATAGTTGCACGGTGGAGCATGTCTCACATACAAGACACAACCTTGCAAACAATAGAGACCGCTACACAATGTTGATGTCATTGTGAGACTTGGCACTCCAAAGAAAGAGTGTCAAATCCAGAAATCTTGTGATGTAACTGCTTTCAGAATGATAATGGGCTTCTTGCAATGGCTCTGACATTGCCCTTGTAGAGCATATGGGCATTTCTTCCATTGCTAGTACATGCAATCCAGGGATCAGAGCATACATGGGCACCCTCCTGCTTTCAACGGTGCTATTAGCCTTGTGGTGTTTTCAATAGTTGGCTCCCTCGGTACTCCGATCCAAACAACCTGACCATCGCAGTTGAAAATTTGACCATGTCTTCAAGACATGTGCTTTCAGATATTCAAAGGTACTCTTCCCACTAATCTATGGCCGCGCCACAGGCAAGCACCTTCAAAGCAGCGGTTATCTTCTGGTAACCATAGAAGCAATGGTTACGGCATCCTTCAAGATGAAGTAGTCATTATAGGCTCGGACAACATTGTAGAAGCGATCAAAGACAAATTGACTCATCCGGAACCGATGGCAGAAAAAAGAACTCAAATAGCGCATCGAGGATAGTTTAATAGCCCATCAGATCATATGCCCCCCGTGCCCTTTGTTGATCCATCACTCGATGCCCTTTGACTGATCTCTTGAAATCGAGAACATGCTCCTCTCCACGTTGGTCATCTTCAATAGCCACATGTATCATTGCCGTAGAAGTACTCTCTCGCTAGAATCCATGCAGCAAACAACAAAAACATCAGTAAATTTGGCTATGGTGTTTGGCTGAACACTTGCGGGGGTGGTGTTCGCCATGGATTGCAATGTGCAGTGGCAAAGGTTACCTGAGCGGTGGCCGGACAATGTGCATACGCAAATCAGAGCTGGCGCCCGGGTGAAGCGGTGGAGGTTCGGCAAGGCCTGAACTACGAAGTGAGTGGTACAATAGTAGTATCGGTTTTGGACTACTCGGATACACAACAATGACGGAGGGCAGAGTAATAAAAGTTGGGCCCTGAGTGGGGTTTTTGGCTGGGTCAGGGGTGTTGGATGCCTACATGGTAAAGGTCCGGGCCCACACAAACCTTCCTCAGATTTGCTTCCAATTTACGAGAATTCGGATGTTCGGACCAGTCCGACCTTGGAGGATATACCGTGTTCGGGCCACGTTTAGCAACATTTTGCTGAACGGCATCGAAGATGCCCTTAGTACCAGGTACAAGCGCAAATGTGAAAATGTGATCAATTTCACGCCAATGTTGTGACCAAAACTCGTTGGCCGTTGGCCGCCGGCCACACGAGACGCAGCCGCCGCGTCTGCGAAACCGAATCCAAACAGACCAAAAAGCTTCAACATTCCTCGCGTCGAACAAGTGAAACCGACTGACAAATTCAATTCTTACGAATAAATTCTGAATTCGAGGCACAGACATACAGACTGACAGAGTCTACAAAAGTATGAACACCGCGCGCCACGGGCGCGAAATCCCCGAAACGCCCCGCGCTGACACCCTCTCGCCCGAGGGCAAAACGGGAAGCCAGGCACGAACAAGTTTCCCCTGCTCCCCGTTGTTTTATTCGCCGCGACGCTCCACATAAACCAAGAAACGGACGCCCGCGGCGAACGCGCGACGAGAGGAAGCCGGGACCCGAGCCAACCAACTCCCTCCCTCCCTCCCTCCCTCCGGACGCCCCTGCGTGCGCTCCTGATCCGCTTCCTCCGCCCGCCGATCCCCCCGAGAGAGGCAGAGTGAGGGAGAAAGTCGCCGGGAGGAACGGCAATGGCGGCGTCGTGGGGTCGGGCCAAGCGCGCGCTCGCCACCAAGCTCTGCATCCGCCTGCCGGACCGCCAGAGGGCCCTCGAGGACGCGCCGGCGCCGCCTCCGCCGGGACGCGAGGCGCACCATCCGCCGTCGGCCGCGGCGCCGGGCCCTGCGACGGAGGAGGGGGAGAGGGCCAGGTCGCCGTCCGTGTCCTCGCGGCGGCTCTCCAGCTCCGGCAGCCGGGGCTCCAAGGTGAGGGTTCCATCTTCTTGGCCGTCTCCATTCATTTCCTAATCGCTCTGCCCCGTGCCAAACCGCGTGAACACGCGGGGGAAAAGATCGTGCGGGGGACGCAGTAACGTCGCGAATATCTTTGGATTTGTTCGACGGTAGCAGTGAAAGATCGCCGCAGGAGTCCGACCGTGCTCGTCATCCTTCAGTAAAAAATAACAGTGCTCATCATTTCCGTGTCTCGTCTCTGCGTCTAGTGAAAGATCGCCGTGCGAGTTTGCCGGAGTTCATCGTTTCCGCGTGCCATCTCCGTCAAACAAACAAACAAAATCGGGAGAAATTTACTTCTTTTGGTGTGCCTTGTCTTAATAACATTAAAATTTAAAAGATATACCGTGATATTCATTGAATGTGCTCACCAATTCTCCAACTGTTAACCAGATACACAAGTCACGCCAATTCTTTTGCTTTCTCGTCTGTCACCAGCTGCCTGCGGGTTTCAGTTACCAAAAATTGTTTTCTCTTGCCCCAGCTGGTCCTCATTTTGTTTTGACCGGTCAGGTGTCACCAAGGCGGTAATAAGTTTCCTCACTGAGAAATCGCCAAACTGAAAAGTCTTTCCCACTTGTCCTACCTTGTGATCACCAACTGAAATTAACATATGAGGATTATTTTAAATAAATATAAAATACTAGTGTCGTTGCCCACGTGCCTAACAGGTTATTTTTTAAATAGATATATAATCCATGGGCCAGGGCATGGCTTACCGGATTGAGTTTGGAGGCTAGGCTAGAGCTGTAGCTCATGGATTGCATTTGTTTTCTTATTTGTTTTTTCTTTGATGAAAAGATTGCATGTTTTTCGACAGTTATACTGCCACTGAAGAACAACTGCAGTATTTCGTGGCTGCAGGCTTAACCTGTGATGCCCTGTGGGCTGTGGTGCAGCTTGTTCAATTTTAACTGTATCATGCAGTGACCTTTTACTATTCATTCGTTTCCTGCCGTTTGTCTTTCCATGTGTTTTGACTGGTTGGTACTGGTAGGCCCATCTAATTTGACTTGGGTCTTGGGCTCTCTGTCAGTTGGCTTCAACAACCAGAGTCCTATATGCAACGTGCTGAATTACTTTGACTTGCAAAGAATATTTTTTCATGCCAAATCGGCAACCCACTTTATATAGCGAAATACCCCGTCCGTAAAGAAATATAAAAGCGTTTAGATCACCAAAGTAGTGATCTAAACACTCTTATATTTGTTTACAGAGGGAGTAGTATGTTAATTTTGGTCTTGTCTGTCACTTAGACTGCTCCCGAGCTCCTTCATGACTATTTTTACTGTGGTTTCATTCAATAAAATGGGTGGAACCAGGGTGAAACCCCTTTCTAAAAAAAAGAGTATGTTAATTTATTCTGGTTTTACTGCTCTGATTGTTAATGCTTGATGAAAGAAAGCAGAATACGGTGTTAGGTTGTTCTGGTTCGTATTTTCTGATATCGTCTACATGTGTCAATACCCAAATTCTCAGTTGATTTAGTATGGTTAGTTGATGCTAGCATTTTTCATACTACACTTGATGTTTGACTGGTAGTTCTCTATGCCAATTTTTGAGGTATGCAAATTCTGGCTCTTGGACCTTCATGATAAGTGCATAACCAACCTTTAGTTCCTCTCTTCTATTGCGTGATAAAGCCCTTCCACTTATTTGGTTGTAGAGAGCCCCATGCAGTCTTGCTTATCCACAGCATGTTGTATGAAAATCTGCAACTCTGTTAGTGTGCTTGTCTGATGTTTAATATCAACACAACTTTTTCAATGGCATTATTCAGAGCACAATTTTTATGCATTAATCAGAGCACATTTTATAACCAATTGGGGTAGAAGCTATGTGTTTTTTTTGCTAAGTTGCAAGCTCTGATTCTATCATGCTAACACTTCTGCGCTGGCTTTCTTGATTTCAGAGGGTATGCGCCATCTGCCTTGGCAGTATGAGGACAGGGCACGGACAGGCCCTGTTTACTGCTGAATGCTCCCATAAGTTCCATTTCCATTGCATCACCTCAAATGTCAGGCATGGCAACCATATCTGCCCAATATGCCGTGCCGACTGGAAAGAACTGCCCTTCCAGGGGCCTCAACTTGCAGATGCCATCCATGGGAGAGCTAGAGTAAGCCCGGTAAATTGGCCCCAAGACGACGGACACATGGCTGTGATCCGCAGGCTTTCCAACTCATACAGTGGAAATCTGCTGGAGCAATTTCCTGTCTTCCGTACTCCCGAGGCAGACATTTTCAATGACGATGAGCAGATAGATATTCAGTCTGAAACTGTGGAGGAGAACAATGCAGTTACTGGTTCGGTTGAAATCAAGACATATGCAGAAGTGCAGGCCATACAGCAGTCGGTGACCCAGAAGGTCTTTTCAATCTTGATTCATCTCAAGGCTCCGAAGTCCTTGGAGTCGGTGAGCTCCCGTGCGCCTCTTGATCTTGTGACCGTGCTCGATGTCAGTGGCAGCATGAAAGGGGCAAAACTTGCACTTCTCAAGAAGGCAATGGGCTTTGTCATCCAGACGCTTGGGCCCAATGACCGGCTGTCTGTCATTGCCTTCTCGTCTACGGCACGGAGGCTCTTTCCCCTTCGCCAAATGAACGTCAACGGACGAATGCAAGCCATGCAAGCTGTGAATTCCCTTGTTGATGGCGGCGGCACAAACATTTCTGATGGGCTAAAGAAGGGTGCTAAAGTCATCGAGCACCGACGGCTGAAGAACCCTGTTTGCAGCATCATTCTTCTGTCGGATGGTCAAGACACATATTCGGTGCCAACCTTTGACGACGGGGTTCAGACAAACCACAGCATGCTTGTTCCTCCCTCAATCCTGCCTGGAACAGGTAATCATGTGCAAATCCACACCTTTGGTTTCGGCGCAGATCATGACTCGGCGGCGATGCATGCTATTGCGGAGACATCTAGCGGCACATTCTCATTTATCGATGCCGAAGGCTCAATCCAGAACGGATTTGCTCAGTGTATTGGTGGCCTCCTCAGTGTTGTGGTCAAGGAGATGCGGCTGGGCGTCGAGTGTGTGGACGAAGGCGTGGCACTCACCTCCATCAAGTCAGGCGGCTATGCAAGTGAAGTAGCCGTGGATGGACGTAACGGGTCAGTCGATATCGGCGACCTGTATGCAGATGAAGAGAGGGGGTTTCTGATCACCCTCCATGTCCCAGCTGCACAGGGGCAGCAGACTGTACTGATCAAGCCAAGCTGTACATACCAAGACGCAGTTACAACAGAGAGCATTCAGGTACAGGGTGAAGAAGTGAGTGTTGAGCGTCCTGCACACTCTGTGGACTGCAAAATGTCTCCGGAGGTTGAGCGTGAGTGGCACCGCGTTCAGGCCATGGAGGACATGTCTGCTGCGCGGGCTGCAGCCGACGGAGGCGATTTCTCACAGGCCGTGTCGATCCTCGAAGGCCGCACGAGGATCCTGGAGTCACAGGCAGCGCAATCTTCAGACAGCCAGTGCCTGGCGCTGATCACGGAGCTGAGGGAGATGCAGGAGAGGGTGGAGAGCCGGCGGAGGTACGACGAGTCCGGCAGGGCCTTCATGCTGGCTGGCCTGAGCTCGCACTCATGGCAGAGGGCCACGGCGCGCGGCGACTCGACGGAGCTCAACACCCAAATCCACACCTACCAGACGCCGTCGATGGTCGACATGCTGCACCGCTCGCAGACTCTTGTGCCCTCCGTCGTCGAGATGCTGAACCGCTCCCCGACCGTTGCTCCTTCACGCGGCTCCGGCCGGTCGGTGAGGTCGACAAAGTCCTTCTCCGAGCGGCTGGCGTGACGTGACGTGACGCTGCTTATTCATCAGAACCAAGCTTCAAGAAATAACCTGTGAAGTGGTTAGGTGATTTGAGACTATCCAAATTATTTTTAGTTTGATTATTCCTACAGCTATTGCTTCGATATATTTATTATAAATACTCTAGTGGCCTAGCGGGCATGGGGTTAGAAAAATTAATTGATCTTGGGACATACAAGTACAAGTAGTTTCCTGTACATGATCAGTGACGCTCGAATGGGAATGATAAATGTCATACCTGATAGCGGTGAAAATTGTGTGATTTCCTTCTTCTTCTTTCCGTTATCTTTGGTGTGGTTTTGTCTTGCAAAAATGTCACCCTTGAATTTATTAGGATGGTGAAAGGTTTATAACAACATTCGTGTGCACTGCATTCTTGGCCGACAGTGTTGGTTATGTCTGTTCAATTATCTGAATTTGGCTGGCTTGTCCTCCTACCATACAAAGGAAAGCATTAAGCATTAAGCCGCTTGGATCATAATAACATGCTACATGTCCCCTGTCAAGCGTTGAGTAACTATGTGTACGATTGAAAACCAATAGTGAAGATACGTGTGCTCTGTGCATGGCCATTTTTTTTTTTACAGAGAATTAGCTGCTGCAAGGTGCATCGGATATATATTGCCAAGTGGATAGGGATCTGCACTGGTTGTTCATGGACTGAGGAAAACGTGCTTGGTTGACAGAGAATCGTAAATATTTTTGACCGGAACTGGCAGGAGCTCTGCCTATTTCATTATAGGAGGGGGAAAACTGTACAAAGTTTCTAAGCAATAGAAACAGGATGAGGGGGGGAAGCAGAGAGTAACATTAGAGTGGGCTGCTAAACAGCCCCACTACTCAAAATGACCTACTCCTCCCATGCCTCCGAAAGGAGGCTAATGTCATCTCTAGCTCTAACAAGGACATCCGTTGACAGTTGCGCTGAATCCTTAAAGATCCTTCTGTTTCTCTCGAGCCAAATATTCCAAGCGATGTAAACTGCCGCCGTGCATTCGTCCACTTGGCGTCCTTTTTTCTTTAACTTTGTCACTCTGTTCCACCAAGCTGAGATAGATGAAGCGTGCCGAGCAGCCTGGGATGCAAGCGGGAAGAAGGAGCTGGTCTTGAACCAAATTTCTTTGGCAAAAGGGCAGTCAAGAATCAAGTGAAGTGCGGATTCCAGCACTTGATCGCAACCAGCACACAAGTCATTGTGATCCCAGTTTCTCGCTTGTAGTCGATCACCGGTCCAAAGTCTATTCTGAAGGAGGGTCCAGATGAAGAACTTTACTTTCTTTTCAGCTGTAATCTTCCAGACCTGCTGCAGGTGTGGTTGTGGGATACGCGTCAAGAACTGAACTTGGTAAGCCGATTTAGCCGTGTATTGTCCGCTAGCCGGTAGCTTCCAAGAGATTGTGTCAGGTCTAGAGAGCAAGGACACATCCTGTATTTTCATCCAGAGGCTAATAAAAGAGTTCATCAGCCCAACAGAGTTGATATTCTGCAGTCCTCTCATCCATGCGTCTCCATCAAGAGCCCGGTGACGGTGAGCCCTTTGGACCTTGCCATCCGAAAAAGATCAGAGCCCAATCTTTTGGAGCTTGCCCTCTAACCATCTATGACTCTGAATTTCACTAAACGGCCATCTCCCGGAGAAATCAAGTGCATGCCGCAAAAAGATTAAGGTCGTTGATTGCAAGGCACCGGGTCCCTTTCCATGGCCTGTCCGAGCTATCCCATTCATACCAAGGCCATCGAAGCGAAGAGCCCGCCAAAAGCATCGATATCCTTGATGCCCGTGCCACCCACGCTTAAAGGTGCATGATTCTCTTCCGATTAACGGACATTTTCCCCATGCGCCTCCTCATCGGTGTTCCATAGGAAATTTCTCCTTAGCTTATCAAATTTGGTAGTGAACCATCTGCTGGGGAGAAAGACGTGAGGAAATAGGTGATGGTGGCAGTGAGGACCGAGTTGATCAGTCAAGTCGGCCCGTTCTATTCATGAGCCTTCCTTTCCAAACAGCAAGTTTGCTTGCACCCTTGTCCAGAGCGGTTGGAGATCGATTCTCCTCAAATTTCTCAACGAGAGGGCAGCCCCAAGTACTTGCAAGGAAAGATCCCATAGATCCCCAAAGCTGGCTGACAGGATGTTGACATCAAGATCTTGGCACTCGAATAGGGTAGAGCACACACTTGGTGGGGTTGATTACAAGGCACGAGACACCGCCAAGACCTCGAATTCGATAATGGTCTCGATCGTCGGCTGTCGGGAGTGGCAAAAATAGCGGCGTCGTCAAGATAGAGAGGCTGGCCCTCAATCTAGCCGCGTTCCGGGTGATTGGGTCCAGAATGCCTAGATTTGTTGCTTCTTCCAGGATTCTCATGAGTGGATCCATAGCCAGAATGAATAGCATCGGAGAAAGAGGGTCCCCTTGACGAAAACCTTTTTTATGGGCAAAAGCTGGTCCGGGCAGGCCATTGAGGAGCACACGAGAGGATGAGGAAGTTAACAACAGACAAATGATGTCCCTCCAGTGCTGTCCAAACCCATAAGCCTTCATAACATCAAGCAGATATGGCCAGCTAACAGAGTCAAAAGCTTTCGCGAAATCGAGCTTCAGAAACATCAGCGGGATATTCCGCTTGTGAGCATCTTTTATGGTATTCTGAACATTGAGGAAGTTGTCCTGGATAGATCTCCCGCGAATGAAAGCACTCTGGGTGCAGGAGATGAGGCGTTGAAGCTCCGGGCCCAACCGATTTGCAAGGATTTTGCAGAAAATCTTGGCAAAACTGTGCAGTAAACTGACGGGCCTGAAATCCGAGGCATGCATGGAAGTTGAAACCTTTGGCAACAACACAATGTGAGCAGAATTGAGCAGTTTGCAGTTGTCTCCTCTTAGGTGATATAATTGTTGAATCGCAGCTACCAAATCCTCCTTTATTAGTGCCCAGAAGCGCTTGAAGAATCTGCCAATAAAGCCATCCGGCCCGGGAGCCTTTTCGTCGTGCAGATCAAAGACTGCAGCTTTTATCTCATCCTCAGAGAATTGCGCATCCAAACTTTGCAGGTTAGCCCAGGGCAGCCGCAACATGTCCCAGTTTAACACTCTTCTCTCATGCATCGGTGTACCCAACAGGCTCTTGAAGTGATCCAGAAGAAGTTCCTCTTTCTGCTTGTGATCAGACACATCCCCTTGTGGTCCTCTAACCGTAGGAATATGATTTTTCCTTCTTCTTCCGTTCGCCCTAAGATGAAAAAGCTTTGAACTAGCATCGCTAGCCTTGATTGTGTTTAATATGGACCGTTGGCGCCATCGGATCCTCTCCATAGCCGCAATTCCTAACAGCTTGGACTTGAGGAATCTACGGAGCGTCCATTCAGGTTCGGAGAGCTCGCGGCTTTCCATTGCGAGGTCGAGCTGAAAAATGACCTCAATTGCAACATTGAATGCCAGGTTGGAAGCTGCCCTTATGCTCTTGTCCCAAGCCACGAGGGCTTTAGCAGCGTCTGAGTTTTGTATGCAGTCTCTGGGAGTCTACGATCTCGAGTCTTGTTCCAGCTTCGAGCGACCACATCATCAAGACCTTGCATCTTGAGCCAGTATGCCTCAAATCTGAAGCCCTTGAAAACCTTGACATCCATCTTCGCCAACAGCAGGGGAGTGTGATCTGAAACAGCCGAGGATGCCGGTGCGAGCAAATAGTGAGGATAACTGAGTTCCCACTCATTAGAAATAAGCACGCGATCAATTCTGGTCAACGTTGTGCCGGCACGCTCATTAGACCAAGTGAATTTCTTTCCAGTGAGAGGCAGATCCCTCGGCTCCAAAGCGAAGCCAATGGTGCTTCGAGGCGAGCCATCATTCCCAGTGTTAATATTGGAATTGTTTTTATCCTCGGCCTTGCTAATAAGATTGAAATCTCCCAACAGCAGCCACTCTTTCATAACCAAAGGTTTCAAGGCAGTCAACTCAGCCAGGAATCGACGCTTGTCATCAATCCTCTGTGGTCCATACACCCCGGTGATGGTCCAAGAAGCATTATTCGACTTATCGAGATCGTGGCGTGGCGAGAACTCGTGCTGGGCGGACGACAACCTATCGATGGAAAAATCACCGGAGCAAGCAATTAAAATGCCCCCTTTCGAACCACACGCAGGCTTGAAAATGAAGCTATCGGAGAATCTTGACCCCACAACTTCAGAGACGATCATCTTGTCAAAGTGTTCCAATTTCGTCTCACGGAGATGACAATGTTACAGCTCAGCTCCGCAATCAGCTTTGCCACAGATCTTCTCTTCGCAGGATTATGCAGCCCCCTGACATTCCAATTCAGCAGCTTTATATCCATAAACAACTGGTGACTCTTTGAGAAACAATAACCCAAACCAGAGGCCAAAGGGAGCACAACAGCAACATCACAACCAGCATTCCATGCCGCGAACAAACAGTCCTAAGCAGCCATGCTTGACTAGCAACACTCAGCTTAACGGAACCTATCAATCTGACAATAAACATCAATCTGACAACACATTGGAGAGGCAGACTCAAGTTCAGAGGGACAACACCCTTCAAACTGACGAACAGCCGCACGAACTCCAGAGAAGAACAAGGAAGAAACAAACTAAACATAGAAAAACTGGAGACACTTGGTTCGCAGACCGAGCTCAAACTGCCATAGCCTGCCCTTCAGCCACCATCCTGGCCGTCGACGCTTTGCTCTTGGGGGCCTTGGTCTTTCCACTTGCAGTCGCTTCCATCAGCGCGGTTACGGCGTCGATGAAGCGTTGGGGGAGCTCTTCCTTGTACAGGTCCTTGTACTTCTGGAGCGCACCGGGAGAGGACGGCCCATCGCCGACGAGAATCCCCTCCTTCTTCATAAGAACAAGGCGAGCCTTGTCCATGGAGCTCAGACCACTAGAGGGTTTGGCCGCCAGCCGCCCGCTGCTCCTTTGCGGACCGGGAGCGGGCGCAGGAGGAGTTGGTACTTGCCGCGGGAGATCCATCAAGGGAGGCGGCGCGAGGATGGGAGGGGTGGAGGGCGGCGGCGGGGCCAATCCCAGCAGCGGCGGGCAAGCGGAGGAGGCAGGGGCGCGGATGGAGTCTAGGAAAGAGGCAATGCGATCGATGTCGGCTGCGCGATCAGCATCACATGAAGCCTCGAGCCATGGGCTGGCTCGGCCCGTCTGGCCGAGGAGCCACGGGCTGGCTCAGCCCGTCCAGCTGATGATCCAGGCCCGGATCCGACAGCGGGCGAAGGCCGGGCTCGGCTGGGCTCACATCCAAGAGCTGCAGCCCATCTTGAACTATGTCTTGCGGCTCGATATCCTTCTCGGCCCTTGACTTATGAGGCGCGCCGACGCCCAAGGAATCAAACTGGGATCTTCCTTCGATGCCAATCTTCGTCCTCATCTCTTGGTCGGCGCTAGAGCCGAGATCGCGCCGAATTTGAGCAGCGGGGACATCAACGGTGGCTGCTGCCGTCCCTTTCGCCCGGACTTGCGAAGGAATGGCAACTGTCCATCTGTCCGTCCGCGGCCCGGGGCGCTTCAGCTGCCCAAGAAACGGCAGACGTCGGCCCCACATGGCCCTCTCCCGATCGGGTCAGCAGGATGGGCGCGGTGGCAGAGCTCGAGAACGGGTCGCCGGAGACAGCCGAAGAGATGATGGGTGCGGTGTCAATCAGCGACATGGCCGCACCACCTGTGCCGTGGTATAGCCTTCTTCTTCCGCCGGCCTGCGGAGGTCCATCACCGCCCCTGGAAGAGCCGGCTTGCCCCAGACCGCGGGCGTGACTCCCGGAGCTGCCATTGCTGGGGGGCCGGTCTCGCTGTCCAGCACCGCCCCCACCACCACCAGGGGGTGGGGGGTACCGGGGTCTTGCCTGCGCCGTGACTCTTGAGGGAGGTGGAGGGAAGTCGCCGTCTTCATAGTTGAGGTACCAGCGGTAGCCCCATTTAGCTGGCCAATCCGGGGTCGATGACGCCTCCGAGGGGATCCCGCTAATGTCACTGTGGCTGCTCCGTCCGCTGTCCGAGCTAGATTCCGGCGGGTATCGAAAATCAATCACCCTGTCCAGGTGGATGAGGACGGGGTGCCCGAGAAGGCCGACCTGTCCCCATCTCTCCGGCTGCTCCTCCATGATTCCGATCTCAGGAAAATGCCTCATCGGGGATTCGAACTCTCTGGGCTCCTCCAACTGCAGAACCCCTCTTGTTTTGAGCTTCTGAACGTCGTCCGTCCAAACCCATATCCGCAGGCACCCTGTTTCCTCTTCAGACCTCACCTCTGGATCGATTCCTTCAATCAGCATGGAAGGATCAAACAGGTTGCGGACAGATTCCACGTCCCAAGCATGCTCAGGGACTCCCTCGAGGCAGACTCTTGTCTTGAACAACATCTTGGACGGGCTTGCACGGCGGAAACGCGTCCACGCCGAGAGCAGGAAAGGCACACTGCCAATGGAGAGCGAGCCTTGGATTGCAATGGCATCATCGCGGGCGCGCGCATCATCGAAGATGAGGAGATACTCGCCCAGAGCCCGCTGAGACACCTTGACCGCCTCTTGATGGACCCGGAAGCGCTGCGCCATAGCCCAGCGGATGCCGGCCAGCTCGATGGAGGGATGGAAGCCCACCACGACAGCCACCACCCCGCACCTGGTGAGCCGGCGCTCCGCATCAGCCATTGCCGCAGAACGCCTGGCCGAGGGCCGCGTCGCAGCTCCACATCAGCGGTTGGGGCCTCCATGGGGGCGCGGACCGCACCTGGAGGAGGAGGGCCTGGAGGCGGAGGCGGAGGCGGGGGAGACGCCTGAGGGGCCTGCGCCTTGGCCTTGGAGGAGCACCACCTCGCCTTGTGACCAGCTTCGCCGCACAATAAGCACTTGGGGCGGTTACCGCATGCTGCAATCTTGTGGTTGGGCTCAAAGCATTTGAAGCATCTGCCTCGAGCTCTTTTGCGGAGGAGCTCACGGAAGTGAGAAGGCTTTGGCTGGGAGAAAGAAGAGCGAGGGAGGGAGCGCTGGTAAGAGGGGGGGCGCCTCCCTCTTCCCACCATCGTCCAACCATCCTCATCAATGCGGGGAGGGGTTGGCTCAGATCTGATGCTAGGAGGGATGGAGATCATTGATTGGGGCTGGGCTGAGCAGACGATCATCAGCCAGAGACCTCCATGCGCTGTGGCGGCAATGAAGGCTCCCGAGAACGCGGAGGACAGAGCAAGGCGTCCCGGAAGGAGGTGGGCAAGGCTTCGTCCCCCGCATTGAAGGCGAAGGATTCCAACACGCGAACACCCGCCGGCGGACGGGGCGGAGCGGGTGGGGCTTGCGGGGCAGCCGGGGCGGGCGACGAGCGCATGTCGGCCGGGGAGGAGGAGCGAGGCGGGCACGCAAAGACCCCCTTGCGCCGCCGAGGAGGCGACGCCGGAGGGGGAGGCGGCGGGGGAAGGGAGGGCGCTAGGTGGATTCCTAGAATCGTAAATATGTCTGAATCAAAATTACATGATGCTGCAACTTACAAGCTAGCTTTGTTGACATGCTAACTGAAGAGGTTGGTACAGTGCACCTGATCATGGGCTCATCATGGCTCATGGTCATGGGTAAAAAGGTAAACATGTACACGAGGCTTGCATGAAGAAGAACTATTGGCATGCGTGCGTGATCATGCATGCATGCATGATCCTTCCTAGCTATCACCACCGGGATGATATCCCTGCGGCCAGTAGTAGTACTGAAATTAACCTGCAGGCAGTATTGTATACCTCTCCTTCCTTTCTTTCTTTCTTTACAAAGGGACACATGCACATTGCCGTAGTAGTGGTAGTAGCACACACACAGTAGCTAAGCTAGTACTCGCCTGAGTCGCCTCCGCTGGAGCCGTCCTCCCCGTCGACGAGCCGCCAGAGGCTGTCCCACAGCGCGTCCTCGTCGTCGGCCGGGAGCGGAAGGTCGAGCACCGCCGACGCCGCCGGGCACGGGCAGTAGCACCCTGCAGTCTCCATGCTGTTCATGTTGTCGACGGCGGTGATCACGGCCTGGTCCTCCTCCGGCGGGCTCTGCTGCTGCATCATCATCACCTGCGGCTGGTGGGTCTGCTGCTCCATCTGCAGCTGCATCTGCATCTCCTGCTGCTGCTGCTGGAGGAGGTGCAGCGCGTGGAGGTACTGGCGGTGCTGCTGCTGCTGCTGGAGCTGGTACTGGTGCAGCAGCTGCGCCCTGGCCCGCCTGGACGGCCGCGCCTTCTTGAAGTGCGTCCGCCAGTAGTTCTTGATCTCGTTGTCCGTCCTCCCCGGCAGGCACCGCGCGATCGCCGACCACCTGCGTCCGTCCATCCATTCACCCACGCGTCGGTCAGTTAGGCACCGCCCGCGCACCCAAGACCCAAGAAGATACAGTCATACATACAGTACGTGGGCATCTACTACAGCCACTCGCACTGTAGTAGTAGACTGTACACGTCGTCTGGTAGACGGAGATGGAATGGAATGTGGTATGAATGATGCGTTACCTGTTGCCGAGCATGGCGTGGAGCTGGAGGATGACGGTCTCCTCGTCGGCGGTGATCTTGCCCCGCTTCAGGTCCGGCCGGAGGTAGTTCACCCACCGCAGCCGGCAGCTCTTGCCGCTCCGCCGCAGCCCGGTGAGCTTGGCGACGGAGTTCCAGCTGCCCTCGCCCTGCTGCTGCACGTACTCGGTGAGCAGCCGGTCCTCCAGCGCCGTCCATGGCCCCTTCCTCCACGCCCCCTGCAACACCGCGCTGCTCATCGCGTCCATGGCCATGCACCTCCCTCCCTATATACTATCACTCCTTCAACTGGCCAATCTCTAACTATTGCTAATCAATTAGCCACTAGGATTAACACTATTTGATGGCGCTGTGGCTACGCTATCTATCTATCTATCTATGCGGTCATGGGCTCTGCTGAGCTTGCTGTGGCTCCGGTTCCCGGCTTGTATGACAGCTAGAATCTCCCCGCGCCGTGCCCGCCATTTATACGGCCGGCCGGGCTCCATCTCCGGTTGAGGAGATCGGCGTCGCGTCCTTGTCACCAGCAGCGACTAACAATTCCACTCCCACTTGCCAAGCTTATCGACATATTATATTCCTCCTCCGCTTCTGACAAAAAGCTCCCCCATTCTGGCTACTAGAATGTTGTGTGGTGATGCAATGCAAGTTAAATCTCGCAAGCATCTTTACCCCACCTTTACTGTTTAATTTATTGTATCCTAAATTCCGAGCTGATCAATCATCCCACATATGATGATGGTTATCTATCGATCTGATGACCTTTTACACGTGTACGTACGTGTGGTGTCAAATACTACTGTAAGCGTACGTCCACTGTATTTTCAAATGGAGATGCTAGCTGCTGGTCTTCTTCTCAAGTATAGTAAACTACTTGCAGATAGTATTTGACTGGTACTTGTTTTTGTACAAGTCGCCGACTAGCGGGGCCCACAACATGTATCGGACCGGAACTAAATTTTTTTTGCCGAAAGTGAAAAAATTAACATGGTTAGGTATGGTCTTGTGATGCTAATTTGCTCGCTTTAAAAAGGAAAAAAGAAAAAACCTGTAAGCTGTGACGAACGCGTTGTTTTGAAGCATGAACTCTGACGAAGCAAATTATTTCGCTAGCCTTTGGATTATCAAATGTTGAGTTGCACGCTTACCTAACTGGTCTAGTAGTATATTCTATGAGACTATGAGTAAGATACTACTCTAGTTTTGCAAACACATTGTGAAGATCAAAAAGTAAAAGCAAAAGGTAAGATGTGTCTAGCTAAGCATGCATTGCAATTTTCAACCTGCAAGTGGAGTGGACAATCTTTTACATCAACGAAGCCAGGACGCGGTTAAAGTCTGTGTTAACTATAAGTAAACAACCATTTAGGGACTTACGGTCAATGCCCCAAGTGGTACGTAGCTATATTGAGGTCAATGTTGACCAGTCTTAAACGCGTACCCCATAGTTAGTAGCTCAATCCAGAGGAAAGCTGCCACACAACTCATATTCAATCTAGTGGAGTAATCTAATAGGGATCGATCCGTTAGTTTATAGCAGCCTGTTTAATTAGTAGGGCTCGACCTTGAGCTTAAAGCAAATAAATAGTGTAGGCCAAAGGTTCTTCTTAGCAACAGTATTAGTTTTATTTATGTGTTTTACAATAACCGCCTTACAAGAACGTGGATGTTTTTTGAAAACTACAAACTGAGAAGTAAAAACAAAATCGAAAAAGCTATGGTGTTTAGATATTAAAGTGAGCCATGCACCGGCAAGGTTTTTCGCAAAAAGAACTGTACCGGCATGTTTTTGTAAAAAAAAGTCGTTGGTTTGCAGGCTTGGTACAAAAACTGAGGAGTTAAGATCGAGTAGCACTTTGGGTTGTGAAAATTTGCTTGTTTTGGGTTTTTCTTTCACAGCTCACAAGTCAGCTGTTATTGCCACCAAAATTTGAAATCCAGAAACATACCGAGTCATTTGTTTTATTATTATTCTATGAATGCACATTTCTTAAAAGGGTCATGTGATCCCAAGAAACAAATACGAGTTGTGGTGAACTTATGTCCTTTTTCATCGCCAATAAATGTACATGTGCATGTGCAAAGCACACACAACTAACTAAAACATAAAAATGTTACAATTGTTTATCATTTGTAAATATAACATTTGTTATTATTTTGTACATCTTTTCTGACATCAATATTGAATTAATTATGCATGATAATAAAGATAGGCTGGTGTGTTTTAATTAAGCGTATTACAGGAACAATAAAATTGAAATTTAAAACATTTTTGTACAAAACATGTATACCTAAAATAATATATATCATGTTAAGAAACTCCATATGCATGCAATATAACCCTTCTTGTGTGTGCAATGCAGATTAATTGGTGAGTAATTAGGAGGTGAGAAATACAATTAGAACCATGAGACTAAATAAAGTTAGTTTTTTTTGTTGGCACATACTCTTTTTTAGATCTAATTTCCTATCCATATGTTTTTCTATATATGTGTTTCACAATGTGTTTCCACTTTTGCCTATCATGCATTTTTAGGACCACACGACTCAAAGAGACCTTGTTGAAGACAGTTCATGCATGACCCCACGAAAAGAAAAACAATACTAGTCATGTTCCAAATGATCACGAATTGGAGAAGTTTAACCCTAATTTAATGAGAACCATATATGCTCATCCTAAAGTTATTTGCCTATGAGAAGCTATGCGGTCTCTTTGGATTATAGGAGTGACACAAGAGTAGAATAAAAGCATGAACTTGACATGAGTTACTACAAATGCACAATAGAGGATCTCACGAGACATTTTAAGCAAAACCCAGGAGTGATCATTTGTATAAAACATGAAACAAACACTCTCTAAACAAAACATAAAACAAACACAAAAAGAAAAGAAGGCATCCATCCTACACAAATGAGTGGGAAAAGGAGGTCGTAGTTGATGTTAAAAATCCCTTGGAAACATTTTGTTGCAGCGAAAATCCTTCGAAATTAGAGGCATAGAAAAGTATAATCTATAGGAATTTTGCGAGACACATCCGTGTAGGAGTGTGTGCTTTATTATGGGCAGTCTGGAACTGCAGAAACGATTTGGTTTTTAACAGAACTACAAATATTCATTTCTTGCAGGTTATTTTCCGGGCCACTGCACTGTTCCGTATGTGGTCGCTACTCACTCCGACGGAGGCCAGGGAGCGTATGTTTACTGGATCTATCCGATGGAAGACGATAGCACGGGCTACCTTCATCCGGTTTGGATGGCGGTCATGTAATAGGATAGACGTTTAGTGTTTCCTGTCTTTTTTATGCCGGCCGGCTGTGGCTATCCTGTTATTTTGTTTGCTCTTTGTGAGCCTATTTCCTTTCTTTTTTGAGACCCTGAAAATTTATGTTGAACTTTTTGCTTATTAATAATTTGGCCGTATGCATCATTCTGATGCAGAGGCCGGGGAACAACCCCATTTTTGAAAAAAATAGGAATTTTGCGGTGTCTGTCCTAATAATAAACAAAAATCATATATACCAGCCAAAT
Source organism: Aegilops longissima (assembly GCA_021605205.1). Classification (NCBI taxonomy): domain Eukaryota; kingdom Viridiplantae; phylum Streptophyta; class Magnoliopsida; order Poales; family Poaceae; genus Aegilops; species Aegilops longissima. The sequence goes on along the minus strand of CM038679.1, from coordinate 665,947,664 downwards.
GAGCCTCTGTAAAAAGCTAAGCCCTGCAGTACAACATCATAAGGCATGGCTCAAGGACTTGTATTACGTAAATCATGGTACTTAAAACAATGGTTCCTTAATAAGTACTTGCATGAAGTTCTAGTACCTGTACAGCGCATAGATCTACTAAAAGATGAGCATATATATCCACCGGCCTTGCCCCGAATCAAATCTATATCATGCATGTTCTATGTATGTGCTGCGGCTGCATGCGCGAGCTCACCCCATGCCTCCATCCATCCATCTGCATCTGCAACAGTATAGGTAGATAAACATACAGCGAAAAAGGAGCCCAGACAGGACCAAATGGCTTGGCCTCAATCAAAAAGACTCGACTAAACAAACGTTTTCCGTGGAGCTGCTTTTAGACCGATCCATCCATGGAAGACGAAAGGTCGGAGAGGCAGCTGCCGCTGTTACGTTGCACTGTTTGGCTCTGACGTTAATTAATCCGTTAGGCCGCGTAGGTGTCCAGCAAAACACGGCATCAATCGCTTTTTAATACGCTTTAATCGGTCGTCGTACAGAACATACATATGCATGCGTGGACGCCCATTGTGCATGTCCACATCCTCCGAAAGATGCAGAGTTGCAGACGCAGAGAATTTTTGATCGACTGTTGCTGGTTTGACCAAAATGTAAGTACACATGGCCATGGCGGAGAGGCCGGATCGCAGGCCTAACTCGACTCATCATCTGAAGAGTTCTGATGTGAGGTGAAATTGAACTGAACTGAACTCCATTGTGCTCATTCATCAGGCCAGTCAGAGAGTCGGCGTCAACGTACCCTAGCAGCTAGGTCCCTAGCTAGCTTAGCTTAGTTATGTGATTACTGATTACTCATGTAAGCTTTACAAGCCTATCACACGTAGATATTTATGTTTGTTGATGCGATTTACGGGAAGGAGTCTATATATGATGTGTTAGTGCGTGTCTAGAATGAGCCAAAGCCAGTCTAAAAAGGGTTTCGGTCTCCAAAAGAAGGAAAATGACCACCCGAGTGAAACACGACAAAACTTATCCGACTAAGTATGCCGAGATATTTTGCATATCCGCGGTGATTGATTAGATCAAGTTAGAGTTACCCATCCTTTCTCCTGTTCTTTTTTTTACTTTCCTTTTTGCTAGTGTCTATTTTTAATTTCTTGAAAGTGACAAGTCACTAACAAGCATGCATGCATGCACACTATCTCTCTATTCCTAAATATAAGTCTTTGTAGAGATTTTGCTATGGACCACAAACGGATGTATATAGATGCATTTTAGAGTGTAGATTCACTCATTTTGCTTCGTATGTTGTTTATAGTGAAATCTCTACAAAGACTTATATTTAGGAACGGAGGGAGTACATTTTCTCGGTTAATTCCTCGAGACAGGGCATATACATCGATGTGGTGCTTACTATGCATGAAACAACATGCCAAGATCGTATTGGCGTAGATACATTAGTTAAAGTAATCTCCATCAAGCTAGAGATCTCCTTCCCGTTCGAGCCGATCTACATGCCTGCTGTAAAGTGTATCCCCCCTGATGATCCTTGCCTTTATTCCCAAAGGAGGAAGAACACAAGCGTAAAACAAACTAGATCGCATCAAATCCGACATCAACTTAAACAAATTCCCAACAATCTCATTGCGAGCTTGAGAGGCTCCAGGTGTCACTTGCCTTTGCCACTCCGAGAGTTTTAAATACGCAGCTGAGGCATCGCCAGGAGATATCGCTCCAAGTTTGATTTGCTTAATTAGTGCATGGTGGCTTGACAGCAGCCACATGGCCTATGGCCCCTCGCCACATTGTACAGGTATACAGCTGGACTTTGTCTCTGGCTGCGATTTGGGTCTTGATTTTTTTAGGGTGATTTGGGTCTTGATTAGTTTAACCTGACCCCGTACAGTACAGTGGTGCCTTTGCTAATGTGGCATTTGGTGGCTGATTTTGTTAATAGATGAGTGGGCTTACTGCCACACAAAAAGACTTGGCACACCATGCACAAATCATGTGCAAAGAGATGTTCTTTGCACACCTATACAACGCCCCTAGTGTCCACTGTCCACACAATTTAAAGCCGGCAGATGGCTAATAGCCATGCATACATTTTTGGGAATTAACATTCAACTTAGGGAAAGAACTGCAATTTTTTGACAAATATACACACCATCATTTGCTAAACCGAGAAAATAAACTAAACATCAAATATATGGAAAACTGAACATGATATTACTCTCTTTATTTCAATGTATCTATCCTTGTCCTATCATACACACAAACTAATTAAGAAGAGCACTAAATTTATAGGAAGTAAGAAAATGACCATGTGTATTCCAGTGAAATAATAATGCAATGATTTAATAATTCTTAATATTAATAGGCATATAGAGTGGAAACAACACAATAAGTATACACTTTATTTTGGTAGTGGCAAATTATTTTAACACGGAGATTACCGATTTTGGCTACATAATAACAAGATGGATAACATATTTAATAAAAAAACTATTTTGCACAAAGAAATATTAATCGTTGTGTTTCATGCAATGGGTGTAAAATTAGTACAAAGTGAAACTTAACCTTCAAACAATAGTGTCTAGCAATATCATGTCTACTGACTGGCAATCCGATGTGAGAAAGACCTCCGCATTAATGTAAATTTGAAATAACATAAATATCTCAATGTTCAAATCCTCCACGTTTCGGTAAATTTTCATATAAAACCAATTCGATTTTGTGCCAAATGCAAAACCAAAAATTTAGTGCTTAAATATCTACTTGGGACTATTTTAGAGCACTAAGGCACAATTTTGCCTGCGAAAGAAAAGGTGTCTTTCTTTTTGGAAATTTAAATGCATGTTTACTTGAATTCATACATGCTATTTTTTTTACTATGACATGCTTGATGTTTTTATATTCTAGATGTTATTTTAACAATTGTACTGTCTATCTTAGGCGCTAATGATCAACCATTATCATTTGCATAAACTGGGAGAAAGTATGATACAATTAGTGATTGTCTCTAATATATTACAGAAAGTATGATCAGCTTACAGAATGTATAACTTACCCTTTAAACAATAGTGTCTGCCAACTAATAATAATTATAAGAAACACTAGTTTTGGCTATAGTTTATGCTGAGGACACTCCATGCACAAACCATGTGCAAAGAGATGTTCTTTGCACACCTATACAACGCCCCTAGTGTCCACTGTCCACACAACACAATGTAAAGCTGGCAGATGGCTAGCAGCCCTACATGCATGCATTTTTGGGAATTAATATTCAAGTTAGGGAAAGGACCGCACTTTTTTTGCCACAAATATACACAACATAATTTGGTAAACCGAGAAGGTAAACTAAACATCAAATGTATGGAAAACCAAACATTATATTACTCTCTTTATTTCAATGTATCTATGGTTGTCCTATCATGTACACAAACTAATTAAGAAGAGCACTAAATTTATGGAAAATATAAAAATCACCATGCATATTCCAGTGAAATAATATATGAGAATGTTAAAAAACTGACGTCAGATTTTTAAACATGGCAAATCAAACATTTTTTTATGCAACGTTCGATTTGCCCTGCTTAAAAATCTGACGCCAGATCTTTAGTTAAATCCATAATATAATACAACGATTTAACATTCTTATCATTAATAGGCGTATATAGTGGAAACAACACAATTACTACACTCTTCACCTCGTTTGGTAAATTATTTTAACGAGCATGGTTGGTTTGATGCCAAAAATTGGCATGCAAACGTTTGGCAAATGTCAAATATTGGCTAGTGCTTGGTTGGTTACCAATTTTACTTGCCAGCCTCACAAGAAGTTGCCAATTTTTGGCAACTTTTGATATTGCCAATGCCAAATGTTGGCATCAAACCAATTAGCCTCATATGTTACCAAATTTGGCTAAACAAGAGCATAATGGATAACATATTTCATAATAAAACAAATTTTTTGCACAAACAAATACTAATTGTTGTGTTTCACGCAATGGTTGTAAAATTAGTACAAAGTGGAACTTACCCTTCAAACAATAGTGTGTAACAATATCATGTCTACTGACTGGTAATCCACTGTAAAAAAAGACCTGCACGTTAATGTAAATTTGAAATGATTTAAACATCTCAATGTTCAAATCCTCCGTGTTTCTGTAAATCTTCATATAAACCCAATTTGTTTTCGTGCCAAGTGCAAAACCAACAAAATTAGTGCTTAAATATCTACTTGGGAGTATTATGGAGCACCAAGGCATTTTTTTTGCCTGGGAAAGAAAAGGGGGTCTTTCTTCTTGAAAATTTACATGCACGTTTACTTGAATTCATAAGTACTTAACCTTTTTATATTCTACATGTTTTTTACAGTATTACTGTCTATCTTAGGCATGGGTCCGCCCCGAAGCTAATTTTCACACTTGTCTAATGATCAACCATTACCATTTGCATAAACTGGTTAAGTAATGCGGATTATTCTCTAATATATTTACACATGACAACAGAAAGTATGAGCAGCAACATGATTAGACTTAGCCCTGCATATATGATTAAAGGCAATCACTTTAGTCTTTTCTAGCGCACATATCAAAGTAGGAGTATATGCTAACTCTAGATAGTAGACACGTTTTGTTAGCTCTTGTAGAAAGGGACAAATTTTGAAACTGTGGGTGGAATAGTTCTACTTTATAATGCATTAGTATTTGAAAATTAATATCTGCACTATATACATTCTACTCCTACCATGCACAATTATAGAAAAATATTGAACACTTAATTTGTACTATCTTATAGAACTCATATTCATATGCCAAAATAGGTCATTATTTGTGTCAGTGCCGTTGAAGCATAATCGTGATTACCCGCAAAAAAGAAGAAGCATAATCGTAACTTGTTGTACACATGGAAGAGCAATGTTCAGTGTTCTTGATCTCGCAAAAATAAAAAATGGAAAAAAAGGGAAACGCTCAGTGTTCTTGCACTCCAGCTACAGTTTAGTGACTTAGTCTATGTTCGTCCCTACTATCACAAAGGTGTCCTTTAACACCAAAAGATGCAGCTAGCATTCAGCAATGCGGTCTAAAAAGGAGATCAGTCTCTTTCACTTTGCACCAGATCGCTCAGGAACCGCTAGTTTGATTAGCTCGACCGATTGATCCCTAATTCTCTACCCAGACTAGAAGCAACCACACAAGAGAAGCCAGATCGACCCCACCACACCACAGTGCTTATATATGGATACATAATTCCTATGCAGTACTGCACCGTTGTTCCGTTGTTGGACAGTCGAAGAAAGCGCGAGAACATTCTCGATCGATCGACGTGCACAACAATTGAGAAGAAAGATCTGGATCCACTGGCGAGGCGATCAATCTTCTCACCTCACGCACAGTCGCAGCCAGATTAGTTAACTATAAGCACACTGTTTGTTTGTTTGTTTGTTTGTTTATGGATGTTGGAACGCTGCTTGTGGTGATGCTGGATTGGTGATCATATGTGAGCTTCTGCTTTGGTTGGTGAAGGGTTAGTGTTACTGTTGCACGGATGGCTGCATAAACATATGCGTGAGAGGGACGAAATGCAAGCATGCGTCGTCCGCAGGCATAGCTTAGCTGATGCTACGTGCTCCTAGTACTGTTTGTTGCTAGGCCGGTGGTCTAAAAGTCTAGTTTAATTGGAGAGTGTTTTGTGCATGGTTGATGCTACTAGAAGGAATTTTTTGTTATGAAATCAGGCATGGTTTTCTCTCCCGTGCTATATTGGCTCCCTCTGGGTATATAGAGAACACGACGCGTGTTCATTTATGCGCAGGTCATTTTTATGTATTTGTTCTGTATTAGTTTCTTTTGAGGAATGTTTGTATTAATCTGTACTCCCTCCGTCTCATAATACATGACCATTTTTTACGCTAATATGGTGTAAAAAGCTCTTATATTATACTCCCTCCTTCCCACAATATAAGATGTTTTTATAAGTTATGTTAGCTTATAAAAACGTCTTATAGAGTACTAGCTAACAATACAAAAGACACATTGTATTTGTATACATGACCTGCTCTGTTGTCGCTACTCTGGTGTTCATTTCTTCGGTGACAGTTGGTAACAACGTCTTATATTAAGAAAAATACTTGGGTGGGTGATCAGGCCCGTCAGGCACACAGTGTGTTTTTCGGGCACACGTTACGGGACCAGATCCTCTACCGTGCCCGAAGGCACGTCAGAGATGCCGTGCCTTCTTGCTTTCCAGCAAAACAAGCGCACTGAGCCTGTAGCCTACGAGCAGAACGGCCCAACCTAATGGCCTGCTGTTTTTTTTTTTTGCGATCTCAAACACTTGTATTACTCATTCACATTATGAATACAATCCTCAACAACTATCTCCAAAACTTCAGGAGGACCTGACCCTAACCAAGTCATAGTTCTATTATTAGAACGACCAAAAGACGCTAGCTTATCACTCGCTTTATTCTGTGAACGAGCAATATGAGTAATACAAGCTTGATGAAGGTTTATTAAACTCCTAATCTCATTAACCACCGACGAATAAAGTGAACGATCAACTTCACCGCCTGTGATCATAGAAACTGCAACAGAGGAGTCCATCTCAACGTGAATCGATAATGAAGTTCGTTGAACCGCCGAAGATAGCCCCTCCAAGCACGCATATAGTTCGGCCTCCAATTCGTCTCTGCAGAATTGTAGTGTCCTGCAAGGGGAGAAGATTATTTTGCCAAACTCATCCCTCAAGATCATGCCAGCACCCGCATTATCACATGCCACAAAGGCTCCATCTGTGTTTAGTTTAACCCATCCGTGCTTAGGCTTCTCCCATCCAGGCCGATCTACCGTGTGAATATCACTTTGGCCCCTTTTCTCCATTGTATAATATGTCTTCCCTTTCACTGGATCGGCACCACTGTCAATTTTGATGGCCATAAGAGAGGAAAGGTAGCTCTGCAGATATCTTACGGATGCCTCCATCTGCGGTGCCGGTTTAAAGTGCACCACTTCATTGCGAATATACCAAGCTCTTTAGAACACAAGCAGAATCATACACCGTTCCATCTCACTTCTAGGGGCTAACAGTTGCAAGAGCCACTCCTTCCCACAGTTGGTAATTGTCTGAAGCCGGGGTAAGCTCCAGATTTTTGCCATACTCAAATAAAGATCTCGTCCTAGTTGACATCTCAAGAACGGATGAAAATTGTCCTCTGTATCTACTCCACAGACTGGACAAATACTCGTGGTCTCCAAGCCAATCTTATGCTTATTCTTCCACGTTGGCAACCCATCAGTCGCAACTCTCCAAGCAAAATTTGCCACCGTTGGCGGCACGCCACACTTCCATATGAAATTCCAACATTGCCTCGCACCGGAAGGCATCGAACTAGAGGACACTGCACTGGATCTGCGCCTCGTCGAACGCCAATTGGTACGCGCTTTTCACGCAGAAGACCCCAACTTATCTGGCCCCATGCAATGACATCTTCGCTTTGCTGGGTGAAACTCTGATCTTTAAGATCTCAGCCACATCAGCTTGCATGAAATATTGGTTCAGGACTTGAGCTTTCCAGGAGCCGTTCTCATTCAGCAGGTCAGAAACATATCTGATGCGACACACCCCCTGCCTTGTGATTGGTTTATACGAGTAGGGGCGTGGAATCCAGTTATCCCGCCACACCCGGATACTTCTCCCGTTGCCTATTCTCCAAATTAAACCCTTTTTCAAGAGCTCCAAACCATGACTAATGGCCGACCAGGACGATGATGCATTACCAGAAAACACCGTATCTTCCAACTTCCCAGCCGGGTAGTATTTAGCTTTGAGTAAACGAGCACACAAGCTATCCGGCCTTGTGATAAATCTCCATGCCTGACGAGCTAGTAGGGCTTGGTTAAATAGGCGAAAATCTCGGAAACCAATCCCACCTCTTTCCTTTGGCTGCATAAGATGATCCCACCCCTTCCAATGAACTTTCCTCTTCCCCTTCTCCGAGCCCCAATAGAAGTTCCTCACCATTCTTGTTAGATCGTTACACACCGAAAACGGTAGCTTGAAGACACCCATTATATACGTGGGTAAAGCTTGTGCGACCGACTTGATAAGCACCTCTCTACCAGGTTGAGCCAAAAAACCATCTCCCCACTGGACAAGTCTCTTGGTAAGGCTTGTTTGCAAGTTTTGAAATTTGCCTTTCGACATTCGTCCTTCCGACGTGGGAAGACCCAAGTACTTCTCCACAAAAACCAGACTTGTGACGTTTAGAACGTCTCTTACATGCTCTTGATTCGTAACCGGACACGCCTCGCCAAAAAATATCGAACACTTCTCATAGTTCAAACTGTGTCCCGTGGTCGTGCTGTATAGATCCAAGGCTGCTTTTACCTTCTCCGCCTGGTCCCTCGAAGCCTGGAAAAACAGCATGGTATTATCTGCAAAAAGCAAGTGGGATATGCCCGGAGCTCTCCTGCAAATTTTTACTGGAGCAATATCGCCAACTTGCACTTTATTCTTCAGAATAGCTGAAAGTCCATCTGCCACAAATAAGAATAAGAACGGAGAGAGTGGGTCTCCTTGCCGTAGCCCGCGCGACGGTGCAAATGAATCCAGGAGAGTTCCATTCAATTTTACCGAATACCTCACCGATGTGACACACGCCATTATCCATTCAATCCATCGATGGGAGAACCCTAACCATTGCATCACCTGCTTCAAGAAATCCCAATCCACTCTATCATAAGCCTTGGACAAATCCAACTTATACGCACAAAAACTCCTTGAAGGATCCTTCTCTTGTTTAATATAATGTAAACATTCAAAGGCAACCAACGCATTGTCTGTAATCATCCTGCCTGGTATAAATGCACTTTGTTCAACCGATATTATATCATCCAACAAGGGTCTTAATCTGTTAACCAGGCATTTGGAGATTATCTTATATGTGACGTTACAAAGACTTATAGGCCTATAGTCCGCCATCTTTGAGGGGTTAGCTTTTTTTGGGATAAGCACAATGGAGGTATCATTAGCACCCTCAGGCATGACCCCCGTACTGAAAAAATCCCGGACTGCAGCCATCACACCCTCCTTCACCGTACTCCAGTTCCGTTGGAAGAAACGAGCGGGAAACCCGTCCGGGCCAGGTGCCTTCAACGACCCAATCTGGAACAAGGCATCAGATATCTCCTTATCAGTAAACGGTGCACACAACCTGTCATTATCAGCCGGTGTGTTCACTTGTTCAAACAAGTTTACTACTTCGGATGCCCTCAAGTTACTGTCCGCAGCAAAAATATTTTGGAAATACTCATTAGCAATCTGGCTCATTTCTGTAAACTCCGTATGCACTATTCCAATGCTGTCCGTTAACTCCCTGATCTTATTCTTCCTCGCCCTCCAAACTGCCTTACTATGAAAATATTTTGTGTTCCGATCTCCTTCCTTAAGCCAGGCAATTCTCGATCTTTGCATCCACATCATCTCTTCTTGATACAACAGCTCATTCATTTTATCCGCCACTCTCCTTATATCTTCCCTGTCCGCATTTATATTCATAAGCTCCTCCAGTTGGCTTCTCGACTTAGCCAGTTCCCGAGTCATATTGCCAAATTTCTTGCTCCATGATCGTAAAGCAGTCATTGTTTTAGACAGAGCTTACTTCAATTGCGGAAGATTGTGAATCTCCCCTACCGCAGCCCACGCATCTTCCACCACCTTTGGCAATGCCGCGTCCCTCTCCCAAAAAACCTCATACCTCCTGCACTTCTCCTTCACCGGTCCCTGGTCCGTTTCACCTTTGAGAAATAAAACGAGGTGATCTGAGCATGGGGACGGTATGTGCTCCACCGTAGCAAAGGCGAACAGATTACGCCAATCGTTTGTAGCTACCGCGCGGTCCAACCTCACCTTGACATTAGCCGACCTCGCTCTTTTATTATCATATGTGAAAGGCAACCCCGTGAAACCTAGATCAACAAGGTCACACACCTCCAAGGTATCCCTGAAGGCTATCATCTGTGCTTCCGCCCTTGGCGTGACCGATAAATGCTCAAAATCCCACATGGCTTCATTGAAGTCCCCTATAACCAACCATGGCAGATTATTAGCAACTTTCAGGTTGCGTAACTTAGTCCACATTAGGTGTCTGTTTTCCACCCGTGGCTCCCCATACACGAAAGTAGCTCTCCACTCCGGAGCATCTTCTCGAGCTCTGATAACGATGTCAATAAATCTGTCATCCTTGTCCAAAACATCCACAACACAATCTTCCCTCCAATAAAGCGCCAAACCACCACTTAATCCATTACTATCCACCCCACAAAAGCCCTTCAGACCAAGTTTAGATCGGAACCGTTTCATCTTCTCTCCCTTTTGCCTTGTTTCACACAAAAAGACCAACATGGGGGAACACGACTTACACAACGTCGCTAGATCACGAACTGTCCGGGTGTTCCCCCCTCCCCGGCAGTTCCAACTGAGGCAATTCATTAGGCCCGGCGGTCCTCCTCGCCGGAGGTCGCCTGCGTAGACGTGTCCATATCAACTCCCTCGCTCTCCTCCACCCCGGCCTCTCCTTGCTTCCTTCGCTTCACTATGGGGTTCTTACCCGGTGTGTCTCTAGGATCCGACCGGCTTCCCGAACTGATCGACTCCCCGTACTACAGACGCAGCACCGCATCAGCTACCTTTCCTCCCAAATTTTGCCCGCCCGGATCACGCACATTTGCCACCCCATCATCATCCACTAACCTCTTCCTTGTTGTACGCTCCTCAGCTGATTTCATCATCTTGAACTGCATGATATCCATCCCCACTTGCAGCTCCAAACCCCCCTCTCGTTGCATCTCCACATTGTCACTCTCCTCCGAAACTTCAGCTCTACCTCCCCTGGATCCCCCTCCTCTGCCTCCTCTTCTTCCTCCCCGACCCCCCCCCCCCTATCGGGCCAGCGCCTCCTCTACCTCCATCACTCCCTCCACCTCTACCTCCTCGACCACCAGAACCCACGGGTTCACTGACCCAATGCAGCCACTCTCCCCATTCGCACAGTGTAGTATCATGTACACCATCTCCACATTCCTCCACAACATGTCCCATACGCCCACAGAAAAAACAGAAATCTGGGAGTTTTTCATAGAACACCGAATACCTCTTCCTTTCCTTCAAGGTGATATGCACAAACCTTACTAATGGTTTAGTAACATTAACAAACACCCGAACTCTCAAGAAATTTGATGGGTTGATCCTTCCTTCATTCACTGTGACTGTAAAGGGAGGTTCTCTCACCTTCTTTGCTACTTTTTCAGCCAACTCCTTCTTCCTCGTCAACCCGTCCGGCAATCCTTTTATTCTTGCCCATAGGGGATACATGTTTAGCTCATATTCTTCAACATCCGAAAAACCATCATATTCAACTAACACCACTGGATCTCTCCTGAACTTCCATGGTCCCCCTTCCATCACACGCTTCCAGTCCCCAAGCAATGACATTGAGCCAAGAACAAGTTGGGGCCCTTAATGTTGAAAGTCACCCCCTGCGCACAAGCCCACGCGTTCCTCATGGAGTTTAACAGCGAGGCATGGCTAAACGGCCGAAGAGTATGAACCCTAAAAAAGCGCCATCCAACGCACGTCCTTGATCAAGTCCTTAAACTCCCCAGAAAGATCCAAATCTTCTTCTTCCTCCCCTTGCAATTTGAGGTTCTCAAACGTGTCCTCTAGATCGTGGCCCTGCTCATACTGATCCCAATCTTCATCCTCGCCGCCCTTCTCTACGTCCGCCACCTTCACGCCGATCGTACTCTCATCCACATCATCTCCCTTCATCATCCCAACGCCCGGACCAAGCCCGGTACCCGCCGCTAGTTCTACTGCCCTAGCCGCCTCTAGATCTTCAACCCTAGCCGCCCCTACTTCCTGTCTCTCCATCCCACCCCGCACCTCCTGGCCACACGAGTTCTTCATGCAGTCGTCGGAGGCGAGTCCCGACACTTCCTCGGTGTCCTTCGCTCGAGCCCCCGTCGTCAGGCGATGATTTCCACGTCGATCTTGGTGTACTTCGGCGCCGCCGCCGAAGGAGGAGTTGGACCCTAGGGAAACCCTAGGGGAAAAAGGTGCCCCAATTTTGCATGTATGGCCTGCTGTTTTGATTGGTTTTTCTGTTTATTTCCAGCAGCTTGACAACGTTTGTCTAGAAAAACAGCTTGAGAACGGGAGCATCACACGGTAGTTGAATAGCAAAGCAAGATTTTTTATGCGGAAAACATCCAACCTTTTTTTCGAAAAAATCAGATCTATTACAAAAGTTCATCGAAAGTATAAATCATCTCAAATATAATAAAAATTACATCGAGATTCCGAAATCGTCGAACGACAACTATTCATCATTTGTCGTATAAGGAATATTTTTTGCGAGAATTTTCTTAATTTATTCATCAACTGTCAAGGTAGAATAAAGAAAACAAGAAGTAAAAAATGCATCCAAGTCCGTAGAGACCTAGCAGTGACTACAAACACTAAAGCGAGCCGTAGTCGTTGTGCTAAAAGCATCTCCAACAACCGCGCTAAATAAGCGAAGCGCCGCAAATTTATGTTTTTTAGCTCGCGCACAATCGATATCCGGGCTCCAGCGGACGCGCAATAAGCACGCGCGGCATATAGAGTTCAGCACGCGGTCCGAATCGCCATCGTGCGCTGTTTTTTTGGTCCTCGTGGCTGCTTTTTTAGCGCACAACGCGTTGGGCGACTGTCGGAGATGTTCTAAGGCTTCATAAGACCAGCGCATAAGAACAACAATCGCCACTGTTGAAGAGAGACATATATCGGAAGGATCCAACCTGTACGAGCATCTACAAGAGACTGAGCTAGCATGGCATCTTGAGATTGTACGAAGTCACCACAGGCATAGCATCTCGATTTAATTTATCAACTTTTATAATAGATTTGATCTTTCCGGAAAAAAATAGGTTGGAAGTTTCCCGCAGAAAAAGAAATATTGCTTTGCTATTCAAAACGAACGTGTTTTTTAGACAATCAAAACAAACGTGTGATCCTTCCGTTTCCAAGCTTTTTTTTAGCCAAACGTTGTTAAGCTGCTGAAAATAAACAATCAAAATAGCAAGCCCATTAGCTCGGCCGTTCTGCTCGTAGGCTACAGCCCAGTGCGCTGTTTTCCTGGAGAGCAAGAAGGCACGCCCGCCGCCCCTACCGCTATTTGATTTTGGCAGGCATCACTCTTTCGATTATGGGAAGGTTCTAGAACTTTCACAAACCGTTTTTCTTTTCTTTTTATGTATTTTTATTTTCTACTCCCTCCGTCCCAAAATAAGTGTCTCAACTTTGTACTAGCTCTAATACAAATTTGTACTAAGCTTAAGACACTTATTTTGAGACGGAGGGATACTTCGCAAACATTTTTTAAAATTCATGGACACTTTTTTTTCATCAAATTAAAAATATGTTCATTTACTTAAAAAAGTTCAAAAATTGCTCATTGAATTTAATTTGCTTTCATAAAATTCGGAATTTTAATAGAATTCAAATTTGTTCTTCAAATAAAAAGTCATCAATATTCAAATATGTTCAACATAGATTAAAAATGTTTGCGATTTTTTTAATTACATGGGAAAGTAAATTGAATTTCATAGTACGTTTTAACAATTTGTGAACCTTTTTCAAAATTATGATTATTTTTTGAAATACCAAATTTGAAGGTTAAAAAAAGGAGAGTCCCTGTTGGACGCTCGTTAGCGTCAGAAAATCGACCTTCCGCTGATAGGAGTTGTTTGCGGGCTGGATTCTTCGTGGCCCGCTAAGAAAATTTTCCTGTAAAGTACTTGTGGAACGTTGGGTCTGTTTCCCGCTGGATTCTTCGTGCCTGTTTCGTGTCTGTTTCGGGATGGTTTCTTCGGGGAGGTAGGAATTCGTTTTTTTGGTGACTGTTTGATGGTGCTTGCCAGACGTTGAGACGTACTAGAACTGGTCTCAGTATACGTTGAACTGTTTCTTCAGTAATAGAGTGAAACTTTCTTCAGCAATGTATGTTGAACTGTTTCCTGAGCAATATATGTTGAACTGTTTCCTGAACTTGTTTCTCAAATATAGGTCAAGAAAACTGTTCTCTTGGCAACAAAATTGAAGCCGGAGTACCAAAAAATAATTAATACGACAAAAAATATACCCGGAAAACACAAAGAAAAATAAATGAAGTATGCTAAAAAGAACAAATTAATGTTCAGAGAATACAATAAAATGTATGTATATATATGAAAAAAGTTGAGGAAAAAGCATAGAATACTGAGACAAGAAGTATAAGCAAATACATTGTTCGTGCCACAAAGTAGCGGCAAACAAATGGAACACATGTTCTCAGAAAAGAAAGAAGAAGTTTCACGTATGGCCGGATATTTGTTCGCTCTCTTCTTCCAGTTGAAAAGTATAATCCACTTGAATATATGTGCTCATCCATATCTCCTGCTCTCCCTTTACCTACAACAAATTTAATTATGTTTTTACTTGTTAGAAAAGAACATAATCAAGTGTCAAAAAAATGGGTCAAACAATATGTTTCTTGTAATATGAGGTAAAGTACGTCTATATACCACTAAGACTTGTTCAAATTCCAAGGCAAAAGTACTCCTTGAGATGCATTTGAATATGCGGAATCCCTGATGAATAAAGATAAAATGCATAAGAGAAACTACATGGATAGAAAAAATAGGCTCCAAAAATTTAACAAACTAGAGTGAAGAAAGAAGAACTACATGTAGCTGCAGGAATGATTTCACCGCCGGGAGTTGAATTTTGTTGTCTTTACAGTTGACTACGGAATATAAGAACTTTTCACGAAGAGCTTGCACATCATCCTAAGGGATGAATGCAGAAAAATCATTGTTATAAGCTTTACCAAAATAAAAAAGAAGCGAACGCGTGGAATCGAACCCTTGACCTCAGGAAAGATTCTAGCTAGGCTAGCCAGCCGAACTAACGAGGTGGAGCAGTATAAATGCAGCGCAAACCTTAAAGTACAATGTACAGCGGAAAAATCCTCAAAAATTGCATTCAACATTTTTATGATATACGTTGAACAAAACTTAAAATACAGTGACGTTTTTTGCAAAACATATTGAACAAAAAAATACACAAAATGAGCATTTTATAGTATACATTGAACAAATGTCTTAATATATGATGAGCAAAATTTAAATACACAATAAATTTTTCTAAAAATACTTTGAACAGTTTCATAATCTATGATGAACATTTTGTAATACACGATGAACATTTTTGTAATACATGATGAACATTTTATAATGCAAGGTGAACTATTTCACGGTATACAATGAACATTTTATTAATATGATGAATTTTTGTTATACTTGGTGAACTTTCTATATAATACGCAATAAGAGAATAAGAAAAGAAACAAAAAATAAAAGGGAAACTGAAAATAAAAAAAACGAAAGGAAAAAAGGAACCAAAACATAGAAGAAAAACGAAAGAAAAAAAGGAACCAAAACATAGAAGAAAAACGAAAGAAAAAAAAAACCCGCATGAAACAAGGAAACAGCAGCAAACCAAATCTGTACGTGGGCCGGCCCATGTGGTGACTCCCTTCAGCGAAGGGTCATCCTTTTGACGCCTGCGGGCGTCAAATAGGATCTGCCTAAAAAAAGGGGGTCCAATCCAAACCAGCGCTTCAGGCACTACCGAACGCTCTGGCGCTCATGCGACACTAAGGCGGGCCGCTGACCAAATACAGCTCGGTCGCTCGGTGCGATTGGTTTAGCACCAAACATGTGCATTGGGCAACTAAATCATAGAGTCGTTGTAAAAAACACAGGCAGCTATTTGTTCAGAAAAAACTTCCAGTTTTCTATAGATTAAGAAAATCATAGTTTCAAGAAATTATTGCACGTTTTGAAACAATATACGAATTTGAAAATAAATAAATCCACGAACAAAAAATAAATCTTGAATTTGAGAAAATGTGAATACAGAAAATGTTTGCGAAATTGAAAAATTGTTTGTGAAAATTAAAAACTCTTTGTGAATTCGACAATTGTTGATTAATTTTAAAAATGTCCAAAGATTTCAATAAAGTTAATGAATTAAAATATCAAGGATTTTGAAAAAAAAATCACGCATTTGAAAACATTCATGATTTTGAAAAAGTGCAAGAACTTGAAAAAAGTCCATTAGTTTGAAATTTTTTTGACTTTGGAAAATGGTCATGAAATTATAAAAAGGCCATAAATTCGAACAAAAATTGAATCAATGGAAAATATTTTGAAATGGAAATACTTTCATGAATTTAATAAAAGTTTGCGCATTGGAAAAACATTCGCGGATTTGAAAAGCTCAGGAATGTGAAAAATGTTCACGCATTTAAAAAAGTTCATGGATTTGAAATTTTCATAAATTTGGGAAATGATCATGAACTCAAAAGAAGTTCATGAATTCAAAAATAATTCATGAGTTTTAAAAAGGAGTTTGCGAATTCTAAAACAGCTTACGGGTTTGAAAAATGTTCAATGGAAAAATGTTCTTGAATTCCGAAAAAGTTATAGGTGTGAGCGGATTAGAAATGGAATCGGGAGAAACTGAACCCAAAGAATCAAAGTGAATCTTTCAAAAGATTCCTAAACGAGTGAGGGAAAAAAATACATGAGCCCACCTATTAGAACTAACGAAGAATTATGGTGTGACAGCTGTGTATGAGAACAACTATAACTGGCACCGCCACAGCAAGGGATTTTTGGGCCCCTCGCCTCCCGCCGCAAGGGGGACTTCGCATCTTCAAGAGTTCTACATTCTTTGTCATCGTCTAGTGATTGTTGTATATTGTGAGAATAAATTTACTCTCGTTCTTTTGGTGGTACCATGAAGTTAGATAGTTTTCTGTCCTTGCACAGTTTATGTTGGTGTGTCAAACTCTTTTGTTGGTTGATTTTGTGTGGAGTTGAAATATTTTATCGACACCATGGTGAAGATATTGTGATCCGACGACCTACATTTCTAGGGGACCATACTCGGTCCAAATACGTTCATCAATAAAGGCTTCCCATCTTTTTGGCTGGGCGAATCAAAGGGCTTTCAATAACTATTATTGGTAATGTTTGTGTGGGTGAAAGACTGACAACATGTTGCTCCAGTCCAATTGCAGCCTCTTTATCAAAGTCTTTGAAGTATTTATTCTAGCAAATATTAATACAAAAAAGTAGGTGTTTCCAAGAAATTACGTTGTAATTCTTAGTCATAGGAGTTACCTTATATTTCAAATCAGTGTACCCGTAAACGTTATGAGTATGAAAAAATTAGAAGTGTTTCTGAAATAACTATAAGTGGCACTATAACCGCTAAATAGCGTTTGTAGCCACAACGAATGTGGCGCCTGAAAGTGCGTTAAGTCGACTACAGGGGGGTGAATAGGCGATTTTTATGAATTCTTCGTTGAGGAATTTCAGGGTGAGGAAATTCCTTAGCGAAGAACTACTTGCAGCAGAATAAGTACTCAGATGCAGTCATAACATAACATAAGCATAGACATCATGATGAAATGAAAACAAACACAGAGTACAGAAAGCGTAAGCACAGGATAAACAGGATGAAGACAAACAGACTGAAGAAATTGGACTGAGGAAATTGAGAAAGTCTTCAGTCAGAGTCTTCAAACAGATATGAACAAGCACACAACACAGTAAAGAGGAAATGGAAGGGTTGAGGAAATAGAACTAGTAGGCTTGGTGAAGACAGTGATTTGGTAGACTAGTTCCAACTGTTGTGACAGTTGTACATCTAGTTGGAGCGGCTAGGTATTTAAACCTGAAGACACACAGTCCTCACCGTATTCTCCTTGAGCTAAGGTCACACAGACTTCGCCCAGTCACTCATGGTAAGTCTTTAGGTGACTTCCAAACCTTCACAAACTCGGTCACTCGGCGATCCACAATTTCCTGTAGGATGCTCTAGACCATGATGCCTAACCCTTTGGAAGATGCACAGTCTTCAAAGCTAACAAGCGTCGGATCCACACAGGAACAATTTCTTCAGTGATGCTCAATCACTTTGGGTTTGTAGGTGTTTAGGTTTGTGTTTTCTTCACTTGTTGATTTTCGCTCAAAGTCTTCGGAGGATGGGACGCTCTCAATGACAAGTGTCAGTTTCTCTCGGAGCAGCCAACCAACTAGTGGTTGTAGGGGGCGGCTATTTATAGCCTAGGGAGCAACCCAACATGATAAGACATAAATGCCCTTCAATGATATGACCGTTAGGTGGGTAGATATTTTGGGACAACTGGCGCGTAGCACAACAATGGTCGGAAATTTGAGGCTCAAATTCCTCAGGGCTATCATGTTCCTCACTTGTAGGCAATCCGCACTGGCGAATTCCTATCTCCTCAGTTAGAACAAATTCCTCAGATACCAGAAGAACTTCGTCTCTGTCATTGAAGAAATTGACTGAACTTTATAAGATTTCCAATGGCTTCACTCGAAAGGATTGGTAGGTGTAGGATTTTGAGATGAGCATCACTTGGAAACTTTTCCTTAGTTTTTCCTCGACCCACTTTAACAATACGCTATTTCCTATGACTCAAGAAAGAGAAAATGAAACTACGAAAACAAAAGTCTTCACACTTCATGTTCCTCGCATGAATATCAAGTCTTCATGGTCACACCAATTTCTTCACTTTCAAAGTCTTCAGAAATCCAAAGTCTTCAGTCGAAGACATTCATTTTTAGGGGTCGATTTTCTCTGTAATTATCAAAGTCCTCATAGACTTATAGACCTGTGTACACTCACAAACACATCAGTCCCTTAACCTATAAGTCTTCAATACACCAAAATCACTAAGGGGCACTAGATGCACTTACAATCTCCCCCTTTTTTGGTGATTGATGATAATATAGTTTAAGTTTTCAACGGGGATAAACATATGAAGTGTAAATATTGATATTGAGAAATTTGATAGCAAGATATAGAAGAACTCCGCCTGAAGATGTGCATATGTGAGGAATTTGCTTTTGAAGCAATGCACACTTGAAGAGTGGAATCATGGAGATCCCCCTATATCTTGTAATTCATACACGCATTTAACATATGATATGAAGAATTTGAAATGCATGATGAAATATGGTGACTGATATAATTCAGCATGCGTTCATTAACATAACTGAGGAAATAGCATGCAGAAAAACAAAGCAGAAGTATCAGACCACTATCGGGTTTAAGTTTACAACTCGATCCAACAAAGTCTTCAGAAAAACGAGAGTTGTAACTTAGAAAAAAACCGCCCATATATAGAGACCCGCTTGAAGACTAACTCAAATTTCTCCCCCTTTGTCATCGAATGGCCAAAAGGGATGAAAAATGAGGACTAACGCCCCTGAAGAATGTCACGAAGACGATGGAGGAGCGCCAACAATGTTGGGGTCGGTTGTTGAAGTAGGGCCTGCCGCAGTGTCGTCCAAATCTTCATGCTCATCTGTCTCACGGGATGAAGAATATGAGCTGGCCACCAAGGAAGAAACTTTGACTTTCTTGAACTTCGTTGCCAGTGGCTGAGACCAGTCAAAGTCTTGCTTGAAGCCCATCTGCTTGAGATCTTCTTCACCATAAAGATGAGACAGAATAGCCCAGGTGCGATTGAATACCTCATGGGGGTAGTAGTGGTTCTTCTTCACTGAATTGTGCGTGGCAGTCATGTTGTGAAGAATTGAACCAAACTGACGCTTAACCCATTTGTGGTTGTGATCGACCTTCTGGTGAAGAATGAGGAGAAGCTCACGATCAGTCATCACCCTTGGAGTTGTGCCTTGAGGATTTTGCTTTGAGGAATTGGTGGCAGAGTCATGAGTGACAGAGTCATCATTGGTGGAGTAAGATGCAGCTTTGCGGAACTGACCATCCAATGGATGAATGCCTTCATTAATAATAGCAGTAGCCTTGCCCTTTTCATCAGCTGAGGAAAATGTCCATTTGAGGACTTCAATGGGGCGCAAGTAGCTGCCATGGTTGAGTTTGTCAGCCTTGTAATTGATTGAAGACCTTGATCTGAGGAATCTCATAATCCAGGGAGCGTAAGGCTTCAATTCAAAAGGGGACAATGCAACATTGGCCAGAGTCCTCATGAAGAAATCATGGTAGTTGACAGGAACGCCATGAATGATGTTGAACAGTAGATTCTTCATGATGCCAACAACCACTTCTTCATTCGAGTCGTGGACCTTGATTGGACTCAATGTCTTGGTCAGAATGCAATAGACAGTCCGTGGCACATATAACAATTCCTTCACGAGGAATTTGGTCCTTGGGGCTTGACCGGGCTTAAGTGGCTTCATCAACACTTGCATATAGTGATCAGTGAGTTCAGGTTCATGATATATACAACTAGCACCTTCAAGGGGAGGACTGACAGGCAGGGCATGAAGAAATTCAGAGGCCGGTGCTTTGAAGTGAGTGTTTTCTGTCATCCAGTCCGGCACCCAAGAGTTCACATCTTCAGCATTTCCTGTGATGTGCAGCGTTGCATAGAATTGAAGAATTAGCTCTTCATTCCAATCAAACATATCAGTGCAGAAGTTGAGCAATCCAGCGTCGTGAAGAACGCTGAGGACTGGTGTGAAGCAAGGCAGCGATTCCATGTCCACATGAGGAATATGCTCATGGTCAAACACTTTGTCCTTATCAAAAAGCAATAAAGAATAGAAGTTTGCTTGGCTGGCGGTCCAGAAACGCTTCCTTCGTAGGCGAGCAGAGTCATATGGGTTGAAATCTGTGAAGAACACATGCTCGTGGAAGAAGTCATCAACCTTGAAGTTTTACTTCTTAGAGAAGGGATTCTTCGGCTTGGGCTAAGGAGAATCAGTCAAAGTCATCAAAGGCTCAGGAGTCACATTCTCAGGAACCACAGGCTGCAGAATTTCAGTTTCTGCTTCAGTTGCAGCTTGGGTCATCTTTTCTTCATCAACATTTACATCAGCACTAGTGGCTGGAATTTCTTCAGGAATGGAAGAAGTGGTGCGAGGTTCGTCAGAGCCCATTTCAACTTTAGTGTGCACTGGGGACTGAGGAATTTGTTGCAGTGGCGTGAACAAAGGAGAGTTGGGGTGCTGACTTTCCCAAAAGTCATCATTCATCACAGGCGTGGTGCTCCCAATGGCCACTTCTTCATCTTCTTCACTTAATTCCTCAACGCATGCCTCTTCAGCTGTGAACTGAGGCATTGGCGATGAAACAACTGGAGTTGAAGGGATATCATCCACTTCAATTTCTTCGTCCAACTGCTCTAAAGAAGCAGCAGAAGGAATGTCTTCATCAGATTCGCTTGGGATCACATACACCGAAAGGAATGATTTCCTTTGATGGCATGCTTGAGACGGGAACAACATCAATGGGATTCTCAAAAGAGCTTGTCAATATCTTCATCTTCTTTGGTGCTGAAGAATGTGATGAAGCAGATGCTTTCCTCTTCTTCACTGCTGCTTGCTCTGCAGCCTTAGTTTTCTTCGCTTCTGATACAGAAGGAAGAACTGGACTTGGTGTTGGTGCAGGAGGAGCAGAGGAAACTAGTTCATTTTCTTCAGGCACAACAGATGCAGTTGGCCTGGTTTGTTCAGTTTCTTCAGGCTTAGCGGTTGATGCCACAGCTGGCCTGGCTTGTTCTTCAGGCGCAACACTAGTGGTTGCCCTAGCATTTTCTGAAAGAAATATGCCCTAGAGGCAATAATAAAGTTATTATTTATTTCCTTATATCATGATAAATGTTTATTATTCATGCTAGAATTGTATTAACCGGAAACATAATACTTGTGTGAATACATAGACAAACAGAGTGTCACTAGTATGCCTCTACTTGACTAGCTCGTTGATCAAAGATAGTTATGTTTCCTAACCATAGACATGAGTTGTCATTTGATTAATGGTATCACATCCTTAGGAGAATGATGTGATTGACTTGACCCATTCCGTTAGCTTAGCACTTGGTCGTTTAGTATTCTGCTATTGCTTTCTTCATGACTTATACATGTTCCTATGACTATGAGATTATGCAACTCCGTTTACGGAGGAACACTTTGTGTTCTACCAAACGTCACAACGAATCGGGTGATTATAAAGGAGCTCTCAGGTGTCTCTCAAGGTACTTGTTGGGTTGGCGTATTTCGAGATTAGGATTTGTCACTCCGATTGTCGGAGAGGTATCTCTGGGCCCACTCGGTAATGCACATCACTATAAGCCTTGCAAGCATTGTAACTAATGAGTTAGTTGCGGGATGATGTATTACGGAATGAGTAAAGAGACTTGCCGGTAACAAGATTGAACTAGGTATTGAGATACCGACGATCGAATCTCGGGCAAGTAACATACCGATGATAAAGGGAACAATGTATGTTGTTATGCGGTTTGACCGATAAAGATCTTCGTAGAATATGTAGGAGCCAATATGAGCATCCAGGTTCCACTGTTGGTTATTGACCGAAGATGTGTCTCGGTCATGTCTACATAGTTCTCGAACCCGTAGGGTCCGCACACTTAAAGTTCGATGACGATTGTATTATGAGTTTTTGTGTTTTGATGTACCGAAGATAGTTAGGAGTCCTGGATGTAATCACGGACATGATGAGGAGTCTCGAAATGGTCGAGACATAAAGATCGATATATTGGACGACTATGTTCGGACACCGGAATGGTTTCGGGGAGTTTCGGACATATACCGGAGTACCGGGGGGTTACCGGAACCCCCGGGAGTTTAATGGGCCAAGATGGGCCTTAGTGGAGAAGAGGAGGGGCGTCTAGGGCTGGCCGCGCACCCCTCCCCTCTAGTCCGAATTGGACAAGGAGGGGGGCGCCTTCCTTCCTCCCCTCCTTCCCTTCCTTTCCCCCTCCTACTCCAACTAGGAAAAGAGGGAGTCCTACTCCCGGTGGGAGTAGGACTCCTCCCTGGCGCGCCCTCCTCCTGGCCGGCGGCCTCCTCCCCCTGATCCTTTATATACAGGGGCAGGGGGCACCTCTAGACACACAAGTTGATCTGTTGATCTATTCCAGCCGTGTGCGGTGCCCCCCTCCACCATATTCCACCTCGGTCATATCGTAGCGGTGCTTAGGCGAAGCCCTGCGTCGGTAGCAACATCATCACCGTCATCACGCCGTCGTACTGACGGAACTCTCCCGTGAAGCTCTACTGGATCGGAGTTCGCGGGTCGTCATCGAGCTGAGCATGTGCTGAACTCGGAGGTGCCGTACGTTCGGTACTTGGATCGGTCGGATCGTGAAGACGTACGACTACATCAACCGCGTTGCGCTAATGCTTCCGCTTTCGGTCTACGAGGGTACGTGGACAACACTCTTCCCTCTCGTTGCTACGCATCACCATGATCCTGTGTGTGCGTAGGAAATTTGTTGAAATTACTACGTTCCCCAACAGTGGCATCCGAGCCAGATTTTATGTGTAGATGTTATATGCACGAGTATAACACAAGTGAGTTGTGGGCTATACAAGTCATACTGCTTACCAGCATGTCATACTTTGGTTCGGCGGTATTGTTGGATGAAGCGGCCCGAGCCGACATTACGCGTACGCTTACGCGAGACTGGTTCTACCGACGTGCTTTGCACATAGGTGGCTGGCGGGTGTCAGTTTCTCCAACTTTAGTTGTACTGAGTGTGGCTACGCCCGGTCCTTGAGAAGGTTAAAATAGCACTAACTTGACGAACTATCGTTGTGGTTTTGATGTGTAGGTAAGAACGGTTCTTGCTCAGCCCGTAGCAACCACGTAAAACTTGCAACAACAAAGTAGAGGACATCTAACTTGTTTTTGCAGGGCATGTTGTGATGTGATATGGTCAAGGCATGATGCTATATTTTATTGTATGAGATGATCATGTTTTTGTAACCGAGTTATCGGCAACTGGCAGGAGCCATATGGTTGTCGCTTTATTGTATGCAATACAATCGCCATGTAATTGCTTTACTTTATCATTAAGCGGTAGCGATAGTCGTAGAAGCAATAGTTGGTGAGACGACTACGATGCTACGATGGAGATCAAGGTGTCGCGCCGATGACGATGGTGATCATGACGGTGCTTCGAAGATGGAGATCACACGCACAAGATGATGATGGCCATATCATATCACTTATATTGATTGCATGTGATGTTTATCTTTTATGCATCTTATTTTGCTTAGATCGACGGTAGCATTATAAGATGATCTCTCACTAAATTTCAAGGTATAAGTGTTCTCCCGAGTATGCACCGCTATGAAAGTTCTTCGTGTTGAGACACCACGTGATGATCGGGTGTGATAGGCTCTACGTTCAAATACAATGGGTGCAAAATAGTTGCACACGCAGAATACTCACGTTAAACTTGACGAGCCTAGCATATGCAGATATGGCCTCGGAACACTGAGACCGAAAGGTCGAGCGTGAATCATATAGTAGATATGATCAACATAGTGATGTTCACCATTGAAAACTACTCCATCTCACGTGATGGTCGGACATGGTTTAGTTGATTTGGATCACGTGATCACTTAGATGATTAGAGAGATGTCTATCTAAGTGGGAGTTCTTAAGTAATATGATTAAATTGAACTTAAGTTTATCATGAACTTAGTACCTGATAGTATTTTGCTTGTCTATGTTGTTGTAGATAGATGGCACGTGTTGTTGTTCCGTTGAATTTTAATGCGTTCCTTGAGAAAGAAAAGTTGAAAGATGATGGTAGCAATTACACGGATTGGGTCCGTAACTTGAGGATTATCCTCATTGCTGCACAGAAGAATTACGTCCTGGAAGCACCGCTAGGTGCCAGACCTGCTGCAGGAGCAACACCAGATGTTATGAACGTCTGGAAGAGCAAAGCTGATGACTACTCGATAATTCAGTGTGCCATGCTTTACGGCTTAGAACCGGGACTTCAACGACGTTTTGAACATCATGGAGCAAATGAGATGTTCCAGGAGTTGAAGTTAATATTTCAAGCAAATGCCCGGATTGAGAGATATGAAGTCTCCAATAAGTTCTACAGCTGCAAGATGGAAGAGAATAGTTCTGTCAGTGAGCATATACTCAGAATGTCTGGGTATAACAATCACTTGATTCAACTGGGAGTTAATCTTCTGGATGATAGCGTCATTGAAAGAATTCTTCAATCACTGCCACCAAGCTATAAGAGCTTTGTGATGAACTATAACATGCAAGGGATGGATAAGACGATTCCCGAGCTCTTCGCAATGCTAAAGGTTGCGGAGGTAGAAATCAAGAAGGAGCATCAAGTGTTGATGGTCAACAAGACCACCAGTTTCAAGAAAAAGGGCAAAGGGAAGAAGAAGGGGAACTTCAAGAAGAACAACAAACAAGTTGCTGCTCAGGAGAAGAAACCCAAGTCTGGACCTAAGCCTGAGACTGAGTGCTTCTACTGCAAATAGACTGGTCACTGGAAGCGGAACTGCCCCAAGTATTTGGCGGATAAGAAGGATGGCAAGGTGAACAAAGGTATATGTGATATACTTGTTATTGATGTGTACCTTAGTAATGCTCGCAGTAGCACTTGGCTATTTGATACTGGTTTTGTTGCTAATATTTGCAACTCAAAACAGGGACTACGGATTAAGCGAAGATTGGCTAAGGACGAGGTGACGATCCACGTGGGAAATGGTTCCAAAGTAGATGTGATTGCGGTCGGCACGCTACCTCTACATCTACCTTCGGAATTAGTTTTAGACCTGAATAATTGTTATTTGGTGCCAACGTTGAGCATGAACATTATATCTGGATCTTGTTTGATGCAAGACGGTTATTCATTTAAATCAGAGAATAATGATTGTTCTATTTATATGAGTAATATCTTTTATGGTCATGCACCCTTGAGGAGTGGTCTATTTATATTAAATCTCGATAATAGTGATACACATATTCATAATATTGAGGCTAAAAGATGCAGAGTTGATAATGATAGTGCAACTAATTTGTGGCACTGCCGTTTAGGTCATATTGGTGTAAAGCGCATGAAGAAACTCCATTCCGATGGACTTTTGGAATCACTTGATTATGAATCACTTGGTACTTGCGAACCATGCCTCATGGGAAAGATGACTAAAACGCCGTTCTCCGAAACAATGGAGCGAGCAACACATTTGTTAGAAATCATACATACAGATGTATGTGGTCCGATGAATGTTGAGGCTCGCAGCGGGTATCGTTATTTTCTCACCTTCACAGATGATTTAAGCAGATATGGGTATATCTATGATAACCCACAAGTATAGGGGATCGCAACAGTTTTCAATAAGTAAGAGTGTTGAACCCAACGAGGAGCTAAAGGTAGAACAAATATTCCCTCAAGTTCTATCGACCACCGATACAACTCTACGCACGCTTGACGTTCGCTTTACCTAGAACAAGTATGAAACTAGAAGTACTTTGTAGGTGTTTTTGGATAAGCTTGCACGAATATAAAGAGCACGAGAATAAAAACTAGGGGCTGTTGTAAGTAAAGAAGCAACTAAAGTAAATATGGCGAGTGTGGAAAAGTGGTGGTAGGAGTTGTGGAATTGTCCCTAAGCAATTGACTATGTTACTAGACCGGTAATCACTATTGCAATTCTATTTGAGGGAGAGGCATAAGCTAACATACTTTCTCTACTTGGATCATATGCACTTATGATTGGAACTCTAGCAAGCATCCGCAACTACTAAAGATTCATTAAGGTAAAACCCAACCATAGCATTAAAGTATCAAGTCCCATTTATCCCATACGCAAACAACCTACTTACGGGGTCTGTGCTTCATCACACCACGCCACCCACCATAAGCAAATCATAAACATATTGCAAACCCTACAGCTGGAATCCTCACGCTATGCCGACACGGAGGGCACAATAGGACAGCACCAATAATAAAACATGCAATTCAAACCAATCATAGCAACTCATCAATCACCGATAGGACAACGAAAATCTACTCAGACATCATAGGATGGCAACACATCATCGGAAAATAATATGAAGCATAAAGCACCATGTTCAAGTAGAGGGTACATCGGGTTGCGGGAGAGTGGACCGCTGTAGATAGAGGGGGGAAGGTGATGGAGATGTTGGCGAAGATGACGGTGGTGTCGGTGAAGATCGCGGTGATGATGATGGTCCCAGCAGCGCCCGCGCCATCGAAGCAAGGGGAGAGAGGCCCCTTCTTCTTCTTCTTCCTTGACCTTCTCCCTAGATGGGAGAAGGGTTTCCTCTGGTCCTTGGCTCCCATGGCTCGGGAGGGCGAGAGCCCTCCGAGATTGGATCTATCTCTGCTTCTGCGTTCTGCTCGCCTGTTTCACCGTTTCGTGTATATATGGAGATCCGTAACTCTGATTGGCCTGAAACCTTCACCGTGATTTTTTCCCGAATATTAGATTTCTTGCAGCAAAAGAAGAGCGTCAACCGCCTTACGGTGGGCTCACGAGGGTAGGGGCGCGCCCTAGGGGGGGGGCGCCCCCCTTCCTCGTGACCACCTCGGGCACTGGTTCGCGTTGATTTTCCTTCCAAATTTTCCATATTTTCCAAAAATAAGCTCCGCTCGTTTTTATCCTGTTTGGACTCGCTGATATGGATATTCTGCAAAACCAAAACATGCAAATGCATGGAACTGCACTGGGCAATCGGATCAATATGTTAGTCCCAAAAATAGTATAAAAGTTGCCAAAAGTATATGGAAGTTGTAGAATATTGGCATGGAACAATAAAAATTATAGATACGACGGAGACGATTAGCATCCCCAAGCTTAATTCCTGCTCGTCCTCGAGTAGGTAAATGATAAAAAGATAATTTTTGATGTGGAATGCTACCTAGCATAATCTTGATCATATGTCTAATCATGGCATGAATATTAAGACACGAGTGATTCAAAGCAATAGTCTATCATTTGACATAAAACAATAATACTTCAAGCATACCAACCAAGCAATTATGTCTTATTGAAATAACATAGCCAAATAAAGCTCATCCCTACAAAATCATATAGTCCTGCTATGTCCGCTCTTCACCACACGAAACATTCACATCATGCACAACCCCGATGACAAGCCAAGCAATTGTTTCATACTTTTGACGTTTCTCAAACCTTTTCAACTTTCACGCAATACATGAGCGTGAGCCATGGACATAGCACTATAGGTGGAATAGAATATGATGATGGGGGTTATGTGGAGAAGACAAAAAATGGAGAAAGTCTCACATCAACGCTGCTAATCAACGGGCTATGGAGATGCCCATCAATTGATGTCAATGTGAGGAGTAGGGATTGCCATGCAACGGATGCACTAGAGCTATAAGTATATGAAAGCTCAAACTAAAACTAAGTGGGTGTGCATCCAACTTGCTTGCTCATGAAGACCTAGGGAATTTGAGGAAGCCCATCGTTGGAATATACAAGCCAAGTTCTATAATGAAAATCCCCACTAGTATATGAAAGTGATAACTCAAGAGACTCTCTATATGAAGAACATGGTGCTGCTTTGAAGCACAAGTGTGGTAAAAGGATAGTAACATTGCCCCTTCTCTCTTTTCCTCTCATTTTTTGGGCCTTCTCTTTTTTTGCCTTTCTATTTTTTTTATTTTTTATTTTTTCGTCCGGAGTCTCATCCCGACTTGTGGGGCAATCATAGTCTCCATCATCCTTTCCTCACTGGGGCAATGCTCTAATAATGATGATCATCAGACTTTTATTTACTTACAACTCAATATTACAACTCGATATCTAGAACAAAGATATGACTCTATATGAATGCCTCCAGCGGTGTACCGGGATGTGCAATGATCTAGCGTAGCAATGACATCAAAAAACGAACAAGCCATGAAAACATCATGCTAGCTATCTTACGATCATGCAAAGCAATATGACAATGAATGCTCAAGTCATGTATATGATGATGATGGAAGTTGCATGGCAATATATCTCGGAATGGCTATGGAAATTCCGTGATAGGTAGGTATGGTGGCTGTTTTGAGGAAGATATAATGAGGCTTATGTGTGACAGAGCGTATCATATCACGGGGTTTGGATGCACCGGCGAAGTTTGCACCAACTCTCGAGGTGAGAAAGGGCAATGCACGGTACCGAAGAGGCTAGCAATGATGGAAGGGTGAGAGTGCGTACAATCCATGGACTCAACATTAGTCATAAAGAACTCGCATACATATTGCAAAAATCTATTAGCCATCAAAAAAAAGTACTGCGCGCATGCTCCTAGGGGGATAGATTGGTAGCAAAAGACCATCGCTCGTCCCCGACCGCCACTCATAAGGAAGGCAATCAATAAACACCTCATGCTCCGACTTTGTTACATAACGGTTCACCATACGTGCATGCTACGGGACTTGCAAACCTCAACACAAGTATTTCTAAATTTCACGATTACTCAACTGGCACGACTCTAATATCACCACCTTTATATCGCAAAACTATTGCAAGGAATCAAACATATCATATTCAGCGATCTACAAGTTTTATGTAGGGTTTTATGACTAACCATGTGAATGACCAGTTCCTGTCATCTCTCTAAATAGATATAAGTGAAGCAAGAGAGTTTAATTATTTCTACAAAAAGATATTCCCGTGCTCTAACAAATATAAGTGAAGCAAAAGAGCATTCTATAAATGACGGTTGTCTATGTAAAGAGAAACATGCAATCCAAACTTCAAATGATATAAGTGAAGCTCATGAAGCATTCTATAAAGCCATACTCAAAAGATATAAGTGAAGTGCAAAGAGCATTCTATAAATCAACCAAGGACCATCTCATACCAGCATGGTGCATAAAAGAAAAGTGAAAACTAAATGCAAAATACACTCCAAGATTTGCACATATCACATGAATAAAACGAATCCGAAAACATACCGATATTTGTTGAAGAAAGAGGGGATGCCTTCCGGGGCATCCCCAAGCTTAGACGCTTGAGTCTCCTTGAATATTTACTTGGGGTGCCTCGGGCATCCCCAATCTTGAGCTCTTGCCTCTCTTCCTTCTTCTCACATCGAAACCTTCTCGATCATCGAACACTTCATCCACACAAAACTTCAACAGAAAACTCGGTAAGATCCGTTAGTATAATAAAGCAAATAACTACTCTAAGCACTGTTGCAAACCAATTCATATTTTGTTATTGCATTGTGTCTACTGTAATATAACTTTTTCATGGCTTAATCCACTGGTATAAATTGATAGTTTCATCAAAACAAGCAAACTATGCATCAAAAACAGAATCTATCTAAAACAGAACAGTCTGTAATAATCTGAACATTCACAATACTTCTGATACTTGAAACATTCTGCCAAAATTAGAAAAATAAACAATTTGAATATCAATACAGTGCAAAAAGAATCAGAACCATTTGACGTTCCAGTAAAAAATTAAAAATCGCACACTACAGCCAAAGTTTCTGTCCTGCACCGCACAAACCAACAAGCATTGTAAACATTCTAAAGGCAAACCTTGGCACATTATTTTTATAATACAATGGAATTGTACAAGGTGATAATTATTTTTATTGAAAAGTTTCTGTAATTAAGATTCACAAAGTTCCCATGGGCATGAACAAAGTTCAAGGACATCCCCCACTTTCACAATGCTCGTCTTTCTCACTTTCACTTTCCTTCTTGAAAAGTTTTGGGTTCCCCTCTTTATTTTTGTTGTTTTTAAACTATATGAAAGCACTCAACAGAAATAAATGACTCTCTAAAACTTCCAGGTTGTCTCCCTGGCAGCGCTTTCTTTAAAGCCATTAAGCTAGGCATATAGTGCTCAAGTAATGGATCCACCCGGATCCCAAGGTATATCAAAGACAATTTTAATTAGCAATGATTTGTAATTTAGTAGTGAGAACAAAGTAACATTTATCATGTAATGACGAAGTCTAACTCTCTTCCTATGCATCGGCATGTCATAAAAGAACAATTCATGCACACCTAGTAAAGGCCAATGCATAGTATAAACAGTTTCTTGCAATTTTATCATGTTGGAAACATAGAGAGGTGGAGATATAGTTCCTCTCTCATAATAATTGCCAGTAGGAGCAGCAAGCACATGCATATTATATCTATCAAAATCATCATGTGCAACGGTAAAAGGCAACCCATCAATATAATCCTTAATAAGAGCAAACTTCTCCGATATAGTATATTCGGGAGAATTCAAAAAGATAATAGGACTATCATGCGTGGGTGCAATAGCAACAATTTCATGTTTGACATAAGGAACTATAGCAAGTTCATCTCCATAAGCATAATTCATATTGGCATCTTGGCCACAAGCATAGCAAGCATCATCAAAAAGGGATATTTCAAGAGAATTAATGGGATCATAATAGTCATCATAGCAATCATCCTTCGGTAAGAACGAAGGGGAATTAAAAAATGTATGAGTTGAAGAGTTACTCTCATTAGAAGGTGGGCACGGGTGATCAATCCGCTCTTCCTCCTTTTGTTCTTCGCTCTCCTCATCATCTTTTTCATCCAATGAGCTCACAGTTTCATCAATTTCTTCTTCCATAGCTTCCTGCAAAATATTAGTCTCTTCTTGGACAGCGTGGTAGGCCTCAATATATAGTTTAACATAGGCATTAGAAGCATAATTATCATAGCAATATTCAAGTATGGCAAAATTTTCAGATTTGTGAAAAGTAGCATCATACGTTTCAATCAAAGAAGCAATTTCATAAGCACCCTTAAAAGCAACAAATTCTTCAATTTGTTGAATATCATAGTAACTATAAACACCTTTAGCATACGAAGATACAATTCCATTATCACTAAACTCACATTGATAGGGAAGGTGTTTCTTAGGATTATCAGAACAACAAGTAACATCATATATTTCACATAAATTCCAAGCGTAGCATTGCAAACGATAAATTTGACCCAATAGAATTTCCCCGTTTTCAGATATTCGGTGTCGCACATAACAAGCATGCTCATCTAAATATTTGCCCTCAACTAAGCTAGTTGGGGTTTCAGCACGAGCACATAGGGATCAAAGATGATCCAAGTAAAAAGCTTCAGGAGTGTGATAGATTTTGAGTGGTTCTTCAACCATTGGAGCAGTAGGTACAACTAATGTTTTTGGGTATTTTGCGTTTCCTACCCATAACTAAAGATAGAAAACAACTAAGAACAGCGAATAAAAATTACTTAGTGATAAAGCAAACAAGCACACACGAGAATATTCACCCCACGCTATGACTCCCCGGCAACGGCACCAGAAAAAGGTCTTGATAACGCACAAGTATAGGGGATCGCAACAGTTTTCAATAAGTAAGAGTGTCGAAACCAATGAGGAGCTAAAGGTAGAAACAAATATTCCCTCAAGTTCTATCGACCACCGATACAACTCTACGCACACTTGACGTTCGCTTTACCTAGAACAAGTATGAAACTAGAAGTACTTTGTAGGTGTTTTTGGATAAGCTTGCACGAATATAAAGAGCACGGGAATAAAAACTAGGGGTTGTTGTAAGTAAAGAAGCAACTAAAGTAAATATGGCGAGTGTGGAAAAGTGGTGGCAGGAGTTGTGGAATTGTCCCTAAGCAATTGACTATGTTACTAGACCGGTAATCACTATTGCAATTCTATTTGAGGGAGAGGCATAAGCTAACATACTTTCTCTACTTGGATCATATGCACTTATGATTGGAACTCTAGCAAGCATCCGCAACTACTAAAGATTCATTAAGGTAAAACCCAACCATAGCATTAAAGTATCAAGTCCCATTTATCCCATACGCAAACAACCTACTTACTCGGGTCTGTGCTTCTGTCACTCACGCCACCCACCATAAGCAAATCATAAACATATTGTAAACCCTACAGCGGGAATCCCTCACGCTTGCGTGACACGGAGGGCACAATAGGACAACACCAATAATAAAACATGCAATTCAAACCAATCATAGCAATTCATCAATCACCGATAGGACAACGAAAATCTACTCAGACATCATATGATGGCAACACATCATCGGAAAATAATATGAAGCATAAAGCACCATGTTCAAGTAGAGGGTACAGCGGGTTGCGGGAGAGTGGACCGCTGTAGATAGAGGGGGGAAGGTGATGGAGATGTTAGTGAAGATGACGGTGGTGTTGGTGAAGATCGCGGTGATGATGATGGCCCCCGGCAGCGCTCCGGCGCCACCGGAAGCAAGGGGGAGAGAGGCCCCCTTCTTCTTCTTCTTCCTTGACCTCCTCCCTAGATGGGAGAAGGGTTTCCCCTCTGGTCCTTGGCTCCCATGGCTTGGGAGGGCAAGAGCCCCTCGAGATTGGATCTATCTCTCGGTTCTGCTGCTGCTCGCCTGCTTTCACCGTTTCGTGTATATATGGAGATCCATAACTCCGATTGCCCTGAAACCTTCGCTGTTGGGGATGTAACTACTGAATATAAACCGCCCTGGAGGGGCCGGTTTACCATCAGCCATAATTGGAGCCCACGAAGACTCAGAAGGTGGCGATTGCTGTAGAGCTTAGAGGCCCGAAGCCCAGGGGCGAATTAGGGCCCATAATGGTAGAACCGCCATAACCATGTAACTTGTGTTGTAAGATAAGAGAAAGGAGAGACCGAGCCGGACACTTGTATGAGCCGGCCTCGGGGCTCTGTAGACCGGCCGGACGTCAACCCGAGTATATAAGGGGACGACCGGCGGCGGTTTAGGGACAACAATTTGAGGCTTAGGCGGTTATTGCTCCCTAGTCGCCAAATCACATCAATCCCATCACAAACTAGACGAGGCTTTACCTTCATCAAGGGGCCGAACTAGTATAAAATCTTGTGTCTTTGCGTCCGCTTAACCCTCTAAGTTAACCCGCACGATGGCCCCGCCGACTAAGTCCTTTCATGAGGACATCTGCCGTGACAATTCCACGACAGCTTGGCGCCACCGTGGGGCTATCGCATCGATGGTTTGATGATCTTAGAGGGCAAGTTCGGAAGGACTCAAAGGCTATGCTGTAGGCCGGATGACCAAGAGTCGTCATGAAAGCTCTACATCGACGATGCAGGCTGGGCCCCGAGGCCGGCTCGATTGAGTACGGGTACCGGGTCCCTTTGGTGGCATACACGTGTTCATCGGCAAGATCGGTGAGCTGTGGCCTGGGCCGGCATCCGCACCGACCTCGCCGAGACGGCTCAGCGGGCGAAACCTGCCCCGCTAAACCGGCCGTCAAGCGTGCAGCCGTGGGAGTCATCCACGGAGGAGACTATGAGGGCGGATCAACATCTGGTGGCGAAACCGTTGTCTACTCGATGACGAGTCGTCGACCGAGAAACCGAGTCTCTGTATCACCGCAAGATGGCCGATCGGGGCTGTTCCGACGGTGAGAGTATTCCGACCCTTTGATCTGCCCAACCGGGTTGGAATATTCATGGCCGGTACACAAGTGACGCTTCACTCTTCGACCGCTGCGCCAATGGTCGCCGGTTCAACAGCGGCGATGGCAGCCGGGGCAGGAGGCCCTGTGCGCCCGCCGGCTCAAGTTTTATCAGAACTATTTGACGCATTGGCTGTGCTCATGGCAGAGGCTAACCCGGCAGATCAAGACCTGCATAATGCGGAGATTGCAAAGGTGAAGGAACAAATCACTCAGGCTAAAGCGGATCTGGCGGCCGCGGACGTTAGGATGGCGGCAGAACGGGCCGCTTTGGATGCGCAGGCTTATAGGCTCATGCTGGATCAGAACGCGTCGCATGAAGTCATGAAAAGAAAGTACAGATCCCGTTTGCCCTCGGTTTTCGAGGGAAGAGACCTCTTCAACACCCCAGAGCAGGACCAAGAATCCGCCGGTGGTGAACCGCCGAAGCACTGGACGGGCGCGCCGATTCAGCCCTGTGTGATAGATCTGCTCGCCATCATGCCGGGCGCCTCAAAGCTATGCAAACACCTCCGTGTCACTACTCCAACCAGATGGATAACCTTGTTGCGGCTGCGGCGCTGTTGGAGGCGATTCCAATCGGCGATTCACCACAGCGGTAGAAACACGCCGGGTCAAAGAGCTCCTTAGGACGGCTCGTCCAACAGAAGCGATTCATATAGCCGGATCGATCCACTCCACCCCCGCCCAAGCCGGAGCTATAGCAGCACGCAGATGAACCGCCGTGTCAAGTAATGCGCAGCGCGGTGCACCCCGCGGCAACAACCCGGCGGGTGGTTTCGGAAACTCTCAAGAGGTGGTGGACCGGGCCAGGGCACGTAGGGAGGCCGAGTTAGCAGCACAACATGAGGATCATTAGCTCGCGCCGGTTCGACCGACCATCTTCGAGCCTGGGGTTACATCTGGCTCTTTGGGGGTGCCTTGCCTCGTCCCCGCTTTATGCAATGTACGCTGCCCAAAGATTTCAAGGGGCCACGAAGGTGCCCAATTATACCGCCGATCCGCTCCGAAGCGTGGATAGAAAGTTATGAGATGGCCATGGAGATCTTTGGATGTGGATGAAGCTGCATGTGCAAAGTATTTCACCATGATGCTTGAAGGCACGGCCCGCATTTGGTTGAAAAACTTGCCACCCAATTCCATTAGTTCATGGACCCAGCTATGGACCGGTTCATTCAAAATTTCAAAGACACCTGTAAGCAGCCCCATGTGTGGTGGACTTGGCGGCTTGTGTCTAGGCAGAGGGAGAATCCACAACCTGCTGGGTACGCCGTTTCGAAGTTTTACACTCTTCGCATCGGATCAACACCGATTCTCGCGATCTTAACCCTAGAAGGCAACCGCCGGTTCAAACCTTTAAAATTGAAGCTGGTTCGCATGAAGCGCTTTTGCAATGACATGGGCACTCTCATGGGTGTTTTAGTGAAGTATGCTGATTTCGATAGTACCAAGGATCCCGAGTCCGAGGAGGATGATGAAACAGGAAGGAAAAAATGAAAGCAACTCCAGAGGCCGAAGCATCACCGGCGGGTAATGGAGGAAACAAGCGAA
The DNA here is from genome assembly GCA_021605205.1 of Aegilops longissima. Classification (NCBI taxonomy): domain Eukaryota; kingdom Viridiplantae; phylum Streptophyta; class Magnoliopsida; order Poales; family Poaceae; genus Aegilops; species Aegilops longissima. The sequence goes on along the minus strand of CM038679.1, from coordinate 665,911,683 downwards.
GGCGAATGGTAACATGGGCTTCAGAGCTAACATCAACGCGCAGGACAAGGGTCAACGGCGCAAGGGTAAACATCCGAACCGAGGTGGTGCGCTTAATCACAATCCGGACCGCTGAATTATCTGCTGAATCAACCCCGTCCAAGCATGGGACGAAGGAGGCGCCAAAGAAACCACCCGAAGGATTGTTAAATTATGCAGGAGTTCAAAAGTTCTAATGCTTTCCGGTATGATCAAGGACCCGCGGCGGTTCGTGGTCCGCCCGGTTACGGTGGAGGAAATTCGTCCAGGGTTTAATGGTAATCCGGCGGCGTAATAATCGAGCAATCGAATAATCGAGCAACCAAGGTGGTTACAATCAGCAGCAGCAGCAGTCGGGTTATCAAAGCAATCCGAAGCAGTTGAATGGTGGACAGTATCACGTCTTCACCACTAGCTTGGACAAGAGAGACCGGAAACTTCAGAAGCGGGCAGTCAACGTTGTTGGACCGGCCGTGCCGCATTACCTACGCTGGTCAGAGCAGCCTATTGTGTGGAGTAGGGAGGATCATCCTCCTCGGGTTGACAATCCGGGTCAGCTAGCCCTAGTGGTGGCGCCGTGGGAGGATACAAGTTTACTAAGGTGCTGATGGACGAAGGAAGCAGCATCAACATCCTCAGATTATGAGACCTTCCGTCAGATGGGATTAACAGATAAACATCTCAAGCCGTCCAATACAGTGTTTCATGGTGTGGTGCCTGGCAAGTCAGCATATCCGGTTGGTAAAATAGCTCTGGAGGTGGCCTTTGGGGATGAACATGACTCCAGATCGGAAACATTGACATTTGAAGTGGTGAAAATTCAAGGCCCTTACCACGCCCTGTTTGGGCGGCCGGCTTATGCCAAGTTCATGGCGCGGCCTTGTTATGTCTATTTGCAGCTAAAAATGCTGGGTCACAAAGGGACAATAACGGTTCATGAGAGCCGCAAGATCGCTTTAGAGTGTGAGGAAGGTGATGCGGCTTACGCAGAGTCGGTTTGTGCCACCGAAGAGCTAAAGTACTATAAAGATAATGTTGATTCGGCGGATATGACCCCGTTGAAGAAGCCGACTACAGAGCACGATCCAGATCTGAAGTTTAAATCGGCGGCTGAGACTAAACTTGTGGACTTTGTGCCCGGTGATTCGTCCAAACAGTTCAGCATCAGTGCTAACTTGGATCCTAAATAGGAAAGCGCGCTCATCGAGTTCATCCGTGAGAATAGGGACATTTTTGCATGGAAGCCTTCTGACATGCCGTGTGTACCGAGGGAACTCGCTGAGCACACTCTTAATGTTGATTCAGTACAAACCGCAAAGCAGTTTCTTCGCCGGTTTAACGAGGAAAGGCGCAAGGCCATTGGAGAGGAGGTGGCTGTGCTCTTAGCAGCAGGTTTTATCGCTGAAGTTTTCCATCCGAGTGGCTTGCTAATCCGTGTTGGTCCTTAAGAAGAACGGCACTTGGCGATGTGTGGATTACATGATCTTAACAAGGCTTGTCCGCAGATCCTTTCGCCCCCCCGCATTGACCAGATTATCGATGCTACGGCGGGTTGTGAGCGCTTGAGTTTTTGGATGCGTATTCGGATATCATCGATTAAAATGGCGGTTAAGGACCAGGAGAAGACAACGCTTATCACTCCCTTTGAGCCTTCGCTATGTGTCTATGCCTTTCGGGCTCAAGAGCGCCTAAGCGACTTATCGCTGCGTGCATGTAATTGCTTGCACGAACAGATCGGCCGTAATGTGCATGCTTATGTGGATGATATTGTGGTTAAATCAAGGAAGAAGGAAACACCGATTGAGGATCCGAAGAAACCTTTGACAACTTGCGGGTGTACAAGATGATGCTTAACCCGCCAAGTGTGTTTTCGTGTTCCGCAGCAAGTTATTGGGTTTTCTTGTGTCCAACAGGGGATTGAAGCTAATCCGAGAAAATTACGGCTATCACCTCCTTGGCTAAACCAAAGTGCATTAATGATGTCCAGCGTCGGCGGGTCGGATTGCGCGTTAAGCCGGTTTATCACCGCCGAGAGAAGGCTATTCCTTTGTACCGATGTCAAGAAGACGGATCGCTTTGTCCGAGTTCAGCCACCGATGAAGCATTGAGGATTTAAAGCGGCAATTGGCCAACCCGCCTGTTCTCGCCGCTCCCATTGACAAGGAGCCGCTTCTGCTATATGTTGCTGCTAATGCCAGGGCAGTTAGCGTAGCCATTGTGGTAGAGCGGAAGGAGGCAGGGAAGGAGCATCCGGTTCAACGTCCGGTTTATTACATCAGCGAGGTGCTCATTGAGTCCAAGCAGAGATATCCGCATTGGCAGAAGCTGGTGTATGGAGTTTTTATGGCAAGCCGGAAGCTGAAGCAGTATTTTCAAGGGCATCCCATCACGGTGGTCAGTTCAGCTCCCTTGGGTGATATCATACAGAACCGGGAAGCGACTGGCCGGATTGCTAAGTGGGCTATAGAGCTTGGGCCGCACGGTTTAAGGTATGTGCCTCGGACGGCAGTAAAATCCCAGGCACTTGTGGATTTCATTAATGATTGGACGGAGTTACAAGCGCCTGAAGAAAAGCCGGATCATACCTATTGGACCATCCACTTTGACGGGTCCAGGCAGTTGGAGGGCTCGGGGGCTGGAGTCGTGTTAACTTCCCCACGAGGTGAAAAGTTTTGTTACGTCCTCCGCTTAATGTTCCCTTGTACTAACAATGCAGCTAAGTATGAAGCCTTGCTCCATGGTCTTCGGATGGCTAAGGAGATGAATCTAAGCCGGGTTAAGTGCTTCGGTGACTCGGACTTGGTGGCCCAACAAGTGTCAGGCACTTGGGATTCCAAAGACCCACTCATGGCTGCATATCGTCGGGAGGTGGATGTTGTTGCAGGTCATTTTAAAGGCTATCAGGTGGACCATGTGGATCGTCGGAAGAACGAAGCGGCAGACGCTTTAAGCCGGTTGGGCTCTCAACACAAACCGGTCCCGCCCAATGTCTTCCTTGATGTACTGCACAACCCGTCAGTCAAGCTTCCTGATGAAGTAGATTTGGCTATTCCTGATCCGGAGGCTCAGTTGGTGGCAGCCCTGCATGTCATTCCGGATTGGACGCTCCCTTATTTGGCGTACATGAGCCGGGCGAATTACCGTAAGATGAGACATTGGCCCGACAGATAGTTCGGCGGTTCAAGTCTATGACCATTGTTAATGGCGAGCTGCATCATTGCAAAGGTGTCGTATGCTTCAGCTACTGTGTGTCCCCCGAGGAAGGCTGTGAAATATTGCGTGAGATCCACGAAGGGGACTGTTGTCACCACGCCGGTTCAAAATCCTTGGTGGCTAAGGCGTCCGCCATGGTTTTTATTGGTTAACCGCCCATGCCGATGCGGAAGATCTGGTCAGCGATGTGATGGTTGCCGAAGTTTTCTAGACGCAGCTCATATACCGCACAAGAATTGAGGATGATTCCAATTACTTGGCCGCTTTGCATTTGGGGCTAGACATGGTGGGACCTTTAAAAGATCCAAGGACAAGAAGACACACTTGCTGGTGGCAATGACAAATTTACAAAGTGGGTCGAGGCGAGCTCGTTAGCAAGTGTGATGCGCCACGGCGGTTCGGTTCATCAAAAGGGTGATCTTCCGTTTGGGTTTCACACAAGATCATCACGTATAATGGTACCAATTTGTCTAAAGGTGCCATGAAGGAGTTTTGTGAACGTGAGCACATCCGCTTGACGCTTCCTCAAGAGCTCACCCACAGTCCAATGGTCAAGGAACGAGCTAATCAGAGATCCCGAGAGGTATCAAGCCCCGCTTATGGTCCCTTTACGAGGACGCCGGGCTGTTGGGTAGAAGAGCTGCCATCCGTGTTATGGAGTATAAATACTACCCTAACAGATCCACCGGATACACACCGCTCTTTATGGTCTATGGAGCGGAGGCGGTCCTCCCCAGCGATATCCGCTATGACTCACCTCGTGGCAGCCTATGTTGAGGCAGATAACGAGGCAGCACGGCAGGACGCTTTGGATCGACCGGATGAAGAACGGGATATGGCGGCTGCTCGCTCGGCGATTTACCAGCAGGATCTTCGCCGGTATCACAATGACGGGTCGTAACCGAACCTTTCAAGAAGGAGATTTGGTACTTCGCTCATTCAAGACCGCACAGATATGCACAAGCTATCCCCACCTTGGGAAGGGCCTTTGTGGTCAGCAAGAATTTGCACAACGGGTCATACTATCTCGATTGATGTTCGAGAGCATAAAGACTCACGACGCCGAAGAGGAGACCAACAGGCCGTGGAACATAGCTCATCTTCGGCCTTATTATACCTGAGCCATCGGCTCTCCTTATGTACATATTATGCCAATGTATATATTATAAATGAAAGCAATAAACCAGATCCTCGGCTAAAGCGGGTATCCGCTCAGAAAATCCGCTTGGGTACATGGAGTTGTTGTCTTAAAACGGCCTCCGTTTACCCCTTGAGCTTGCTCTTTAGAAGCTTTTAGATGTCATTTGGGGCTTGGTCGTGTCCGAACCAATGCAACACCTTTTGATAGGCGAAAGCCACCAGATCACTTGGGGACATGGTCAAGTCTGAACCAGTCACGCCTCTTGGTCGGCCTAAGGTCACAGAGTCACTTGGGGGCTTGGTCGAACTCGAACCATTGCCACGCCACTTAATCGGCATAATGCCACGGTTTCAGTTGGGGACCTGGCTGACTTGAACCATAGCTACACCTTATTGGGAGCTTGGTCGTGTCCGACCATGGTAACGCCATCTGATCGGCTCAGTAAAGCCTCTTTTTGCAAACTGTTTTATCATTGCCTTTGCTTCCGTATTTCTTCATAACTATTATTAAAATCGGTTCAACCAGTCCATTGACGGAATTTGGTTTATTTTTTAATCCAGAGACAACTTTCCCGGTTTGATTTTTTCTGATTAACATCCCATTATGGAGTAACAGGGGGCTTAAAATGACCCGGCACGGTTTGCCTGTTAAACCGGCATTCTAAACATAGGAGCTGTTGTCTCCTTTGACGATAATGGTTTATACAACCTCCGCTTCAAGGTTGGCTCAGCCAACTGCATGCCCGACGCTGGCAGGTATTTTTGTATCACAAAATTTTGATCATATACCCCAATATTTCCTTACATATACATATGAGCGTCACAAGCCGGCTGGCGGCACAAGCCGCCGTGGCAGTTTTAGAATTTGTGATTGCAGGCAATATAGATTGAAGGTTTCGATTATTTAATCAAAGGTATCAGCACCTCTGCACGAAGGTTGCAGACTGAAGGCATAAAGGCATATTCAAAACAAAAGTGCTGGCTAGTCTATTACAAGGCCTTCTGAGGCCCGACATTTCAATGGCGCTATGACTAGCAGCTTATGATGCATCAACCGCTTGACGGATTAAGCTTCCTCGCCGGGTTGACGGAAGAAGATGGGTCGTCTGGCGCCGGTTCAGCTTCTTCCTCTTCATCACCCAATGGCCGGAAGTCATTGGTGGACCAGTCAATCCGGTTTAAAGCCTGAAAGACAGCCTCTTCACTTATAAGCTCAGCCGGATCAACGTCAGGGGCATAAGCGTGCTTACGGATTGGAGGAACAAGGTTCTGCACTTCTGGAATGGCAAATTCCACCCGCCTGTTGTTTGCATCATAGAAAGAGCGGTAAACCACCAGGTTGGCTTCTGCTGCCAGTTGGCTCGCCAGAGGACGATCTCCTTTGTTATTCGCTTGAGGGCGCCATTATCAAAGGCTTCGCCATTTTCTTGCGCTGGGAAGCCCTTGGCTATGTCACCGGACCAAGGTCCGCTATCCACGCCTTTGGCGCGAGTTAGAGCCAATAAAGTGCCAGCCCGGTCATGGATCGCTTCAACTCTTCGTTGTGCGGAATCATGGATAGCGGTCCAGCGATCTTTGATCAAGGACGGAGCTGTGTTATCATACGATGAAGCGATATGACTCGCTGGTGCCGTATATAGTTGCTCAATCAGCGTATGCAGCCTTGAGCTTCTTCCGCATATCGAGCCGGATGAGCAATACGCTTCCCTATACCGGTTTAAGACAGCTCAAGTTAGATCGGCGAAAATATCAAACGGAATAGTAATCAGTGAAAAATCTCTTACCAAAGATCGCAGAGGTCATGGCATTAATTTGGCGCTTTAGTCCGGTGAGCTCTTTTGTCACCGGTTTAAGAGCCGCTTCAGCATCTTCCGCCCGTTTTAGCAAACCAGCCTTCTCGGTGTCCCAGTTGGCCTGCTCGGATTTATACCACTCCTTGAGCTGCTCCATAGTGGTCAAGGCGGTTTTCAATTCATCCTTGGCCTTGGTGGTTTTCGCTTGTTGAGTCTTCAGATTGGCACGAAGGTCCTGGAGTTGTACGGTTTGCTGGTATATCTCACTCTGATAAAAATGGATCACGTTAGTTGTTTCATTATGAAGTCCCAAGCTCAATACAGGTATTCAACTTGGCACTTGGGGGCTAATGGCTAATTGATCTCATCTTGCTATGGTGATACAAGTTAAGTCCCGCTTAACTATGCTAAGTTGAACCGCCCTTGGGGGCTACAAGATCAAGTTTGAGGCGATGAGTTTTATATTAAGTCCCGTTTAACTATGCTAAGTTGAACCGCCCTGGGGGCTACTACACAACAAAAGTACAAGAGAGGCATAACTCATTACCTCATAGCGTTCCTTCATACGATTCACTGGATCGCTTCAAGTCACGACTTGTGTAGAGTCGGTTCAGAAGCCGGAGTGAAGTTCTTGGGCGAGAAGTTGTCATGTCGACAGATCAGTTTTCCCTTCTCTTTACTCATGGCAGTAGACTCTTCCTTGGCGCTGTGTTTTGATAAAGCGACCGGATTGCCAGGGGCGGTGTAGGCGGTGCCCGTCACTACGACATCGTCATTGTTGGCCGGGCTGGCCGGATTGGCATTCTTCCTTGGGCTTGGTGTTTTCATACCCAGGCTTGGCGGTTCAGCAATTACGACCCGTTCCGCTGCAGGACTCGGTGGAGCAGGATGTGAGGTTTCCACTTGGGCGTCCGGTTCAAATTCTGGCGGATTAGCATTGTCGTCTTGGTTCAACCCGGCAGAACTGTTTTTAGCAACTTCAGGCTTTCCGCCATGGTGCTCTGGAGTCTTCTCCGGATCAACATCCACAGTAGGGTCAAGGGTTTTCGCCTTCTTACTTAAGCGAGCCTTGGTGCTGCAATGGTCAGAGTTAGAGTAAGATAAACCGACCAATGCGAAAAAAAGAGTATTATGCTTACCCCGCAGCAACTTTAAGAGGAGGCAGTTGAGTGGTTGATGAACCGCCAGATGAGTTGGAAGAGGCCTGATAATTCGGATCAGACGGATTGAGAGGACATCGGAAGAAACCTATCAAAGGATAACGCTTTTCAGGAGAACAAATCACCTCTGGACGCCGCTTCCGGGTTGGGGTGTTAGGTAAACCGGACGATGTAATTTGTTGACCGCTGTGCCGGGTCGTACGGCGCTCTTCAGCCTGCTGTGTCTTCAAAGAAAGGTTTGGATTCAAATGAGCACGTGAGTGAGATTTTTTCACTTTCCGGATTGTGCGGCGAATTCTTTTAACCGCACAAGATCGATTCGAAGAAAGAAGGACTACCTCAACAGATCGGCATGATCGACTTCAAAGATCATCCCGGAATTGTAATCGCAATAGGATGAAGGATAAAAGGGACAAAGTAAATCAAGCTTTACCTCAGCTTCTGAATCTTCTTCTTCCGGCGGATCAGAAGACACGGCGGTTTTTCTCTTACCAGCTTTCTTGGTGGTCTTGGACTTTACACGAGGAACCCGGGCCGGTTTGGTTCGTTTCCAGAAGGAGCTGTTAGCCTGAGAAGTAACAAGGATTAATATATATCAATAAGGCATTAATATCAGAAGAGTGATGAGCGGAGCCTTACCGCAGGCGGTTTGTTGGAAACACAGAACGGGGCCAACCCGGTTTGGCTGCAGACGGAGATCGGTTCATCGAGCATTTTCTTCACTGTCTCGGTGACTTCAAGCTCAGTTATTGGTAGTTCATGACGTCTTTGAGGGTCTTTGACGCTACCAGTGTATTCGTGCATCAATCCGGGGCGGCGGCTTAATGGCAAGATGCCCCAAGAAACCCAACATCGAACAAGGTCAATACCAGTTAAGCCATTGGCCATTAGAGCCCGGAGTTTGATAATTTGAGGCGCAAAATTCTTCCGTTCTGCGGCAGTCAAGCGTAAAGGCAATGGGTGATGGTTGCTAAGCCTGTGAGGGCGGTAGCCCGGCAAGGGGTTCTCGCTATTAGGAGCGGTATTCCAGCAATAGAACCAGGTTTGGTTCCAATCTTTCGGATGGCTATGGTGTTTTGCGTGAGGAAAGTCTACTTCCTTCCTTTTCTGGATTGAAACGCCACCCGCCCGTGTTAGGACCATCCGAAAACTCCGACGGCGGTTCAAATGAAAGAAACCGGAACAGCTCCACAGATGGTTCTTCTTGAAGATAGACTTCACGAAAACTTGAAATTGCATATATTGGACACAGAGTTCGGACCAATATCTTGTGGATGGAGTTGGAAACTTGCGAGGACATCCCGAAGAATTTTGATCCGGGCGGCTGAATCCTCGGTCTAAGTGTTGCATGAATACAATTACTTCTCCTTCTTGAGGTTCAGGAGGGCATTCGCATCCTAACACGCCAATGGAGGACATTTTGGAGGCTAAAGCGCCGGTGGTGACATATCCATTGAGTTGCGTCTCAGTAATCTTGGACCGGACCCAATTGCAAGCTGAGAATTGTTTGGCCATTCCGGAAGAAGAAACTGCAAAAGGAAAAGTAAAAACCGGTTCACTGTTAACGGTTCAGACATATTATGCAATGCTAAACCGCCAATTTGGCATTCAGTTCCAATTTCCGGTTTAACTGAGGACTAATGGAGTATGGCGGATTAGCTATCAAAAAAATTAAACCGCCCTTAGGAGGAAGGGACAGAACTGGAAAATCTGCTAAGTATGGACAGAAACAGGTTTCACATATGAATAGAATTAATTTGGATCTACCGAAGTTTCAGTAAGGAAAAATTTCTGCGATCCATTCAAGCCTTATAAAGGGTAGGGAAGTTCGTGCGTTCTATCAAGAGGGTCTGAACAAAAAGAAAGATGTGCAAAGTGCTAAACTGAATGCGGAGCGGTTGATACACAGAATATATGCTACGGTTGGATTAAAAAGCCATGGCAGGGCAGGTATGAAGAGACTAGGGATAAACACCTATGAACGACGATATGAACAGGAGCCGTAAGATGCAGATCTAGGGCATGAGGAGGAGCTTTAACCGATGCACAGAACAACGGAGGAGCGCCGAGAGTCTCTGGTACAACCAGGTTGATGCAGCGGCCTTGCACTGACGCGACGTTCGGAGGTCGGAGGCGACGGCGGAGCTTCAGAGCTGGAGTGTCGCGAGGAAGAAGAAGCGCGGAAGGAGGAAGAAGAGAAAGGGCCTTCCGGTCTATTTATAATGAGACGGAGTAATTAAACAAGCGCGAGAATCGAGGAGTTGAAAGCGGCGGACGGCGCAGCGGTCGCCTCGATTTCCGGGATAGTATTAAATGAAGGGAATCTTATTGTTTGAGCTTCTTTAATAAAGATGACGTCAAGATGCTCTGTCGCTGTGGTCAGAGGATGACGTCACGACGGTTTAAGCAGATGGTGGTTTACAAAATATGAAGGAAGATATTCAGAGTTTCCTAAGATGTTGAAGATTAACATGAACATGTTCAAGTCAATCTGGGGCCTAATGTTGGGGATGTAACTACTAAATATAAACCGCCCTGGAGGGGTCGGTTTACCATCAGCCATAATTGGAGCCCACGAAGACTCAGAAGGTGGCGATTACTGTAGAGCTTAGAGGCCCGAAGCCCAGGGGCGAATTAGGGCCCATAATGGTAGAACCGCCATAACCATGTAACTTGTGTTGTAAGATAAGAGAAAGGAGAGACCGAGCCGAACACTTGTATGAGCCGGCCTCGGGACTCTGTAGACCGGCCGGACGTCAACCCGAGTATATAAGGGGACGACCCGGCGGCGGTTTAGGGACAACAATTCGAGGCTTAGGCGAAGCTATTGCTCCCTAGTCGCTGAAATCACATCAATCCCATCACAAACTAGACGTAGGCTTTTACCTTCATCGAAGGGGCCGAACTAGTATAAACTCTTGTGTCTTTGCGTCCGCTTAACCCCTCTAAGTTAACCCGTACGATGGCCCCGCGACTAAGTCCTTTCATGAGGACATCTGCCGTGACAATTCCACGACATTCGCCGTGATTTTTTTTTCTGAATATGAGCTTTCTTGCGGCAAAAGAAGAGCGTCAACAACCTTACGGTGGGCTCACAAGGGTAGGGTGCGCGCCCTAGGGGGGGTGCCCCCTGCCTCGTGACCACCTCGAGCACTGGTTCGCGTTGATTTTCCTTCCAAATTTTCCATATTTTCCAAAAATAAGCTCCGTCCGTTTTTATCCCGCTTTGGACTCCGCTTGATATGGATATTCTGCAAACCAAAAACATGCAATGATGTGAACTGCATCGGGCAATCGGATCAATATGTTAGTCCCAAAAATAGTATAAAAAGTTGTCAAAAAGTATATGGAAGTTGTAGAATATTGGCATGGAATAATAAAAAATTATAGATACGACGGAGACGTATCAACCTACTTAATGAAACATTAGTCTTAAACATTTGAAAAGTTCAAAGAATTTCAGAGTGAAGTCGAAAATCATCGTAACAAGAAAATAAAGTTCCTATGATCTGATCATGGAGGATAATATTTGAGTTACGAGTTTGGTCTACATTTGAAACAATGCGGAATAGTTTCGCAACTCACGCCACCTGGAACACTACAACGTAATGGTGTGTCCGAACGTCGTAATCATACTTTACTAGATATGGTGCAATCTATGATGTCTCTTACTGATTTACCGCTATCGTTTTGGGGTTATGCTCTAGAGACAGCTGCATTCACGTTAAATAGGGCACCATCAAAATCCATTGAGACGACGCCTTATGAACTATGGTTTGGCAAGAAACCAGAGTTGTCGTTTCTTAAAGTTTGGGGCTGTGATGCTTATGTGAAAAAGCTTCAACTGATAAGCTCGAACCCAAATCGGAGAAATGTGTCTTCATAGGATACCCAAAAGAGACTGTTGGGTACACCTTCTATCACAGATCCGAAGGCAAGACTTTTGTTGCTAAATTTGAATCCTTTCTAGAGAAGGAGTTTCTCTCGAAAGAATTGAGTGGGAGGAAAGTAGAACTTGATGAGGTAATCGTACCTGCTCCCTTATTGAAAGTAGTTCATCACGTAAACCGGTTCCGTGGACGCCTATACCAATTAGTGAGGAAGCTAATGATGATGATCATGAAACTTCAGATCAAGTTGCTATTGAACCTCGTAGATCAACCAGAGTAAGATCCGCACCCGAGTGGTACGGTAATCCTATTCTGGCGTTTATGTTACTAGACCATGACGAACCTACGAACTATGAAGAAGCGATGGTGAGTCCAGATTCCGCGAAATGGCTTGAAGCCATGAAATCTGAGATGGGATCCATGTATGAGAACAAAGTGTGGACTTTGGTTGACTTGACCAATGACCGGCAAGCCATTGAGAATAAATGGATCTTCAAGAAGAAGACTGACGCTGACGGTAATGTTACTATTTATCAAGCTCGACTTGTTGCAAAAGGTTTTCGACATGTTCAAGGGGTTGACTACGATGATACTTTCTCACCCGTAGCGAAGCTTAACTCTGTCCGAATCATGTTAGCAATTGCCGCATTTTATGATTATGAAATTTTTCAAATGGATGTCGAAACTACATTCCTGAATGGATTTCTGGAAGAAGAGTTGTATATGATGCAACCGGAAGGTTTTGTCGATCCAAAGGGAGCTAACAAAGTGTGCAAGCTCCAGCGATCCATTTATGGACTGGTGCAAGCCTCTCGGAGTTGGAATAAACGTTTTGATAGTGTGATCAAAGCATATGGATTTATTCAGACTTTTGGAGAAGCCTGTATTTACAAGAAAGTGAGTGGGAGCTCTGTAGCATTTCTGATATTATATGTGGATGACACATATTGTTGATCGGAAATGATATAGAATTTCTGGATAGCATAAAGGGATATTTGAACAAGAGTTTTTCAATGAAGGACTTTGGTGAAGCTGCTTATATATTAGGCATCAAGATCTATAGAGATAGATCGAGATGCTTAATTGGACTTTCACAAAGCACATACCTTGATAAAGTTTTGAAGAAGTTCAAAATGGATCAGGCAAAGAAAGGGTTCTTGCCTGTGTTGCAAGGTGTGAAGTTGAGTAAGACTCAATGCCCGACCACTGCAGAAGATAGAGAGAAGATGAAAGATGTTCCCTATGCTTCAGCCATAGGCTCTATCATGTATGCAATGCTGTGTACCAGACCTGATGTGTGCCTTGCTATAAGTTTAGCAGGGAGGTACCAAAGTAATCCAGGAGTGGATCACTTGACGGCGGTCAAGAACATCCTGAAATACCTGAAAAGGACTAAGGATATGTTTCTCGTTTATGGAGGTGACAAAGAGCTAGTCGTAAATGGTTACGTCAATGCAAGCTTTAACACTGATCCGGATGATTCTAAATCGCAAACCGGATACGTGTTTACATTGAACGGTGGAGCTGTCAGTTGGTGCAGTTCTAAATAAAGCGTCGTGGCGGGATCTACATGTGAAGCGGAGTACATAGCTGCTTCGAAAGCATAAAATGAAGGAGTCTGGATGAAGGAGTTCATATCTGATCTAGGTGTTATACCTAGTGCATCGGGTCCAATGAAAATCTTTTGTGACAATACTGGTGCAATTGCTTTGGCAAAGGAATCCAGATTTCACAAGAGAACCAAGCACATCAAGAGACGCCTAACTCCATCGGGATCAAGTCCGTGGGAGACATAGAGATTTGCAAGAAACATACGGATCTGAATGTTGCGACCGCTGCTCAAGCCTCTTCCACGAGCAAAACATGATCAACACCAAGGCTCCATGGGTTTTAGAATCATTATCGTAATCTAGATTATTGACTCTAGTGCAAGTGGGAGACTGAAGGAAATATGCCCTAGAGGCAATAATAAAGTTATTATTTATTTCCTTATATCATGATAAATATTTATTATTCGTGCAAGAATTGTATTAACCGGAAACATAATACTTGTGTGAATACATAGACAAATAGAGTGTCACTAGTATGCCTCTACTTGACTAGCTCGTTGATCAAAGATTGTTACGTTTCCTAACCATAGACATGAGTTGTCATTTGATTAACGGGATCACATCATTAGGATAATGATGTGATTGACTTGACCCATTCCGTTAGCTTAGCACTTGATCGTTTAGTATTCTGCTATTGCTTTCTTCATGACTTATACATGTTCCTATGACTATGAGATTATGCAACTCCCGTTTACCGGAGGAACACTTTGTGTGCTAACAACGTCACAATGTAACTGGTTGATTATAAAGGAGCTCTACAGGTGTCTCCAAAGGTACTTGTTGGGTTGGCGTATTTCGAGATTAGGATTTGTCACTCCGATTGTCGGAGAGGTATCTCTGGGCCCACTCGGTAATGCACATCACTATAAGCCTTGCAAGCATTGTAACTAATGAGTTAGTTATGGATGATGTATTATGGAACGAGTAAAGAGACTTGCCGGTAACGAGATTGAACTAGGTATTGAGATACCGACGATCGAATCTCGGGCAAGTAACATACCGATGACAAAGGGAACAACGTATGTTGTTATGCGGTTTGACCGATAAAGATCTACATAAGATATGTAGGAGCCAATATGCGCATCCAGGTTCCGCTATTGGTTATTGACCGGAGACGTGTCTCGGTCATGTCTACATAGTTCTCGAACCCGTAGGGTCCGCACGCTTAAAGTTCGATGATGATTATATTATGAGTTTTTGTGTTTTGATGTAACGAAGATAGTTCGGAGTCTCGGATGTGATCACGGACATGACGAGGAGTCTCGAAATGGTCGAGACGTAAAGATCGATATATTGGATGACTATGTTTGGACACCGGAATGGTTTCGGGGAGTTTCGGACATATACTGGAGTACCGGGGGGTTACCGGAACCCCCCGGGGAGTTTAATGGGCCAAGATGGGCCTTAGTGGAGAAGAGGAGGGGCGTCTAGGGCTGGACGCGCCCCCCTCCCCCTCTAGTCCAAATTGGACAAGGAGGGGGGCGACGCCCCCTTTCCTTCCTCCCCTCTCCTTCCCTTCCTTTCCCCCTCCTACTCCAACTAGGAAAAGAGGGGACTCCTCCCTGGCGCGCCCTCCTCTTGGCCGGCGGCCTCCTCCCCCTGATCCTTTATATACGGGGGCAGGAGGCACCTCTAGACACACAAGTTGATCTGTTGATCTATTCCAGCTGTGTGCGGTGCCCCCTCCACCATATTCCACCTCGGTCATATCGTAGCGGTGCTTAGGCGAAGCCCCTGCATCGGTAGCAACATCATCACCTTCATCACTGTCGTCAGGCCGACGGAACTCTCCCGTGAAGCTCTTTCCGATTGGAGTTCGCGGGACGCCATCGAGCTGAACGTGTGCTGAACTCAAGGAGCCCGACGCTCGGTACTTGGATCGGTCGGATTGTGAAGACGACGACAACATCAACGCGCAAGCAGTTAACGCTCGCTTTCGGGTCTACGAGGGTACGTGGACAACACTCTTCCCTCTCGTTGCTATGCATCACCATGATCCTGTGTGTGCGTAGGAAATTTTTTGAAATTACTACGTTCCCCAACAATTTCATCAGCGACTGGATTAGATGCATCAGCCCTAGTACTCTCATTTTCATCAGCAACCTGATTTTCATCAGCGGTACTGGCATGTTCTTCAGTCGACTGAGCAGATGCTCCAGCCTGAGGAGATTCATGTTGCGTTGGGGCTGCAACATTGGTGGTGAATCCTTCAGCCAACTTGACGAATCTGACCTTGGCTCCTAGCCAATCATCATGGTATGCGTCAAATTCATCACTGAGGTTTTTGATTTCAGATTGAACAGCCACAAGTTCATCAGTTGTCATTTTGACAACATTCTTCTTCAGAAAGCGCTCCTTTTTGTACCGAGCTTTCTTTAGCTTCCTGGCCTTTTCAAATTTCCATTTTTCTTCGCCAATGAAGGCGGTCAGCATGTGACTTTGGCCAGGAGAGTCAAGCTTGAAGTCGGGCATAGGAGTGTTGGGGTCCTTGTGCCAGAGATCAATGTGCTCAAGGATCAACTTTGGATCCAGTAGGAGAGGAACTTCACTTCCTTTGGCTCTAGCAGCCCTTTGCTGTCTATCTCTGATGATTTTGGCAAGTTCCTCATCATCAGCTTCGTCTTCATCGGACGATACTTGAAAGGCAACATGCTTCTTGTGAGGACTTGGTCTAGAGCCTCGTCCAGCAGTGGCCTTGGTCTTCAGCAAGGTAGGGCCTATTGAGGAATTCGGAGGAGCTGAAGAACTTGCAAAGGCTCCTGAGGCAATTGAGATGCCAGTTGTCCTTTGGCACGAGGTGAGATGCACAGGTGCTGAGGACTTTGGAGGAGGAGCTGAGGGCTTTGGAGGAACAGGAGCAGCTTAAGGAATTTGTCGTGAGGGGTTTGCAGAGCTGGGTCGTGAGGGCATTGAAGCAGAAGCACTGGGCTTGTGTGCAGGCTTCTTGGGCATAGCCTTCTTAGGCTTACTACCAGAGGCCTCAGCAGTGGCAGCAACAGAATCTTCATTGAATTTCTTCACTGCCTCTTTTGCCATTTTGGCCAGCTTAGCTTGACGCTTCGCCCACTCCATGGGGAAATCCTCACCTCTTCTGATGCTAGAGGGATCAGCTTCTTGGCCTGGTGCCAGTGGAGGTCTTGGGCATGGAGGGTGTACAGCGAATTTCTTCATGTACTTGGGAGTGACATAGCGACATTCCCTCCATTCTCTCGCCCATCTCTCTCTATCCACTGTGTCGGGATATACCTCATGCGTAAACTGCCGGAAGTATAACCCGCCGGACTTGGCGGTTTACTGAAGAACCCGCTGACACTTGGCGGTTCACTGGCGACCCGGCGGTTTACGGTTCATTGGTAATCCGGCAGGCGGGTCAGAGGAGTGACAAGACCTAGTGGCCCGACTGGCGGTTCATGAAGGCCGGATTCAACTACGGTGGGCCGGTTCAAGAGGAAAGACATAAGGAATATTTGTCTTACAAGGAGTTAAGACCTGGACTTGTATCCGGTTTGTATTAGAGATAGACTAGTCCTAATCCTAATAGGACTCCACATGTAACCCGCCCCTTCAACATATATAAGGAGGGGCAGGGCTCCCCAAAGAAGGACAGGCTACAAGCAAACAACAATATCTAGGGCTAGACACAAGTAGAGGAGAGCCGGTTTACGGCGACTCCCTCATGATCATAATAAGACCTAGCCTCAAACAGCACGTAGGGCTATTACCGGATGATGTTTCCCGGGGCCCGAAGCTGTCTAAATCCCTGTCTTGTGTTGCGTCTCTCGATTCCGCTCAACCCCTCTCAAGCTACCACATAGATGCGTTGGCCTCGCGACTAAGTCCTCACGCTAGGACATCTGCCGTGACAAAACCACGATAGTTGGCGCCCACCGTGGGGCTTATGACGGTGGTGGTGTCGAGTTCTTGGAGGATCTCACTTAGGATCGAAAGCTCGCGATGTGATCAGATGAAGAAGAGCCGACATGGAACAATCTTACAGAGCAACCCGACAAAATACAGTTTTTAGGCCAAAGCCGCAAGTTCGACGCTCATCTACTACAAGCCACGGACAAGTAGAAATTTTTATTCACAGAATTCAAGATCAAGAAGGATTGTGGTGCTGCACATGGCGTGCCGCTTCGCTTCAAGTCCCAGCCCGCAAGAGAAGGCCACGACCCGAACCGGATTGGAACACGTGCTCGGTCTCGCTATCAAACCGCCTCGCCTCCGCCTCGCTGATGGATCGCTGCTGAGCCGCCGATTTCGCTTCGAAGTCTCCGCTGTCACGAATAACCGCCTCGATTGGCCTATCTTGCCGGACTCCCTCTGGCGATTCATCTCCGCGTGCTTATGACGCCAGCTGGTTCCGAGGGATCGAGGGTTCGTTATTTTGGGTCATAAAGTGACGGTTCAAGGATCTAGGTCAATTCCGTGTGATCGGTCACAATTGAAAGTTTAAAATCAGAGTTAAAAGTATGCCGCTGGTCGCTGAAAAGATGTTGAGTTGACGAGACCGAGAGATAAACCAAGTTAGATCGATTTTGGAGCACCGACAGTTTTCAATAGAGGAAATCGAATCAGAAAAAGGAAAGGATGACCACGACCAAGAGGTGGATACGCCATGATTCGAAGTGGATATGGTTAGGACGCGTTTTCCGCCGCTGGTGTGCCTCACCTCAGATCTCATGTGCCTCCGCTCCAAACCGCCGCCTCCGCTCAAGGCCTACTTACCCCGGCTGAGAAACGCTTCACCGTGCCTCTCCAGCCTGCCGCCATCGCGAGCGCTTTTATTCCTCTCCTACGGTTACAGCGGTGTTCAAACCTTCGTGTTAAATCGCCATCTCTGCATTGCCGAAGTCGCCGCGATACAATGATTTATTTTGACTCCAACCTGTCACCCGCAGCAGCTGAGAGCCGCGGGCCTCATCCCGAACGCTTCCCGGTTCTCCGCCTCGCCGAAAGACGCTGTCGCTCGAGTTGCCCCGCTGCCAAGTCCGCCGGGCGCGTCGCCAGCCGGCTGCCCGCCTCGCCGCGCTTTGGCGGGTTACTGCCGTCTACAATCGCTACAGCAAAGGGGAGCCCTGCTTATGCCGCGTGACTCACCCAAGCCGCCGCCATCTCGCCTTGCTGCTCGCCCGTTGCTCCTCCACGACCGCTCGGTTCGCTTCAAAGCAGCGGGCGTGAGCCGCCGACGCGCCAAGCCACCGCCGAGCGCTGCCTCCCGTGACAGCTCACCCTCCGTGAGACCGCTTTTGTTGAGCTGCGAGCTGCCGCCTCCTTCGTGTTGAGTCGCCTTGTTGCCACCCCGGCGTACTTCTGTTATGCTCCATGCGCCGCGCAATAGCGACCGCTTTGTCTTCCGTGGAGCCGCCGCCGTGTTATGTCTAAAATTGGTACACACGTGAGAAGGAGTCAAGCGAAGGAGGGATGCTGGTTCCGTGTCCTTTTTTCGCTTTTGTTGTGACCATCGCTGCTTCCATGTTAATCAAGACAAGTCACGCCAGCCATCGCACAACTTAATCCGTGAAGATTATACTTTATCCTTCGTTATTAGTGCAGCTATCTGCTACGTAAACACTAGCACTAGTTGACTGATCGGGTGCTAGTTGCTGTGAACTCTCACGCTCATCGCATCGATGTTACCGAGGCAATTATAAATGAGGCATCATGCTGCACCGACATTTTGTCTGTGCCATACTATCTAGTGAATGAACATGCGCAAGTCGCCGCCACCGTGATCCGTTACATCAAAGCGCCGCTTACTCGCCCGCCCACGCCGCCTTACAACGCCACGCACGCCTCGACCGCCCGCTCCGCGCGCCGTTCACGATTGCCGCTGGTTTACAGCATGTTGATAACTTGCTCGTCCGCGCACCGGTTTACAACACACCGCGGTTCAACTGCTCGCTCGCATGGCCGACTTGCTCATGAGAGATTTCAACTTCATCTAGCGATCATCAATTTTATGGCGGATTATTTCCGCCTGGCACATCGGTGATATCCATCTAAAATATATTTTTGGTACATATTATAGAGCAGTTTATCTTTGTCTTGGTCGCAACATCGTTGATGCAGGAGAATTGTTCACTACATCAAACGACGTGGATAATTCGCCCGTCTGCGCCGGTTTACAACACCGCTGCCGGTTCATCTGTTTGAGCCACCTCTAATGCTGAGGTCATCTTTTCCGTCCGCCTCTCATGGCCTGGTCTACATCAACACAACGGGCTGCACTCGTCCGCATGAGGTGTTTATTGAGTATAAAGCAAGTCACAGCTTGATAGCCCGGTTTTCTTTCAAATTGAGGCAAATTATCATCAACCGCCGTCGTGACTTTGGATGGCTCAATGAGCAGCGCGACAAGTCGCTGCCATCGCAGTTTTGGTTAACTTCAAATCGCCATTGAAGGAACCATTGGCCGAGTTGCCGCTACACGGCTCATACAGATCATTTATAACCCGCCGCAATCACCTCAACCTTCTCTCGATTCACATCGTACTATCAACACCAATGATATACAAGTTATGTCGGTTTATATCACGGCCAAACATGAAGAATCTCAAGCCAACTCCTCGAGTCACCTTTGAGACTGGGGCTACGATGACATAACTCAAGAATCTTGCCAGTTTCAGCAAAGTTAAAAACCCGTGACGATGGAGGAAAGATAACCGGTCTCGGAGGGTACTGTTATATTGATGAAAATTTAAAGGCTGTCGAGAAAATTTCCGCTTAGAAAGTATATAACAAAATCCGGCTCAATGAAGAAGTTCCGGTCATCGAAAGGATTCGGTTTAAAGTCCGCTAAAGAGAAGTCAGTCTCAATGAAGCTCTCAAATATCAGGTTTACAATCCGCTTCAAGGAAATTTGTTCTCTCACAAAGCTCAAACTCTCAAATCCGGTTTAAAATGTCCGTTCAAAAGGAATTAACTTCTCGCAAGCTCGAGTTTAAAGGCCGTCGAAAATTTCCGCTGAAAATGAAGATTCCGGTTTAAAATCCGTTCAAGGAAAGATGTCCCCACAAAGCTTTGAAGCTCTCAATATCCGATTTAACATCCGGTTCAAGAAGGAGTTATCTCTTGCAAAAGTTAAAGTGTGCCAAAGAGGACCTGCTGCCATGATGCGCGGTTCAAACATAGGTATCCTGCCTTATGGGCTCATCTTCATATGATCACTTGGGGCTTCCTATTCAAACATAGGTGTATTCACCAAAGAGAACATGGCGCTACTACCCTCTTGCTGCAGCTATCAAAACAATATTATCATCGAGGGGTTAAAGAGAGTTTGTTGCACAGCACAAACTCAAAACATAGGCACCAAGCAGCACAACTCGTAAATATATCACATGGGGCTTCGCTGCAAAGCGGAGTCCATTAATCCGCTATCACGCGAGAACAAAGCTTGGGAGCTTCACACCCAAGGGCCAAAGAGAGTCTTGTTGCTAAGCACAACTCAAACATAGGCACCCATTGAGCACAGCTCACAAAGTTACTTGGGGCTCAAGCAGTCAAATACCAAAGAGTTTGAAAGGACCCTTGTAACCGGGTATCGACCCACGGCTTGGAAGCCTGGTGTATTCACCTAAAACCCCGGGTTAGCCTGCCTTCATCAAGTAAGCCACTCCTATCCAGGTAATCCTGGCATGACCCGTTTAACGCTTGTGATTACTCTCACTGAGACCCTGAACTTGTCAAAGTTAAAACGACGATTGGTTAGTTGGAGGCCCATCTTAAAAGGCTTTGTCAAATGGTTTAACTCAGCGGCCTGGCAGCCCATGAAAAGCCTCGAATTTGGGCCTGGCAGCCCTTGAAAAGCCTCGACTACACGATTTTATTTGCTTTTGTCAAGATTTTTCTCCATTGATAACATTTTATGTTGAACCGGTGTCTATTGACCCGGCATGACTATCAGTCATCAAATTAACCCGGTGTTCATTAACCCGGCTCGACTTTCAACTACAAGTTGTCAGTACATAATCACTTATAATCTGGTGTTTATTGACCCGGCCTGGCTTTCGGCTATAAGTAGCCAGTATATATTTGGATTGCGCCATTGGAATCAGGCGCTTATAAATCATTGGATATATTATTCAAATAGCCAACATGGCTGGATTTTTATTTTGGTTATCAATAACCAGTATTATGATTAAGGTTTTCAAAGTCGTGTTAGCGCAATGGCTATCATATTGTCAATGGATATGATTTATTCTACAATTGAAGGAATAGTCCCGAGTCGCTGCAGGCTTACGACCCGGCACTTGGGGGCTACATTATTCAAGTTGAGATTACATCAAATATGCAAGTCTCATGTTGCTGCAAGCATGCACCATGACACTTGGGGGCTAATGCAAAATAATTTTTTGCTCATATTATTGAAGACCCGACTCATCATATTATAATGAGCCGGCCCTTGGGGGCTACCAATTGCTCATGTCAACTATTCAAGGAAATTACAAGTCCCAGGTTGCTGCAAGCATGACAACCCGGCACTTGGGGGCTACATATGTGGAATACTCAATTCTGACTAGTGATTGAGATGAACAACCTGGATTTCTTCAAGCTTGTGACATTCATATTGAAGGGATGTTAACAAACAGTCATGACCCGGTAACATCAATATTTATAAACCGGTGATCTTGGTAATGATAAACCGCAAGTTTTACGCCCTTAAACCGGTCAAGATTGGATGGATATTTCAAGGACCGATATTGTTTTTAAGCATTGGGAGTTGAATCAAAGGAGTTATCCTTCACAATATATTTTCTATGAGAAACCAATGTCAGCAAGTTGATTATGAAGCTGGCCTATTAAACCGGATTTTATATAAGGAGGAAATGACAAGGATATAAGGATGATCAGATGCCGGTTTACAAGAATTCTTAATCCCGAGCATAATCTGTCAAGTTTGTTCTTGTGTTTATTTCACAGATCAGTTTAACATGGATAAATCCAAATTAAACCGGGGCTAATGTCCGGATATACCTCATGGCGTAAACCGCCGGAAGTATAACCCGCGGACTTGGCGGTTTACTCAAGAACCCACGACACTTGGCGGTTCATCGCGACCGGCGGTTTACGGTTCATTGGTAATCCGCAAGCGGGTCGAGGAGTGACAAGACCTAGTGGCCCGATCGGGCGGTTCATGAAGGCCGGATTCAACTACGGTGGGCGGTTCAAGAGGAAAGACATAAGGAATATTTGTCTTACAAGAAGTTAAGACCTGGACTTGTATCCGGTTTGTATTAGAGATAGACTAGTCCTAATCCTAATAGGACTCCACATGTAACCCGCCCCTTCAACATATATAAGGAGGGGCAGGGCTCCCCAAAGAAGGACAAGCTACAAGCAAACAACAATATCTAGGGCTAGACACAAGTAGAGGAGAGCCGGTTTACGGCGACTCCCTCATGATCATAATAAGACCTAGCCTCAAACAGCACGTAGAGCTATTACCGGATGATGTTTCCCGGGGCCCGAAGCTGTCTAAATCCCTGTCTTGTGTTGCGTCTCTCGATTCCGCTCAACCCCTCTCAAGCTACCACATAGATGCGTTGGCCTCGCGACTAAGTCCTCACGCTAGGACATCTGCCGTGACAAAACCACGACACACTGAATGCACACTTTATGCTCATTCTTTGTCTCATGAGGAGGAGTGCAGTACCCTGCATAGATGTCTTCAGGAATCTCAAAAGCATTGTTGACTTCCAACTTCTTCCCTCCCTTTTGAGGTTTCTTGCCATCAGCCATTTTCTTCAGCTGAGGATTCTCAACAATTGAGTTCTCTGACGAGGTATGTAACTTTTCTTCGAGGAATGCTGCAAGTGAGTTAAGTTGATGAGAACCTAGTGATTCAGCAGCGGACATGTGTACCTGTGAACAGAGTATAGGTGCAAAGAATTTGGAGAGGTCATATGCACTCTTAGAAGTTTTTGCAAAAACAACAAGTTTGAGGAAATTGACTAGATGTGTCTTGAGGAATTTCACTAAGCGTTCTTTGACTTAAGTTCCAGAGTTGTATAGATTGGAAATCCACACAATTGAGGAATCTTGAAGAAAAATGTTGCTTAGGGATACAGATCAAGAACTGATGTTTGTGTGAGGTGTTTAGGGTGTGAAGATTGAAGAATAAACACCTTTTTAAGATTTGTAGAAATCAAAGGAATCAACAGGGGCAGTAAAACTGACTTTTAATTACCCTTGACGACGAACACGACGAACTATGAATAGTAGATTTGAAGCTCGTCAGTTCAAATCTTCCACGCCCTAACTTGGCAGAGGAAGACGGCTACGGCGGCGGCGGAGAGAAGAAATCTGCGGCCGGCGCGAGTACGACGGCGACGAGGTCGAGGCAGCGAAGCTCTTCCTCACCGGTGACAATGTAAGTAGCGGCAGCGCTAGGTTTTGAGAGCTCGAGCGAGGGGAGTGAGGTCGAGCGGAGTAAAACACAGTCTGAGGAGGGTGAGGGGTATTTATAGCCGTGGTGAAAAACCGCTCGCCCGAGGAAAATTGACGAACGTGCCCCTGACCCTTCTCATTGGTGCGACATGTGTCACCCACGTACAGAGAGGTGGAGATCGTGTGAGATCGTGGGTGAATAGGATAATCATATCGTAGAATGTGGAACGGTTTGAGCGGCAACAGCCTAAAACTCAGATATGAAAATTTTAATGTTTCGTTCACAAATTCTTCAGCTGACAAGGACACAGTGAAGACTGTGAACAGGTTTCAAATAGAACGCACATGAAGAATTTGTGAACAGATTGGGTCGAGTTTAGCATAGAGGGGGAAGGGTCCGATCACATTCACTTAGTAGAAAAAGCAATAAGTGAATGATGTAGAGGACATAAACTCTCTCTCTCTCTCTCTCTCTCTATATATATATATATATATATATATATATATATATATATATATATATATATATATATATATATATATATATATAGCCAATGAAGAAAAACGACGGAAACAGTGAAGACATTGCAAAGTTGAAGAAATTGAACAACTGAGGAATTTCATAAATGAAGAAAAACTCAAATTGACGATTTTCAACTTTTGTTGGTGGCTTGACCCACCGTATAAGAATGCTGATTTCAGACGCCGTGTACAATTGTCGTAGGCCTCTGAGAATCAAATTCTTCATTGATATCTTCACATTTAGATTGTTAGTCTTCATTGATTGAAGAAAATCGTTACTTCATGTGTTGCACATCTAAGTCATCAATTTTGCATAAGTGTTAGGATGTGTGACCTTTTCAAAGGACATTTGAAGATTCTAAGGTATTTATCTCACACCGCAACTTGCTAAGTTTCTTCTCATGCAAGGGATTTGTGATGATATCGGCTAGCTGTTCTTCAGTCTTCACGTGCTCGATAGAGATGTCGCCCTTCAACACATGATCACGAAGAAAATGATGACGAATCTGAATGTGCTTTGTCTTCGAGTGTTGAACAGGGTTATGAGCAATCTTGATGGCACTCTCATTGTCACAGTTGGCACATTCTTCATGTTGATGCCATAGTCCTTGAGGGTTTGTGTCACGCCCAAGATGCGACCCTATCCAAAAGGAACTCGAAGGTCCCACCAAGGATAGAAGCGCATCTTGAAGACGCTTTTGCAAGGTGGATATCATTACATCAACATTACATAATAGATGGGGATACATACATAAGGCACGAGTGCCACAAGAATACATCAACATCATATACAAGATCAACATCCGACTACGGATGAAACATAAACAGAAGCTCAAATGACATCCACCCTGCTAGCCCAGGCTGCCGACCTGGAACCTATCCCCGATCAAGAAGAAGCGTAAGAAGAACTCCAATACAAGCAAACATCGCTCTCACGTCATGATCATCGCAAACCTGTACCTGCAACTGGTGATGTAGTAATCTGTGAGCCACGAGGACTCAGCAATCCCATTACCATGGGTATCAAGACTAGCAAAGCTTAATGGGAAAGGAAGGGGTAAAGTGGTGAGGTTGCAGCAGCGGCTAAGCATATATGGTGGCTAACATACGCAAATGAGAGCGAGAAGAGAAACAAAGGAACGGTCGACAACTAGTAATGATCAAGAAGTGATCCTGAACTCCTACTTACGCCATACATAACCCAAGAACCGTGTTCTCCTCTCGATCAACCCCGAAAAGAGACACTCACGGTTACGCACACAGTTGGTGTATTTTAGAAGAGTTTGCTTCAAGTTTACTACAACCGGATATTAACAAATACCCATCTGCCACATAACCGCGGGCACGGCTCTCGAAAGTTTATACCTGCAGGGTGTCCCAACTTAGCCCATGATAAGCTCTCGCGATCAACGAAGGATATTCCTTCTCCTCGAAGACCGATCAGTCTCGAATCCGGTTACAAGACATTTCGACAGCAATAAAACTAGACCAGCAAGACCGCCCGATGCGCCGACAATCCCGATAGGAGCTGCACATATCTCGTTCTCAGGGCAACACCGGATAAGCTAAGCGTATAGGTACCGGCGTAACCTAAGTTGCCAAGGGATGGTCCCGCACGGTGCTCTAGTTTGGACCAACGCTTAGACAAGCACTGGCCCGGGGGGTAAATAAAGATGACCCTCGGGAGCGCGACTCCCAAGGGAAAAAAGGCTAGGTAAGGCAAATGGTAAAACCAATGTTGGGCCTTGCTGGAAAAGTCTTATTCAAAGCGAACTGTCAAGGGGGTCCCATAAATCACCCGACCGCGTTAGGGACGCAAAATCCGGGAACATAATACCGATATGACGGAAACTAGGGCGGCAAGAGTGGAACAAAACACCAGGCATAAGGCCGAGCCTTCCACCCTTTACCAAGTATATAAATGCATTAATTAAACAATAGATATTGTGATATCCCAACAAGTAAACATGTCCCAGCAAGGAACAACACCTCCATGTTCCAACAAGGAACAAACTTCATCTTCACCTGCAACTAACAACGCTATAAGAGGGGCTGAGCAAAGCGGTAACATAGCCAAACAACGGTTTGCTAGGAAGGGTGCAAAAGGTTAGAGGCTGACATGGCAATTTGGGAGGCTTGAGGAACAAGTGATAGGTAGCGCAGCATAGCGATAGAACGAAACAACTAGCATAGCAATGATAGTAGTGAGATCCAGGGTAGCGGTCATCTTGCCTGAAATCCCGCTAGGAAGAAGAACGATTCCATGAAGGAGATGAAGCCACGAAGACGAACCAAGCGTAGACGAACGAATCCTCACGATCGCAACGAAACAGGAACTAACAAGAAGAAGCACACAACATAGGTAAACACACCACACATGAACATGACAAGATGCACAACAAACATGATGCATGATAAATCTAGATGAGGCTACTCATGGCAAGAGATGATGCAAACAAGAGCAATACATCAAGGCAAGTTTAAATGAGGCCGGAAACAACATAGAACAATTCCGGTAAGTCCTCATATGCAAATTTCGAAATTGTTCCAGATCTGAATAAACCTTAAGTTCAAGTGGTTAAACAGCAAGTTAAGATGCACCACGATGATCTACACGAAAATCTAGTCAAGTTACATATAAAGTTCATTAGATTCGGAGCTACGCCCTAGAAGATATGAGCAAAACAAGTTAAACATGGCATTGATGCAAAATGCATACAAATATCAATCAAACACCTCAAAACATGGATGCAACATGATAATATGAAACTACATGCAAAATCAAGCAAGTTTCATATAGAGCACACTCAAAACGGAGCAACGGTTCAACACATACACCCTATACAAGTCATGACAACAATCTGTCCAAAACAGCAACTAAGCACATTGCAAGCATCAAAACAACAAGCTACAGCATCTCAACGTAATAACAAAAGGCATGGTCATGATGTACAGGTAAAGCATTACAAAACATGAACACTGAGCTATCTCCAGAAATCACTAGAACATGCTCAAACACACATGGAAAGATTGCAAATAATAACATGTTTCAGACTTGTCAGGAAATAACAGGACATGGCAGAAATAACATCAGGTTAACAAGTTCAGAGCTATGAAACAACATGTTACAGGAACTTATCATGGCAAACAAAGGCATGGAATGAATCTACTAATTGCATAGAACAAAAGTCCCTTACTGACCATGAGCCAAAAGGGATCAGAAAATACAATTGCAAGCATGTGAACATAGCAAAAACATAAACAGATTCAGACTTAGTGCAAAACTGGAGCATGGTATAAACAGATAACAAGTAGGCATGTTAACGAGCTCGATGCACTCACTACGAAGCATTGCATGACAAACTAAGCATACACCCAGCAACTAGACATGGCATAGAAGCTAGACATGGCAAGAACAACAACATAGCATACACGGATCAACTACAACAACCTTGGCAAAATTGAATAACATGTAAACAACCTGCCAGGAAACATTTTATAGCAAAAGTAGAGCTCGACTGACTCAAGCTATGGCACTCCATAATTGCAAACAAGGGCATGGATGGATAGAGAATAACCATATGTTCAAAACATCCTTACTGAAGTATCTCAAAATAAGCATGGATCTCTCAGAGCATCAAGTTTACATGGCATAAAAATATCGCAGAGCAGGCTGAAATCAGCAACATCATGAAGCCTAGTTTGCATGCTTGTGCTAGTCACCACAGAGATCACAAAAATACATGGCATACACCCCTGTAAAGATGGCATGACATATTACAAAACACATGTAGGACTCAAGTTCATAGGATGCACACATCAATCATGGCAAAAATGACAAACGTGCATGTTCTGATAAGAATCTGAAACTAACATCACATAGCCCTCTTCCAACAGCATTTCGGGCATCAAGATGAGCTCAAATGAAAATGATGCAATGGGATGAAATGATGTACTCGTCGAGGCGAACAATTTGACATAATACACGCATGAAACGGAGCTACGGATGCAGAGATATGATGGCATGAACATGGCATGAAAATGTCAGAAATCTGGGACTTAGTGGAATCTCGGAGGGGGAAAGTCAACCTTGCACGGATTCCGAGGCAGGGCCGGATCTCGCCGGAACTTCGCCGGAGACGGAGAGGAGGTGGCCGGAGGAGCTCGAGAGGCACGGATCCGGCGACGGCAAGGCCGGATCCGCGGCGAGGAGGCGCAGGGACGCCGCCGGGCGCGGCGACGGCGACGGCGGCGGCGTGGGACGAGGCTTGGGCGGCGATGGGCGGCGGCGGCGCGGCGGAGGAGGAGCGGCTCGGGCGCGGGCACTCATGGGAGGCGGCGGCGGCGAACCGGGCGAGGGGAGGCGCTGGGCGCCGGCGAGGTCGATGCGGGCGCCGGGCTCTCCGCCGGCTTGGACGGACGGCGGCGGCGAGGTCCGCCAGCCGACGGGGGCGGGCGCAAACGCTGGGCGGCGATGGCTCGCAAGGCTCCTGGCGAGAGCCTGGGGGGCATGGCGGAGGGAGGCGCCACGACACGGGCGGGCTCCCATTGGCAAGGCGGCGGCGCAGTTTCGTCCGGGAGGAAACGGACATGTCCGGCATGGTGGGAGGAGATGGACTAGGGTTTGGACTGCGGAAATTTTGGGGGAGGCCACATATATATAGGTAGAGGGAGCTAGGAGAGTCCAAATGAGGAGAGGTTTTCGGCCACGCGATCGTGATCGAACGACCGAGAGCATGGAGGGGAGTTTGCTGGGTTTTGGGCCACTTTGAAGGGGTGTTGGGCTGCAAAGAGAAGGAGGCTTTTGCGGTTACCCAGTTAACCGTTGGAGTATCAAACGACCTCCAAATGGCACGAAACTTGACAGGAGGTCTACCGGTGCTATACCAAGGACGCTTGACAAACCTCGGTCCATTCCGAGAATGTTTAACACCCGCACACGAAAAGAGGTAAAAGGGGGCGCCGGGGAGCATAGGAGTGCCGGATTGCAAAACGGACAACGGGGAAAATGCTCGGATGCATGAGACGAACACGAATGCAAAGTGAGATGCACATGATGACATGATATGAAATGCAGATGATGACATGGCAAAGTGCGACACGCAAGCACATGACATGGCAACGAAGGCGAATCACTGGCAGACACCTGGCGCATCGAATCCGGGGCGTTACAGTTTGCTTCATCCATAGCAATTGAGCACAGCACGAACTAGCATCAATGTACTCAGCTTCAGCAGTAGAAAGTGATACGCAGTTCTGTTTCTTCGAGGACCAATAGACTAAGGATCGTCCGAGGAAATCGCATGTGCCTGATGTTGACTTGCGGTCCATACGATCACCAGCATAGTCAGAGTCTGAATATCCAATGAGACCAAAAGCCGAGCCCTTGGGATACCATAATCGAAGTGTTGGAGTGTGAGCTAGATATTGAAGAATATGCTTCACAGCCTTATGGTGTGATTCCTTCGGTGTAGCTTGAAAGCGGGCACACATGCAAACACTAAGCATAATATCTGGCCTAGATGCACATAAATACAATAAAGAGCCAATCATGGAGCGATATACCTTTTGATCAAAGTCAATACCATTTTCATCAGTGCATAGATGGCCATTTGTGGGCATAGGGATTTTGACGCCTTTGCAATCTTGCATGCCGAATTTCCTCAATACATCTTTGAGGTATTTCTCCTGAGAAATGAATATGCCATTGCGCTATTGACGAATTTGAAGACCTAAGAAGAATTTCAATTCTCCCATCATAGACATTTCATATTCCTCCCTCATCATATAACCAAATTCGGCAGTGTAACATTGGTCAGTACAGCCAAAGATGATATCATCAACATATATTTGGCACACAAACAATTCACTATCATAAGATTTAGTGAAAAGAGTTGGGTTAAGTGAACCGGATTTGAAGCCTTTCTTCATGAGGAATTCCTTCAAAGTATCATACCACGCCGAGGGGCCTGCATGAGGCCATAGAGGGTCTGCATGAGGCCATAGAGGGCCTTATTGAGTCTGTAGACTTGGTCAGGGTGCTTTGGATCTTCAAAACCTGGGGGTTGAGCAACATATACTTCTTCCTCAAGCTTACCACTGAGGAATGCACTTTTCACATCCATTTGATATAAGATGATGTCATGATGGTTAGCATAAGCAAGTAATATGTGAATACCTCAAGTCTAGCAACATGTGCAAAAGTTTCATCGAAATCAATTCCTTCGACCTGTGTGTAGCCTTCAGCTACAAGTAATGCCTTATTCCTCACCACAAGGCCATTTTCATCTTGCTTGTTGCGGTAGATCCACTTTGTGCCGATGATATTGTGCTTGCGAGGGTCTAGTCGCTTGAAAAGTTCCCAGACGTTGTTGAGCTCGAACTGATGTAATTCCTCTTGCATAGCTTGAATCCACTCAGGCTCCAGAAATGCTTCACCTACCTTAGTGGGCTCTGTGATAGAGATGAAAGCCAAGTTCCCACAAAAGTTAGACGAATGTGAAGCTTTTGAGCGTGTGAGAGGACCTGGTGCGTTGATGTCGCTGATGATTTTCCCAATCTGCACTTCATTTGCAACGCGAGGATGAGCGATTTGGCGACGAGGAGTTGGATCAGCATTTTCTTCAGAGTCATTTTCCTCAGGTGCACCAGCATGATGTTCTTCATGATCTGGAATGACTTCTTCAGCAGATTCTTCAGTAGGAATGACATCCTCAGTAGCCTTGAACTTGATGGTTTCCTCAGGAGACTGTTCATCTAGCACATGAGGTAGGTGCTCTCTTTGTGAGCCATTAGTTTCATCGAACCGCACATCTAGAGTTTCAACAACCTTGTGGTGAACCGTGTTGAATACTCTGTAGGTGTGCGAGTCCTTTCCGTAACCAAGCATAAAACCTTCATGTGCTTTCGGTGCAAATTTAGAATTATGATGAGGATCTCTAATCCAACATTTAGCACCGAAGACTTTTAAATAACTCACATTGGGTTTCTTGTCAGTGAGGAGTTCATATGCAGTCTTCTAGAAGAATTTGTGAAGATATACTCTATTGATGATGTGGCACGCAGTATCAATTGCCTCAATCCAGAAATGACTAGGCGTCTTGTATTCATCAAGCATAGTGCGAGCCATCTCAACAAGAGTCATATTCTTGCGCTCCACGATGCCATTCTGCTAAGGAGTATAAGGAGCAGATAACTCATGAGTAATACCAAGTTCATCAAGATAGTCATTGTCGGTGTCAAAACCGGCGGATCTCGGGTAGGGGGTCCCGAACTGTGCGTCTAGGCGGATGGTAACAGGAGACAAGGGACACGATGTTTTACCCAGGTTCGGGCCCTCTTGATGGAGGTAAAACCCTACGTCCTGCTAGATTAATATTGATGATGTGTGTTACAAGAGTAGATCTACCACGAGATCAAAGAGGCTAAACCCTAGAAGCTAGCCTATGGTATGATTGTTGTTCGTCCTACGGACTAAAACCCTCCGGTTTATATAGACACCGGATAGGGTTAGGGTTACACAGAGTCGGTTACAATGGTAGGAGATCTACATATCCGTATCGCCAAGCTTGCCTTCCACGCCAAGGAAAGTCCCATCCGGACACGGGACAAAGTCTTCAATCTTGTATCTTCATAGTCTTGGAGTCCGCCGATGATGACAGTTCGCTATCCGGACACCCCTAGTCCGAACTCCTCAAGAGTCCCTGAACCAGGCTTCAATGACGACGAGTCCGGGCGCGATATTGTCTTCGGCATTGCAAGGCGGGTTCTTCCTCTGAATAATTTATAGAAGATTGTGAACACCGGGATAGTGTCCGGCTCTGCAAAACAAGTTCCACATAACATCATAGAGAGAATAATTCTTGCACAGATCTGCTGACGTATTCCGCGGCGTGACATCACACCACGACTAGGCCTTTATATGAATCGTTTTTTATTGTTCCACCTCAGCGTGTTTAGCGAGGCGGTTTCCTTGGCACGTCTTATCAAAGCGTAGATCATGCCCCCTTATTCCGGGATTCTCGTCAATACGGACGTGGGTAACCCAACCGTGCCTGTTGGCCTGCCTTCTCTATTAAAGGCGAGTCCTAGTCGACCACGGGGCGGGCTCTTGGTATTCAATCTCTTTATAACGAGACCAAGGCCCTCTCCTTTTTACACCCTCTATCGAGTTCGCCTCGCTTCGAGTTCCAACACCCAAAGCTTCAGATTCAGCGCCGGACTTTCGACGATGTCCGCTCCGACCAGATGGCTGATGGATGTCTTCCTCCGTCCACGTAAGAAGACGTGCTAATGCTGCGAGACGCCAGTATCTAACCGCGAGACCTCGATAGGCTGCCTGCTCCAGGCAGGTCATTCCCACTCCTGAGCCCGGTGAGAACGTGGTGTTCGTGTCCCACTTCCCTCGGGGTTTAGGCTTCCCGACGGATCCCTTTTTGCGGGGGCTCATGTTTTATTACGGGCTTGATTTCCATGATTTGAATCCGGAGTCCATCCTCCATATCTCGTCATTCATTGTCGATGTGAGGCCTTCCTCCATATTACCCCCACTTTGGATTGTGGCTCAAGACCTTCAAGGTGGAGCCAAAGATGATCAAGGGCAGCAAGCAGAGTGCGGAGGGGCGGTCATAAGAAAATGTGCTGATGCTGCGTGCCCGAGGGCTCCTTTCAAGAGGAGCTTGGTTTGTGGCAACGGAGTGGTTTTATATCACCGCCCTGGGGGCACCAAATGGGCGGCTCTCCCTGCCTTCCGCCAGTCCACCACAGCGGCAAGCGCCATGGGTCAACAAGGGGCTCGACTGGGGCCATCCAAGGATGTTCCCTGCTGCAGGGCCGATTCGAGATCTCCAGAAAGAGGGATCAATCTGTTGCAGTGGCGCAGGTTATGGTGATCCGCGCCTTCAGCCCCTGCAAACGCCGCCTCCGCCTGTGGGAATTCAACTGAGGGACCACGAGCTCTCCAAAATTTTATGGGCACGACGCCCGTGGAGATGTATAAACTGTTCTTCGGA
Source organism: Aegilops longissima (assembly GCA_021605205.1). Classification (NCBI taxonomy): domain Eukaryota; kingdom Viridiplantae; phylum Streptophyta; class Magnoliopsida; order Poales; family Poaceae; genus Aegilops; species Aegilops longissima. The sequence continues at coordinate 665,878,937 of CM038679.1, read as the reverse complement.
TCACAAGAGAAGTGTCCGGACTTGACCGAGGACGCAGGACTAAGCTGCAATCGCCCAGATACTCAAGTAAGTAGTCCTGTAACCGGACAAGCTGTTCATTCATTTATTTTATATATATGCCCTTTAAAGGAGCCGTTTCTTGAACAGGAGTGGATAGCCAAGGCAAAGTTGATAAGGTGTCCGGCTCCCCTCCCAGAGACCACGCCGGATCCCCTGTTGACCAAGATGTTGAAGGTCGCGCATTTTGAAGAAGGCGAAGGGAGGAGCGGGGGAGCAACTGCCTCTGTGAAGGAGGCTATCAAGGAAGGAGGGATTAAGAGTCCCACCTTCCGAGGAGAGAAGAGGACCGCTTTAGAAGATCCGGAGGTCAAGGCCTCAAAGAAAGGAAGGGAATCTTTGGCAGAGAGTCCGACGCTGGGAAGTAACCCAGCCGCACTATTTCCCCAAGGGGATCAGCCCTCCAGCGAGCCGTAAGTAGAAAGAAGGGGTCTTATAAATAAGGAGCATCCCTGTATTTATTTATGAAGATAACCGAAATTGTAACTTGTAGTTCGCACCTCAGCCCTTCTCAGCAGAGCTCGCTCTTGGGATCTTCTTCGGAGATGATGGAGAGCTAAACGCCCCACTGTCGCGCCCTCATGTGAAGCGGACGACCCGGAGGTGTCGTCGCGGAGGGTTCCCCCAAGTCCGGCGGGGGCGGAAGGTCCGGCGCCGAGTGGTGTGCGGTCGGAGGAGCTGAAGGATTTGCTCGGGCGAGCGGCTATCTCAAAAGATCACCATGCTCTAATGGGAACGGTGATTGAAAGGATTGCATCCGCAGAGAGCGGATTGCACGAAGCCGTCAGAAGCTTACTGACGGGGTTTGAGGTACGCAAAAAATAATGTACCTTCTGTCAGTTATGCATATAAAATGCGCCATGTATAGATAGTAGCCCCTGAGACTCGGTATGTTGTCAAAATTTACGACGTGCCGAGGATCATATTCTCAGTTTTAACATATCGCCACTCCTAAACAGGTGGCGGGGCGTCCGGAGGCCAGCCGGACTGATGAATATGCCGAACTAAAGCGACAGCTTGATGAGGCGGATGCGGACATCACGCTGGTCAATAAACGGTTTGACGAGTCACAAGGTATGCGACTTCTATGCGGACACCTAGTAAGGGAGCTTGACGCCCATGTCTTACTAATCATATGCTTAATGCAGATGGTGCCACTGCCGTGGAAGAGCTGCGGGCAGAACTCGCCCGAGCAAAAGAGCAAGACAGAATTAGTAATGCGGCCGCTTTAAAGGCGGCCAAGAGCTAGAAGCTGAACGGGCTGCTCATCGCCAAGAAGAGGAGATGGCCGAGATGGCCAAAAGTTAAAGAATACTACCGATCGCAGCGAGGTTCTTGAAAAGAGCGTCAAAGCGGAACAAGAGGGCCTAAAGAAGGCCGCCCGAATCCAAGAATGCCCAATCGGCTTTGAGAGCTGCCAAGGAGGAGCTGAGTCGGCCAGGCAATTGCGGCTGGAAAACCGTTTACGCTGCGGAGGAATATACAGATCCAAAGTATGCTCGGCTGGATAAATTGTGGAGTTCAGAGGATGCTTATCTGGATTTGGCGGCGAAGCGTGGACGCGGATGAGCACTTCCGGGGCCGAAGGGGCATGAAGGAAGAGCTATATTGGTCGCAATTCCATAGTCCGGGCGCCCTCCGCCGCTGACCGATCGGTTGGCGAATGGGCCGAGCTGAATCGATTGTCCGGATTCGCCATGAAGCATGTCTTGACTCACTTGTGGGCGGACGAACCCAAATCGAAGAGCTATTTTGGTTTAGTGCAGCAGTTTCTTGGAGCGGTGCAGCAGACGACGTGATCAAGCGATCGTCATGTATTGAGGGGCGCGGATGGCTCTTGCCGTGTCAAGACCTCTGGCAGAGATGAAGGCCACCGACGTTGCATCCCGTGATTCGGACAGAGGTCGAGTACCGCCGAGCACTACTTTGAAGAAGTTCTGCCGGGCGCTCGCTTAATAGAGACGCGATGCTCGAAGGATATTATGTTTGAATGACATGTATGATTTGTGAAAACGATGTTTCAATGTAATATAAGTGCTTTTTATACTTGTGCGCTCAAGTAGTAAACTACTCCTGTGCGGCCGCTTATGTATGTGTATATAACTGAAAGATGGCAGTCCTTGGTTTCAGCCCCACGCACATAGTGCGGGGTGTTTGCAAAAAGCGCTTTTTCACACTTAATCCAACATCTTGGTCCTGTTAAGGAGGTGTTAGCGTAGCAAACCAGGCAACCGGACTATAATGCTTTATCACTTTCACTTAGCCATAGGAGTTCGAGGGTGGGGCTACTATATAGCCCCTCGGGGCACCGCACTCTCCCGAATTCAGGTGCGATGTGCTCGATCGAAAACCAGTCCTTCGTTAATGCGGAGGAATTCTAAACATTCCTGTGAGTCATCGAGTGGTTGACCAGTCTCTCGCTATATCATGACATCAGTTTTCGGCTTTCCCTCATCGAGGTGCTCGCCCGCCGAACCGGGCACAATCGCAGAGTTCTCCGGTGCCGCGTTAGCCGTGAAAACGAAACGTAAGGCAGCAAAACACAGGAGCCGGGCAACCCAACATTTGACCAAAGACATGATTCGAGCTGATGCATATAAGGCCTAACTCGAGACGCCGAATACTCCCTAAGGTATTCGGTCTTTATGAAAATGGGCTAAATAATGCCCAAGCCCCTTGTGTCAGTGCACGCGCAAAAATTCTGGTGCGGCCAATGCCAAAGCACCAGCCTCCTCCTCGCTTATATTAAGGAACTGGGGAATGTATATCAACAAGAGACAGTGAAAAAAGGTTTACGCAGGTCTTAATCTGAAAAGAATCCTTGCAACGGTCCTCGCTGCACGTCTCATACTGTGTCTCCAAGCAGCGTATCTGGGCCGGTGTAGCACGTTGTTCATCCGTAAAAGAGAGGAACTTAGTTTGCAAGAAAAAGGGTCGTGCGAAAGGTGTACTTAATATTAAATAAACATAGTACGGTTCGAAGAATAAAATTGAGCTCTATTGTCTCTTGTTGCACATGCATGCAGCCCCTCGTATGGGGGCGTGCCGCTAGTAGGCGCCGGACTCGTCTAGCCGTGTCCGGGGTTTGAATAACCAATTACAGGTTCTTTGCCTAGTGGAGCCGGATAGCTGTGGAGCTGTCGATGCCGTCTCCCCTTCTTCCGTGCTCGAGTAACACTTAATACTTCCTTTCAACGAGATGATGCCGCGTGCACCGGGCATTTTAAGTGTTAGAGATGCATAATGCGGTATTGCGTTAAAGCGGGCGAAAGCTTCGCGTCCCAATAGTGCTTGATGGCTACTTTTAAACGGGGCGACATGGAAGAGTAGCCTTTCGCGACGGAAGTTGTCGGATGAACCAAACACAACTTCTAGCAGTATGGAGCCCGTGCATAGGGCGTATGGGTCGGGCAGTACTCCTTTAAAGGAGGTGTTGCTACGGCGAATTTTGGTTGGGTTTATCCCCATCCTGCGGATTGTGTCTCGATATATCGGGTTTATGTCATCGCCGCCATCCATGAGGACATGTGTAAATTGAATCTGCTGATTATAGGATCCAATATCAAGGCAGTCCATCCTGCGCTCGATATTTTCGAATAGTCCCGATGGTCGAAGGTGATTGGTTTTGACAACCAATGTTGGGCGCGCTTTTAGTGGGCGCCGCTCTTTTTCCCTTTGATCACGTGAAGTGAGTTTACTGTTTTAACCTTTGTGGGAAATTCTTTTGTTTTCCGGGCTCGCTTGTGGTGCTCGTCATCATTTTCCCTTGGTGTGTCGAGCCCTTGTGTTCGGCGTTAAGTCGGCGGACTGCTTGAAGACCCAACAATCTCTGTGGGTATGGTTTGCGTGCTTCCGGAGGTACCATGTATTTGACATACCTGTCCGTAATCTTGTTTAGGTTGGATAGCTCGTCACCGTTATCCTTTAGGGCAGTGTTTTGTTGTTCGGTCGAGAGCTTTTGAATCCGGCGTTGACCGCCGCATTATTTGGGCCATTTTCTTTATTCCGCGCTGATCTTTTCTGCGCCGTGATTTCCCATTTCCATCCCTGGTTTCGATGTACTGGTCGCTGGTATCGCATCTAGCCAGCCAGCTGTTCTCTCCAGCAAAAGCGGGTCATGAGGCTTGTTAAAGCGGCCATTGTTCTTGGCTTTTCTTGCCGAGGTGTCTGGCGAGCCATTCGTCTCGGACGTTGTGTTTGAAAGCTGCTAAGGCTTCGGCGTCCGGACAGTCGACTATTTGGTTCTTTTAGTAAGGAACATGTTCCAGAATTTCGGGCTGACTCTCGGGCTGTTGAGTTATGTGACTTAGATCGTCTCAGATCCGGAGGGCGGACATAAGTCCCCAAAATTTGCCCTAAATGCATCCTCGAGCTCTCCCAGCTTCCAATGGTATTTTCGGGAGGCTTTTAAGCCAATGCCGAGCTGGCCCTTTGAGTTTAAGGGTAAGTATTTTATGGCGTGAGATCGTCTCCTCTAGCCATGTGTATGTGGAGGATGTAATCCTCGATCCGCACTCTGTGGTCTGTTGTTCCGTCAGATGCCTCTATGTTTACGGGTTTGAATCCCGCTGGAAATTCATGATCCAGCACCTCATCGGTGAAACATAGGGGGTGTGCGACGCCCCTATATTTGGGTGTGCGGTGATCTTCGGAATTTTGGCGTATTGCATTGCTTTGACGAGCCTGCTTTCTTGGCCCATAGATGGACCTGACTGGGCCATCCTCTTGATGTGAATCCTTATGCGGATCGCATATTGGCTTGTGTGTGGCGCCATTCACCGCTCTCTTTTTGCCGTGGGGTCGTCCATCCGACCGGGTGGCCTTCTTACTTTTTAATTGTGGGAGCTCTAAGGCCTCCTCGTCGAATTCGGGCAGTAGCTTTCTTTTCGGGTAGCTCTTTGTTCGGCGACTGTCGCCGTACTTGTTTACGGTGCTGAATATTTTGCTCCATCTGATCCTGAGTGCATCTTCCGCTGTTTTGAGCTTCGCTTCGCTTTTTCAGGCGCAGCGGGCGGCGAGCCTTTTCTCGGAGGTTATTTTGCTCCAATGGTTTGTCCGGCGTGAGGTCGTCCGGACTGTTGTCTTCGCCGGGACAGATTGTTTATCCAAGTTGTCTTGTTCGGACGATTGCTCGATAGCTTGTTCGTTGTCCGCCGTTCGCCCCTGCTCTATGGCTGGGTCTTTGTTGAGGCGGGACTTTGTTCGGCGCTTTACGCTGCCGCTTTGACTGCCGAGGATTTATCCTTTGTAGCGCCCCGTTGTTCCTCGTCTTCATTTCCTTTAGGTGTATCCACCATGTATACATCATGGGATGAGGTTGTCCAGCGTCCTATAGGTGCTGGTTCATTGTTGTCTCCTACATCGTCGTCCATATCGTCGATGTCTTCGGAGTCGAAATCGAGCACGTCGTGTAAGCTTTCGACAGTGGCTACCAAGTGGGTGGTGGGTGGACGTTGAATTTCTTCATCGTCCGCATCCCAACCGTCCTGACCGCAGTCCGGCCAGGGCTCTCCGGATAAAGAGAGAGAGACTTTAATGAATTCAGGATGTCGCCAAAGGGCGAGTGTTGAAAGATGTCCGCAGCCGCGAACTCCATAACGGGCGCCCAATCGAATTCGATTGGCAAGGGCGCGGAGGGTTCGGAATCCGGAGAGGAGTCCGGCACCCTGGAGTCGAGGTCTTCGCAAAGGATAGGGGTGGAGTTCGGCTCGATCGCCGTAGAGATTAAAGCCCCTGAGGCGGTGTCCAACCACTCGCCCTCGATCGGGAATCCGCCCGGATTAAGGGTCGGAGCGGATTTTGTGCGGCCTCCGTGGCTTTGCTCGCTGCAGAGCTAGATCATGCCCATCGAGACAAGGCGCACGCTCGGTTGCGGCTCAATCCGTCGAAGATCAAGTCTTCGCGGATATCGACCGTATAGTTTAAACTTCCAAATCTGACCGACGCCGGGCGTAGCTTCGATCTGCTCCGGATGGCTGCTTAATTGGCCCGCAGCAAAGCCGACAAACACGAAGATCTGTCCGGGAGAAAGGTCTCACCGACCGCGTCGTTGTTGATGATCGAAGAAGCCATCGAGCCTATCGGTGACGGCTACGAGGAACTCTCAATGAAAGCACCAATGTCGGTGTCAAAACCGCGGATCTCGGTAGGGGGTCCCGAACTGTGCGTCTAGGCGGATGGTAACAGGAGACAAGGGACACGATGTTTTACCCAGGTTGGGCCCTCTTGATGGAGGTAAAACCCACGCCCTGCTAGATTAATATTGATGATGTGTGTTACAAGAGTAGATCTACCACGAGATCAAAGAGGCTAAACCCTAGAAGCTAGCCTATGGTATGATTGTTGTTCGTTCTACGGACTAAAACCCTCCGGTTTATATAGACACCGGATAGGGTTAGGGTTACACAGAGTCGGTTACAATGGTAGGAGATCTACATATCCGTATCACCAAGCTTGCCTTCCACGCCAAGGAAAGTCCCATCCGGACACGGGACGAAGTCTTCAATCTTGTATCTTCATAGTCTTGGAGTCCGGCCAATGATGATAGTTCGGCTATCCGGACACCCCCTAGTCCGGAACTCCCTCAGTCATCAAGACTAGTATTCTTGAACTCAGTTCCGTTGTCACTTCTGATGTGCTAGATCTTCACACCAAAGTTGGTTGAAGCCCTCGAGGAAAATCGTTTGAAGACTTTCTGCACTTCACTTTTGTAAGTGATGATATGTACCCAAGTGTAACGAGAGTAATCATCAACAATAACAAAGCCATATAGAGATGCTTCATTAGTGAATGCAGAATAATGATTAGGACCAAAGAGATCCATATGAAGTAATTCAAATGGTCGAGTGGTAGTCATGATAGTCTTTGCTGGATTCTTAGCCTTGGTCATCTTTCCAGCTTCACAGGCTCCGCACAAGTGATCCTTGAGTAATTTGACATTCTCAATGCCAATGACATGCTTCTTCTTCGCGGGCGTGTGCAAGTTCCTCATGCCAGCATGACCAAGTCGTCGATGCCATAGCCAGCCTTCTGAAGATTTTGCAAGTAGACATATAGCTTGTTGTGGTCCTGTAGAGAAATCAACAATATACAGATCTCCTCTCCTAAAGGCTTCGAAGACTTTGGAATTGTTAGCTTCCATGATCACAACACAACGATACTTGCCAAAGATAACAACCATATCAAGATCACAAAGCATTGAGACTGACATGAGGTTGAATCCTAAGGACTCGACAAGCATGAGTTTGTCGATGTGTCGATCCTTTGAGATCGCAACCTTACCTAGACCCAATACCTTGCTTTTTCCTTTGTCAGCGTAGGTGATATGCTTCAGATGCGATGGAGATAAGGGAGCATCCATCAATAGATTCTTACTATCGAGGACCCACTCAGTGGCTTTGGGTAGATCATCCTGCAGATGAATTAGTGCAACTTACGAACTCATATACTTTATCAGTGAAGAATATGACATCAATTTCATCATATCAATTTCATCAAGCAATAGAACAGATAAAGCAGTATGAGGACGTGAGAAATGAAATTTCATTTCTTCATTCTTCATGATTAGCTTGCGTCCTTTCAAGCATTTTCAAGTCTCCAACAAATTCTTTAGATGTTTAAGTATGTCTGGATACCTGACCCTGCATAAGAGATTAGTTCTTTTTCTTCACCACCCACATCTGAAGGGGTGGCAAAGAGTTCATCATTCTGCGAGCTCCATAAAATAAAGGTGTCATAGAAGCCAGTCCACTTTGTTTCACATAAGAGGAGTTAGGGTAAGCATATGAATAAGCAAAGAAATTCTTCGAGGACTTATGAACATAATGGTTAGAACAATAATGCTCATATTCATAGCCCTTAGATCTTCCCTGCGAAACAGAAGTGTTAGCACGATGATGTTCATATGAGGATTTTGATCCTTTTGAGGATGATCCTCGTGAGGAATTTAGTCCGTATGAGGACTTGGATCCATATGAAGAATTTGGTCCATATGAAGAATTTGATCTGGGGTTCCTATTCTTCATAGGTGGTATCATGATGACATTCACCTAAAGACTTTCAAGGCACCTTTTGGGAACCCAGATTTTCTTCATAGAGGAACCGTTCCTGCAGTTAGTGCCAACATATCTAGCAAATACTTCACCATTCTAATTTTTGAACAGCTTATAGTTTGAGTCAAATGAATCATCAGAAGAATGAGGAGATTCACATGTAAAGCCAGATAAAGTAGATGGATCTACGGGAGGTCCCTTTGCAGCAACCCATGAGGTTTTGGGGTACCGCCAAAGCTTCCAAAGATGTTCCATCAGCATTGAGTTTCCTCTCAAAGGCAATACCCTCTTTCCTAGGATTCCTGTTGAGGATCTGCTTTTTAAGCACATCACAAAGAGCCTGATGCCCTTTGAGGCTTTTGTACATGCCTGTTATATACAATTCCTTCAGCCCTGCATTGTCAGTGATACTAGCAATATCCTCAGATGAGGAATTAGTGATAGCAGAGACAGGTGAAGAATTTGTAGCAGTAGAAGCATTTGAACATTCAGATGAAGAATTAGTAGATTCATGTTCAATGCACTTCAAACATGGAGGAATAAATTCTTCCTGAGCAGCACTGATTTGTTGAGCTAGTAATGAATCACGCTCCTTCTGAAGATCTTCATAACTCTCCCTTAGCTTCTCAAGGTCTTGCTTTCTTTGAAGAAATTCATAAGAAAGCTTCTCATGATCAGATAAGAGAGTGTTATCATGACTCTAACGATTATCAAACTTGTACTGAAGTCTCTGAAGATTTTCAGTCAAAGTTTTGGTGCGATCCATTTCTTCACCCAACATATCACCGCTCTTGTCTAGCATGTTTTGAACCTTTTCAAAAGCCTTTTGTTGTTTCACAACAATCTTAGCAAGTTTAGAGTATCTAGGCTTGAGGTTTTCATCAGATTCATCCTCACTTGATTCAGAGGAGGGATATTTGAGTACCTTGGCACCCTTTGCCATGAAGCAATAGGTGGGAGTGTAGTCATCATCGCCATCGTCAGCCTTGTTGAGGAATTCATTCTCCTCAGAGTTGAAGATGGACTTGCTGACGAATGCAGTAGCGAGGGCTAGGCTTGCCACACCAGATTCTGACTCCTCAGATGCCTTCTCTTCCTCATGTTCCTCAGATTCAGCTTCAGAGTCCATTTCCTTGCCAATGAATGCCCGAGCCTTCTTAGAGCTGCTCTTCTTGTGAGATGAAGACTTCGAGGATTTTGATGATGAAGACTTTGAAGATTTCTTCTTCTTCTTTGAGTCATCAGAACTGTAATCCTTGTATTTCTTCTTCTTTGATTCCTTTTCCCACTGAGGACAGTCTTGAATGTAGTGACCAAGTTTCTTGAACTTGTGGCACAGTCTCTTCTTGTAGTCACGGGATGAGGAATCATCACTTCTTGAGGATTTTCCAAAGCGACCATGTCTTGAGAACTTCTGGAATTTCTTCACGAGCATTGCTAGCTCCTGGCTCAATTCTTCAGGATCACCAAGGCTGGTACCAGAATCTTCACCTTCAAATTCAGACACTGCCTTGGCCTTCAGAGCGTGTGATCTGCCATAGCTCGGTCCATAGAGATCTCTCTTTTCAGCAAGCTGGAACTCATGAGTGTTTAGCCTCTCGAGGATATCAGCGGGATCAAGTGACTTGTAATCTCCATGTTCTTGTATCATCAGTGCCAGAGTGTCAAATGAGGAATCAAGCGATCTCAGCAATTTCTTCACCACCTCATGATCGGTGATGTTAGTGGCACCAAGTGCTTGAAGCTCATTTGGGATGTCAGTGAGGCGATCGAAGGTTTGCTGAAAATTTTCATTGTCGAGTCTTTTGAAGCGGTTGAAGAGATTGCGAAGAACGTCAACTCGAGAGTCACGCTGTGTTGAGACTCCTGCATTGACCTTGGACAGCCTATCCCAGATAAGCTTAGCTGTCTCCAAAGCACTCACTCTGCCATACTGCCCTTTGCTCAGATGGCCACATATGATATTCTTCACTTGAGAGTCAAGTTGCTTGAATCTCTTCATGTCAGCAGCGTTGATGGTAGGAGTGACAGAGGGGACACCATTCTCCACAACATACCAGAGATCATTATCAATTGCCTCAAGATGCATTCGCATCTTATTCTTCCAGTAGGGGTAGTCCGTCCCATCGAAGGTAGAACACCCAGCAGAGACCTTGATCATACCTGCGGTTGACATAACTAAAACTCCAGGCGGTTAAACCAAAATCACAAAGAACAAGGGAGTACCTTGCTTTGATACCAATTGAAAGTGCGTTAAGTCGACTAGAGGGGGGGGGGGTGAATAGGTGATTTTTATGAATTCTTCACTGAGGAATTTCAGGGTGAGGAAATTCCTTAGCGAAGAACTACTTGCAGCAGAATAAGTACTCAGATGCAGTCATAACATAACATAAGCATAGACATCATGATGAAATGAAAACAAACACAGAGTACAGAAAGCGTAAGCACAGGATAAACAGGATGAAGACAAACAGACTGAAGAAATTGGACTGAGGAAATTGAGAAAGTCTTCAGTCAAAGTCTTCAAACAGATATGAACAAGCACACAACACAGTAAAGAGGAAATGGAAGGGTTGAGGAAATAGAACCAGTAGGCTTGGTGAAGACAGTGATTTGGTAGACTAGTTCCAACTGTTGTGACAGTTGTACGTCTGGTTGGAGCGGCTAGGTATTTAAACCTGAAGACACACAGTCCTCACCGTATTCTCCTTGAGCTAAGGTCACACAGACCTCGCCCAGTCACTCGTGGTAAGTCTTTAGGTGACTTCCAAACCTTCACAAACTCGGTCACTCGGCGATCCACAATTTCCTCTAGGATGCTCTAGACCATGATGCCTAACCATTTGGAAGATGCACAGTCTTCAAAGGTAACAAGCGTCAGATCCACACAGAAACAGTTTCTTCAGTGATGCTCAATCACTTTGGGTTTGTAGGTGTTTGGTTTTGGTTTTCCTCACTTGATGATTTTCGCTCAAAGTCCTCGGAGGATGGGATGCTCTCAATGACAAGTGTTAGTTTCTCTCGGAGCAGCCAATCAGCTAGTGGTTGTAGGGGGTGGCTATTTATAGCCTAGGGAGCAGCCCGACATGATAAGACATAAATGCCCTTCAATGATACGACCGTTAGGTGGGTAGATATTTTGAAACAGCTGGCGCGTAGCACAGCAATGGTCGGAAATTTGAGGCTCAAATTCCTCAGGGCTATCATGTTCCTCACTTGTAGGCAATCTGCACTGGCGAATTCCTAACTCCTCAGTAAGAACAAATTCCTCAGAGACTAGAAGAACTTTGTCTCTATCACTGAAGAAATTGACTGAACTGTATGAGATTTCCAATGGCTTCATTCGAAAGGATTGGTAGGTGTAGGATTTTGAGATGAGCATCACTTGGAAACTTTTCCTTAGTTTTTCCTCAACCCCTTTAACAGTACGGTGTTTCCTATGACTCAAGAAAGAGAAAATGAAACTACGAAAACAAAAGTCTTCACACTTCATGTTCCTCACATGAATATCAAGCCTTCATGGTCACACCAATTTCTTCATTTTCAAAGTCTTCATAAATCCAAAGTCTTCAGTCGAAGACATTCATTTTTAGGGTCCGACTTTCTCTATAATTATCAAACTCCTCATAGACTTATAGACCTGTGTACACTCACAAACGTATCAGTCTCTTAACCTATAAGTCTTCAATACACCAAAATCACTAAGGGGCACTAGATGCACTTACAGCGCCGCCTCGAGGGAGCTTCTAATGTACATGTCTAGTATGAATCCTTTCAATGTTGGTTCATTCGCTTTTACTCTTATTAGCTGTTGTCTACTATGCAACTTTGTTTTTGTAGACTTTGTTAAGCCTCCAAGCGCAGAATTTTATAGAACATAAGCAAATTCCACTGAAGTGGATGGCCAATGATTTATCAATCGCGAGATGTGTCGGGTGAAGGTGGTTCTCTCTCAAACAACCCTGCAATCTAATATAAGTGGTCTCTTGTGTCCCCAACACACCTAATAGAATTGTCAGTTGTATAGGTGCACTAATTCAACGAATGCATGATGATATATTTGTGATATGGATGGTAGAAATAGCATTTTGTAATCTTAACAAATACAAGCAGCACTGTAGCAAGTAACACAAAAGTACATAAAAACGGTGGTTCATACTTCCAGTACTGTCAACTCTCAACATCGTTAGCATAATTAAACCACAGGATAATCCTTCAAAGTGCAGCAAAGAATGACTCCAAAGTTTTTATTTCTATCAGAGAAAGTAGGATGAAATCGCCTAGATGCTCTTAACAGGAAACCACCTCAAAGTTATGTTTCCAATCTTGATCTATTGAACCACCCACAAAGTGCCATAGATAATTCGAGAAATCATACTATGACAACACCATATGATACTATTGTTCAGCCTTTATGCTAATAATACCCTAATGTCACTACGGGTATCTGCATGTTAAGTACTAGACATGCATATGTTGGGAAACGTAGTAGAAAAAATTCACTCTACGATCAACCAGGAAGACTATGAAGATGGAATAACGGTTTGGATCAGATCATTACCGACTCCGAGTTATAGCGGAAGAAGACGAGTTGATGTATCTCGTACTTGAAGTCCCTCGAATCGTTCACGAATGATCCCTCGAACGGAATACCAAAAGCATGACATCTCCATAGTTTGCAAGCGTACGGTCTTCACGATCCAGCGCTTCGCCGTTTAGAGTTAATTGTCGCCGCGAGAAGCTCAACTTTTCAGAGATCGAGTCTGAGCCCGCGGCGGAACACTATTGGCATCTGATGACCATTGAGTCTAGGGCGATCAAGTCGGTGACCCACATTGTTATAGACGAGCGGGATAACATCCGAGAGAGCGACAAGGAGGCGATGTCATGGTTTGCGAAGGAGCACCCAGAGTACGTGCAACACGAGATAGAGTTCTATTGGAAGAGTGGTCTCGAGGATTCCAAGTGCAAGAACGATGCCGAAGCAGGGCCTTCATCGGGGTCAAGAAGGAGGATCCTGATGATGATGACGTTCACTGGGATAATCTGTAGTGTGTTTGTAGTTTGCATGTCGTAGTTTAATTCTGTAGTTGAAATATGTTGAATATACAACTTAGAATGTGGTTGAAGTAGTTCCAATGTATGAAATATGGTTGAAGTAGTATGAATGTTTGTTTAAAAAGGAATGATTTTGCTCTTTCTGGGTGACCTATTACAGGCAAGCTATTGGAGATGGTACTTTGTCGTGCTAAAAATAAACACTTTTTGGTGCCCAAAATTTTACTCTAATCCCAAAATGCTGCCCTATATTGGAGATGCTGTCACAGACCAACTTACATGTCGAGACTTGACTCGAGGATTAAGCAATGAAAGCGGCATTTAAAAGAGCAGGAGTGCAGATATTACAACGTAGATCATAAAAAATGACCTATCAGAGAGCAGCCTGCACACACATGCTACTTTTGGGCTGCTTTACTATGTTGCTTTCTCAGGAGTACACATAATGTGAATTTCTCGTGTGAATTTGGCACAAATTACACTTTTTCTGTCGGAACGCTAGAGAAAAGTATACTTGCTTTATAATTTATCTTCAGATCTCACGTTCCTGTTCTCCTTGATTGCTTTAACCTTTTATTGCACGCAGCTCGTTCACGATATCTTTGGTTGAGATTCTGCTCGATGGAATTTCCTCGGAGCAAAAGATCCCAAGTTTAAATAGAGAAATCAAAGTGTCAACCTTCCTTTGGTTTGTTGGATTATCTGTTGTTGCTGGGACATGTTCAACTTCTTTTACCAACTCTGGATCAGTAATGTCCATCACTTTATTATCAAATGCTACCTCGACGTACTTGCGAAGGCTTAATCCTTGATCAAACATGTCATCTGTGGGCCTCCTTCCGGTGACCATTTCAAGAATAAGAACTCCATAGCTATAAATGTCTCCATGAGTTGAAACCATATTTCCAGCACCATCTTCTGTTACATAAAAGAGATTTCATCACCCACTGATGGTTTGGTAACAATTAGGAGATTTTTTTCTGATACATTGAAGTAATTAATTTAATGCTAAAACACAATTTAAAAGTTAAATGAAATGCATTGAGGGACTAAAATAACGACTACTATATTGAGTTAAGAGGTATGTCAGCATCTATCGTTACTTGCAATATGATAAGTGGGAAAATGTTAAAGAAAGAATATTGCGCTAACCTGGAGGAGTGTAACCAATAGTCCCCCTAAATCCCATCGAGTTGGTTGAAGGCTGGAAATATGAGCACCCCTCTGCAAGAATCCTAGATAGTCCAAAGTCTCCGACATGGGCTACCATATCAGAATCCAGAAGGATATTACTTGGCTTTAGATCACAATGCACAATTGGTGTACCTCCACTGCAATGGAGATAATCCAATGCATAAGCCACATCTAAGAGTATGATCAATCTTTGGGCAAGACTTAAGTGCCTAGCCTCCGGTTGGTGGTTTGAGTTAGGGTGAAGCCACTCGTCCAAACTACCATTTGGCATAAAGTCAAACACAATCGCCTTGAAATCATTCCCATTGAAGTCGATGCTTGAGCATGTTGTTATGATATTGACAAGGTTTCGATGCCGTAAATTTCTCATTGCCTCACATTCAGATGTGAAACTCTTGAGTGCTCCAGGGGTTGCAAGTTTAAGTACTTTCACAACGACAATATTTTCTTCCTCACCTATGTTATCGTGCAAGGTTGCTCTGTAGACAGATCCATAGCTTCCACTACCCAACAAATTGGCTGTTGAGAAACCATCTGTTCCATGTGCCAACTGCTGGTAGGAGACAAGTTTGTGGCCTGGCATGGACATTGTTGGATTATTCCCCCTCGTTCTTTTCTTGTGGCAAGCAAGGAAGAAGAGGAGCAGTAGGAGGATGCATATTGTTGTTGCAACAAGAGAAACAACAATCACAAGCTTTGGAAATTTATGCCTTCGCTTGGAAATTTGAATGGGACATGGGGCCAAATGAAGACTATGAACGCCCCCACAAAGCTTGCTATTCCCTAGGACTGAAATAATAGTAGAATTTGCAAAGATACCAATTGTTGGCACTTCACCATAAAAATCATTGAAAGAAAGGTTTAGGTAAGACAAGCTACTAAAATCTCCAAAGAATTTTGGTATTTGGCCTGAAAGTTTGTTGCTTGAGAGGTCGAGAATTTCTAAACCCTTCAACCCACTCAAAAGTGATGGAATATTTCCCATGATCAAATTGTTTTGTAGGAAAATGTTTTGGAGGATCAGACATTTTCCTAGAGTAGAAGGGATTTCTCCTGAGAACCGATTAAACATGGCATTAAAAACTACAAGATTTTGTAGGTTCCCAATTTCAAGTGGTATTGGTCCTTCTAAATAATTGTACGAGATATCCAGAAATACTGAGAGTGTTGTGATATTGAATAAGCTGCTAGGGACTGTCCCAATAAAATTGTTACTAGAGAGGTCTAGTTTCAACAAGGACACCATTTTTCCTATGGTATTTGGGATTGTTCCACTGAAGGCATTCAAGAGCAGAGACAAATCAATCAACTCGGTCAAATTGCCCAGAATACTAGGTGGGACTTGTCCCCCCATATTGTTGTCTCCTACCCATAGAACTCTTAGATTTTGAAGCATACTCAATGAAGATGGGAGAGATCCCGTTATATAATTTTCTTGTAGCTGAAGGGACCTTAAACCGACAAGGTTACCAACCCCTCTAGGAATATGACCTGAAATTTCGTTGCCGGTGAGGGAAAGATAATTTATTGTTATGGATAAATTGGAAACCGCGGAAGGAAATGTTCCGCCGAACATATTGTTGTCCAATTCTAAACCTTGCAACTGGGTGCAGTTTGTTAATGCTTGCATAAATTCCCATTCATGAGGGTTTTTAGCTTGGAAAGCATTACTAAACAAAACTAACCACTGGAGGCTTTGTAACCCGCCAAGCTCTGGAGGAACAGTACCACTGAATGAGTTTAACGGGATCTCAAATTGAGCGAGACTGGTAGCATTAGTTAGTGAAGTTGGGAGCTGTCCATGAAATTTATTGTTCCCCATAAGGAGAATCTCGAGAAGAGGAAGGTCACTGAAGGCATTCGGATGTATTGACCCCGTAAGCTCATTGTCACGTACAGAAAAGCGAACCAGGGATGATATGTTCCAAATAGCAGGAGGTATAGTCCCCGTGAGGTTGTTGACTTTCAAGTCAAGAGATGCAAGATTAGATAACCGACCTAGAGAAGAAGGTATAGCACCGGATAGCCGATTTTGCCAAAGTAAAATCTCTGTGAGGTTCGGTAGATTGCCAAGAGATGTAGGAATCATGCCCGACAATGAGTTGTTTGATAGACTCAATATGACAAGGGATGACATGTTTCCCAATGATGATGGGATCTTCCCGGACAAAGCATTGGTTTGAAGTTTCAAGATGGCAAGATTTCTTAAGGCACCGAGCTCACCTGGGATCTCACCGTGCAGCTGGTTGCGGGCCAGGATAAGCTTCGTGAGTTGGGTGCAACCTCCCAAAGAAGTTGGGATGCTGCCTTGCAACGAGTTCATGGTAAGGTTCAATACCTGAAGCCGGCGAAGATGACCGAGATCCGAGGGTATGTGCCCTCTCAGTTGGTTCTCCCCAAGGTCAAGCACACGGAGATACGAGAGGTTGGCCAGCAAGGGCGAGATGCCCCCCATCAAGCCCAAGGAGTTGAGGTTAAGCTCAACGATCCTTCCAACGTGCTTGCGGCTGCATCCAACACCACGCCACCTGCACGGGTGGTTGGAGCTGTTCCAAGAAAGGAGTGAGCCAAATGGATCGGACACCATGTCCCTCAAGGACAGGAGTGCCCGCATTTGCACAGCGGTGACATCCCTCAAGGACAGGAGTGAGCCAAATGGATCGGACACCATGTCCCTCAGGTGCAGACGTATGTATGCAGATATGCAGATGCATGCATGTGTCCACTTCACCCATGTGGCATGGAATCAAGATAACCCATGGCCGCACGGCAGTGCAAAATTCCAGCCCTGTTGCACTACTTGCACCCGCCCGAGCCTTTTGTCATTGCACACCATGTATGTGGCCTGTGCCATCCCGGGAGGCCTTCTCTCAAAGAAAGACTAGAAAAGAAAAGGACACGGTCTCCATCTTTTAGTAGTCGTCGTCGTCGTCGTCGTCCGATCCGGCGGCTTCCCATACATCTGCTGCACGCCAGTAGAAAAGAGTGTGAGTTTTCTGTAGGCTACACTGCACTCTTATCTTTCTTATCCATTTACGATCAAGATCCGCAGAACATTTGTCTTTTGTTTCTCTCAACGACACAACATATGAACTTTAACTTTGCAGAACAACAATACATTCTAACTAAAATCTAGGAAAAAACTTTCAGATTTTTCATGCATTTTAAATACTTGAAATAATATTTTAGTCAAAGAAAATCTCATTTTTATATTTATATCAGACCAAAAATCTGAAAGTTTTTCACACATTGATGTTCTAATGTTTGTTCGATCTGCAAAGTTTGAAGTTCATATGTTGTTTCGTTTTCGAGAAACAAAAAAGAGAAATCTTCTTGTTGTAAGTTAGTTGGGGAGTACGGATCTCAAAGCAAGGCCGGAGGGTTGAGGATAAGAGGTTCCATGTAGCCTGAGCTACAAAGAAACTTTGTGGTAGAAAATGGATTCCAGCCCTATTGAACTAGTGGCAGTGCAAGTAGAGTACTTGGAATTTTCCTAAGATGACCGATGGCCCAGAACTTCCTGGAGCCACAAAAAGAGAAAACAATTCCTAATTCAATACAAATAAATCCATTCTGGTCTTATTAGTGTGGATATGGACATACGCAGCAATCAGAGAAAAGATCTGAATCCCTGGGAGACGCGGTCGATCTGCTCAAAAATTGAATTACATAAGGCGAGCAGATCGAACAATTGAAAGAAATTATAAATAAATTGAATTACTATAAATCAAACAATTGAAAGAAATTATAAATAAATTGAATTACTATAAATCAAACAATTGAAAGAAATTATAAATAAATTAGCATCTTAGATCACTCCCTCAAAATAACTAAAATTGGCTGTACAATTCGACACATATAAGATGAGAGTTGAGAGAGATTAATTGAGAGTACGTAAGAGTGCTAACCTTGAGAATTAACCGCTAGAGTAATTTCCAGGATTCGCCGGGCGTTGTTGTCGCCTGATTGATAGTACGCTGGGTGTGAATCTACCTCGGCGTATGGTAGGCCGTGTGTGACACTCGGCGTCAAGTTCGTAGGTGTAAGCCAAGTGTCTGAGGGCTCGACGTACAGATAGGCCAAGACAAAAATGTCAGCCCACGGCAAAAAAAAAAACAATTGATGGTCAGCCCACACTAACGGTGCTGGGAGTAGGCCGAGCGCTAGCCTACGCGCATGTTGCATCCTCCTGTTGGTGTTTAGTAAGATCGACGCTGCTTTAGGTGGGAGGACTAGATGGTGGTGGCTGGAGGGAGAGGAATGGCCTCGCTGCGGTTGTTGCATCCTTCGGCCGGAGATGAATGGCCGGCAGGCGTTGCATCCTCGGGGAGACGAATGGCGTTGTGCTTGGATGCATCCTTCCGATGGGAGACAAATGGCGTTGTGCTTGGTTGCATCCTTCCGATGAGAGACGAATGGCGCCGCTAGAGGTTGCATCCTCCGTCCAGTGGGGGGTGCAGATGCAAGGTTGGAAGCACATTGACCTTGCTAGGGAGGTGCGGTTGGCCGTGGAGGCAGAGATAGTGGTTTGTTGTGTAGGCTGATCGGATCCTGGGTCTGGGCTATGCAGGTGAGACTGTCAGCGAAAGTCGTACTCCAGTTGCGGCCGGAGTCGATGATAGCGCTTTCTGGCGTCGCTCCCTCATTGGAGGCATCGATGTAGCTGCTCTTTGAAGAAGATATGCCCTAGAGGCAATAATAAAGTTGTTATTTATATTTCTTTATATTATGATAAATGTTTATTATTCATGCTAGAATTGTATTAACCGGAAACTTAGTATGTGTGTGAATACATAGACAAACAGAGTGTCACTAGTATGCCTCTACTTGACTAGCTCGTTGAATCAAAGATGGTTAAGTTTCCTAGCCATAGACATGAGTTGTCATTTGATTAACGGGATCACATCATTAGAGAATGATGTGATTGACTTGACCCATCCGTTAGCTTAGCACGATGATCGTTTAGTTTTTTGCTATTGCTTTCTTTATGACTTATACATGTTCCTATGACTATGAATTATGCATCTTCCGAATACCAATGGAACACTTGGTGTGCTATCAAACATCACAACGTAACTGGGTGATTATAAAGATGCTCTACATGTGTCTCCGATGGTGTTTGTTGAGTTGGCATAGATCGAGATTAGGATTTGTCACTCCGAGTATCAGAGAGGTATCTCTGGGCCCTCTCGGTAATGCACACCACTATAAGCCTTGCAAGCAATGTGACTAATGAGTTAGTTGCGGGATGATGCATTACGGAACGAGTAAAGAAAATTGCCGGTAACGAGATTGAACTAGGTATTGAGATACCGACGATCGAATCTCGGGCAAGTAACATACCGATGACAAAGGGAACAACGTATGTTGTTATGCGATTTGACCGATAAAGATCTTCGTAGAATATGTAGGAACCAATACGAGCATCCAGGATCCGCTATTGGTTATTGACCGGAGACGAGTCTCGGTCATGTCCACATAGTTCTCGAACCCGTAGGGTCCGCACGCTTAACGTTCGGTGACGATCGGTATTATGAGTTTATGTGTTTTGATGTACCGAATGTAGTTTGGAGTCCCGGATGTGATCACGGACATGACGAGGAGTCTCGAAATGGTCGAGACATAAAGATTGATATATTGGACGGCTATGTTCGGACATCGAAAGTGTTCCGGGAGGTTTCGGATAAAACCAGAGTGCCGGAGGGTAACAGAACCCCCGGGGAAGTTATTGGGCTCTTAGTGGGCTTTAGGGGAGAGAGAGGGCATGTAACGACCAAACCTCGAAGGATTTGAGTCTCTGTGCTTACCGTGCTAGTCCTCGGATCGAACTCGCTAGCACACACAAGATAGATGAATACCGTAATAGCAAGTGCATCATTTATTACAACGTATGATCCAGAATGTATAAAATAAAACAATCTGCATAGCACTTGGCTAGCTTTATTCAATCAAACAGCGGAAAGTAGCAGAAAATAACGATGAGTACCATCATAGCCCATCGGCGATGCTGAGTGTGACTCGCGACCCTAACGGTACCTTACTCTTCGTCTGAATATCCTGCAACATGAGACGTTGCAGCCATATAGGTCAATACTTGGAATGTATTGGCAAGTTACACAGGAGTAATAATAAAGCAGACCTACATGTATATGCATAGTACAACAAAGGAAGGCTTGAGGGTTTATGGTTGCAGAAAGCTGATTTTATACTCATAACTACCTATTAGTCATTTTTTTATTTAGTTCTTTATTACTACAATTAAATGCACAAGGTTGAGTTGGCAAAATCAACTCCAACCTACCCATTATTAAGTTGCCCACAAATATTATTAAGTGTCACATCTGTCAAGATCATCCAACAACTATAATGGCATAGTGGCTCAAATTTACCCATAACCGGGGGCACGGCTAATCATGATCAGTTTTAGTACTCTGCAGAGTTTTGTACGCTTTACCCACTGGACCCAATCCAAGATTGAGACAAAGTCTTTCGAAGAGGTTCCTTAACTACCGACGCCACATCCCACCTACATATGCTACATCTGTCGACACCGTCTGGGCAAGGGTTCCAACAACCGATCAACTAAGCCGAGCCCATATAGCCAAGTGGCGCACATGGAAGCTACTAGTCACTAAGTCTGTCTGATCTTTTTGAACCTGGGCGGCATTCCACTTAGGGTGCACTCTCATGAGCGCATGGCCTTAGAAAAGGTGCAAGACCCCATGATGCCTTTCCTCAACACCAAGCAATACCACTTCCGCCCAGAGGTGAATTAAATCCTTAATTACTACTCATTTTAGTTATGTATATAGTCCTCACATAAACTCAATGAATACACGAACCACCCCCGTCTACAAAGCATAGCAAACTACAACTACCACGATTTGCAAAAACGGGAAGATAGCTCAACAGCATAGCAGAATAATATAGTATTCCTATACATGCATATTTTCATAGTGTGATATAACTACATGCATAGAAAATAATAGGTAAAGGATGATCAACATGTAACTTGCCTTGGTTCTGGTTCAGAAAGTCACACTCCTGACAATAGCTCGCGTCGCACTCCGGACAATCTACACGTTTCACACAATTCAACAAATCAATAACCGGAGCACGAAAAGAACCAAAACAAAACCAACAGCAAGCAAATCATTTTTAAAACTCAACAACAGAAGCTTAACAGCACCTAAATTGCACTACGGTCACAATGCAAAAAGAATCACTCGATTCCGATAAACGGTTTGGGAGTTACGGCCTCCGGAAGATTTAATTCAAATTCAAATGAATTCAAATTTGAACAGTGCAAACATGTGCAAAGTCGGTACTGTGATAAACTACTGGTATTTGTGAGTGCATAGGAAAAAGAATCACCTAATTTGGACATATAGAATAAAAGTTATAGCTAATTGAAGTTTTTGGTGAAAATCTGAAAATAAAACAAAAAGGAAAACAGAAATATCCTGAACAGCGAATACTGTAACGGCGTTGTAGATTTTGCCACGTGGCATCACCCGATTGGCCGAGGTGTGTTGCGCGTGCGTGCTCACCACAGAACAGGGGATGCGGCGGCGGCGGGTCGGGCGTCGGCCGTGGCGCTCCTCCGGTGAGTCTCCGGCGAAGGCGAGGTGACGGACGGGTGCGGCGATGAGTGGCGGAGGTGTAGGTGGTGTTCAACGGCGACGGGGCTCCCTCGAGCGGTGGTGGCGAAGACCTGAACGCGGCGGGTCCGGCGAAGTCGGGCGTCGGTGGCGGTGTCGTCCTGGTGCGCTGCAGGGTACTTCGAGGTGTCAAAAGAGTTCTTCATCGAGTGGGGGTTCGAGGGGTGCAGGCAGCGCGGCTCTGCGGTCTCTTACGGCGGTGGATTCGGACGATGAACGATGGCGGCCTCGGAGCTCGACGGCGAGATCCGTTTTCGCCAAACAGCGCGTGCGGCAACAAAGAGGATCGGGACAGGAGCTGCGGGGTCTCCCCTAGGGTTTTGCTTCGTGTACGGCAGGTCGGGCGCGCTAGAGGTGTACCAGGGGCGTTGGGCGATCCGGCTCGGCCTCGGCATGCGTGCGCGCGTGTGGCGCGCGGTGTCCGGCTCGGGGTGGGAGAAGGTGGCGCGGGACCCGCTGGTCAGCGGCTGAAGGCGAGGTGGATCGGGCGCGGGTCGGGCGTCAAGCACATACCGCTTGCAGCGATCATGAAGCGAAGCGGGCTTGGGCTGGCGGCGTAGGCATGGGCATGGGCATGGCAAGTCTTGGGGTTAGGTGGCATGGCGGCTGCGATGGCGTGGCGGCGCTTCTTTGGGCGGCTGGGTGGCTGGGCGGTTGGCTGGCCGGCTCACTGCCATTCTCTTTTTTTAAACAGAAACAATAGCAGTAAAACAAAATAAATAAAATAAAAACACAGTATAAAATCTAAATAAAATACCTAGGCACACAGTAAAAATAGCTCTACAGCTATAAACTACAGGAACACTAGTTCCAATACTAATGCAATTTTGTAAAATAATTTTGATGCAATAGGCCACTCAAACAGCAACAAAACAATCAAATAAAATATTTTGAAGATTGCAAAAATTACCAGAACATAACAGATGAACTGGAAATAATATTCTGCACATTATGAACATTTTTTAAAAACAGGGGAGAAGTCATGTTATCTCCACTCCAATAAATTGCCTTTTGTTGCATAATGATTTGAATATTTCAGAAAAGCAAATAATGCAATAAAAATATGATATGCATATGAATGATCTATTAACATCCTAATTTAGTAAAATTGGGATGTTACAAACCTACCCCCCTTAAGATGAATCTCGCCCTCGAGATTCGGGCTGGCTAGCAAATAGGTGCGGGTGATCCTGCCTGAGATCTTCCTCTCATTCCCAGGTAGCTTCCTCCTCTGTATGATGATCCCACTGAACCTTGCATAACTTGATTGTCTTGGTGCGAGTAACTCTCCCTGCTGTCTCCAGAATCTTAATAGGCTTCTCCTCATAAGTCAAATCACTCTCCAATTGAATTGCCTCAAATGGCACTGTGTCCCTCAATGGAACATCCATCATCTCTGCATGGCACTTCTTCAACTGAGATACATGAAACACATTATGAACTCCTGACAAGGATTCTGGCAATCCCAGCTGATAAGCTACCTCTCCTCTACGCTCCAAGATCTTGTAAGGTCCCACAAAACGTGGTGCTAACTTACCCTTGATTCCAAACCTTTTAATTCCACGGAGTGGTGAAACTCTAAGATATGCACGGTCTCCTACCTCATATGTCACCTCCTTACGTTTTGCATCCGCATAACTCTTCTGTCTTGACTGTGCTATCTTCAGCCTGTCACGAATCAACTTGACCTTCTCCTCAGCATCTCTGATCAAGTCTGGTCCAAAGAACTGACGCTCTCCAACCTCATCCCACATCAACGGTGTCCTGCACTTTCTGCCATACAATACCTCAAATGGTGCCATCTTCAGACTAGCCTGATAACTGTTATTATATGAAAACTCTGCATAAGGTAAATTATCATCCCAACTGGACCCATAGTCCAAAGCACAAGCTCTCAACATATCCTCCAAAATCTGATTTACCCTCTCTGCGCCCATCATGCGTGGATGGAAAGCTGTACTGAACTCCAGCCTGGTGCCCAAGGATTCATGCAACTGACGCCAAAATTTGGATGTGAACTGAGTACCTCTATCAGACACTACCTTCCTTGGAACTCCATGCAGACAAACAATTTTAGACATATAAATCTTTGCTAGCTGAGCACTGGTATAAGTAGTCTTTACCGGGATGAAGTGAGCAACTTTAGTCAAACGATCAACAACTACCCAAATAGAATCATAACCTGACCGTGTCCTCGGTAGACCTATAATGAAATCCATACCAATCTCGTCCCACTTCCAATCAGGGATAGGCAATGGCTGTAACAAACCTGCTGGTCTCGATGTTCGCTTTAACTCTCGGCACACATCACATGTTGCAATATACCCAACAATTTCCCTCTTGAGCTAGGCCACCAAAATCTTTCCTCAAATCCAAATACATCTTAGTATTACCCAGGTGAATAGAATAAGGTGAATCATGCGCCCCTGAAGAATCAACTTCCTGATATCTGCATCTTGAGGTACACAAATACGCTTCTCAAACCATATGGCTCCATGTTCATCCTCATGGAAACCTTCTGCCTTACCTTTAGCCATATTCTCTTTTATCCCAGCAATCTCCTTATCATCCTTTTGAGCTTCTCTCGATCTGTCAAGCAAAGTAGGCTTTACCTCCGGTGTTGCTAAATATCCCTTAGGAACCATCTCCAATCTGAGATTCTGAACTGTTCACATAACTCGGGTGGCATATTATCAATATTAATTGCATTAGCATGGCTCCTACGACTCAATGCATCAAGAACAACATTAGCCTTACCAGGATGATACCGCACACTCAAATCATAATCCTTAATAAGCTCCAACCATCTCCTCCGCCGAGGTTCAAATCCTTTCGAGTAAAAATATACTTCAAGCTCTTATGATCAGTAAATATATCACAATGATTACCAATAAGATATGGCCTCCAAGTTTTCAATGCATGCACTGGCGAGGCTAACTCCAAATCATGTGTGGGATAATTAGGCTCATGATTCTTAAGTCGACGTGAAGCATATGAAACAACTTTACCTTCCTGCATCAAAACACTCCCAAGTCCTTGACGAGAAGCATCACAATATACCGGAAGTCCTTATGTATATCCGCAGAGTTAAGACTGGGTCTGTAACCAAACGCTGTTTCAATTCCTGAAAGCTGGCTTCACATTCATCACCCAAACAAACTTCTTCTCCTTCTTCAACAATCCAGTCATAGGCTTTGCAATTTTGAAAAGTTCTCAATAAACCTCCTGTAATAACCTGCAAGGCCCAAAAAGCTGCGAATCTCCCATCGTCGTGGGTGTCTCCCACTCTGAATCGCAGCAACCTTAGATGGATCAACTGCAACACCATTACGACACAATATGTCCAAGGAATGCTACCTCATCCAGCCAAAACTCACATTTGCTGAACTTGGCATACAACTGATGTTCCTCAATTTCTCCAATACCAAACGCAAATGCACCTCATGCTCTTGCTTATTCTTGGAGAACACCAATATATCATCAATGAAAACAACCACAAATTTATCCAAGAACTCCATAAACACCTTGTTCATCATATTCATGAAGTATGCAGGAGAATTAGTCAATCCAAATGACATAACAGTATATTCATACAACCCATACCTCGTAGTAAAAGCAGTCTTTGGAATATCTTGCTCACGAATCTTTAATTGATGATAACCAGAACGAAGATCAATCTTAGAAAACACAGTAGCTCCTTCCAACTGGTCAAACAGACCATTTATCATAGGCAAAGGATACTTATTCTTAATGGTTACCTCATTCAGAGAACGATAATCAACACACATCCTCAAGGTTCCATCCTTCTTCTCCACAAACAAAACTGGAGCTCCCCAAGGTGATGAACTTGGGCGAATAAATCCTTGTGCTCGCAATTCTCTTATCTCGCTTCTTCAATTCCTCCAACTCTTGAGGAGGCATTCTATCTGGTCTCTTTGCAATAGGTCCAAGATTCGGTATTAAATCAATGAGAAACTCAATATCTCTATCTGGTGGCATACCGCAACTCCTCCGAAACACATCTGGATAATCCTCTGGCTCGGCACCTCTTCCGGGCTACCCCCTTAAGAGAGTTCACCGCACTGATTACGCTTATACTTACATACATATTTGATTCTCTTCCCTCCTGGTGCACTGAGAGTAAAAGATTGACTGGCACAATCAATACGACATTTATATAACTGCAACCATTCCATACCCAAAATAATATCCAGACCTTGTGACTTTAATATAATCAAATCCGTAGGAAAATCATGCTTTCCAATAGACAAAGTCAACTGATGGCAACCAACACCTGCTATCATCTCAGCTCCTGGGGAACTCACTCTAATAGGCATACTAAGTGTTTTGGTTGGCAATCCATGTTTATCAACAAATACCCTCGAAATGAATGAATGCGATGCACCAGTATCAAAAAGAACAAGCTGGTCTTGAGTTAATCAAGAACTTACCAATCAACGCATCGGGTTCATTGTAAACCTCCTCCACATTAACATGATTTACATGACCCTTTTGGAAGGGGTTTGGCTTGTTGGATCTGAGTTCTTCGCCCGCAACTGTGGCATAGTGCCCCATAGCCTTACACAAGCAAATCGCACGACTCAAATCCCTTGGCGCACGTGTAACCTGGTGGTTCTGGTTATTGTTCCCTCCATTGCCATTACCATTACCATTACCTTTGCCATTGCCATTGTTACTCTTGTGCCCATTATGATGATGGTGGCCATTATGGTTGTGGCCATTTCCTCCATGATTATTATGATCATTACCTCCATGATGATTATGCCCATTACCTCCATTACCATGATATGAAGTGCGTGGCTTCTGCTGTGGTCCTGAATTATACCTGTTATTGTTGTTGTACTTCCTCTTGCGATTCTCTATGGCTGTTGCTTTCCTCCAACACAATGGCCTTATCAATTAGGTCCTGACAATTCCTAAAAGTGGCCACTGTCAACTGAAGGCTCAAGTCATCATTTAGGCCCTCCAAGAATTTCTCCTGCCTAGCTGCATCAGTATTAACATCATTAGGAGCATAACGTGCAAGATTATTAAATTCCTCCACATACGCATTAACTGTGCGACCTCCCGGCGCAAACTGCTAAACTCCTTCTTTTTCGACTCATAGCACCAGCAGACACATGTGCAGCACGGAAGGCATCCCAAACCGAGGCCATGTGATAGTAGCAATGGGATAGGTGACCAAGTAATTGTCCCACCAAGCTGCAGCAGGACCCTCCAACAAATGTGAGGCAAACCTCACCTCTCTCGCATCTGTGCATCCAACCGTCTCTGTGTTCCTATTGACTGCACGGAGCCAATCATCAGCCACAATAGGTTCAGGGAACTGGAGAACCTCCGAGGATTCAACATCAAGAACACAGTAAGCATATCCTTTGGTGGAGGTGGCGGTGGATTGTTGTTGTTATTGTTGTTGTTCAGTTCGGACAAGCAACCGGATCAAGCGAGCCTGTCCTCAAGCAAACTGCTGCATGTATGGTGGTACATCATTGCCATTGTTGTCCGCCCCTGCAGCATTACGCCTATTATCACGCCTCGGCGGCATCTGGTGAGCAAGCATAGAAGAGTTATAGATATAATAGGGCCAAAGACTATGTATATATAAATATATTCTACCCATATGCATAATATGATCAAGCCAACAAAACACAACAACGAATAACACCAACAAACAAACAAACAACAAACAACAAACAATATGATAATATATATATATATATATATATATATATATATATATATATATATATATATATATATATATATATATAGTCAAATAATTTCGACACTAAGCAATTTAACAAACAACTACCAATCAAGCAAACAATCAAGTATCTTCATACCATGAAAGTGGGCATACTCAGATACGCTAACACGATAACGTTGCAATATAAAACAAACATGAATGGTGGTCTCAGCACTAGTTTCTACTTAACTGTTCAAGATACTTGAGGGGGTTAACTAATAAACAGTAAGAAGTATAGCTAGTTTATAAAATAATTTTTAGTCCTATGGATTTTCTAATCCATTTTCTAGGGTCACGTCCTACAGTCAACACACCGCTCTGATACCATCTGTAACGACCAAACCTCGAAGGATTTGAGTCTCTGTGCTTACCGTGCTAGTCCCTGGATCGAACTCGCTAGCACACAAGATAGATGAATACCGAATAGCAAGTGCATCATTTATTACAACGTATGATCCAGAATGTATAAAATAAAACAATCTGCATAGCACTTGGCTAGCTTTATTCAATCAAACAGCGGAAAGTAGCAGAAAATAACGATGAGTCCCATCATAGCCCATGGCGATCTTTGAGTGCAGATCATGACCCTAACGGTACCTTACTCTTCGTTCAATATCCTGCAACATGAGACGTTGCAGCCATATAGGTCAATACTTGGAATGTATTGGCAAGTTACACAGAGTAATAATAAAGCAGACCTACATGTATATGCATAGTACAACAAAGGAAGGCTTGAGGGTTTATGGTTGCAGAAAGCTGATTTTATACTCATAACTACCTATTAGTCATTTTTTTATTTAGTTCTTTATTACTACAATTAAATGCACAAGGTTGAGTTGGCAAAATCAACTCCAACCTACCCATTATTAAGTTGCCCACAAATATTATTAAGTGTCACATCTGTCAAGATCATCCAACAACTATAATGGCATAGTGGCTCAAATTTACCCATAACCGGGGGCACGGTTAATCATGATCAGTTTTAATACTCTGCAGAGTTTTGTACGCTTTACCCACTGGACCCAATCCGAAGATTGAGACAAAGTCTTTCAGAAGAGGTTCCCTTAACTACCTGACGGCCACATCCCACCTACATATGCTACATCATCGACACTTTATGGGCAAGGGTTCCAACAACCGATCAACTAAGCAAGAGCCCATATAGCCGGTGGCCGCACATGGAAGCTACTAGTCACTAAGTCTGTCGATCTTTTTGAACACGGGCGGCATTCCACTTAGGGTGCACTCTCATGAGCGCATGGCCTTAGAAAAGGTGCAAGACCCATGATGCCTTCCTCAACACCAAGCAATACCACTTCCGCCAGAGGTGAATTAAATCCTTAATTACTACTCATTTTAGTTATGTATATAATCCTCAAATAAACTCAATGAATACACGAACCACCCCCGTCTACAAAGCATAGCAAACTACAACTACCACGATTTGCAAAAACGGGAAGATAGCTCAACAGCATAGCAGAATAATATAGTATTCCTATACATGCATATTTTCATAGTGTGATATAACTACACGCATAGAAAATAATAGGTAAAGGATGATCAACATGTAACTTGCCTTGGTTCTGGTTCAGAAAGTCACACTCCTGACAATAGCTCGCGTCGCACTCCGGACAATCTACACGTTTCACACAATTAAAAAAATCAATCACCGGAACACGAAAAGAACCAAAACAAAACCAACAGCAAGCAAATCATTTTTGAAACTCAACAACAGAAGCTTAACAGCACCTAAATTGCACTACGGTCACAATGCAAAAAGAATCACTCGATTCCGATAAACGGTTTGGGAGTTACGGCCTCCGAAAGATTTAATTCAAATTCAAATGAATTCAAATTTGAACAGTGCAAACATGTGCAAAGTCGGTACTGTGATAAACTACTGGTATTTGTGAGTGCATAGGAAAAAGAATCACCTAATTTGGACATATAGAATAAAAGTTATAGCTAATTGAAGTTTTTGGTGAAAATCTGAAAATAAAACAAAAAGGAAAACAGAAATCTCTTGAACAGCGAATACTGTAGCGGCGCTGTAGATTTTGCCACGTGGCATCACCCGATTGGCCGAGGTGTGTTGCGCGCGCGTGCTCACCAGAGAACAGGGGATGCGGCGGCGGCTGGTCGGGCGTCGGCGGTGGCGCTCCTCCGTGAGTCTCCGCGAAGGCGAGGTGACGGACGGGTGCGGCGGTGAGTGGCGGAGGTGTAGGTGGTGTTCAACGGCGACGGGGCTCCCTCGAGCGGCGGTGGCGAAGACCTGAACGCGGCGGGTCCGGCGAAGTCGGGCGTCGGTGGCGGTGTCGTCCTGGTGCGCTGCAGGGTACTTCGAGGTGTCAAAAGAGTTCTTCGTCGAGTGGGGGTTCGAGGGGTGCAGGCAGCGCGGCTCTGCGGTCTCTTACGGCGGTGGATTCGGATGATGAACGACGGCGGCCTCGGAGCTCGACGGCGAGATCCGTTTTCGCCAAACAGCGCGTGCGGCAACGAAGAAGATCGGGACAGGAGCTGCGGGGTCTCCCCTAGGGTTTTGCTTCGCGTACGGCAGGTCGGGCGCGCTAGAGGTGTACCAGGGGCGTTGGGCGATCCGGCTCGGCCTCGGCGTGCGTGCACGCGTGCGGCGCGCGGTGTCCGGCTCGGGGTGGGAGAAGGTGGCGCGGGACCCGCTGGTCAGCGGCTGAAGGCGAGGTGGATCGGGCGCGGGTCGGGCGATGCGGTGTACCGCTTCGGCAGCGACTGCGAGCGAGCGGGCTACGGGCTGGGCGTGGGGCGCGGCGGGCAGGCAAGTCTTGGGGTTAGGTGGGCAGCGGCGGCTGCGATGGCGTGGCATGGCGGCGCTTTGGGCTGGGCTGGGCTGGCTGGCCGGCTCGCTGCCATTCTCTTTTTTTTTAAACAGAAACAACATCAGTAAAACAAAATAAATAAAATAAAATACACAGTATAAAATCTAAATAAAAATACCTAGGCACACAGTAAAAATAGCTCTACAGCTATAAACTACAGGAACACTAGTTCCAATACTAATGCAATTTTGTAAAATAATTTTGATGCAATAGGCCACTCAAACAGCAACAAAACAATCAAATAAAATATTTTGAAGATTGCAAAAATTACCAGAACATAATAGATGAACTGGAAATAATATTCTGCACATTATGAACATTTTTTAAAAACAGGGGAGAAGTCATGTTATCTCCACTCCAATAAATTGCCTTTTGTTGCATAATGATTTGAATATTTCAGAAAAGCAAATAATGCAATAAAAATATGATATGCATATGAATGATCTATTAACATCCTAATTTAGTAAAATTGGGATGTTACAGGGCAGCAGCCAGGAGGTGGCACCCCCCCCCCCCAAGGGAGTCTGAATTGGACTAGGGGAGGGGGCGCGACCCCTCTTTTCCTTTCCCTCCCCCTCTCCTTCCTCCCCCTCCTAGTAGGATTAGGAAAGGAGGAATCCTACTCCTACTAGGAGGAGGATTCCTCCCCCCTTGGCGCGCCCTCTAGGGCTGGCGGGCCTCCTCCTCCCCTCCTTTATATACGGGGGAGGGGGCACCCCATAGACACACAAGTTGATTGTTTAGCCGTGTGCGGTGCCCCACTCCATAGATTTCCACCTCGGTCATATCGTTGTAGTGCTTAGGCGAAGCCCTGCGTCGATAACTTCATCATCACCGTCATCATGCCGTCGTGCTGACGAAGCTCTCCCTCGACACTCAGCTTGATCTAGAGTTCGTGGGACGTCACCGAGCTGAACGTGTGCAGATCGTGGAGGTGCCGTACTTTCGGTACTAGGATCGGTCGGATCGTGAAGACGTACAACTACATCAACCGCGTTGTCATAACGCTTCCGCTTTCGGTCTATGAGGGTACGTGGACAATACTCTCCCCTCTCGTTGCTATGCATCACTGATGACCCACAAGTATAGGGGATCTATCGTAGTCCTTTCGATAAGTAAGAGTGTCAAACCCAATGAGGAGCAGAAGGAAATGATAAGCGGTTTTCAGCAAGGTATTCTCTGCAAGTACTGAAATAAGTGGTAACAGATAGTTTTGTGATGGGATAAGTTCTAATGAGCAACAAGTAACAAAAGTAAATAAAGTGCAGCAAGGTGTCCCAATCCTTTTTGTAGCAAAGGACAAGCCTGGACAAACTCTTATATAGAGAAAAGCGCTCCCGAGGACACATGGGAATTATCGTCAAGCTAGTTTTCATCATGTTCATATGATTCGCGTTCGGTACTTTGATAATTTGATATGTGGGTGGACCGGTGCTTGGGTGCCGTTCTTACTTGAACAAGCATCCCACTTATGATTAACCTCTATTGCAAGAATCCGCAACTACAACAAAAGTATTAAGGTAAACCTAACCATAGCATGAAACATATGGATCCAAATCAGCCCCTTACGAAGCAACACATAAACTAGGGTTTAAACTTCTGTCACTCTAGCAACCCATCATCTACTTATTACTTCCCAATGCCTTCCTCTAGGCTCAAATAATGGTGAAGTGTTATGTAGTCGACGTTCACATAATACCACTAGAGGCTAGACAACATACATCTCATCAAAATATCGAACGAATACCAAATTCACATGACTACTAATAGCAAGACTTCTCCCATCCTCAGGAACAAACGTAACTACTCACAAAGCATATTCATGTTCATAATCAGAGGGGTATTAATATGCATATAGGATCTGAACATATGATCTTCCACCAAATAAACCAACTAGCATCAACTACAAGGAGTAATCAACACTACTAGCAACCTACTAGTACCAATCCCAGACTTGGAGACAAGAATTGGATACAAGAGATGAACCAGGGTTTTGAGAGGAGATGGTGCTGGTGAAGATGTTGATGGAGATTGGCCTCTTCCAATGAGAGGAGCGTTGGTGATGACGATGGCGATGATTTCCCCCTCCCGGAGGGAAGTGTCCCAGGCAGAACAGCTCTGCCGGAGCCGTAGATTGGTTCCGCCTCATGGCGGCGGAGTCTCGTCCCGAAAGGTTGCTTATGATTTTTTCCTTGACGAAAGACTTCATATAGCAAAAGATGGCCACCGGAGAGCCAACAGGGGGCCCACGAGGCAGGGGCGCGCCCTGGGGGGTAGGGCGCGCCCTCCACCCTCGTGGCCAGGTGGGGCCCCCTCTGATGTACTTCTTCCGCTCAATATTTTTTATTATTTCCAAAAATAACTTTCGTGGAGTTTCAGGACTTTTGGAGTTGTGCAGAATAGATCTCTAATATTTGCTCCTTTTCCTGCCCAGAATTCCAGATGTCGGCATTCTACCTCCTTATGTAAACCTTGTAAAATAAGAGAGAATAGGCATAAGTATTGTGACATAATGTGTAATAACAGCCCATAATGCAATAAATATCGATATAAAGGCATGATGCAAAATGGGCGTATCAACTCCCCCAAGCTTAGACCTCGCTTGTCCTCAAGCGGAAGCCGATAACAATAAATATGTCACATGTTTAGAGGTAGAGGTGTCGATAAAATAAAATAGGACATGAGGGCATCATGATTATTTTCATAACAGCAACATATATAGATATTGTCATATGATTTCTTATGCTCAAGTAATAATCTATTCACAATGCAAGGTATGAATCAGAAACTTTATTGAGAACTAACAAACTATATTCTCGGTCATTGAACCAATTGCAATTTATCATAACATCAGAAAGAGTCTATGTCAGAGCTTTCTAGCAAGTCCACATACTCGACTATCATTTAGTCTTTCATAATTGCTAACACTCACGCAATACTTGTGGTTACGGAGTTTTAATCGGACACAGAGAAAGATAGGGGCTTATAGTTTCGCCTCCCAACCTTTTACCTCAAGGGTAATGTCAACAATAATAACTCATGTTGACTTACATCCAATTAGATTTATCTATCAGGATCTTTCCAACACACTGTGCTTTCCAAAGGATAAAATGTAAAAAGGAAAGGTGAAGATCACCATGACTCTTGCATAAGGTAGAAGATAGTAATAAAAGGTAGGTCCTTCGCAGAGGGAAGCAGAGGTTGCCATGCGCTTTTATGGTTGGATGCACAAAATATTAATGCGAAAGAACGTCACTTTATATTGCCACTTGTGATATGGACCTTTATTATGCAGTCCGTCGCTTTTATTTCTTCCACATCACAAGATCGTATAAAGCTTATTTTCTCCCACACTAATAAGTCATACATATTTAGAGAGCAATTTTTATTGCTTGCACCGATGATAACTTACTTGAAGGATCTTACTCAATCGATAGGTAGATATGGTGGACTCTCATGGCAAAACTGGTTTAAGGGTTTTCGGAAGCACAAGTAGTATCTCTACTTGGTGCTAAGAATTAGGCTAGCATGAGGGGGGAAGGCAAGCTCAACATGTTGGATGATCCATGACAATATACTTTATCTCAGATATAAGAAAACATAACCCATTATGTTGTCTTCCTTGTCCAACATCAACTCTTTAGCATGTCATATTTTAATGAGTGCTCCCAATCATAAAAGATGTCCAAGATAGTGTATTTATATGTGAGACCTCTCTTTCTTTATTACTTCCTATTAATTGCAACGATGACCAAAGCTATGTTTGCCAACTCCCAACAACTTTTAATCATCATACTCTTTCTATGTGAAGTCATTACTCTCGATAAGATCAATATGAACTCTTTATTTCTTTTTATTATTTTTCTCTTTTCTTTTATTCACTCAAGATCATGGCAAAATAATCAAGTCCTTGACTCAACACTAATCTTTATTATATAGCTCACGGACTCGATTACATAGAGAGATCATAAAGCAAAACTCAAAACTAGATCATGCCATAAACTTTATTCTACTAGATCAAGATACTACTAAATAGGATCGAACTAAGAAAAACGGTAAAGATAGGAGATGTGATTGTGATACGATATCGGGGCATCTCCCCCAAGCTTGGCAGTTGTCAAGGGGAGTGCCCATACCCATGTGATTATGTCTCCTTCTTTGGTGATGGTGTAATATTCTTGGCGATGATGCCCCTCAGGATACGATTCTCCTCCTCGAGCTTATTGACTTGCTGCTTGAGGTCCATTATTTCCTTACGAAGCTTTCCTGTAACGGCCAAGGCTCCTTGCACCCAAGGGTGTTGCATAGCTGCAGGAGAACAAGTGACACTCCTCTTCATATTTTCATAAGAAAGAAATCTAACACTGGAAGGGATAACCGAGTTTGGAATAGCTGAGCTCTGTAGTTCCCCCATCGTGAATCCAGCTTGGAAGCGAGAAGTGACTTCTTGATCCTCCTCCATGACATCTATCCTCATCAAGTCAGCCTCCATCTCTTCCTCTGTTGCTGGCCCAAAGTGGTCAGCATCGCTGTTTGTCCTTGGTTCCGATGCCGGATGAGACACCCGGCTCTCCCCAACTGACTCTTGAGAAGACATCTTGCTCTAATCTGCAGCAGCAACAACTCGAAACAAGAGCAGAGAATATTTGCGTGATACAGGAGTCAAAGCCTTCGGGAGATTATATATTGAATTTTTACCGACCAGAATACATATCGTGCAAGAAAACGGAGTCCGGAGAGCACACGAGGTGCCCACGAGGTAGGGGGCGCTCCCAGTAGGGTAGGGCGCGCCCTCCACCCTCGTGGAGGCCTCGTGTCCTTCCCGGACTGCTTCTTATTTTTCTATTTTTCTAAATATTCCAAAACAGAGAAATATTGCCTTAAAAACTGTTTTGGAGTCGGTTTACTTACCGTACCACATACATATTCCTTTTCGGAGTCTGAAACGTTCCAGAAAGTATCCCTTATGTATTCCTCCGGGGTTACGGTTCAATAATATTGGTTTCAACATTTATAGGATTACCTGAGATATAATGTTTGATTCTTTGACCGTTCACCACCTTCGGATTTGTGCCTTCGAAGTTGTTGATTTTTATGGCACCGGAACGATAGGCCTCTTCGATAATGTAAGGGCCTTCCCATTTCGAGAGAAGTTTTCCTGCAAAAAATCTTAAACGAGAGTTGTATAGCAATACATAATCACCTACATTAAACTCACGCTTTTGTATCCTTTTGTCATGCCATCTTTTAACTTTTTCTTTAAACAATTTGGCATTTTCATAAGCTTGGGTTATCCATTCATCAAGTGAGCTAATGTCAAACAACCTCTTCTCACCGGCAATTTTGAAATCATAGTTGAGCTCTTTAATGGCCCAATAAGCCTTATGTTCTAGTTCGAGAGGTAAGTGACATGCTTTTCCATAAACCATTTTATACGGAGACATACCCATAGGATTTTTATATGCAGTTCTATAGGCCCATAATGCATCATCAAGTTTCTTGGACCAATTCTTTCTAGATCTATTGACAGTCTTTTGCAAAATTAATTTGAGCTCTCTATTACTCAATTCTACTTGACCACTAGACTGTGGGTGATAAGGAGATGCAATTCTATGATTAACATCATACTTAGCAAGCATTTTACGGAAAGCACCATGAATAAAATGTGAACCACCATCAGTCATTAAATATCTAGGGACTCCAAACATCGGAAAAATAACTTCTTTAAGCATTTTAATAGAAGTGTTATGATCAGCACTACTAGTTGGAATAGCTTTTACCCACTTAGTAACGTAATCAACCACAACTAAAATATGTGTATAACCATTAGAGGCAGGAAAAGGTCCCATATAATCAAAGCCCCAAACATCAAATGGTTCAATAACGAGTGAATAATTCATAGGCATTTCTTGACGTCTACTAATATTACCAATTCTTTGGCATTCATCACAAGACAAGACAAACTAACAGGCATCCTTGAAGAGAGTAGGCCAATAAAAACCAGATTGCAATACCTTATGTGCAGTTCTATCTCCAGCGTGGTGTCCTCCATATGCTTCAGAGTGACACTTGCGTAGGATCTGTTCCTGTTCATGCTCAGGTACACAACGTCTAATAATACCATCTACTCCTTCTTTATAAAGGTGCGGGTCATCCCAAAAGTAATGTCTCAAATCATAGAAAAACTTTTTATTTTGCTGGTATGTGAAACTAGGTGGTATACATTTAGCAACAATGTAATTAGCATAATTAGCATACCATGGAGTACTACGAGAAGCATTTATAACATTTAATTACTCATCAGGAAAGCTATCATCAATAGGTAGTGGGTCATGAAGAACATTTTCTAACCTAGACAAGTTGTCTGCAACGGGGTTCTCAGCTCCCTTTCTATCAAAAATATGCAAATCAAATTCTTGTAGCAAGAGAACCCATCTAATAAGTCTAGGTTTAGCATCTTTCTTTTCCATAAGATATTTAATAGCAGCATGATCCGTGTGAATAGTTACTTTAGAATCAACAATATAAGGTCTGAACTTATCACAAGCGAATACAACTGCTAAGAATTCTTTTTCAGTAGTAGCATAATTTCTTTGAGCACTGTCTAGAGTTTTACTAGCATATTGAATAACATTTAATTTCTTATCAACTCTTTGCCCTATAACAGCACCTACATCATAATCACTAGCATCACACATAATTTCAAAGAGTAAATTCCAATCAGGTGGCTGAACAATAGGTGCAGAGATCAATGCTTTCTTAAGTATTTCAAATGCTTCTACACAATCATCATCAAAGACAAATGGTATATCTTTTTGTAATAAATTAGTCAGAGGCCAAGAAATTTTTGAGAAGTCCTTAATGAACCTCCTATAAAATCTGGCGTGACCAAGGAAACTTCTTATACCTTTGATGTCCTTGGGACATGGCATCTTTTCAATAGCATCAACCTTGGCTTTATCAACTTCAATACCTCTTTCAGAAACTTTATGCCCCAAGACAATACCTTCATTAACCATAAAGTGGCACTTTTCCCAATTCAAGACAAGGTTAGTTTCTTCACATCTCTGCAAAACTCGATCAAGGTTGCTCAAGCAATCATCAAAAGAGGATCCATAGACGGAAAAGTCGTCCATGAAAACCTCACAGATCTTTTCACAAAAGTCAGAGAATATAGCCATCATGCATCTTTGAAAGGTAGCAGGTGCATTACATAAACCAAAAGGCATACGTCTATAAGCAAAAGTACCAAAAGGGCAAGTAAAAGTAGTCTTTGATTGATCATTGGCAGACACATGTATTTGAGAGAAACCAGAATAACCATCTAGAAAGCAAAAGTGTGTATGTTTGCATAATCTTTCTAGCATTTGATCGATAAAAGGTATGGGGTAATGATCTTTCTTAGTAGCTTTATTTAATTTGCGGAAATCAATTACCATCCTATAACCTGTAATAATTCTTGGCGGGATCAATTCATCTTTATCATTAGGAACAACAGTAATACCTCCCTTCTTAGGGACACAATGGACAAGACTTACCCACTGACTATCAGCAACGGGATAAAATA
The DNA here is from genome assembly GCA_021605205.1 of Aegilops longissima. NCBI lineage: Eukaryota > Viridiplantae > Streptophyta > Magnoliopsida > Poales > Poaceae > Aegilops > Aegilops longissima. Next base: position 665,840,730 of record CM038679.1, on the reverse strand, counting down.
TACCTTCCTCCAGAAGCTTTAGTATTTCTTTTCTTACCACTTCTTTCATCTTAGGATTCAGTCGTCGTTGATGATCAACAACTGTTTTGGCATCTTCTTCCAAATTTATTGTATGTTGACATAGAGTGGGACTAATGCCCTTAAGATCATCAAGAGTATATCCAATGGCAGCACGGTGCTTCTTCAGAGTTTTCAATAATCTCTCTTCTTCATGCTCTGAAAGATTAGCACTAATAATAACAGGATATATCTTTTTCTCATCGAGATAAGCATATTTAAGAGTATCAGGTAAAGGTTTGAGCTCAAACACGGGATCACCTTGGGTGGAGGAGGATCCCCTAGAATTTCAACAGGCAAATTGTGTTTCAGGATAGGTTCAATTTTAAAGAATACTTCATCTATTTCCCTTCTTTCATTCATAAACATATCATTTTCATGGTCTAGCAAATATTGTTCTAAAGGATCACTAGGAGGTACAACAATAGAAGCAAGACCAATAATTTCATTCTTACTAGGCAATTCTTCTTCACGGTGTTGTCTACTAAATTTAGAGAAATTAAACTCATGAGACATATCACCCAGACCAATAGTAACAACATTTTTTCGCAGTCTATCCTAGCATTAACAGTGTTCAAGAAGGGTCTACCAAAAATAATGGGACAAAAGCTATCTTGTGGGGAGCAAAGAACAAGAAATCAGCAGGATATTTAGTTTTCCCACACAAGACTTCAACATCTCTAACAATTCCCATTGGTGAAATAGTATCTCTATTGGCAAGTTTAATTGTGACATCAATATCTTCTATCTCAGCAGGTGCAATATCATGCATAATTTCTTTGTATAAGTCATAAGGTATTGCACTAACACTAGCACCCATATCACATAAGCCATGATAACAATGATCTCCTATTTTAACAGAAATAACAGGCACGCCTACCACAGGTCTATGTTTATCTTTAGCACGGGGTTTGGCAATTCTAGCAGTTTCGTCGCAGAAATAAATAACGTGCCCATCAATATTATCAGCCAAGAGATCCTTAACAATAGCAATATTAGGTTCAAATTTAACTTGCTCAGAAGGTGTATAAGTTATAATATTGCTTTTATGAACCACAGTTGAAGCTTTAGTATGATCCTTTATCCTAACAGGGAAAGGTGGTTTCTCAACATAAGAAGTAGGAACAACAGGATCATTATAAGTGACAGTCTTTTCTTCAACTTTAGTAGGTGCAGCTACTTTTAGTTCTATGGGAGGATGATATTTAAACCACTTCTCCTTGGGGAGATCAACATAAGTAGCAAAAGATTCACAGAAAGAAGCTACTATCTCAGAGTCAAGTCCATATTTAGTGCTAAATTTACGAAAAACATCGGTATCCATAAAAGATTTAACACAATCAAACTTAGGTGTCATACCTGACTCCTTACCTTCGTCGAGATCCCAATCTTCAGAGTTGCGTTTAATTCTATCCAATAAATTCCATTTGAATTCAATAGTCTTCATCATAAAAGAGCCAGCACAAGAAATATCGAGCATGGATTGATTATTACGAGAAAGACGAGCATAAAAACTTTGAAGAATTATTTCTCTTGAGAGCTCATGATTAGGGCATGAATATAACATTGATTTAAGCCTCCCCCAAGCTTGAGCGATGCTTTCTCCTTCGCGAGGCCAAAAATTATATATATAATTGCGATCACAATGAACAAGATGCATAGGATAAAATTTCTGATGAAATTCCAATTTCAATCGTTTGTAGTTCCATGGTCCCGTATCATCACATAGCCTATACCATGTCGATGCATCTCCCTTCAAAGATAAAGGGAAGACCTTCTTCTTAACAACATCATCGGGTATACCTGCAAGCTTAAATAATCCACAAACTTCATCCACATATATTAGGTGCTCATCAGGATGCTTTGTTCCATCTCCTACAAAAGGATTAGCTAGCAGTTTTTCTAACATACCCAAGGAACTTCAAAGGGAACATTTTCATTTTCAGTAGGTTCAGTAGGTTGAGGAGCAACTCTTTGCTCTAGTGGTCGGGGTGAAGGTACCCCAAACAAGCCCCTCAGAGGATTACTTTCCATAGTAACAAGTAACAATAAATTTCATCATACTATATAAATTTTTTCTTACCAAATTCCACCTACCAAAGGCGCTTCACTCCCTGTCAACGGCGCAAGAAAAGAGTCTTGATGACCCACAAGTATAGGGGATCTATCATAGTCCTTTTGAAAAGAGTGTCCAACCCAACGAGGAGCAGAAGGAAATGATAAGCGGTTTTCAGCAAGGTATTCTCTACAAGTACTGAAATAAGTGGTAATAGATAGTTTTGTGATAGGATAAGTTGTAACGAGCAACAAGTAAAAAAATTAAATAAAGTGCAGCAAGGTGGACCAATCCTTTTTGTAGCAAAGGACAAGCCTGGACAAACTCTTATATAGAAAAAAGCGCTCCCGAGGACACATGGGAATTATCGTCAAGCTAGTTTTCATCAAGTTCATATGATTCGCGTTCGTTACTTTGATAATTTGATATGTGGTGGACCGGTGCTTGGGTGATGTTCTTACTTGAACAAGCATCCCACTTATAATTAACCTCTATTGCAAGCATCTGCAACTACAACAAAAGTATTAAGGTAAACCTAACCATAGCATGAAACATATGGATCCAAATCAGCCCCTTACGAAGCAACGCATAAACTAGGGTTTAAGATTCTGTCACTCTAGCAACCCATCATCTACTTATTACTTCCCAATGCCTTCCTCTAGGCCCAAATAATGGTGAACTGTTATGTAGTCGACGTTCACATAACACCACTAGAGGCTAGACAACATAGATCTCATCAAAATATCGAACGAATACCAAATTCACATGACTACTAATAGCAAGACTTCTCCCATGTCCTCAGGAACGAACGTAACTACTCACAAAGCATATTCATGTTCATAATCAGAGGGGTATTGATATTCATATAGGATCTGAACATATGACCTTCCACCAAATAAACCAACTAGCATCAACTACAAGGAGTAATCAACACTACTAGCAACCTACTAGTACCAATCCCGGACTTGGAGACAAGAATTGGATACAAGAGATGAACTAGGGTTTTGAGAGGAGATGGTGCTGGTGAAGATGTTGATGGAGATTAGCCTCTCCCGATGAGAGGAGCGTTGGTGATGACGATGGCGATGATTTCCCTCTCCCGGAGGGAAGTGTCCCCGGCAGACAGCTCTGCCGGAGCCCTAGATTGGTTCCGCCAAGGTTCCGCCTCATGGCGGCGGAGTCTCGTCCCAAAAGGTTGCTTATGATTTTTTCCTTGACGAAATACTTCATATAGCAAAAGATGGCCACCGGAGAGCCAACAGGGGGCCCACGAGGCAGGGGGCGCGCCCTGGGGGGTAGGGCGCGCCCTCCACCCTCGTGGCCAGGTGGGGGCCCCTCTGACGTACTTCTTCCGCTGAATAATTTTTATTATTTCCAAAAATAACTTTCGTGGAGTTTCAGGACTTTTGGAGTTGTGCAGAATAGGTCTCTAATATTTGCTCCTTTTCCAGCCCAGAATTCCAACTGTCGGCATTCTCCCTCCTTATGTAAACCTTGTAAAATAAGAGAGAATAGGCATAAGTATTGTGACATAATGTGTAATAACAGCCCATAATGCAATAAATATCGATATAAAGGCATGATGCAAAATGGACGTATCAATCATCTAGATGGATCTTGCGTGTGCGTAGGATTTTTTTTGAAATTACTATGTTCCCCAACAGTGGCATCCAAGCCAGGTCTATGCATAGATGTTATATGCACGAGTAGACACAAAGAATTGTGGGAGATAATAGTCATACTGCTTACCAGCATGTCATACTTTGATTCGGCGTTATTGTTGGATGAAGCGGCCCGGATCGACATTACGCGTACACTTACGCAAGACTGGTTCTACCGACGTGCTTTGCACACAGGTGGCTGACGGGTGTCAATTTCTCCAACTTTAGTTGAATCGAGTGTGACTACGCCCGGTCCTTATTGAAGGTTAAAAAAACACGCTTGACGAAAAATCGTTGTGGTTTTGATGCGTAGGTAAGAATGGTTCCTGCTCAGCCCGTAGCAGCCACGTAAAACTTGCAACAACAAAGTAGAGGACGTCTAACTTGTTTTTGCAGGGCATATGTTGTGATGTGATATGGTCAAGACATGATGCTAAATTTTATTGTATGAGATGACCATATTTTGTAACCGAGTTATCGGCAACTGGCAGGAGCCATATGGTTGTCGCCTTATTGTATGCAATGCAATCGCCCTGTAATTGTTTTTACTTTATCACTAAGCGGTAGCGATAGTCGTAGAAGCAATAGTTGGCGAGACGACAACGGTGCTACGATGGAGATCAAGGTGTCGCGCTGGTGACGATGGTGATCATGACGGTGCTTTGGAGATGGAGATCAATGGCACAAGATGATGATGGCCATATCATATCACTTATATTGATTGCATGTGATGTTTATCCTTTATGCATCTTGTTTTGCTTAGTTCGACGGTAGCATTATAAGATGATCTCTCACTAAATTTCAAGGTACAAGTGTTCTCCCTGAGTATGCACCGTTGCGAAAGTTCGTCGTGCCGAGACACCACGTGATGATCGGGTGTGATAAGCTCTACGTTCACATGCAACGGGCGCAAGCGAGTTTTGCACAAGCAGAATACTCGGGTTAAACTTGACAAGCCTAGCATATGCAGATATGGCCTCAGAACACTGAGACCGAAAGTTTGAGCGTGAATCATATAGTAGATATGATCAACATAGTGATGTTCACCATTGAAAACTAATCCATCTCACATGATGATCGGACATGGTTTAGTTGATTTGGATCACGTGATCACTTAGATGATTAGAGGGATGTCTATCTAAGTGGGAGTTCTTAAGTAATATGATTAATTGAACTTAAATTTATCATGAACTTAGTACCTGCTAGTATTTTCCATGTCTATGTTGTTGTAGATCAATGGCCCGTGCTACTATTCCTTTGAATTTTATTGCGTTCCTAGAGAAAGCTAAGTTGAAAGATAATGGTAGCAATTACACGGACTGGGTCCGTAACTTGAGGATTATCCTCATTGTTGCACAGAAGAATTACGTCCTGGAAGCATCGCTAGGTGCCAGGCCTGCTGCTGATGCTGCTGATGACGTTAAGAATGTCTGGCAAAGCAAATCTGATGACTACTCGATAGTTCAGTGCGCCATGCTTTACCGCTTAGAACCGGGACTTCAACGTTGTTTTGAACGTCATGGAGCATATGAGATGTTCCAGGAGTTGAAGTTAATATTTCAAGCAAATGCCCGGATTGAGAGATATGAAGTCTCCAATAAGTTCTACAGCTGTAAAATGGAGGAGAATAGTTCTGTCAGTGAACATATACTCAGAATGTCTGGGTACCACAACCACTTGACTCAGCTGGGAGTTAATCTTCCTGATGATAGTGTCATTGACAGAGTTCTTCAATCACTGCCACCAAGCTACAAGAGCTTCGTGATGAACTATAATATGCAAGGGATGGATAAGACAATTCCCAAGCTCTTCGCAATGCTAAAGGCCACGAAGGTAGAAATCAAGAAGGAGCATCAAGTGTTGATGGTCAATAAGACCCCCAGTTTCAAGAAAAAGGGTAAAGGGAAGAAGGGGAACGTCAAAAAGAATGGCAAGCAAGTTGCTGCTCAAGTGAAGAAGCCCAAGTCTGGACCTAAACCTGAGACTGAGTGCTTCTACTTCAAAGGGACTGGTCACTGGAAGCGGAACTACCCCAAGTATTTGGCGGATAAGAAGGATGGCAAGGTGAACAAAGGTATATGTGATATACATGTTATTGATGTGTACCTTACTAATGCTTGCATAGTGCACGGTATTTGATCTTGGTTCATTGCTAATATTTGCAACTCGAAACAGGGACTACGGATTAAGCGAAGATTGGCTAAGGACAAGGTGACGATGCGCGTGGGAAATGGTTCCAAAGTCGATGTGATCGTCGTCGGCACGCTAACTTTACATCTACCTTCGGGATTAGTTTTAGACCTGAATAATTGTTATTTAGTGCTAGCGTTAAGTATGAACATTATATCTAGATCTTGTTTGATGCGACACGGTTATTCATTTAAATCCAAGAATAATGGTTGTTCTATTTATATGAGTCATATCTTTTATGGTCATGCACCCTTGAAGAGTGGTCTATTTTTGTTGAATCTCGATAGTAGTGACACACATATTCATAATATTGAAGCCAAAAGATGCAGAGTTGATAATGATAGTGCAACTTATTTGTGGCACCGCCGTTTGGGTCATATTGGTGTACAGCGCATGAAGAAACGCCATTCTAATGGACTTTTGGAATCACTTGATTATGAATCACTTGGTACTTGCGAACATGCCTCATGGGCAAGATGACTAAAACTCCGTTATCCGGAACAATGGAGCGAGCAACAGATTTATTGGAAATCATGCATACCGATGTATGTGGTTCAATGAACATTGAGGCTCGCGGCGGGTATCGTTATTTTCTGACCTTCACAGATGATTTGAGCAGACATGGGTATATCTACTTGATAAAACATAAGTCTGAAACATTTGAAAAGTTCAAAGAATTTCAGAGTGAAGTGAAAAATCATCGTAACAAGAAAATAAAGTTTCTGCGATCTGATCGTGGAGGAAAATATTTGAGTTATGAGTTTGGTCTTCATTTGAAATAATGCGGAATAGTTTTGCAACTCACGCCACCCGGAACATCACAGCGTAATGGTGTGTCCGAACGTCGTAATCGTACTTTACTAGATATGGTGCGACCTATGATGTCTCTTACTGATTTACCGCTCTCGTTTTGGGGTTATGCTTTAGAGACAGCTGCATTCACGTTAAATAGGGCACCATCTAAATCCGTTGAGACGACACCTTGAACTGTGGTTTGGCAAGAAACCAAACTTGTCGTTTCTTAAAGTTTGGGGCTGCGATGCTTATGTGAAAAAGTTTCAACCTGATAAGCTCGAACCCAAATCGGAGAAATATGTCTTCATAGAATACCCAAAGGAGACTGTTGGGTACACCTTCTATCACAGATTCGAAGGCAAGACATTCATTGCTAAGAATGGATCCTTTCTAGAGAAGGAGTTTCTCTCGAAAGAAGTGAGTGGGAGGAAAGTAGAACTTGATGAGGTACCTGTACCTGCTCCCTCATTGGAAAGTAGTTCATCACAGAAATCAGTTCCTGTAACTACTACACCAATCAGTGAGGAAGCTAATGATGATGACCATATAACTTTAGATCAAGTTACTACTGAACCTCGTAGGTCAACCAGAGTAAGATCTGCACCAGAGTGGTACAGTAATCCAGTTCTAGAGGTCATGTTACTTGACCATGACGAACCTACGAACTATGAGGAAGCGATGATGAGCCCAGATTCCGCGAAATGGCTTGAAGCCATGAAATTTGAGATGGGATCCATGTATGAGAACAAAGTGTGGACTTTGGTTGGCTTGCCCGACGATCGGCAAGCCATCGAGAATAAATGGATCTTCAAGAAGAAGACCGACGCTGACGGTAATGTTACTGTCTACAAAGCTTGACTTGTTGCGAAAGGTTTTCGACAAGTTCAACGAGTTGACTATGAAGAGACATTCTCACCCGTAGCGATGCTTAAGTCTGTCCGAATCATGTTAATAATTGCTGCATTTTATGATTATGAAATTTGGCAAATGGATGTAAAGACTGCATTCCTGAATGGATTTCTGGAAGAAGAGTTGTATATGATGCAACCCGAAGGTTTTATCAATCCAAAGGATGCTAACAAAGTGTGCAAGCTCCAGGGATCCATTTATGGACTGGTGAAAGCATCTCAGAGTTGGAATAAACGTTTTGATAGTGTGATCAAAGCATATGGTTTTATACAGACTTTTGGAGAAGCCTGTATTTACAAGAAAGTGAGTGGGAGCTCTGTAGTATTTCTAATATTATATGTGGATGACATATTGTTGATTCGAAATGATATAAAATTTCTGGATAGCATAAAAGGATACTTGATTTAGAGTTTTTCCATGAAAGACCTCGGTGAAGCTGCTTATATATTGGGCATCAAGATCTATAGAGATAGATCAAGACGCTTAATTGGACTTTCACAAAGCACATACCTTGATAAAGTTTTGAAGAAGTTCAAAATGGATCAAGCAAAGAAAGGGTTCTTGCATGTGTTACAAGGTGTGAAGTTGAGTCAGACTCAATTCTCGACCACTGCAGAAGATAGAGAGAAAATGAAAGTCATTCCCTATGCTTTAGCCATAGGTTCTATCATGTATGTAATGTTGTGTACCAGACCTGATGTGTGCCTTGCTATTAGTTTAGCTGGGAGGTACCAAAGTAATCCAGGAGTGGATCACTGGACAACGGTCAAGAACATCCTGAAATACCTGAAAAGGACTAAGGATATGTTTCTCGTTTATGGAGGTGACAAAGAGCTCGTCGTAAATGGTTACGTCGATGCAAGCTTTGACACTGATCCGGATGACTTTAAGTCACAAACTGGATACGTATTTATATTGAACGGTGGAGTTGTAAGTTGGTGCAGTTCTAAGCAAAGGATCGTGGCGGGATCTACGTGTGAAGCGGAGTACATAGCTGCTTCGGAAGCAGCAAATGAAGGAGTCTGGGTGAAGGAGTTCATATCCGATCTAGGTGTCATACCTAGTGCATCGGGTCCAATGAAAATCTTTTGTGACAATACTGGTGCAATTGCCTTGGCAAAGGAATCCAGATTTCACAAGAGAACCAAGCACATCAAGAGACGCTTCAATTCCATCCGCGACCAAGTCAAGGAGGGAGACATAGAGATTTGCAAGTTACATACGGACCTGAATGTTGCAGACCCGTTGACTAAGCCTCTCTCACGAGCAAAACATGATCAGCACCAAGACTCCATGGGTGTTAGAATCATTACTGTGTAATCTAGATTATTGACTCTAGTGCAAGTGGGAGACTGAAGGAAATATGCCCTAGAGGCAATAATGAAGTTTTTATTTATATTTCCTTATATCATGATAAATGTTTATTATTCATGCTAGAATTGTATTAACCGGAAACTTAGTACATATGTGAATACATAGACAAACAGAGTGTCACTAGTATGCCTCTACTTGACTAGCTTGTTGAATAAAAAATGGTTAAGTTTCCTAGCCATAGACATGAGTTGTCATTTGATTAACGGGATCACATCATTAGAGAATGATGTGATTGACTTGACCCATCCGTTAGCTTAGCACGATGATCGTTTAGTTTTTTGCTATTGCTTTCTTCATGACTTATACATGTTCCTATGACTATGAGATTATGCAACTTCCGAATACCGGAGGAACACTTAGTGTGCTATCAAACGTCACAACGTAACTGGATGGTTATAAATATGCTCTACAGGTGTCTCCGATGGTGTTTGTTGACTTGGCAGAGATCGAGATTAGGATTTGTCACTCCGAGTATCGGAGAGGTATCTCTGGGCCCTCTCGGTAATGCACATCACTATAAGCCTTGCAAGCAATGTGACTAACGAGTTAGTTGCGGGTTGACGCATTACGGAACGAGTAAAGAGACTTGCCGGTAACGAGATTGAACTAGGTATTGAGATACCGATGATCGAATCTCGGACAAGTAACATACCGATGACAAAGGGAACAACGTATGTTGTTATGGGGTTTGACCGATAAAGATCTTCATAGAATATGTAGGAACCAATATGAACATCCAGGTGCCGCTATTGGTTATTGACCGGAGATGAGCCTCGGTCATGTCTACATAGTTCTCGAACCCGTAGGGTCCGCACGCTTAACGTTCGGTGACGATCGGTATTATGAGTTTATGTGTTTTGATGTACCGAATGTAGTTCGGAGTCCCGGATGTGATCACGGACATGACGAGGAGTCTCGAAATGGTCGAGACATAATGATTGATATATTGGACGTCTATGTTCGGACACCGGAAGTGTTTCGGGAGGTTTCGGATAAAACCGGAGTGCCGGAGAGTTACCGGACCCCCCCCCCCTGGAAGTTATTGGGCCCTTAGTGGGCTTTAGGGGAGAGAGAGGGCAGCAGCCAGGAGGTGGCGCGCCACCCCACCCCCAAGGGAGTCCGAATTGGACTAGGGGAGGGGGGTGTAGCCCCTCTTTCCCTCTCCCTCCCCCTCTCCTTCCTCCCCCCTCCTAGTAGGACTAGGAAAGGAGGAATCCTACTCCTACTCCCCCCTTGGCGCGCCCTCTAGGGCCGGCCGGCCTCCTCCTCCCCTCCTTTATATACGGGGGAGGGGGGCACCCCATAGACACACAAGTTGATTGTTTAGCCGTGTGCGGTGCTCCCCTCCACAGATTTCCACCTCGGTCATATCGTTGTAGTGCTTAGGCGAAGCCCTACGTCGGTAACTTCATCATCACCGTCATCACGCCGTCGTGCTGACGAAGCTCTCCCTCGACACTCAGCTGGGTCTAGAGTTCGTTAGACGTCACCGAGTTGAACGTGTGCAGATCGCGGAGGTGCCGTACTTTTGGTACTAGGGTCGGTCGGATTATGAAGACGTACGACTATATCAACCGCGTTGTCATAACGCTTCCGCTTTCAGTCTACGAGGGTACATGGACAACACTCTTCCCTCTCGTTGTTATGCATCACCTACATGGATCTTGTGTGTGCGTAGGAAATTTTTTGAAATTACTGCGTTCCCCAACACTCTCACCTTGCCTTTCCTGGCGTGCTCCGGGGGAAACCCTTGATCTAGTTTAGATCGAACGATGGCGGCGCTTTTAGGCGTCGCGTTCTCTCTTGAGGGCATCGTCCTGGAGGTGAATCCGATGAGAGGGGCCCGTGGTTAGTGAGGATGTGTTTGTTTGCCTAATGGCGCCGTTTTTATGGTATTTTGGTCCGATTTCCCTTATAAACTGGACCAACCTTCTTTCTCCTGATCAATGAATTTGGTAGAACTACTACCAACATTAAAAAAAATAGATGTAAGCCGAGCTTTAAAAAAAAGATGTAAGCCGAGCGCCAACCGTAGGGGCAGAGATAGGATTTGGCCATAGAGGAGCCAAGTCAAGTAGATAAAAAATCCAACATAAAAGATGTTCATAAAGAACAAGGTTGAAAATTTGCAGACCAACCTAACAACTTCAGTAGTTGAAAACTCGAAGCAACCAACTTAGAAAACAAATTAATCTTAACAGTGTTTAGCGGTTTTTTCTTTCTTTTCGTAGTTGCGGAATTTTAATGTCAGAATTAGCTGTATTGTATAAGATGGACATAGGATTTTTTTTTTTTGGCATCGCAAATATGAACTCATACAAAATAATTTGCATCACGATAATTTCGAGGACACACAGACGATATGAATTCTTGATAGCATCTCATGTCACACAACAAAATAACTAAAGTATAATTTAAAATTTCAAAACTGATGCAAGATGAGAAACTGAGAGAGATCAGTATAGTATGATGTGTCAACCTTGGCTAGTTCGTTAGCTAGAGCAGAGAACTACCGGGCGACAGCTCTGCGCTCTGGTGCCGACGATGACGGCGCTCGTGGGCGCCACTCTATTCCTAAAGACGTCGTCGTGGTGTTTCCATCCATGTCTGGGTTCCGGGTGAAAACTTCTGTCCATTGTGGACTCGACAGCAGCGACGCGTGGCGCCGTCATCCCTCTTGAGGGGCGGTGTACTCGGTTCTTCCTGTGTTCTTTTTTTGATAGCTGTGTCGCATGTAGTGTACGTGATCCTATCCTGGGATCGGCTTTCTAAGAGGGCTACCTTTTCACGTTGTATCGTCCGACCATGTACTCTATTCGGTTGTTATTTTATATAGGCTAACTGGACAATCTCAATGGGAGTGCCCCTTTACATGGGCTCCTTTTCTTTTGTCCAGAATAGACGCAGGGAACAGGTGCAAGCAAACGACATGGGACGGCCCATTTCCAGCAGGACTACCGTGCTACAGGATCCCGTACAAGGTTTCCAAACGGTTTTTACTGGTTTTTGGCTTTTCAGATTTTCCTTTTTTTTCGGGTTCTTTTCTTTTCTTCTTTCCTCCTTTTCAAGTTTTATTTACCATTTTTTCTGTTTCTGTTTCTTTGATTTTATTTTTTCTTCTTCAATTTTATTTTCCTTTTAGAAAAAGTTTGAATTCAGAATTTCAAAACAAATATTTTCTTAAAATTTTGTTCAAAATATTAGAAAAAATGAAAATGTTCAGGATTTTCAAAAAATATTGTGTTTCAAAAACTGATCCCGTTTTCTGAAATTTGTTCACAAATTCAAAATATGTTCAGGAGTTTCCAAATATGATTGTGGTTGAATTTCTTTGAATTCCAAAATTCGTTCCTCTTTTTAGAGATTTGTACACAGAATGAGAAACATTCAAGAATATCAAAATATGATCAAGGGTTTCCAAATATAGTAGGAATTTCAAAAATTGTTCAAATTTTTGAGAAATCATCATTTTTTTGAAATTTGTTCATGTTTCGTATAAAAAGTTCAAAATTTCAAAATTTGTTCGCTGTGTTGAATGTTTGTTCGCGTGTTCAAAAAATTGGTCACAGTTGGAAAAAAATTGGATTCCAAAAATTATTAACAATTTTAAAAATGTTCTTTCTTAAAAAATTTGTATTTCAAAATTTGTTCACGTTGTTCAAAAAATGTTTGAACTTTGAAATATTACTTACTTTTTAGAAAATTGTTTACAAATTGCAAAAATTGTTCGAATAAAATCAAGAAGTGTTGAGTTCTGGCACTGTAGTTAGTTCTTAGATATTAGCGCTGCAAATAAGTCACTTACAATCATCAGCTTCCATGGTTATCGGCAGCACTTCATTACCGAGAGGTCTCGTGTTAGATTCCTCTACAACACACTTCATTACCAGCGGGAGCGTCCATTGCCACAAAGTGTGGCGTATAGGAGCTCCAGGCGACAGTAGAAGGGCAGCCCGCTTCTGTGGGTGTAGGTTCGCTCTATTGTAGTGGTCGGTGTAGGTCTGGTTTACTACAATTGTTTTCATTTTTTTCTTTTGTTTTATTTTTCCAACGCTTTTCTTTGAATTCCCTTTTTGCATTTTTCTTTATGTTTCTTTTGCTCCTTTCTTGTTTTTCTTTCTTTGGTCTTCTTCCGTGATTTGTTTTCCTGTTGCACTACAGTATCAGCGGGAAATTCCCATCGCGTTCGCAGGCGTACGCAATGGGCAGGCCAGGTCGGATGTGTATCCTGTGCGAAGGAGTGTCCATTTGCTGCAAAGTGTGGCGTATAGGAGCTCCGGGCGACAGTAGCAGGATGTCCAATTTCTGTGTGTGTAGGTTCACTCGGTTGTGGTGGTCGATGTAGGTCCGGTTTACTATATTTCTTTCATTTTTTGTTTTCCCTTTCACTTTATCTTTTCCAACGCTTTCGGATTCCTTTTTTTTCATTTTTATTTGGTTTTATTTGTGTCTCTTTTGTTCCTTTCTTGTTTATTTTCTTTGGCTTTTTTCCATATGTTTCTTTGCCGGTTTTTATTGGTTTTCCTTTCTTCCTATAGAAGTCTATATTTTTCGGACTTATTGTAATTTTTCCATTTCTACATTTTTAAATACCTGATTAACATTTTTAATATATTTACATTTTTAATATATTTTTGATGCCTAATTTTTTCATACATGTACATTTTAGTATACATACAAAATTGTTTTAAATGTTCAGAGTTTTCAAATACATCAAAAACACATGCTGCGAACAATTTTAAATACATGTTAAACATTTTTAATATACATTGCTACATTTTTAATGATAAAATTCTTTTTCTGAACTATGCAAACTTTTTAACAATAATATTGCACAAACCTTTTTTGAAAATGTCCAGAACATAGTTCTTGAAACTTCTGACCATTTGTTTTCATGTAACATAAAATTTTTGAATTATACAAGCATTTTTTTACAATGTATAAACGTTTTTTGCACACATGATTAATGTTTTTTCATACACATGATTAAGATTTCTACTTGTTTGATTCACATTGTACATTTTTTGTATATGTAAAAATAATATTCTATACATGTGTATAATGCAATATTAACATTTTTAAATTTTATGTATAATGTATTGTGTGATATATACTCTCCCTGTATCAAAATATAAGATGTTTTTTGACATTGAATATTTCCGAATATAAACAAAGTGAAAAATAAAAGCGTAGAACAGAAATAAAAATGTGAATAAAAACAAACCAAAAGTAACAAGACATCAGCAGGCAAGCCGCGGCTACTGGGCCGGCCCAATACATGCTTCCCTGCAGGTGAGTTGTGGTAGGGCTTGATGCGAGCAGCACATAGCCGCGCCCGGCACATGGCAGCCTTAATGCATCACAGGAATATCTCACCGCCCGCCAGCTCAGAATATGTGGTGCAGAGGACTCCTGCGAGCACTCACTCCTTGACTGCACCGTGGCCCGATGTGTCTGGGCATTATCGGATCGTGACCTGGTTTATGTGATTACTCATATGGGAGAACCTAATGCAAGGTGTTGGATCTTCACACTCCTAGATTCTCCTCCACATGATAGCTTTGCCAAAAAAAATAGTTACCTTGTGTTCTATATGGCACACCAGGGGTAAGGCCATTCACGAACATCACTTAGAGAGCCCGCAACCTACTAAAAGTTTCATATAGAGCTACCTTTGAGAACTACAAGCAATCAAGTCAATTCTGAAGCCAAGTGTTCGTGCCACTGTGCCCAGCGAAACTAGAACTTGCTAGCTCGCTCCTAACCCAGGAGTCCCCACAATAAAAGTTGATGGAGCGGTCTCCAGATCTTCACGCTTGGGTTCATTTAGTTCTGTTTACAGAGATGATATCGGATTGTATCTTGGCTCATCAACTATGGCGGTGGACAGAGTAATAGATCCGACGACTTTAGAAGCAATGGCATACCGCGAAGCCATGGCTCTTCCATCTGACGTATTGTTATCACATGTAGAAATAGCTTCAGACTGCAAAGGAATTGTCCTGGACATTCAGAATGTTACCGAAGGTTTGCACGGCAACATCATCCATGATATAAGGACACAATGATGGCCTTTGAATCAAGCACCTTCATCTTTGAAGGGCGAGTATCGAATATTCAGACGCACAGTTTTGCTAAACATGTTCTGGGTCTTTATGAAGGTAGACATATTTGGCTCGTATAGCCACTAAAGTCATTTCTATTCCAATGCAACTTATTGTTAATTAATAAAGTGGGCGTGTTTAGACTAAAAAAAGGGCAGCTCTATCAACTGATTCTCCAAAATAAGGCTAGCTCTATCAGTTTAATTCAAAAATCTATATCTATACCTACAAATAAAGCAAGGTGCATTTCTCCAATTTTTTCATCCATTCACCGTTGAAAAAAATATTCTTTCTATCTGAGGTGGTATTAAATTTTTATGCTTCCGTAAGCTAGAAAAGGGAAAATGATTTCTCCAGAATTTTGTACCAGGGCCGCATGTGCTATGGCCCAGAAAACCCAACCCACTTATTTTCCTGCCCATGCAGCAGAGTACTGGGCCGCACGACGCGTCAAATAGTAGAATCATTCCACAGGGCACCGAATAGTGGGCCGCACGGCGCGTCAAAAATAATCGAACATTCCCACAGGGTACCGAGTACTGGGCCGGTTTCTTTTTTCTTTCCAAGTTTATTTTTTTTTACATTTTACGTTCAAAAATTTCAAAAACATGTTTAGAATTTCATAAAAGATTAAGTTTATGCAAAATGTCCACAATTTTGTTTCCGTTTCAAAAAATTTATGGATTTTAAATTTTTGTTCTTCATCTGTAAAAATTTCAAATTTCAAAAAATGTTTGTGTTTTCTATAAAAAATTGAGACAAAAAAATCTTCATTTTAAAAAATGTTCCATATTTGACATATATTCTTTTTAGTGAAATGTTCAGACATTCAAAATAATGTTCGAGTTTAAAATACACATTTTCTAAAAAAAGTTGAATGTTCAAAACATGTTCCTGATTTCAAAAAATGTTCGTGTTTTTAACAAAGGTTCATGTTAAAACAATGTTTGTCAATTTCAAAAAATGACATTGTTTCAATGTTGTTCATGTTTTTCCAAAGATGTACGGTATCTTCACAAATGTTTTGAAAATTCACACCGGCCATTGTTTAGTAGTACATGTGTTGTTGAGAGTTGGCAATTCATTTATTTAAGTAAAAAGAAACAAAAAATGTTTTAAATATGATGTTGTAGTATGTTCTTAAATATTCGCACTGACCATTGATTAGTAGTATGCATGTGTTCCACTGGCTAGCAGGACGTGGTCGGATCTTTGAGGTCGTGATTTGATCATTTAACGTGTCATTTTTTTTGGATTTTTACTCACGCCTTACAAACAAGGGTTGTTTTGGTGCCTGCCAGTGTTGCTGGCTCGGACTTTAACTGTTGTGCGTCCCACACGCTATTTGACGCAATTAGCATCATATACAGTACAACCACGAACATACGTGTAAGCTATGGGGGACGCCATAGCTTTTTTGGAAAACAACCTAGAATTACTGTTCATCGTGAAGAAAGAAAATCGAAAAATTTATGTTGACCCCACAGATTTTTTAGGCTAGCGCCGCCATTGATATAGTAGCTCCTGCGCAGCTCACCTGGTATATTTTCTTTCGTCCGGTCCGCACGTAGTTCCTGAAATTTTTGTCGTCCCCCGGGTGGGCCGAACTGGCCTAGCACGCATTTATTTTTTTGTCAGAGGGATGAGCAGCCAAAAATTTAGGGCACGAGTGGATTGAACTATGGACCTTCCTTATCGTGTGATGGACAAAACCAACTCAGCTAGCTTGCAATTATGATATAAATAGTCTTACCTTGGAGCCTTATACTTTTTTATATATTTCTAGGTTTTATAGAAATAAGGAGGTTGTCTGAAAATGAGGAAGTTGTCTCGAGAATCATAAGCAGAATGCGTGGCTTCATAATTTATTGCTGCTGGTAGCTTGCATGTGCCAATGAAAGAGAATATGTTTGTGGGATATAATTGAAAGAAATTTTTGGCACATGCCAATAAAAGAGATTATGCTAGTTTGGCTCTAATTAAACAAACGGTGGGCACGTAAGCGTAAAAATAATCAAAGAGAATAAACCCTCGTAAATAAGGCAGGTTCATGCCTGATTATGCTAATTAAACATGATTTAAGCATTGCAATTAAGTAATCCATCCGGTTACTCTGTCGTAGAAGAGAGTGGTCGAAGCAACCGTGCCCCTAAAGTCGCAGCGCAGAAGCCAAATGAGGAGGCAGCTATAAACCCAAGATGAAGGCAGACCCGGAGGAAAAAAAAGGGACGAGTTAGATGCTCGCCGCCACGCCGACCAACCCCATCACTGGAAAAAATATGTCCCGCGAGAAGACCATACACTACTAAGGAAATCCTAGCAGCAGCGTGGGTTCTAGGTGTATCAGTAGTGCGGGGACCGGCACTACTAATAAGGCGCTACAGCCTAACTCAGAAGCAACAGCGGCGCCTCAAGGCCATCGATATACAAGTGTAGCAGCAGCGTTCTTACAGGGAGCTTGCTACTGCTAATAGCTATAGCGCGCTTCTCCTGTGCGCGCTACTGCTACTACCGCGCTGCTGCTAACTTTTCTCCACTCGCTACTGCTAATTTTAGTTTTTTGTTTTTTCGGCATATTTGTTTTGTATTTGAACAGGCTTTATAAAAGAATCTTTAGCACATACAAATGTTATCATGATACACATACAAATGCCTGCGAGACCACAAATGTAATCATAGCATATACATACAAATAATCTCATCATAATCATCATCCAACACAAAGTGGTATCTTGTCATCATCTTGAAAATAGCGATACATGCAAGTCTCGAATACTTGCAACTACAATGTCATCCATCTAAACAAAGGTATACGCAAGAAGAGCTATCACTATGAGTGAGAGCGGAACTATGCAGTACATGAGGTGGCGGTTACGAGTCCTCTCTCGCGCTAGCATGAACCTCAAGTAACTAGCTTCTCCTTCTTGTCTGCTTTTGAAGCCTTTATGACTGGCGCCCGAGAACCCATTCACTTGCGCCTGACACTCATGCCACTCTTTGTACACCCCCGGAACCTTCCCTTTGTACACGACATAGCACTTCCATCTCGCCATCAAGAAACTAGGTACCTGTTAGAGATGCATGTTCATGAAGAGGATGTACAATCATATATATGCAAAAAAATATACTAGAGCAACACCGGAAAAGAAAGGATTTAGCAACTATATGCAACATACAGTACGCAAACTAATTAACTAGAGGTACGCAGGTCATCGTACGCAAACTAACAAAGTAGCGTTACGCAAGTTCGGCAGGGACTGTGGACATCACAAAGTTTCATCGCTACAAAAATTATACAAGTTCAACCGACACATATCATCATCATCGGCATCATAAATCAATAGAAGTTCCATCCTTCCATATCATCGAGGATGGACCCTAGCTTCTTGAACGGCGTGAGGTCTAGACGTTGCATGCCTATGCGAGTTCGGACGTCAGCTCGCGATATAGGGCCATGGTGGAACATCCCCTTCTCATCGACGACTTCTTTCATGATGATCGTCGCAATGTCCCTTTGGATGCGAAAGAAGTCATCTCTAATTTTATAATCCGCTTCTCCATGAGATTCTAGCCACTTGTGGATATGATCATCATTTCTGCTTCTCATGCGAAGCTTTTGGTGATCCGTGTTGAACTGAATCATGAGATGGACGATGTAGAATCCATCCTTCTTGCTTGGTTTTGGGACATGGATGCAGGAGAAGTTATTTTTGTGCGCGAAACCCATCTTCTTGTTCCTTTGTTTCCTGATCTGCATGTGGCCACCTCTAATGCTGAAGCCTTGGAGAGCATCATCTAGAATATTCATTATGTGGGTGTAGTCTTTTTTCTCATAGTCTCTGGAAGGGTCAAAATACACGGCGTGGGAGACTTGCGGGTAAAGAACGATAAGGACGGCGCGCCCGTTGCTGCGGGGAAAAGACACCTCAAAATTATTCCCCATAGAGAGAGAAGGAATGATTGAAATGTACGAAAGGGTTGTCCGGAACTGACTTACTTTGGATGATAAGGCACGAGGACAATTTCCCGGTCCTTATTCTGTACCATGAAGTTTTGGAGGTACTCCCTAGCAGTTTCACGCTCAAAGTCGCCGAGACTCCAGAAACACTCGTGCATGTAGTATGGATCCGCCACACAGATTTGCGAGACTTCTTTACTCTTCATGACGGAGCTCATATGTAGCGCAAAAAGGCGGACGATTGTAAAAGCGAGCCGCCTTGTCAAAAACATCTCAAAGATATGGTCAAACCGCAGGAAGAACACCTCTGCGGGCCGTGTCTCGACGTAGCACCTCCCCTCAGGCACACGAGCCGCGTATGTCGGATATCTTGGATCCTTTGAGGCTAGTAGGCTTTTCTCAGTCGACAGCACATGGTTGTGCAGTCTCCTGAGATCCACTGATAGTGCCTCCAGCGGTTTCGGCGGTAGCATCGACTCGCCCGTGAGATGGAACATGGCCGCACCTTTCATGGGTACACGCTCTTCAGAATGCATCGTCTGGCTGCTATGTGCTCTGGCTTGTTTGAAGGCAGCTATCTTCCCCAATCTCTTCCTCTCCTTTTTCTTGGGCACACCTTCCAGACCCTTCCTTAACCCCTGCCCCAGTGTTCCCGGGCTAAGTACTGTACGACCCTCGCGCCCGGCTAGTTGAGCCTGTGTTGAGGCGGCATCTTCAGGCGTGTCCTGTGAGGATTTCATGAAGAGAGACTTTTTGCAATCCCTGCTACGATCTTCCTGCCCGGGCATATCATCCATATCCTCATTAGCAAGCTGATAGCCCGATTCGTCATATGGTTGACTCATCATATCTATGTCACAGTCATACGCATTTGTATTCAGGAAACCCATAGGGTCGACCTCCGTCTCATCATCCATTCTCTGTTCTACAGGAAAAATTACATCAGCCAGTACTATTCCACCCCCTTCATCATGTCGTCCGCCGCTCTCACCCGGCACTACAGGAGCTGGTAATTGCGTAGGCGGGGTGGTGGTCTCCGCACATGCTTGTTTATGTGTGGTTATTGGTGTGCTCTCGGCTGGCTCCAGACGAATAAGATTCTTCGGCCATAGCAGCACCCAATCCTTGCAGCTTCCAATCCACGGTGGGGTCTCGTCATCCTCTCCCACATGCTGTACTGGAAGAGGCAAATCCTAACACAATTACCAGCTCCTGTACATATAATATCATCCCCTTTCTTCCTACTGCCCTAACTAAAACATAAGTAAATTAACCGAAGAACCCTAGCTAGCAGAGAGAGAGAGAGAGAGGTGGGGGGGGGTTACAGAGGGTGCAGGGGCGAGGAGGCAGGCCTGACGACGACCGAGGTTGGGAGTGAAGGAAATATGCCCTAGAGGCAATAATAAAGTTATTATTTATTTCCTTATATCATGATAAATGTTTATTATTCATGCTAGAATTGTATTAACCGGAAACATAATACATGTGTGAATACATAGACAAACAGATAGTCACTAGTATGCCTCTACTAGACTAGCTCATTAATCGAAGATGGTTATGTTTCCTAACCATAGACATGTGTTGTCATTTGATTAATGGGATCACATCATTAGGAGAATGATGTGATTGACATGACCCATTTCATTAGCTTAGCACTTGATCGTTTAGTATGTTGCTTATGCTATCTTCATGACTTATACAAAGTTCCTGCAACTATGAGATTATGCAACTCCCATTTACCAGAGGAACACTTTGTGTGCTATCAAACGTCACAACGTAACTGGGTGATTATAAAGGTACTCTACAAGTGTCTCCAAAAGTATATGTTGAGTTGGCATGAATCGAGATTAGGTTTTGTCACTCCGATTGTCGGAGAGGTATCTCTGGGCCTTCTCGGTAATACACATCACATAAGCCTTGCAAGCATTGCAACTAATGAGTTAGTTGTGAGATGATGTATTACGGAACGAGTAAAGAGACTTACTGTAACGAGATTGAACTAGGTATTGATACCGACGATCGAATCTCGGGTAAGTAACATACCAATGACAAAGGGAACAACGATGTTGTTATGCGGTTTGACCGATAAAGATCTTCAGAGAATATGTAGGAACCAATATGGGCATCCAGGTTCCGCTATTGGTTATTGACCGAGAATGGTTCTAGGTCATGTCTACATAGTTCTCGAACCCGTAGGGTCCGCACGCTTAACGCTTCGATGACAGTTCATTATGAGTTTATAAGTATTGATGTACCAAGGTAGTTCGAGTCCGGATGTGATCACGGACATGACGAGGAGTCTCAAATGGTCGAGACATAAATATTGATATATTGAAGCCTACATTTGGACATCGGAAAGGTTCCGAGTGAAATCGAATTTATCGGAGTACCGGAGGTTACGGAACCCCGGAGGTCTATGGGCCTTAATGGGCCATAAGAGAGAAGAGGAAGGGCCGGCCAGCAGGCCGCACGCCCCCTCCCCTCTAGTCCGAATAGGACAGGAGAGGGGGGCGCGCCTTCCCTCTTCCCTCCTCCAATCCTAATCCAACTAGGAGAGGGGAGTCCTACTCCGGTGGGAGTAGGACTCCTCCAGCGCCTCCCAAGGCTGGCCGCACCCCTTGGCTCCTTTATATCTAAAGGGGGCACCCCATGACACACAAGTTGATCTACGGATCGTTCCTTAGCCGTGCAGCGGTGCCCTTCCACCATATTCCACTTCGGTCATATCGTCATGAGCTTGGGCGAAGCCCTGCGCCGGAGAAGTCATATCGTCGCGAGCTTAGGCGAAGCCCTGCGTCGGTGGAACATCATCATCGTCACCACGCCGTCGGTCGACGGAACTCATCCCGACACTTTGCTGGATCGGAGTCCGGGATCGCCATCGAGCTGAACGTGTGCGAACTCGGAGGTGCCGACGCTCGGTGCTTGGATCGGTCGGATCGTGAAGACGCACGACTACATCAACAGCGTTGTTATAACGCTTCCGCTTTTGGTCTCACGAGGGTACGGGACGGACACTCTCCCTCTCGTTGCTATGCCATCACCATGGTCTTGCGTGATCGTAGGAAATTTTTGAAATTACTACGTTCCCCAACAAATGGTATCGAGCCTGGTTTTATGCGTTGATGTCATATGCACGAGTAGAACACAAGTGAGTTGTGGGCGATATAAGTCATACCGCTTACCAAAGATGTCATACTTTGGTTCAGCGGTATTGTGAGATGAAGTGGCCGGACCGACATTACGCAGACGCTTACGCGAGACTGGTTTCACCGCCCGAGCACTAGTTGCTTAAAGGTGACCGGCGGTGTCTGTCTCTCTCACTTTAGTTGAACTGTGTGGCTACGCCCGGTCCTTGCGAAGGTTAAAACAGCACCAACTTGACAAACTATCGCTGTGGTTTTGATGCGAGGTAAGAACGGTTCTTGCTCAGCCCGTAGCAGCCACGTAAAACTTGCAACAACAAAGTAGAGGACGCCTAACTTGTTTTTGCAGGGCATGTCGTGATGTGATGTGGTCAAGACGTGATGCTATATTTTATTGTATGAGATGATCATGTTTTGTAACCGAAGTTATCGGCAATGGCAGGAGCCATATGGTTGTCGCTTATTGTATGAAATGCAAAGCTATGTAATTGCTTTACTTTATCACTAAGCAGAGCGATAGTCGAGAAGCAATAGTTGGCGAGACGACAACGATGCTACGATGGAGATCAAGGTGTCGCGCCGGTGACGATGGTGATCATGACGGTGCTTCGGCGATGGAGATCACAAGCACAAGATGATGATGACCATATCATATCACTTATATTGATTGCATGTGATGTTTATCCTTTATGCATCTTATCTTGCTTTGTTTGACGGTAGCATTATAAGATGATCTCTCACTAAAATTATCAAGAGGTGTTCTCCCTGAGTATGCACCGTTGCTAAAAGTTCGTAGTACCCAGACACCACATGATGATCGGGTGTGATAAGTTCTACGTCCATCTACAACGGGTGCAAGCCAGTTTTGCACACGCAGAATACTCAGGTTAAACTTGACGAGCCTAGCATATGCAGATATGGCCTCGAACACGGAGACCGAAGGTCGAACGTGAATCATATAGTAGATATGATCAACATAGTGATGTTCACCATTGAAACTACTCCATCTCACGTGATGATCGGACATGGTTTAGTTGATTTGGATCACGTAAACACTTAGATGACTAGAGAGATGTCTGTCTAAGTGGGAGTTTTTAATATGATTAATTGAACTTAAATTTATCATGAACTTAGTACCGATAGTATTTTGCTTGTCTATGTTTATTGTAGATAGATGGCTCGTGCTGTTGTTCCGTTGAATTTTAATGCGTTCCTTGAGAAAGCAAAGTTGAAAGATGATGGTAGCAATTACACGGACTGGGTCCGTAACTCGAGGATTATCCTCATTGCTGCACGTAAGAATTACGCCCCGAAGCACCGCTGGGTGCCGTGCCTGCTGCAGAGCTGCACCGAAGTTGTGAACGTCCGCAAAGCAAAGCTGATGACTACTCTATAGTTCGATGTGCCATGCTTTACGGCTTAGAACCGGGTCTTCAACGACGTTTTGAACGTCATGGAGCATATGAGATGTTCCAGGAGTTGAAGTTAATATTTCAAGCAAATGCCCGGATTGAGAGATATGAAGTCTCCAATAAGTTCTATAGCTGCAAGATGGAGGAGAATAGTTACATCGGTGAGCACATACTCAAAATGTCCGGGTATAATAATCACTTAATTCAGCTGGGAGTTAATCTTCCGGATGATAGTGTCATTGATGAATTCTCAATCATCGCCACCAAGCTACAAGAGCTTCGTGATGAACTATAATATGCAAGGAATGACTAAGACAATTCTGAGCTCTTCGCAATGCTAAAAGCATGGAGGTAGAAATCAAGAAAGAGCATCAAGTGTTGATGGTAAACAAGACCACTAGTTTCAAGAAAAAGGGCAAAGGGAAGAAGAAGGGAAACTTCAAAAAGAACAGCAAGAAAGTTGCTGATCAAGAGAAGAAACCCAAGTCTGGACCTAAGCCTGAAATCGAGTGTTTTACCGCAAGCGATGGACCCGGAAGCGGAACTGCCCCAAGTATTTGGCGGATAAGAAGGATGGCAAGGTGAACAAAGGTATATGTGATATACATGTTATTGATGTGTACCTTACTAGAGCTCGTAGTAGCACTGGTATTTGATCTGGTTACATTGCTAATATTTGCAACTCAAGCAGGGACTACGGAATAGACGAGCACTCGGCAAAGGACGAGGTGACGATCGCGCGTGGGAAATGGTTCCAAAGTCAATGTGATCGCGGTCGGCACGCTACCTCTACATCTACCTTCGGATTAGTTTTAGACCTAAATAATTGTTATTTGGTGCCGCGTTGAGCATGAACACTATATCTGGATCTTGTTTGATGCGAGACGGTTATTCATTTAAATCAGAGAATAATGGTTGTTCTATTTATATGAGTAATATCTTTTATGGTCATGCGCCCTTGAAGAATGGTCTATTCTTGTTGAATCTCGACAGTAGTGATACACATATTCATAATGTCGAAGCCAAAAGATGCAGAGTTGATAATGATAGTGCAACTTATTTGTGGCACTCGCCGTTTAGGTCATATCGGTGTAAAACGCATGAAGAAACTCCATACAGATGGACTTTTGGAATCACTTGATTATGAATCACTTGGTACTTATGAACCGTGCCTCATGGGCAAGATGACTAAAACACCGTTCTCCGGTTGTATGGAGAGAGCAACAGACTTGTTGGAAATCATACATACAGATGTGTGTGGTCCGATGAATGTTGAAGCTCGTGGCGGATATCGTTATTTTCTCACCTTCACAGATGACTAAAGCAGATATGGGTATATCTACTTGATGAAACATAAATCTGAAACATTTGAAAAGTTCAAAGAATTTCAGAGTGAAGTTGAAAATCATCGTAACAAGAAAATAAAGTTTCTACGATCTGATCGTGGAGGAGTATATTTGAGTTACGAGTTTGGTCTACATTTGAAGCAATGCGGAATAGTTTCGCAACTCACGCCACCGGGAACACCACAGCGTAATGGTGTGTCCGAACGTCGTAATCGTACTTTACTAGATATGGTGCGATCTATGATGTCTATTTCCGATTTACCGCTATCGTTTTGGGGTTATGCTTTAGAGACGGCCGCATTCACGTTAAATAGGACACCGTCAAAATCCGTTGAGACGACACCTTATGAACTATGGTTTAGCAAGAAACCAAAGTTGTCGTTTCTGAAAGTTTGGGGTTGCGATGCTTATGTGAAGAAACTTCAACCTGATAAGCTTGAACCCAAATCGGAAAAATGTGTCTTCATAGGATACCCAAAAGAGACAATTGGGTATACCTTCTATCACAGATCCGAAGGCAAGACATTCGTTGCTAAGAATGGATCCTTTCTAGAGAAGGAGTTTCTCTCGAAAGAAGTGAGTGGGAGGAAAGTGGAACTTGATGAGGTAATAGTACCAGCTCCCTTATTGAAAGTGGTTCATCACGTAAATCAGTTTCGTAACACCTACACCAGTTAGTGAGGAAGATAATGATGAAGATCATGAAACTTCAGATCAAGTTGTCCTTGAATCAGAGATCAACCAGAATAAAATCCGCACTGAGTGGTACGGTAATCCTATTCTGGAAGTCATGCTACTAGATCATGGTGAACCTACGAACTATGAAGAAGCGATGGTGAGCCCAGATTCCGCAAAATGGCTTGAAGCCATGAAATCTGAGATGGGATCCATGTATGAGAACAAAGTATGGACTTTGGTAGACTTGCCCGATGATCGGCAAGCTATTGAGAATAAATGGATCTTTAAGAAGAAGACTGACGCTGATGGTAATGTAACCGTCTACAAAGCTCGACTTGTTGCAAAAGGTTTTCGACAAGTTCAAGGGGTTGACTACGATGAGACTTTCTCACCCGTAGCGATGCTTAAGTCTGTCCGAATCATGTTAGCAATTGCCGCATTTCATGATTATGAAATTTGGCAAATGGATGTAAAACTGCATTCTTGAATGGATTTCTAGAAGAAGAGTTGTATATGATGCAACCAGAAGGTTTTGTTGATCCAAAGGGTGCTAACAAAGTGTGCAAGCTCCAACGATCAATTTATGGTCAGTGCAAGCCTCTCGAGTTTAAACGCTTTGATAGTGTGATCAAAGCATATGGTTTTATACAGACTTTTGGAGAAGCCTGTATTTACAAGAAAGTGAGTGGGAGCTCTGTAGCATTTCTGATATTATATGTGGACGACATATTGTTGATTGGAAATGATATAGAATTTCTGGATAGCATAAAAGGATACTTGAATAAAAGTTTTTCAATGAAAGACCTCGGTGAAGCTGCTTACATATTGGGCATCAAGATCTATAGAGATAGATCAAAACGCTTAATTGGACTTTCACAAAGCACATACCTTGATAAAGTTTTGAAGAAGTTCAAAATGGATCAGGCAAAGAAAGGTTTTTTACCTGTAGTACAAGGTGTAAGATTGAGTCAGACTCAATGCCCGACCACAGCAGAAGATAGAGAGAAAATGAAAAAGTTCCTATGCTTCAGCCATAGGCTCTATCATGTATGCAATGCTGTGTACCAGACTGACGATGCTTAGCTGTAAGCTTGGCAGGAAGGTACCAAAGTAATCCAGAGTGGATCATCTGGACAGCGGTCAAGAACATCCTGAAATACCGAAAAGGACTAAGGATATGTTTCTCGATATGGAGGTGACAAAGAGCTAGTCGTAAATGGTTACGCCGATGCAAGCTTTGACACTGATCCGGACGATTCTAAATCGCAAACCGGATCGATTTTTATTAAACGGTGGAGCTGTCGGTTGGTGCAGTTCTAAACAAAGCGTCGTGGCGGGATCTACATGTGAAGCGGAGTACATAGCTGCTTCGAAGCAGCAAATGAAGGAGTCTGGATGAAAGAGTTCATTTCCGATCTAGGTGTCATACCTAGTGCATCGGGACCAATGAAGATCTTCTCGTGACAATATGGTGCAATTGCCTTGGCAAAGGAATCCAGATTTCACAAGAGGACCAAGCACATCAAGAGACGCTTCAATTCCATTCGGGACCAAGTCCAAGTGGGAGACATAGAGATTTGCAAAATACATACGGATCTGAATGTTGCGCAGACCGCTGACTAAGCCTCTTCCACGAGCAAAACATGATCAGCACCAAGACTCCATGGGTGTTAGAATCATTCTTGTGTAATCTAGATTATTGACTCTAGTGCAAGTGGGAGGCTGAAGGAAATATGCCCTAGAGGCAATAATAAAGTTATTATTTATTTCCTTATATCATGATAAATGTTTATTATTCATGCTAGAATTGTATTAACCGGAAACATAATACATGTGTGAATACATAGACAAACAGATAGTCACTAGTATGCCTCTACTAGACTAGCTCATTAATCAAGATGGTTATGTTTCCTAACCATAGACATGTGTTGTCATTTGATTAATGGGATCACATCATTAGGAGAATGATGTGATTGACATGACCCATTTCATTAGCTTAGCACTTGATCGCTTAGTATGTTGCTTATGCTATCTTCATGACTTATACAAAGTTCCGCAACTATGAGATTATGCAACTCCCATTTACCGGAGGAACACTTTGTGTGCTATCAAACGTCACAACGAATCGGGTGATTATAAAGGTACTCTACAAGTGTCTCCAAAAGTATATGTTGAGTTGGCATGAATCGAGATTAGGTTTTGTCACTCCGATTGTCTGGAGAGGTATCTCTGGGCCTTCTCGGTAATACACATCACATAAGCCTTGCAAGCATTGCAACTAATGAGTTAGTTGTGAGATGATGTATTACGGAACGAGTAAAGAGACTTACCGTAACGAGATTGAACTAGGTATTGGATACCGACGATCGAATCTCGGGTAAGTAACATACCGATGACAAAGGAACAACGATGTTGTTATGCGGTTTGACCGATAAAGATCTTCAGAGAATATGTAGGAACCAATATGGGCATCCAGGTTCCGCTATTGGTTATTGACCGAGAATGGTTCTAGGTCATGTCTACATAGTTCTCGAACCCGTAGGGTCCGCACGCTAACGCTTCGATGACAGTTCATTATGAGTTTATTAGTATTGATGTACGAAGGTAGTTCGAGTCCCGGATGTGATCACGGACATGACGAGGAGTCTCAAATGGTCGAGACATAAAGATTGATATATTGAAGCCTACATTTGGACATCGGAAAGGTTCCGAGTGAAATCGAATTTATCGGAGTACCGGAGGTTACGGAACCCCCGGAGGTCTATGGGCCTTAATGGGCCATAAGAGAGAAGAGGAAGGGCCGGCCAGGCAGGCCGACGCGCCCTCCCCTCTAGTCCGAATAGGACAGGAGAGGGGGCGGCGCCTTCCCTCTTCCCCTCCTCCAATCCTAATCCAACTAGGAGAGGGGAGTCCTACTCGGTGGGAGTAGGACTCCTCCAGCGCGCCTCCCAAGGCTGGCCGCACCCCCTTGGCTCCTTTATATACGGGGCAGGGGGCACCCCATGACACACAAGTTGATCTACGGATCGTTCCTTAGCCGTGTGCGGTGCCCCTTCCACCATATTCCACTTCGGTCATATCGTCATGAGCTTGGGCAAAGCCCTGCGCCGGAGAAGTCATATCGTCGCGGAGCTTAGGCGAAGCCCGCGCCGGTGGAACATCATCATCGCCACCACGCCGTCAGGTCGACGGAACTCATCCCCGACACTTTGCTGGATCGGAGTCCGGGATCGCCATCGAGCTGAACGTGTGCAGAACTCGGAGGTGCCGTACGTTCGGTGCTTGGATCGGTCGGATCGTGAAGACGTACGACTACATCAACCGCGTTGTTATAACGCTTCCGCTTTCGGTCTACGAGGGTACGTGGACGGACACTCTCCCCTCTCGTTGCTATGCCATCACCATGGTCTTTTGTGATCGTAGGAATTTTTTTGAAATTACTACGTTCCCCAACAGGGAGGGGAGGAAGCAAAGGAGGGAGGCGAGGGCCGACGGGTCGGGGCGAAGCGCGCCGGTCGGGGCGAGCGACGGGTCGGGGGCGAGGGCCGCGTGGGGCGAAAGGCCGGGTCGGGGCGAAGGGCCAAGCAAGTGATCTGACGGGGAAGAGAGTGGGGATTTGGGGGAAAAGAGGCGGATGAAGCAGGAGAGTGAGAATTTTGGGTTAAGTGGGCGTAGCGATGAGCGTTTAGACAAAACGCGCTGCTACTACCTTCACTAGCTGTAGCGGTTTACACCAAACGCGCTGCTACTACCTTAACTAGCTGTAGCGGTTTTATAAGGAAATTGCTACTGCTAGCTTGACTGTAGCGGTTTTATAAGGAAATCGCTACTGCCAGTTTTCCTTTTTCTTTTCCTTTATTTTCTCTCATTTTTATTTCCCGAGAGCAGTGAACGAAGGGAAGGCGATATCTATTGCATCATTTGACGGTTAAATATGTATACAAAATAGGAACATATATATTACATCATTGGACCCATGCATAATAATGGCTAAGTGTGTATACAAAATAGGAACATATATACATCATTTGACCGATAACATACGGTTCCTCAGCGCTGACGTTTTCGTTTTTGAGTCAGCTTCTTTCCCTTCTTGTTCGTTGAAGAATAATTGAGCCCTTCATTGTGACTTTGCCTTTTCCATGGAGTACGATTTTTCTTAGGTAATGTAGTATTCATTCTTCTTTTGACGTATACTTCATCATCATCGTCATCTTCCCTCATTCGGTTGCCGTACTGATCATAGTCTTCCTCGTTGGCGACTCCATCCATTCCAATGATGTTTCTTTGGCCTCTCCTCACGACAACACGACTGGGATTGCATGTGTCGGTTATGAACAAGCATTGTGTCACGTGCTTAGCGTGTACCCATGGCTCGTTTTTTTGCGACAGCGCTCACGGTAGCGCTCTTGGCGTCGGGTATAGTCATGGTAGTGAAAATCCAGTTTTATCTTTCGACATTCTTAGCCCATCTGACACGGAACATCGTCGTGTTGTGCAGTCCAGAGTAGTCAAGCTCCCAGATCTCCTCGACCCTTCCATAAAATCGTTCAGTTGCACCGTTGTCGCTATCGGTCATGCATTCCATCGTCACCCCTGAGTTCTGATCATCACTGTCCATATCTTTGGCCTCCGTGTAGAACGTGTATCCGTTGATATCATATGCCCGATAGGTTACGAGGTTGGGCGAGGGCCATGTGCTAAGGCGATATGAGCAATCCGTCCTTAGAGCCCTCCTCGGGGATTAGCAATAATATGCTCTTTGAACCAATGCAGGAAAGTGGAGTTGTGCTCTCTAGTAACTTCGGAGTCCGTCCTGCATACCCCCCGGTCACGATACTTCTTTGCGATAATTTTTTTGTGCAGTGCCACGAACAGATCTACCTCGTCTAGGTGTTGTAGCACTACCAAGGTTGCTCTGTCAAAGTCGCTGCGTCGATCTGAGTATGCCACGTGCAGTTCCCTGCGACCGTTGCAGTGACCTTCTCCTTCGAGCCTCCCATCGTGCTTGTTAACGGGCAAACCAACACTAATACCAGGCGGCTGGTCTGCGCCATATAGAATTCTCACAGAAAGAGATGCAATCTTGTGTCACATAGCCCTGGACGATGCTTCCATCCGGACGGGACATGTTACGAACGAATCCTTTGATGATCCCATTCATCCTCTCAAACGGCATCATGTTGTGCAGGAATGACGGCCCCAGGTCATTATGCCATCCACAATATGAACACACAGATGCACCATCACGTCAAAGAACGCGGGCGGGAAGTACATCTCAAGCTCATTCAGTATCACAACGATCTCTTCCTGTAGCCTTCGAAGCTGCTTCACATTGATCGACTTTTGAGAGATGACGTCGAAAAAGTTGCAGAGACCAATAAGCGTGTCACGAACGTGCTTGTCCATTATCCCTCTAAGGGCAACATGTAGTATCTGCGTCATCATCACATGACAGTCATGGGACTTCATCCCGCTGAACCTTTTCTTGTCCGTGTCTAGATATCTGCTTATCTTGCCACAGTAACCGGAACTAACTTTGACTCCTAAGGCACTTAAAGAATTGATCGATCTCAGCCTGACTTAAGGTGAAGCAAGAAGGGGGGCAATAATCCTCTTTCTTTATTTTCTTGCCCTTCTTCTCCCGTGCCTCTATCTCCGTCTCTGCCTCGTCTAACATTTTACGGGGCGGCATGTGCAGATCTTCCCTGATTTTCAAATCTTGCAAGTCTTTTCTTGCCTTCGGCCCATCCTTGGTCTTATCCGGCATGTTCATCAGTATTGCGAGCAAGCTCTCAAGGACATTCTTACAGATATGCATTTGATCAAGGCAATAAGGTGTATCGAGTTTGTGCCAGTACTCCAAGTCCTAGAACATAGACCTCGTCTTCCATACCTTCAGCAACGGCTCCGGCGCCTTTCTCATCGTCTTTCCCGGCGCGGGGCACTCCTTCCAATTTTTCAACATCTCATCGATTTCGGCACCGCTCTGCTTACGTGGAGGTCCTCGATGCTCAGCGTGACCATTGAATAGATCTCCATGGGTCGTCCTGTTCGAGCCATCTTCGATGCCCCATGTACACGATTTTCCCAGACCCGCCATCTTTCCTTGACATTAGCTGCTGAGACGTCGTATCATCCATGCACCGCGTGCATTCACAATATCCATGGCACACCTGGCCTGCCACATATCCGTAACCGAGATAGTCCTACACTGTCGTGATCAGCGCTGCTCTCATGTTGAAATACTCGCCTTTGTCAAGCGCCCCATGTCTTGGCGGTGTTTTCCATAACGTGTCTAACTCCTCTTGAAGTAGCCCAGATACAAATTAATATTATTTCCTGGTTGTTTCGACCCTTGAATAAGCATGCTCATGTGAATGTACTTCGATTTCATGCACAACCAGGGGGGAGGTTGTACATCCATACAAACACGGGCCATGTGCTATGGTTGGTGTTCGTTGCCAAACGGATTCATGCCATCGGTACACGCCGCCGAGCACGATGTTCCTTGCATCACATTCAAAATATCGATAGAAGCTGTTCAACGCTCTCCACCGACTTCCATCCTTGACGTGTCTCGACGGATCATCTTCATCGTCGGGCTTCTTCCTCTCCGCGTGCGGCGCATTAGCTTTGCTTCCTTGGGATCTAGAAAATACCTCCGAGACGGGAGTGATCGGTAAGTACCATACAACTTTCTGGGGACATTTCTTCCCGGCCTTCTTGTATCAAGAAGCATTGCACACCAGACAGCTTGTTTTTTCCGCGTGCTCCTTCCGATAAATTATGCAATCGTTGATGCATGCATGGTATCTAAGGTGTGACAGATCAAGAGGGCACATGAGCTTCTTGGCCTCATCAACACTAGTAGGACATAGATTACCCGCGGGAAGAACATCCTTTAGGTACTTGAGATGCTCATCGAGGCTAGTGTCGATACATTTGTTTTTAGCCTTCGCCTTCAGGAGTTGGAGCGTGAAACTCAAGCGGGTCACCTCAGGATTGCAACCATCATACAATGGAGTGTTCGAGCCTACCACCAGTTGCTCCAGCTTAGCCTCCTCTCTAGAAGCAGCTCTCTCAGTACTCGTCTCCTTACGAAGCAATGCTTGAACATGAGGGTCCCGCACGACTGAACTTAGTACCGATGAACTCTGCTGCGTGGAGTCAATGTCGTTCTCTCTGCCGCCATGTCCGGCCCCTTCTCCTCCGCCATGTCCGGCCCTTTCTCCTCCGCCCTGTCCGGCCCCTTCTCCGCCGCCATGTCCGGCCTCTTCCCCGCCGCCATTATCGATCATCTCTTCGTCTTGCCCCATGTCATCATTGTCTACCCCGTCGGCATCCTCAACATCGTCATCCTCATCTTCAATTATCCACCAAGTATAGCCACCATGAAACCAGTCATGAGCAGGTACGCTTCGACACGACCATCGCCATGGGGGTCGAGCCAAACTATTCCTTTGCATTTTCGACACGGACATAAAACCTCTGTCCGATTATTTTCTTTCATGTCCTGCACCGCCGACCGCAACCACCTGTCCACCATCGTTCCACTAACCATCATCAACTCTGCACGGCAATAATAAACAAATTGATTATAAAAATGCGTGCATGCATCAAAGTCATACAAAAATTCGGCATACCTTCCTTAAAAATAGGACATATATAGATCTAGAGTTTGCCCGGAATTCGCCGAAACGGAAATAAATCGACATTTCGGCAAAACATATGCAACTCAAAAGCACAATTTGGCGTCAACTCATGCCACACACACAATTTCCATAAACATATCACACACACACATAAACATATTTTCATTTTGCAAAAGCATGAAATTTTAATCACCTCTATCTCGAGATCGAGCACACGGTGAAGATGATGATGTAGGGAGATCAAAAGTGCACAAAGCTCTTCTTGACAAAGATAGATCTAGTTAGGGGGCAAATAGGTCACTTAACTAAATGCTACATCTACCTAGCTACCTAATTTGGGAGGAGACAACTTCAACTAGTGGAGGGGGAAGAAAAAAGAGAAAGGAGATGCATTAATGGAGGTGGTGTAGTTAGGTAGGAGTAATGAAGAGAGAGAAAGGTAGGTAGAAGAGGGAAAGTAATGGGGGAGAAGTATTGAGGAAGAAGAGTGAGAGTGGGAGGATGTGGGGTAGGGGAAAGGGAAGAGAGGAGGGGGGGGGGGGACGGGTGGGGAAAAGGTGGTGGGTTGGTGCGGATTAGCAGTAGCGTGGGACGTAAAACGCGCTGCTGCTAAGAAAGTAGCAGCAGCACGCTTTCGGCACAAGCGCTACTGCTAACCGGGACCAAAAGTGTGCACAATTTGAAAATTAGCAGAAGCGACCTCAGAAAAACCGCGCTACTATTACAGCTATAGTAGTAGCACGGCTCGCGGCACAGCGCTGCTGCTAAATGGAGTTTGGTGGGCACTGTCGGTCGATATTTGTAGCAGCGCGGGTTACACCAAGCGCGCTACTGCTAAACACTTGTCAGTAATGAGTTTTCCACACCCGCGCTACTGCTAATTAGCAGCAGCGCTCCTTTTTTAGCCGCGCTGCTGCTAAGATTCTGTGTATAGAGTTTTCCCTAGTAGTAGTGATAGCTCCTCGCTTTGTCAACACCACTGCAGAGACCTTTTTGGCAAACAAATCAATTATCTCTCCCATTGCTACTCATATAAAAAAAAAATCTCTTCCATTGCGACGCCGGACATATATGCTAGTAAATAAATAAAGAGCTCTCTCAGCTTCAGACGCCTTACACCGATCAGCTTTACACACCTACCAAATGTAACGGCATGAAGCTTTTGTTGTCTTGTGTTGCAAGCAGCGCGCGGCTTTTGGCTTTTCCCTTCTCGACCAATGGCCAGTCTTCCAACGTGCTGACCCTTTCCTGATTATTCCCCACAAAAAATATGCCCCAATAATATTATAAGTTGATGGCATATGGTATAGCATGGAATTGGTAGCCCGATATTTGTAAGTGATGGCATATGTAGTTAGACGGGGGCACACGGACAAGCAGTCCCAAACTGCTTTCATGCCGGACAGAAATATCCTTGAAGGGGTGGTAGTCCTGCATGAAACGCTCCATGAAATCCACTCCAAAAAATTAGATGGAGTAATTTTTAAGGTGGATTTCGAGAAAGCGTATGATAAGGTCAAATGGCCATTTCTCCAACAGTCCTTGCGTATGAAAGGTTTTGATGAAGCTTAGTGCAGATGTGTTGAATCCTTCACGCAAAAAGGTAGTGTGGGAATTAAAGTAAATGACGATGTCGGTCATTATTTCCAGACACATAAAGGCCTAAGGCAAGGAGATCCGATGTCCCCTATCCTGTTCAACATTGTCGTAGATATGCTGGCTATTTTGATAGGTAGGGCTAAGGAAAGTGGTCAAGTAGGTGGACTAGTACCTCATCTTGTTGATGGAGGTGTTTCCATTCTTCAATACGCTGATGACACGATCATCTTTATGGAGCATGACCTGGCCAAGGCGAGAAATATGAAGCTGGTGTTATGCCTATTTGAACAATTGATGGGCTGAAAATCAACTTTAATAAGAGTGAGCTGTTCTGTTTTGGTAGAGCCAAAACGAACAGGAGGCGATAGGCAATTGTTCGGTGCGAGTTGGGAGAGCTACCGTTCTCATATTTAGGTATCCCAATCCACCATCGTAGGGTCGACAAACAAGGAATGGAAGTGCATCGAGGACCGCTTTGAGAAGAAACTGAGTTCTTTGGAAGGGTAAGCTCATGTCATACGGAGGCGGTTGATCCTGATTAACTCGGTACTCACGAGTATGCCTATGTTTCTCCTATCGCTCTTTGAGGTCCCAGTTGGTGTTCGGAAGAGACCGGACTTTATCGATCGCGGTTCTTTTGGCGAGTGATGAGACCAAAAGAAAATACAGGCTTGCTAAATGGGATATCATTTGTAGACCTAAAGACCAAGGGGTCTTGGTATAGAAAACCTTGAAGTTAAGAATAGATGCCTTCTTAGCAAGTGGCTGTGGAAACTCTATTCGAGGTGATGCCACGTGGGCTCAAATCCTTCGCAGCAAGTATCTCCAAATCAAAAACTCTGTCCCTGGTTTCAGTCCAGCCGACTGATTCACCCTTTTGAAAGGACTAATGAAAGTCAAACAACTTATGTTTAATAGGACAAAGTTTGTTGTCGGCAACGGTACTGCACACGTTTACGGGAGGATACTTGGCTTGGCGAGACGCCTTGGCCATCCAAAGACCTTCGCTGTACCGTATTGTTCAACGACGCGAGGTGTTCAGAGATTCTGTTTTCAATCGATCCCCTTAATATTCAGTTCCGACGGACGCTGGCGGGCAATCGTTGGGAAGAATGGCTCCGTCTAGTTAGGAGACCGATGGAGGTCCAGCTTTCCCAACAACCCGATGAATTACGCTGAAACTAACTAGGTGCGAGTATTCACAGTTAAATCAATGTATATTGATGTTATTAATTCGAGCTCCATTCTTACTTCCAAACATGTTTGGGATGTCAAAGTTCCTTTGAAAATAAAAGTGTTTATGTGGTTTGTCCACAAACAAGTTATTTTAACCAAGGACAATTTGTTAAAGCGTAATTGGACAGGACCTACTAGGTGTAGCTTCGTGATCGGGATGAGACTATAAAACACCTTTTTTTGATTGCCCGTTGGCCAAAGTCCTTTGGCAGGCGGTTCACATTGCTTTTAATATCAAACCACCGAATTCTGTTAACGCTTTATTTGGGACTTGGCTGAATGGGGTTCATCGACTTAGCTAAACACATTCGGGTTGGGGTTTGTGCGTTCTTGTGGACTATCTGGACTTGCGAAATGATTTGGTCTTTAATGAATATCATGTATTCACTTTTGCAGGTTATTTTCAGAACTACGGCACGGATCCGCTTGTGGTCGCCACTCACTCGGACGGAGGCCAAGGAGCATTTGGTTATTGGATCCATCCGTGGGAGATGGTAGCTCGATTTATTCAACCGGTTTGATGGCCGTCATGTAATAGGATAGGCATCTAGTATACTTATCCATTCGTAGCCAGCCGGTTGTGGCCTCTTGTTTTTGGCTAGTTGTGGTCTCTAGCCATCCTTTGGCTCTGTGTGAGCTTGTTTTACTTTTTTCTGCTTTGGAGAACTTCGAACCTTTGTTGACACTATCTTTGTTTGGTTAATAAGATGGCCGTATGCATCATTCTGATGCAGAGGCCGGGGAATTCCCCCTTTTCGAAAAAAAAACACGGACAAGCAGGGACTCTGTGATGGATGTGCAGTTTAGTATATGGATTCCGTGAAGTTGAAGAGAAATTAGGCCAACTCCAACGCGACCCTAAATGGATATCTGCTTTGTTCGGATTTTGTCCGTTTAGGGTTGGCAATGGAACCGTGTCCGCTCCGATTCTTGGATGCGACGGCCGTGCGCTCAACACGCGGCCGCATTTCGGCTGCATCTCGTCCGTTTGCCCATCACAATACATAAAATGAAATTGATGCATATGAAATGGTTCAAATCAAACATAGCTCTCTAATAGTCTTTACAACCCAATAGAAATTTGTTTGTATGACAAGAAAACAATATCAAATTGTTTTACAACCAAATCGAAATTTGTTTGCATGACAAGAAATTAAACTGATAGATCTATTGGTTGTCAATGTGAGTCCACACGTGCTCAACCAAGTTATCCTGGAGCTGGACATGAGTATGCCATTTGGCTCTCTGAGATACTCCAGGCCAAAAACCTCTTTGTATCAGCGGCATTTGGCTCTCTGAGGTACTCCGGGCCAAAAACTTCCACCACGGCCGTGCAAAAACTGTACAATGATAGGAGATATGTGGACTCACTCATACGAACATACTCATCCACAAGGTCACCAGGAATTCCATATGCAAGCATGCGGATAGCCGCAGTGCATTTCTGGTATGAAGAGAAATCAAGCTTGTCTAGGGCATCCACTTTGCACTCAAAGTATGGGTCATACGCGACCACTCCCTCGCGAATACGATTGAACACATGCCTTCTCATTCGGAATCGGCGACGAAATTGTTGTGGCCTAAAGAATAGACCATCCTTAAAGTAATCGGCATCGAGAAGGGTGTGGCCTTTCTCTCTATTGCGGTAGGCCGGTGCGGAGACAACTATGGCATGACACAGTGGTGGTTGGGACGACACTGGTGGAAGACGAAGCGGCCGGTGGCGGCGGCGGCAATGGCGGGGGCGCGGAGGGAGGTAGAGGAAGAGAAAGGAGGGGTCTGTCTCACAGACGGGAGGGCCAGGGCGAGACAAGGGCATGCGCCACTCGTGTCCGCGCGTGTCCGTTCGGCCGCAAACTTGACCCAAACTTGGGCCGAGAATGAGTTGAAAGCGGACAAAAAACAGACGACGTTCATTTGCGGCCGCGTGTTGGGAGGCATGTTTTGTACGTTTACCTTCAAACAGATACGGACGGACAGAATAGGGTCACACGTTGGAGTTGGCCTTAGTCTATTGTTTCCCTTTTTGACGGAACAGCCCCGA
Organism: Aegilops longissima; assembly: GCA_021605205.1. Taxonomy (NCBI): domain Eukaryota; kingdom Viridiplantae; phylum Streptophyta; class Magnoliopsida; order Poales; family Poaceae; genus Aegilops; species Aegilops longissima. Next base: position 665,802,510 of record CM038679.1, on the reverse strand, counting down.
TAGGTTTGTTGTGGGAATTAATGTGTTGGTGTGAACAGTTACGGTCCTAGAGACTAAGGTTTGTCGGGACGATGACAAAGCTCCATTGCGCTGCTCCGATCACTATGCAGTGGAGGTAGCCTGCCCCTAGACCCTATTGCATGTGAACCTCAAAACTGAAGCTGCCGAAGCATTCTGTGCAATTGACTTCAGTTGAGCAAGAAGGCTTCAAAGTAATCGATGAAGTACGAGGGATGCGGGGCACAAACGGACAAGCAGGGATCGTATGAGATGGCCGATTAGCACTACGTGAACATATCAGTGCTTTTGACACTGTCATCCATACTCTTGTCTTCATTGCTTAACCTTCTTTGAACGTTTATATCATTGCAATTGCTCTCTTTGTTTCAAAATATTTGAAATTCTAGATTTTTCCTAAGTCAAACTTTCTCAAATTTTGACCAAGTTTATAGATTATCTACATAAATCCAAAACATCAAGTATATATAGTACGAAAACATATATTATGAGGATATAACGAACTAATTTGGCATTGTAGATGTTGATATATTTTTCTACTCTCTCAGTTCCTAAATATTTGTCTTTTTAGAGATTTCATCAAGTGAATACATACGGAGCAAAATGAGTGAATCTATACTCTCAAATATGTCCACATACATTCGTATGTTGTAGTCTATTTGAAATGTCTAGAAAAACAAATATTTTGGAACGGAGGGAGTAAGAACTCAGGCAAACATAAAGAAGTTTGACAAAAAAAATCAAAACTTTGAGTATTTTGTAACAAAGGGTGATTGGTAGTGCCTTCAGAACTATCTCCTACTAAAAGAATATTTCACCTTTATGAGACACCAAACCTTAAACCTCAATTTGATCGCTGGTGAGCTGATGGCACCACCTTCCCATGTTAATGTACAGTCCGTTTTTCTTCTCTCTTCTAATTTTTTTCATCCAACTCAACAAAAAGTATAATGCTACTTTAAACCTTACAACCTCCTGACTGTATCTTATTAACTTGCTCGATTTTATTAGCCGTAGCGCAATAGTATATACAGTTTTGTTTACTAGTTCAAGTGGACTCTAATTAATTCGGCGACACCATGGGCAACTAAATTAGTCGAAACTACTGGCCAGATTGGAGACGTACGTGGTTAACAAACAACAAACTCCGCTACGTAAGTGTTTGATTGAGCATTGGCGAATTATAAGTAATCAATATGACCCAGTTGAGCAAACAATGTGAAGCGACTGAATCCCGGTTTGCGCAACCAAACACTTGGGGCCAAATTAGCATCAGCACACTAGCAGTACGTATTTATGTAGTTAACAATGCTATCACGTCAGATGGCTCAAATTTCATGCTGCAACGATCCCCTTGGTCCGACATGCATTCCACGTCACACTCCAGTTAATGGACTATAGCTACGTGTGTGTGCCTTTGAAGATTAAAGTGTTTATGTGGTTTGTGCATAAATAAGTTATTCTTACAAAGGACAACCTAGTTAAGCGCAACTGGACAGGATCTACTAGGTGTAGCTTCTGTGATCGGGATGAGACTATCAAGCATTTATTCTTTGATTGCCCGTTGGCACAAGGGTTGTGGCGCACCGTGCAAATTGCCTTTAATATTACTCCACCGAGATCGGTAAACACGTTATTTGGGGCGTGGCTGCTTGGGATGGAGCCCGAAACGGCCAGACACATTCGTGTAGGAGTATGTGTGTTATTATGGGCAATTTGGAATTGCAGGAATGATTTGGTTTTTAACAGACAACAAATACTCATTTTTGCAGGTGTTGTTCGAGCTACGGCACTCGATCCGTGCTTGGTCCTTACTCACTCCGGACGGAGGCCGGGAGCGTTTGGTTATCGGATCTGTCCGGTGGGAGACGATAGCGGGATATCTTCAACGGGTTTGGATGACGATCATGTAATAGGATAGGCATCTAGTTTACCTTCCTTATATTATGCCAGCCGGTTTGTGGCTTATCTCATTTTTGCCTTTCAGTCGAGGCTCTATGTGAGCTATAGGCTGCCTTTATTCCTTTGTTTGTAAGACTTCTGTTCAGAACCTCTTTATTTGGTTAATAAGAGAGGCCGTATGCATCGATCTGATGCAGAGGCCGGGGATTACCCCCTTTTCTTAAATAAAAAAAAACGTGTGTGTGTGCCTACGTACGTGATCATCTCGCCATTCCATTGATGGCTTCCTGCTATGCTCGCTGGCAGCAATGACAAAACTACTACTTCCGTTCTAAAATAGATGACCTAACTTTATACTAAAGTTAGTATAGAGTTGAGTCATCTATTTTGGAACGGAGGTAGTAGCTTCCTTGGCTCACAAGTGTAAATACGCTACGTGCGTGGTTGCACTTTTACGACACACAAGTGACTAAGTGAAAGGCCAAAAAATAATTAGTTGGATGAAAAGCGGTAATTGACTTTGGTGACCGAGCTTACTGGAGGCCTTGAGATTCAAAAATCAAATTTCGTCAAAATTCATATTTTTACATTTCAAAAAATTCCGAAAAAGTACAGATATACATGAAGGCATAACACATGTGTGTGTAAATTTTCAGGGCAAAACACGTTGAAATGGGGGCTGTGCAAAAAAAAAAATCTAGGGTTGTTTAATACATGATACTATTCATCATCTCAGGCCATGAATTTGTCTTTTTTGTACAGGTCGCATTTCAACGTATTTCATCAAGGAATTTTACACACATGTGGGTTACAATCCTTACATACATGCATATTTTTTTTAGAATTTTCTAAAACATAAAAGTTTGAATTTGAAATTTTTGAAAATAAAGGCCTCCATGGAGCTCGGCCTCCAAAACGCCATTCTCGATGAAAAGCCAAATTATGCTCCCACACTCAACCGTAAAATCATAAAAAATAAAAATGCATGCATGTATATGGATGGAGTGCTTCAAGTCTTTGTGACTTGTGTGTTGAAATAAGAGCGAGAGAAACATATTTTTGTCATGCACAAAAAGGGCTATATATGCTAAAGATAACAAATCCGTAATAAAGTATATGGATTTATTGGAGTTGAATTTATACAGGTCATATAAGACAATCAGTTTAACAATGAATCAAACTACGGCAGCTCGAGGCATTCCGCCGAAAGAAGGCATGCGGTGCGCGCACGCGCATCAGCAGTTTGGCCCGACCGACAACACCCTGGTACGAGTGACAAGACCAGCTGCCTGCATGTGGCTCCTTGAGCGGTAAACACGACGGGCCCGGAGCACTTGGGCGGCAGGATGCCATGTCTCGCTTTCCCGAAACAAATTTCTCAGTTGAGATCTCCTGCTTTCCTGCTCGGGCAACGGCACATGCACATGATCCATCTTTCCTCCCGTCGCCTGTGTAAACTTTTGCTTATACTGACAGAGGGATACACACGTACCCTGCAGCTTGCCGCTACGAGCACCAGCCTCCCATGGAGATTCGAGACGGACGTGGCTTCGAGCATCAGTCTTCCTGGCTCGGGCTAGAGAGGGAATCTAGCTAGCATGGTACACGTCCTATGATGAAATTGTCCCGTGCATGGCTCATCAGCTAGCTCGGTGACCAGCCTAATCTATGCTAATACTACGTACTACAGAAATCATAAGCGGCACTATTTGTCATAACACATTGTTGTAGGAACGAGGACACGTACGGATAGAGAGGCTTGCTTACCCACGTAAGTGTGAAACTGACGGTTTTGTTGGTTTGCGTAAGAAATGTCACGGTTTTGGCTCGTATCTACGTCATGATGGGCAGTGGCGGAGCCAGCTCGGCCGGCGAGCCGGGGCAAAGTACACGGAGCCCGCTGTCTATTAGATGTTTGCCCCTATAAAATAGTGATTAGCTCTCCATTTACTGCTATTATTCAAACTAGAATGCATGGCCGAGCACAGACAGCTGCCCCGGGTACACTGGCGGCAAGGCCGAAGTGGCCGTGGCCCGCCCAGGATCTCTGTGATTTTTCGTTCATATACTATGCATCGGTAGGTAGTCCATGAGCCTGGTCTACTATCGGACACTGCCTAGGCCCCTAATCCCTTCTAAGCTTGATTTAGTGGGAGATTCGCATGACCCCAGCCATAGAGAAGTAATTAACTACTGGCTCCAAGGAGCAGCTGAGCAACAGCAGCATCCCTAGAACAAAAAACATAAAAGCACCAGCGGCCGCTTTGTTTACCGGCTGTATATATCTGCTGATCTAGTTTAAAATTGCTGAGGACTGACTTACGTCTAATGAAATAGCACGATTCATCATATATTTTTTTTTCAAAAATGTGCACTTGTTTGTCTGGCCCGCCCAACTATTTCTGTGAAGCTCCGCCACTGCCTGGGTAGCCGGGAGGTGGCTCCGCCACTGATGATGGGTACGTGGGCGTTGAAACCGCTAGAGAGCGACGGTGTGCGAAGCCGACCAAGAAAATGTCCCAATGTGGTCAAACACAAAAAAGGCGAACTTGAACTTCACCTCTTTGGACCGGCCTAAAGCTAAACCGCTTCCCGGCAAAGAAGGGGCACAACGACTACAGTTGAGAACACAGGGCAATTATTTCCATTTCAAATATTACAATTTACTCCGTCCGAAAATACTTGTCATCAAAATGAATAAAAAGAATGGTATCTATAACTAAAATACTTCTTGATACATCCCCTTTTATCCATTTTGATGACAAGTATTTCCGGACGGAGGGAGTACGTCATATTCATGCATCGGTAGACATCGGGTCTGTCTAGAAGGCGGTCGACTGCGATTTAACCAAGTCTCAGTTGAGTGGCATCAGCATAGTTGTGGTAGTACAAACGGTATGGCTGGATGTTGCAACCGGTGGTGTGACATGTTGCATAGATGCTGTGAGACATGCTGTGTCGCAGCTTTCGCCATTGCTATAAACGGCAATGGCGAAAGCTGCGAATGATGGGACGACGTGCTGCGAGCGATGGAGTTGAACAATGTGACCGGTGAACCCACATGCTGCAACCAGCACCAACGGACACTACGGCCGATGAGACCACGTGATGCAAGCGATCAGACGACTTGCTGCGAGAGCTGCTGAACAGTGTTCAGTGTAGCACAAATCTCTATACAGAGATCCAACAACTAAGCAATGGACCAAGAGACTAAGACTTGATTAAGTTTCCGTCCACCGGGTTTTAGCGAACCTGCTAGCTGATTGCTCTCTCACCGTAAACATCACCTGTCAACCTCGTCGCGATCGTCCGTCGCTAATTTCAGTCAAGCGATCCACGTCAGGTCCACGTCGGAAGTCGGCGCCAGCTGCGTGCCGTGCGCGCGCCTCTTGACCGACCCGACCCGGCAGCTGTGGTCCTTTTCGGGGGCCACCAACCCCAGGCCATAGGCCCATAGCACGGTAGCAGTCATGCCCTGCCAGGTAGGCCCGTCTAGCTGGTGGCCAGGGACAGACTTGCTTTGCCACCCGCAACATGCAGCCCCACACGTGCCTTCCCCCTCTAGCTTTGCTGGCTTTCCCTCGGCTTTACACGCAACGGTTTCCCAACTTTTTCTTCTTTTCTGCCTCGGCCTTTTCCCTTCTCGAAAAACCATCGTGATGACCTTTTCGAGATTCCTTTGTTCTGGTAAATTTTATATGTAAACCTGCATCGTATTGGCAAAAACAACAAATTTGACCTGTGGACAATTTTTTTTTACAAAATGAACTGTTGACAAAAAAATTCATCCGGCTAACCCTTTTGTGTAGCCTTCGACATTCAGGTGCCACACTACACTGTGCAGCACCTGACTGACTGACGCTACACACCTCGCCTGCGTCACATGACAAACTATCTAAAAATTACTAGTCAATATGCAACGCCTGAAAGCTAGTGCCTAAAGCGTAAGCGTTGCATTTAGATTCTCTACCATGGAACGAGGGGCCTGCCAGAGATTAGCTATCTACCCATGTTCAAAATCTCTGACTACTCTCTAAATGCATACTATAAAATGGGATGCACTGTACGTAGTTGGTAGTAGGTAAGTTGGCCATAGAAATTACCGTCGTGTCAACCGCAAGAAATCTGCAGGGCAGGTAGATGCACTTTCATGTCGTGCCTCTCCTAGCCACGCACTGCACTGGCAAAAGACATAAATTTAACCTCAGGATCAAACTATTTCATAAATTAAACTTTGTTTGAAAATATTTCACCCAGCTAATCCCTAATGTACAACGTCTAACAGCAAGGCGTTGTGCTCTACTGTGCAGCACCTAATACACAGACGCCACATTATGCAGCGCCTGACTGTAAAAAGTTGCACTATACTGTGCAACGCCTAGTTGTAAAGAGTTGCATAATAGAGTGCAACGCCTTACTGTTGGGAGTTGCATGATCAGCGGTGTGAAATATTTTAAAAACAGTTTAGTTTATGAAATACTTTTGCTTTGAGGAAAAATTCGTTAATTCTACCCACTGCACTACTATGACCGACTAACATTGGCCCTACGTCGGTGATAATGAGCCTTTTCAGCCTTTGAGGATTGTTTAGAGTTAACGGCTTGGACGCTAGCTAGCGTATGAACTCTTGCAAGCCCACTAGTGCAGCGTCTAAGCTATAGGCGTTACACTGTACAGTATAGCGCCTATTCCACAGGCGTTGCACGCTGACTTAGTAATTTTTGAGCAGTCCGAAGTACGACATTGACGAAGCTTGTAATCCTTGTCAGTCAGACGCTGCACAGTGTAGTATGGCGCCTGGTTGTCGGGCGCTACACAAAAGGGTCAGCCGGATAAATTTTTTTATCAACAGTTCACTTTGTGAATTCTTTTTGTCCATAGATTAAATTTGTCAATTTTTTCCATCGTATTCTTTGGTTCTTGGTAGCCCATGAAAAGAAGATGTTGCTTTTCCATCCCGCGAATCCACCAACTAGTATAGCATGCCTTGTTTAAAAAAAAACTAGTATGTCTTTTACTCTATAGATAGAAGAAGAAAATAGTAGGAGTAGTAGCAGTTGCTAGACCTGTTTGAAACATGCTTGTTTAATTTTCTACATCCGTTTCTAAATATGAGATTTTTAGATATTTTAATACAGACTACATGCAGATGTATACAGATATGCTTTAAAGTGTATATTTACTTGTTTTGCTTGGCATGTAGACTGTATTGAAATCTCTAAAAATGATTGTACGGTGTAGGTTTCTACTGATGTTAATAATCGGTTTGATATGAACTTCGGAGCTAATACGATCCATGCCCACAAAAGAAAGAAAGTAATTCAAATAATTCCATGGACAACTTTAAAGTGGAATACGACGTAACAAAGATTGGCAACATGAAGTATGTCACACAAGGATCATGTACCCCAAAAAAGTAGAACTCCCCGTATAGCTAGCCGTACGATTTTTTCGTAGCTCACGTATCCAAGCCTACCTAGCTAGTTCTTCTCTGCCACTGTCAAATTAACTTGCATTAGTATGTGTGTTCCGTTGGTTTACCTGAGTGCAGGGGCGGATCCAGACTTAAAATTATCCGGTGTTCATATAAAAGAACACATGCCTACATGTCAAACAATTTAGTGACCTACACACTAAATCAGTAGATTACATTAAGCAAGTGCAAATTGCACCCGGTGCCAGTGACACCGGCTAGCTATACGTAGCTCTGCCCCTGCCTGAGTGGACAGATTATCAATCTGATCGACCCATTGATGGTGTCCATCAGCTCAGAGCACTAGTAGAAAACTGGGCATTTGTCCCGGTTGGTGAGGGCCTTTTGTCCCGGTTCAAGAACCGGGACTAAAGGGTCGTTACTAATGCCTCCACCCTTTAGTCCCGGTTCTAATAAGAACTGGGACAGATGGGCCTCCACGTGGCCACTGCGAGCAGCCCAGGCAAGGGGGCCTTTGGTCCCGGTTGGTGACATGAACCGGGACCAAAAGGCTTTCACGTGTTAGCAGCTGGCTGGAGTTGAGGTTTTTTTCTTATTAAAAAAAGTGGCTGGTTTAGGGGTTTTGAGGGTTAATTTTAGGTTGTTATTAGCTAGCTAATAGAGAGAAGTGTCCTCTCTTATATCTTCGTCCTTGGTTTACCAACGCTACTGCTATGTTCATTTCACTTGCTGATATATAATAACTCATGCATGCTCGCATCATACATCATCATATATAATAACAAGTCCTACTAATCATGCATCATCATACAACTTCTACTCGTTATTAATAACAAGTCATACGATCATCATCCTCATAGTCATCGAACCCAACCCTACATAATTGTTCTTAGCACATGATCATCAGTATCAGGTAGGACATAAACACTTTTAAGGTAAAATAGCATAAAACAATATAGACTCTGACTCTCCATTATGAAGAATGTAGATCATCCTGTCTCTAATTCTTGCGCTTCGCCTCCTTTTGCTTCCAAGAAGCTCCTTACGATTGTCCATACATTTTTTCCATTCTTTGATTGTCATGTCTCCACTTCTTTTAGAAATCCGGTAAAGATAGTTGAGATTCGTAGGACGACCTGGTTGTATGTTCAAAACATCAAGGCGACCGTGCATATACATCAGATGAGGCACATAACATTCGGGATTATCTGTTGAAAAATATAGTAATAACTTCGTAGTTAGCAATGATGTACTAGTTTTAGAAGTATTTAAAAAGATGCAGGGATGTCGTAATAGTAAAAGATCTTACCAGGGTATCTCCATGGTAGTTACCGTAGTTCAACACATGCACTAGTGGCACGTATTGACCATAATGTTGAGGAGTTCGATTGTAGACATTGTAGTTCTCAAGATCAGTACAAAATGCGATCAGATGATTTTTCTCCTTATAAGTTAATTCAGAGCCATTGGTGTAGTGGATTTTGTCTACCATCTTCCGCACATTCTTTGAAGAATGAAAATAAGCTGTCAATGGAAATAAGTTGTCAACTATTTTGAAATAAACAATATAAATTACTTAATAACTATGTTAAGCTCACATGGGGGAAGAATTGGAGGTGTATCCACAAGGACCTAAATGCCCATATTGTCTTGCTGGATTGTAGGATCACCAAGATCCATGGTGACAAGCATACCCTCATCAAAACCATACATCTTGCAAAGTGCTTCCCAATTTTTGCAACCAAAATGGGTTATACTCTCAGCATTGTACAACTTTACTTTAAAATCCACACCATGATGGGTCCTTAGGAGAATTTTTTTGGTTTCCATACTTTCATGGTCTTCAAAACCCATCCTATCCAAGACATAGCGTCTTGCATAGCATGGGATAAGCTAGTCAAATTGTAAAAGATGAAAAATACACGTTAAAATAGTTGAAGTCGTGCTTAATTATGAAAAAACTATTATAAATGCTATGCATCAGTATGAACATCGAAGGTCTCCTCGAGCTTAATGCTGAAGAGCCGATCTTCGTCCAGCTCAATGAATCTGTCGCACATACCTCGGTCGTCGTGGCACCAGTCGCACACCCCCGGGCGGTTTTCATCGTCCGAGTACGACATTTTCCGGCCTAAGTTCATAATTCAAATATTAAACTTGTACAATTAAATATATGTACTAAAAACCTAAATTAGATCATTATTATTAATCACGAGTTGACTATCGGTGATGGTACGTAGCTCCTCCTTTCATTCCCGAGTGCATTATTACACCAAATTGTCTAGCACACGGGAATGAAGGAGAAGCTACCACCACGACGGCGTGTATGATGGAGGGGGCTCCTAGATTTCTGCATAGAGTCCTCTTAAATTTTAGCATTCAAAGTAGGAGTACTTTTCCAATATGAGCATTCAATAAGCAAAACCAAATCGTAAAATAAAGTAGTATTCAAATTAGCATGCATTCAATTATAACCAAAAGTACATAATCTCTTGTGTCCGTACATCGTCGAATACTATCATACATATAGCATCGCTAATTAATACAGCTAGAACCATAGCGCCCGACGGGTATCGTCGCGGGCGATGGACACCCAAAGATAAGGAACGATCACAGGATCATAGCTCCAGTGAGATCCCTGAAGAACCTGCCAGGTATTGTCGAACCTGCCCTCCAACGCAACCATGTAGCGACGGACGTGCTCGTCCTCCTCGCCAACAAGGATCGGGTCAACAACGGGCTGCCTCCTCACCAACCTACGTCCCCCAGAAGGTAGCACCTCCCAATACCAGCCCGGCGGAGCCCAGTCCCGAACATGGCCCTGATCAAGCAGGCCTCCACCGCCGAGTCGACGACGACGAGGATGCGGGATAGGCATCGTCGATGTCGATGCGGGAACTACTTCTATATATAGTTAAATAAAGTAGTTTTATTAATTAAATCAACTAGTTCAACTAATAAGCACTTACTATAAATAAATAAAGTAGTACTTACTAAAAATAAACTACTTCTATATATAGTAAAATAAATTGGTTTATTAAATCAACTAGCTAGTTCAACTATATATGAAGCACTTACTATAAATAAAATAAAGTAGTACTTACTAAAATAAACTAGTTTAACTATAGTTCTATTATTTTTCTAACTAATTATATTGAACACTTTCTCTTCTTATTTTCCTTTTTCCTCTATTCTAAATATGAACATATTCATAAATGACTTTGATCATGCACAATTTTCCTATACATACACAATATCAACATATACATAAATTGAGAAAGAAAATTCTATGAACAAAAAAATCATTAAAATTCTATGAACAAAATTACAACAGAAAAAATCATAAAATTCTATGAACAGAAAAAAAACCATAAAATTGACATATTCGATCTTTGCATATATACAAACATACAAACATGCATATTCAACAATAATATAACAAAAAAATCTATTAACAGAAAAAAATCTAACAAAATATGAAAAAATTACACAATATGAAAAAAATATGAACTACACATCTAAATTACTACACATCTAACAAAAAATCTATGAACTACAAAAAATCTAACAAAACTAACAAAAAATCTAACAAAATCTAACTCAATTAACTACACATCTAAATTATACTACACATCTAAATTAACTACTACATCAAATTAAATTAGCAAAAATTTGCTCATGGGATAGCCACGGCGTGAGGGGCGCGGGCGAGGGCGACGAGCAGGGGACGACGACGGGCGGGCGCGGCGGCGGACAGCGTCGGGCGGCGACGGTGTCGAGGCGGGCGGCGACGATGGCGCTGGGCGGCGACGGCGCTGGCGGCGAGCGATGGGACGGCAGCAGGCGACCACGGGCGGCAGCGGCGGAGACAGGCAACTGGCGGCGTCGGTAGCGGGAAAAGGAACTGAACCAAATTTTCACGAAGTCTGCTTATATAGGCAAAGCATTGGTCCCGGTTCGTGAGACCAACGGGACCAATACTTTAGTCCCGGTTGGTGCCACCAACGGGACCAAAGCGCCGCTTTGTCTGGTTGGTGGCACCAACCGGGACTAAAGAGCATTGGTCCCGGTTGGTGCCACGAACCGGGACTAATGCACCCCTTTAGTCCCGGTTGGTGCCACCAACCGGGACCAATGGGCCTTCCACAACAGCGTGATGGTGGGAGTTTAGTCCCACCTTGCTAGCTGAGAGAGAACCGCACCTGCTAATAAGGTGCGATGCGCCAACCCTCTCGAGTTCCTCTCTAAAGCAGTCTTTCGGGCCTAATCTGTCTCTATGTGCATGTGGGCCTACTGGGCTTACTACGTGCCTGAATCCTAGCCCATTGTTGGGTTTCTAGTCGTATTCAGGCCGTGGGGGCCCAGTAGGAGGCACTTTTTTTGTTTTTTTTCTTTACTTATTGTTGCTATTTTTATTTTTTTTCCAGCTTTTTTGTTTTGTTTTCGGCATTATTTATTTTCTTTTGTTTTTTGCTTTATTTTTTAATTCTTTTTGCTTTTAGTTTTAGAAAAATTATAAACTTCCTGTTAGTGCCATTAGTTTTCAAATTTGAAAACACTTTTTTTTTGATTTCTTTCTTGCTTTGTTTATTTTATTTTGTTTCTACTTACAACAAAATACTTATTGTTGCTATCTTTATTCTTTCTAATTTTTTGTTTTATTTTCTGCATTATTTATTTTCTTTTGTTTTTTGCTTTATTTTTAATTCTTTTTCTTTTAGTTTTAGAAAATTATAAACTTTCTGTTAGTGCCATTAGTTTTCAAATTTGAAAACACTTTTTTTTGTTTTTTTGTTTTCTTTCTTGCTTTATTTATTTTATTTTGTTTCTACTTACAACAAAAAGTTTCAGAACCTAAAGTCTCATGACTGCCACATGATTATGATGCAACTGCTTCCGGTTGCATTGAGGAAAAGGGGACATCATGGGAGTGGAGGGCAAGACAGACATGTCCGAAGATTATCAAAATTTTCATGAAATTCCTCCCTTCAAAGTCAAGGCTGACCCAAGCATCCTGATAAATGATGAAGATTATCCATGGTTACGGCGCAATAAGGAAAGGACACAAGCGAAGAAAAAGTGAAGACTTTCTCCACAACTATTATGATGATACCATGCCAACTTTCAACCTTTTTGTAGTTCATTTGAAATGCATGTTGTAACAGACAAGTTTTCGTATGAAATCCAGTTTTTGCCGTAACCCTCTCAACTTTCTTGCATATGCTATGTGGATGAAATGATGATACCATACCAAAATAAAAGAGAGGCGCAATGCTCACCTGCACGTTGCTTAGCTTCAGGCCAACGTGCAGGTGAGCACTGCACTTCTCCCTTTATCGTCTCTACACTCAGGGCTTATAAACCGCTGCGAGTGGCTCTCACTTGGCGAGGTGGGACTAAAAAACAGCTGCAGAAAGAATCAACTAAAAAACTCTTTTACCGGTTCATGCCACGAACTGGTACTAAAAGGTGCTCGTGGGCCCCCAGCCTTAAAACCTGTACCAAATAAAATGCCTTTGTAACAGACTTAGAACTGGTACTAAAGGAATCAACTAAAAAGCTTTTATAGACCTCTAGTATTATTGAAACTAAAATTATACAGAATTTTGTTAAAACTTTAATAGCAAAAAGAATTATCATAAAAGAAAATAAATAAGTAATTAGAATTTAGTTCAAAACATTAAAAGCAAAAAGAATTATCATAAAAGAAAATAAATAAGTAATTAGAATTTTGTTATAAACTTTAATAGCAAAAAGAATTATCATAAAAGAAAATAAATAAGTAATTAGAATTTTGTTCAAAACATTAAAAGCAAAAAATAATTATCATAAAATAAAATAAATAAGTAATTAGAATTTTGTTACAAACTTTAATAGCAAAAAGAATTATCGTAAAAGAAAATAAATATGTACTTATTGTTGCTATTTTTATTTTTTTTCCAGTTTTTTTGTTTTGTTTTCTGCATTATTTAGCCGTTGGCCCCGGTTCGAGCCAACAACCGGGACCAATGGTGGTGGGCCAGGAGCGAGGCCCATTGGTCCCGGTTCGTCCCACCAACCGGGACCAAAATGTCCAAACGAACCGGGACCAATGGCCCACGTTGCCCGGCCGGCCCCCGGGGCTCACGAACCGGGTCCAATGCCCCATGGGTCCCGGTTCTTGACTGAACCGGGACTAATGGGCTGACCCGGCCTGGACCTTTGCCCCCTTTTCTACTAGTGGAGGTTCCTTCGATTTCTTATGTTTGCGCGCACTCCACTTCGATCGGTCCGGCATCGAGCAGCTGATCCTGTGAAAGCCACTTCTCCTATCACCCAATCAAACACGCATGCATGGATGCATCCATATGATGCGTATTGTGTTGGCACGCACAAGCTGGCTAATGGCACCGCTGACCCGCAAATTTGCTCCAAACAGAGGGGACCTGTCCGGGGCACGGATGCTAGAGCCAGCTAATGAAGCTATGTACCTAGGGTAGGGTCATGGACCTGTCCACACTACCCTCTCCAAGGACATCTCTAGAAGAAACCACCTTTCAATCAACTCAGAAGTGTTCCACTCGACGTCCTTGAAGACACTCGACCATGAAGCCAACCACTCGACAGCCAGGAGATCTAAAGTCACTCTGCACACGATCGGCCAGTTATTAAGTAGCCTTTATAGCTATCATAGCACTTTATTTGTGGCGTTAACAGTAACGCCCGATCTTAATGTACTTTAAACCCTACATAACTGAGGGCCGGAGGGGTCTGGCGAACTCTATATGAGCCACCCCCCTCCTCAGTGTAAAGGGTTCACAACCCTGTAACTCATACACGCATAATCCAGTCGACCGCCTCCGGGCTCCGAGACGTAGGGTTGTTACTTCCTCCGAGAAGGGCCTGAACTCGTAAATCCCTTGCGTATACAACTACTCCATAGCTAAGATCTTGACTCTCCATTCCTACCCCCCCTACACTACTGTCAGACTTAGAACCACGACAGTTGGCGCCCACTGTGGGGCAGGTGTCTTAGCGACTTATTGGAGAAGTTGCGATTTTTCCGATCTCCTTCGTCATGGTTTCAGGCGGAGCTCTGGTTGAGGGCCGCGAGATCCGTCTCGGCGCACTCACGTTCATCGCCGACGACTCCGCTTGGCTTCAGGAGGCTCCGCTCGACATCGACACGCTCCCTGTCCGCGGGGCGATGCAATTTCGCGCGTACGTCCGCGGCGTCCTCCTGCGGCAACTGTCAACCCAGTATCGGTCGGCTCTTGTGTCGTCTTCCCTCCCTGTTTCCCGCCGGCGCAAGCGCTCCGGTCGGTCGAGGCTTCAGCGGTGGGTGAGACACGCGATGGCTCGCCAGTCGGCCACCCCCCAAGTCGCGGTGATCGAGCCCGACGAATCTCTCTACGGCTTGTTCGACCTGTCGACTGGCTCCGCAGAGACTGCATCCAAGTGCAACAGCAGTGATCCAGCGGCGGAGGTTCTGATGGTCGATGTACCACGCAGTCCTCCCGGTTTTCCCTGCACCGACGGAGGCGACGGCGGAGGCGATCCGTCGCATGCCCATGAAGAGTATCTCCCCGAGCCCCTCACTTCGCTGCAGAAGGAAGAACTTCGCCGCCGGAACATGGATGCGCTGCACACTCCTATCGTTGGAGAAACCCCGAGGCTCGTGCCTTAGAGGGCAGGCAGCAGCCAACTTGGCTGAGCGCACTCGACTGGAGAACCTCCAGCGAGCACTCGACGAGCGTGCGCGGCAATGGGTTCCAGAATCCAGTCAACGTCAACTCTTTCTACCACCGACTCAGGTATATCGAACTCCAATTCAGAATTTAGCGGCTGCAGCCCGTATAGCAGAGTCGATTCAGCCTTCCCAATCAGAGGCTGGCAGTGGCTTGTTACAGATCAAAGCATTACTCCGGGCAGCAGGAGATCAAAATCCAGCTGTATCGCAGTCGCGGAATAGGATTCATAGCAGATCCATCGCTGCAAATACAGTCCAGTTGGCTCATAGCCCAAGATCGCCCCCGAGGCGCGAGGGACATGGAGACCGGCGTGATCAGTAGCAGAACCGTGAGCAGTATGATCACCGACTCGATCGTGATGATCGACGTCGAGTGCCCACCCCTCCCCAAGGAGTGCATCGTACACTTCTCGACAGCAGGATGACAGATGCCATCACGGTGTTGGGCGAAGGATTCTAGTCGACCCCAGGGAACCAGGCTTTGATGCGAGATCCATTATCGTTCAAGGTTTGGTCGACAGGAACAGAGCCCACCGAGAAGGTCGTGACAGAGATGTACCCACCAGCAGCAGAGTACACATCTCAGGACCAGAGTGTTTCAGCAGGGCCATCAGGGCCGCGGTGATTCCTCCCAACCCAGGTTGGCGGTGAGTCGATAAGTTCACTGGTGAGTCTAAGCCTGATACTTGGCTTGAAGACTACCGAGTGGCTGTTCAAATTGGCGGAAGCAACGATGAAGTAGCCATGAAACACCTGCCTCTTATGTTGGAGGGCTCGGCCAGAGCATGGTTGAATCAGTTGGCACCCAGCAGCATTTACACTTGGGAAGATCTGGCTCGAGTGTTTGTCAGAACAATTGAAGGAACTTGCAAGCGACCAGCAGGGTTGACAGAGCTACAATCTTGTGTGCATAAGTCGAATGAAACTTTGAGGGATTACATACGGAGATGGATCACGTTGCATCACATGGTAGAGAATGTATCTGATCACCAGGCAGTCTGTGCCTTCAAGGAAGGCGTTAAATACAGAGAGCTAAATCTAAAATTCGGTCGAACCGGAGACATATCTCTGAGTCGAATGATGGAGATTTCCACCAAGTACGCCAATGGTGAAGAAGAGGATCGGCTCTAGAGTGGCAAGCACAAGTCAGTCGCCCACGAAACCGGAGGAGGGAACTCCAGTCGGAAGCAGAAGCGGAAAGCCGAGCCAGCTGCTCCTGGAGAAGCCTTGGCCGTGACTCAAGGAAAGTTTAAAGGGAAGCCCAAAGGATCTTGGAACCCTAAGTAGGTGAAGGACAACGAAGGGAATGCCGTGTTGGATTTGCCGTGCCACATCCACACGAAGAAAGATGAGGAGGGTAAACTCATTTACCCGAAACATACCACTCGACAATGTCGGCTCTTGATCCAGCAATTCCAGGGGAAACAGCCCAAAGATAAGGAAAAGGAGTCGGACAAAGTTGAGGACAAAGAAGATAGTGATGATGGATATCCCCAGGTCAATTCCACCCTGATGATTTTTTCTGACGTTGAAAGCAAAAGTCGATTTAAAGTTATCAACCGAGAAGTGAATATGGTTGCTCCGGCGACACCCATTTATCTGAAATGGTCTCAGACTGCCATCACATTCGACCAGTCTAATCACCCGACACACATAGCCACCCCTGGGAGGCAAGCTCTGGTGGTCGACCCAGTCGTCGAAGGCACTCGACTGACTAAAGTTTTGATGGATGGTGGCAGTGGCCTGAATATACTATATGCAGAGACGTTGAAAGGGATGGGTATTCCGATGTCCAGACTCAGTACCAGCAACATGAGTTTCCATGGAGTCATTCCTGGAAAGAAGGCTGAGTCACTCGGCCAAATTGCTCTTGATGTGGTTTTCGGTGATTCCAAGAATTACCGGAAAGAAAAGTTGACGTTTGAAGTTGTGGATTTCCAGAGTGCTTATCACGCTATTTTGGGCAGGCCAGCTTATGCACGTTTCATGGCCCGACCATGTTATGTGTACCTCAAATTGAAGATGCCTGGTCCCAAAGGTGTGATCACTATTACTGGCAATCGGAAGAAGGCGGAAGAGTGCTTTCAGAAAGGCTCAAAGATCGCCGATGCTCAGATGGCAATGGTAGAGCTGCAAGAATACCAGAAAACTGCAGACCTGAGTGATTTGTTGCGAGCCAAGAAGCCCGCTACGGAATCAGCGTTTCAGTCGTCAGGTAAGACAAAACCGATTCACATTCACCCGACCGACCCAAGTGCTGCTCCGACTCATATCTCTACAACACTCGACTCCAAATAGGAAGAAGCGCTCATCCAGTTCCTCCGTGAGAACTGGGACATCTTCGCATGGAAACCTTCTGACATGCCGGGTGTTCCCAGGGGGCTGGCTGAGCACCGTCTACGAGTCGACTTAAAAGTGAAACCTGTCAAAGAACATCTTCGACGGTCCGCCGTCCAGAAAAGAAAGGCCATTGGCGAGGAGGTGGCTCGGCTCTTAGCAGCGGAGTTTATCCGAGAGATTTATCACTCCGAGTGGCTCGCCAATGTTGTCTTGGTCCCCAAGAAGGACAAGTCGCTTCGCATGTGCATCGACTTCAAACATATCAATCGGGCCTGCCCGAAAGATCATTTTCCTCTCCCCTGCATCGATCAAATAGTCGACTCATTGCGGGATGTGGCCTTTGTCTTTTTAGGCGCCTATTCCGGCTACCATCAGATCCGCTCAGTATGGACCCGATGAGATCAAAACAGCTTTCATCACTCCATTCGGGAGCTTCGTTATGTCACCATGCCATTCGGCCTCAAGAATGCGGAGCCACGTTCATGAGGATGATTCGAAGTGTTTGCTCACTCGGATCGGTCGGAATGTGGAAGCATACATGGATGATATTGTGGTCAAGTCACGGAAAGGTTCCGACCTGCTGGTGACCTTCTTTGAGACATTTGCCAACCTCGGAGGTGCGATATCAAGCTTAATCCATCGAAGTGCGCATTCGGAGTTCCCGGCGGAAAGTTACTCGGTTTTCTCGTTTCCGAACGAGGAATCGACGCCAATCCAGAAAAAGTTGGTACTATATATACTCCGAATGAAACGTCATGTGCGTGTGCACGATGTCCAGAAGCTTACTGGTTGCTTGGCTGCTTTAAGTCGATTCTCTCTCGTCTCGGTGAAAAGGCATTGCCTCTTTACCAACTGATGAAGAAGTCAGACAAGTTCGACTGGACTCCTGAAGCTGATGCAACGTTTGCAGAGCTAAAAGCCCTGCTCTCCACCTAGCCGGTGCTTGCTTCCCCGATCAGCAAAGAGCCTTTGCTGCTTTACATTGCAGCCACAGGACAAGTCGTCGATCAAGATTTACTACGAAAGCGGGAAGAAGAAGGAAAAGCCTTTAAAGTTCATCGCCCGATATATTCTATTTACAAGTTTTGACCCCATCAAAGCAAAGATACCCTCATTATCAGAAGCTTGTATATGGGATTTATATGACCACGAAGAAGGTTGCTCATTACTTCTCTGACCATTCCATTACAGTTGTCAGTGATGCTCCATTGTCAGAGATTCTGCACAACAGAGATGCAACTGGTCGAGTGGCAAAATGGGCGATTGAACTCCTTCCCCTAGATATCAAGTTTGAGGCAAAGAAAGCCATCAAGTCCCAAGCAATAGTAGATTTCATCGCTGAGTGGATGGAATAGCAACTGCCGACTCAAGTTCACTCGGAGCACTGGACCATGTTCTTTGATGGATCTAAGATGCTGAATGGTTCCGGTGCTGGGGTAGTGTTGGTGTCCCCCCGAGGAGATAAGCTCAGATATGTGCTCCAGATTCACTTTGATTCCTCCAATAACGAGGCAGAATACGAAGCACTTCTGTATGGGTTGCGTATGGCCATTTCACTCGGCGTCCGTCGCCTCATGGTCTATGGCGACTCAGATTTGGTGGTTAACCAAGTGATGAAGGAGTGGGACGTCAGAAGCCCAGCCATGACTGGTTACTGCAATGCAGTAAGAAAGCTAGAGAAGAAATTCGAGGGGTTAGAGCTTCATCATATACCCAGACTGAAAAATCAAGCAGCTGATGATTTGGCAAAAATAGGTTCCAAGAGAGAAGCCATTCCCAGTAATGTGTTTTTGGAACACATCCACACACCATCAGTTCAAGAGGATCCTTTCACCGAAGAAGCCCCACAGCCAAAAAGCGCCACGGATCCGACTGAAGTTGAGGTCCCAGCTGTGGTCGACTTGATCATGGAAGTTTTGGTCATCACTCCCGACTGGACAGTGTCGTACATCGCGTATATCCTAAGGAAAGAGCTCCCAGAGAATGAAGAAGAGGCTCAACAGATCGTCCGTCGATCCAAGGCCTTTACTGTGATAAAGGGACAGTTGTACAGGGAAAACGCGACTGGAGCCAGTCAGAAATGTATAACACCAGAAGAAGGTCAGATAATTCTTGACGATATCCACTTGGGGACCTGTGGCCATCATGCGTCCTCTCGGACCATTGTGGCTAAAGCATACCGAGCAGGGTTTTACTGGCCAAGAGCAAATGAAATGGCAAAGGAGATAGTCGACAAGTGTGAAGGATGTCAGTTATATTCCAATATGTCTCACAAACCCGCCTCAGCCTTGAAGACCATTCCACTCGTCTGGCCCTTCGCTGTTTAGGGATTAGATATGGTTGGACCACTGAGAACTGGCAGGAGCGGCTTCACCCATGTACTGGTGGCAGTCGACAAGTTCACTAAGTGGATTGAAGGCAAGCCTATCAAGAATCTTGATGTCGGCACTGCTATCAGCTTCATCAGAGAGTTGATATTCAGATATGGAGTTCCGCATAGCATCATCACTGATAATGGTTCAAACTTCGATTCCGACCAATTCAGAGCCTTTTGCGCTTCTCAAGGCACGCGAGTAGACCACGCTTCCGTCGCTCACCCCCAGTCAAATGGACAAGCAGAAAGAGCAAACGGCCTAATTCTCAAAGGACTGAAACCCCGGTTGATGCGTGATCTCAAACACGCAGCAGGCACGTGGGTCGATGAACTTCCATCAATTCTTTGGGGATTGAGGACTACTCCTAATCGGTCGACTGGGTGAACTCCATTCTTTCTGGTCTATGGAGCTGAAGCAGTTCTGTCGAGTGAACTGCTTCACAATGCACCCCGAGTCAAGCTCTACTCTGAAGATAAAGCAGAACAAGCCCGGCAGGACACAGTCGACCTTATAGAAGAAGAAAGAGAGATGGCCATGATCCGATCGACTATCTATCAGCAGGACTTGCGTCGATTCCATGCCAGAAACGTGAAGAGTCGAGCCTTCCAAGAAGGAGACTTGGTCCTCCGAGTGGATCAACAGAAGCCACACAAACTCGCCCCTACTTGGGAAGGCCCCTTCATCCTCACCAAAGTTC
Source organism: Aegilops longissima (assembly GCA_021605205.1). Taxonomy (NCBI): domain Eukaryota; kingdom Viridiplantae; phylum Streptophyta; class Magnoliopsida; order Poales; family Poaceae; genus Aegilops; species Aegilops longissima. Next base: position 665,782,015 of record CM038679.1, on the reverse strand, counting down.
TCCACAACGGAGCGTACCATCTTTACAATGTCGATCGCCAGATTGATGAGCCACGAGCTTGGAATGCGGAGCTGCTCCGCCCCTTTTATACTTAAGTACTCGCTCGGATGAGATGTAATAAAAAGTACCTCTGTAGTTTGTTTATCAAAGACAAGAGTGTTATAATTTTCCCATTGATTGTTGTTGCTTCTGTTTACATGAGAAATCCCCCAGTGGGTGGCTTAGCTGCGAATCCGTTTCGCCTAAGTTTGTAAAAAAAAAAATCCTACCGAGTGACGAGCAAGCCTCTCACTCGCGGGCTTAGCTGCGAATCCGTTTCGCCTAAGTATTTAAAAAAATTTCCTACCGAGTGACGAGCAAGCCTCTCACTCGGGGGCTTAGATGCGAATCCGTTTCGCCTAAGTATTTGAAAATCCTACCGAGTGGAGAGCAACCCTTCCACTCGGGGGCTTAGCTGCAGTCCAGTACTCGCCTAAGTATTTGAAAATCCTACCGAGTGGAGAGCAAACCTCCCACTCGGGGGCTTAGCTGCAGTCCAGTACTCGCCTAAGTATTTAAAAATCCTATCGAGTGGAGAGCAACCCTTCCACTCGGGGGCTTAGCTGCAGTCCAGTACTCGCCTAAGTATTTGAAAATCCTACCGAGTGGAGAGCAAATCTCCCACTCGGAGGCTTAGCTGCGAATCCGTTTCGCCTAAGTATTTAAAAAAATTCCTACCGAGTGACGAGCAAGCCTCTCACTCGGGGGCTTAGCTGCGAATCCGTTTCGCCTAAGTATTTGAAAATCCTACCGAGTGGAGAGCAACCCTTCCACTCGGGGGCTTAGCTGCAGTCCAGTACTCGCCTAAGTATTTGAAAATCCTACCGAGTGAAGAGCAAACCTCCCACTCGGGGGCTTAGCTGCAGTCCATGCTCGCCTAAGTATTTAAAAATCCCACCGAGTGGAGAGCAACCTCCCACTCGGGGGCTTAGCTGCAGTCCGATGCTAGCCTAAGTATTTGAAAATCCCACCGAGTGGAGAGCAAACCTCCCACTCGGAGGCTTAGCTATAGTCCAGTACTCGCCTAAGTATTTGAAAATCCTACCGAGTGGAGAGCAAACCTCCCACTCGGAGGCTTAGCTGCAGTCCAGTACTCGCCTAAGTATTTGAAAATCCTACCGAGTGAAGAGCAACCCTCCAACTCGGGGCCTTAGCTGCAGTCCAGTACTCGCCTAAGTATTTAAAAATCCTACCAAGTGGAGAGCAACCCTCCCACTCGGGGGCTTAGCTGCAGTCCAGTACTCGCCTAAGTATTTAAAAATCCTACCGAGTGGAGATCAACCCTCCCACTCGGGGGCTTAGCTGCAGTCCAGTACTCGCCTAAGTATAAAATCCATTCCGATCCGCAAGGACGACGAGGTGCAGGTGGACTGCTACCTTCTCCTTCGGAGCTACGCCACAAATACAACGTGCGCTCTGCAAGGACGACGAGGTGCGGGTCGACTGCTACCTTCTCCTTCGGAGCTACGCCACAAATACAACGTGCTCTCTGCAAGGACGACGAGGTGCAGGTCGACTACTGCCTTCTCCTTAAGAGCTACGCCGCAAATACAACGTGTGCTCCATCCCGATCCGCAAGGACGCAGGTCGACTGCAATCTGTGCTCCATCCCTACCTGCAAGAGCGATGAAGTGCAGGTCGACTGGATTCTCCACCTCAGGGTTGCGTCTCAAGCACTAAAGTATATTCCGAGTGAAGAACAAAGTTCGCTCGAAGGCAAATGCAAGCATATTCAACGATAAGCCAAGTTCGGATAACGTCCTACGGATTCAGAAGTGCTCAGGTGTCAAACCTGTAAAAGTTTATCGGTTACGAAACGACTCGGCATTCCGAGGCAAATTTAAAGCGAAGCATAGAAGTTTTTCTTACTCCTCAGGTGGAGGACTGGAGGGCGCGACAAACTGGTCCAAGTCAATTCCATCAGCAATCCGAGTGGCAGCAGCAATGAAGGTCTCCATGAAAGATTGGAAGTCGTGCTTCTTGGTATTGGCAACTTTGATGGACGCCTTGACTTCTCTCTCGCGCATCCTTGCGATGAACGCGGACCAGGGGCGAGGCAACGTCGGTGCCCTTTTGGCGAAGACTACTTCCATTCTTGCACTCGACACGGAACTTCATTGATCGAGTCATTAGAGACTTCGAGGTCGTTTTGAGCGTCGCTCTGGCGAGTGTCGTGTCGATTCGCGACGCCGCAACCTTGATCGAGCAAGGTAGTCAACCACACCAGCAACACGAGACTCGGTCGAACACGTTCATAGCAGTTTCATCCTTCACGGGGAGAGTTAATGGGATCAAGCTTTGTCTCCACTCATTGGTCTCCTCCTTGAAGTTTTGGCAGAATTCAGTAAACACAATTCAAAGATAAACCAGCAGTTCTACGATGAATCGATGATAACAAGTCAGTCGGGTAGGAGAGATTACCCTCAAGCATGATGAATAACTTCTTGGCGAGCCCCCGAGATAGGCCTCTGATCGTTCCTCTTCCCCACCAGTTCACTAGCCTTGTCACTCAGAGCTATCTTATCATTCTTCAGACGACTGACCTCCTTGTTGGCCGCGTCGAGAGCAGCTTTTAGATTGGCGTTCTCCTCCTCAAGTTTTCCGACTGAAGCCAGTTTTTCTTCCGCAAGCTTCATTTTGTCCAAAGCCGCCTTCTGCGCCTCGGCAAGGTCATGGTCCTTCTTCTTCAGAGCCTCCTTCATTTTCTCTGCAAAATGACAATGAGATCAGAATCAGGAATGGGCCGAAAGATAAAGACAGTCGTCAAATTCTCACCAGTCGTACCTTTTGCTTCGTCTTTCGCCTTTTGAAAGTTCTCCTGAACAAGCTTCAAGTCAAGGTCGAGCTGGATCTGTTTGTTTTCCAATTTAGTATAGCGAGTCACAAGCTCGCAAGATTTCTGCGAAGGGTCAGTCGACAGACATGAGGATAGGTTGCTTCCGAGTGACTAAGAGAAAAATCGTAACATTTCTAAGACTACAGCCGAATCAAAATATTCGACAGTAGTCTCGGGGACTACACCCAGTGGGTGCACTCAGCGTGCCCCCACTGGTTCTATCTACTTGATCCGATCAGTCGACCGAAAGAGACACAGAGGTTATGATCCTAAAACCATAGCTAACTGCCAGCAGTCAGCCACGGTCTCATCGTGATCGTCCAAAAAAAACACAGGTTCTTGGACCTTAGTATTTGCCGGTGATCGACCATGGTCTCGAGGACCACACCAGTGGGTGTACTCAGCGTGCCCCCACCTGGTTCCAAGATTCCATTCGACATGGTCCGACCAGGCTGAGTGAAGAAGTTAGAGTGAAGAAATTCAAAGTACAAAGACTACGATCGGCGCCGTGATCCACCATAGTCTCGGGGACTACACCCAGTGGGTGCACTCAGCGTGCCCCCACCGATCCAAAAATTCAATCGACACACCCAGTGGGTGTACAGATACAAAGATCTTCGGAAAAAAAAGTCTTCAGATAGCATATCCTAACAGAACAAGCGGTGACCAACTAACCTGGACGTTGCTCTGAAGGACTGAGCTAGCATCATACGCCGCTTGGTTGGCTTCCCGGATCGCTTTCACCTGCTCCATCATGATCCCCGCCTGGCGTATAGCCTCCTTAGCAGCACCCACTTGGTCCTTTGGGACGTGGTGTGTGGCGAAAAGGGAGGGCGGGTCAGCAGTCGACGACGAAGGCCGGACACTCGTCAGCGGCACAGCGAAGGACACGGAATGCCGAGTGACATCGCCACCCTATTGAACCGATGTCTCAGGCACTGATGCAATCTGAGTGGTCTTGCCAGCCGGCACCTTTTTATTCCTCCTCGCCCTCAGTGGCACCTCGTCGTCATCATCAGGGAGATCAATGACATGAGGAGGAGCTACAGGAAAAATCCAAAGTTAAAAACGAAAATCCAATCGACCAAAAGTGAAACTACAGAAATCGTACCAAGGTTGGAAGTGACAGCGTCTTCCATTTCCTGGTCTTTGTCCCTGGCGGAGGTCTCGGAGGTAGCAGCACTGCAGATTTCAGAAACCAGTCGGTTATTCAATGAGCCGACCAAGAGTTTGTCCATGCTAAACGAGAAAACACAAGTTCTGCTATTACCCGGAAATGGTAGGAATGGTCATTCTCATCTTGGGCAAGGCCTTCGGCGGCTTTGATGATGCCGCCCGCGGATGCTTCGGTGCTTTTTCAGTCGGCGCCGGAGAAGCCGTCCGAGGGCGTTTTGACGACTGCCCTACAGGCGCGGCCACTTTGCCACACTCGCTCGCGGGGTCGTGGATAAGCTTGGATCGCCTTTCCGTGCGAGGAGGATCGACTTCCTCCTCCTCCTCTTCACTGGAGCCGTCGTCATCCTCTTCCCCCTCACCATCAGATTGCCACTCCTCCCCACTTTCGCCTCCGCTCGCCTCCTCCTCCTCGGCCTGTTCTTGCGCCCCGTTGGGCATTGAGTACATGTTAGTAATGGTCTAGAAGACAACAAACAAGACAAAAGTCAGTCGATTTATTTTAAGCAAACAGAATGAAGAAAGCAAGACCACGGTCAGAGATGCAGAATCGGACCTGATCTACTTCATACGATTGGTCGAGTGGAGGAATCCTCCTGGCTCCTCGGGGGTTATCTTTGTTCCCTGTGATGCTTGACAACCACCCCTCCAACGTAGCCTCGTCGACCTCCTCCGGGTGAATCCGAGTGGTGTCATCGAGACCCGAATACAACCACATCGAATAGTCACGAGCTTGGAGCGGTTGGATACGTCTCCGAAGGAAGACCTCTAGCAAATCCATACCAGTCACCCCATCGCGGACAAGCTGAACCACTCGACTAACCAACACTTTGACTTGCGCCTTCTCTTCCAGCATCACTTTCAGAGAGGAAGGTTTTTCTGCTCGGTTCAGGGAGAAAGGGGGAAGACCCATCGCCTGTCCTGTGGTCGGCTGGTCTCTGCAGTAGAACCAGGTCGACTGCCACCCGCGGACTGAGTCAGGAAGAGTCATAGCTGGAAAAGAACTTTTGCTTCTCATCTGGATCCCAAGACCCCCGCACATCTGAATTACTTGCGTCTTATCGTCACTCGACTTGGCTTTCTTAACCGACTGAGAACGACAAGTGAAGATGTGCTTGAAGAGACCCCAATGAGGACGACAACCCAAGAAATTCTCGCACAAAGACATGAAGGCAGCAAGGTACACGATGGAATTTGGAGTAAAGTGATGGAGTTGCGCTCCAAAAAAGTTCAAGAAACTCCGGAAAAAAGGATGAGGGGGCAGGGAGAATCCGCGGCCGACGTGAGTGGCCATAAGGACACACTCACTCTCGAGAAGCTGCGGCTCGATTTCGTTCCCCTAGAGGCACGCAGATCCGTGAGGAATGAGTCCCCCCTCGACCAGGTCGTCAATGTCTTCCTGACGAATCGCCGAGGGCATCCAGTCGCCCTGGATTCAGCCCTGCGGCAAGGCAGACCTCGAGGAAGAACCGCCTCGGCCGGACTTCTTCGCCTTCGCCTTCGCCGTTGCCTTCTTCGCGCGCTCCAGGGTCACCGCCTTCTCCTTTACTATCACCGCCGACGAAGCTCGAACGGACCGACGGCACCGAGACGAGAGCAGAGGTGGCGGAGGAATTCAAGAAGAAAGGGGGAAAATGAAGGCGCACTGTTCAAAAGCCCTGGGCCAGCGGCTTATATGGGGTTGCTTCCGAGTGGCTGACCTGTAGGCCCAGACGATCCTGTCAAATCCCGCAACAGTCGGGCGCGATACGTGGCGAAAAAGTTGGCGCGGAGATCGAGGCGTCTCCTCCCTATCCCGTCCGATTACTGCGGCCTCCTCCGCCCCGCGCGCTTCCCAAAATTCGAATCCCGCGTAATCCGCGAGCAGCAGAACAACTTATCAGACGGAAGATCTCCTCCACACCGTCACTCGAACTTTTTAAGTGAAGAAATTCACTCGACTGAAACCAAGAATGGATCAAGGCGACCGAAAAAGAAGTTGGTGTCTTTGCTTAAGTTCATGGATCCAGAACAAGATTCACTCATACCACGAAAAATGGGTCGGAGGAGTTCTCAACTCTTTCCCCACTCAAACCTCGATCCATTCGGGGGCTAATGATGAAGCTATGTACCTAGGGTAGGGTCATGGACCTGTCGACACTACCCTCTCCAAGGACATCTCTAGAAGAAACCACCTTTCAATCGACTCAGAAGTGTTCCACTCGACGGACTTGAAGACACTCGACCATGAAGCCAACCACTTGACAGCCAGGAGATCTAAATTCACTCTGCACACGATTGGCTGGTTATTAAGTAGCCTTTATAGCCATCATAGCACTTTATTTGTGGCGTTACGGGTAACGCCCGATCTTAATGTACTTTAAACCCTACATAACTGAGGGCCGGAGGGGTCTGGCGAACTCTATATAAGCCACCCCCCTCCTCGGTTCGCACCCCTGTAACTCATACACGCATAATCTAGTCGACCGCCTCCGGGCTCCGAGACGTAGGGCTGTTACTTCCTCCGAGAAGGGCCTGAACTCATAAATCCCTTGCGTATACAACTACTCCATAGCTAGGATCTTGCCTCTCCATTCCTACCCCCTACACTACTGTCAGACTTAGAACCACGACACCAGCCATCAACGCTGCCATTGATTTTAATCACTGTTTGAACTAACCAGATCAAATTCATGCAAACACAATGATTTTCATTCAAGTTCTGCCATAATTTACAATAAAAGGTCTATATTTCGATTGTTTAACTAAAAACCTAAACACTATAACGGACGACCACCTCCTACGCGTGCCGCCCTGCGCTGCCGCACTACCGTCGACGTCCGGGCCGTCATGTCGGCATGGCCCCTCCAGCGGCGGACCGACGCCGGAGGGCCGCGGCAACCTTGTCCGGTGGGTGCACGCAGGGGAGCCGCTCCACTTCCTGCTGGGTGGTGTGGAAGGTGGCCACAACCACTGCTGACATAGCCTTCTGAGCCCTGGCCGCGGCTTTGCCGTGGCCGGCGTTGATGGAGCAGTCGCTATGCAACCCCACTACTCGCCGATCTTGGCGAGCTCGCGTCAAGGCGGCACGACGCTTGGTGGCTGTGTCCGCGGTGGTGACGGAGCGATCGAGGGCCCATGTGACGGCGAGTTTGTGGCCGTCGACGACCCAATCTGACAACATGTCGGTTTTGGCGAACGTGAAGCGTGGTTGGCGTCGCGGCCGCCTACTAACTCGCCGCGCGTTCCTTATCGAAGGCGACGACCCTGGAGCCTGAGGGACCGTCGACACCTCCGCCTCAAAGGTAGTGGAGGATGCGGCCCCGTGCCTTCGTGATCGCGGGCGGCGGATCCTCCATAACGACGCGATGATGGTGGTAGGGCACCGAGGCAGGCCCGTCATAGTCGACGGAAATGTCTCATTTCGCTGAACGCACATCATGGAAAGATATCAATGTCAAGTCTATAACTTAAACTCTGCCATATGGACCTCACTTCTCCAATCTTTCTCTCTACTAGTACACGTGCATACGTGTACCGTGTACGGCTTACCATGCACATGCATGCGGTCACCTACTCACCTAGCATTTGTTATGTCTTATTAGTTGTCAGGACATACAAGTGCTCCATTATAGTTGATAAAAAAAATTCTACATTGTTGTACGCTTAGCTAGCTCGACGTGGTCATGGTAGCTGGACAGAAATGTGTAACGTCCGAAGGGACATGGTTTTTTGGGGGAGGGGGAATCAAGATAAGTTACAGCATATACGGTCGGACTTGGCAAATCCGGCCCCAAAAACGTCCGCGGACGTGCTCGCACTGACCGGGCACCTCTTAAATATTACGGCACACATCTACATACCGCAAATTCTGATCCTCAAATACATACAATGCATGCAAGTCGATTATACGGTACAAACTGTCTGAATGGCAAAGTTCAAAACAAAGCAAAGCAAATCATAGCTCAACAAACCGGATATGGCAAAATGAAATCAATGTACGAGCATGATGGATGGCCTCGGATCACTGGCTGGGTGCCTGCTCCGAGCGGAAGGCGTCCTGCTCCAGGCGGAATGTGTCATGCTTGTCCTGCTCTGCCTGCATCCGGGCAGCCTCCTCCGCTTGCATCCAGGCTGCCTGCTCCGCCTGCATCCGGACCGCAGCCGCCCTCGCCACCTCGTACTCTCTACGGTCATTGATCTCCTTCTTTTTGTCCGCAAGCCACTTCTTCGCATGCTCATCCAAGAGGGTCTTGTCCGCCAACATGATCCTCACATCTTCCTCATCCCGTGCGAGTTGCAACCTCTCCTTCTCAAGCTATATGTCGGCAAATGTCTTGGCCTTCTCGAGCTCCCATTTAATCTCCGCCTGTTGCTTCTCCAACTCGATCTTCTCCCTCTCAATTTCCAGCTTCTTCTCTGCCCTCTTTCTGTCCCACTCCATTTTTTTCCTTTTGCGCATCCAACATGAGCTTGTACCTTTCCTCCTTCTTGTTCTCCCTCACCGGAAAAATGCTCGTCCATGTGGGCGACATTTTGGTAGCTGCAGCATCGTGGGTCGCACGTGCCTTCTCCCACTTGTTCCCATGACTTGGCGGTTGTCCTTTGGCACGGTGGCTTTTCCATTCGTGACATCGTCCTCCTCATCGTCCAGCCCAATTGATTGGTACGAGCTTGAGCCATCATTCCTCTTCTTGCCGGCCTTGAGCTCGGCCACAAGTTGGTTCCACTTCGGCTTGCCATTCAATATGACCCAACAATGGCTAAAAGCAAATTTCTTCTTCTCCACCTCATGATACAAAGTGGCCGCCACCGTCATCTAGCAAACAACACATGAATGAGCACGAGAATGCAAACACAAGAAGCATATGCAATGGACGATAAGATGAGGCAATCGAGCTTACGTGAGTTGCGACTTCCATCCCACTTTGAGGGCGTTTTGTCACTTGTGTGTAGTAGCCGACGTACATGTTCACTTCCCCTTGAATGATCCCCCGACGATGTTGGAGAGATGCCACATTGTGGGTGGTCATGATTAGGATGCGGCTCCACATACTCCTTTTGCTCATGATACTCCTTCCAAATCTTTGTCCAATAGGTGTTCCCTTTTTGCTCGGTGCCACAAATTGGATCCATCGTTGTGGCCAAACAAGCTTTGATCAACAAGATCTCCTCAAATCTTGAGGATGCCTCTTGCCTTCGGGGTCTTGGTCTTCTTCTTCTTCTTGCTTGGATTGGGATCGGATGTTGTCCCAACTTCAAATGCGGTGGTGGCCTCCAATTCACACACCATTTCGGTCAGATCCTTATTGTCATTGATCATTTTCGACAAGAACGCCTCCTACATGATTATGGTTTGCAAGCGAAATGAACTAGTGGTCTATGCTAAAATATAATCGAACAAGAGCAAAGAAAATGCCCCAACTCTTGTTCGGTCACTCCGCCCAACATGTCAGGCAGCCCGGGCACTGCCGGAGCCCATGCTGATCCGCACCTGAACGAGCTATGGCGAGTCACACATGTCGATCGCTGGCATCTGCGTGGGTGCAAAGCTGTCCGGAATGGCCCGACCGGTGGTCGAATCATCCTCTATCCCAATGGGGTCGGACCGCGTAATCTACGTAGGCGCTCGGAGGGAAGGGGTGCGGGGATCTGGGCGCAACGGAGGAGACAACTGCTCCACCACGTCTGAACCTCCCTGCGACGCTGTCGCCGCCTCCCTCTCTTGCTGCCGGCGTCGCCGCAACTTGCGGACGACGTTCTCTGCCTTGCAAGTCGCAACCGATGAATTGACGCCACCGACAGACGAGGTGGACTATGTCTCCGTCGTGGCGGTGTGGGTCAGGCTGGACGACATCTTCGGCGGTGGATCGGGACCGAAGATGAGGATTGGGAGCAAGGGTGGAGGACGGCGAGGGTTCGGGTGCGGGAATGGTTGTATGACGGCGGGAGGAGGAGGAGGAGGAGGAAGGGTTTTATGGATTTGGTACAATTTTGGGTGGGCTCGGGCTGTCGAATCCAACGTGGAGGGCGTGCCCGAGCCTGCTCGGGCGCCCCCATATCCGCCTCATATTTGGGCTGGATATGGGGGGTGCCGGTCAACCCGGGCGTTTGAGGCCCGTTTAAGGAGCCCGTCTGGGTTAAAAAATCGTGACCGGACAGTGACCAGGCGGTCCGCCCGGGCATATTAGGCGGGTTTCAAATGTCCGACTGTAGATGCTCTAAGTTCACCGCTTGTAGGAATCAAGGGCAACATTTCACTTCAATGGTTGTAGAGCGGCAGTCGGATGGAACTGGTGATTGGTCGGTATCATGTCAATATGGACGCAATTGCACGGCAGGGCGATGGAACTGGGCACGGACCAAAATATAAGTGGACGGAGCCGCCTTTATTTCCCGGTCCGGAGAATATTCTCTCACATTCATTTTTTTTGAGGGAAAAACTTTTGTGATCAACGTCTATTAAGATCTTTGATCCCAATGACTAGATTTCTGGTGCCCTTGCTGCATTATTTTAATCTTGTATATACATGTGTTTACCATTTTTTAAACCATGCTGGAGTTGCATGTGATCATAATAGAAATAGAGAAAACAACATACGAAGTCTAGAAAACAACATATTTCGATAGTTCCAAAGACAGCTGAAAATAGCAACAAATGATTGGGAGACAAAAGAAAAAGCAAGAACAAGCATAATCGCCAAGCCCATAAAACCAAGCTAAACCCCTACACGCTTGAGTGAAAACCAAGAATATTGCTATCGTTTGTTGGATCTGTTGACGATGGCGTTCGAATGTTGTTCTCTTCATGAAAGTTGAACAACTTTTCTTGTTATCCTTGTGATGACAAAAGATGGTTTGTGCGGATATGGAGCTGGATGGTAGAACTGCTCTCTCTATGATTCATTCACCCACACACGTTACAAGATATACACGGCTGGAGCCATAACAGTGCACCCCGAAGGAAGTGGCACGCAGGCGAGGGCGTGCTCCATGATCCAATAGTCTAGGAATACAATTACAAATACATACACGGGTACAATACATGTTAACACCCCCCCTCAGCCGGAACTCCATTTGGATGGATGTTGAGGTTTTCCCTGAACTCGTGGAAGACCTGTGAGGGAAGCCCCTTGGTGAACAAGTCCACAAATTGCAAACTGGAGGGAACATGCAAGACACGATCTTCACTGAGAGCCACACGTTCGCGAACGAAATGAAGATCAATCTTGATATGGTTGGTCCCCTGGTGTTGGACGGGATTAGAAGCAATGTAGGAGGCGGAGATGTTATCACAATAGACTATGGTAGCATGTGTGGGTGGGTGGTGAAGTTCATGCAAAAGTTGGCGCAACCAACACGACTTGGCGACACAGTTGGCGACGCAACAATGTTCAGCCTCGACATTGGAGTGAGACACAGTGGCTTGCCTCTTAGAGGACCATGAAAACAAATTTTGCACGAGAATAACACAAAAAATGGACGTGGACTTACGCGTGTCTCGATAGCCCGCCCAATCGGCATCCATGAAGCCACGAGATCAAGGGAGGAGGACTTGTAGAGCTGCAAGCCATAGTGGGTAGTACCACGAAGATAATGAAGAATGCGTTTGATGAGTTGCATGTGGGAGTCACGTGGCGCATGCATGAAGAGACACACTTGTTGAACCGCATATGAGAGGTCCGGCTGAGTGAGAGTGAGGTATTGGAGTGCTCCATCTAGGCTGCGGTATAGTGTGAGATTATCGAGGAGGTGGCCATCGTTGGTGGAAAGTTTGGATTGTGTGTCGACCGGGGTGGATACGGGTTTGCAATTAAGCATCTTGGCACGCTCAAGAATTTCAAGGGTATATTGTTGTTGGCTGTCGGTGTACAAGAGTAGGGGTACCCTAGTATCCCGAACTCGTGCACGGGTAGTCGCAGCGCCCCGCGGCAAGGCTTGCCTGGTGACCGCCAAGGTCCTCCGTGTTTCCTTTGGAGCCATTCAAGAACAAAGTATTTAAGCCAAGAAGACAAGGCCCCGGCAAGAGGAGCTTGCCGGGAAGGCCACTCAAGGCACGCAGAAGACAAGATCCCGGCAAGAGGAGCTTGCCGGGAAGGCTCGGTGAGCGACAAGCTTCCGGACGCGACAAGGATTCAGCCGCGGCAAGGCGCTTGCCGCGGCAGGCAACCACTCTTCATCTCCGCTCCAGCTCATCCACCAACGTGTCGCCATGGGACCATTCCAGGCATGCGTGTCAAGAGGCTGTGCAGCCAGCGGAGAGCAGCGGTAAGCGGCGCTGACAGGAGTGCCATCGTGGCAAGCGGTGGCGCCCCTGACGGTCCCTTTCTGCACTGTTTAGGCGACATGGACGGGCATTTAATGCTTTTGTCCCTTGCCGTCAGAGTTAGGTAGAATACACTGTACAAAGTAGCTGTACCAACCGCAACTCATTTTCCCATTTTGCCCTTGTCTCACGCCACACTGTTGGTGACCCCTTGAGCCTATAAAAGGAGGCCCATGCGTAACGAGAGGGTGGTTGGGTTCGACTCATTCAAACTAGAGACACTCACGCTAGCTTTTGTAGCTCTCTCGTGCTCCCTAGCAAGAACACAATACAATCAGACAAGCAGCAGAGGAGTATTATCTCCGGAGAGCTCCGAATCTGGGTAAACTGCTCGTGTGTTTAGCCCGATCTGCTCTTCGTGCAATCTCCGCCCCACCGAACCAAAAGGGACTCGTCCGCCGTCCCATAGGTGTTCGTGGGTTACGATCAGCTTCCCGACATCTTTGGCGCGCCGGTAGGGGCGCCAAGGCTGCGTGAACCTGATCCGGCGCTCACACGAGCAAGATCTTCATCATCTTCATCAACATGCCACCGAAGAAGAAGGCTTCGCGGCAGCGGAGCTGCCCACGCCGATCCCGCCACCACCAGAGCAAACGGGTGGCGGGAAGACGCCGCGAAGAACGGGCGCCGACGAGGAGCTCATGACGCTGCCAAGTCCAAGGACAAGGCCGCGCAGACCTCGGCGTCCGACACGCACCGCGCCCATCTCAGAGGCGCGGGACCGACAGCGCCATGGTATTCATAGTACCATACGCCGTTGATCAAGACCGAGCTGGAGGATCGCGAGGCCTCAAGACCAGCGTGCACGCCAAAGATGTCGGCACGAAGCGGGTACGGTCGCCGGACGGATGCTGCTCCTTCTAACATAGTTAGAAATCCGAGCATATACCGCCTCGCACTGCTCGCCATTGCCACCCACCACTCTAGCGAAAGCTTTGGCGAGAGCTCAATCGCTTTAGACTACCTCCAACAGCCGACAAGGTCGACGAATGGAGGGCCACCATCTAGAGTCTCATCGGCTTTGCTAACGGCGATACACCGCGGCAGCCAACTACATCGCTGCCGCTGCAAGACGACAAGGCACGAGCCGGTGGCGATTTAAACATGTGGGGTGCAACCACCATGCACTCTCCACCCGAAGGCCAAGATCGCCAACTCGTCGGATCCACCTCGACAGCCGACTCCACGCACACATCAGATCCACGAGCTCGCCGTGATCAGCGCCAAGTTCTTCAGAACGGCAACAAGAAGACGCCGAACTCACATCGAAGCGCCAAGAGAAGCGCGACGTCAATCCGACCAGCGCTACTGGGCCCTCTGTCGGTATGCATGCGCCCGGGGAACCAGCGACTTGTCAGACGCGTAGGTTGCCCTGCGCTCACTCGTGAGCTGCGGCAAGTCCAGTGGCCCAGCAAGAAGAATTTCAAGCCAGATGTGCCAGAGAAGTACGATGGCAGGACACACCCGTCGGAGTTCCTCAACATCTACACCATCGCGGTGCAAGCTGCAGGGGGACGAGACGACAATATCCTCGCCAACTACTTCCCGCTGGTACTCAAGCCTAATGTCAGATCCTGGCTCATGCACTTGCCGGACGGATCCATTTCCTCTTGGGCAGATCTATGCCATCAGTTTGTCGGCGCCTTCACAGGCGGCCACAAACCTCATGGACAAGAGAGCGACCTTCATCTGCTCGCCCAGAAGGAAGGAGAGTCCCTGCGCAAGTTCATTCAGAGATTCAGCCGTGTGCACTACAACATCCCAGATGTCCACCCTACCGCGGTGATCAGCGCGTTTCATCAAAACGTGCGGAACCGCAGGATGAGGGAAGAGATGGCGATGTGCAAAGTCAAGGACGTCAGTGAGCTGTACGCCTTGGCCGACAAGTGTGCATGTGCTGAGGAAGGGAGGAGACTCCCAGGAGAGAATGCAGAAGCAGGATCTGATAGTGAAGAGACCGCCCCGGCGAAGAAGAGCCGGCGACGGAACAACGGAAGGAAAAAGGGGAAAGAGGTATTAGTTGTCGAGCAGTCCGGCAACGGTGGTGCCGCCAAGAAAGCCAAAGTTGGTGGCTCCGGCAAGGAGGTTGCCGCTGGCACCGATCGCCAACTGTGGTGTCACGACAAGGTGACAGCTCCAACAAACAAGATCGCAAGATCCACCGCACCAAGGGCCATGACCTCCAGAGCTGCAAGAAGGTCGAGCAGCTTGTTGAACAGCGAAGGCTGAGTATGAGCGGGCGCGACAAGGAGAAGGCCCAGAAGGTGCTGGGGAGTTAGCAAGAAGCGACCCGCCGGGAGGACGCCATGCAAGGCCAAGCAGCGGCAAGGAGACAGACCTCCCCGCGGTCGCGACAAGGATGAAGACGACGATGACGATGAAGATATGGAAGACGACGAGACCGATGAGCAGGAGTTTCAGAAAGCCACAAAGGTCCTCTGCGTTGACGGCGGTGCTTCTCTGCATACCTCACACCGTCAACTCAAGCAGTGGATGCGGGAAGTTAATGCAGCAGAACCATCCGTAGAGTCACGCAAGCCTCTGAAATGTTCCATCACGCCTATCATCTTTGATATTGAGAACCACCCTGATCGCATAACTGCGGTCGGGTGCTTGCCGATGTCGGTCTCGCCAACTATCTGCAACCTCAAGGTCACTAAGATTCTAGTTGACGGTGGGGCCGGCTTAAACCTGATTTCCTCCGGGGTGCTCCAGAAGCTTCAGATCCCTGACAGCGAGCTCGAAGAGACTGGCACATTCCAAGGAATCAATCCAAGAAGGAGCAAGCCGAAGGGGAAGATCACGTTGCCGGTAACATTTGGCAGCGAGCTAAATTTCAGGACTGAGAGGGTCACGTTCAACGTTGCTGATTTTCCATTACCTTACAATGGGATACTCGGCCGTCCGACACTCGCCAAGTTCATGGCAGCCTCTCATTATGCATACAACTTGCTCAAGATGCCAGGCCCGATAAGTGTCATTTCTGTCCATGGCGACAAGAAGGATGCTCTTATCCGCGCCGACGAGATTTACCGGGAGGCAGCAGCCGCAACAGATAGCGAGTCACTTGTCATTTGAAGCTCCCGGGGAAGAAGAAGACCAAGTCCGCAAGAGCTCGATGCCCACTCCGGCAAGCGCACCTCTTGAGTGCTGCGCTACCGCCGAGGACACACCATCGAGCTCCACCGCAAGTACAAGAAGACGATGGCAGCTCCACCAAGACCAAGAAGGTGCCCGCCAAGGAGGACGGCACTGGTGGTACCTTCACCATCGGTGCCACTCTCGACCCTAAATAGGAAGGCGCGCTCGTTGCTTTCCTGCGGCGAACGCCGACGTGTTTGCATGGCAACCGATCGACATCCCCGTGTTCCTGTGAAAGTAATTGAGCACCATCTCGCTGTCCGTCCTCGCGCGCGCCCGTCAAGCGTAAAGTCAGAAGGTGCAATGAAGCGCCAAGAATTCATTGCGTAAGAGATCAAGAAATTGGAAGCAGCAGGCCTTGTCGAGGAGTGCTCCATCCCACGTGGTTGGCCAATCCTGTAGTTGTATCAAAGGCAAATGGGAAATGGAGACTTTGTATCGACTTCACAGATGTTAATAAAGCTTGTCCCAAAGACCCATTTCCCTTGCCGCGCATCGACCAGATTGTTTGACTCCACGGTGGATGTGGTTTGCTTTCATTTCTTGATGCATACTCAGGATATCATCAGATCTTCATGGCAGAAGAGGATGAAGAGAAAACCGCATTCATCACCCCATGTGGCACATACTGTTTTGTACGGATGCCTTTTGGGCTAAAGAATGCTGGTTCAACATTTGCAAGAGTAGTCCACGACGCTTTTGAGCCGCAAATGCACATAAATGTAGAAGCCTACATGGATGACATAGTGGTCAAGAGCAAGGACAAAGCAACTCTGGTTCAAGATTTAGATGAGACCTTTGCAAATCTGCGCAAGATCAACCTCAAGCTCAACCCCGAGAAGTGCGTGTTTGGAGTCCCTTCCGCAAGCTTCTCGGTTCTTCGTGGTCTCAGCGAGGAATTGAAGCCAATCCCGACAAGATCAAGGCCATTGAGCAGATTGAAGCACCAAAGCGCCAAGGATGTACGAAGACTTGCGGTTGCGTGGCTGCTCTCAAAGAGGTTTATCTCTGGGTCTGCTGAGCGCTACCGCCATTTTTCAAGATTTTAAAAAGGCAGGTCCAATAAAATGGACTCGGCGGAGGCTGCGCCGCAGACTTAAAGAGGTACCTGTCCTCTACTCCAATACTTGTCGCACCTAGACCACAAGAGAAGTTGCTGCTATACATAGCGGCAACCAATCAAGTGGTTAGTGCTGCGTTAGTAGCGGAAAGGAGGCACATGATGAGCCGGCAACCAAGGCAGATGCATCCAATGACAAGCAAGGGGCTTCACCGACAAGCTCGTCCCGACAAGGACGGATCTCGCAGCATGCGAGAAGATGCGAAAAGGATGGTGCAGCGCCCAGTTTATTTTGTCGGTTCCCTTCTGCAGGGGCAAGGTCAAGGTACTGTGTGCGAAATTGCTTTTCGGCCTCCTCATGGCCTCGAAAGCTGTGCCATTACTTCCAAGCACATGAGATAACAATCGTCACCGCTTCCTCAAGAGGATATTGCAAAATCCGAAGCGGCAGGCAGGATTGTCGAGTGGGCACTGGAACTGTCAAGCTTTGGCCTCAAGTTTGAAAGCACTTCAACTATCCAAAGCAGAGCATTGGCAGAGTTCATAGCAGAATGGACGCCAACACAAGATGAAGAAATTCCAGAGACAAGCATCCCTGTCAAGGAAGCAGGAAAAGAGTGGCTGATGTACTTTGATGGTGCCTTCTCGCTGCAAGGCGCCGGTGCCGGCGTGCTGCTCGTCGCACCCACCGGAGAGCACCTCAAGTACATAGTCCAAATGCACTTTCCCAAGGAGCAAGCGACAAACAATACTGCAGAGTATGAAGGTTTGCTTGCCGGTCTCAGGATTGCGGTAGACCTTGGGATCAAGAAGCTCATTGTCAGGGGTGACTCACAGCTTGTCGTCCGCCAAGTGAACAAAGATTATCAGAGTCCGTTGATGGAAGCCTACGTAGATGAAGTGAGAAAGCTAGAAGAGCACTTTGACGGCCTGCAGATGGAACATGTTCCAAGAGCTCAGAATGATATTGCTGATGGCCTGTCAAAGGGCGCCGCACTCAAGTTACCTGTGGAACCAGGGATTTTTGTGCTCAAGCTGACTCAACCAACCATAACGCCATCAACAGGACAGAACAAGAAGAGGAAGTTGATTTCTGGTGGCTATTTTCCGGCAGAGCTTCCCGAAGCCGCCACCAAAAAAGTCCCCAAGATCAACACCAAAAGCGCTGAGGAGCAGTCTGCTCCGACAAGCCCTAGGGTTTGTTTCGTAGAAGCAGACGCTCCCGACAAGTTTTGCTCCGGCAAGCTTGCCGGGGAACATCAAGCTCCGGCTGAGCCGCAGTTTCTCGCCGTAGAAGCGGATGTTCCCGCAGCGGAAGATGTGCCTTTAGTCCTTGTTGTCGAGCCGCAAGCTCCAACATGGGCGCAGCAGATTGTCCATTTCCTTCAGAGAGGAGAACTTCCCGAAGAGCAAGAAGAAGCGGAGAGAGTAGCCCGGCAGTCAAGTATGTATCAGTTTGTCGATAGCACGCTGTACAGAAGAAGACTCAACGGTGTGAAATTGAAGTGTATTCACCGGAAGATGGATGAAGCTGTTGGCAGAGATACACGGAGGCATATGTGGTCACCACATTGGCGAAGAGCACTTGCCGCAAAGCTTTCCGGCAAGGTTTCTTCCGCCGACAGCCCTCCAGATGCAATCGCACAAGTAACCAAGTGTGAAGCGTGCGGTTCCATTCCAAGCAGATACACCAGCCAGCTCAAGCTCTCCGGACGATCCCTTTATCCTGGCCATTTTCGTCCGGGGCTCGACATTCTCGCCCCTTCCCCGAAGTTGTCGGGGCTTTGAGTACTTGTATGTTGCAATCGACAAGTTCACAAAGTGGTCGGAAGTGGAAGCAGTGAGGAAGGTGACAAGACACAAGAGTCAAGTTCTTCAGTCAATTGTTTGCCGCTTTGGAATTCCTAACAGGATCATCACCGATAATGGCACACAATTCACGAGCCGCACCTTCATGCAATACGCCCAAGATCTTGGCACTAAGGTCTGCTTCGCTTCGCATTGCTCATCCGAGAAGCAACGGTCAAGCGGAGAGGGCAAATGCTGAAGTGCTGCGAGGGCTCAAGACCGTAACTTTCGACAGGCTGCACAAGTGCGGAAGAAACTGGATTGAGGAGCTGCCGGTGGTTCTTGGTCGATCAGACGACGCCAAATCGAGCCACCGCCGACACCTTTCGCCTAGTCTATGGAGCAGAGGCAGTTCTCCCCACGGAACTCAGATACGGGTCACCTCGAGTGCTCGCTATGATGATCTTGAGCAAGAGCAGCTGCGACAAGATGACGCTGCTCCTTGAGGAGGACCGTCTTCAGCCGCAGACGAGCTGCTCGTTACAAAGAAGCTTTGCGCCGCTACCATAGCCGCAGTTAGTGCCGAAGTTTCGAGGAAGGCGACCTTGTTCTTCGCGCGTTCAGTTCGCCAAGAATTCCAACAAGTTGACGCCAAGTGGGAAGGCCCTTATCGGGTGAAACGAGTCACTAGGCTCGGGCGCTGTCCGCTTTGAGACCGAAGATGGCATTCCGTGAGCAACTCCCGAATATTGAGCATCTTCGTAAGTTTTACCCAGAGGGCGCGGTTGCGGAACCTGTTCCGGCAACCACCTTTTGTACAAGTCTTGCCGATGTTGCATGTAATCCTTTGTACAAAGCCGGGCGCGGACCCCGTGCATAAGTAAAGCTCGTGTGTTGCGCACAATTTGTCAAATACATGCTCTCATCATCCTTTTTGCCTGTGTTATCTAACATTTTGTGCAGCATCCACACCCGGTAAGCAATAACGAGCCACAAGGCTCCATAACTTTATTTTCTCTTCTTTTCCTTTCTCAAAAAAAGGAAGGTTCCTACGCCCACAAGTTAGCCAGGGGGGGGGAGGAGAAGATAATGGTGTGGGCCGCCAAGCGTCACTCGAGGAAGTTTCGCCTTACCGGGAAGCAAACTACAGAAAAGCTAAGTTGCCAAAGTTTGAGCAATCAGTTTTTAAATTTTTAAGTTATCTTCCTCGAACGATAGTACTTTGTATGGAAAACCCAGCGCAGAGGAACTAACTCATAGCTAGTCGCGCCCTTACTTTGTTTCGAGTCCGCTCAACAACTTAAGTGAGCTGCAACTAGTTGCGATAAGGTTGTTTGTCGGATGCGGCACCGCCAAAGAAGTCTTGCCGACGTTCAAGACTCAGCGCCATGCAAAGGTGCTCGCTACCGATAAGTTCCCTAAAAGCGAGGGCACAAACATACAAAGGAAGGAATCAAGTAAAGGAGATAACATTGCAATCATTGCCTAAGATAGAGTTATATTACAAAATAGCTTGTCGCAGATCTAATGAATTGTTCTCCTAAACATGATCAGCAGCGACAAGGGAAAGATAAAATTGGCGGCCTAGTCACGCGGGTCGCCATCAACCCGCTTGATCTTGCCCACCTTGTCCACAATGGGTGCGATAAGGGCTTTGAGCGCTCCACATCGGCATCCGCGGCAAGGATCTAAGGACGCCGCTGAGGTTGAGGCCTGGATTGCGGAAAGCCACCTTCATCAACACCTTCTCGAGAGCTCCAAGCAGATTTGGCGCGATTCCTCGCCAGCTGCTTTGGGATCTCTTCCCGAGTCGCTGGAGAGCCGCCACCACGCCTTGAGGAACAAGCTGAGCTTGGCGCTGGGTTGAGGCGCCGTCGGAGGAGTACCCAAGATCCACCATCCCCAGCTCCATCAGCTCCTTGTCGATGGCGGTGGCGATTCTACAAGACCCTCCGCCCAAAGGCATCACGTTCTCTCTCAAGGTGTTCTCAGGTGGTTGTGGCATTCGCCGCCAGCTCCTCGCTGGCCTTGATCTTCTCCAACAGGCCCACCTCCCGCTCTTTGGCACCGCCCAAAGGTTCGTGATCAAGGTGGTCGCTTCAGCTCAAGATCTGCCTTGGAGTCCTTGGCGGCGCCGAGCTCTTTGATCATCCCAGCGAGACGGCCCTGCAACTCGCCAAGAGTGTAGGCGCCCTTCACGCGCAGGCTTCAGCTTGGTAGCGGCAAGCTCTTCGCCGCTTTTCCGCAGACCGCCTCCAGCTGCGCCACTTTTGTCTCCAACTCTTTCTTGGCGGCCTCGGCAGCTGCAGCAAGATCTTTGCTTCCTTGAGAGCTCCGCCAATTGATTGCTCGCATGCGCAAGCTCCTCCTCATAGCTGTCGAGGTTGATCTTCCGCGCGCCACCGCCTTCTTGCACAGATAGCTTCTCGGCGGCGAACCGCTGTCTGTTCCTCGACCTCAGCCTTCTCAAGGATGAAGGTTGTGCGCTCTTCAACGAAGTCGCCCCGCTCTTACGCTACGCTCCGGAGAGCTTCTTGGTTGGCGCCGGAGCTCTTCTCAAGACGCTTCTCCATGTTCTGCTCCGCGCCGCGACAAGTGCTTCCCTGACTCCAACTTGGCTTGACGGGCGCGGTAGAGCGACAAAGAGTTTTTCAAGAGCTGCTCCTCCTCGACTTCGCCGCGCCGCTGCTTGGCGCTACAACCAGCGACAGCCCGACGGAGGCGAGCAGCTCTTCGTCAAAGGTCTCCCCTTCGACCGGCGCCACGAGCTCGACGCCTGTGGAGCTTGATGAAGACACCGCCGCCTTCAGATAGGCGCTGGCTGGGGCTCTTCGAGCTCGACGCTGCACCGGTGGCGGAGGGATCGGCGGTTGGTGTAGCGCCTGGCGCCTCCTGCTGCCTCGTGGTCGCCAAGACGATCGCTGCACCCCTCGCCAGCCTTTGCGGCGGCAGCCTTGGCGGCCTCCTCGCCGGCGGACCCATCGGGCGCCAGCCTCTTCCTCCATGGTGGCGACGTTGCCGGTGTTGCCTTGCGTCCTCCTCGCCGGGCGACCTCGGTCCCATCGGCTCTCCGCAGATGGATCTCGACGATCGAAAAAGAAAGAAATATCAAGCAAATGTTCAAAAGAAAACAGAAGAAAAAGAACCCAAGGGAAATTCTCACGCAAGAGGATTACCTGCGATGGGATCTGCAGCCATGGTCTCGACCACCGGAGGATCACTGGCGATGTCCCTTGGCGGAGAAGTCTCCCTTGCCGGAGAATGCTCCCTTTCCGGAGAATTCTCCCTTGGCGGCGTAGTCGAAGCAGATGGTATTTCAGGAGCGGCTTCCGGGCACTCCTGATGAGGCTGCTCTGCTCCTACACAAATCAACAAGTCTGATATCAGCAAAGAAGGAGCACCCATGCACACCTAACAGTAAGGAATAAACCATATACTTACGCTGGGGGCAGTCTTTGGGGCTGCTTGAGGAAGGGTTGCTGGTCCGCAAGGGGGTCTCAGACGCGCCTCCTGTTACACGGGGATCGTTTTGATGACGCACCACCGGGTCTTGGCTCTTCGACGCCTCCGACCAGCGTCCTGAAAAGGAAAGAGTTCAGAGTGAAGCAAATCAGATACAAGACAAAGCAACCAAATTGAAGAAATACAAGCACAGCATAGGAGCTTACTCTTCTTCTTCTTCCTCGTTGGAGCTGAGCGCGGACAGATCAAATTCCGGCTCGCCTCCGGTGCGAAGAGGCGGAGGAGTAGGTTCTCTTGACCGCTTGGCGGGGTGGCATGGTGGCTCGAGAGGATCCCGCCTCGCTTGTTGCAGCGGTGTGGGTGCTCCCTGCTGCAACAAATGCTTGCCACGGTGGAGCCAGGCGCACGGCGCTGCGATGTTGGCCTGTGCTCGCCGCCCGTCACTTCCCTGCCTTATGGAGACGCCTTCTTGGTGGAGCTGTGGGCTCCGCCATGCAAGCTACTTGAAGGTGTGGAGGAGGCGCCCTCGGCAGGCTCGCTCGGCTCAACTCGGCTCGGCCTGCTCCTCCTCGCCGCAAGCTCCTCTCGACGGCAAGGCTTGCCGCCATCGCCTCGCCGCCTCCACGGTGAACTCGACCGCAAGTGGCAGCTGCTGCTGCCTCCTCCACTTTGGTGGAGATACGCTGCATCTCGGCGCCGGTAGTGTCACGGTGAGCCACTTCGCTCGTCGGCGCGGATCGGCACTTCTTCAAGTTATCGAAGAACTGCCGACGACATCGTCTGCGGGCTCTTGCCAGTTGGAACGATCCCATGCGAATCGCACAACGGCATCATGGCGCGGATACGGTCGGCGAAGAGTTGTTGCACAATGGGACGACTCCCTCGCAACCTAAACCACTGGGTGATCGGGTCGTGCTTGAACAGCTCCAAAGAAGCATCGCATCCAACTCCAAGACGGTGAAATTCCAGTTGAGGCCCGGCGCAGCCTCATGATGTCCGCCGATTTTGGAACTCCCAAGCAGGTCTCCTCCTCTCCGCAAGGGAAGCGATGCGCGGCGAGGAAATCTGCGCCAACGGCGCTTACAAATGAGTCCGCAAGCCCGAGGCGCAAGATCCGGTCACAGCAATCTTCAACCTAGCATCCTCCGCGCCAAGTTGCTCCAATCGCTGCCGCAAGACTATGGGAGTTTGGCGCTGGGCAGTGAAGGGCTGCGGTTCTCCTCAACGATCCAACACCAATCGGCTCTCCACTCCTCCCACTTGCTGCGGAGCTCTCCTTCCAGATAGGCTTTTTCTTGCCGATCCCGGAGATCCAAGCAATCCTCCGCAAGTGGCTCTCCTCTTCGACGCTGGGCATGAAGAAGTGGCGAAGAGGGCTACGCTTGGTGGATTCGACAAAGTTTTCGCAAAGGTGTGCGAAACCGCCATGGTCGACAGCATTGGGGTGAAATCAAGGAGGCGAAGCCCGTGAGGTGTTCATGATATCGCAGAAGAATTCAGAGAAGGGCGGCAGAGCCTGCAATAGAAGAAGAGCGCGAAGAAGGGGTACCCACTGACCCAACTCGATGCGGCGGAGAGTACCTTCGGCGCGGATGCGCCGCGTCTCCGCCGACCGTAAGAGGTAGTAGCCTCCTCGGCTCCTTTGCGCCGATCCGGGGAGACGGCCCGCTCCTTTCGCAGCGCCGCGAGCCGCTGCGCCTCGGCCGACTTCACGCCCTTCCCCTTGTCGGCTTTCGGAGCCATGGCGTAGGTAGTGGAGGAGACCGACGGCGTTGATGGCGCTGGTGGCGATGTGGGGCGGAGCGTTGCTCTCTTCAGACTAGAGAAGAAGGGGGGAGCGACGGTGGTTTTCGAGATGGGACAGCAAATGGCGAGGTGGGCGACCTGCCCCTGATTCCCCTGTTTATAAGGAGGGAGAGGGGGCGGACGTTCCACTTTTCCACTAAAGAAAGCCCCCACGATCTCTCCCACGACGCCACGCTCGACGCCGGCTGCTCATGGGGACGTGGTGGGTCCGGAGCAGGTTACGGCGTGGTTCAGGCCGCGCTGCGTCTGCAGACTGCTTTTGGGCCCGCCCAACAGCACTCGGCACCGTGTGTGGCCCAGGCCGGGGGGCTCCTGTCGGTGTACTAGAGTAGGGGTACCCTAGTATCCCGAACTCGTGCACGGGCAGTCGCAGCGCCCCGCGGTAAGGCTTGCCTGGTGACCGCCAAGGTCCTCTGTGTTTCCTTTGGAGCCATTCAAGAACAAAGTATTTAAGCCAAGAAGACAAGGCCCCGGCAAGAGGAGCTTGCCGGGAAGGCCACTCAAGACACGCAGAAGACAAGACCCCGGCAAGAGGAGCTTGCCGCGAAGGCTCGGTGAGCGACAAGCTTCCGGACGCGACAAGGATTCAGCCACGGCAAGGCGCTTGCCGCGGCAGGCAACCACTCTTCATCTCCGCTCCAGCTCATCCACCAACGCGTCGGCATGGGACCCTTCCAGCGCAGCGGTCAAGAGGCTGTGCAGCCAGCGGAGAGCAGCGTAGAAGCGGCGCCGACAGAGTGCCATCGTGGCAAGCGGTGGCACCCCTGACGGTCCCTTTCTGCACTGTTTAGGCGACATGGACGGGCATTTAATGCTTTTGTCCCTTGCCGTCAGAGTTAGGTAGAATACACTGTACAAAGTAGTTGTACCAACCGCAACTCATTTTCCCATTTTGCCCTTGTCTACGTTGCCACCTGTTGGTGACCCCTTGAGCCTATAAAAGGAGGCCCATGCGCAACGTAGAGGGGTGGTTGGGTTCGACTCATTCAAAACTAGAGACACTCACGCTAGGTTTTGTAGCTCTCTGTGCTCCCTAGCAAGAACACAATACAATCAGACAAGCAGCAGTAGGAGTATTATCTCTCCGGAGAGCTCAAGCTGGGTAAACTGCTCGTGTTTCGCCTCGACCGCTCTTCGAGCAATCTCGCCCCCATCGAACCAAAAGGGACTCGGTCCGCCGGTCCCATAGGTGTTCGTGGGTTACGATCAGCTTCCCCGACATTGGCACAAAAACAAACCGGTGGTGTTGGGTGTCACGGTGATGCCTGAAAATGATGAAGCTCACCGAGGTCAGTCATGGAAAACTCTTGTTTGAGAGAGGAAATGATTCGGTGGAGGGTGTGTGGTTTGCTTGCGGTAATGATGATATCAACCACATACACAAGTAGGTAAGCAATGGAATCACCATGTTGCAAGATAAATAAGGAGGAGTCACTTTTGGAAGCATGGAACCCAAGAGACAAGAGGAAGGACCGAAAATGATTAAACCACATGCAAGGGGCTTGCTTCAAGCCATAGAGAGACTTACGAACAAGGCACACATGGTCCGGCCGCGAGGGGTCCACGAACCCGGTCGGTTGAGCACAATACACCATCTCCTTGAGGTCACCATGAATAAATGCATTCTTGACATCGAGTGGGTGGATGGGCCACGAGCTGGACGAGGCAATGATGAGCACAACTCGAATGGTGGCCGGCTTGACGACCGGAATGAACGTCTTGTCATAATCAACACACTCCATTTGAGTGAATCCACGGACCACCCAACATGCCTTGTGGCATGCCAAAGTGCCATCGTTGTTGAACTTGTGGCGGAAGATCCACTTGTCAGTCACCTTGTTGACACCTACATGCTTTGGAACCAAAGACCGAGTAGAATTCTTGATTAAAGCATCATATTCATCAAGCATTGCATGTTGCCAATTTGGGTATTTGAGTACGGAATGGTTGGAGGGATAGGTGAAATGGTAGAAGGGGTGGTGTAGGCGAGGAAGAGACGTTTCGGTTGGCAAAAACCTGATTTGGCCCTAGTTTGCATTTTATGCAAGTTATGTGGAGGTTTGATGGGCTATGCACGAGCAGGGAGACGTGGCTGAACGGGAGTGGAAGGTGCAGAATGACAGGAGGATGGCGTGGGGCCGGGGCAGGATTGGTAGGCGCGTGATCCAAGGAGGATCCGCGGGCAGGTGGATCGGGAGAGTGATCCGAGGGAACGAATGCGGCGGTCGCGGTAGGCATGAGGACCGATGAGGCACGTGGGGACGGTGTTAGTGGGGAGACAGGCGCGGTGGACGATTGTGAGCCAGAGGGCATGCGGCACATGGACGGGTTAGGTGAGCGGGCGGGTGGCTGGCAAATTGGGATAGGCATGCATGGGGGCGTCCCATCGGGAGGATTTGGTGGATCCCGGTACGAGGTAGGTGGATGGCAAGGTAGAGAATCGGGCAGGTTTGGCAGGGTGGGCCTGGTGGGATTTTTAGTGGGTAGGTGGGATGTAGGCGAAGGTGTGGGCAGGGCATATGGAAATATACTCTCTTCAAAGGTGACGTGACGAGACATGATCACCCGACGTTGTGTAAGATCATAGCATCGATATCCTTTGTGCTCGAGTGGGTAGCCAAGAAAGACACAGCGAGTGGAGCGTGGGGATAGTTTATGAGGAGAAGTGGCATAGAGATTGGGGTAGCAAAGACACCCAAACACCCGCAAGTGATTGTGCTTGGGGTGAATGCCATGGAGCTTGTAGTATGGGGTATGACTGTGGATGGTACGTGAGGGGCGTCGGTTGAGCAGTTATATATATTTCTATGCAAAGCTTGAACCCAAAAGGGTGGGGTGAGGTTGGCTTGAAGGAAGAGAGTGCGGACAATGCCATTTGTGGTGCGGATGAGACGCTCGGCTTTGCCATTTTGAGGTGATGTGTGAGGGCATGAGAAATGGTAGGCAATACCGTTCGCGGAGAAGAAAGTGTGCAAGGTGGAATGATGAATTCGCCGCCGTTGTCACATTGTAAGGCCTTGATGATTACATTGTATTGAGTACGAACAAAGGAGAAGAAGCGTTGGAGAGTAGTGGATGTGTCTGACTTGTGACTGAGAGGAAATAACCATGAAAAGTGGGTGTAATCATCAAGCACGATCAAGTAGTATTGATAACCAGAGAAAGTTACAACGGGGCTAGTCCATAGATCACAATGTAGCAACTCAAAGAGTGCAAACGTGCGACTACTAGAGGAAGGGAAAGGGAGCCGCGGCTGTCGGCCTAATTGGCATGCATTACATGGGGTATGCGCAAGCTTATTACGTGAGGAAAGTAAATCATTGGCGGCTAAGGAAGAAATAATCTGAGGACTTGGGTGGCCGAGCCGGCGGTGCCACACGTCGGCGGTGGAGGTGGTAGCGGAGAGGGCGGTGCTCGAAGTCTTATTATTACCGAAGAATGGATAGAGGTCACCGGAGCTAGCGGAGATCATGATTACCCTCATGGTTCGAAGATCCTTTGCAACAAAGCCATATGGGTAAAATTCAATAGAGCATAAGTTATCTTTAGTGAACTGGTGAACAGAGATGAGACTAGTGACGACATGAGGAGAAAACAAAACGTCCCGGAGATGAAAGTTGTGAGGGGGCAGGGTAGTGTAACCAGTAGCATGAATGGGGAGGTGAGTGTCATTGCCATCAACAATGCTAGAGCAACGAGCTTTAAGGAAAAATTCGAGAGGTTAAGATTACCAGGGTTCCCGGTGATGTGGGACGTGGCGCCACTGTCGAGATACCACTCATGTGGAGCAGAGCCGTTGTTGGGGATGCCGTGGGCACTGTAGGCGGCCTCGAACATGGCGAGGTGATCCCATGAAGGTTGCTGGTGTTGGGTAATGTAGTAATTTCAAAAAAATTCCTACGCACACGCAAGATCATGGTGATGCA
This sequence comes from Aegilops longissima, assembly GCA_021605205.1. Taxonomy (NCBI): domain Eukaryota; kingdom Viridiplantae; phylum Streptophyta; class Magnoliopsida; order Poales; family Poaceae; genus Aegilops; species Aegilops longissima. The sequence continues at coordinate 665,754,479 of CM038679.1, read as the reverse complement.
TAGCAACGAGAGGGGGAGTGTATCTTCATACCCTTGAAGATCGCTAAGCGGAAGCGTTTATCAACGCGGTTTATGTAGTCGTACGTCTTCACGATCCTACCGATCCAAGTAGCGAACGCACGGCACCTCTGAGTTCTGCACACGTTCAGCTCAATGACGTCCTCGCCTTCTCGATCCAGCAAGACGAACGAAGTAGTAGATGAGTTCCGGCAGCACGACGGCGTGGTGACGGTGTTGGTGAAGAACAATCTCCGCAGGGCTTCGCCTAAGCACTACGAAACTATGACGGAGGATAAACTAGAGGGGACCGGGTTAGCGACACACGGCTTGGTGTTTCGTGATGTGTCTTTGGTGCTAGCCCTGCCCCTTTATTTATATGTTGAGCCTTGGGGTCGAAACTTGGAGTAAAAGCCTCCACAAAGTCGGTTTCACCCGAAAGGAAAGAGTCCTTCTCGGACTCCAGGGCCAGACGCCAGGGTTCCCGGCGTTTGGACCCAGACGCCAGGGACACTAGCATCTGGCCTCTGGACTCCGCAAAACTTCCTTTTGCGCTTTCCAAAAACCTAGTGGGTTTTCCCCTTTGGCCCAAATAACGTGTTCTCGTACCCAAACATTTTGGGAAACATACGGAACCCCTTCCGGTGAATTCCAGAACCCTTCTGGAGACCGAACAACATTATCCCATATATTAAACTTCATCTCCGGACCATTCCGGAGTTCCTCGTCATGTTTGTGATCTCATTCGGGACTCCGAACAACATTCGGTTACCAACATACATAGCTCATATAATACTATATCGTCAACGAACGTTTAAGCGTGCGGACCCTACGGGTTCGAGAACTATGTGGACATGACCGAGACATCTCTCTGGTCAATAACCAATAACGGAACCTGTATGCCCATATTGGCTCCTACATATTCTACGAAGATCTTTATCGGTCAAACCGCATAACAACATACGTTTGTTCCCTTTGTCATCGGTATGTTACTTGCCCGAGATTCGATCGTCGGTATCTCAATACCTAGTTGAAAGGACATGCGGTGCCCCCATGTGTGGTTTTGGTAATTGATGACATTCTCTATGGACTAATGGTTGCATTGAGTTATATTTGAAGGATTTGTCCATAGGCATTTCTTGAAGTCCATGTGTTGGTTTCAAGGAGTTTATGTGTTGACCAAGGTGCTATTAAGGAATTATCCAAAGATTGGTCATATGAGTGGACATGCGGTGCCCCCATGTGTGGTTTTGGTAATTGATGACATTCTCTATGGACTAATGGTTGCATTGAGTTATATTTGAAGGATTTGTCCATAGGCATTTCTTGAAGTCCATGTGTTGGTTTCAAGGAGTTTATGTGTTGACCAAGGTGCTATTAAGGAATTATCCAAAGATTGGTCATGTGAGTGTTGAGCTTATTGCAAGCATGTCTTGAAGAAGAAGATTCTGTGATCATTCATGTTTACCTTCAAGACATCATCCAAACGAATAGAGTTGGAAAGATTCAAGGTTGATCAAGACTAAGTCAAGAGTGAATCAAGTTGATCAACTCACAAAGCGTAGAAGATGTACCGAGAGGGATCAAGTGATCCCATGGTATGGTAAGAATTATCCATTGCACTTTGTGTACTAACCCATGGTCTATGTGAGAGTCTATGTGGGGTTAGGTACGTGTCCATGGGTTTGTGTCAAGAGGAAGATATCATACAACCCATGGAAAGGATGACATCAAGTGGTGATCGTCATCAAGATTGCCGCGTGCAAGTTCAAGTGGAGCATCACCAAGAGATCAAGTGCTTGAAGCTTGCCATCCATTGTGGTGTCAATGGACTTGTGAAGATGTGCCGAAGAGTGGCTCACCCATAGTGGAGTATGGGGGAGCAATCATCTAGTCTCCATCGACCCAACACAATCAAGAAAGGTGGTCCATCTTGAGGAGGACAAGATCGCCATCATCTAGCTCAAGTGGATCATGTGCAAGGCAAAGGTTTGCCCTTGATAGGTTTTCTATTTTGCCGGTCTCATGGTGGTAGTTGGGAGACCGGGTTATAGGATCGGTAGCCGTTCTATCAAGGGGGGCTCTCAAGTGAGTAGCTTGATCGTATCGCTCGTCGAGAGCTCAAACCATTACATCCTTGCATCATGTTTCTTGGTTCTTGTTTGGTTCTCTTTGTGAGTCTTAGAGCTTATGGTCATCTTTATGACAAGCTTGAGTTCATCGAAACGGAGTTTGCATGCGTCTTCTATGATGTTTTCGTGTTGGAGGTTTTACCGTCTTTTCCGAGGAAGGGTTCTCACCATTTTCTTTTGGGCCTTTTCTCATTTGCTTATTATTGGTATTTCTCTCAAGATTGTGTTAGCCCTTGTCCCTAGCTTTCCAACAAACTTGGTTTCGTCGAATTTGGAGTCCGAATGCAGAACTTATGGTAATTTTGGTGTTCTTAAAAGGCTGCAGCGGTACTACCGCGGGTAGGAGCGGAAGTAATTTTTTACTACCGCCCTTGGGAGCGGTACTACCGCCCTTGGGAGCGGTACTACCGCCCTTGGGATACTACCGCGGCTACTTCCGTGGCTACTTCCGCTCGGGACCAAAAACTCGTCACAAGTCCAGCGGTGGTAGGCACGGATGTAAATTTTTAGTACCGCTCGCAAGCAGTAGTACCGCTACCCTTAGCAGTAGTACCGCTACCCCTAGCAGTAGTACCGTGATGCCGAGCGGTACTACCGCTCGGTGCGGGCTGTGAGCATAACGGTTGGATTTTTCCCCACCTATAAAAGGGGGTCTTCTTCCCCATTGAACCTTATCCTTTGGGCTCGTGTTCTTCCCCCATTGTTGACCTTCTTCGAGCTTGCTAACTCTCAATCCCTCCATGGATTCTTGCTAGTTTTTGAGGGAAAAGAGAGAGGAGATCTAGATCCAGATTTCCGCCAATCACTTTCTCCTCTATGTGAGGGGAACCCCTTGGATCTAGATCTTGGAGTTCTTGGTGTTCTCCTTCCTGTTCTTCCTCTCATTTTCTTCCCTAGCATTAGTTGCTTCGGTGGGATTTGAGAGAGAAGGACTTGGGCACTCCGTGTGCCCTTGCCATTGCATTTCGTGCATCGGTTTGAGTTCTCCACGGTGATACGTGGAAGTTACAAGTTGAGAAGCTTATTACTCTTGGGTGCTTGGTGCCCTTGAGCTTGTTCCTCTTGGGTGCTTGGGCGCCCTAGACGGTTGGTGGTGTTCAGAGCTCAATCATTGTGGTGTAAAGCTCGGGCAAGCGCCGGGTCTCCAATTAGGTTGTGGAGATCGCCCAAGCAATTTGACGGCACTGTGACCGCCCCAAGGGTTTCCAAAGTGTCTGGGTTCGTGACCGCCCCAAGGGTTGCCATTTGTACGGATTCGTGACCGCCTCAAGGGTCCCTTAGTGGAATCACGGCATCTTGCATTGTGCGAGGGCGTGAGGAGATTACGTGGCCCTAGTGGCTTCTTGGGAGCATTGTGCCTCCACACCGCTCCAAATGGAGATTAGCATCCGCAAGGGTGTGAACTTCGATACATCGTCATCTCCGCGTGCCTCGGTTATCTCTTATCCGAGCCCTTTACTTATGCACTTTACTTTGTGATAGCCATATTGTTTCTTGTCATATATCTTGCTATCACCTAAGTAGTTTTTCTTGCTTAGCATAAGTTGTTGGTGCACATAGGTGAGCCTAGTTGTTGTAGGTTTTGTGCTTGACAAATTAACCGCTAGGTTTATTCCGCATTTGTTCAAGCCTCAACCGTAATTATTTTAAAGCGCCTATTCACCCCCCTCCCTCTAGGCGACATCCACGATCTTTAACTAGTTCAATCTCGTTACCAGCAAGTCTCTTTACTCGTTATGTAATGCATCATCCCGCAACTAACTCATTAATCACATTGCTTGCAAGGATTATAATGATGTGCATTACCGAGAGATACCTCTCCGACAATCAGAGTGAAAAATCCTAATCTCGAAATACGCCAACTCAACATGTACCTTCGGAGACACCTGTAGAGCTCCTCTATAATCACCCAGTTACGTTTTGACGTTTGGTAGCACACAAAGTGTTCCTCCGGTAAACGGGAGTTGCATAATCTCATAGTCATAGGAACATATATAAGTCATGAAGAAAGCAATAGCAACATCCTAAACGATCAAGTGCTAAGCTAATGGAATTGGTCAAGTCAATCACATCATTCTCCTAATGATGTGATCCCGTTAATCAAATGACAACTCATGTCTATGGTTAGGAAACATAACCATCTTTGATTTACGAGCTAGTCAAGTAGAGGCATACTAGTGACATTAAGTTTGTCTATGTATTCACACATGTATCATGTTTCCGGTTAATACAATTCTAGCATGAATAATAAACATTTATCATGAAATAAGGAAATAAATAATAACTCCATTATTGCCTCTAGGGCATATTTCCTTCAGTCTCCCATTTGCACTAGAGTCAATAATCTAGTTCACATCACCATGTGATTTAACACCAATATTCACATTTGTGTGTGATTAACACCCATAGTTCACATCGTCATGTGATCAACACCCAAAAGGGTTTACTAGAGTCAATAATTTAGTTCACATCGCTATGTGATTAACACCCAAAGAGTACTAAGGTATGATCATGTTTTGCTAGTGAGAGAAGTTTAGTCAACGAGTCTGTCACATTCAGAGCCGTATGTATTTTGCAAATATTTTATGTCTACAATGCTCTGCACGGAGCTACTCTAGCCAATTGCTCCCACTTTCAATATGTATCCAGATAGAGACTTAGAGTCATCTGGATTGGTGTGAAAGCTTGCACCGATGTAACTCTTTACCACGGGCTCTTTTATCATCTCCATAATCGAGAAATATTTCCTTAGTCCTCACTAAGGATATTCTTGACCGCTGTCCAGTGATCTACTCTTAGATCACTATTGTACTCCCTTGCCAAACCAGGGCAGAGTATACAATAGGTCTGGTCCATAGCATGGCATACTTTTATAGAACCTATCACTAATGTATAAGGAATGACTTTCATTCTCTTCCTATTTTTGGCCGTGGTCGGGATTTGAGTCTTACTCAATTTCATACCTTTGTAACACAGGCAAGAACTCTTTCTTTGACTGTTCCATTTCGAAATACTTCAAAATCTTGTCAAGGTATGTACTCATTGAAAATCTTATCAAGCGTCTTGATCTATCTCAATAGATCTTGATGCTCAATATGTAAGTAGCTTTACTGAGGTCTTTCTTTGAAAAACTCCTTTCAAACACTTCTTTATGCTTTCCAGAAAATTCTACATCATTTCTGATCAATAATATGTCATTCACATATACTTATCAGAAAGGCTGTAGTGCTCCCACTCTCTTTCTTGTAAATGCAGGCCTTTCCAAAAGTCTATATAAAACCATATGCTTTGATCAACTCATCAAAGTGTATATTCCAACTCCGAGATGCTTGCACCAGTCCATTGATGGATCGCTGGAGCTTGCACATTTTGTTAGCACCTTTAGGATTGACAAAACCTTCTGGTTGCATCATATACAACTCTTCTTTAAAAAATCCATTAAGGAATGCAGTTTTGACATCCATTTGCCAGATTTCATAAAATGTGGCAATTGCTAACATGATTCGGACAGACTTAAGCATCGTTACGAGTGAGAAAATCTCATCGTATTCAACATCTTGAACTTGTCGAAAACCTTTCGCAACAAGTCGAGCTTTGTAGATAGTAACACTACTATCAATGTCCGTCTTCCTCTTGAAGATCCATTTATTTAACTTGGCTTGCTGATCATCGAGCAAGTCAACCAAAGTCCATACTTTGTTCTCTTACATGGATCCTATCTCAGATTTTATGGCCTTAAGCCATTTCGCGGAATCTGGGCTCATCATCGCTTCCTCATAGTTCGTAGGTTCATCACGATCTAGTAACATGACCTCCAGAACAGGATTACCGTACCACTTTGGTGTGGATCTTATTCTGGTTGACCTACGAGGTTCGGTAGCAACTTGATCTGAAGATTCATGATCATCATCATTAACTTCCTCACTAATTGGTGTAGGAATCACTGGAACTGATTTCTGTGATGAAATACTTTCCAATAAGGGAGAAGGTACAATTACCTCATCAAGTTCTACTTTCCTTCTCTAGAAAGGATCCATCTTAGCAACAAATATCTTGCCTTCGGATCTGTGATAGAAGGTGTACCCAACCGTTTCCTTTGGGTATTCTATGAAGACGCACTTCTCCGATTTGGGTTCGAGCTTATCAGGTTGAAACATTTTCACATAAGCACCGCATCCCCAAACTTTAAGAAATGACAACTTTGGTTTCTTGCCAAACCATAGTTCATAAGGCGTCGTCTCAACGGATTTTGATGGTGCCCTATTTAAAGTGAATGCAGATGTCTCTAATGCATTACCCCAAAACGATAGTGGTAAATCAGTAAGATACATCATAGATCGCACCATATTCAATAAAGTGCGGTTACGACGTTCGGACACACCATAACACTGTGGTGTTCCAGGTGGCGTGAGCTGTGAAACTATTCCACATTGTTTTATATGAAGGCCAAACTCGTAACTCAAATATTCTCCTCCACGATCAGATCGTAGAAACTTGATTTTCTTGTTACATTGATTCTCCACTTCACTCTGAAATTCTTTGAACTTTTCAAATGTTTCAGATTTGTGTTTCATTAAGTAGATATACTCATATCTGCTCAAATCATCTGTGAAGGTCAAAAAATAACGATACCCGCCACGAGCATCAACACTCATTGGACCGCATACATCGGTATATATTATTTCCAACAAGTCAGTAGCTCGTTCCATTGTTCTGGAGAACAGAGTTTTAGTCATCTTTCCCAAAAGGCACGGTTCGCAGGCATCAAATGATTCATAACCAAATGATTCAAAAAATCCATCTGTATGGAGTTTCTTCATGCCCTTTACACCGATATAATCAAAACGGCAGTGCCACAAATAAGTTGCACTATCATTATCAACTTTGCATCTTTTGGCATCAATATTATGAATATGTGTATCACTACGATCGAGATCCAACAAACTATTTTCATTGGGTGTATGACCATCGAAGGTTTTATTCATGTAAACAGAACAACAATGGTTCTCTGATTTTAAATGAATAACCGTATTGCAATAAACATGATAAAATCATATTCATGCTCAACGCAAACGCCAAATAACATTTATTTAGGTTTCAACACTAATCCCGAAAGTATAGGGAGTGTGCGATGATGATCATATCAATCTTGGAACCACTTCCAACACACATCGTCACTACACCCTCAACTAGTCTCTGTTTATTCTGTAACTCCTGTTTCGAGTTACTAACATTAGCAACCGAACAAGTATCAAATACTCAAGGGCTACTATAAACACTAGTAAGGTACACATCAATAACATGTATATCAAATATACCCTTGTTCACTTTGCCGTCCTTCTTATCCACCAAATATTCAGGGCATTTCCGCCTCTAGTGACCATTTCCTTTGCAGTATAATCACTCAGTTTCAGGCTTTGGTCCAGCTTTGGGCTTCTTCGCGGGAGTGACAACTTGCTTGCCATTCTGCTTGAAGTTCCCTTTCTTTCCCTTTGCCCTTTTCTTGAAACGAGTGGTCTTGTCAATCATCAACACTTGATGCTCTTTTCTTGATTTCTACCTTCGTCGATTTCAGCATCACGAAGAGCTCGGGAATTGTTTTCGTCATCCCTTGCATTATAGTTCATCACGAAGTTCCAGTAACTTGGTGATGGTGACTAGAGAACTCTGCCAATCACTATATTATCTGGAAGATTAACTCCCACTTGATTCAAGCGATTGTAGTACTTAGACAATCTAAGTACTTGCTCACTAGTTGAGCAATTCTCCTCCATCTTTTAGGCGAAGTATTTGTCAGAGGTCTCATACCTCTTGACACAGGCATGAGTCTGAAATATCAATTTCATCTCATGGAACATCTCATATGTTCCATGACGTTTCAAAAACATTTTTTGTGGTCCCGGTTCTAAGCCATAAAGCATGGTGCACAAAACTATTGAGTAGTCATCATACTGAGCTAGCCAAATGTTCATAACGTCTGCATCCGCTCCTGCAATAGGTCTGTCACCTAGTTGTGCATCAAGGACATAAATCTTCTGTGCAGCAATGAGGATAAACCTCAGATCACAGACCAAGTCCGCATCATTGCTACTAACATCTTTCAACTTAGTTTTCTCTAGGAACACATATAAAAACATAGGGAATCAATAACGCGAGCTATTGATGTACAGCATAATTTGCAAAATACTACCAGGACTAAGTTCATGATAAATTAAAGTTCAATTAATCATATTACTTAAGAACTCCCACTTAGATAGACATCCCTCTAATCATCTAAGTGATCACGTGATCCAAATCAACTAAACCATGTCCAATCATCACGTGAGATGGAGTAGTTTTCAATGGTGAACATCACTATGTTGATCATATCTACTATATGATTCACGCTCGACCTTTCGGTCTCAGTGTTCCGAGGCCATATCTGTATATGCTAGGCTCGTCAAGTTTAACCCGAGTATTCCGCGTGTGCAACTGTTTTGCACCCGTTGTATTTGAACGTAGAGCCTATCACACCCGATCATCACGTGGTGTCTCAGCACGAAGAACTTTCGCAACGGTGCATACTGAGGGAGAACACTTATACCTTGAAATTTAGTGAGAGATCATCTTAAAATGCTACCGTCAATCAAAGCAAGATAAGATGCATAAAGGATAAACATCACATGCAATCAATATAAGTGATATGATATGGCCATCATCATCGTGTGCTTGTGATCTCCATCTTCGAAGCACCGTCATGATCACCATTGTCACCGGCGCGACACCTTGATCTCCATCGCAGTATCGTTGTCATTTCGCCACCTATTGCTTCTACGACTATCGCTACCGCTTAGTGATAAAGTAAAGCAATTTAGAGGGCGATTGCATTGCATACAATAAAGCGACAACCATATGGCTCCTGCCAGTTGCCGATAACTCAGTTACAAAACATGATCATCTCATACAATAAAATATAGCATCACGTCTTGACCATATCACATCACAACATGCCCTGGAAAAACAAGTTAGACGTCTTCTACTTTGTTGTTGCAAGTTTTACGTGGCTGCTACGGGCTGAGCAAGAACCGTTCTTACCTACGCATCAAAACCACAATGATAGTTCGCAAGTTAGTGTTGTTTTAACCTTCTCAAGGACCGGCGTAGCCACACTCGGTTCAACTAAAGTTGGAGAAACTGACACCCGCCAGCCACCTATGTTCAAAGCACGTCGGTAGAACCAGTCTCGTGTAAGCGTACGCATAATGTCGGTCCACGCCGCTTCATCCAACAATACCGCCGAACCAAAGTATGACATGCTGGTAAGCAGTATGACTTGTATCGCCCACAAATCACTTGTGTTCTACTCGTGCATATAACATCTATGCATAAAACCAGGCTCTGATACCACTGTTGGGTAACGTAGCAATTTAAAAAAAACCTACGCACACGCAAGATCATGGTGATGCATATAAACGAGAGGGGGAGTGTATCTTCATACCCTTGAAGATCGCTAAGAGGAAGCGTTTATCAACGCGGTTGATGTAGTCGTACGTCTTCACGATCCAACCGAACCAAGTACCGAACGCACGACACCTCCGAGTTCTACACACGTTCAGCTCGACGACATCCTCGCCTTCTCGATCCAGCAAGACGGGTGAAGTAGTAGATGAGTTTCGGCAGCACGACAGCGTGGTGACAGTGTTGGTGAAAAACAATCTCCGCAGGGCTTCTCCTAAGCACTACGGAAACTATGACGGAGGATAAACTAGAGGGGACCGGGTTATATGTTGAGCCTTGGGGTCGAAACTTGGAGTAAAAGCCTCCACAAAGTCGGTTTCACCCGAAAGGCAAGAGTCCTTCTCGGATTTCAGGGCGACGCCAGGTTCCGGCGTGCTCGACCTGCACGCCAGGACCCTCGGCGTCTAGCCTCTGGACTCTGCAAAACTTCCTTTTGCGCTTTCCAAAAACCTTGTGGGTTTTCCCCTTTGGCCCAAATAACATGTTCTCGTACCGAAACATTTCGGGAAACATCCGGAACCCCTTCCGGTGAATTCCGGAACCCTTCTAGAGACCAAACAACATTATCCTATATATTAGACTTCATCTTCGGACCATTCCGGAGTTCCTCGTCATGTTCGTGATCTCATTCGGGACTCCGAACAACATTCTTTTACCAACATACATAACTCATATAATACTATATCGTCAACGAACGTTTAAGCGTGCGGACCCTACGGGTTCGAGAACTATGTAGAAATTACCGAGACATCTCTCTGGTCAATAACCAATAGCGGAACCTGGATGCCCATATTGGCTCCTACATATTCTAGGAAGATCTTTATCGGTCAAACCGCATAACAACATACGTTTGTTCCCTTTGTCATCGGTATATTACTTGCCCGAGATTCGATCATCGGTATCTCAATACCTAGTTCAATCTCGTTACCAGCAAGTCTCTTTACTCGTTATGTAATGCATCATCCCACAACTAACTCATTAGGCACATTGCTTGCAAGGCTTATAATGATGTGCATTACTGAGAGGGCCCAAAGATACCTCTCCGACAATCGGAGTGACAAATCCTAATCTCGAAATACGCCAACTCAACATGTACCTTCGGAGACACCTGTAGAGCTCCTTTATAATCACCCGATTACGCCAGGACGCTTGGTAGCACACAAAGTGTTCCTCCGTAAACGGGAGTTGCATAATCTCATAGTCATAGGAACATGTATAAGTCACGAAGAAAGCAATAGCAACATACTAAATGATCAAGTGCTAAGCTAATGGAATGGGTCAAGTCAATCACATCATTCTCCTAATGATGTGATCCCGTTAATCAAATGACAACTCATGTCTATGGTTAGGAAACATAACCATCTTTGATTAACGAGCTAGTCAAGTAGAGGCATACTAGTGACATTAAGTTTGTCTATGTATTCACACATGTATCATGTTTCCGGTTAATACAATTCTAGCATGAATAATAAACATTTATCATGAAATAAGGAAATAAATAATAACTTTATTATTCCCTCTAGGGCATATTTCCTTCAGCTGGGGAGGCGGGACCGTGGTGTAGTCGGAGAACTGCGTCGGATACGCCTGGGCATGGGACCCAGGTCGAGGGCCGAGCACGCCGGCGGAGTTTGGAGCAACCCAGCCAGGCACTAGTGCAGAACCGGGCTATAGCACCGGTTCATAAGGGCCTTTAGTCCCGATTCTTCTGTAACCGGCACTAAAGGGTGGAGACTAAAGCTCCCCCCTTTGGTACCGATTCTGCACGAACCGGGGCTAAAGGCCCACCACATGGCACGAGCCCGCGCGGTGATCTGGGGGACCTTTAGTACCGGTAGGTAACACCAACCGGTACTAAAGGATATTTTTTTATTTATTTTTTAATTTTTTCGAAAAAAACTTGATTTTTTTCCTGATTTTCAAATTTTTGAATTATTTGACGATTTTGTCTCTAATCACCACTCATCATTGCTGTAATCACCCCTCATCATTCCAAATCGTCTAACTTCCCGGCCGGTCACCCATCCTCTCACTACTCCAGCCTAAGAACGCTTAACTTCCGAGTTCTATTTCCCCTAGTTTCCAAGTCTGCACGTGTTGTTTACCTAACAATAGTAAGCTGTCAATCCTATTGACCCTCAGGAATTTAGTTTGAGCATGAAGTCACATGTTTCACCATTTTAGTTTGAAACTATTATTCTAAAAAATAATTATTATTTATTAGCCGGGATATTTCTTGAATAAGTAGTTTGACCTGATTTGACCATAGTTTGACCAGATTTGACCATAGTTTGACCAAAAGTCAAAAAAACTACAATAACTATTTATTAACACTAATATTTCTTGAATAATTAGTTTGACCATAGTTTGACCAGATTTAACGAATTGTTTTTAAAAAAACTGAAATTTGAGCATATCTTTTTTCCTTTTAGAATTTGAGGATTCTAAAAAATTGCAAACATGCTGTAGGCTGTCAAAATTGGATGCGGATTTTTGTGCTGATTTTTTTGATATATTATGCGTTTTTTCGACATCGTATGCAAAAAGATATGGCCGTTCTACATTTTCATAACACTTTTTTGCAAAACATGTCCAAATTTAAGTTTTTTAATTTTCCTAACTAGTAGATGTAGTAACATAACTACATCTCAAAGGATTTTTATTTTTGAAGTTTTTATCATTTTCTTTTGCTTTTTACAAAACTGAAAAGGCGATCCACAAGGGGGGGTAGAGTTTGAAAATGGGCCCTTTAGTCCCGGTTTGTGTCTCCAACCGACTATAGGTCGACCTTTAGTCCCGGTTCGTGGCACAAACCGGTACTAAAGGTTAGCCTCATAGTACCGGTTTGTGCGCGAACCGACTAAAAAGGCTCATAGAACCCGACCGACGCCACTGCCACCACCCCTTTAGTACCGGTTCGTGGCATGAACCGGTACTAAAGGTTCAACACGAACCGGCATTAATGCATAGCCGTTCGAACCGGGACTAATGGTACCATTAGTACCGGGCCAAAATAGAACCGAGACTAATCTGTCTCACATTAGGTCCTTTTTCTACTAGTGACGGCGCGGGTTGGTAGAGCCATGTCGCAGGGTGCGAAGAACCCCATGTAGGGGTTGTAGGACATGGGCGGGGGGAGGGGGGTGCCGCGGCCGCCCTGATCATCGCGCCCATGTCTGCGGCCGCCGTGGTCACCACCATCGTGGCGGTTTCCAGATCCGCGACCTGCCTGGGAGCCGTTGCCGCGGTCAGTGCCCGGTCGGTGGAGCGATCGACGCGACAGCCTGCACGAGGGCCAAAGGAGCTGCCATGACCAGAGGAGCTACCAAAGGGGCCGCCGCTCCCGGTGACGGCGAGGATGGTAGCTAGCTCGCCAGCCACGCGCTGAGTGAGGTTCTCCTCGACAAACTTTAGGCGAGAGAACACTGTTTCGAACGGCGGCAGCGGAACTTTGTCCCCGAGCACGACGTGGATGGTGTCGAGGCATTTGTCGATGCCGTGAAGAAACTGGGTGGTCAGATCCACCTCAGTGACGGCGTGGTTGATGTCGGCAAGCTCAGCGGTGAGCCGCTTCATGCGGCGGGCGTACTCGGCAACAGAAAGGTCCCCCTGCTTGAGGTTGTGGTACTGCCTATTGAGAATCATGTATCGGGCCGCCCGGTTTGCGAGGAAGTAATCTCGGATGAGGTTCCATAGGTCATAGGTGGTGGTGGCGCCGACGACATGATCGACAAGGTTCTCAGTGAGGGTGGCGTAGATCCAGAGCACGAGATGGGCATCGAGCTTGCGCTGTTGAGCAGTGGCATTGGCCGGAAGGGGTTGATCGATGAATTGGGTGGCGCCGTAGCGGATCAGAACCAGCAGGAAGAACGACTTCCACTTGTGATAGTTGTCCTCATCGGGGTTAAGGAGAAACTTGATGTGGTTGTGGATGATATCGTTGAAGATAGAGTTGCGTTCAGGGGGGCGGCGTTGCCGTGGAGAAGAAGATGGGGGCAAATTGGGTGGTGGGTGGGGAGGAGCCGCTGTGAAGAGCCGAATAAGTCCCAAAGACAAAGGAAGGGGAGGAGGTGGAGCCCGCGCCGAGGGCTGGGCTAGTGGTCGTGGAGGAGAAGGTCCCCGGCGAGGTTGCCGAGCTAGTGGCCGGGGAGGTGGCAGAGCAGGTGGAGTCCGTAGCCATGGGGGAGGGACCTGGTCGCTGATACCAAGCTGGATGATAGAACTGCTCTCTCTATGATTCATTCACCCACACACGTTACAAGATATACACGGCTGGAGCCATAACAATGCGACCCGAAGGAAGTGGCACGCAGGCCAGGGCGTGCTCCATAATCCTATAGTCTAGGAATACAAGTACAAACACATACACATGTACAATACATGTTAACATATTGGTCGTTGATGCATTTCTTGTTGATCGCTGCTTTGATCTTGTTGGATTTTTTACACGATTAGGCATAATTTCATCTTATATGACTTTGCTCGCCGTCCGTGTATTTATTTATGTATGTGTTGATGTCGGCCATGTACATTCTAGTTATGTAGAGGCCCGGGACATCTATTGTGTTTGTATTCCTTTTGATGCTTTATCCGGAGTATACAAAGAACATTCTTTGTCGGGAAATAAGGAAATCGGTTTAACACTGAATCGATGCAAGCTCGAAACATTAAACTGAAAGAACACATGAAGTGCCCGCACCCGGCAGCAGTTATGGTCGACAACATCGTATGAGTGACGTGACTAATTAGCTGCCTGTGGCTCCTTGAGGCAAATTTGACAATTTTCACCTGTGGACGAAATCAATTCACAGAATGAACTGGTTGTGAAACTATTTCACACCCCTGGCCCTTTTGTGTAGCGCCCGCGACGCCGGCGCCACACCTTACGGTGCAGCGCCTAGCTAGCGGGCATTGCACGCCTGTCCACCATGGCAGACCTGGACCCTGCACCCAGCTGTGCAACACCTCGGTGCTCGCGCCACACAATGTGCAGCGCCTATAGCTTAGGTGCCACACATTTAAAGTGCAGCGCCTAGCGCTTGGGCGCTGCACTGTGACTTATCCAGCTGGCCCCCCTCCCCCACTCCCCCCACACCACACACTCACCCACTCCCAACCCGATCTTTGCCCCCTCTCCCACTCTCCCCCCTCTCAAATCCTCTCCCAAATCTTGCAAATCTGAAGAATTTGTCCGTGGATTTAGAAGTCAAACCCTCCCTCAAGGTAATCTTCTCCGATCCCCTTGTTTTGATCCAAGTAATGTTATCAAATTGCTCATTTGTTGCTAGTTTGGGGAGACCCTAGTTTTGTTTGGATCTAGAGATTTGCATGGAGATGTGAGATGTTTGTTTGCCAATTTCCTATGATTAGGCTTTGTTAGTATGTTAGGGTTATTCTTATGGGTGTTCTTATGTTGGTGCTAGGGTTAGGTTTTGGGCTAGGGTTATGGTTTTGGTTAGGGTTAGGGTTGTTGTTTCATATATATATAAGGGTATGTATCCTTGGATTATTACTCATGGAAGCAATGTTACCTTGTGTTCTTTGAATGCTTATAGGGATGGAAAGAACATGTGTGTTTGTTCATCATGGGGACAAAGACGCCTTCTTGAAAGGCAATATTGAACCGGACCCAGATGAGATTGACATGGTGTTTGATAGTAGTCCTAGCTATGCGGAGCTCTTGCAACAAGTTAGGAAAGATTTGAATTGGATGGACCCTGGTGATATCGTTGAGTTGGAAGGAAGGCATAATGTTGGTTTTGGAATGCACATCCGTTGGAAGACAATGCGTGTCAACTCGGAGCAACGTTGGGTTGCATACAAGGAGACGGTGGCCAAATCACTAGACAAGGCTCTTGAGTTATTTGCAACGAAGAAGGTTGATTCAAGGTTGCATTTGGACTTGAACCGTAGCCCCTCCCCTTTGGTTGCTAGTAGCCCCCCACCCTTGAAGTGAGATGAAATTGTTGAACCTCTTTTGACCCAAGAAGTGAGGCCAACATTGAGCCCGTTTACAAGCAACCAAGATGAAGCTTTGCAAGAGGAGAATGATGAGTATGCGGACGATGACAATGAAGTTGATCTCCATGACAACAATGTGGGTGATCTCGACAAATATCATTTGCAAGAGACAATGGACCATTCCATCCCTTTTTCCCGTGCATATGCATCAGACTCGGATGATGATGGTCCCAACGAACAAGTTGATGCGGAGGGGTTCACGGTGAAGGAGGCCGAAGCTTTCGAGAAGGTATTCGGTCGTGATCATCGGACTACATTGTTCAAGGATGTTAGTCTCGCGAATGAAGCCGTGGTAGATGGTGGCCAATGTATATCTGTTGGGGTTAGGCCAAGCTCTCACCGTGATTTGGGAGATGACAAGAACCGGATTGCAAAAGGGTCTAAGTTCGAAACCTTCTTGGAATTGAAGATGTGGCTCGACAAATACTCGGTTACACATTATCGTCCACACAAGGTGGTGCACTCGTACGTCAATGTGCGCTACATGGTTGTATGTGCATGTGAAGATGAAATATGTCCGTGGATTGTGTGTGCAAGACCATGGAAAGGAGGTCCCACTTGGCACGTAGTGAGTTGTGTGCCAACTCACATGTGCCAAGGCAAAAGGGTGGATGGCAAGATTGTGTCCCAAGACCACAAACAACTCACGTCCGAAGTTCATCGCCATGTGCTCTCCAACTCAATATCCACACTTCCAACAATGAGCGTCCAACATGTCATTGACCTTGTGAAAGCCATCTTTCATTACAAGGTGAAGTACGGCAAGGCATGGAAGGCGAAGCAAGCCGCATTTAAGATGTTGTATGGTACTTGGGAGGAAGCATACAACCGAATCCCTAGGTTGTTGTTAGCCATGGCCGCGACAAACCCGAGCATGGTTCATGTGGTCGAGCCTCATGGGCACCAAACAACGGTTCATGAAGGAAGGAAACTCCGAGTATTTGGCCGTGCATTTTGGGCGTTCGAGCAATGCGTGAGGGCTTTCGAACACTGTAGGCCGGTCATCTCCATTGATGGCACGTTCTTGACCGGACAGTACAAGGGCACCTTGTTGGTTGCGATAGCAAGTGATGCCAATAACCGGGTGTTGCCATTGGCGTTTGCTTTGGTTGAGGTGGAGAACAATGACAATTGGGAGTGGTTTTTGCGTCTTTTGAGGACAAAGGTATTACCCGCTCAAAGGGAAATTTTTGTCATATCGGATCGGCATCCAGGAATTCTTAACGCGGTGGAGATTGACATTCCCGGGCATGCTCCGTTGCACCATCGATGGTGCATGAGGCACTTTTGTTCGAACTTCTATAGGGCATGTGGCCTTAAGGAGTTGGTCGATGATCTTCAAGATTGTTGTCTCGCTTTCTCCAACAAGCACTTCACCACTTTGTAAAACAAATTGCTTGCACACAAAAAAACTTGATCCCGGGGGTCAAGACTTTCTCAATAGGCACATTCAATACCGGAACAAGTGGGCACGTGCTTTTGATGAAGATGGCCGGAGATACGGTCAAATGACAAGCTATATGGCCAAATGCTTCAATAGGGTGCTCAAAGGTGCACGTGGATTACCCGTGACGGCAATAGTTCAATACACATTTGACAAGATGAATGCGTACTTTGTAAAGTACTCGACGGAAACGGATGCACAGATAGCGGGTGAGAACCCGCGCAAGTACAAGTACAATTTCCCACCCAAGGTTGATGAATGGTTGGTATTTCAATCATGGAAGGCGGACTCAGAAGAAGCTATATTATATGACAATGAAGAGTGGAAGTACGAAGTGAAAGAGCCAGGAGGAACCACAAACGATGGCCGCCAACATGGAGGTCGGGCTTTCAAGGTGTCGTTAACACAATGTGATTGTTCTTGCGGGAGGCCATTGTTGCTTCATCTTCCATGCTCACACTTGTATACCACCGGTCGCATTAGGAATGTGGACATCAATCACCCACGCACCATGAGGGAGTCGGAGTTCTCAATCATGACGGTCAAGAAAACATGGGCTCCCCGCTTTCACCCATATCTTGACCATGGTATCCTCCAAGATCTCATCAGCATACGCCGGCTTGCATACCTCCACACAGGTACTTGCAAGAAACCATGTGAGATAGTTGTTGAATGCGATCGGGCAGTGCTCATGAAGCTGCGCTCGTTTTCCAGGCCTAGCTTGCTCCACACTAAGCGTGAACTGTACGACATACTTCCTGTGATGCGAGGCCCAATCCTTGATCTTCCGCTGCTTTTTCCTATCCAACCTGCAAGTTAGAAACAGAATATTACCACCATTGAAACTGCCAAGAAACCGTGAAGTGCTCAAAGTTAATTATATCTTACTCGTGTAGCACCTTGTCTGTGTCCTCCCACTGCGGCGGAAATGAATGGAACAAGCCAAACTGGTGGAACACCCGATGTGGCAGGTGAAGCTCAACCACCCAGTTGCACATGAGTGGGCACCGCATATGCCAGAGATCCCTATCCCTAGTGCACATCGGATTCAGCATGAACTCTATAGGGTTACCAAAACTCTCCCCTTTTCCATACGGCTCCCATTCCACCTGCAAAATGGGATAGAATGCAAAATTGATATCGAGTTACAATAGAAGCATAATAATCAATTATGCAATGTCGATTCACCTGCTCAGGCGTGATCGCGTCCAGCTTGCTCTTGTACAACTTGTACATGACCGATGGATCATCCATCGTCTCATTTAACACATCCCACTTATGAGCGCAAGTGGGGAGCCGTAGTGGGTCGTTTTTGTTGTCCCAATCCCCGTACTTCACGGTCTTCGGTCGTCCAACCGGCAAACGCTCCCAGCTCCATATGGAAAGTGCGAGCATACAACCATCAATACCTCCAGATGGCCTACAACAGTCTTCGTCCAGCTGCACATAAAAGAGAACATAATTGAATTAACAGCAAGATCGCATTGATAATGTAGCAATGAAGTGAAAAAGAAACAACTTCATACCTGTCGATACAAATAAGCAGTGTCGCCGAACCCCAACTCCATTTGCTATCAAAGACGGTCAACGCCTTCAGCCACATCCATGGAGCATTCTTGCCTGTGCCATCAGCAAACATAGTCCTGGATATCACGTACCACATGTAGACACGAGCATATGTCTTCATCGTGTCCTCATTAGCATCCTCAGGGCAAGTACCAAAGTTCGATTGAATCCACGTGAAAGGAGCACCTGCTACGACTCTTTTCCTTCTTCTTGTCTTCTGCTTCTGGTTCACGAGGCTCCGGAGGAACCATACCGATAAGGGCATGCATCTGCGTGCGCCACCCATCAGAATCGGTGTTCATACACAAAGGGTTCCCATCGATAGGAAGACCGGTGATCATAGCCATATCCTGGAGCGTCACGGTCATCTCCCCGGTCCGAAGATGGAAAGTGTGTGTCTCCGGCCTCCAATGATCAATAAGCACGGTGAATGCTGCAACATTGTTGGGTGGCGTCGACCGGCTGACCAACTGAATGAAAGGGAGAAGTCATGTCTCCCTTACATACGGTGTGTAACGCTCATCATAGTGCATCCACCCAAGGGTGACCCCGTGAGACCGAATCTTCAAAGGTGTAAGCTCCTACAAACAAACAAACAAATCATTACATATGGGGCATTTGTGTTTGAAATAAACATGAAATTCATAACACCGGCAACTTTCATTATTACCCGCTGCTCCACCGACATAGCATACGACCGGTGTTGTTTGTCCGAGTGATCATCGAGAAGCCAAACCATCCTAACAAATTAAAAAAAAACTTTCTTGTCAACACAATTATCTTTGGAATACAAATAAACTAAACTACGCCTACTAGATGCAAAATTCAAAGCATATGTATCCAAAGCATTCTTGTCAAAACAAATATAAGTTCTACAC
The DNA here is from genome assembly GCA_021605205.1 of Aegilops longissima. NCBI lineage: Eukaryota > Viridiplantae > Streptophyta > Magnoliopsida > Poales > Poaceae > Aegilops > Aegilops longissima. The sequence continues at coordinate 665,734,944 of CM038679.1, read as the reverse complement.
AAATAAACTAAACTAGGCCTACTTCATACAAATATATTTTTCATAGAAATAACATGTCAACCTATGTATCCAACCATATTTTTTCGAAAAAATAAACTAAACTAGGGTTCCCGAAATCAAACAAACAAGAGTTCTAATACATGCAAGATTATAATCTAATCAAATCAAACAAAGGTTCCCCAAATCTTCAAAATACTGTATTTTCTATGAATAGAAAGAAGGAGATCGGAGGAGAGTACCTTAGGATGGATTTGTGACGAAATCCACGGACCAAATCGTCGGATTTGAAGGATTTGGGAGAGGGGATTGAGAGGGGGAGTGGATAAGGCCGCCGCCGCGGCTTCTTTTGTTTCTGGACTGCTGCAATGGGGTGGGTGGGGGAGGAGAGGGCCGCAACGGCTGGACATAACTCACAGTGCAGCGCCCGACGGCTAGGCGTTGCACATTGTGTGGCGCCTAGCACCGAGGCGTTGCACAGCTGGGTGCGGGACCCAAAGCTGCCACGGTGGACTGACGTGCAACGCCCGCTAGCTAGGCGTTGCACCGTAGGCAGCGGCAGAGCTATGTTGACCGCTGCAGGGGCCATGGCCCCCCAGTCTTTGTACAAGTACATGGAGAAATTTATTGAGGGAGGTTAGATTAGGAAAAATATAGTCTTTTGCCCCCCCCCCAACCCCCCCAATCATCCATATATTGTGTTTGGCCCTCCCGAAACATCTGTCCTAGCTCCGCCAGTGACCGTAGGGTGTGGCGCCTGCATCGCGAGCGCTATACAAAAGGGTCAAAGGTGTGAAATAGTTTCACACCCAGTTCATTCTGTAAATTGATTTCGTTCAGAGGTTAAAATTGTCAAATTTGCGCTCCTTGAGCGGTAAACACGACGGCCCCAGGTGGCGAGAAGCAGCCGCCGATCGCACTGCACGGGCGCACGTACAGGATGCCATTGCTTTCCCTGGACAAACTTCTCTGTCGAGATCTCCTACTTTTCAGTTCGCACACACACATGATCTATCTTTCCTCCCATTGCCCTGGGGGGCCGAATTCTATGTTTTGACCCTTTTTGAAAACTTTAGGACGATTTGACCCTAATTTGAAAAAAATTCGTGATCTGACCCTTTTTCTACCGACATCGTCCTTGGCGGTAGGTTAACACAGCCTACCGCCGAGGGCTATGGCGGTAGGACTTGACGGTGCCGTCATGCTCATTCGATGTTGAAAATACCCTACCGCCATAGTCTTTGACGGTAGGGTAGCAAAGTATAAATTCTGTGCGGCGCCTACTACTACCGATCCTATCTACGTGAAAGTTGGTTAGCTCATGCGAGTTGGGTATGGTAGGTCCTGAGTTCGAGTCTTATGAAGCTATATTTTTTGTTTATTTTTTAATTTGTCTAATTAATCTAAGGATATGGATTATTGATAGAAACAATTTTTTTACTTATTTGTAACCTTATGAGTTATCCAGAGTTTTTGATATAATGAGTATAAGATCTGAACTAAAACAAAGCTGCTACTTCAAATGTTAATGAAAGAATATAAATAGTTTATCGGGGCAATTCAAAGGCATATTTGTACAATTAACAAAGGGAAAGATAGCCTAGAGACAACTAAAAAAACTGCTACGGTTGCCAATTCAGTCAGTAATAAACTCAACTACTGAACTACATATTTCTGCGAAACAAACTAAGGAAATGAATCAGTAAGATGTACAGGGTCATGATGTATGACAGAGATAGAAAGAAGGTAAATGCAATAATAGATCAAACGAATGCATGTTGAGACAGAGAAGAAAAGGTAAATACTATGGCACACAATGTTGAGAAAGCGAGAAAATAAATAGTTGTGACTTGTGAGCATGCCTTCATGGGGGAATTAACCTGCACACATGTACGGAAATCAAAAGGTCTGAAAAATACAGTAGGTAAACATCATTATGAATCATGTGTATATGCATTGCCAAAAAATTAGAGATGAATCATTGCCAAATAATTAGTGGCGGTATTCAACCCACAGCGAGCACCATTTACCTGCTCTAGAGCAAAGTGATGATTTGGGTAAAGTCCTTAGCCAACTTCACATAGAAGAGTACGTACAATCTACAGGAAAACAAGTATTGCAATCAGTACCGTGAATTGTAATACTCAAAGGTGAAGTTGGGATGAACAATGCATAATATAAGGGGACAACACATATAAGGAAAATCGCAGGATTTAAGAACCGGACTTGTAGGCTATATTATCTTTCCTCTTCAACATAAACCTTGGGTGAGTGGGGCGAAACAACGGATGCCGCAAGAAGGAGGCTACGGGGAGAACCTGTAATGGGACGGGAGGCGACATTGACAGCTCCAGATGTCTCTCGGCCAACATGTGATGGGTGTCAGACAAAAGAGTCTTCCAATTTGCTCCATCAAGGTCGTTCACTATTCAAGGCCGAAACCTGGCTACTCCCGATCAAGGACACAAGCACGAATATGCATTGCTCTGCTCGGCAACAGCAAGATATGCATTGCTCTGCTCGGCAAGAATGATAACTGTCTTGAATATCCGTCCATATAGCAGCCTCCACTCCAACGCCATATGATCTACAGGTCCATTAACATGCATGATCAGCATGACATTACCCAAGTTCTTTCTCCACTGATATTATCATATTCGTTCATATCTTTGCGGGAATTTTATAAAGCAGTTACAAATAAGTAAAAAATGTTTTTATCAATAATTCGTATCCTTAGATTAATTGGACAAATTGTTTATTTTTTATTGGGCAAAATAAAAATAAACAAAAAATATGGCCTTATGAAGGCTCAAGCAAGTTCTTTCTCCACTGATATTACCATATTCGTTTATATCTTTGCGGAATTTTATAAAGCAGGTACAAATAAGTAAAAAAATATTTTTATCAATAATCCATATCCTCAGATTAATTGGACAAATTGTTTATTTTTTATTGGGCAAAATAAAAATAAACAAAAAATGTGGACTCATGAAGGATCAAACTCAGGACCTAGCACAGCAAACTCGCATGAGCTAACCAACTTTCCTGCGGATAGGTTCAGTTATACTAGACGCCAAACTTAATTTATACCTTCACTACCCTACCGCCAAAGACTATGGCGGTAGGGTATTTTCAACATCGAATAAGCGTGACGGCACCGCCAAATCCTACCACCATAGCCCTTGGCGGTAGGCTGTGTTACCCTACTGCCAAGGACGATGGCGGTAGGAAAAAGGTCAGATCATGAATTTTTTTCAAACTAGGGTCAAATCATGCTAAAGTTTTCAAAAAGGGTCAAAACAGTGAAATCGGCCGCCCTGGGGACGTTCAGGGACGAGCGCGTGCGTGTGTGAACTTTCCATTTTCACACATGTGGAAGTACGGGACAGAGGGATCCAACTGTGTAGCTGCTTCAACTTCGAGCACCAGCCTGACATCGTGACGGATGTACTCGCTTGGAGCATCAGTCCCAGCCAGAGAATTAGATGGAACACCTCCTTTCCTGAAACTGTGCTCGTCACATGTTACCGTGCATGGCTCATGAGCTAGCATAGTGACCAGCCTAATCTAACGTAATACTGCAAATAAAACCATAAGTACTCCATTCACAAATAGAAGATGTTTAAAAAAAAATTCTGAATTAATTGTATATTGGCATGTTTAATGTGTTTGTTCACTCATTTCCGTCCGTATGCAGTCCATATTACAATATTCAAAATATCTTATATTTTCGAACGGAGGAAGTATTTATCATGACACGGGGTTGTCGGAGAGATGCTCACACACGCACATGTGAAAACTGAAGGTTTTGTTGGGCGGCGCAAAAATATCACCGTTTTGGCCTGTAGCTATATCAATGTCACGAGGATACGTGGGCGTTTTTTTTTTTTTTTTTTTTGCGAATAGGATACGTGGGCGTTGAAACTGCTAGAGAGCGATGCCGACGACGAAACAAAAAGGCCAATTTGCACCGCATCGCTTCCCCCGCAAACAAAAACGGCACAGTGGCTTGCCGGTTTTCTCCTTGTGAATTTGTGCAAAGAGAGATGCACCATATTTATTCAGACATAATATCCATTGCTTGCACTAGCAAAATAATTGTTGTGAGGCTAAGATTCGTTCAGACAAAGAAAAGTATGAACTTGGGGAAAAAATCCCCTCCCTCCCTCCCCCGGCCGCCGCTCCCGCGAGCAACGCGGGGGAAACACTAGCCGCCGGCTCTCCGCGCCCTCCCTCCCTCCTCCTCCCCTCGCCGCCGCCGGCAAGGGCCAGCTGGCAAAGCCAGGCTGGCCTCGGCGGCGGCGGGCCTCGCTTTCCTCCTCTCGCCTTCCGGTGGAGCGAGACAACCCGGTAGCGATGGGCGCTCTGTGCTGGGTGCAGGTGCAGTGATGCGGCGGCAGGGCTCGAGCGACGACACGCGTGGTTGGCGGCGTCACGCGCGGGGTCTCCTCTTGCGGCGTGCCGGCCTTGGTCTCTGGTGGTGCCGCACCAGTCGGATCCGGCCAGATCTGGCGTCGGCGGCCCGGCGGGTGGCGGGGCTGCGTGCGGCATGGACCGGGCAGGTGGCGTGGCGGCGCGGCCTCGGTTTGGGTGGCGCGGCGGCGGCGGCGGCCTCCGGCGCGGGCGCCCCCGGCGACGGGGAAGGTCGCGCTTGATGCTTCCGGGCGCTGGACTTGGCCGTGTGGGTGGCGAGTCGGCGGTGAGTTCGGATCTCGATTTGAAGATGGAGACCTCTGCGTTCTATGGCCGCCCACGCCAACTCGGTTGTCGGTGACCTCGTGTGGCTGGTTTGGTGGTTGGTCGGAGTGGGCTATGGATGGGGGAAACCCTTGGCGAGCTGCGACAGCCACGATGCCGCCGGCGCTCCATCGCCGTTCTACTTCTTGGGGTCGGCATCGAGTCCTAGCCCATGCTCCTCCTCTCCTGGTCCCGGGTGAAAACCCGAATCCCTTTGGATTGGGCGGCGACGGCGTCTTGGCGTCGCTTTCTTCTTGAAGACGCCGCCTTTGGGACGGGTGCGTGGTGGTCGCGGCTTTGGCGTGGTCGGTTGCCGGTCTTCAGTTGGTCCTGCTCGACAATGTTCGGTGTTCTTCGTGGCGTGGCCCGAGGCGGCGGCGTTGATCGAAGTTGCTTTGCCGGCGTGGCAGCGTGTTACCATCCTCTCCTAGTCCATCCGAGATCAAGTGTGCTCTCGAATGGCCGGCAACGGTATGGGAGTTGACGGTTGTGCGCTTCCTCCGGCGGCGGGCCACTCCATTAGCGTGAGCGTATCGTGGGCATGTCCTGAAGTTGTCGGGGTCCTCGATGTCCTAGCTTCTAGGGTGGTCATGACTGTTGTTGTCCGGTTGCATCTTGTATCCTCTGTTTCCTTCTTTTTTTCTTCTTTTTCTTTCTTTTTGTGGTATCGGTGGTTGTATGCTCGGCAGTTGCTTTATAATATAAAGCGGGGGGAAACCGTTTTTCTTAAATAATTGTTGTTACATGCTCCGTTGCATCATACTCCCTCCGTTTCAAAATAGATGACTCAATTTTATACTAAGATTTTATTCTCCCTCCGTTGCATCGTACAAAATGGAAATTTGTACAAAGTTGAGTCATCTATTTTGGAACTGAGGGAGTACTATATACAGTGTATATACTCATGCTATAGTTTTTTTTTCTGAATTTTATTCTTTTATCTATTTCCATTATCTATTATACTCCCTTCAGTCTTTTTTAGTCTGCATATTAGATTTGTCTGAAGTCAATCTGATCCAACTCTGACAAAGTTTATGCAAAAAATTATTAACATTCTTATAACAACACCAATTACACTAGATCCATATTGAAATATATTTTCATATTATATTTATTAGATTATAGATGTTAATATTTTTTAATATAAATTTGGTCAAACTTATCAAAGTTTAACTTGATACAAATCTAATGCGCGAAGTAAAAAGGACCGAGGGAGTAGCTAATCACCATGTAAAGCATCATCGCTCAATTTCATCCTGCTATAGTGGACCAAAAACAAGGCAATTATTGCAAACATTACGTAGTGCATGCATCATTAAGAACGACTGATTGCTTATCTGGGCCAGGTTACTGCATGCTCCCAACCCAAATTGTTCTCTCGCCGTAAACATCACATCACCCATCGACCATGTCGCCATCATCCGTTGCCAATTCCTGTAAGCGGTCCACGTCAGGTCCACGTCGGAAGTCGGCGCCAGCTGCGTGCCGTGCCGTGCCGTGCGTGCGCCTCCTGACCCACACCCGTCCCGGCAGCTTTTGGTGGACATATCTGGGGCCACCACTCCTGTAGCTTTTTTTTTAACGGTCAGATTTTTCCGAACGGTCCCACCCTTGTAGCTTTGGGTAGCAGCAGTCCTGCTGGCTGGGTAGGCCCTCGTAGCAAGCTGGCGGTCTACTTTGGCTGACGCTTTGCCACCCGCACCACCATGCAACCCCACACGTGCCCTCTTCTAGCTTTGCACGCTTTTTGATGTCCGATCCTTTTTTTGCAGGTTTTCTCTCAGCTTTACACGCAACGGTTCCTTTGGATTTTGTTGTGTGCCGCGGCAGGGTATACCTAGAGGCTAGAGCACCTCTTCTCACACTCGCCCCCAATCGATATGAAGACCTCCAAGGCAAAGCACAAACATACACATACATGAGTAATAGCCATAATAGCAATGTTTCGGATTATTGTTTTTCCCATGTGAACCCGTTTACCATTGGCTAGAGGACATTTTTCGTCCCTACCTCAATCATGCAAGATTCAATCTAGTCGCAATCCTTCATGAAATTCATTTTACATGAGGCACAATCGTTCGTCGACCGTGTGGCCGTGGAAGTCGCAACAACCAAAGTCCCCCCTCGCCTGCAAGGTCACTTCCAAGAGGAGTAAGAGCATGTAGTTCAACTTGAAAAGAACCACAATTTTAAGATTCAATCTAGTTGTAATCCTTCATAAAATTCATTTTGTAAGTCAATGTTGAAGTACTATTTTGAAAACTTACATTATTGTGGTGGGGACGAAAAATGTCCTCTAGCCAATGGTAAATGGGTTTCACATTGGAAAAGTAATAATCCGAAACATGCTTTTAGGGCTATTATATGTTTGTGCTTTGCCTTAGCAGTCTTCATAACCTTATAAAGCACGCTCTATATACATAATAAAGCTTGCCCATAAAACAACTTTGTTAAAGTTGATCTTAACATTCCCTTCTCGAACAAAGGCCGTGTTGCAACGTGATGACCCTCTCCAGATTCCTTCGTTCCAGTAAATAAATTTAATAAACCTGCAGCGTATTCTTTGGTTCTTGGTAGCTCTATTTTTCTTTCCGTGAATCAACATCTTTATTTACAAGTAGCAGAAAAAGAAAAGTATGTCCTAAAAACTAGTCATGTTTTGACAAATATTAGTTTGAAATCAATTAGCATCTCTTTTTGGAAAGAAAACCCTTTTCAATTTCTACCTGCTTAAGATACGCATGGTCCATTTTGTTTTGAAGTAAAGGGAAAAGCCGAATCGTGCCTGCATAACAATTGTTGTATTATAACAATAACTTATTCGTGTATAAGGAACAAGATTAGCTTAGCTATGCAAAAGTGCCCTTCTAATATTGAGCTCAAATGATCCTCCATGAAGATTGAAGAGTAAAGTAAAATAAAATAAAATAATTCAGATATTTTTTCCAACAAACATTGTTTAGATTTCTTTCCACGTGCAAATTTCTGTGATGAAATAATATTTGTGAAGTTATTGACAAAAAAACTGCATTAGGATGTTTTTCCAGTGAAGGGTCTAGCATTAATTTTGTTTTGTTTTTGCCCAAAGCACTAGAATATTTTTGACGGAAATTTAGATGTTTGTAGAACATGCAACAATTTTTTTGCCAAAAATGCAGAGTTTTTTTCAAACATTACTGTTGTTTTGATTTTACATTTCACGAGGGAGCATTTGAGCTCTGGAGTAAAAACTCCATATATGTTAGCTATGTACCTTATCTAGAGATGAAAATAGGCATACCTTTTGTGGGTATTGTTTGATTTCGAAACCTTCCATCCCCGGCCGCAAAAGAAGAAAAGAACAAAACCCTTCCAAGTCATTCTATGACAATGAATGTAGACTAATGGAAATATGGAACTAGGCTATTAAGTGGGGAAATGTTGATGGCAGGCTTGCCGCGGCTGACCGTAATCAATGAGGTAGAATAAATTTTGTAGTTTTCAGAAGTATTTAATTAGTACACTCACTCTTCCTTAAAAAATCTTGTGTTTGTTGATGCATTAATTACAACGCATGCGACCACTAAATGACCAAAGACTTTTACATGCATTGGTGAGTTTTTTTCTTGATCGTTGCATGATGTGATTGAATGTACCTTAAAATCTAAACATATGATGATAAATAGCACTACTACTAGAGTAGAATTGAGACTAATTTTTTTTAGAAGAACCCTATAAACAAAAAGAAGGAAGTAATTGTCGATATAGTCGACCCTTTGATGGTGTCCATTAGCTCAGAGGTTCGTTTGATTTCCAATCCATTCTGTCACGCACTAGGAACGGTCCAAGGGTCCAGCATGGCGTAGCTGATTCGGCGAAGGCCACTTGTGGCTGCTTTTCGTCTCCAACAGGGACGAAGCTAGAAAAAAATGCTTAATGGGGTCGTGTCTATGACAGTGGGGTCATCTTCTGCAAATAGATAGTGATTAGTACAAAGTTAGTGAAGGATTTCTTATTTTCATTGGGGTCAATTGACCCCAATGCTTACAAGGGAGCTACGTCCCTGGTCTCCAATCCACTCTGGCAAGCACAACTGCTACACTTTCAGCCAGTCGATCTGCGATCCTTTCCTCGTCTACGTACGTTGCTCATCCGTCGCTTGTATATGCCGATCGATCGTGTACGTGTCCGTCTGCCCTGCCGCCTCAGGCAATACTACTACCTGCGTACCGCGGCAAAAACCCATGTGGCAGTGAAACAACCCAAGCTCAAAAAAGAAAAAAAAAACCTGGTTTCGATGGGTCTGCAGTGCACACCGTCTTTGCGACACCTCCTCAAAATCATAAAGTATTACAGTACTACTAGTAATCACTCCTTTTGGCAGCTTTGTCATGTGACCGGAGGGCTTTTATTCCTAGGCCATCGCATGGTCTTGTGTTGAACTCTTGATCGACCAAGCAGGAGCTGATTGGACAAATTATTGCAATCCCCTCTATCATGTGGAGCCCGATTCCTCTCTATACGTACTACGTGCATGCACATGCACGGCTTACGGCTTGCCATGCACATGCATATAAGCACATGCATGCGACCACAGCTAGCATTTTGTTTTCTCCCATGCATCTTTGTCTTACTTGGTTGTTTTATGAGCTGCTCCACCTGGTTGACGGGCGAGCGCGACACGGGGCAGGCAACTCCTCCCTCCTTCCTTCCCTCCATTATTGTACGTTTAGCCAGCTCCACATGATGATCATCAGACTGATGATCATGGCATAGCTGGAAAGAGATGTGTAACGATCAGAGGGGGCAGTGTCACAGTGGCGACTGTGATGCTTTGTACTACCCCGTTTTAAAATATATGACGTTTTGGTAGGATATATCGGCCGAAGTTTAGGTTGCGGTACTTAGAGGGAACTGGTGATCGCTCGGTAGCAATGCCAATGCCATTAGAGCATCTTCAGCCACATACCTCTAATTCGACCCCTTAAACGCCCGCGGACGTGCCCGGTCGAGCCCCTATTTGTTCATCCGCGCAGCCATAAATCTCAATTTTCTTCCTCATTTGTCCAGTCACTTGCGCGTGAATGGTGGGGATGAAGAGAGAGAAAGAAAAAATGAATAAAAAAAGAGAAAAGGTGGTCCGGAGTGGGGCCACGTCCTATGTGACGGATGCCCGGGCGTGTTCGCGAGCCCTCGTATCCTCCCCATATTCGAGATGGATATGAGGGTTCACGGATAGTCCGGGCATATAGAAAAGATATGAGGGATTCGGTTGGGTCAAAATTTTGCTACTTTTTGCTTCTCTCTCCTGTCCGATCAGTGGTCCTCACGTCCGTCCGGTCAGTTTGAAGAGTCTGGCTGTAGATGCTCTTATGGTTTATGAACGCATGCAATTGCAGGGCAGGGAGATGGAAGCACGCACCGGACAAAAGTAAATAAATTAACCGTACAATCGAACGAATTGATTGAACAAATGATGCGATGGGATCGAAAGTGACTGGATCCCCAGCTAGCACTGCTGGTTACGTAAGGAATCACCTGGGGTTATATGTAGTCAATCTGATCTCATCAGATGGATCAAGCTATCACGGAATTCCCTTGAAAGAAAGTTATCACTGAATTAACTATAGGTAAAATCGATTTCATGTTGTGCGTGATGCACCGGTCGCGTCGACGGAGCCCTTGGTCCGGCCGACATGCACTCTCCGTCACACCCCAATTCCAACTACGTGCTCATCCATCTGACCATTCCTTTGACATATTCGTGCCCCATATATCCTCATTATACATTGGTAGCAGCAAAGCTAAAGCTAAAGCTGCCCCTAAAAAAAGAAAAAAAGAAGAAGAGGAAAGGATCTAAAGCTAAAGCTAGTCAGTCGATCTCCCACATGCATGCCACGTGGTCTCACACTTTTCTGTTTTTATTGAAAATAACTATTGTATTCTCTCAGTCTCATAATATAAGAACGCTTCTTTTAGGATAATATAAGAACGTTTTTTACATTAGTATAGTATAAAAAACGTTCTTATATTATGAAACGAAGGGAGTCGTTTTTATTGTCTTTTTATTTGAAAAGTAAACGTACGTGGTTTCACTTTTATCGAACCAAAACTGACGGGCCGACCGACGTAGAGGCCACCAAAGCGTGCAAGCAAGCAAGCAATCTGGCTTCATCTCTGTGCGGCCGCTTTAATCTTTGGCGCCATTGGCGGCAGCACTGGCACGATCAATCAATCAGGCCGACGGTACGTGCAAAGCGGTGCGCTGTCGTCCATGCCACGACCATATAAGTATACTGTACATACGTAATCATTTCTCTAAAAAAATGCATGACCCAGTGGCTGTCAACCTAGTGCAGTAATTAACAGTTTTTATAAACCAAGGTGCAAGCAGACATTCCCCGGCAGCGGCACCAGCATGGACTCACCCCGGCCGGGGTCGCATATGCCGCTGACGGGGACGACGACGATATACTACCATAGACGTACGGTCACGCCGCACTGGGCGGGCTTTATAATATCCGCGGGACCTCGTGCCGATGCGATGCCCTGTCGCACCCACGCCGCTCTACTTTACCGCCTGGTGCCGGTGCGCGCCCGCCGCCAGCATGAGCTCATGCACGTGCCACGTGCGTAGTACATCTGCGCACAGCTTGTTTGGTCTGTTTCATGGGGGGAAGGAAAGGAGGCGGCGGAACTGTCCAGACCGGACGGGTGTCCAGTCCGCCTGGACAGCATCTTTTTTCCCCATGTGCCTATGTAAAATTCGGGTGTGCCTCTGTGTTCGTTTGTTTGTAGCAGCAGAAGAAGATCGGTTCAACGTTTTCAATCACCTCGCCTCTGTTTTCGTTTGTTTGGTTGTCGAACATTTCAGCTGCATGCATGACACCGAGCTAGCAAGCCATATGTCAGCTCGTCCTGGCTGCTTTCCATCGCCACAAATTAACTTCTCCGGACGACCGGACAGCGGGAAGTCCAGTCCATCGGTGACCGACAGAGCTTCAACTAAATCACAAGATTCTTATCTCAGAACCCAAAAAAAAAAAACACTAAATCACAAGATTCATTGCACTCAAGAAAAAAAACGAGATTCAACCTAGCAAAATTGCAACAGGTTTGCTCACATCCACACAGGGGGGATTTCAAAACAACTTTGCATGATTTCAGGATTGTAAAAACACATGAATGGCGAAAACACAAGATTGAAATGTCATGTACATTGAAATCCAACATTATTTGGGTTTGTTTGATTGCATCACAAAAACATAGTTTTTTCTAATTTTTGCAAGTAGTTGGAATGAACACTAAATTTCCTGTGAAATGTAGTACAAACGTCAAATGGTACCTTAGGAAAAATTTCTATAGGATCCAGCCCCGTGAATCCAATGTTAGTTCTTTAAAAATCCTATAAAATCATTTGAATCAAAGAGGCTCTAATTTGCTTTCACATTAAACTCGTGCAGCCAGCTAGCCTTGAACTCTGAACTTTCATTTCCTTAAATTATAACAACCCTATTTTACAAAATCAGGTCGTCCTAGATATATTTGCCCTCCTAGCCAGATTATTCACTTGTAATGTTGGACTAGATGTGCGTGAGAACAGGCCACGTGTAGCTCGTCGTCATCTATCTCGTGAACGCCATAAACCTCGTCACGCACGCCAAAGTTGGTCGCCCAATAATTGCGTCCCGCTGCCCCAGTGTCTAACGTGACGGCGAGCCTGAACACGCGTCGCCAAGTAGCAGCAAAAACGCGGAGGTGGAGGGTCGTAATTATCGTTGTGGTAACTTTGGAGAGTTTCTAGATCAAGATTTTCTAAAATATTTTCCTTTAAAAAGTTACTTCTACCTCCTATTTTTTTAAGATATGCATATATTTTTAGGAACACATTGGCAGTGATAGTAGAATGGAGTATTTTTTTTTCCACAATGATGGTGGTAGAATAATGGACTAGCACACTCCTAAAATGATGCATTCACATGCAGTGTGGATGAAAGAAACAACCGTGGCCTAACTAGATGAGTAACAAAAACTCCTAGTATATCCTCACTCAAAAGAAAAAAAACGACGCTAATATCTGGCGACCGAACATCAAGGGAGGTGGTCCTGGCGATCGATTCATTCATCCCAGGAGGAGCAATCGAGTGAACTGGATCGTTCGCTGGGGTAAACCCTGAGAGCGGACCCTCCTCGTTCACGACAAAAAGTAGTCGTTAAAACCTTCATTTGGGCCAAAAAGCATGTTTTCCTCTAACGCACTACAAACCTTAAAATTGGTATTTGGACCTCATTTCAAAAAGCTAAAAACAACACAAAAATGTCATGATGTACATGGTAAAAAAATGTAGTCATGTTCAAATTAATTGCATATTGTGAATCCCCCAGAACAATTTATAGAAATTAAAAAATGACATGCTAAAAAATTAGATAAACTACCACAATTCCAGCAACACAAAGCTAAAAACACAAGAAAAAATATACGTATATCAAAAATTGCTAGTCGCCCTGTGAAAACAAAATCAGTAGGGTGATATGCCAAGGGGTCATTGTTTGCTAAAACAAAGTTGGAGGCATTTTTGCCGTACTTGCAGAAACAAATGAAGTTTGACATGTCCTATGGATACAAACAACCAGCGGGTGTGGGTATGATTGTACAAAAGTTAGACATAATAACCAAAATTGAGATGACTGGTACCCATACAAAAAGTAGCCATGACGTTCGTAGCTAAAGTGCCAGCATGAAATTTAGTATTCTTGCAGTGCATGACAAACTAAAAATTTCATGGTCCGGCAATGCAACTTTTTAGGACACAAGCAAACTATAATTCTCCCATGTGAAAATGAACTAAAAATATGTATATTTGTAAGGCCTTAGAATGAGAAGAATACAAAAGACAAATGTGTTGCTAATCGCGCATACAAATGACATCAATCAAACAAAGTCATTTCAACGCCCCGTGTACAAATACATAAGGTTGCAAGCCTTGCCTTAAGGAATTACTCACACCCGACGATCGGATCGCAGGAAGAAATAATTGAAAATGACAAAGAGATGAATGATTGACTGATAAAATGTCTTACAATGTTGTTGATTGCGATACACCAATTACAAGTATGGCTAATTTGGAGAGATGACCATGGTGATGATGATGGTGATGGCTATGGAGATGAGATGGGAAATGACAGCGGCTAGGGTTTGATGATGGCTCTCGAAATAGGCTTTCGCTCCGCTTTATATATAAAGCAACAACCAGAGAAGTAACCGGCCGAACGATATAAGATGGCGAGGTAGCCCTCTTACAAAGCTGATTCTAAGCTATCCGGCAAACGCAGACGCATGCGAGTACGCTACCAGCTACAAGCACCAGAAGCACTAAAGACCCCCCACGCTACGACCTAGCAGATCTAAGCTCCATGACAACGCCCCCAAGAGGGAAGACGACAGAGAGCGTCGCCGCTGCCGGGTCCATACGGACAGAGACATGCGTGCCCCCATGTGTGGTTTTGGTAATTGATGACATTCTCTATGGACTAAAATGGTTGCATTGAGTTATATTTGAAGGATTTGTCCACAGGATTTTCTTGAAGTCCATGTGTTGGTTTCAAGGAGTTTATGAGTTGACCAAGGTGCTATTAAGAAATTATCCAAAGATTGGTCATGTGAGTGTTGAGCTTATTGCAAGCATGTCTTGAAGAAGAAGATTGCGTGATCATTCATGTCTACCTTCAAGACATCTTCCAAATGAAGAGAGTTGGAAAGATTCAACACACAAAGCGTACAAGATGTACCGAGGGATCAAGTGATCCCATGGTATGGTAAGCACTGTGTATTAAGCTGTGTGTGCTAACCCATGGTATTCGTGAGAGTTCATTGCGGGGTTAGGTTGCGGTGTGTAAGTTCAAGTGGAGCATCACGAAGAGATCAAATGCTTGAAGCTTGCCGTCCATTGTGGCGACAATGGACTTGTGAAGATGTGCGAAAGAGTGTCTCACCCATAGTGGATATTTTGGGTTGCTCTATAGGCTCTTTCCCTTTTCCCTATTTGGGCCTACCCCTAGGCACAAAAAAGCCAAAAGTGGATGATTTCTTCCCCATGATGCAGAGAACTGAGAGAAGACTCACTGGTTGCTCTAGCTTGCTCTCAACAGGAGAAAAGCTTTCTCTAATTAAGAGTGTTTTCACCAGCCTGCCAACTTTCTTCATGTGCTCTTTAGATCTACCTGTCACAGTGGTGGACCAAGTAAATTCTTACATCAGGCATTGCTTTTGGAGGAAATATGGTCAGGAAGGTTCTGGTCCTGCACTCATTGCTTGGTCCACAGTCTGCAAGCCTAAAGATCAAGGTGGTTTGGGGGTTCCAGACATAGCTACTCACAACAAAGCTCTCCTTCTGAAAAATCTCCATAAATTCATGAATAAGGCAGATCTTCCTTGGGTCAACTAGATTTGGGACTCCTACTATGAGCACAAAGCCCCAACCACCAGACCTGTTGGCTCTTTCTGGTGGAAATCCATCATTAAGCTCCTTCTCTCTTACAAACACATGGCTCTCTGCACTGTTGGACAAGGAAGCTCAGTAATGTTTTGGCACGATAGATGGGGCCCTGTAGCCCTCAAACTCCAATTTCCTCACTTGTTCTCATATGCCAAAGATGATTCGCTGTCCATCAAGGAAGTCTCTGAATCAAGCTCCTTTCATGACCTTTTTCATCTACCACTGTCCAATATTGCTTTTGACCAATTTCACCAAGCCAGATTTTGTCTGGAACAATCAAATCTTCGAGAGAATGCAGATCAGTGGAAATACATTTGGAACTCGGCTTCTTTCTCTCCTTCAAAAGCTTATAATTTTCTCATGCAAGGAGAGGAGGCTCACCCAGTCTTTAAGAAAATTTGGTCGGCTGCAGTCATGTTAAGATATAAAATCTTCTTCTGGTTGTTACTGCACGATCGAGTTAACACAAGAGGACTTCTTCACAGAAAATCTTTCCATCTCCCTTCCTATAAGTGTGAGCTCTGTACTGATCAAGTGGAAGAAACTGCTATGCACCTTTTTTTGGGATTGTCCCTTTGCTCTACGATGCTGGGACATGATTATCCCACACAAACGCAGAGACACGAGTGTGCTCTATGAGACATTGTTAGCTGTGAATCAACTTCCCAAGGAGGTCGGCCTCAACTTCATCATCATGGCATGCTGGCAAATTTGGATGCAGAGGAATGGCAAGATCTTCAGACGCATCACACCCAATGTCATGACATGGAAAGTGCTGCTCAAGAAAGATTTAGTTCTTCTTCAACACAAGATCAAGCTGAAGCACAAGCAATCCTTTTCAGATTGGATTGAAGCACATTTCTAAGCACTCTCTTCATTTACATTATGTTTCCAAAGACAGGCATTGGTTAAAATAGTTTCTTCCTTTTTGATGTAAACTTTAATTTTTATTAATATATATTACCATAGAACTATTGTTCTACGGTCTCCCCCTCAAAAAAAAGTATGGGGGAGCAATCAACTAGTCTTCATCGAACCAACTCAATCAAGAAAGGTGGTCCAACTTGAGGGAGTCGAGATCGTCATCATCTAACTCAAGTGGACCATGTGCAAGGCAAAGGTTTTGCCCTTGATAGGTTTTCTATTTTACCGGTCTCATGGTGGTAGTTGGGAGACCGGTTTATAGGAGCGATTGCCGTACTATCAAGGGGGGCTCTCGATTAGTAGCTTGATCGTATCATTCGTAGAGAGCTCAAACCATTGCATCCTTGCATCATCTTTCTTGGTTCTTGTTTGGTTTTCTTTGTGAGTCTTAGAGCATTTGGTCATCTTGATGACAAGCTCGAGTTCATCGAAAACGGAGTTCACATGCATCTTCTATGATGTTTTCAATGTTGGAGGTTATGTCGGTTTTTCTGTGTTGGAGGTTTATCTCCTCTATTTGTTAGGCATACCTCCCCCGCCTCTTCGTAGAGAGCTCCAACAAGCTTGAGTTTGCTCAATTCGGAGCCCATTTGCAGAAGTTTTGGCAGTTCTGGTTTTCCTTGGAGTGTACTTGTTTTCATGGAAATGGCATAAGGATGGCGCCAGCGGCAGTACCGCTGGGCCGGAGCGGCAGTACCATGTATCTCCACAAGTAGTAGTACTGCTGTCTCATAGCGGTAGCACCGTCCATGGCCATAAGTGGTAGTACGGCTCCGGTTCCGCGCTGGTACCGCCTCGACTCGAGACGTGGTTTTCTTGTGTCGGGTTCAGCGGCAGTAGTAGCGGCAGTAGGAGCGGTAGTACCGCTCGTGTGTGGTAGTACCGCGGCTACCACCGCCCCTAGTGACGCTCAATGGCCCTTCTCCCTGTGCTCGTGGTAGGCGTTGTGCGCGGTCCTAGCGGTAGTACCGCTACGGCCAACGGTAGTACCGTTGGCTCCAGCGGTAGTGCCGCTCATTTGGATCTGCCTCGCCCTCTGTTTTGCTCCGCTCTTTGTGTTCTACCGCCCGGGTGGTAGTACCGCTCCCCTGAGCGGTAGTACTGCTCGTGCGCGGACTGAGCACATAACGGTTGGATTCGAGAGCTCCTATAAAAGGGGGTCTTCTTCCCCATTCAACCTTATCTCTTAAGATCGTGTTCTTCCCCCATTGTTGACCTTCTTCGAGCTTGCTAATTCTCAATCCCTCCAATGATTCTTGCTAGTTCTTGAGGAAAAAGAGAGAGGAGATCTAGATCCACGTTTTCACCAATCAATTTCTCCTCTAAGTGAGGGGAACCCCTTGGATCTAGATCTTGGAGTTCTTCGTGTTCTCCTTTCGTTCTTCCTCTCATTTTCCTCCCTAGCATTAGTTGCTTTGGTGTGTAAGTGCATCTAGTGCCCCTTAGTGATTTTGGTGTATTGAAGACTTATAGGTTAAGGGACTGATGCGTTTGTGAGTGTACACAGGTCTATAAGTCTATGAGGAGTTTGATATTTACAGAGAAAGTCGACCCCTAAAAATGAAGTTCTTCAACTGAAGACTTTGGATTTCTGAAGACTTTCGGAAGACTTTGAAAGTGAAGAAATTGGTGTGACCTTGAAGACTTGGCAATCATTCGAGGAACATGAAGCGTGAAGACTTTTGTTTTCATAGTTTCATTTTCTCTTTCTTGAGTTATAGGAAACACCGTACTGTTAAAGGGGGTCGAGGAAATACTAAGGAAAAATTTCCATGTGATGCTCAACTCAAAATCCTACACCTACCAATCCCTTCGAGTGAAGCCATTGGAAATCTCATACAGTTCAGTCATATTCTTCAGTGACAGAGACGAAGTTCTTTTGGTCTATGAGGAATTTGTTCTGACCGAGGAGTTAGGAATTCGCCAGTGCGGATTGCCTACACAGTGAGGAACATGATAGCCCTGAGGAATTTGAGAGTCAAAATACCGACCGTTGATGTGCTATGCGCCAGCTGTCCCAAAATATCTACCCACCTAACGGCCATATCATTGAAGGGCATTTATGTCTTATCATGTCGGGCTGCTCCCTAGGCTATAAATAGCCGCCCCCTACAACCCCTAGCTGGTTGGCTGCTCCGAGAGAAACTGACACTTGTAATTTGAGAGCATCCCATCCTCCGAGGACTTTGAGCGAAAATCATCAAGTGAGGAAAACCCAAACCCAAAACACCTACAACCCAAAATGATTGAGCATCACTGAAGAGATTGATCGTGCGTGGATTCGACGCTTGTTACCTTTGAAGACTGTGCTTCTTCCAGACGGTTAGGCGTCATGGTCTAGAGCATCCAAGAGGAATTGTGGATCGCCGAGTGACCTAGTCTGTGAAGATTTGGAAGTCACCTGAAGACTTACCACGAGTGATTGGGCGAGGTCTATGTGACCTTTGCTCAAGGAGAATACGGCGAGGACTGTGTGTCCGGGACTGTGTGTCCTCGAGTTTAAATACTCAGCCGCTTCAACCGGACATACAACTGAGACAATAGTTGGAACTGGTCTACCAAATCATTATCTTCACCAAACTTACTGGTTCTATTTCCTCCACTCTTTCATTTCCTCATTTCTGTTGTTGTGTGCTTGTTCATATCTGTTTGAAGACTTTTACTGAAGACTTTCTCAATTTCCTTAGTTCAATTTCTTCAGTCTGTTTGTCTTCATCCTGTGTTGTCCTGTGTTTACGCTTTCGGTACTCTGTGCTTGTCTTCATTTCATTATGATGACCATGCTTGTGTTCTGCTATGTTTATTTTTTAGTACTTATTCCGCTGCAAGTAGTTCTTCATTTAGGAATTTCCTCACCAGCAAATTCCTCAGTGAAGAATTCATAAAAATCGCCTATTCACCCCCCCTCTAGTCGATATAACGCACTTTCAATTGGTATCAGAGCGAGGTACTCCCTTGTTCTGTGTGATTTTGGTTTAACCGTCTGGAGTTTTAGTTACGTCGACTGCAGGATTAAGGAACGTATCATGTCCCATCTTTGACGGTCATGAGTATCCTCGGTGGAAGGCCATGATGAAAAAGCAACTCATGGCTATGGACAGCGAACTGTGGACCGTCACTGATGTTGGTCTTACCGATCTATGCAAGATGGCGGAGGCTGATGACATTCGCAAGTACACTCTACTCAACCTCACAGCGAAGGATGTCATCTGCTCCTGTTTGTCCCAAAATCAGTTTAGGAACGTCATGCATCTCAATCACGCGAAGCTTATCTGGGACCGGCTCTCTGAGGTCTACGAAGGTCATCGTACTCGTCATGATTCTTGGTTTGAGGACTACAAAGATTCTCTCAAGGAGTTGACTTTCGCACGTGAATCATCATTCTCTTCACCATGCCTTATGGCAGGGGATGCCAAGGTAACTGAATGCTACCTTTCCGAATCTAGTGATGATGAATCAGGTGATGAATTTGGCCCCAGCTATGTCAAACTTGCTTCCCTTGCCACTAAACAACAAAGAGCTTTGGAGAAAGTTCAATACATGCTAAATAAGAGCGATGATATGTTGGGTGAAGAAATGGATCAGTCGAAAGCTTTGGATGAAAGTCTTCAGACGCTTCAGTCCAAGTTTGACACCCTTCAGGGTCATCATAACACTCTCTTATCTGATCACTAGAAGCTTTCTTATGAATTTCTTCAAAGAAAGCAAGATCTTGAAAAGCTAAGAGTGGATTATGAAGATCTTCAGAAGGAGCGCGATTCATTACTTTCTCAACAAATCAGCGCTACTCAGGAAGAATTTGTTCCTCCATGTTTGAAGTGCATTGAACGTGAAACTGCTAAATTCTTCACCTGAATGTTCAAATGCTTCTAATGCTACAAATTCTTCATCTGTCTCTGCTATCACTAATTCCTCATCTGAGGACATTGCTAGTATCACTGATGATGCAGGGCT
This sequence comes from Aegilops longissima, assembly GCA_021605205.1. Lineage (NCBI taxonomy): Eukaryota > Viridiplantae > Streptophyta > Magnoliopsida > Poales > Poaceae > Aegilops > Aegilops longissima. The sequence continues at coordinate 665,714,857 of CM038679.1, read as the reverse complement.
GAAGGAATTGTACATGACAGGCATGCACAAAAGCCTCAAAGGGCATCAGACTCTTTGTGATGTGCTTAAAAAGCAGATCCTCAACAGGAACCCTAGGAAAGAGGGTATTGCCTTTGAGAGGAAACTCAATGCTGATGGAACATATTGGAAGCCTCAGCAGTACCCCAAAACCTCATGGGTTGCTGCAAAGGGACCTCCAGTTGATCCATCCAATTTATCTGGATTTACATGTGAATCTCCTCATTCTTCTGATGAGTCATTTGACTCCAACTATAAAGTGTTCAAAAATCAGAATGGTGAAGTATTTGCTAGATATGCTGGCACTAACTGCAGGAACGGTTCTCCTATGAAGAAAATCTGGGTTCCCAAAAGTTGCCTTGAAAGTCTTCAGGTGAATGTCCTCATGACACCACCTGTGAAGAATAGGAACTCCAGATCAAATTCTTCATATGGACCAAATTCGTCATATGGATCCAAGTCCTCATACGGACCAAATTCCTCACATGGATCAAATTCCTCAAAAGGATCAAAGTCCTCATATGATCATCATCGTGCTAACCCCTCTGTTTCGCAGGGTAGAACTAAGGGCTATGAATATGAGCATTATTCCTCTAATAATTATGTTCATAAGTCCTCAAAGAATTTCTCTGCTTATTCATATGCTTACCCTAACCCCTCTTATGTGAAACGAGGTGGGCTGGCTTCTATGCCACCTTTCTCATATGGTGCTCGCAGAGTGATGAATTCTTTGCCACCCCTTCAGATGTGGGTGGTGAAGAAAAATAACTAATCTTTTATGCAGGATCAGGTCTCCAGACGTGCTCAAAACGTCTGAAGAATTTGCTGGAGACCTGAACATGCTTGAAAGGACGCAAGCTAATCATGAAGAAATGAACTTTCATTTCTCACATCCTCATACTGTTTTATCTATTCTATTGCTTGATGAAATTGATCTGATGATATTGATGTCATATTCTTCACTGATGAAGTATATGAGTTCGTAAGATGCACTAATTCATCTGCAGGATGATCAACCCAAAGCAAATGAGTGGGTCCTCGATAGTGGATGTACGAATCACATGACTGGTGACAAGAATCTTCTTTATCACCATCGCATCTGAAGCATATCATCATCGCTGACAAAGGCAAAAGTCAGGTATTGGGTCTAGGTAAGGTCGCGATCTCAAAGGATCGACACATGGACTTGCAAAGATAACGCAATCATACATAAAAGAATTCAGAGAAGATTCAAATATTATCCATAATAAGCTGGATCATAAACCCACAATTCATCGATCTCAACAAACACACCGCAAAAAGAAGATTACATCGAATAGATCTCCACGAGAGAGGGGGAGAACATTGTATTGAGATCCAAAAAGAGAGAAGAAGCCATCTAGCTACTAGCTATGGACCCGAAGGTCTGAAGTAAACTACTCACACTTCATCGGAGGGGCTATGGTGTTGATGTAGAAGCCCTCCGTGGTGGATGCCCCCTCCGGCGGAGCTCCGAAACAGGCCCCAAGATGGGATCTCGTGGATACAGGAAGGTACGGCGGTGGAATTGGGTTTTTGGCTCCTCTCTGGTCGTTTGGGGATACGTAGGTATATATAGGAGGAAGGAGTACGTCGGTGGAGCGTCAGGGGGGCCACGAGGTAGGGGGGCGCGCCCAGGGGGGGCGCCCTCCACCCTCGTGACCGCCTCTGGCACTTCTTGGAATAGGGTCCAAGTCTCCTGGATCACGTTCGGTGAGAAGATCACGTTCCCGAAGGTTTCATTCCGTTTGGACTCCGTTTGATATTTCGTTTCTTCGAAACACTGAAATAGGCAAAAAACAACAATTTTGGGCTGGGCCTCCGATTAATAGGTTAGTCCCAAAAGTAATATAAAAGTGGAAAATAAAGCCCAATATAGTCCAAAACAGTAGATGAAGTAGCATGGAGCAATAAAAAATTATAGATACGTTGGAGACGTATCAGGCATCCCCAAGCTTAATTCCTGCTCGTCCTCGAGTAGGTAAATGATAAAAAGAGAATTTTTGATGCGGAGTGATACTTTGGCATAATTTCAGTATAAATCTTCTTACTTGTGATATGAATATTCAGATCCGAAAGATTTAAGACAAAAGTTCATATTGACATAAAAATAGTAATACTTCAAGCATACTAACTAAGCAATTATGTCATCTCAAAATAACATGGCCAAAGAAAGTTCATCCCTACAAAATCATATGGTTAGGCTATGCTTCATTTTTGTCACACAAAGATGTTCCCAACTTCTATACCCCCGATGACAAGCCAAGCAATTGTTTCATACTCAAATAATCTCAAACTCTTTCAACCTTTACGCAATACATGAACGCGAGCCATGGGTATAGCACTATGGGTGGAATAGAAATATGATGATGGGATTGTGTGGAGAAGACAAAAAAAGGAAAGTCTCATATCGACGAGGATAATCAACGGGCTATGGAGATGCCCATCAATTGATGTCAACATGAGGAGTAGGGATTGCCATGCAACGAATGCACTAGAGCTATAAGTATATGAAAGCTCTACAAAAGAAACTAAGTGGGTGTGCATGCTTGCTCACGAAGACCTAGGGCACTTTGAGGAAGCCCATCATTGGAATATACAAGCCAATTTCTATAATGAAAATTCCCACTAGTATATGAAAGTGACAAAATGAGAGACTCTCTATTATGAAGATCTTAGTGCTACTTTGAAGCACAATATATGAGACTCACTACATGAAGAACAAGGTGCTACTTTGAAGCACAATATATGAGACTCACTACATGAAGAACAAGGTGCTACTTTGAAGCACAATATATGAGACTCACTACATGAAGAACAAGGTGCTACTTTGAAGCACAAGTGTGGTAAAAGGATAGTAGCATTGTCCCTTCTCTCTTTTTCTCTCATTTTTTTATTTGGGCCTTTTCTCTCTTTTTTTATGGCCTCTTTTTTTTCGTCCGGAGTCTCATCCCGACTTATGGGGGAATCATAGTCTCCATCATCCTTTCCTCACTTGGGACAATGCTCTAATAATGATGATCATCACACTTTTATTTCTATTACAACTCAACAATTACAACTCGAAACTTAGAACGAAATATGACTCTATATGAATGCCTCTGGCGGTGTACCGGGATGGTGCAATGAATCAAGAGTGACATGTATGGAAAATAATGCATGGTGGCTTTGCCACAAATACGATGTTAGCTACATGATCATGCAATGGCAATATGACAAAAGTAATGTATGTCATAATAATGATGATGGAAGTTGCATGGCAATATATCTCGGAATGGCTATGGAAATGCTATCATATGTAGGTATGGTGGCTGTTTTGAGGAAGATATAAGGAGGTTTATGTGTGAAAGAGCGTATCATATCACGGGGTTTGGATGCACGGGCGAAGTTTGCACCAACTCTCAAGGTGAGAAAGGGCAATGCACGGTACCGAAGAGGCTAGCAAGTGCGGAAAGATAAAAGTGCGTATAATCCATGGGCTCAACATTAGTCAAAAGAACTCATATACTTATTGCAAAAATTTAGAAGCCATCAAAAATCAAGTACTACGCACAATGCTCCTAGGGGGATAGATTGGTAGGAAAATACCATCGCTCGTCCCCGACCGCCACTCATAAGGATGCACAAGCGAGGTATACTTCATGTTTCAAATTTGTTACACAACTTTACCCATACGTGCATGCTACGGGACTTGCAAACTTCAACACAAGTATTTCTCAAATTCACAATTATCGACTAGCACGACTTTGATATTATTACCTCCATATCTCAAAACAATTATTAAGCATTAAATTTATCTTAGTATTCAATTCACTCAAAAGAAAGTTTCACATATCTCGAACACCAAGTATATTAACATTAAGCAAATTACCATGCTATTAACGACTCTCAAAATGATCTAAGTGAAGCATGAGAGATCAAGTTTTTTTAAAACAAATCCACCACCATGCTCTAAAATATCTAAGTGAAGTACTAGAGCAAAACTATCAAGCTCAAAAGATATAAGTGAAGCACATAGAGTATTCTAACAAATTCCAAATCATGTATGGCTCTCACAAAAGGTGTGTACAGCAAGGATGATTGTGATAAACTAAAAAGCAAAGAATCAAATAATACAAGACGCTCCAAGCAAAACACATATCATGTTGGTGAATAAAAATATAGCTCCAAGTAAATTACCGATGGAAGTAGACGAAAGAGGGGATGCCTTCCGGGGCATCCCCAAGCTTTGACTTTTTGGTGTCCTTGGATTATCTTGGGGGTGCTATGGGCATCCCCAAGCTTAGGCTCTTGCCACTCCTTGTTCCATAATCCATCAAAAGAATTCACTCAAAACTTGAAAACTTCACAACACAAAACTCAATAGAAATCTCGTGAGCTCCATTAGAGAAAGAAAACAAAAAGACTACTTTAAGGTACTGTAATGAACTCATTATTTATTTATATTGGTGTTAAACCTACTGTATTCCAACTTCTCTATGGATTATAAACTATTTTACTAACCATAGATTCATCAAAATAAGCAAACAACACACGCAAAACAGAATCTGTCAAAAACAGAACAGTCTGTAGTAATCTGTAACTAACGCAAACTTCTAGAACCCAAAAAAATCTACCAAAATTAGAAGACCTGGACAATTTTTTTATTGATCAGAAGCAATTGGAATCACTATTTTATCACGTTCTGGTGATGTTTAACAATTCAGGCACTGAGCGCAAAGATTCTGGAAATTACAGCAAGATCAAATGACTATCTCCCAAGAAGATCTAATAGGTTTAACTTGGCACAAACACTAATTAAAAGATAAAACCACATCTAAACAGAGGCTAGATGGATTATTTATTCCTAAACAGAAGCAAAAACAAAAACTAAAAATAAAATTGGGTTGCCTCCCAACAAGCCGCTATCGTTTAACGCCCCTAGCTAGGCATAAAAGCAAGGATAGATCTAGGTATTGCCATCTTTGGTAGGCAATCCATAAGTGGCTCTCATGATAGATTCATATGGTAATTTTATTTTCTTTCTAGGAAAGTTTTCCATGCCCTTCTTTAAAGGGAATTGGAATCTAATATTTCCTTACTTCATATCAATAATTGCACCAATCGTTCTAAGGAAAGGTCTACCAAGAATAATAGGACATGAAGGATTGCAATCTATATCAAGAACGATAAAATCTACGGGCACATAAATCCTATTTGCAACAATAAGAACATCATTAATTCTTCCCATAGGCTTTTTAATAGTGGAATCCGCAAGATGCAAGTTTAGAGAGCAATCATCAAAATCACGAAAATCTAGCAAATCACATAAAGTTTTGGCAAATAGTAGAGACACTAGCACCCAAATCACACAAAGCATGAAACTCATAATTTTTAATTTTAATTTTGATAGTAGGTTCCCACTCATCATGGAGTTTCCTAGGGATAGAAACTTTAAACTCAAGCTTTTCTTCATAAGATTGCATCAAGGCATCAACAATGTGTTCGGTAAAGGCCTTATTTTGACTATAAGCATGAGGAGAATTTAGCACGGATTGCAACAAGGAAATACAATCAATTAAAAAGAAATTTTCATAATTAAATTCCTTGAGATCCAAAATAGTGGGTTTAGCCATATCTCGATTTTTATTTCTTTCAATCCCACTTTTATCAATTTCATCATCAAGATCTAAAAACTCAGAATTCTTAGAACGCCTTCTAGGTAAAGGAAGATCATAATCAGTTTCATCAAGATTCATATGGCAAAACAAAGATTTAATAGGGGACACATTTATAACTTTCAGATCTTCATCTTGATTTTCATAGGAATTAGAAGAACACGCTTTAATAAAGGCATCTTTGGAAGCACGCATCCTAGAGGTTCTTTCTTTGCACTCATCAATGGAAATTCTCATAGCTTTGAGAGACTCATTGATATCATGCTTAGGAGGAATGGATCTAAGCTTTAAAGAATCAATCTCGAGAGAAATTCTATCAACGTTCCTAGCCAAATCATCAACTTTAAGCAATTTCTCTTCAAGCAAAGCATTAAAATTCTTTTGTGAATTCATAAACTCTTTAACACTACTCTCAAATTCAGAAGGCATCTTATTAAAATTTCCATAAGAGTTGTTGCAGGAATTTCCATAATTATTAGAAGGATTACTAGGATAAGGCCTAGGATTAAAATTCCCTCTATACGCGTTGTTACCAAAATTATTCCTACCAACAAAATTCACATCCACAGATTCATTATTATTCTCAATCAAGGAAGACAAAGGCATATCATTAGGATCAGAAGAAACACTCTTAGTAAATAATTTCATAAGTTCATCCAGCTTTCCACCCAAAACATTGATTTCTTCTATAGCATGCACTTTTTTATTAGTAGATTTTTCAGTATGCCATTGAGAATAATTAACCATAATATTATCTAGGAGTTTAGTAGCATCTCCTAAAGTGATTTCCATGAAAGTGCCTCCCGCGGCCGAATCTAAAAGATTTCTAGAAGCAAAATTCAATCCAGCATAAAACGTTTGTATAATCATCCACAAGTTCAAACCATGAGTAGGACAATTACGTATCATTAATTTCATTCTCTCCCAAGCTTGTGCAACATGTTCATGATCAAGTTGCTTAAAATTCATAATATCATTCCTAAGAGAGATAATCTTAGTGGGAGGAAAATATTTAGAGTTAAAAGCATCTTTGCACTTGTTCCAAGAATCAATACTATTTTTAGGCAAAGATGAAAAACCACGCTTTAGCACGATCTCTAAGCGAAAAAGGAAATAGCTTCAATTTAACGACATCATTATCGACATCCTTCTTATTTTGCATATCACATAAATCAATGAAGCTATTCAGATGAGTAGCGGCATCTTCACTCGGAAGGCCGGCGAATTGATCTTTCATAACAAGATTCAACAAAGCAGTATTGATTTCACAAGATTCTGTATTGGCAAGAGGAGCAATCGGAGTGCTAAGGAAATCATTATTATTGGTATTGGTGAAATCACACAATTTGGTAGCATCTTGAGCCATTGCGACGAACAAGCAAACTAACACACGGGCAAACAAAAGGCAAAGGAAAAGGCAACGGAAAGAGAGGAGGAGATTGGGAAAGAGAGGGCAAATAAAACGGCAAGGGTGAAGTGGGGGAGAGGAAAACGAGAGGCAAATGACAAATAATGTAATGCGAGAGATAGGGATTGTGATGGGTACTTGGTATGTTGACTTTTGCGTGAGACCTCCCAAGCAGCGGCGCCGAGAAATCCTTCTTGCTACGTCTTGAGCTTGCGTTGGTTTTCCCGAAGAGGAGAGGATGATGCAGCACAAGAGAGTAAGTATTTCCCTCAGTTTTGAGAACCAAGGTATCAATCCAAGAGGAGGCCACGCGCAAGTCCCTCGTACCTGCACAAAGCGATAGCTACTCGCAACCAACGCGATTAGGGGTTGTCAATCCTTTCACGGTCACTTACTTAGAGTGAGATCTGATAGAGATAATATTTTTGGTATTTTTGGTATAAAGATGCAAAGTAAAAAGTAAAAGCAAAGCAAGTAAATATAGTGATGGAGATTGATATGATGAGAATAGACCCGGGGGCCATAGGTTTCACTAGTGGCTTCTCTCAAGAGCATAGATATTCTACGGTGGGTGAACAAATTACTGTTGAGCAATTGACAGAATTGAGCATAGTTATGAGGTTATCTAGGTATGATCATGTATATAGGCATCACGTCCGTGACAAGTAGATCGAAACGATTCTGCATCTACTACTATTACTCCACTCATCGACCGCTATCCAGCATGCATCTAGAGTATTAAGTTAAAAACAGAGTGTAACACCCCGGATACAACTTTCCATATTCGTAACTCCGACTCTTGCCCTTTCCGGAGATGTGAGTTATTATTTCCTTCGTGGTTGGGTTTTGTCTATTGTTTTGCATTTTGTTCTTGTTATGCATCTCATCTCATGGCATCATCTGCATTTCATCCGCATGTTTTTCAAAACTTGCATCCGTTCGGTTCCGCCGGTTCTCTCCGTTGTCCGTTCGAGTCCGGATACACTCGCACGCTACCGCTGCACCTCGAAATATTATTTTATAAGTGGCATAAAATGTTCTCGGAATGGGTTGCAACTTGTCATGCGGTCTTATTATAGTGTAGACAGGCCGCCTGCCAAGTTTAAATCGCATTCGGAGTCCGTTTGATAGCCCTACCGTTAAACTTATAGCGGCACCCTTGCCGGTTTATTCGTCGGATGTTTCGGTCTCCGAAATTGTGCCGGGCTGCATTTCTCCTCTCTCCCCTCAGTCCAGACCCTCTCGTCACAGCCCACCTAACCCCCCCTCGCGTTCGGAACCGCCCGATCGAGATCGGAGGCTCCGAAACGCTCCAGAACCCCCTCAAACCCTAGTCCCTAGACCTCCCTGCTATAAATAGCAGCCCCCCCTTGCCATTTTTGTCACCCCAACCTCCCTCCTTGATTTCCGCGCCTCCCCAATCATCAGCCAGCCGCCTCCCACCTCCTCTCCTCCATTTCCGCGCCTCTCCCGTCCCTGCCCTCCACTTGGCGCCGCCGCCGCCACATCGCCATGGCCAATGAGGCGCCGCCACGTCGCCCAAAGACCGCCTCCTCCAACCAGCGCCCTCACGCGTCCCCCCGCCCCGCCCACTGCGAGGCCGCGGAAGCCCATCCGCTGCCCGCCTCGGGCCGATCTGGGCCCAGCTGAAGCCCGCATCGCCGCCCGTTCGCCTCACCGCACTCCCGTTCGCCTCACCGCACTCCCTTGACGCCTCCGCCGCCTGCCCACGGCAGCCTTCGCCGGAGTGGTGCGGCCGTCCCCGCCGGGCGACCCCCGTGCCAGCTCCGCCTTACTCCTCTCTCCCCGTCGTCTCTCTCTCTCTCACGTCGTCTCTCTCTCTCCCCGCTGGTCGCCGCTGCCATGGCGGCGTCCGGAGCTCCTCGTCGCCCGACCCTCGCCTTGCCGCCCGGCCCGTCATCGCCGGATCTGGCGCCCGTGCCGGATCCGCTTGATCCCGTCATCCCCGGCCTTCGCCCCTCGCTGGCGCCCTCCCCATCGCCGTTGACCGCCGGCCGCCGCCGCCTGGCAAGATCGGGAGGAGCCCGATCTCGCCCCGCGCCCCGTTGACCGCTTCGACCTGCGAGGCCCAGTCCGGTTCGCCAGGCCCAGCCGGAGCCTCTCCCTCCTCCACCGAACCGGCCCAAGGCCCAGGGTGAGCAGCCCCCTGGCCTCTCCTCTATGGGGCTAGCCAGATTCGGCCCGAGTCACTGTTTTTTTTTCGCTGCGAATTTAGCTAATTTCCGGAGACTGCAGTTTTGCAGAAAAACCCCTGTTCTTCATGCATTTAATAACTCATCAACCGTGCATCGGATTAAAATAATTTATATATGTAAAATGCTCAGAATATTGTGTAGATTAATAATATGCCACTTTCATCTATGTTAAAAATGTTTAAATTGATGTTTGCATTAATTTGCTAATATGCCATGTTAAAATGATTTAATTCATAACTAAATAACCGTAACTCGGAATTAAATGTTCTTTATATGTAAATGGGGTGGAAAAATGCCTAGATTAACGTGGTCCACTTTATGTTGCTGTTTAACAACTCTAAAATTGTGTTTAGGGCAGATCAGTACCGAATCTAAAATATTGCTCATGGGGATTTTCCGGAATTGTTGTTTCTTATTTCCGGCCTCATTTAAACTTGCCTAAATAGTTAGTTTAATTATGCTCCACCTCTTGCCATGTTTAACAACATTTAATATTGTTGTGTACCTAACCGAGAGAGAACTAAATAAGTGTTGTGGTGTTCCGTCAATATGCAACTCTTTGCATATTGAGCTCCACTTAACTTGTAGTGTTGTTTGTGCATATTGCCATGCCATGCATATTTAAACCGGACATGCATCATACTTGATTGTGCATCATGCCATGCTTATGCTTGTGCATTTATCATGTTGTTTGTTTCTTTCCGGTGTTGCTTCTCGGTTTCGGTAATGTTGCGATTGTGAGGATTCGTTCGACTACTTCCGTTCTTTCTTCTTCATGGACTCGATCTTCTTCCTTGCGGGATTTCAGGCAAGATGACCATACCCTCGAAATCACTTCTATCTTTGCTTGCTAGATGCTCGCTCTTTTGCTATGCCTATGCTACGATGCCTACCATTTGCTATATCATGCCACCCACATTGCCATGTCAAACCTCTAACCATCCTTTCCTAGCAAACCATTGTTTGGCTATGTTACCGCTTTGCTTAGCCCCTCTTATAGCGTTGTTAGTTGCAGGTGAAGATGAAGTTTGTACCTTATTGGAACATGGAGATGTTGTTCCTTGTTGGAACATGTTTACTTGTTGGGATATCACAATATATCTTATTTAATTAATGCATCTATATACTTGGTAAAGGGTGGAAGGCTCGGCCTTATGCCTGGTGTTTTGTTCCACTCTTGCCGCCCTAGTTTCCGTCATATCGGTGTTATGTTCCCGGATTTTTGCGTCCCTAACGCGGTCGGGTGATTTATGGGACCCCCTTGACCGTTCGCTTTGAATAAGACTTTTCCAGCAAGGCCCAACATTGGTTTTACCATTTGCCTCACCTATTACCTTTTTTTCCCTTGGGAGTCGCGCTCTCAAGGGTCATCTTCATTTTAGCCCCCGGCCAATGCTTGTCTAAGTGTTGGTCCAAACTAGAGCCCTTTGCAGCGCCACCTCGGGAAACTTGAGGGCTGGTTTTAGTTGTACGGACTGCTCATCCGGTCGTGGCTCAGGGACGAGATCTGTGGCTACTACCGTGGTGTCGGACGCCGGGAGGTCTTCTGGTCTTGTTTTATTGCTGTGAAATGTCTTGTAGCCGGATTCCGAGACTGATCGGGCTTCCGGGAGAAGGTCTATTCTTCGTTGATCGCGAGAGCTTATCATGGGCTAAGTTGGGACACCCTGCAGGTTTGAACTTTCAAAGCCGTGCCAGCGGTTATGTGGCAGATGGGAATTTGTTAATGTCGGTTGTAGAAAACCGAAGTTGATCTTAATTAAAATACACCAACGGCGTGTGTAACCGTGATGGTCTCTTCTCGTGAGTCCGGAAGTGAACACGGTGTTGGAGTTATGCTTGACGTAAGTAGTTTCAGGATCACTTCTTGATCATAGTTGTTCGACCGTGCTTTTGCCTTCTCTTCTCGCTCTCATTTGCGTATGTAGCCACCATATATGCTAGTCGCTTGCTGCAGCTCCACCTCACTACCCTATCCTACCTTTAAGCTTAAATAGTCTTGATCTCATGGGTGTGAGATTGCTGAGTCCCGTGACTCACAGATTACTTCAAAACCAGTTTGCGGTGCCGATGAAACCGTGCAGGTGATGGACCCGAGCTCAAGGAGGAGCTCGATGAAGATCTTGTTCTTTGTGTTGTTTCGTTTCAGTTGATCAAGAGTGGAGCCAGTTGGGACGATCGGGGATCTGTGTAGCATTTGGGGTAGTCTTCTTTTATTTTGGTTCCGTAGTCGGACCTTGATTGTATCTGTATGATGTAATGTTTTACTCATGTATTGTGTGAAGTGGCGATTGTAAGCCAACTATGTATCTCTTTCCCTTATGTATTACATGGGTTGTGTGAAGATTACCTCACTTGCGACATTGCTTTCAATGCGGTTATGCCTCTAAGTCGTAAGCCGACACGTGGGAGATATAGCCGCATCGAGGGCGCTACAAGTTGGTAATCGAGCCTTCCCGACTTAGGAGCCCCTACTTGATTGTTTCTTTGGCGTTGTTGAGTCTAGAATGGAAAATGTTTTGAGTCTTAGGATTATATATATCGGAGAGTAGGATTCTTTTTACTCCTCAGTCCCTTCGTCGCTCTGGTGAGGTATCCTGACGTAGAGTTTTGACTTTTCTCTCCTCAAATTTCACTAAAATTTTTTTAGGATCACGTGGGTATCTTGGAATCGTTCCGATGGTTTTGTGACGAGAACATTGTTCTTGGTGCCTCCTGACATTTAGGGGTTGTGGCAGTGTCCCGGGGAGTTGAGCTCCGAGGTGTTGTCGTCACAATTTTATCGTTGCGATTCTGGAATACCGAGTTTTGCCGACATCGAAATCTCTTTTGTGCAGTTGTTGGTGAGATAACCACGATAGCCCAAGATCTTGTGGCGAAAAGGGAGTATTGCCATGACTTGTATAACGGATGTTTTTCAAGGTCGAGGTACACGATTTCGAGGATTTCTTGGTTATGTGTTGACGGATGGATACAATTGGATCTAGGTATTGTTAGTTTGGGTGATATATTTTGTGTCCCTGTATCCCCAACACCTGATTGCATAACCGAAAGTTTCGGGAGTTTATAGGTGGGAATTCTAGTAGCTTACAGGATATCTTTCCGACAGATGTATGATTTGAGATTGGGGTTCAACGTCTAGTGGTCCGCCCATTCACGGTCGATTTACAGTGGTCGCGAGACGTCTTAAAGAATCCTTGGCTATGCTGATTCGGGGACGTCTTGTTTGTCATTCGTGACGTCCGCTATACGTCGTGTCCGTGTGGGCCCCACCACGAACACTTTGGGCGAAATCTCTATCATGTGTTTGTTCCGGCTCATTCTTGAAGCCAATCCTTTGTTTTGTTTTGTTTTGTGGTATTCGAGTTGCTTCAATGCCAAGTGTTGATTCCATACCTTATTCTAAATGGTGTTCTCATATTGCTATGTGAATACTAATCCTTCTTGATCACTGAGCTTGTCATGTTAATTCTTTTCCAACCGGCGTGCTTCTCTTCAAGTGAATCCGATCATTCCAACATTCGCAAGATCAATTCTAAGCTTTTTCTCAACGGTGTTCGTTTCATCCGACCCAAGTTGTTTTGATTTCCCGCCCTCCCACCCTTTTTCTTCAAGGACTCAGATTTCTTAATCAAGTATCCATTTTATTGAGTGAAGTTTCTTCATTCTTTTCCTTTAATGTTTTATCCGGTGATTTCTCATGAAGACGCTAAGGAGCTTTAACCTTATCATTGTTCCATTCTAATTTTCTTCTCCGCGGACTCAAGTCAAGTTTTCGGTGTTGATCGTATTCTTGTCATCATTTCAAATGCTTTCTCATGTCGGTGCATCTCTTAATCATCCACTTCTCGCTATTCAATTGTTAGGAGTGTTGAAGATACCTCGGAAGATTTTAGTTTCCATTCTCAATTCACTCAAGTTCTTTTGAGGATGCTAGCTCATTCAAGCCATTTAACTCTACGGTGCAATATCTATTTCAAACAATTGTTCAACGGTGGTTCTTTTGAGTGGGCCCTAACCCACGTGTCTTTTCGAGGATCTTACCTAACTCTTCTAATTTTTCAAGAGCTATTCCCAAATTCATTGCAAAGTTTGACGTAAGAATGAGTTATCATCAGTCAAATGTCTTTCTCCAAGATCTTTCAAATTCTTTCATCGTTGGTTCAACCTTTCTAATTTTCATCCCGGAGTATCTCAACAATTCGTGGTGGTGTTTCTCATCGTCATTCTCAACATTTGAAGACTGAAGAAGAGTTTCTCTTTAATCTTGCTCCATTCTCTTCGAGATTCATGGTTCTAGCTTCGTGCCGTCCTCATAATTATTTTCGATTGTGAGAATTCTTTTCACCCACCCGGAGCATTTCAGGAGTCTTTTCAGCTTGATTCTCCGGAGCCCATCTTCTCAGAATTATTCATTCCAGCTTTAAGCTCTCGTTCTCCAAATCTTATCGGTGCATCGTCGAAATATCCTCTAATCAGTTCATGATCTCTTCGTTCTAATGTAGCTAAATTTTGTCAAGCATCTTTATTCGTTTTTTACAATTCTTCCCGATGAATTGTGCCTTTGCTACGTTCATTCTCAATTAGTATGGTGGTTTGTTCAAGAGTTCTCTTCCTTCGTTATCATATAGATTCATTCGTTCTTCCCAAATCCCACGGGTGGTTCCATCAATACCTTCTCAAGTTCGCGCCATATCTATCTTAATCCTTTCTACGAGAATAAGTAGTATGCCAAATCCATTGCTTGTCATCAATTTAATTGGTGAAGGATACGCATAACATAATTCTTGTTCGTGTTTCATCCAAGTGTTTGATTCATTCTTCCGGAGTTCGTAATGGTATCAATTTCTCAGTTCTAAGTTGTTCATCTTTTCTTTCCGGAATTTGTTCATCATATCACAATTTCGGTACGAGATGCTTCATCTTTTCTTTCCGGAGTTCCAAGTTTTCTCGGTTATATCATTTCAAAGCTTCATCTTATCACTGCAAGGCTTCACCTTGTGTTTTCAACTTCTCTTTCTTTTATCATCCTTTTCTTACCGGAGTTCTTCATGGAGGCTCTACATGATGGTTCGTCAAGGATTCTTTTAATTATTGTTCTTCAAGATTTCTCTCGAAGTTATGATCCGTCAAGCTATACTCAAAATTGAACATGGTGCTCAACACATGTTTTGTTTTGAGGAGTTCAAGTATTCTTCTTCTTGCATTTCGAAGTGCAATTCGTTCTACCTTATCATTTGAGGTGGTGTTATGTCATTCTCGACAATTTGAGTTCGTGTTTCATGATTCAAATGTTGTCAAGAATGAGGTATTTTAAATCCATCAATCTCTTCATTGGAGTTGTCTTGGGCTATATTTCACCTAAAGCTTTCCCTAAGGATTGTTGCTATTTATGGTGCTTATTAATGACCCAAGTTCTTCATTGTCCTCCGGTGAAATAAGTTTCGTCTCCTTGTTGATATCAATCCAATCGTTTGTTTCGTTGGTGGCGAAGCTCACCTCATAATGTGGAGGTGTTTCCATAAGCCCACTACAAGGTTATTCTTTTCGTTGTTGGTTTTCCAACAACTCCGTTCAATTCTTCTTTGCAAGGGTGCTTTTCCAAGTTCATTTGTGGCGAAGTTGTCATTTTCTTCTCCATTCCTTTATTCCAACGACCTATCTTCAATTTTTCTTCCGGAGGCATTGTGATGTTGCACTCTTGACCCATCATCTTTCTTTTGTCAAGATCATGTTCTTTTCTTGCTTATCCATTTAACCGAGTGTCATGTTTTCATTCGAGTTCTCTCATCTTATCAAGTTTTGCTGCTTCCTCAACCGGAGAGCTGTCTGAAATCTTTCTTACCCTTGTGCTTTTTTTCAATAGTTAGGAGGCAGTATGTTGTTGATTTCATCAAGTATCATCCCATCTTCTCAAGTTCATGTTATATTCCTTCCATGTTCAATCGGAGTGCTGCCCGAATTCTTCCTCTCTCATCTTGTTTTAAACGGAGTGGTTTCGAATTCTATCTTGTCCATTAAACTCTTGATTCATGCCTTTTCAACCTTCATGTTATCGTATTGTTCCTTGTTCCTATTTTCTAACGGATTGTTTTCAACCTTGTTCATCTTCGTTCTGTTCTTTCTTTCATTTTGCTCAACCTCTCAAGGTTCTTTGGTTTCACTCGTTTGTCAAAGAAGCAACTTAGTTTTACCTCTTATCTTCCTTTTCCTTTTCCCTCCGGTGCCATCCTAGATCTCGGGACGAGATCCTCTCGTAGTGGTGGAGTGTTGTAACACCCCGGATACAACTTTCCATATTCGTAACTCCGACTCTTGCCCTTTCCGGAGATGTGAGTTATTATTTCCTTCGTGGTTGGGTTTTGTCTGTTGTTTTGCATTTTGTTCTTGTTATGCATCTCATCTCATGGCATCATCTGCATTTCATCCGCATGTTTTTCAAAACTTGCATCCGTTCGGGTTCCGCCGGTTCTCTCCGTTGTCCGTTCCGAGTCCGGATACACTCGCACGCGCCCGCGGCACCTCCGAAATATTATTTTATAAGTGGCATAAAAATGTTCTCGGAATGGGTTGCAACTTGTCATGCGGTCTTATTATAGTGTAGACAGGCCGCCTGCCAAGTTTAAATCGCATTCGAGTCCGTTTGATAGCCCTACCGTTAAACTTATAGCGGCACCCTTGCGGTTTATTCGTCGGATGTTTCGGTCTCCGAAATTGTGCCGGGCTGCATTTCTCCTCTCTCCCCTCAGTCCAGACCCTCTCGTCACAGCCCACCTAACCCCCCCCCCTCGCGTTCGGAACCGCCCGATCGAGATCGGAGGCTCCGAAACGCTCCAGAACCCCCTCAAACCCTAGTCCCTAGACCTCCCTGCTATAAATAGCAGCCCCCCCTTGCCATTTTTGTCACCCCAACCTCCCTCCTTGATTTCCGCGCCTCCCCAATCATCAGCCAGCCGCCTCCCACCTCCTCTCCTCCATTTCCGTGCCTCTCCCGTCCCTGCCCTCCACTTGGCGCCGCCGCCGCCACATCGCCATGGCCAATGAGGCGCCGCCACGTCGCCCCAGCACCCGCCTCCTCCAACCAGCGCCCTCCACGCGTCCTCCCCCCGCGCCCCACTTCGCCGAGGCCCGCGGAAGCCCATCCGCGGCCCGCCTCGGGCCGATCTGGGCCCCGCGAAGCCCGTCGCCGCCCGTTCGCCTCACCGCCTCCCGTTCGCCTCACCGCACTCCCACGCCTCCCTCCGCCCGCCCGCCGGCAGCGCTTCCCGGAGTAGTGCGGCCGTCCCCGCCGGCGACCCCTGAGGCCAGCTCCGCCTTACTCCCTCTCTCCCCGTCGTCTCTCTCTCTCTCACGTCGTCTCTCTCTCTCCCCAGAGGTCGCCGCTGCCATGGCGGCGTCCCGAGCTCCTCGTCGCCCGACCCTCGCCGCGCCGCCCGGCCCGTCATCGCGGATCTGGCGCCCGTGCCGGATCCGCTTGATCCCGTCATCCCGGCCTTCGCCCCTCGCTGGCGCCTCCCCATCGCCGTTGACCGCGGGCCGCGCCGCAGCAAGATCGGGAGGAGCCCGATCTCGCCCCGCGCCCCGTTGACCGCTTCGACCTGCGAGGCCCAGTCCGGTTCGCCAGGCCCAGCCGGAGCCTCTCCCTCCTCCACCGAACCGGCCCAAGGCCCAGGGTGAGCAGCCCCCTGGCCTCTCCTCTATGGGGCTAGCCAGATTCGGCCCGAGTCACTGTTTTTTTTTTGCTGCGAATTTAGCTAATTTCCAGAGACTGCAGTTTTGCAGAAAAACCCCTGTTCTTCATGCATTTAATAACTCATCAACCGTGCATCGGATTAAAATAATTTATATATGTAAAATGCTCAGAATATTGTGTAGATTAATAATATGCCACTTTCATCTATGTTAAAAATGTTTAAATTGATGTTTGCATTAATTTGCTAATATGCCATGTTAAAATGATTTAATTCATAACTAAATAACCGTAACTCGGAATTAAATGTTCTTTATATGTAAATGGGGTGGAAAAATGCCTAGATTAACATGGTCCACTTTATGTTGCTGTTTAACAACTCTAAAATTGTGTTTAGGGCAGATCAGTACCGAATCTAAAATATTGCTCATGGGGATTTTCCGGAATTGTTGTTTCTTATTTCCGGCCTCATTTAAACTTGCCTAAATAGTTAGTTTAATTATGCTCCACCTCTTGCCATGTTTAACAACATTTAATATTGTTGTGTACCTAACCGAGAGAGAACTAAATAAGTGTTGTGGTGTTCCGTCAATATGCAACTCGTTGCATATTGAGCTCCACTTAACTTGTAGTGTTGTTTGTGCATATTGCCATGCCATGCATATTTAAACCGGACATGCATCATACTTGATTGTGCATCATGCCATGCTTATGCTTGTGCATTTATCATGTTGTTTGTTTCTTTCGGTGTTGCTTCTCGGTTTGGTAATGTTGCGATTGTGAGGATTCGTTCGACTACTTCCGTTCTTTCTTCTTCATGGACTCGATCTTCTTCCTTGCGGGATTTGGGCAAGATGACCATACCCTCGAAATCACTTCTATCTTTGCTTGCTAGATGCTCGCTCTTTTGCTATGCCTATGCTACGATGCCTACCACTTGCTATATCATGCCACCCACATTGCCATGTCAAACCTCTAACCATCCTTTCCTAGCAAACCATTGTTTGGCTATGTTACCGCTTTGCTCAGCCCTCTTATAGCGTTGTTAGTTGCGGTGAAGATGAAGTTTGTACCTTATTGGAACATGGAGATGTTGTTCCTTGTTGGAACATGTTTACTTGTTGGGATATCACAATATATCTTATTTAATTAATGCATCTATATACTTGGTAAAGGGTGGAAGGCTCGGCCTTATGCAGTGTTTTGTTCCACTCTTGCCGCCCTAGTTTCCGTCATATCGGTGTTATGTTCCCGGATTTTTGCGTCCCTAACGCGGTCGGGTGATTTATGGGACCCCCTTGACAGTTCGCTTTGAATAAGACTTTTCCAGCAAGGCCCAACATTGGTTTTACCATTTGCCTCACCTATTACCTTTTTTTCCCTTGGGAGTCGCGCTCTCAAGGGTCATCTTCATTTTAGCCCCCCCGGGCCAATGCTTGTCTAAGTGTTGGTCCAAACTAGAGCCCTTTGCAGCGCCACCTCGGGGAAACTGAGGGCTGGTTTTAGTTGTACGGACTGCTCATCCGGTCGTGGCACAGGGACGAGATCTACGCTGGCTACTACGAGGTGTCGGCACGCCGGGAGGTCTTGCTGGTCTTGTTTTATTGCTGTGAAATGTCTTGTAGCCGGATTCCGAGACTGATTGGGCTTCCGGGAGAAGGTCTATTCTTCGTTGATCGCGAGAGCTTATCATGGGCTAAGTTGGGACACCCTGCAGGTTTGAACTTTCAAAGCCGTGCCAGCGGTTATGTGGCAGATGGGAATTTGTTAATGTCCGGTTGTAGAAAACCGAAGTTGATCTTAATTAAAATACACCAACTGCGTGTGTAACGTGATGGTCTCTTCTCGTGAGTCCGGAAGTGAACACGGTGTTGGAGTTATGCTTGACGTAAGTAGTTTCAGGATCACTTCTTGATCATAGTTGTTCGACCGTGCTTTTGCCTTCTCTTCTCGCTCTCATTTGCGTATGTAGCCACCATATATGCTAGTCGCTGCTGCAGCTCCACCTCACTACCCTGTCCTACCTTTAAGCTTAAATAGTCTTGATCTCGCTGGTGTGAGATTGCTGAGTCCCGTGACTCACAGTTACTTCAAAACCAGTTTGCGGTGCCGATGAAACCGTGCGGTGATGGACCCGAGCTCAAGGAGGAGCTCGATGAAGATCTTGTTCTTTGTGTTGTTTCGTTTCAGTTGATCAAGAGTGGAGCCAGTTGGGACGATCGGGATCTGTGTAGCATTTGGGGTAGTCTTCTTTTATTTTGGTTCCGTAGTCGGACCTTGTTTGTATCTGTATGATGTAATGTTTTACTCATGTATTGTGTGAAGTGGCGATTGTAAGCCAACTATGTATCTCTTTTCCCTTATGTATTACATGGGTTGTGTGAAGATTACCTCACTTGCGACATTGCTTTCAATGCGGTTATGCCTCTAAGTCGTGCTTCGACACGTGGGAGATATAGCCGCATCGAGGGCGTTACACAGAGTAACGCCTTAAGCAAGATGACATGATGTAGAGGAATAAATTCATGCAATATGATAAATACCCCATCTTGTTATCCTCGATGGCAACAATACAATCGTGCCTTGCAACCCTTTTCTGTCACTAGGTAAGGACACCGCAAGATTAAACCCAAAGCTAAGCACTTCTCCCATTGCAAGAACTACCAATCTAGTTGGCCAAACCAAACGGATAATTCGAAGAGACTTGCAAAGATAACTCAATCATACATAAAAGAATTCAGAGAAGATTCAAATATTATCCATAGATAAGCTGGATCATAAACCCACAATTCATCGGTCTCAACAAACACACGCAAAAAAGAAGATTACATCTAATAGATCTCCACGAGAGAGGGGAGAACATTGTATTGAGATCCAAAAGAGAGAAGAAGCCATCTAGATACTAGCTATGGACCGAAGGTCTGAAGTAAACTACTCACACTTCATCGGAGGGCTATGGTGTTGATGTAGAAGCCCTCCATGGTGGATGCCCCCCTCGTGAACTCGAACAGGCCCCAAGATGGGATCTCGTGGATCTGAGGAAAGATGCGGCGGTGGAATTAGGTTTTGGCTCCTCTCGACCATTTGGGGATCGTAGGTATATATAGGAGGAAGAATGCGTCGGTGGAGCGTCGGGGGCCTCGAGGTAGAGGCGCGCCTGGGCGCCCTCCACCTCGTGACCGCCTCTGCACTTCTTGGAGTAGGGTCCAAGTCTCTGGATCACGTTCGGTGAGAAGATCACGTTCCCAAAGGTTTCATTCCGTTTGGACTCTGTTTGATATTCGTTTCTTGAAACACTGAAATAGGCAAAAAACAGCAATTACAGGTTGGGCCTCCGGTTAATAGGTTAGTCCCAAAAGTAATATAAAAGTGGAAAATAAAGCCCAATATAGTCCAAAACAGTAGATAAAGTAGCATGGAGCAATCAAAAATTATAGATACGTTGGAGACGTATCAATGATTACTTTGATTAGTATGCTTGAAGTATCACCATTTTCATGTTAATATGAACTTTTATTTTGTATCATTTGGATCTGAACATTTATGCCACAATAAAGAAAATTACATTGAGAATTATGCTAGGTAGCATTCCACATCAGAAATTCTGTTTTTATCATTTACCTACTCGAGGACGAGCAGGAATTAAGCTTGGGGATGCTTGATACGTCTCCAACGTATCTATAATTTTTGATTGTTCCATGCTATTATATTAACCCTTTTGGATGTTTATAGGCTTTATTTTACACATTTATATCATTTTTGGGACTAACCTACTAACCGGAGGCCCAGCCCGTATTGCTGTTTTTTTTGCCTATTTCAGTATTTCGATGAAAAGGAATATCAAACGGAGTCCAAACGGAATGAAACCTTCGGGAGCGTGATTTTTAGAACGAACGTGATCCAGAGGACTTGGAGTGCAAGTCAAGAAGCAGCCGAGGCCTCCACGAGATAGGAGCGCCCCTATAGGCGCGCCCCTGTCTCGTGGGCCCCTCGGGCGACCACCGACGTACTTCTTCCTCCTATATAAGCCTACGTACCCCGAAAACATCCAGGGAGCCACCGAAACACAATTTTCACCGCCATAACCTTCTGTATCCACGAGATCCCATCTTGGAGCCTTCGCCGGCACTCTGCCGGAGGGGGAATCGACCACGGAGGGCTTCTACATCAACACCATAGCCCCTCCGATGAGTTGTGAGTAGTTTACACAAACCTACGGGTCCATAATTATTAGCTAGATGGCTTCTTCTCTCTTTTTGGATCTCAATATAATGTTCTCCCCCTCTCTTGTGGAGATCTATTCGATGTAAACTCTTTTTGCGGCGTGTTTGTCGAGATCCGATGAATTGTGGGTTTATGATCAAGTTTATCTATGAACAATATTTGAATCTTCTCTGAATTCTTTTATGTATGATTGAGTTATCTTTGCAAGTATCTTCGAATTATCAGTTTGGTTTGGCCTACTAGATTGATCTTTCTTGCCATGGGAGAAGTGTTTAGCTTTGGGTTCAATCTTGCGGTGTCCTTACCCAATGTGATGTAAAGGGTTGCAAGGCACGTATTGTATTGTTGCCATCGAGGATAAAAAGATGGGGTTTATATCATATTGCTTGAGTTTATCCCTCTACATCATGTCATCTTGCTTAATGTGTTACTCTGTTCTTTATGAACTTAATACTCTAGATGCAGGCAGGAGTCGGTCGATGTGTGGAGTAATAGTAGTAGATGCAGGCAGGAGTCGGTCTACTTGTTGCAGACGTGATGCCTATATACATGATCATGCCTAGATAATCTCATGATTATTCACTTTTCTATCAATTGCTCGACAGTAATTTGTTCACCCACCGTAATACTTATGCTATCTTGAGAGAAGCCACTAGTGAAACCTATGGCCCCGGGTCTATCTCTTATCATATTTGCCTCCAATCTACTTTTATTTGCATCTTTACTTTTTGCATCTATATTAAAATACCAAAAATATATTTATCTTATCATACTATCTCTATTAGATCTCACTTTCGCAATTGGCCATGAAGGGATTGACAACCCCTTTATTGCGTTGGTTGCAAGTTCTTTGTTTGTTTGTGTAGGTGCGTGGGACTTTTGAGGAGCCTCCTACTGGATTGATACCTTGGTTCTCAAAAACTGAGGGAAATACTTACGCTACTATTGCTACATCACCCTTTCCTCTTCAAGGAAAACCAACGCAAGCTCAAGACGTAGCAAAAGTCATGTTTGTCGAGTCCTTAGGATACAACCTCATGTCTATCTCAATGCTTTGTGATCTTCATATGGTTGTTGTCTTTGGCAAATATCGTTGTGTTGTGATCATGGAAGCTGACAATTCCAAAATCTTCGAAGCCTTTAGGAGAGGAGACTTGTACATTGTTGATTTCTCTACAGGACCACAACTAGCCGTATGCCTACTTGCAAAAGCTTCAGAAGGCTGGCTATGACATCGATGACTTGGTCATGCTGGCATGAGGAATTTGCACACGCTTGCGAAGAAGAAGCATGTCATTGGCATTGAGAATGTCAAATTCCTCAAGGATCACTTATGCGGAGCCCGTGAAGCTGGAAAGATGACAAAGGCCAAGCATCCAGCAAAGACTATCGTGACTACCACTCGACCATTTGAATTGCTTCATATGGATCTCTTTGGTCCTAATCATTATTCTGCTATTACAAATGATGCATCTCTATATGGTTTTGTCATTGTTGATGATTATTCTCGTTACACATGGGTGCACATTGTCACTTACAAACATGAGGTGCAGGAAGTCTTCAAACGATTTTCCTCGAGGGCTTCAACCAACTTTGGTGTGAAGATCAAGCACATCAGAAGTGACAATGGGACTGAGTTCAAGAATTCCGGTCTTGATGACTATCTTGATGAACTTGGTATTACTCATGAGTTATCTGCTCCTTATACTCCTCAGCAGATTGGCGTCGTGGAGCACAAGAACAGGACTCTTGTTGAGATGGCTCGCACTATGCTTGATGAATACAAGACGCCTCGTCGATTCTGGATTGAGGCGATTGATACTGCGTGCCACATCATCAACAGAGTATATCTTCACAAATTCTTCAAGAAGACTGCTTATGAACTCCTCACTGACAAGAAACCCAATGTGAGTTACTTCAAAGTCTTCGGTGCAAAATGTTGGATTAGAGATCCTCATCACAATTCTAAATTTGCACCGAAAGCACATGAGGGTTTTATGCTTGGTTACGGAAAGGACTCGCACACCTACAAAGTCTTCAACAATGTTCTCCACAAGGTTGTTGAAACTGTAGATGTGCGGTTCGATGAAACTAATGGCTCCCAAAGAGAGCACCTACCTTCTGTGTTAGATGAACCAGCACCTGAGGAATCTATCAAGTTCAAGGCCACTGAGGATGTTATTCCTACCGAAGAATCTACTGAAGAATTCATTCCAGAACGTGATGAACGTCGAGCTGGCGCACCTGAAGAAAATGGTGCTGAGGAAAATGCTCCTGAAGAAAATGCAGATCAAATTCCTCGAAGACAACCCGCTCATCCTCGCATTGCAAACGAAGTGCAAGTCGAGAAGATCATCGATGACATTGAAGCACCAGGTCCTCTCACACGCTCAAAAGCTTCACATTTGTCTAACTTTTGTGGGCACTTTGCTTTTGTCTCTATCACAGAGCCCACTAAGGTAGATGAAGCATTTCTGGAGCCTGAGTGGATTCAAGCTATGCAAGAAGAATTACATCAGTTCGAGCTCAACAATGTCTGGGAACTGGTCAATCGTCCAGATCCTCGCAAGCACAACATTATTGGCATAAAGTGGATCTACCACAACAAGCAAGATGAAAATGGCCTTGTGGTGAGGAATAAGGCACGGCTTCTAGCTCAAGGCTACACACAGGTTGAAGGAATTGATTTTGATGAAACTTTTGCACCTGTTGCTAGACTTGAGGCTATTCGCATATTACTTGCTTATGCTAACCATCATGATATTATCTTACAACAAATGGATCTGAAAAGTGCATTCCTCAATGGTAAGCTTGAGGAAGAAGTATATGTTGCTCAACCCCCAGGTTTTGAAGATCGAAAGCATCCTGACAAAGTCTTCAGACTCAATAAGGCCCTGTATGGCCTCAAGCAGGCCCCTCGGGCGTGGTACGATACTTTGAAGGAATTCCTCATGAAGAAAGGCTTCAAACCTCGGTTCACTCGACCCAACTCTTTTCACTAAATCTTATGATGGTGAATTGTTTGCGTGCCAAATTTATGTTGATGATATCATTTTTGGTTGTACTGACCAACGTTACAGTGATGAATTTGCATATATGATGAGTGAAGAATATCAAATGTCTATGATGGGAGAATTGAAATTCTTTTACGTCTTCAAATTAAATCAACAGCAAGAATGGCATATTCATATCTCGGAGAAATACCTCAAAGATGTATTGAGGAAATTAGGCATGCAAGATTGCAAAGGGGTCAAAATTCCAATGCCCACAAATGGCCATCTATGCACTGATGAAAATGGTAAAGACTTCGATCAAAAGGTATACTGCTCCATGATTGGCTCTTTATTGTACCTATGTGCATCTAGGCCGGATATTATGCTTAGTGTTTGCATGTGTGCCCGATTTCAAGCTACACCGAAGGAATCACACCATAAGGTTGTGAAGCATATTCTTCGATATCGGACTCACACACCAACACTTTGGATTATGGTATCCCATGGGCTCTTCGTTTGATCTTATTGGATATTCAGACTCTGACTATGCTGGTGATCGTGTGGACCGCAAGTCAACGTCAGACACATGTCATTTCCTCGGACGATCTTTGGTCTGTTGGTCCTCAAAGAAATAGAACCGCGTATCACTCTCCACTGCAGAAGCTGAGTACATTGCTGCTGGATCATGCTGTGCTCAATTACTATGGATGAAGCAAACTGAGGGAGTCCTGGACTAGGGGGTGTCCGGATAGCTGAACTATCATCACGGCCGGACTCCAAGACTATGAAGATACAAGATTGAAGACTTCGTCCCGTGTCCAGATGGGACTTTCCTTGGCGTGGAAGGCATGCTTGGCGATACGGATATGTAGATCTCTTACCATTGTAACCGACTCTGTGTAACCCTAACCTATCCGGTGTCTATATAAACCGGAGGGTTTGAGTCCGTAGGACGAACAACAATCATACCATAGGCTAGCTTCTAGGGTTTAGCCTCCTTGATCTCGTGGTAGATCTACTCTTGTACTACCCATATCATCAATATTAATCAAGCGGGAGTAGGGTATTACCTCCATCGAGAGGGCCCGAACCTGGGTAAAACATCGTGTCCCTTGTCTCCTGTTACCATCCGCCTAGACGCACAGATTCGGGACCCCCTACCCGAGATTCGCTGGTTTTGACACCGACATTGGTGCTTTCATTGAGAGTTCCTCGTGTCGCCACCGATAGGTCCGATGGCTCCTTCGATCATCAACAATGACGCGTCCAGGTGAGACTTTTCTCCCGGACAGATCTTCGATTCGGCGGCTTTGCATGCGGGCCAATTCGCTGGCCATCCGGAGCAGATCGAAGCTACGCCTCCGCCATCAGTCAGATTTGGAAGTTTGAACTATACGGCCGATGTCCGTGGAGACTTGATCTTCGACGGATTCGAGCCGCAGCCGAAGCGTGCCGCCTTGTCTCGATGGGCATGATCTAGCTCGCAGCGAACAGTTCCTCGAGGCCGCACCAAAGATCCGCCCGACCCTTAATCCGGAGCCGGATTCCCAATCGAGGACGAGTGGTTGGACACGCCTCGGGGCTACAATCTCTACGGCGATTGAGCCGAACTCCATCCCTGTCCTTTGCGAATACCTTGACTCTAGGGTGCCGGACTCCTCTACGGACTCCGAACCCTCCGCGCCCCTGCCAATCGAATCCGATCGGGCGCCTGTCATGGAGTTCACTGTCGCGGACATCTTTCAGCACTCGCCCTTTGGCGACATCCTGAATTCACTAAAGTTTCTCTCTTTATCCGGAGAGCCCTGGCCGGACTACGGACAGGAAGGTTGGGATACAGACGACGAAGAAATTCAACGCCCACCCACCACCCACTTTGTAGCCACTGTCGATAATTTAACCGACATGCTCGATTTCGACTCCGAAGACATCGACGGTATGGACGACGATGTCGAGAGCGACCAAGACCCAGCGCCTGTGGCAATCGGAAGGCCACCTCGTCATACGACATATACATGGTGGACATCCCAAAAGATGGGAACGACGATGGAACAACGGAGGATGACCCCTCCAAGAAGCAACCGAAGCGCCGACGTCAGCGGCGCCGCTCTAAATCCCGCCGCAGCAAAAATGGTGATTCCCGCATGGGAGATAATAACACCCCGGACAGTGCCGAAGACAACCCCCACCAGCAGGACTCAGCGTAGGAGGAGGGAGAAGCAAGTCCGCACGACAGTGCGGCAGAAAGAGAGGTCGAGGATAATAATTACGCGCCTCCCTCCGAAGATTAGGCAAGCCTCAACGATGACGAATTTGTCGTGCCTGAGGATCCCGCTGAAAAGGAGCGTTTCAAATGCAGGCTTATAGCCACGGCAAGCAGCCTCAAGAAAAAGCAGCAACAGCTTAGAGCTGACCAAGACCTGCTAGCTGACAGATGGACTGAAGTCCTTGCAGCCGAAGAGCATGAACTCGAACGCCCCTCCAAAAGCTACCCCAAACGTAGGCCGTTGCCTCGATTAGAGGAGGAAGCACCCAAGTCACCAGCAAGACGACATGGCAGACCGGCCACCCGTGGCGCTGACAGAGAAGCCTCTCGGCCCTCCGCTCAAGCCACACCCCGACGCCGCTCAAAAAGTACCAAGGCACAGGAAAACGCGCCGGACTTGCGAGATATATTGGAGGATAAGGCAATACATACAAGATCGATCTACGGATCGCGTGGGCGCCCAACGACGCGCGATGATTACCGTCGCGCGAATACAGCAAACCGGCGGGCGAACACGATGAGACAAAGCTCATATGAGCTACGTCGTGATATAGCCCAATCTGAGGCGCCGCACACCCACTATGCTTCACGGATGAAGTAATGGATCATCAAATCCCGAGGGCTTCAAACCCGTAAACATCGAATCATACGATGGTACCACAGATCCTGCGGTGCGGATCGAGGACTTTCTCCTCCATATCCACATGGCCTGCGGTGATGATCTACATGCCATCAAATACCTCCCACTCAAGCTTAAAGGACCAGCTCGACATTGGCTCAACAGCTTGCGGCCAGAATCAATTGGTTGTTGGGAGGACACGGAAGCCGCATTCCTTGATAACTTCTAGGGCACATATGTGCGACCACCGACGCCGATGACCTTAGCCATATAATTCAGCAGCGGAAGAATCGGCGGACAATTCGGACACGGTTCCTAACAAAGAAAAATCAAATCGTTGACTGTCCGGATGCAGAGGCCCTTGCCGCCTTCAAACATAACATCCGCGACGAATGGCTTGCCCGGCACCTAGGACAGGAAAAGCCGAAATATATGGCAGCCCTCACAACACTCATGACCCGCTTTTGTGCGGGAGAGGACAGCTGGCTAGCTCGAAGCAACAACTTGGCCAAACACCCTGATAGTTCGGATACCAAGGACAGCAATGGCAGGTCGCGTCACAACAAGAACAAGGCCG
The DNA here is from genome assembly GCA_021605205.1 of Aegilops longissima. Classification (NCBI taxonomy): domain Eukaryota; kingdom Viridiplantae; phylum Streptophyta; class Magnoliopsida; order Poales; family Poaceae; genus Aegilops; species Aegilops longissima. The sequence goes on along the minus strand of CM038679.1, from coordinate 665,687,171 downwards.
CATTAACAGCGATAATGCTGAAGATACGGCTGTCAATGCCGGATTCAGAGGCTCTAAACCTGGTCAGCGGAAGAAGCCATTCAAAAGAAATACCCAGGGCCCGTCCAACTTGGACCGAATACTCGATCGCTTATGCCAGATACATGGCACCCCCGAAAAACCAGCCAATCACACCAACAGGGATTGTTGGGTGTTCAAGCAAGCAGGCAAGTTAAGTGCGAACTCAATGACAAGGGCTGCATAGCGATGACGGGAAGAGCCCGGCGCCGAACAATAGAGGATGAAGGGCTTTCCCACACAAGTGCGGACGGTGAACATGATATACGCAACCCACATACCCAAAAGGGAGCGGAAGCGCGCACTAAGGGACGTATATGTGATGGAGCCAGTCGCCCCAAAGTTCAACTTATGGTCTTCCTGCCCGATCACCTTCGATCGAAGGGAACACCCCACTAGCATTCGACATGGCGGTTTTGCCGCATTGGTTCTTGACCCAATTATTGACGGATTTCACCTCACCAGAGTCCTGATGGACGGCGGTAGCAGCCTGAACCTTCTTTATCAGGATACAGTGCGCAAAATGGGCATAGACCCCTCAAGGATTAAACCTACAAAGACGACCTTTAAAGGCGTCATACCGGTGTAGAGGCCAATTATGCAGGCTTAGTTACACTCGAAGTGGTCTTGGATCCCGGATAACTTCGAAGTGAAGAGTTAATCTTCGACATCGTCCCGTTCAGCGGCTATCATGCCTTTGCTCGGACGAACCGCATTGCAAAGTTCAATGCGGTGCCGCACTACGCATACCTCAAGCTCAAGATGCCAGGCCCTCGAGGAGTAATCACGGTCAATGGAAACACCGAACGCTCTCTCCGAACGGAGGAGCACAAGGCGGCCCTCGCGGCGGAGGTGCAAAGCAGCCTCTCACAACAAATCTCGAGTCCGACCACTAAGCGTCCGGACACTGTCAAGCGCGCCAGGAGTAACCTACAACAAGACCGCCTGGCACGATTCAAGCACGCGTAGCATTCCGGCCCCAACCCCAGCCCTCGCAAAATTACGAAGCCAGTACTACGCGTACATAACTACGCTCTGGAGATACCATGGGCATAAGGGAGGGCACGACCACGGCTGCGCCCGAGTGCGGCTCAACCACACCGGGGCTCCCGATTGTGTCATTCTTTTCCTTTTTCTTTTTTCTTCCTTTTTCTTACTTTCAGGACTCCGTTTTCCAGAAGTCCTGTCCGTCACTAGAATCGCCGAACTCACGATGCAACAGCTAGGGAAGCAGAAAGCCACGTCGAGTGTTCAGGTGGTCTCTATTACGAGCATTATACATGTTTTACATACCATCCCGCAGCTTACCCCTGGAGGGGGACATGTTAGATAGTCCCATCCCTTGCTTATCGCACTATTTGTATCATTCTGCTTTCATTGCAGTCCCTTTTGGAATAAACAATACATAGCTTTTGCCTATTATTGCACTCCTTTCTTTATCTATATATATGTTCATTTCATGACATGTCGCACCCGTACACTTTGGTACGACCAATACACCAGGGGCTTAAGTACCCCAAAATTATGGTGTGATAAGTGCGAACACTTTCACAAGTGCGGCACCCTGAACTTATAGCATTATATGAATCGGCTCCGAATCATGTCTTGGGTCAATAGTTGGGTTTGCCCGGCTCCCGTGTTTTGGTACCTTACGTTCCGTTATATCGGCTAAGGTAGCACCGGGAGAACCACTGCGATTGTGCCCCAGTTGAGCTGGGTTGAGCACCTCAGTGGAGAAAGCTAAAACTGACCGTCATGATAGGGCGAGAGCCGGTCGCTGTTCGAGAGGTTTTTTGGGTCCCTAAAGACTTATGCCGCTTAGAGCGAGGAACCGGAATTGTCCGGCCAAGGCGTGGATAGCGCCCGAACTCGGTCTTCGAATACTAGGGGCTTCACGAAATTTAAAATTATAGAATTCTATGGCTAAGTGAGAGTGTTCAAGCATTATAAGTCCGGTTGCCTTGTTCGTTGCATTGAGCGCCTCCTAGATGGACCCAAGAATGGGAACAACAGTGCTCAAGTTTATCCGAACACCCCAAAGCACTTTCGTGGCATGGGGGCTGAAGCCAACGACTTGCCATCTCTCAAATTTGATAAGCGGCCGCCTGAAGGTAATATTTTAAATTAACAAGCGTTGCTTAGCGATATGAACAAGTTTTCAGCGTCACAGGATAACAAATGCGAGTCTATTCAAAATTACATCTTTGGAGCACTCATCCGCTATTCGGCGGGCACCCTTCAGAGGCCCTCATAGTACATTTGGGCGTGCGATGCTCCTTGCCCTTCGGTGGCCCGTCCATCACAAGCTTCTCCGCATCCAGCTTGCCCCAGTGCACTTTAGCACGGGCAAGGGCCCGACGGACACCTTCAATGCAGACGGAGCGCTTGATGACTTCAATCCGTGGACAGGCGTCCACCAGCCGCCACACTAGCCCAAAGTAGCTCCCAGACATGGCTTCCAATGGCCACAGCCGAACTATGAGGCCCTTCATGGCCTGTTCGGCGACCTTGTGGAGCTCGACCAGCTGCTTCAGCTGGTTGCTTAGGGGCACCGGATGTCCGGCCTCAGCATATTGAGATGAGAACACCTTCTCCGTTGAGCTCCCCTCCTTGGCGCGGTAGAATGCGGCAGCATCAGACACACTACGGGGCAGATCTGCGAATGCTCCTGGAGAGCTCCGAATCCGGGTAAGTAATAGGTAATTCACTTTCACATGCTTGCTTTGCATAAAGAATGCCTTACCCGCCGCTATCTTCTTTGGCGATTCAATTTCTTGGAGGGCTTTTTGGGCTTCGGCCTTAGCGGCTTTGGCACTCTCAAGAGCCGAGGTGAGCTCGGACTCTCAAGTCTTCGATTCACGCTCCAAACTCTCGTGTTTTTCCACGAGAGCCTGGAGCTCTTGCCGCACCTTCGCCAGCTCGCCTCCCTTCTCTCGCTCAGTGCGCTCATGGCCGCTTTGTTTTGCCACGGACACGCTTCCTTCGTGGTCGCCACCTCGTTCGTGGCCCTGTAGTACCCATGTTATTCCTGTTATTTTGTGCAACCGAAACCTTTCTATAAGGTATTTCTTTAATAAGGTATTACTTACCTTCCTTGTCCTCGAGCTGCTTCTTGGCAAGGCCGAGCTCGTTCTCGGACCGCTCGAGGTTTGCTTCAATGCATCGACGTCCATGATCGGTCTGTGAGAGGTCAACAACGTAGCCTGCATTCCCATATTGACATACTTATGTTAGACCCCTGTGTATATCTTTTTAGATCCTTAGTCCGGCTTTTCTTTCCGAACACCGAACTAAGCATCATGGGCTACTATCTATGCGGCAATATTTTTACATATTCTAAACCTACCTCAAAGCCTGTTAGAAGGCTGATGCAGAACTTCGATCAGCCCGCTCTTGGCAGATCGAACTTTCGGATCACCACACTCATAATAAAGGCGGTGCTCCTCCTTGATGGAGGCTGTTAAGCGCCTCTAGTAAGCTATCCGGTGCCTCCGGTTGGACAGAATACATCGGCGTCTTACCCTTCTTACGAAGGGACCGCTTGCCGGACTCCGGAACCGCTGAAGGTTCCGGCATGGAGTCCGGACGAGGGTCGGGCTTAGAGCCCCTGGGGGTCTCGCCCCCCATGTGCCTGGAGTCCGGGAGGTTACCTTGCGGCGCCTCCTGCGCCACCTCCTCTTGACCAGGCCCCCCTTGGGGCACCACCTCGGCATCGTCCGCAGCGTGAGGCGATGAGGCGGCCAGAAGTGAAGTACTCTCCGTTTCCGACGAACTCAGGGACCCGCTGGTCGAAGTGGCGAGCTCGCCCTTGGGCGGGCTGCATGATTGTTCGGCATTAGAGAACACTATGCAATAATAAAAAAAGCCATGGGTATCCGAAAACTTACAATCTCGCCAGGGGCTTGGCCCTCGTTGGCCACTCCTCCTCGTCGTCGTCGACGTTGGTGGAGAAGTCCGGAGGAAGGGTCCTTCCCTTCTTAGACCCTCCAGCCTCCCGGTTAGGCGGCCTTCCTTTCCTCTCCTCCCCGGCCGGGGAGAGGCTTTTTCCTCCTCCTCATTCTCGGAGAAGATTACGCCTCGAGAATCGACAGCACTGGCGTCGGGAGCTCCTTGAGTTCAGGTGGCCTCCTTCTTGGCCTTCTTCTCCGGCACCACATGAGGTACCGGAGCCAGCAGCCCGTCGGTCAAGGCGTCCACTGGTCTTCTAGCAAAGGAGCGGACAGCTAATCTGTCCGGACGTCTTCAGCCTGTCCTGTCAAAGATTAGGGAGTTTTAGATCCCACATAGAGTCAATCTATGAAAAAAGAGTCCCATGAAGGGTAAAATAACTTACCTCGCCGGCTTGACGCTACGAGCTGTATCCGTGATCTTTGTTAGCGGATGCGGGGGCTTCGGCGCCCTTGAACAGCACCTTCCGGGCATCTTCGCACGTAGTGTCAAGAGCCGGCTCAGGTTCGATCTTGTGCGGATCAAACTCCCACAAATTAAAGGCCCGTTTACGGCATGGGAGAATCCGGCGGATGAGCATGACTGACTACGTGGACAAGCTTGAGCTTCTTGTCCACGAGGTTTGGACAGGTTTGGAGTCGGTCGGCTCTTCCAATCACCCACTTCGGCCCGTCTCTTTCCATGATGTGAGCCGTGGGGAGCCAGATCTGAATTCGGGGCCGCCGCCCAGTTGGAGTCGCACGGCTCGGTGATGTAGAACCACCCCGATTGCCACCCCTTTATTGTCTCCACGAAGGAGCCCTCGAGCCAAAGGACATTGGGCATCCTGCCCACCATAGCGCCTCTGCACTCCGCCTGTCGGCCGCCCACTATCTTCGGCTTGACGCTAAAGGTCTTCAACCACAAACCGAAGTGGGGTTGGATGCAGAGGAAGGCCTCGCACACGACGATGAACGTCGAGATATTGAGGATGAAGTTTGGGGCCAGATCGTGGAAATCCAGGCCATAGTAGAACATGAGCCCCCGGACAAATGGGTGAAGTGGAAAACCTAGTCCGCGGAGGAAGTGGGTGAGGAACACCACCCTCTCATTGGGGCCTGGGGGTGGGGATGAGCTGCCCCTCGTCGGGTAGCCAACACGCGATGTCGCCGGACAAGTATCCGGCCTCCCGCAGTCTTGTGATGTGCCCCTCCGTGACGGAGGAGGCCATCCACCTGCCTCCCCCTCCAGACATAGTTGGAGAAGGTTGAGGTGGGATGTGTGGACTTGGGCGCTAGAGCTCGAGTGCGCGAAAATGGATGAGCAAAGGAGGAAGAAGGCGTAGGTGAAAAGGTGGATCCTTATCCCCTTATATGGACTGACGGCTATCGCCCCCACCAGCCCTGGTAAAACTCGCTTATCTCCCAAGCGCCATAATCAATGGCGCGGATGGGTTACCCACGTCCGTATTGATGGGAATCCCAGAATAAGGGGGCACGATCTATGCCTTGATAAGACGTGCCAAGGAAACCGCCCGCTAAACGCTACCGAGGTGGAGCAGTAAAAATGATTCATATAAAGGCCTGGCCATGGTGCGATGTCACGCCCGCGGAATACGTCGGCAGATCTGTGCAAAATTATTCTCTCTACGATGGTATGTGGAACTTGTTTTGCGAGCGGACACTATCCTGGTGTTCAAAACCTTCTATGAAGTATTCGGAGGAGGAACCCGCCTTGCAATGTCAAGACAATATGCACGCCGAACTCGTCGTCATTGAAGCCTGGTTCAGGGGCTACTGAGGGAGTCTTGGACTAGGGGGTGTCCAGATAGCCGGACTATCATCATGGCCGGACTCCAAGACTATGAAGATACAAGATTGAAGACTTCGTCCCGTGTCCGGATGGGACTTTCCTTGGCATGGAAGGCAAGCTTGGCGATACGGATATGTAGATCTCTTACCATTGTAACCGACTCTGTGTAACCCTAACCTATCCGGTGTCTATATAAACCGGAGGGTTTTAGTCCGTAGGACGAACAACAATCATACCGTAGGCTAGTTTCTAGGGTTTAGCCACCTTGATCTCGTGGTAGATCTACTCTTGTACTACCCATATCATCAATATTAATCAAGCAGGAGTAGGGTATTACCTCCATCGAGAGGGCCCGAACCTGGGTAAAAACATCGTGTCCCTTGTCTCCTGTTACCATCCGCCTAGACGCACAGTTCGGGACCCCCTACCCGAGATCCGCCGGTTTTGACACCGACACAAACACTCAAGGACTATGGCGTCAACGTGAAGAATGTGCCTCTCTACTGCGACAATGAGAGCGCTATCAAGATTGCTCATAACCTAGTTCAGCACTCGAAGACCAAAGCATATCCAGATTCGTCATCATTTTCTTCGTGATCATGTGTTGAAGGGCGACATCTCCATCGACCACGTTAGCACTGAAGACCAGCTGGCCGATATCTTCACTAAGCCCTGGGATGAGAAGAGATTTACCAAGTTGCGGTGTGAGTAAATGTCCTAGAATCTTCGAATGTTCTCTGAAATGGACACACATCCTAACACTTATGCTGACTTGACGACTTAGATGCGCAACACACGAAGTAACGTTTTTCTTCAATCAATGAAGACTAACCCTCTAAGTTTGAAGAAATTAATGAAGAAATTGATTCTCAGAGCCCTACGACAATTGTGCGCGGGTGTCTGAAATCAACTTTCTTATACGGTGGAACCAAAGTTGAAAATCTTCAATTTGAGTTTTTCTTCATTTTTAAAATTCCTCAGTTTTTCAAATTCTTCAACTTTGCATTGTCTTCACTCTTTCCGGTGTTGTTCTTCATTAGAATATATATGAGTTTATGTCCTCTACAACATTCACTTATTGCTAATTCTTCAAGTTGATTTCTTCTGCTAAGTGAATGTGATCGGACCCTTCCCCCACTATACTAAACTCAACCTAGTCTGTTCACAAATTCTTCATGTGCGTTCTATTTGAAACTCGTTCAAAATCTTCATTGTGTCCTTGACAGCTGAAGAAATTGCAAACGGAACTTTTTAACTTATCTTATCTAAATTTTTGTCGTTGCCACTCAAACCGTTCCGCTTCCCACGACAATACTTATCTATTCACCCACGATCCTACACGATTGCCACCTCTCAGTACGTTGGTGACACATGTCAAGCGAATGAGAAGGGCCAGGGGCACGTTCGTCCGATTTCCTCGGGCGTACAGTTTTTTCACTCCCACTATAAATACCCCCGCCTCTTCCTCACTTCGTTTTTAATCTACTCGTTCTCACCCCCGCCCGAGCTTCCCAAACCCTAGCGCCGCCGCTACTTCATCGTCACCGGTGAGGAAGAGCTTCAGTGCCTCGACCTCGTCGCCGTCGTACTCGCGCCGGTTGCGGACTTCTTCACTCCGCCGCCGCCGTAGCCGTCTTCCTCTGCTGAGTTAGGGCGTGGAAGATCTGAACTGACGAACTTCACATCTACACTTCCTAGTTCCTCATGTTCTTCAACTCGGGTAATTAAAAGTTACTTCTACTGCCCTCTTTGATTCATATGTTTTCTTGAAAATCTTCATAGGTGTTTATTCTTCAAATCTTCACACACTTAAACCCCTCACATGTCATCTGCTCTTGATTCGTTTCTCTAAGCAATGATTTTCTTCAAGATTCCCCAATTGTGTGGATTTTCAATCTATACAACTCTGGAACCTAAGACAAAGAACGCTTAGTGAAATTCCTCAAGACTCATCTGGTCAGATTCCTCAAACCTATTCTTTTTGAAAACCCTTCTGAGAACGCATATGACCTCTCCAAATTCCTCACAACCATACTCTGTTCACAGGTACAAATGTCCGCTGCTGAATCACTAGGTTCTCATCAACTTAACTCATTTGCAGCGTTCCTCAAAGAAAAGTTGCACACCTCTTGTAAACTTCAGTTGTTCATATTCCTCACCAAGAAAATGGCTGAAGGTAAGAAGCCCTGTAAGGGTGGAAAGAGGCTGAGGTCAATCTGCTTTGAAATCCACGAGGACATTTATCTTTGGATAATGCACTCCTGATGAGGCCAAATTTGGCAAGGAGGACAAAAATCAGCGCAAGGTGAGCATACAAAGGATAGAGAGGAGATAGGCACGGGAATGGAGGGAGTACAAAATTTGCACTCAACCCTCCAAGCCCAAGACCTCCACTGGCACCAGGCCAATTGGCAGATCCCACCAGCCTCAAGCGCGGTGAGGACTATGTTGATGAATGGGCAAAGCGCCAGGCCAAACTGGCCAAACAAGCAAAGGAAGCAGTGAGGAAATTTAATGAAGATTCTGCTGCTGCTGCTACCGCTGTTGAGGCCTCTGCTAGTAAGCCGAAGAAGGCGATGCCTAAGAAGCCTGCGCATAAGTCAAGTGCTTCTCCCTCAATGCCCTCACGACCAAGTTCCTCAGCAATGCCCTCAAGGCCAGATTCTTCAAAGCCCTCACGGCCAATTCCTCAATCTGCTCCTCCTTCAAAGTCTTCAGCTCCTCCGACAAAGTCTTCAGCTGCTCGGACCAAATCCTCTGTACCTGTGCATCTCGCCACGTGCCAAAGGACTACGGGAATCTCAATTGTCAGGAGCATCTGCAAGTTCCTCAGCTGCACCAAATTCCTCAGTTGGCCCCTCTCTGCTGAAGAAAAAGGCCACTGCTGGACGAGGCTTTCGACCAAGTCCTCACAAGAAGCAGGTCGCCTTCCAAGTGCCCTCTGATGACGATGAGGCTGATGATGAAGAACTTGCCAAAATCATCAGAGACAGGCAAGCCAGGGCCGCTAGAGCCAAAGGCAGCAATGTGCCACTTCTATTGGATCCAAAGTTGATCCTCGACTTCATTGACCTATGGCACAAGGACCCAAACACGCCTCTGCCGGAGATGAACCTCACTCCTAGTCAAAGTCATGTTCTGACTGCCTTCATTGAAGAAGAGAAGTGGAAATTTGAAGAAGGAAGAAGACTGAAGAAAGCGCAGTACAAGAAGTAGCGCTACCTAAAGGACAATGTCCTCACTCTTACCCCTAATCAACTCGTTGCCTTGCAAGCTGAAATCAAGCAACTGCGTGATGAATTCAATCGCTAATATGCTGATTGGAAGGCGCTTAAGGTCCGGTTAAATCAAGTCGACGAAGACTTTCACTTCAAGTGCTGCTGCTCCTGTGCACATTGAAGTTACTCCTACCAAGCATCCGCTCAGCCTCATCGAAGAACATGCCAGCACCACTGATGACAATCAGCTGTGAAGAAAATGAAAGTACCAGGGCTGATGACCGCATTCCAGCCGCTGAAGATATTGCCAGGGCATCCACTAGTGGTGCGCCTGAAGAAAGTGAAGAAGTCAGGGCAACTGCAACAATTGCGCCTGAAGAAAATGAACCAAAGTCCTCTGCACCTCCTGCGCCTACGCCAACTCCGATGCTTCCATCTGCATCAGATGCAAAGAAAACCAAGGCTGCAGAGCGTGCAATTGTGAAGAAAAGGAAGGCATCAACCTCATCAAATTCTTCAGCTCCGAAGAAGATGAAGCCGTTGACAAGTTCAATTAACAACCCAATTGATGTCGTTCCTATCTCATTCATGCCATCAAAGGACCTTGTTCTTTTGGTGAAGACTATGCGATTCCAAGTGAATCTGATGAAGAGAATCCTTTTGCTGCTTCGTCAGAGCAGTTGGATGAAGAAATTGAAGTGGATGAAATCCCTTCAACACCAGTTGTCTCATCGCCTATGCCTCAGTTCACTGCTGAAGAAGCTGGCGTTGAAGAAATGGAAGATGAGGAGGTGGACATTGGCTGTACCACACCTGTGCTCAATGACGACTTTTGGGAAAGTCAGCACCCCAACTCTCCAATGTTCACTCCACTTCAAGCAATTCCTCAGTCCCCTACTGCTACTGAAGTACAAATGGGATCTGAAGAACCTCATGCAACCCCGTCTATCCATGAAGAAATTCCAGCCACTAGTGCTGAAGAAAATGAAAATGAAGAATTGAAGACCCAGGCTGCAGCTGAAGAAGAGCCTGAAATTCCTTAGTCTGTGGATCCTGAGATTGTGATTCCTGAGGTGTGATGCAATTGACTGACACTCCTCAGCCCAAGCCAAAGGATCCCTCCTCAAAGAAGCAAAAATTCAAGGCTGATGATTTCTTCGGCGAGCATGTGTTCTTCACTGATTTCAACCCTTATGACAATACTCGTCTTAGAAGGAAACGCTTCTGGACTGCCAGCCAGGCCAACTTCTATTCTTCACTGCTTTTCAACAAGGACAAAGTCTTCGACCACGAGCATATTCCTCACGTGGACATGGAATTATTGCCTTGCTTCTCACAAGTCCTCAGTATGCTTCATGATGCAGGCTTGCTCAATTTTTGCTCAGACATAGTTGATTGGAATGAAGAGCCGATTCTTCAGTTCTACGCAATGCTGCATATCACAGGCGATGCTGATGATATCAACTTGTGGGTGTTGGACTGGATGACCGAAAACACTCACTACACCAGCCTCTCAATTGCTTCGTGCCCTGCCAATCAGTCCTCCACCTGAGGGTGCTGGTTGTCTGTACGAAGAGCCTGAATTACATGCAAGTGCTCATGAAGCCTCTGAAGCCTGGTCAAGCCCCAAGGACCAAATTCCTCATGAAGGAATTGTTGTATGTGCCAAGAACCATCTATCGCATTCTGACGAAGACTATGAGTCCCATCAAAGGCCACGACTCATCTGATGAGGAAATTGTTGGCATCATGAAGAATATGCTATTCAACATCATGCATGGCATCCCTGTCAATTATCATGATTTCTTCATGAGGACTCTGGCGAATGTTGCACTTTCTTCGTTTGAGCTGAAGCCTTACGCTCCTTGGATCATGAGATTCCTCAGAACAAGGTCTTCACTCAACTACAAGGGTGACTTTCAGAATCACCTCAGCTTCTTGCCTCCGATTGAAGTCCTCAAGCGGACATATTCCTCAGCTGATGAGAAGGGCAAGGCACCAGCTATTATCGATGAAGGTATTCGTCCATTGGATGGTCGGTTTCGCAAAGCTACATCTTATTCCACCAATGTTGACTCTGCCACACATGACTCTGCTGCCAATGCATCCAAGCCAAATCCTCAAGCCACTGCTCCTCGTGTGATGACTGACCGAGAGCTGCTTCTTAGTCTTCACCAGAAGGTGGATCGAAACCATAAATGGGTTAAGCGTCAGTTTGGCTCTATTCTTCACAACATGACCTCTACACATAATGCCGTGAAGAAAAACCATTACTACCTCCATGAAGTCTTTGATCGCACCTAGGCGATTATGTCACATCTCTATGGTGAAGAAGATCTGAAGCAAATGGGCTTCAAGGAAGATTTTGACTGGTCTGCTCCTCTACCGAAGAAATTCAAGAAGGTCAAGGTTCCTTCTTTGGTCGCCAGTTCATATTCTTCATCACGCGACTTGGACGAGTATGAAGACTTGGACGACACTGCGGCAGGCCCTACAACGACTCAAGACCCCAACAACGCTGGCACTCCTCCATCATCATGATTTTCTTCAGGGGCGTTAGTCCTCATTTTCAACCCTTTTGGTCATTTGATGACAAAGGGGGAGAAATTGAGTTAGTCTTCAAGCGGGTCTATCTTATATGGGGCGTTTTTTTTCTAAGTTACAACTCTCGTTCTTTTGATGACTTTGCTGGATCGAGTTGTAAACTTAAACTCTATGGTGGCCTAATACTTCTGCTGAGTTCTTCTGCATGCTTATTCCTCATAAATATCAATGCACGCATGCTGAATTACATAAGTCACCATAGTTCATCATGCATTTCAAATTCTTCATACTATATGTCAAATGCGTGTATGAATTACAAGATATAGGGGGAGATCTCCATTATTATACTCTTCATGTGTGCATTGCTTCAAAAGAAAATTCCTCACTATGCACATCTTCAGGGGGAGTTCTTCTATATCTTGCAATCAAATTCCTCAATATCAGTATTTACACTTCATATGTTTATCCCCGTTGAAAACTTAACCTATTTTGTCATCAATCACAAAAAAGGGGGAGATTGTAAGTGCATCTAGTGCCCCTTAGTGATTTTGGTGTATTGAAGACTTATAGGTTATGTACACAGGTCTATAAGTCTATGAGGAGTTTGATATTTACAGAGAAAGTCGACCCCTAAAAATGAAGTTCTTCAACTGAAGACTTTGGATTTCTCAAGACTTTCTGAAGACTTTGAAAGTGAAGAAATTGGGGTGACCTTGAAGACTTGGCAATCATTCGAGGAACATGAAGCGTGAAGACTTTTGTTTTCATAGTTTCATTTTCTCTTTCTTGAGTCATAGGAAACACCGTACTGTTAAAGGGGGTCGAGGAAATACTAAGGAAAAATTTCCATGTGATGCTCAACTCAAAATCCTACACCTACGAATCCCTTCGAGTGAAGCCATTGGAAATCTCATACAGTTCAGTCATATTCTTCAGTGACAGAGGCGAAGTTCTTCTGGTCTCTAAGGAATTTGTTCTGACCGAGGAGTTAGGAATTCGCCAGTGCAGATTGCCTACACAGTGAGGAACATGATAGCCCTGAGGAATTTGAGAGTCAAAATTCCGACCGTTGCTGTGCTATGCGCCAGCTGTCCCAAAATATCTACCCACCTAACGGTCATATCATTGAAGGGCATTTATGTATTATCTTGTCGGGCTGCTCCCTAGGCTATAAATAGCCGCCCCCCTAAAACCACTAGCTGGTTGGATGCTCCGAGAGAAACTGACACTTGTCATTTGAGAGCATCCCATCCTCCGAGGACTTTGAGCGAAAATCATCAAGTGAGGAAAACCCAAACCCAAAACACCTACAACCCAGAGTGATTGAGCATCACTGAAGAGATTGATCCTGCGTGGATCCGATGCTTGTTACCTTTGAAGACTGTGCTTCTTCCAGACGGTTAGGCGTCATGGTCTAGAGCATCCAAGAGGAAGTGTGGATCGCCGAGTGACCTAGTCTGTGAAGGTTTGGAAGTCACCTGAAGACTTACCACGAGTGATTGCGCAAGGTCTGTGTGACCTTAGCTCAAGGAGAATACGGTGAGGACTGTGTGTCCGGGACTGTGTGTCCTCGAGTTTAAATACTCAGCCGCTCCAACCAGACGTACAACTGAGACAACAGTTGGAACTGGTCTACCAAATCATTGTCTTCACCAAGCTTACTGGTTCAATTTCCTCAACTCTTTCATTTCCTCATTTCTGTTGTTGTGTGCTTGTTCATATCTGTTTGAAGACTTTTACTGAAGACTTTCTCAATTTCCTCAGTTCAATTTCTTCAGTCTGTTTGTCTTCATCCTGTGTTATCCTGTGTTTACGCTTTCGGTACTCTGTGCTTGTCTTCATTTCATTATGATGACCATGCTTGTGTTCTGCTATGTTTATTTTTGAGTACTTATTCCGCTGCAAGTAGTTCTTCATTTAGGAATTTCCTCACCAGCAAATTCCTCAGTGAAGAATTCATAATATCGCCTATTCACCCCCCCTCTAGTAGATATAACGCACTTTCATGGTGGGATTTGGGAGAGAAGGACTTGGGCACTCCGTGTGCCCTTGCCATTGCATTTGGTGCATCGGTTTGAGTTCTCCACGGTGATACGTGGAAGTGAAGTTTGAGAAGCTTATTACTCTTAGGTGTTCGGGCACCCTAGAGCTTGTTCCTCTTTGGTGCCTTGGCGCCCTAGACGGTTGGTGTTGTTCGGAGCTCAATCATTGTGGTGTAAAGCTCCGGGCAAGCGTCGGGGTCTCCAATTTAGTTGTGGAGATCGCCCCGAGCAATTTGACGGGTACCGGTGACCGCCCCCAAGGGTTGCCAAAGTGTACGGGTTCAGTGATCGCCCCAAGGGTTGCCATTTGTATGGGTTCGGTGACCACCCTCAAGGGTCCCTTAGTGGAATCACGACATCTTGCATTGTGTGAGGGCGTGAGGAGATTACGGTGGCCCTAGTATCTTCTTGGGGAGCATTGTGTGAGGGCGTGAGGAGATTACAGTGGCCCTAGTATCTTCTTGGGGAGCATTGTGCCTCCACACCGCTCCAAACGGAGATTAGCATCCGCAAGGGTGTGAACTTCGGGATACATCATCGTCTCCGCGTGCCTCGGCTATCTCTTACCCGAGCCCTTTACTTATGCACTTTACTTTGTGATAGCCATATTGTTTCTTGTCATATTTCTTGCTATCACCTTGTAGTCTTTCTTGCTTAGCATAAGTTGTTGGTGCACATAGGTGAGCCTAGTTGTTGTAGGTTTTGTGCTTGACAAATTAACCGCTAGGTTTATTCCGCATTTGTTCAAGCCTAAACCGTAATTATTTTAAAAGCGCCTATTCACCCCCCCCCCCCTCTAGGCGGCATCCACGATCTTTCACCGGGCACGAGGAGAAGAACTACAACGACGTCTTCAGGAAGAGCACGACACCCACGGGTGTCGCCGTCGTCGGCGCCATGGCACAGAGCTTTCACTCGGTAACTCACCTGTGCCCCCTTGAGGCCGCCAAGAGGAGCGCGACGAAGTCAGTGCCCCAGATCTGGATCAGGACGCCACCCCACTGAAGATAGGGCATGTCCGAGCTATGCATCGTCACCCCTCCCGTTGCCCACACAACCCGAGAGAGGAGCCACCACCACCACAATGATGCCCGCCGTCGGTGTCAAAACCGGCGGATCTCGGGTAGGGGGTCCCGAACTGTGCGTCTAGGCGGATGGTAACAGGAGACAAGGGGCACGATGTTTTTACCCAGGTTTGGGCCCTCTCGATGGAGGTAATACCCTACTCCTGCTTGATTAATATTGATGATATGGGTAGTACAAGAGTAGATCTACCACGAGATCAAGGAGGCTAAACCCTAGAAGCTAGCCTATGGTATGATTGTTGTTCGTCCTACGGACTAAAACCCTCCGGTTTATATAGACACCAGATAGGTTAGGGTTACACAGAGTCGGTTACAATGGTAGGAGATCTACATATCCGTATCGCCAAGCTTGCCTTCCACGCCAAGGAAAGTCCCATCCGGACACGGGACGAAGTCTTCAATCTTGTATCTTCATAGTCTTGGAGTCCGGCCGTGACGATAGTCCGCTATCCGGACACCCTAGTCCGGGACTCCTCAAGAGCCCCGAACCAGGCTTCAATGACGATGAGTCCAGCGTTGATTGTCTTCGGCATTGCGAGGCGGGTTCCTCCTCCGTATACTTCATAGAAGGTCATGAACACAAGGATATTGTCCGGCTCTGCAAAACAAGTTCCACATAACACCGTAGATAGAATAATTTTTGCATAAATCTGCTGACGTATTCCGCGGCGTGACATCACACCACGGCCAGGCCTTTATATGAATTGTTTTTTACCATTTCACCTTAGCGCGTTTAGCGAGGCGGTTTCCTTGGCACGTCTTATCAAAGCATAGATCGTGCCCCCTTATTCCGGGATTCTCATCAATACGAACGTGGGTAACCCATCCGCGCCATTGATTACAGCGCTTGGGAGATAAGCGAGTTTTACCAGGCTGGTGGGGGACGCATAGCTCCGTCCGTCCATATAAGGGGATAAGGATCCACCTTTTCACCTACTCCTTCTTCCTCCTTTGCTTCTCCATTTCCGCGCACTCGAGCTCCAGCGCCCAAGTCCGCACATCCCACCTCAACCTTCTCCAACCATGTCAGGAGCGGGAGGTAGGTGGATGGCCTCCTCTGTCACGGAGGGCACATCACAAGATCAAGGGAGGCCGGATACTTGTCCAGCGACATCAGCGACAAAGCTGCCCGATGCGGGCAGCTCATTCCAACCCGGGCCCCATGAGAGGGTGGTGTTTCTCCCCACTTCCTCCATGGACTAGGTTTTCCACTTCACCCATTTGTCCGGGGCTCATGTTCTACTACGGCCTGGACTTCCACGACTGCCCCAATTTCATCCTCAACATCTCGGCGTTTATCGTCAGGTGCTCGACCCAGCTCAACTGGGCACAATCGCGATGGTTCTCTGGTGCTACCTTAGCCGATATAACGGAACGTAAGGTACCAAAACACGGAGCAGGCAAACCCAAGTATTGACCCAAGACATGATTCGAGCCGATTCATATAATGCTATAAGTTCGGGGTGCCGCACTTGTGAAAGTGTTCGGACTTATCACACCATAATATTGGGATACTTAAGCCCCTGGTGTATTGGCCGTACCAAAGTGTACGGTTGCAACATGTCGTGAAATGGACATATGTATAGATAAGGGAAGTAGAGCAATAATAAGCAAAAAGCTATGTATTGTTTATTCAAAAAGGTATTGTAATGAGAGCAGAACGATACAAATAGTGCGATAAGCAAGGGATAGGACTATCTAACATGTCCCCCTCTAGAGGTAAGCTGTGGGATGGTATGTAAAACAGGTATAATGCTCGTAATAGAGACCACCTGAACACTTCGACGTGGCTTACTGCTTCCCTGGCTGTTGCATCGTGAGTTCGGCGATTCTAGTGCCGGACAGGACTTCTCAAAGACGGAGTCCTGAAAGAAAAAAAGGAAGAAAAAAAGTAAAAAAGAAAAAGGATGACACAATCGGGAGCCCCTGGTGCGGTTGAGCCGCATTCTTGGCGTGCCGTGGTCTTGCCCCTCCCCATATGCCCATGGTATCTCCAGAGCGTAATTATGTACGCGTAATACTAGCTTCGCGATTTCGCGAGGGCGGGGGTTGGGGCCGGATTGCTACGCGTGCTTGAATCATGCCAGGCAGTCTTGTTGTAGGTTACTCCGGGCGCGCTTGACATTGTCCGGACGCTTAGTGGCCGGACTCGAGAATTGATGTGAGAGGCTGCTTTGTACCTCCGCCGCGAGGGCCGCCGTGTGCTCCTCCGTTCGGAGAGAGCGTTCGGTGTTTCCATTGACCATGATTACTCCTCGAGGGCTTGGCATCTTGAGCTTGAGGTATGCGTAGTGCGGCACCGCATTGAACTTTGCAAATGCGGTTCGTCCGAGCAGTGCATGATAGCCGCTGCGGAATGGGACGATGTCGAAGATTAACTCTTCGCCGGAAGTTATCCGGGATCCAAGACCACTTCAAGTGTAACTGAGCCCGTACAACTGGCCTCTACACCCGGTATGACGCCCTTAAAGGTCGTCTTTGTAGGTTTAATCCTTGAGGGGTCTATGCCCATTTTGCGCACTGTATCCTGATAAAGTAGGTTCAGGCTGCTACCGCCGTCCATCAGGATTCTGGTGAGGTGAAATCCGTCGATAATTGGGTCAAGAACTAATGCGGCAAAGCCGCCGTGACGGATGCTAGTGGGGTGGTCCCTTCGATCGAAGGTGATCGGGCAGGAAGACCATGGGTTGAACTTTGGGGCGACTGGCTCCATCGCATATACGTCCCTTAGTGCACGCTTTCTCCCCCTTTTGGGTATGTGGGTTGCGTATATCATGTTCACCGTCCGCACTTGTGTAGGAAACCCCTTCTGTCCTCTATTGTTCGGCGGCGGGGCTCTTCCTCGTCATCGCTATGCAGCCCCTTGTCATTGATTTCGGCACTTAACTTGCCTGCCTTCTTGAACACCCAACAATCCCTGTTGGTGTGATTGGCTGGTTTTTGGGGTGCCATGTATCCGCTGGCGATCGAGTATTTGGTCCAAGTTGGACGGGCCCCGGGTATTTCTTTTGAATGGCTTCTTCCGCTGACCGGGTTTAGAGCCTCTGAATCCGCATTGACGGCCTATCTTTGATATCGCCGCACGCGGCGCTTGTTCTTGTTATGACGCGACCTGCCATTGCTGTCCTTGGTATCCGAACTGTCGGGATGTTTGGCCAAGTTGTTGCTTCGACCTAGCCGGACGTCCTCTCCCACACAAAAGCGGGTCATGAGTGTTGTGAGGGCTGCCATGGATTTTGGCTTTTCCTGTCCTAGGTGCCGGGCAAGCCACTCGTCATGGATGTTATGTTTGAAGGCTGCAAGGGCCTCTGCATCCGGACGATCAACGATTTGATTTTTCTTTGTTAGGAACCGTGTCCGTAATTGTCCGCCGATTCTTCCGCTGCTGAATATGTGGCTAAGGTCATCTGCGTCGGTGGTCGCATATATGTGCCTGGAAGTTATCAAGGAATGTGGCTTCCGTGTCCTCCCAACAACCAATTGATTATGCCGCAAGCTGTTGAGCCAATGCCGAGCTGGTCCTTTAAGCTTGAGTAGGAGGTATTTGATGGCATGTAGATCATCACCGCGGGCCATGTGGATATGGAGGAGATAGTCCTCGATCCGCACCGCATGATCTCGTAGTACCATCGTATGATTCGATGTTTACGGGTTTAAAGCCCTCGGGATTTGATGATCCATTACTTCATCCGTGAAGCATAGTGGGTGTCTTGGCGCCTCTATATTGGGCTATATCTTGACGTAGCTCATATGAGCTTTGTTCATCGTGTTCGCCCGGCGGGTTTGTTTGATCCGCGCGACGGTGATCATCCCGTGTCGTTACGCCCACGCGATCCGTAGATCGATCTTGTATGTTTTGCCTTATCCTCCAATATATCTCTTAAGTCCGGCGGTTTTCCGTGCCTTGCTACTTTTTGAGCAGCGTCGGGTGTGGCTTGAGCGGAGGGCCGAGAGGCTTTCTGTCGCGCCACGGGTGGCCGGTCTGCCATGTCGTGTGCTGGTGACTTGGGTGCTTCCTCCTCCGATTGAGGCAACGGCCTGCGTTTGGGGTAGCTTTTGAGGGGCGTTGAGTTCATACTCTTCGCTGCAAGGACTTGGTCCATCCGTCGCCTAGCAGATCTGGTCGCTCTAAGTTGTTGCTGCTTTTCTTGAGGCTGCTTGCCGTGGCCATAAGCCCGCGCTTGAAACGCCCTGCTCGGCGGGATCCTCAGCACGACAAATTGTCGTTGTCGAGGCTTGCCTCATCTTTGGAGGGAGGCGATAATTATCGTCCTCGACCTCTCTTTCTCGCCAGACTTGTCGTGCGGACTTGCTTCTCCCTCCTCCCGCGCTGAGTCTTGCTGGAGGGGTTCTCTTCGCACTTGCACGGGTGTTATTATCTCCGTGCGGAATCACCGTTTTATTGTGGCGGGATTTAGTGCGGCGCCGCCGACGCCGGGCGCTCGGCTGTTTCTTGGAGGGTCATCCTCCGTTGTTCCATCTCCGTTCCCATCTTTTGGGATGTCCACCATGTATATGTCATATGACGAGGTGGCCTTCCATTGCCCTCGTAGGCGCTGGGTCTTGGTCGTCTCCGGCGCCGCCGTCCATACCGCCGACGTCTTCGGAGTCGAAGTCGAGCATGTCGGTTAAATCATCGACAGTGGCTACAAAGTGGGTGGTGGGCGGGCGTTGAATTTTGTCGTCCGTATCCCAACCTTCCTGTCCGCATTCCGGCCAGGTCTCTCCGGATAAAGAGAGAGACTTTAGCGAGTTCAGAATGTCGCCAAAGGGCGAGCGCTGAAAGATGTCCGCGGCCGTGACCTCCATAACGGGCTCCCAATCGGATTCGATTGGCAAGGGCGCGGAGGGTTCGGAGTCCGGAGATTAGTCCGCACCACGAGTCGAGGTCTTCGCAGCGACAGGGATGGAGTTCGCTCAATCGCCGAGATATTGTAGCCCCAGGCGGTGCCCAACCACTCGTCCTCGATCGGGAATCCGCCCGGATTAAGGGTCGGAGCGGATGTTGGTGCGCCTCTAGGGCAATCGTTCGGCTGCAGAGCTAGATCATGCCCATCGAGGCGGGCGCGCGCTTATTGCGGCTCGAATCCGTCGAAGATCAAGTCTCCGCGGATATCGGCTGTATAGTTTAAACTTCCAAATCTAACTCGATGGTCGGGCGTAGCTTCGATCTGCTCCAGATGGCTGCTTAATTGCCCGCAGATGCAAAGCCGCCGAATACGAAGATCTGTCCGGGAGAAAAGTCTCACCTGGACCGCGTCGTTGTTGATGATCGAAGGAGCCATCGGGCCTATCGGTGACGACACGAGGAACTCTCAATGAAAGCACCAATGTCGGTGTCAAAACCGCGGATCTCGGTAGGGGTCCCGAATGTGCGTCTAGGCGGATGGTAACAGGAGACAAGGGACACGGTGTTTTACCTAGGTTCGGGCCCTCTCGATGGAGGTAATACCCTACTCTGCTTGATTAATATTGATGATATGGGTAGTACAAGAGTAGATCTACCACGAGATCAAGGAGGCTAAACCCTAGAAGCTAGCCTATGGTATGATTGTTGTTCGTTCTATGGACTAAAACCCTCCGGTTTATATAGACACCGGATAGGTTAGGGTTACAGTAGTCGGTTACAATGGTAGGAGATCTACATATCCAGACGCCAAGCTTGCCTTCCACGCCAAGGAAAGTCCCATCCGGACACGGACGAAGTCTTCAATCTTGTATCTTCATAGTCTTGGAGTCCGGCCGTGACGATAGTCCGGCTATCCGGACACCCCCTAGTCCGGGACTCCCTCACCCGCCGAAGAGCAACAATGCGGCCCGCCATCCGGGGCCGCCGCCCGGCCTCCCTGTTGCGATGTACCGTGCGCCGCCCACGTGAGAACGCACACAATCACGGTAAGAGGAGCGACAATAGTCCATCGACTCCTAGCTCGACATCAGTCTCTGTGTCTGGATAGGCGCCTCCACCATAGGAGGTACCCACACCTGTGTCCCCAGCCTGTGCCAGGTAGACTGGGGGACACGACTCTGAGACTCCCGATGGCCGCCAATGAACCAACCCCTGACCAGGCGAGTTCACACGACGCCATGTCCATGGCCACCGGCATCGATCCATGTATCAACACACCGCAAATCTGACCACCCCCAAGTGAGCACTCCTTGGACCGCGCCCACCATCGCCTGAGCAAAAGCTCCGACTCATCTCAGGCCTCAATCTGGTCTACCCGAGCACGAGCCCTAGGTCCTGGCCCTCTTCACGCAAAAGCTCACGCCTTTGGCCCGGACCCAGGAGAAGTAAGGAGCCACCACCACTCACAGCCCACCGCCGCACGCCGCCGCCAAAGATGTCGTCATCATGCCGCCGATCAGTGCCCCCACCTAGCATCCACCATAGCTCCGACAGACCTGGAGCAGAGCAGAGCCCACACTAGGACCAGCCACCGCAGCCGATGACAGGCCCCGACCAACAGCAGCGCCAAGCGCCGAATCTGGATGATCTAGACCAGGCCGCCATGGCCACCATGGGCGTGAGCTGCCAGCCCATAAACCAGCACCAGCGAGCAGCCCACACACAACCCCGACGCCGTCACCCTCCGCCCCCTGCGCGCTCCCGCCAGGCAGCAACCGCCACCATCGAACCACCCGCCACGGCTTGTGCCGCTCACGAGCAGCCGGCCTGATGGCTTCTAGTTCTCTGTTTCAACGATGGGCTATTCCCTGTTGTGAATTAGATGTACCCCTTTTATAAAGTGTGAATGATTGGATGCCCTGGTACCGATGGCGAGTGGAACAACTGGTGGTATGAGCAGGCGCGCTCGTATCATGGGTCGACTTCTGCTCCTCCCTTTCGTGCCTCCTTTTGCCTTGCCTTTGCTCCCACACTTCGTGTTTCCTTCTACATGATGATATTCTTCCATGTTTGGGTCCATTTTGTGTGGAACACATTAACCAAGCGGTTTCGTAATTTCTTACATTCATTACTTCTCCTGGGACCGGGCCATTTTGTAGGCATATAGGATTGATTCTCTCATAAAATCTGGGATTATGTGTCTTTAGATGATGGTATGATGAGTGCAAAGATATCACCCATCAAGATGTTATGGTTAGATGTTATTTTAATCCTCTTTATTTTTGCGGATGCATGCGTAGAAGGTATAATCATAAGTATGTTTATTTGTTCAAGTAAGAACGACACATTGTTCCACCACACAAGAAAGTATCAAGGCATGAAGGCAATGGATGTCAACTCAATGAAACTAGATGAAAGTAACTTGGTGAAACTCCCGTATGTTCTCGAGAGCGATTTAATCTCTATAAGTAGAACAATCAGGTTGTCCTTAGCAGAATTAATAATTGGTCTACTTGCTGCAGCATTGACTTTTGTTACAACTCATGTTCTTGCAATTATTCATGTGATCAAACAAACCATCAAACACTCTTTTGCAGCTTTTATAGTGGACTCCTACCGAACTCGGCCCCGTACACTTGTGACGTATCAATGTAAGAAAAAACCGCAATAGACCCCTACACTTGTGAGGTATCAATGCCCGTGTCCGGATCTTGACGAAGCAGCAAGCCAGGGGCACTTGTGACCTCCGGTGGAGTAAGCCCAAGATATCTGTGCCCCCCCCTCACCCCAACACACACACATAGGAGGATTTGAACATGTCGTGTCTAGTGTTATGATCAATGTAAAAAAAACATTTTCCTATTGTAAAATGCTCGTCATTTTAAAGTTTTAAGAGCATCTATAGTCGGGCACTCCAAATCCGTCTGAAACACCCGGACAAATGACCCAATCATGAAATTTTTATTCAAACGGGTGTAGATGCTCTAATTGTGCATGTATGTATTACTCGCTCTGACCAAATTAACTGACGCAATTTTAGTACAGCTATATTAGAGGGAGTACTTTTTTTATATGAGCACACTGGTAGTGGCAGTAGAATAGTGGTGGTGGTACGCTCTCGCGACGACGCCTTCACGTGCAGTGTGTCTGAAACAAACAAGCGTCGCCAGACTAGATCGAGTCATAAATACTCCTAGTAGTATAATCCCCAATGGAAAATGAAGGCCAACCCTACCACGGTCCGAAGAGGAAAAACCCACCCGCAACTCTCCTTGCCGTGCGTCCGTCTATAAATGCCGCCTCGCTCGTCATCGTCGTCGTCCCGTCCGCAGCCCAAAAACCGTCCCCTCCCCGGTGGAAAATCCGGAGCACCAACACCAACACGCCCCCTCCCACCACCTGACTCGACTCCCCTCCCCTCCCACCGCCGCCCCCTACCCCCAAATCCCACCTCCACCTACTCCTCCTCCCTCACCGCATCTCCCCTCCCCGCCCCCCACGCGGCACGGGCGCGCGGACACGCAGCGCCGACGACGGGGATCGGCGACCAAGGAGCGCCCACACGTAGCAGCACCGCCAGCGCCGGACGGACGGGGCCGACTTCTTTCCTTCCTCCATCCGTGCGCCGCTGCTGCATTTACACGGGGAAAAATCCACCGAATCTCCCCCGTCACTCGCCTCGTCCGGCGGGCCGGTAGCGGCCAAAAACCCCCTCCTTTGTTCCCATCCGCGCCCGCCGCCCGCCCTGAGCTCGCCAGCGGCCGGGTGGGGAGGCCCCCAATGCCTTTTAAACCCCTCGCCGCCCCCCGCCCCCTCCTCCTGACGCCCCCGATCCCACCCACCCAATGCCGCGCCACGCCCTCCCCCTCGCGGAGGCCGCCGCCGCCGCCGCGCACGCCGCGCTGCTCGCCCTCGCGCTCCTCCTCCTGCTCCTCCGCGGCGCGCGCGCCCTCGCCTCCCGCTGCGCCTCCTGCCTCAAGCCGCCCCGCCGCGCCCGCAGCCTCGTCGACGATGGGGCGCCCCTCGCCCCCTCGCCGCCCGCCGCCGGGGGCGCCTGGTTCAGGGCCGCCCTCGCCTGCTGCGCCTACGCCCTGCTGGCGCAGCTCGCCGCGCTGACCTACGAGGTCGCGGCCGCGCCGCCGCCCGTCGAGGCCGAGGCGCTGCTGCTGCCGGCCGTGCAGGCGCTGGCCTGGGCCGCGCTGCTGGCGCTCGCGCTGCGGGCGCGCGCCGGCAGGTTCCCGGCGCTCGTGCGGGTCTGGTGGGTGCTCGCCTTCGCGCTCTCCGTCGCCATCGCCTTCGACGACTCCAGGCGCCTCATGGGCGCCGACGACCACGATGCGGACTACGCGCACATGGTCGCCAACTTCGCGTCGCTGCCGGCCCTCGGCTTCCTCTGCCTGGTTGGTGTCATGGGTTCCAGCGGTGTCGACTTGGAGTTTAGTGATGACGACACCGGTGTCCACGAGCCCCTGTTGCTCGGCGGGCAGCGCAGAGGCGCCGAGGAGGAGCCCGGCTGCCTGCGGGTGACTCCCTACGGCGATGCCGGGATCCTCAGCCTTGCAACACTCTCATGGCTCAGTCCGCTGCTCTCGGTTGGGGCCAAGAGGCCGCTCGAGCTGGCTGACATACCCCTGCTGGCTCACAAGGACCGTGCCAAGTTCTGCTACAAGGCCATGAGCAGTCACTATGAGCGCCAACGGCTGGAGTGCCCTGACAAGGAGCCATCGCTGGCATGGGCAATACTCAAGTCATTCTGGCGGGAGGCGGCCATCAACGGCGCCTTCGCCGCCGTGAACACCGTCGTGTCCTATGTCGGCCCCTACCTGATCAGCTACTTTGTGGACTACCTCAGTGGCAAAATTGCCTTCCCCCATGAAGGTTACATCCTTGCCTCCGTATTTTTCGTATCAAAGTTGATTGAGACGCTCACTGCTCGCCAGTGGTACCTGGGCGTGGACGTCATGGGGATCCATGTCAAGTCCGGGCTGACGGCCATGGTGTACCGGAAGGGCCTCAGGCTATCGAATGCCTCAAAGCAGAGCCATACGAGCGGTGAGATTGTGAATTACATGGCGGTTGATGTGCAGCGGGTGGGGGACTATGCATGGTACTTTCATGACATATGGATGCTTCCACTGCAGATCATCCTTGCGCTCGCCATCCTGTACAAGAATGTCGGGATCGCCACCGTCTCGACATTGATAGCCACCGCGCTGTCAATTGCTGCCTCGGTTCCTGTGGCCAAGCTGCAGGAGCACTACCAAGATAAGCTAATGGCAGCAAAGGATGAGCGAATGCGCAAGACTGCAGAGTGCTTGAAGAGTATGAGAATTCTCAAGCTGCAGGCATGGGAGGACCGGTACAGGATAATGCTTGAAGAGATGAGGAACGTTGAGTGCAGGTGGCTCAAGTGGGCTTTGTACTCGCAGGCCGCAGTTACGTTTGTTTTCTGGAGCTCGCCAATCTTTGTCTCAGTCATAACTTTCGGCACTTGTATATTGCTTGGTGGCGAGCTCACTGCCGGAGGCGTTCTCTCTGCTTTAGCAACTTTTAGGATCCTTCAAGAGCCTCTGAGGAATTTCCCTGATCTCATCTCCATGATAGCTCAGACGAGGGTGTCTTTGGACAGATTGTCTCACTTCTTGCGGCAAGAAGAGTTGCCGGATGATGCAACAATAAGTGTTCCACAGGGTAGCACAGACAAGGCAATCGATATCAAGGATGGCAGTTTCTCTTGGAACCCGTCTTGCTCAACCCCTACACTATCTCATATACAACTTAGTGTGGTGAGAGGCATGAGAGTAGCAGTCTGTGGTGTGATTGGCTCTGGCAAATCAAGTCTATTGTCCTCTATACTTGGGGAGATACCCAGACTGTCTGGCCAAGTAAGTACATGCATAAAAAAAGAGTTGATGCTAACTTGAATGACAGTTTAATCACATTTTCCTTCTGTTCCTTATTCAGGTTAGAGTCAGTGGTACAGCAGCATATGTTTCTCAGACTGCCTGGATACAATCTGGAAATATTGAGGAGAACGTTCTTTTCGGCACTCCAATGGACAGACCGCGTTATAAGAGAGTACTTGAGGCTTGCTCCCTGAAGAAAGATCTTCAGTTACTCCAATATGGAGATCAGACCATCATCGGCGACAGAGGCATCAATTTGAGTGGAGGTCAGAAACAGAGAGTGCAGCTTGCGAGAGCACTGTACCAGGATGCTGATATTTATTTGCTTGATGACCCCTTCAGTGCTGTTGATGCTCATACTGGAAGTGATCTATTTAAGGTCTGTACCGATGTTGCCCTTTTCTATTTTTTTTAAAGATGCTTCTGTTTCATAACATGCCAGATTTTGTGTTGCAGGACTATATATTGGGGGCACTAGCTAATAAAACAGTAATTTATGTAACTCATCAAGTCGAGTTCCTACCAGCTGCTGACTTGATATTGGTAATAACATTTTTCTCACAATCTAAGCACTACATTTTAGTGGCTAATGTACATAGATATGCTGTTTCAAATTTTTGTACAAAGTACAACTTTAGTAGAGAGTTGTACTAAAGTTGAGACACTTGTACAGAGTTAATACTAAAGTTGAGACGTTTATTTTGGGACGGAGGGAGTACAATACTTCTCATTAGACTGTTCATAGGATAATGTGCCCTTGATCACTCATTTGTGCTTTTCTTTTATCATGGCACAGGTTCTTAAGGATGGTCATATCACCCAAGCTGGAAAATATGATGATCTTCTCCAAGCTGGAACCGATTTCAATGCTCTGGTTTCTGCTCATAATGAAGCTATCGAGACCATGGATTTTGGCGAAGATTCTGATGGAGATATCGCTCCTTCTGTTCCTAACAAAAGATTGACACCAAGTGTTAGCAATATTGATAACCTGAAAAATAAAGTATCTGAAAATGGTAAGTCATCTAATACACGTGGAATTAAGGACAAGAAAAAGAGTGAAGAACGTAAGAAGAAGCGTACTGTTCAGGAAGAGGAGAGGGAGCGAGGAAGAGTTAGCTTAAATGTTTATTTGACATACATGGGGGAAGCCTACAAAGGTTCACTTATACCACTCATTGTCTTGGCACAAACCCTGTTCCAAGTTCTTCAGATTGCCAGTAACTGGTGGATGGCATGGGCAAACCCACAAACAGAAGGAGATGCACCTAAGACAAGTAGTGTGGTCCTTCTTGTTGTTTATATGTGCCTTGCTTTCGGGAGTTCATTGTTTGTGTTTGTGAGAAGCCTTCTTGTAGCTACATTTGGTTTAGCTGCTGCTCAGAAACTATTTATAAAAATGCTAAGGTGTGTGTTTCGAGCACCAATGTCATTCTTCGATACTACACCATCTGGACGGATTCTGAATCGGGTCAGTTTGGATCATGCTCTTGCTCCTAATTTCTGCTTGTCTGTGCCTTTTCTATTTTGCACATCCTAATCTTCTTCAATCATACTTCATATCAGGTTTCTGTAGATCAAAGTGTTGTGGACCTTGATATAGCATTCAGGCTAGGGGGATTTGCATCAACAACAATTCAACTCCTTGGAATTGTTGCTGTCATGAGTAAAGTCACATGGCAAGTTCTGTTTCTTATAGTCCCTATGGCTATGGCATGCATGTGGATGCAGGTAAATTTCTAAACTTTCAGATTTTTTTTAGTGCTGACATTTTTTTTTGGGTGCTGACATTAACCTGGGATACTTAATTTCTTCAATGGAGATCGTAATGCAAATAAAGTAGATAGCAAGGGTAGGTACACCTAAATGAATCAATAAAAGAACTATGCACACATAAATTTGGCTACCTCTGTCAGTTAACTAGCC
This sequence comes from Aegilops longissima, assembly GCA_021605205.1. Classification (NCBI taxonomy): domain Eukaryota; kingdom Viridiplantae; phylum Streptophyta; class Magnoliopsida; order Poales; family Poaceae; genus Aegilops; species Aegilops longissima. Next base: position 665,659,805 of record CM038679.1, on the reverse strand, counting down.
AATTAACCAGAGAACAGATGCATATGTTCAGCATGGAAGTATTGAAACTTGTGAAGTAAGCTCATTCTTAAAGCATGAGTATTCAAGATAGCTTGATGATTTTGTGTACCAAATGACTTTTAAAGATCTTCATCACACAATAGATAATGGATGTCCTTGCTACCATGAACTTGCAGAGATATTACATTGCTTCATCAAGGGAGCTGACTAGGATCTTGAGTGTTCAGAAGTCTCCAGTGATCCATTTGTTTAGCGAGTCAATCGCTGGTGCTGCTACTATCAGAGGATTTGGTCAGGAGAAAAGATTCATGAAAAGAAATCTTTACCTCCTTGATTGTTTTGCTCGGCCTTTGTTTTCCAGCCTTGCAGCTATTGAATGGCTCTGCCTGCGAATGGAATTGCTCTCAACTTTTGTGTTTGCTTTCTGCATGGCAATACTTGTGAGCTTTCCTCCTGGAACGATCGAACCAAGTATGTCTTATCTGCTGTCTCACATGCCGTTCTGTTGCATTTTATGATCTTGCTTTACCCAATAGATCACTTGTTAGGTGCACCAGAAAACTTGCATATTTTTTTCAATAAATTATGCTTCTTAATCTAAACAAGCTTTCCAAATTGGTAGGTATGGCTGGGCTTGCTGTCACATATGGACTCAACTTAAATGCTCGGATGTCAAGGTGGATATTGAGCTTCTGTAAATTAGAGAACAGAATCATCTCTGTTGAGCGTATTTATCAGTATTGCAAGATTCCTAGTGAAGCACCACTGATTATTGAGAATTGCCGCCCCCCGTCCTCATGGCCTGAGAATGGAAACATTGAATTGATTGATCTCAAGGTAAACTTAGTCCATAGCCATTTATTTGTCTCTATCCATTTGCTCTTCGTTGTATATAATAATAGGAAGTATTTAATCTATTTTCTTCTTCTTCTAAGCTGAACATACTTCAGTTCTATTTACAACATCTTATTGTGCTTTTGCTAAATATCATAGGTTCGCTACAAGGATGACCTTCCCTTCGTTCTACATGGAGTCAGTTGTATTTTTCCTGGCGGGAAAAAGATTGGGATTGTAGGGCGAACCGGAAGTGGTAAATCTACTCTCATTCAGGCTCTTTTCCGTCTGATTGAACCAACAGGAGGGAAAATTATCATTGACAACATCGATGTTTCTGCGATTGGCCTTCATGATCTGCGGTCACGGTTGAGCATCATTCCTCAAGATCCTACATTGTTCGAGGGTACTATCAGAATGAATCTTGACCCTCTTGAAGAGCGTTCTGATCAAGAAATTTGGGAGGTACGCCATGGTCGCTTTTATGCTACCCTCATGTTAAATGTGCCATGATCTTTATGGAAGAGAACTCTTTTCTTTCAGGCACTAGAGAAGTGCCAGCTAGGAGAGGTCATTCGTTCGAAGGAAGAAAAACTGGACAGTCCAGGTGTGTTTTAATTTGGAATAGTCAAACACTTGTTCAAATAGTATGAATGACACTTTGTAATGCAAAATTATATAATTTTTCCCTTGGATATGCGGCTCCATTGCAGTACTGGAGAATGGGGATAACTGGAGTGTGGGGCAGCGCCAGCTTATTGCGCTGGGCAGGGCGCTGCTTAAGCAGGCAAGAATTTTGGTGCTTGACGAGGCAACGGCATCGGTTGACACAGCTACAGATAATCTTATCCAGAAGATTATTCGCAGCGAATTCAGGGATTGCACTGTCTGTACAATTGCACACAGGATCCCTACGGTTATCGACAGCGACCTAGTCATGGTGCTTAGCGACGGTACATGCTCCTTAACACGATTGGCCAAGTCGACTTCTCGGTCATTATTTAGATCATCATGAGTTTGTTTCCCACTGCTCGTATATTGAATTATTTCAGTTTCGAGTAATGCTCCTAGCCAAGCAGTACATATTTTGTGACTCATCTCTTCTTATTTATTTCAGGTAAAATTGCCGAGTTTGACACACCCCAGAGGCTTGTGGAGGACAAGTCCTCCATGTTCATGCAGCTAGTATCTGAGTACTCCACCAGGGCGAGCTGTATATAGAGAGAGAGGCTTAGCTTAAATCCCCCACCGAGAATAGAGGCTGGGAGGTGAATCTGCCAGTCTACTCACACCATACAAGTAAGTAGCAACACCAGACAGGAGGATAGGAGAGGTATATGAACGGGAAAGAAGCGCCGGGCGCGTTCCCTGACCTGAATAGCCATGGATTCTTCTTCGAGGGAACGCGGCAGGCGATCGAACACCACGGGAGGAGTTGGCGGCATTAACCGAAGCTCTGATGCTTTTGTATGTATAACACTCTGTACTGCTTCTCCCCTTGCATCATGGGAAAATGAACACAAATAACGCGGGTAATAAAGGGGGAAATTTTGCTTTCCTTTTTTGGCGTCAGATTGGATTGCTTCATCTCTGTGACAGCTCCTGTGTTGTTATCTATCAAAACTGTTCTGTGTTTAGCCTGAAAATGTGATACAGTGGATATATGTATGCAAGGTAGTCAAAATCATGATCCTGAATCGGATCACAGCTCTTCGTTGTCATTGAGCTCCGATGGTAGGAACGCAAACTGTAGGATCTTAACTACTCCCTCTATTTACAAATATATAAGATGTTTTGGATATTTTATTAATACGAAACAAACACACTAAGATGTGTCTATATATACATATGATTTCTCTACTCCTATAGAAGACTTTGTTGGTAATGATGGTGTGTCTGATCCGTCATTTCTGACCATTATATTTGCAACTAACGACTGTGGTATAAACTCTACATTTTTGCAGCAAGACCCCACCCTGTATCTTGAAACCAACCACATCCCTTCCCCACCTCATCGAAACATATATTTTGAGTGAAACCTAATACAAGTATATTTTTAGTGATATACTCCCTCCGTTTTTAAATATAAGTTTTTTTAGACATTTCAAATGGACTACAACATATGGATGGACATATTCTAGAGTGTAGATTCACTCATTTTGTTTCGTATGTAGTCATTTGTTGAAATCTCTAAAAAGCCTTATATTTGGGAACGGAGGGAGTATATACCAAAACTAGAGTGTTTTTCTTTCAAATTTGTAAACATGTATTATTCTACTTCGGATCTGTGGCAACGCACGGGCACATTGCTAGTTTAGAAAAAAGTTAGAAAATCTTATTTATGAACGGAGCAGGTAATAGATTCTACTATCATATAAGTTGTAGAATTGTATGATAAAATTGCGATTCCGACAACCTGTATGTAGGTTCTGGTTTAGTTCTTCAGTGGACGATATCAGTACATCCTCACTTCCTTCCCTCAGAAAGAAAAAGAGAAAAAAAGAAGGTATATCCTCACTTCCTCGGGAGAACTAGTTGGGGAAATGTAAAATGGTTCTGGTTTAGATCTTCAGTGGACGATATCAGTAATACTACGTCCTGGTTTATTGGTCCCCTTCGTAATTTGTGTTAAATTTTGATAAAAGATTTAACTAATAAAATGTTAATGTATATCAATAAAAATCATATGTTTGATTCGTATTTGAATATAGTTTTCAATGACATAATTTTTGGTGACATGGATGAACATTTTGTTAGTTAAATTTATGGTCAAAATTTGACACAAAATACAATGAAGACCAATAAACCAGGACGGAGGTAGTACTCACTTCCTTGGAAAAACTGGTTGGGGAAATGCAAAATGCTGGGACGTAGTAGAAACTAGACAGCCAGAGGGACACTTTTTTGTAGACACAACACTGCAATTGTGATCTAAAAATACCCAACACTACAAGTCCTCTTGCAAAGCTTTATCAATATATCATACGTACCAACCAATATTCTCACCACATACAATGTACATGAATAAGCAACAGGGATAGACCACAAAGGCGACGCGGCCTAGCACCGCTCATCACCATCCCAGTTATTTTTCTCCTTCGGTCCGGTCGGGCCTTCCTCCTCGTACAGCTCCGCAGGAAGACTGTCGAATATGGCCTCCGCCGTGAACCGGAGGAAGAACGGCAAGAAGCTAAGTACTGTGTCCACCTCTGACCGCGAGTTGTACGTCACGGTCGGGCCCCACTCCCTCATGTACTGCAGCCAGCACGGTTCCACCACGGCGTCTCCAAGGTATTCTGCCGAGATGATCTTATACCTCGTGCTCGAATCGATTGACAGGTCGCTCCGTGCGACGTCATTTCTTAATCCGACGCCGAGGTTTTCAGAGCCCTGCAGGTAGCAGCCAGGGTGCGCATAGCTTGCGTGCCCATTCCTCGACGAGTACACGATCGCCTTGTTTCCTGAGATGAACTCCAGATCGCAAGCGTCCACCCATCCTCCCCCGCTGTGCTCTGAGTAGTAGACAGACGAGAGCTCTCCCGAGAAGTTACTTATGCGGAGGGTGAAGTGCTCCCAGTCTCCTGTATGCCTGCCAACCTTCTGCAGAGCAAAGCTTGCAAGTCCAACCTTTATCGTCGCTGGCCCATTGAACGGACAGAACACCCACATGGCAATGTCGGTGAAGGTCCCTCCATGAGCAGGTTTAACATGAGCATAGAGCTCGGCACTCTTCAAATTACCAACTTTGACAAACTCACGCGTATCATCATCGGGGAGGTCAATCCAGTACTCGCCATCATTTGTCCCACCAGCAGGCAGGTTTGAGCCACCAGCAAGTATTGGATCTCCCATTTTCATATCTTTCTTGTTCAGTGTAGCTCCATTCTCAAAGAACCAAGAAACTGATGACGGCAAGTATTTCTCTTGTGGGTGGAAGAAAACAGTTGGGCCATAGTGCTTGATTAGTGCATGAACCTGCTCTAGATCAGGCATGGCTCTCAAATTCGGGTCACAGTTCTTCAAGCAGGGAATGCCTGATTCCTGACTGTTAACTGAATTTGTTTCACAGAAGAATGTACCAACAGGTATACCTCGTCCTGCTGTCCCTCGGTGGCAAGGCCTCGTCTTCCAAACTTGGCATGTACGTTCCACATTAACGACTGACCTAAAGTTTTCACATGGATCCGTGAGGTCTTGTCGCACACACCGGACCGCCTCCAGTGAGGGCTTCTTTGGTCCTCTAGTAACCACATAGCCAAGGGCTTCATAACCCTCAGGGGGTGATGGCAACCAGAAGCAACCGCATTCACTATTGTCATCTTCATACACACCAGCATTAGTCCAAATGAGGGTGTAATCTAATGGTTTCTCAAGAGCGGGCCTGCTATTGATTAACTGGCAGCTAGCCGCTTCCCTTGCAACAACAAGAGAACCCTGTAAGAGCCGGTCATTTTGTTGGGCATAGTGGCCAAGGCAGTGGAAACCATCAGGAACTTCTTCTGGCTCATAGAACGTAGCTCCAGAGTAGCTCCATATATTCCGGAATTGGGTAATATTTGCAATATCAAGTTCTCCTATGCATATCACGCCCTTTGCGAAGTCCCGTCCTGTAAAGTAGTTGCTAGACAAAGTTACTACAAGGTCCAAGTGTTCAGGAAAGCAAGTATATTTGGCAAAACGAACAACAATCAGTTTGAAATACAAATACATTGTTTTGCACATGCAATTATTCGCTTTATACTAAAGAAAAATGAAGGAAATTGCAACCCCAACACAACAAAAAATTTAAAAATAATGAGTCCGGGTGGCCTGTATAAACTTAAACTACAGATTTCGCTTCTTGAATGAGCCAGCTACAGTTCTCATGATATATGATCACAAATTACTCTTGCCCCACAAAGAATAGCTTTGAGGCTACGATCGCCACCTTCTAAAATGATATGCCTTCCAAGTAAAGCATCGTGATCCTAGCTAAGCCACTTCAAGGGCAAGTAACAAGAGGGAGCCACTACGACAAGCTATGTACAAGAAATTCCCTTGAGGGAATCCATCTTTATATAAATTTATTAATCACTGTGTTCATTCAAGAATATGTCGGGAAGTGAAATCTGCATAGCATAGTAGGACAGAATTAAACTAATCAGGATAAACTGTATTGTTATATAACCGTATTAAAAACTCCCGTTTTGGAAAGAAATAAACAACAGAACAGTCAACGATGATAATAATTGAACAAGAAGGTAATAAAATTAAGTAGGGATTCATACAAGTGAGTACTACTTCCAATCATGAAGCTACATCAGGCCAATCATCAATCAATGGTCATAAGAAAACGATCCACGAACTGATTCGAGAACTGATAAGAGAGGAGAAGGCGTCAGAAACCTTGCGGCCATGCGGGCAAGGGCGCCGGCAGCTGGAACGGCTCCGGCAGCCGGAGCGCGGCATCTCCCCCGGCGCCGAACAGGCCGCCGCAGCAGAAGCAGCCCCACCCGCCCATCGCCGAACGACTCCTGCCTTTCCCCTCTCAGCTCCTCTCCCCGTAGTATTATAGGTCAGCCGGCCGCTGGATCCGGACTCCGGAACTCCGGTCAAACGGGAGCGGCTCGGCCATTAGATAGCTGGGATAAATCGCCGGCCCGGCGGGGTTGATGGCGACACCGGGGAGGGCTCGGATCCAGTCAGGCTCGGACTGGGCGGCGGCTTTTGTTATCAGGAGAAAAGAAAACACAAAGGTCGTCGCTTTCGGCGTTGGAAAATCAGAACATGTTTTGGGCTTGCCGTGCACGCACACACCTGGTTTTGCGCCGTGCGATTTGGACTCAAAATGCGCATATTATGCGAACAGTAAAATACACCGCTAATTCTAAAACTATCTTTTTTTTATAATACAGTACAGACGCAAACGCTGATACATATTCCTAAAACTATATGAGGGTGTCAAGCTAGTCATAATAATATTATGAAAAAAATGCACATAATGCGCAATACTTAGAGCACATCTAGATGTGTTTTAGCAAACTGAATTTACTACTCCCTCCGTTCCTAAATATATCGCTTTTAAGCGATTTCAATATGAACTATATACGGATGTATATAGATGTATTTTAGAGTGTAGGTTCACTCGTTTTGCTCTGTATGTAGTCCATATTAAAATCTCTGAAAAGACTTGTATTTAGAAATGGAGGAAGTAAGTGTTAGGGCATCTCCACCAGCAAACTCCCTCCGTCATCCATTCACGAACTGGTGGGACCAGTCCACGGACACGGATGCGGAAGGCGGCCATCCAACGCTACCCGCATACATTTCAAAAAGGGTTTAAACAAAGCGGACGAAATTCAAACAAACTCGACCGATTTCATTCAAGTTCAGATATAATTTAAATAAAACGAACGATATTTCGATTGTTTAACTAAAACAATAAAAAATACCTAAAACCTACCGCCTCACACGAACAGCCGCTTTGTCCTGCCGCACCGTCGTAGCCGTCCGTGCTGTCGTCGTCGTCGTTAATGTCGTCCCTCTAGCAGCTAAAGGGCGTCGGAGGGCCACAACAGCCTTGTCCGGCGGGTGCCTGCCGCTCGCGGAGGAGTCGATCTGTCTCCTGTTGCGTGGTGCGGGCCGCCTTGGCCACTGTCGATGGCGCCAACCTTGCCCCTGCCGGCGTTGGTAGAGGAGTTGCTAAGCGACCACTCCTTGTCGATCTTGGCGAGCTTGTTGTCAAGGCGGCGGCCACCGTCTCCGGGTGGTGACAGAGCGGTCGAGCGCCCACGCGGTGACGAGGTCCGGGTCGTTTCGGACCCATTCCGATGCCACGTCGCTCTTAGAGAACGTGGAGCGGCGACCAGCTTTGCGCCGGTCGTACCGCGCCTGCTGTCTCGCCCCTCGTTCCTCCTCGGATACGACGGCCCTCAAGCCCAAGGCACGCCGCAACCACTTATACGTCTCCAATGTATCTATAGTTTTTGATTGTTCCATGTTATTACAGTATCAATCTTGGATATTTTATATACATTTACAAGCAACTTTATATTATTTTTTGGGACTAACCTACTAACTTAGTGCCCAGTGCCAGTTGCTATTTTTTGCTTATTTCCGACTTTGCGGAATATCAATACCAAACGAAGTCCAAGTGCCACAAAAGTTTTTGGAGATTTTTTCTGGCAATAAGAGACCCGGGAAGCTTCTGGAGCCCATGAGAAGATGGAGGAGTGACCCACTAGGCACCAGGGCGCACCACAGGCCCCTGACGCGCCCTGGTGGGTAGTGGGGCCCATGACCCTCCGTTTGACCTAACTCGGCCTCTATAAATACTATAAAATCAAGAAACCTACCGGGGAGTCCACGAAATACTTTCGCCGCCGCAATCCTCTATTCTCGAGAGATCCCATCTGGGGCCCTCTCCGCCTTTCATTTCCAAGTTGAAACCTTCACTCCTTGCTTGCTGCGCCGCCTCCTCACCGGCGACCCTCCTTCACGCTGGTCGGCCTCGTCCATCCAGGCAGGTAATCCACACCCGACCCCCATCCTCCTCCTCCTTCCACATCCCACATGCCCCGACAGCCGGCGCGACACCTTCCACCCAAATCACCGACCCTTCCACCAAATAAGCGCCGCCCTAAGCCATGGTGCACGCAGTATAGCCAAGAGCTCAAGGAGCATTTGGCAGCGGAGAATCGTGGGTGCACGCGCGGATGAAGTCGCGATGGCTGCCATGTTGGGGAACGCAGTATTTCAAAAAAATTCCTACGATCACGCAAGGTCTATCTAGGAGATGCATAGCAACGAGACGGGAGAGTGTGTCCATGTACCCTCGTAGACCGAAAGCGGAAGCGTTTAGTAACGCGGTCGATGTAGTCGAACGTCTTCACGATTCAACCGATCCAAGTACCGAACGTACGGCACCTCCGTGTTCAGCACACGTTCAGCACGATGACATCCCTCGAGCTCTTGATCCAGTAGAGGGTCGAGGGAGAGTTCTGTCAGCACGACGACATGGCGACGGTGTTGGTGATGTGATCTGTGCAGGGCTTCGCCTAAGCACTACGACAATATGAACGAGGTGGTAAACTGTGAGGGGGGCACCGCAGACGGCTAAGAACAATTGATGTGCTTTGGGGTGCCCCCCTGCCCACGTATATAAAGGAGGAAGGGAGGAGGCCGACCCAAGGGGGCGCGCCATGGGGGGGAGTCCTACTAGGACTCCGTTCCTAGTAGGATTCGGCCCCCCCTTTTCCTTCCAACGGAGAGGGGGGAAAGGGGAAGGGAGAGAGAGAGAGGGAGAAGGAAAGAGGGGGGCCGAGCCCCCTCCCCTTGTCCAATTCGGATTGGGGCAAGGGAGGCGCCCGCCTCCTCCCGTGGCCTGCCTCCTCTCCTCCACTATGGCCCATTAGGCCCATTAACTTTTCCGGGGGGTTCCGGTAACGTCTCGGTACTCCAACAAATCCCCGAACCTTACCGGAACCATTTCGGTGTCCGTATATAACCTTCCAATATATCAATCTTTACCTCTCGACCATTTCGAGACTTCTTGTCATGTCTGTGATCTCATCCGGGACTCCGAACAAACTTCGGTCACCAAAACACATAACTCATAATACAAATCATCATCGAACATTGAGCGTGTGGACCCTACGGGTTCGAGAACTATGTGGACATGACCGAGACACATCTTTGGTCAATAACCAATAAGCGGAACCTGGATGCTCATATTGGCTCCTACATATTCTACGAAGATCTTTATCGGTCAAACCGCATAACAATATACGTTATTCCCTTTGTCATCCATATGTTACTTGCCCGAGATTCGATCATCGGTATCATCATACCTAGTTCAATCTCGTTACCGGCAAGTCTCTTTACTCGTTCCGTAATGCATCATCCCATAACTAACTCATTATTCACATTGCTTGCAAGGCTTATAGTGATGTGCATTACCGAGAGGGCCCAGAGATACCTCTCCGATACACGGAGTGACAAATCCTAATCTCGAACTATGCCAACTCAACAAACACCATCGGAGACACCTGTAGAGCATCTTTATAATCACCTAGTTACGTTGTGACGTTTGATAGCACACAAGGTGTTCCTCCGTATTCGGGAGTTGCATAATCTCATAGCCAGAGGAACATGTATAAGTCATGAAGAAAGCAATAACAATAAAACTAAATGATCATTATGCTAAGCTAACGGATGGGTCTTGTCCATCACATCATTCTCTAATGATGTGATCCCGTTCATCAAATGACAACACATGTCTATGGTTAGGAAACTTTAACCATCTTTGATTAACGAGCTAGTCAAGTAGAGGCATGCTAGGGACACTCTGTTTGTCTATGTATTCACACATGTACTAAGTTTCCGGTTAATACAATTCTAGCATGAATAATAAACATTTATCATGATATAAGGAAATATAAATAACAACTTTATTATTGCCTCTAGGGCATATTTCCTTCAGTCTCCCATTTGCACTAGAGTCAATAATCTAGATTACATAGTAATGATTCTAACACCCATGGAGTCTTGGTGCTGATCATGTTTTGCTCGTGGAAGAGGCTTAGTCAACGGGTCTGCAACATTCAGATCCGTATGTATTTTGCAAATCTCTATGTCTCCCTCCTTGACTTGATCGCGGATGGAATTGAAGCGTTTCTTGATGTGTTTGGTTCTCTTGTGAAATCTGGATTCCTTCGCCAAGGCTATTGCTCTAGTATTTTCACAAAAGATTTTCATTGGACCCGATGCACTAGGTATTACACCTAGATCGGATATGAACTCCTTCATCCAGACTCATTCATTTGCTGCTTCCGAGGCAGCTATGTACTCCGCTTCACACGTAGATCCCGCCACGACGCTCTGTTTGGAACTGCACCAACTGAAAGCTCCACCATTCAGTATAAATATGTATCCGGTTTGTGACTTAGAGTTATTCGGATCAGTATCAAAGCTTGCATCAACGTAACCATTTATGACGACCTCTTCCTCACCTCCATAAACGAGAAACATAACCCTAGTCCTTTTCAGGTATTTCAGGATGTTCTTGACCGCTGTCTGGTGATCCACTCCTGGATTACTTTGGTACCTCCCTGCTAAACTTATAACAAGGCACACATCAGGTCTGGTACACATCATTGCATACATGATGGAACCTATGGCTGAGGCATAGGGAATGACTTTCATTTTCTCTTTATCTTCTGCAATGGTCGGGCATTGAGTCTGACTCAACTTCACACCTTGTAACACAGGCAAGAACCCTTTCTTTGACTGATCCATTTTGAACTTCTTCAAAACTTTACCAAGGATGTGCTTTGTGAAAGTCCAATTAAGCGACTTGATCTATCCCTATAGATCTTGATGCCCAATATATAAGCAGCTTCACTGATACGACTAGTTCCAGTCGTACCAATGACAAAGACGCCATACAAGCTGCCTCTCATGATCAAGTTGACGACGTATGTGTGTCGATATATTTATGCCGAAGCTGCGATGTGACGCCCCTGATTCAATCGTACACTAATCATGCACGCAAATGTGTACAATCAAGATCAGGGACTCACGGGAAGATATCACAACACAACTCTAAAACATAAATAAGTCATACAAGCATCATAATACAAGCCAGGGGCCTCGAGGGCTCGAATACAAGTGCTCGATCATAGACGAGTCAGCGGAAGCCACAATATCTGAGTACAGACATAAGTTAAACAAATTGCCATAAGATGGCTAGCACAAACCGGGATCTGATCGAAGAGGCGCGGGCCTCCCGCAGGATCCTCCTAACTACTCTCGGTCGTCGCCGGGCTGCACGTAGTAGTAGGCACCTCCAAAGATAGTAGGAGTCGCCGCCGACGGTGGCGCTCGCTCTGGACTCCAAAGATCTGGTTGCAGCAACCAGGTAGAAGGAAAGGGGAAAAGGGGAGAAAAGCAACCGTGAGTACTCATCCAAAGTACTCGCAAGCAAGGAGCTACACTACATATGCATGGGTATATGTGTAAAGGGCCATATCGTGGACCGAATCGAGAATGCCGTAATGAGAGGGGATAACTAATCACGTCAAGACTACGCTCGCAGCCTCCGTCTTCTTGTGTAGAAGAGAGTAGACCAAGTCCTCCAAATAGCATCGCATAGCATAATCCTACCCGCGATCCTCTCCTCGTAGCCCTGTTAGAGAGCGACCACCAAGTTGTATCCGCACTTGAAAGGGGTGTTTTATTAAGTATCCGGTTCTAGTTGTCATAAAGTCAAGGTACAACTCCAAGTCGCCCCATATCAAGATCACGGCTATTCGAATAGATTAACTTCCTGCAGGGTGCACCACATAACCCAACACGCTTGATCCCATTTGGCGGACACACTTTCTGGGTCATGCCCGCCGCGGAAGATCAACACGCCGCAGCCCCACCTAGGCACAACAGAGAGGTCAAGACGCCGGTCTAAACCTAAGCGCATGTGGGTGCGGGCCCATCGCCTTAGCACACCTGCGACGCTATGCGGGCGGCCGGAAGCACCTAGCCTAGCAGCGTTCTAGTCCAATCCGCGCGCGCGCCGCTTCGATCGCCGACGCCGAAGTGCCGGTTGATACCACGACGTCGAGTGCCCATAAGCTGTTCCGCGTAGTTGGTTAGTGCGTATAGACCAAATGGCGGACTCGGATCAAATACCAAGATCTCGTTAAGCGTGTTAAGTATCCATGACGCCGACGGGGGCTGACCCACCTCTCTCCTAGGTGGTCTCAACCTGCCCTGTCGCTCCGCCACCAAATAACGATCGGGGCCGTCGGGAACCCAGCCCACCTCTACCGGGATGGAGCCACCGTCCTTTCAGCCCCATCTCCGAACAGTATCACAGGTAATGTATTAGTGTAAAGTATATAGTATATGCCCGTGATCACCTCCAAGTGATCACAGCCCAAAGAGTATAGCATGGCGCAGCGGACAAGAGTGTAGGGCCACTGATGGAAAACTAGCATCCTATACTAAGCAGTAGGATAACAGGTAAAGGTAACAACAGTAGTAGCAAGGACAGGCTATGCATCAGTATAGGATTAACTGAAAGCAGTAACATGCTACACTACTCTAATGCAAGCAGTATAGAGAAGAATATGCGATATCTGGTGATCAAGGGGGCTTGCCTGGAAGCTCAGCCGAGAAGGAGGGGTCGTCAACACCGTAGTCGTACTGGGTAGCAGCGGCGTCGGTCTCGGTGTCTAACGAGAGAAGAGGGGGAAGAAACAATAAATATAATGCAAACATAAGCACGACGGTGCATGACAAGACAATGCGCGGTGCTAGGTGTGCCTTAACGCGGTAGTAGGTGATACTGGTGAAGGGGGGAAACATCCGGGAAAATATCCCCGGTGTTTCGCGTTTTCGGACAGATGAACCGGAGGGGAAAAGTTGCGAGTTCGATAGGTTAGGGAGGTGTGGCGGACGAACGGGCTGCGCATCCGGATTCGTCTCGTCGTTCTGAGCAACTTTCATGTAGAAAGTATTTTCATCCGAGTTACGGATTAAAAGATATGATTTTCTAAAGATTTAATCATTTTCTGATTTTAATTATTTATTTATTTATTCTTTTTTTATCTATATTTTTTTAAAGACGTTCCAGGGTGTGGCCCCTTTGTCATAGGGCCCTGGGGGCCTTAGTGGGTCGAGCGAACGGGCGCACAGGCGCGAGCGCCAGGAGCGGGCGCCCGACAGGGGCGAGATCAGCTTGGCGCAGATGGGCACCGGCGTCGAGGCGATGACCGGGGCATGGCGAGGCCGGCCGAACGGCAGCGGAGGCAGCTAGGTGGCATCGAACGCGCAGGAGGCGGAACCGACCGGGCGACGGTGACAAGAAGGTTGGTGCGGGGGCGCAATGACGGCGCGTTAGCCAGCGAAAGGAGGGGCAAGGGAGGTGAGGTGGCGACGCGGGCTACAGCCGGAGGCGCGACAAGCGAGGTGGTGAGCGCGAGCTCGGTCACGGGGGTTCGGCGGAGCGCTGAGCGCGTGCGTTCGGTGACGGGGAAAAAGAGAAGAGGCGGGGGGCCTCACCGAGCAGTGTAGGGCACGGGGCAGCGGGGGGTGAGGAGGAGGACGGGGACGGCGTTCCGACGACGGAGGAGCTCCGGCGTCGTGGTCTTCGTCGAGGAGGCGATCCGGGTGGCGCTGGATGAGGGCGAGGCGGCGGCGCACGTCGGAGAGGATGGCGACGCGTCCAGCGAGGGGGCGAGGCGGTGATGGGCGGCGGTGTCGAGGGCGCCAGCGTCGGGTGGTGGCGGCGTCAGCGGCGGGCGCGGATCGATCCGGCGGCGGGGTTAGTGATAGGAGGCGACGGCGAGGACGCCGGCGTCGAGGAGTGAAGCGGTCACCAGGAGAGGCGGCGGGGTCGGCGATGGTGGTCGACGCGGGCGTCGGGGTCGAGGGGTGAGCGCCCCCGATCCAGAACATGGGGAGGGAGTGGGAAACGAGGGAAGTGGGGGTGAGTGGGGATGGTCGCTAGGGTTCCTGGGAGGTGGGGGTAGGTGTAGTGGGGTGGCTGGGCCGGTTCGGTTGGGCGGCGAGGTAGGCCGAGATGGGTTGAGGCCCAAGGGGGCGGTGGCAGGTGGGCGGTCGGCCCGATTGAGGGGGGGAGTTCTTCCTTTTTTCTGCTTTTGCATTTTCTTTTATTATTTCTCTTTTCTATTTTAATTCATTTTAAAATATTCAGACACTTTCTAAAAATATGTTTTCTTTATTATAATTACCCTTGTAATATTCGCACCCACGAACATTTTTGTTTCAACTTTTGAAAACGTTTGTTGTTTGACATATTTAAAATTTAAATTTCAAAACGGTTTCGAATCATTACGAGGTTAGCAACAGTAACTGAGGCGATGTGGCATGATTAGCGTGGGATTACTGTAGCATGATTATCCAGGCGTTACAAATCTCCTCCACTACAAGAAATCTCGTCCCGAGATTTAAGAGGGGGGGTAAGGGGAAAGGTCTGGTTACGATATTCAATGAATCTTCTCGGTCTTGGTTTCCCTTCTCGAAAAAGTTGAACCCTCTTGTTGATGTCTTCATTTCTCTGCTTTAGGTCATCATGATGAAGTCTTCATCCTTTCTTCGGGGGTCTCATCGTACTTATGAAAAATGATCAAGGTTATCTTCAGAGGAACTGACCTCTACAAGGTCACGTATCTGGTAGAGAACATCAGGGAGGGTGACGAATAGTAACTCTCGAATTGAAACTTAAGAAATTATCGAGAGCAAAGTAAGGAGGTGAAAAATAGAAGTTTTCAAGCGCTTAGGCAATCGTTCGTTGCCTAAAACGAAGTGTGAAAGAGGGTTCAAAGCAATGGGAATAAGTATTGTGTCTGATACCATAATAGATCACTAGGCAGGTGGCCCGTCAATTACATACGAAGTCCAACGTGGGGAATAACTTTGACAATAGGTTGTACAGGAGAGTCAGGTTTCGATCCCGTGGAACTGTGGGTTATGGGCCCACCATGTGGGTTAAATGTAGGAAGGACGATGACATCTTACACGATCATGTGAGCAAGGCATGTCAGAGGATAGTCTGTCGGTTATGTCGGCAACAACATCCGTACCAAGGGCGAGGGACGAAGAGAACCATTTTCCTGCTCGTTGAACGAGGCGGACCAGTAGGCAAAGTTCCCGTCCATTGGCGGTTACCGGAATGTCATCAACAAAAGTAACAGGGTCTTTCTGACAGAGTTGTACACTAAGGTGTTTACAAAAGCAGGAGAATATTACTGCTTAGATCATATAGACCTCAAGAAAGGTTAAACCAAACCAATGGAAAGGAAAAGGTGATCATCAGATTAATAGAACAATGGAAGGGAAAATGTGTTTAAACACATATTTCAGGTATATCCTTCCCAAGGACAAGCAGAGATTAAATCATGATATTCGTGCCAGGATATAATGTAAGAAACCCTTTCGATAAGGGGAGAGAATTTTCATGACACTACCCATACAACGGTGCCTGGATAATAGAGCAAGTAACATTTAGCATTGGGCTTCAAATGTTCTTGTTGAAAATCGAAGTACCACAAACATGCTTCGAGATAGCATCGACATGGTCTCCAAGCAAAGGTCAGACTTCGGATACACAAAGGATCCATCAAGAACAACTTGTAGAATAAGTCTTACCATTTCCTCATGGAAGAATAGATAACCTTGCTAAAAGGAAACTATAACAATAGGTCCTCCGGCCAGGTGTACTAGGCATGACATCACCTTATCGGGTCATATAAGGACCAACGTTATGACTCTTGAAAAAAAAAGTTTCAACCATCATATCTGACCGAGGTTCAGATCCGATTGGTGTCAGGATACCTCAGACATTAGGATGCCTGAGAAGAAAAGGTGCAACACAATTTTGATGAGATGACCATGTAAGATTCTCGGGAGATGAACTTTGGGAGTGAGTTCCGAAACAAAAGCTCATCATTAAACCAATGAAGGGATAAGGAGGTAGCTGATGAACTCGGCGACAATTCAACGAGACTTCCAAAAGATGGGTTTCCACAATTAAGTGAACAAGGAGATAACATTAGTTAGATCAAATGGTATAACGATGTATGCTCGGGGAAAACATACACAATTAAACATTGGTTGAAAGGTGCACCCGAGATATGGGCTGGGTTGCACGACCAACGTCGGAATGGTGATTCCATAATCAATAGTCTAAGAATGAACGGCCGACCATTAACTTCAAAGCAATAGGGTTGCTAGAAGGGCAGAATCCAAACAGCGCCGCTCACTTGTTGGTACCCCGGTTGGAATCAACACGAGGACCCAAGAAAGAATGGTGATGGTGAGAAGTATCACCATACCAAGAATTCTTAAGAGGTGGTGAAATTCTCACAACATTGATGACATAAGAGATGTTAATGTTCCAAGGTAAGGGAGAACAATTGCTGGATAGCAAGGAACTCAAGGTATAACATCAAACACGAATAAGCTTGTGTTGGCAGGAAGGCAATAAGGTGGTCGATGATAACGCAGATCATTGAGGGAAAGGATGGTATTTCTCATCATGAACTCACTTGATATCCTAGAAGAGCTCATGAGGTTGATGATGATCACGACACACTTTGTCGAGAGATTTCAAGATGTAATCGATCGGCGATGACATCAAGTCAAATGAATGGTGAAGTGAAAGGTTATTGGAACCAAGGGTACGACACAAACTCGAAACCAAGCTTGTTGTCCAAGGCGAAATGATATGATGAGGAAGATCAACGTAAGCTTAGCTCATCGTCAAATAATTGTGCTACGGGAAGAAGGACCGGGTAGCACAATTAAAATTTAACATGGTAATGATATAGCCGATCAGGCTAGGAATGACTTGAAGGATTATTAAACTCATAATCAACGGAGATTACTTTATTGAATCGGAGTGCGGAATTGATTCACTTATCAATGTCCTTGAGTGTCTAACAACTCAGAACCCGGGGAAAATTGGAATCAGTGAGAAATAATACTTGAAGAACTCATAATAAGTTATGCAGTTCCATGATATTCTTGAGATACCAGAGTTTAATACTCAACGGTAGAGCAAAGTAAAGGTTGGACAGGTGCAATGATCTGCAGAAGACAAGTACTTCAACTTGTCCAAGAAATGGTATTTAAAAGGAGAACATGGCCGGAACCACGATTGCAAGAGGCCGAATCCCAGATATAAGAACTTATACCAAAGAGGGTTTAAGAGGAGCATCCATGATAAGATTAGCATCGTGTCCATGGGCATGAACACAAAGTTCAAGGTCGACTCCCACTTCTCCAATGCATGACCATTCATTCACTTCTCTATTAAAATGAGTTGAGTGTGAAACCTACCTAGTGAATTACTAGAGGAGTATGACCCGTAAAAAATTTCGGGTTCACACAGATTAAGGAAGGCATATGTTCAACCCCTCGGGGCATCGTGGAAACATATACCACAAGCTTCAATAGTAAATATCACCAGCTCGAAAGCAGAGCATGATTGGCCAAATCGGAGAATAGGATTTACCAACGACATTATGTATCAGGGAAAGAACTTCCAAAGTGATTGAATATGAGGGACGTTGTCGGATAAAATCCAACAAAGGATCCGATGGTTCTCAAGGGATCTGATGTAAGCATCAGTACTCAAACAGAGGAAGAAACAATGCAAAGGCATTCGATTCTAGAAATAACTAACTAATTAAAGCTTAATGCAAAGAAATTTTATGATTTCCAAATCAAGGGATCAGAAGCAATCGTTCTGATTGAAAAATGAATAAGTTCAATAGACTTAGAAGCACAACCGATCGAGGCATTGATTGGTCAAGAACCAGCTCATGTTTAAAATGACGTCTGAGCCGAAAAGATAATTTAAAAGGATCAACTGATGATTGCGTGCATTCGCACTCATGTTGAATCAAAAGGATCAAAATGACGGTGCCTAAGGATACTAACGAATATTGCCAGACATATGGAAAGCATCCATCATGCAAGTAGACCAGTATTGTAGGGCAATAAGCTACTAAGGAATTTTGGAGGATCGAATAGTATTTCGAAGACCATTGTGAAACACATGAACAACTGGGGGATGAGCGGATACTCGATAAGTGCAAGAATTATCCGTAGGGGTATTCAGGTGACAAAGAACAGCAAGGCAGTAAGCTCAAAGGATTATCGAAACAACGACGAGTGTTTTGGGGTATCTTGTAATAACAAGACCAACCGGGGATTAATGTAAGAATAACAACTGCAAGTATTTATCCATAAGGGTTGACGGTGGAAGGGGAATTGCAAACGCGATGAACACAAGTTCTCGAGTTAACAATGGAGAGTATCTTGTGGTCTTCATGTGTAGCAGACGATCATCAGTAATAAGGGGCTCTCCGGGTGAAAGTGATAACGAGATCCTAATGTTAGATTTAGCAAAATTAATTTAACCCAAATAGAAGGGAGATCAGAGTCCCAGAGTATAGACAAGGAGTAAAAGATCCTAATACCACCCAATGGCGACGTGGGCCCGTAAGGCACACAACCATGTTAGTAAAATTTTGCAATGACTAGACTCGACTTCGGCCAAGGAGTATGGAAGGGGGATTCCTACAGGCAGTCGGCTCTGATACCAACTTGTGACACCCCCGATTCAATCGTACACTAATCATGCACGCAAATGTGTACGATCAAGATCAGGGACTCACGGGAAGATATCACAACACAACTCTAAAACATAAATAAGTCATACAAGCATCATAATACAAGCCAGGGGCCTCGAGGGCTCGAATACAAGTGCTCGATCATAGACGAGTCAGCGGAAGCCACAATATCTGAGTACGGACATAAGTTAAACAAGTTGCCATAAGATGGCTAGCACAAAACGGGATACAGATCGAAGAGGCGCTGGCCTCCGCTGGGATCCTCCTAACTACTCACGGTCGTCGTCGTGGGCTGCACGTAGTAGTAGGCACCTCCAGGTAGTAGTAGGAGTCGCCGTCGACGGTGGCGTCGCGCCCGGACTCCAAAGATCTGGTTGCGCAACCAGGTAGAAGGGAAAGGGGAAAGGGGAGAAAAGCAACCGTGAGTACTCATCCAAAGTACTGCAAGCAAGGAGCTACACTACATATGCATGGGTATATGTGTAAAGGGCCATATCGATGGACTGAACTGCAGAATGCCGAATGAGAGGGGATAACTAATCCGTCAAGACTACGCTTCCGCAACCTCCGTCTTGCAAAGATGTAGAAGGGAGTAGATCAAGTCCTCCAAGTAGCATCGCATAGCATAATCCTACCCGCGATCCTCTCCTCGTAGCCTGTTAGAGAGCGACCACCGAGTTGTATTTGGCACTTGAAAGGGGTGTTTTATTAAGTATCCGGTTCTAGTTGTCATAAGGTCAAGGTACAACTCCAAGTCGTCACATCAAGATCACGGCTATTCGAATAGATTAACTTCCTGCAGGGTGCACCACATAACCCAACACGCTTGATCCCATTTGGCGGACACACTTTCTGGGTCATGCCCACCGCTGAAGATCAACACGCCGCAGCCCCACCTAGGCACAACAGAGGTCGACCGCCGGTCTAAACCTAAGCGCCAGGGTGCGGGCCCATCGCCCTTAGCACACCAAGACGTTGCGTGGCGGCCGGAAGGCAGACCTAGCCTAGCAGCGTTCGATCCAATCCGGCGTAGCCGCTCGATCGCCGACGTCACGAAGTGCCGGCCGATACCACGACGCCGAGTGCCCATAACTGTTCCCGTGTAGTTGGTTAGTGCGTATAGACCAAATGGCGGACTCAGATCAAATACCAAGATCTCATTAAGCGTGTTAAGTATCCATGAACGCCGACCAGGGCAGGCCCACCTCTCTCCTAGGTGGTCTCAACCTGCCTGTCGCTCCGCCACAAAGTATGATCGGGGCTCGTCGGGAGCCCAGCCCACCTCTATCGGGATGGAGCCACCGTCCTTTCACCCCCATCTCCTAAAAGATATCACGGTAATGTATTAGTGTAAAGTATATAGTATATGCCCGTGATCACCTCCCAAGTGATCACAACCCGAAGAGTATAGCATGGCGACGGACAAGAGTGTAGGGCCACCGATGGAACACTAGCATCCTATACTAAGCAAGAGGATAACGGTAAAGGTAACAACAGTAGTAGCAAGGACAAAGCTATGCAAAGAAGATATGATTAATCGAAAGCGATAACATGCTACACTACTCTAATGCAAGCAGTATAGAGAAGAATAGGCGATATCTGGTGATCAAGGGGGGGGGGCTTGCCTGGAAGCTCAGCCGAGAAGGAGGGGTCGTCAACACCGTAGTCGTACTCGGTAGCAGCGGCGTCTTTCTCGGTGTCTAACGAGAGAAGAGGGGGAAGAAACAATAAATATAATGGAAACATAAGCACGACGGTGCATGACAAGACAATGCGCGGTGCTAGGTTTGCCCTAACGCGGTAGTAGGTGATACTGGTGAAGGGGGGAAACATCCGGGAAAATATCCCCGGTGTTTCGCGTTTCTGAACAGATGAACCGGAGGGGAAAAGTTGGGAGTTCGATAGGTTAGGGAGGTGTGGCGGACGAACGGCCTGCCTATCCGGATTCGTCTCGTCGTTCTGAGCAACTTTCATGTAGAAAGTATTTTCATCCGAGTTACGGATTAAAAGATATGATTTTCTAAAGATTTAATCATTTTCTGATTTTAATTATTTATTTAAAACCAACATTATCCAGAACAGTATGGGATGACATCAGCATGACGTATGTGTGGTGTCAGCAGGTCAACTGGTCGGTTGACCAGTCAAACCAGACAGGTGGGTCCATTGGGACTCACATGTCAGTGACAGTGCTAACTAAACAGGTTTAATTAGTTTAGTTAATTGATTAGGTTAATTAAACACAATTATTAAGTTTAATTAATTTAGTTAGTTAATTAATTAATTGATTAATATTTTATTTATTTATTTATTTATTCTTTTTTTATTTATATTTTTTTTAAAACGTTCCAGGGTGGGGCCCCTTTGTCATAGGGCCATGGGGGCCTTAGTGGGTCGGGTGACAGGCGACAGCGCGAAGCGCCAGAGCGGGCGCCGGCTGTGGGCGAGATCAGCGCGGCGCAGATGGGCACCGGCGTCGAGGCGACGACCGGTCATGGCGAGGCTGGCCGAACGGCAGCGGAGGCAGCTAGGTGGCATCGAACGCGGCAGAGGCGGAACCGGACCGGGCGACGGTGACAAGAAGGATGGTGCGGGCGCATGGTCGACGGCGTTGGCGCGAAAGGCAAGGGAGGTGAAGGCGACGCGGCTACTGCCGGAGGGCGCGACCTCGGCGAGGTGGCGCGAGCTCGGTCACGGGTTCGCGGGCTGAGCGCGCGGCGTTCGTGACGGGAAAAGAGAAGAGGCCGGGGGCCTCACCGAGCAGTGTAGGGCACGTGGCAGCGGGGGGTGAGGAGGAGGACGGGGACAGCATTCCGACGACGGAGGAGCTCCGGCGTCGTGGTCTTCGTCAAGGAGGCGATCCGGGTGGCGCTCGACGAGGGCGAGGCGGCGGCGCACGTCGGAGAGGATGGCGAGGCGTCCAGCGAGGAGGCAAGGCGGTGATGGGCGGCGGTGTCGAGGGCGCCGTCGAGTGGTGGCGGCGTCAGCGGCGGGCGCGGATCGATCCGGCGGCCGGGGTTAGTGATGGGCGACGCGACGGCGAGGACGCGCGCCGGCGTCGAGGAGTGGGGCGCGATCGCCAGGGAGAGGCGGCGGGGTCGGCGATGGTGGTCGACGCGGGCGTCGGGGTCGAGGGGTGAGCGCCCCCAATCCAGGACGTGGGGAGGGAGTGGGAAACGAGGGAAGTGGAGGGTAAGTGGGGATGGTCGCTAGGGTTCCTGGGAGGTGGGGGTAGGTGTAGTGGGGTGGCTGGGCCGGTTCGGTTGGGCCGGCCAGGGTAGGCCAGATGGGTTGAGGCCCAAGGGCGCGGTGGCAGTGGGCGGTCGGCCAGATTGAGGGGGGGCGGAGTTCTTCCTTTTTCTGTTTTGCATTTTCTTTTATTATTTCTCTTTTCTGTTTTAATTCATTTTAAAATATTCAGACACTTTCTAAAAATATGTTTTTTTTATTATAATTACCCTTGTAATATTCGGCACTCACCGAATATTTTTGTTTCAACTTTTGAAAACGTTTGTTGTTTGACATATTTAGAATTTAAATTTCAAAACGGTTTCGAATCATTACGAGGTTAGCAACAGTAACCGAGGCGACGTGGCATGATTAGTGTGGGATTATTATAGCATGATTATCCGGGCGTTACATGCGATGACGAAGAACAAGTTGTGGTGCAAAATACATGGTGTGCAGGTCAAGTGGAGGCTGAGGCATTTATTTCAAGAGATAAACAAACGAGTAACATTTAATCCCTGTGAAGAAACTAGATCCTGCACGTACATGTTTGGAGAAAAGGTGTA
The DNA here is from genome assembly GCA_021605205.1 of Aegilops longissima. Lineage (NCBI taxonomy): Eukaryota > Viridiplantae > Streptophyta > Magnoliopsida > Poales > Poaceae > Aegilops > Aegilops longissima. The sequence goes on along the minus strand of CM038679.1, from coordinate 665,637,040 downwards.
CACGTACAAGAATTCTGATAGTTGTTATGTGCATGGCCACGTAAGCGAGATGGCTGGATGGAGATACTCCCTTCGTCCGGAAATACTTGTCGGAGGAATGGATGTATCTAGACATATTTTAGTTCTAGATACATCCATCTTTATGCATTCCTTCGACAAGTATTTCCAGACGAAGGGAGTATTATCAAGGAGACCAATTAATTAAAGTTGAGGATCTATGTATTGCATGTACGTGGTTTAGATGGCAGGTGCAAGAAATCATATTTCTGTTCTTATTTTTGCCACGCAAGGGACATGCGAGAGGACATGCACGTGATGTAGATCAGCTCTGTCTCAAGGACATTGGATGGGGCCCACCTACAGCATAAGTAAAGACGGTGCATCAATTAGAGAGAGAGCAAGTCGGTTTAGGTAATATAGATATTCGTACTGTGTTTTTTTAAGAAAGAGATAGCATGCGTTAGGAAAGAGGAGTCCATCAAATTTGTTTCCCAAGTTGGTCTAGCAAGTCCGGCTACTACAAATAGCCATGATAAAACAGGTGATTTTATAAAATAAACACGATGTGTTTTTAAAGGTAGACATCCGTATCAAGTTTTAGAGAGATCTTTAGAAAACCTCTGTGTTGCGATTTCTTTGTAGAAATTGTTTTTGCGCGTGAGTACCATCGTCGAGATTGGTCTTCTCGTGATGGGCCACAAGGTTCAAACCCTCTATTTCGTGTACATCGCGTGCGCGGGCAAGTGGCTACTGCTGCTGAAGGTGGAGTGTCATGAAAGGTCGGGCCACAACAACGGATCGGATCTCGCCATTGAGGTTCGGTCTATATCATTCACCGAGGTCTTTCATTGAAAAATTCTTATTCAAGTATCCTTTTATGCTACCCAGAAATTCTGTATTATTTCCAATCAACAATATGTCATCCACATATAATATTAGAAATGCTACAGAGCTCCCACTCACTTTTTGTAAATACAGGCTTCTCCAAAAGTCTGTATAAAACCATATGCCTTGATCACGCTATCAAAGCGTATATTCCAACTCCGAGAGGGTTGCACCAGTCCATAAATGGATCGCTAGAGCTTGCACACTTTATTAGCACCTTTAGGATCGACAAAACCTTCTGGTTGCATCATATACAACTCTTATTTAAGATATCCATTAAGGAATGCAGCTTTGACATCCATTTGCCAAATTTCATAATCATAAAATGCGGCAATTGCTAACATGATTCGGACAAACTTTAGCATTGCTACAGGTGAGAATGTCTCATCATAGTCAACTCCTTGAACTTGTTGAAAACCTTTTGCAACAAGTCGAGCTTTGTAGACAGTAACGTTACCGTCAGCGTCAGTCTTCTTCTTGAAGATCCATTTATTCTCTATGGCTTGCCGATCATCGGGCAAGTCAACCAAAGTCCATACTTTGTTCTCATACATGAATCCCATCTCAGATTTCATGGCCTCAAGCCATTTCGCGAAATCTGGGCTCATCATCGCTTCCTCATAGTTCGTAGGTTCGTCATGGTCAAGTAACATGACCTCCAGAATAGGATTACCGTACCACTCTGGTGCGGATCGTACTCTGATTGACCTACGAGGTTCGGTAGTAACTTGATTTGAAGTTTCATGATCATCATCATTAGCTTCCTCACTAATTGGTGTAGGAATCACTGGAACTGATTTCTGTGATGAACTACTTTCCAACTCGGGAGAAGGTACAATTACCTCATCAAGTTCTAATTTCCTCCCACTCACTTCTATCGAGAGAAACTCCTTCTCTAGAAAGGATCCATTCTTAGCAATGAATATCTTGCCTTCGGATCTGTGATAGAAGGTGTACCCAACAGTCTCCTTTGGGTATCCTATGAAGACACATTTCTCCGATTTGGGTTCGAGCTTATTAGGTTGAAGCTTTTTCACATAAGCATCGCAGCCCCAAACTTTAAGAAACGACAACTTGGGTATCGTGCCAAACCAAAGTTCATATGGTGTCGTCTCAACGGATTTAGATGGTGCCCTATTTAATGTAAATGCAGCCGTCTCTAAAGCATAACCCCAAAACGATAGCGGTAAATCAGTAAGAGACATCATAAATCACACCATATCTAATAAAGTACGGTTACGACGTTCGGACACACCATTACGTTGCGGTGTTCCAGGTGGCGTGAGTTGCGAAACTATTCCACATTGTTTCAAATGAAGACCAAACTCATAACTCAAATATTCACCTCCACGATCAGATCGTAAAAACTTGATTTTCTTGTTACGATGATTTTCCACTTCACTCTGAAATTCTTTGAACTTTTCAAATGTTTCAGACTTATGCTTCATGAAGTAGATATACCCATATCTGCTCAAATCATCTGTGAAGGTCAGAAAATAACGATACCCGCCGCGAGCCTCAACACTCATTGGTCCGCATACATCAGTATGTATTATTTCCAATAAGTCTGTTGCTCGCTCCATTGTTCCGGAGAACGGAGTCTTAGTCATCTTGCCCATGAGGCATGGTTCGCAAGCATCAAGTGATTCATAATCAAGTGATTCCTAATCAAGTGATTCCAAAAGCCCATCAGCATGGAGTTTCTTAATATGCTTTACACCAACATGACCTAAACGGCAGTGCCAAAAATAAGTTGCACTATCATTATTAATCTTGCATCTTTTGGCTTCAATATTATGAATATGTGTATCACAACAATCGAGATTCAACAAAAATAGACCACTCATCAAGGGTGCATGACCATAAAAGATATTACTCATATAAATAGAACAACCATTATTCTTTGATTTAAATGAATAACCGTCTCGCATTAAACAAGATCCAGATATAATGTTCATGCTCAACGCTGGCACCAAATAACAATTATTTAGGTCTAAAACTAATCCCAACGGTAGATGTAGAGGTAGCGTGCCTACGGTGATCACATCGACTTTGGAACCATTTCCCACGCACATCGTCACCTCGTCCTTAGCCAATCTTCATTTAATCCGTAGCCCCTGTTTCGAGTTGAAAATATGAGCAACAGAACTAGTATCAAATACCCAGGCGCTACTACGAGCATTATTAAGGTATACATCAATAACATGTATATCAAATATACCTTTCACTTTGCCATCCTTCTTATCCGCCAAATACTTGGGGCAGTTCCGCTCAAAGGACCAGTCCCTTTGCAAGAGAAGCACTCGATTGTCGCTTAGGTCCAGACTTGGGCTTCTTCCCTTGAGCAGCAACTTGCTTGCCGTTCTTCTTGAAGTTCCCCTTCTTCGCTTTGCCCTTTTTCTTGAACTAGTGGTCTTGTTAACCATCAAAACTTGATGCTCCTTCTTGATTTCCACCTCTGCAGCCTTTAGCATTGCGAAGAGCTTGGGAATTGTCTTTTCCATCCCTTGCATATTATAGTTCATCACGGAGCCTTTGTAGCTTGGTGGTAGTGATTGAAGAACTCTGTCAATGACACTATCATCTGGAAGATTAACTCCCAGTTGAGTCAAGTGGTTATGATACCCAGACATTTTGAGTATATGTTCACTGACAGAATTATTCTCCTCCATCTTGCAGCTATAGAACTTTTTGGAGACTTCATATCTCTCAACTCGGGCATTTGCTTGAAATATTAACTTCAACTCCTGGAACATCTCATATGCTCCATGACGTTCAAAACATCTTTGAAGTCCCGATTCTAAGTTGTAAAGCATGGCACACTGAACTATCGAGTAGTCATCAACTTTGCTCTGCCAGACGTTCATAACGTCAGCAGTTGCTCCTGCAGCGGGTCTTGCACCTAGCGGTGCTTTCAGGACGTAATTCTTCTGTGTAGCAATGAGGATAATCCTCAAGTTACGGACCCAGTCCGTGTAGTTGCTTCCATCATCTTTCAACTTAGCTTTCTCTAGGAACGCATTAAAATTCAAAGGAACGGTAGCACGGGCCATTGATCTACAACAACATAGGCATGCAAAAACAATCAGGTACTGAGTTCATGATAAATTAAAGTTCAATTAATCATATTACTTAAGAACTCCCAATTAGATAGACATCCCTCTAGTCATCTAAATGATGAAGTGATCCATATCAACTAAACCATGTCCGATCATCACGTGAGATGGAGTAGTTTTTAATGGTGAACATCAGTATGTTGATCATATCTACTATATGATTCACGTCCGACCTTTCGGTCTCAGTGTTCCAAGGCCATATCTGCATATGCTAGGCTCGTCAAGTTTAACCCGAGTATTCTGCACGTGCAAAACTGGCTTGCAGCTGTTGTATGTGAACGTAGAGCTTATCACACTCGATAATCACGTGGTGTCTCGGCACGATGAACTGTAGCAACGGTGCATACTCAGGGAGAACACTTATACCTTGAAATTTAGTGAGGGATCATCTTATAATGCTACCGCCATACTAAGAAAAATAAGATGCATAAAGGATAAACATCACTTGCAATCAAAATATGTGACATGATATGGCCATCATCATCTTGTGCCTTTGATCTCCATCTCCAAAGCACCGTCATGATCTCCATCGTCACCGGCTTGACACCTTGATCTCCATCGTAGCATCGTTGTCATCTCGCCAACCATAAGGCTCCTGCCAGTTGCCGATAACTTTTACAAAACATGATCATCTCATACAACAATTTATATCTCATCACGTCTTGACCATATCATATCACAACATGCCCTGCAAAAACAAGTTAGACACCCTCTACTTTGTTGTTGCAAGTTTTTACGTGGCTGCTGCGGGCTTCTAGCAAGAACCGTTCTTACCTACACATCAAAACCATAACAATTTTTTGTCAAGTGTGTTGTTTTAACCTTCAACAAGGACCGGCCATAGTCAAACTCGATTCAACTAAAGTTGGAGAAACAGACACCCGCCAGCCTCCTATGTGCGAAGCACGCCGGTAGAACCAGTCTCATGAACGTGGTCATGTAATGTCGGTCCGGGCCGCTTCATCCAACAATACTGCCGAATCAAAGTAAGACATTAGTGGCAAGCAGTATGACTATTATCGCCCACAACTCTTTGTGTTCTACTCGTGCATATATCATCTACGCATAGACCTGGCTCTGATACCAATGTTGTGGAACGCAGTATTTCAAAAAAAAATCTACGATCACGCAAGATCTATCTAGGAGATGCATAGCAACGAGACGGGAGAGTGTGTCCACGTACCCTCGTAGACCGAAAGCGGAAGCGTTGAGTAACGCGGTTGATGTAGTCGAATGTCTTCACGATCCAACCGATCCAAGTACCGAACGTACGGCACTTCCGTGTTCAGCACACGTTCAACACGATGACATCCCTCGAGCTCTTGATCCAGTAGAGGGTCGAGGGAGAGTTTAGTCAGCGCGACGGCGTGGCGACGGTGTTGGTGATGTGATCCGCGCAGGGCTTCACCTAAGCACTATGACAACATGACCGAGGTGGTAAACTATGGAGGGGGCACCTTAGACGGTAAGAACAATTGATGTGCTTTGGGCCCCCCTACCCACATATATAAAGGAGGGAGGGAGGTGGAGGCCGGCCCAAGGGGGGAGCGCCATGGGGGGGGGAGTCCTACTAGGACTCCGTTCCTAGTAGGATTCGCCCCCCTTTTCCTTCCAACAGAGAGGGGAAAAGGGGAAGGCAGAGAGAGGGAGAAGGAAAGAGGGGGCCACGCCCCCTCCCCTTGTCCAATTCGGATTGGGGCAAGGGGGCGCGCGCCTCCTCCTGTGGCCTGCCTCCTCTCCTCCACTATGGCCCATTAGGCCCATTAACTTTCCCGGGGGATTCCGGTAATGTCCCGGTACTCTGAAAAATCTCCGAACCTTATCGGAACCATTCCGGTGTCCGTATATAACCTTCCAATATATCAATCTTTACCTCTCGACCATTTCGAGACTCCTCGTCATGTCTGTGATCTCATCCGGGATTCTGAACAAACCTCGGTCACCAAAACACATAACTTATAATACAAATCATCATCGAATGTTAAGCGTGCGGACCCTACCTGTTTGAGAACTATGTAGACATGACCGAGACACATCTCCGGTCAATGACCAATAGCGGAACCTAGAAGCTCATATTGGCTCCTACATATTCTACGAAAATCTTTATCAGTCAAACCGCATAACAATATACGTTATTCCCTTTGTCATCGGTATGTTACTTGCCCGAGATTCGATCGTCTGTATCATATACCTAATTCAATCTCGTTACCGGCAAGTCACTTTACTCGTTCCTTAATGCATCATCCCGTAACTAACTCATTAGTCACATTGCTTGCAAGGCTTCTAGTGATGTGCATTACCGAGAAGGCCCAGAGATACCTCTTCGATACACGGATTGACAAATCCTAATTTCGATCTATGCCAACTCAACAAACACCATCGGAGACACCTGTAGAGCATCTTTATAATCACCCAGTTACGTTATGGCGTTTGATAACACACAAGGTGTTCCTCCGTATTCGGGAGTTGCATAATCTCATAGTCAGAGGAACATTTATAAGTCATGAAGAAAGCAAATAACAATAAAACTAAACGATCATTATGCTAAGCTAACGGGTGGGTCTTGTCCATCACATCATTCTCTAATGATGTGATCCCGTTCATCAAATGACACCACATGTCTATGGTTAGGAAACTTTAACCATCTTTGATTAACGAGCTAGTCAAGTAGAGGCATACTAGGGACACTCTGTTTGTCTATGTATTCGCTCATGTACTAAGTTTCCGATTAATACAATTCTAGCATGCATAATAAACATTTATCATGATATAAGGAAATATAAATAACAACTTTATTATTGCCTCTAGGGCATATTTCCTTCATGCCATTTGTGCCGACCCCCAGATCTTGGAGGAGCATGTTGCCATTTGCTAGCTACACCGGTTAAGCATGCTCGGTTTACCCGTTGCATGTGCTGCTCCTGCTTTCCTTAAGAAATTCTAGTGAATTGTGCTATCTAATTTTACCATGCAATATGTTGCTCTAGTGTATATGTTTTATATGTCGCGCAGTGTGGTGCTCATTTATTAACTGTTTGGTTAATTAGTTGTCGTCTTCAGTTAACTGTTTGGCTCAATTCTGCAAATGTGATGTTTAATTCTTCAGGCTGCAATTTTGTATTGTCTTCCATGTGAGAAATAAATTGAATTTATCTTTACAAAATATACAAGAAACGAATACAATTGCTATATTTCCAAGTTGTCAAGCATGCTTGGTTTGGTTATACATTGTGCAATGTGGTGCTCAGTTAACGTTTGGTTCATTTGTGTTGTGGTGTTTAGTTAACTGTTTGGTTCAATTCTGCAATGCGATGTTCAATAGTTGTGGGTGCATTCTATTATTGTATACCATGTGAGAAGTAAATCGAATTTGGCTGTACTAAATACATGGGAAACAAATAAAATTGCTATATTTCCAAGTTGATAAGCATGCTTGGTTAGGTTAGCTGCCTGATCTTCTATTAGGAGTATGTTATATTGTGCAATGTGGTGCTCAGTTAACGTTTGGTTCATTTGTTGTGGTGTTTAATTAACTGTTTGATTCAATTCTGCAATGCGATGTTCAATTGTTGTGGGTGCATTTTGTTATCGTATAGCATGTGAGGAATAAATTGAATTTGGCTGTAGTAAATGCATGGGAAACAAATACAATTGCTATATTTCCAAGTTGTTAAGCATGATTGGTTTGGTTAACTGTCTGATCTTCTATTAGGAGTATGTTATATTGTGTAATGTGGTGCTTAGTTAATGTTTGGTTCATTTGTTGTGGTATTTAGTTAACTGCTTGGTTCAATTCTGCAATGCGATGTCTAATTGTCGTGGGTAGAATTTTGTATTGTTGTGCATGTGAGGAATAAATCGAATTTGGCTGCACTTAATACATGAGAAACATATACAAGTGCCACATTTCCTACTTCTTAATCATGCTTGGTTTGAATAAATGGGTTTTTCATGTGGCCTGAATTAATCTGATGAATCTGCAATGTGCTTATTTTTCTTCAACATATTTTACTGATAGCATGCGGACCCTTACTTAACCTGATGACTAACTACCTTATATGTGTTAAAGGGAAACAACGGAAAGCACTGAGGTTTACAATCGAGGTTAGCATGTGCATGGTCCATTGTCTAATAGCACATTATTGTGCAATTGCAGGAACCACTCTAATATTTAGTTTTTTAACAATTTGGTCTTGCACATGTAGGTCCTGCTGTCAGAGGTTTTGACTCACTGTTCGACCCTTTTTGCATGTGGGGAAATGAGTTGTCCATGAATATCAATCAAGTCAAGAAACTCAGAAAGATTGTTAGGATAAAGAAATTAGTGACAAAAAACAACAAGATCTTTGTCTGCGCAATGAAGAAGACATCAGTTCATGCAAGATGGCACTGACTATTATACCTTGCTTTTTTTTATTTCTTTGCTCCATTTCCAATATAGAGAAGATATTTTATGCACATCCTTGTTTTCCAATAACGCAAATGATAAAATTGTTAATACCGTGTGTAATGTACCTGCGAACGGAAACGTTTTCCTTGAAGCGACTCTGTATGATGTATATACGAATGAAAACGTTTAGCGGGGACTAACTGTGTGGGATATACTTACGATCGAAAACAGTTTCACATGTATAATTGTATTTTTTTAGCACTACTGTACGTATAATCATATTTGATCACTCGCCGGTTGCACACGACCTCATTTTGCCAAGCGTGTGCCAGGAGGGCATATCCCCGACGTTTTCTGGATCGTGTGAAAAGGACCCCCTATCGCCCACACTCACTTGACAACGGTTCCAAATGCCGTCGCTGAAAGTGGTTAATAATCGTTTGTATAGGACCTCGCACCCACCCATCACCTGAAGCCTTACGGTGTGTTTGGATGGCAGCCGTGAGCTGCCATGCCAAAATTTTGGCGTTGACTATCGGCCAGGTTAATCGTTTGGATTGAAGCCAGTCGCTGGAGAAGATCCTGGCGTCGAGTAGGATTTACGTGTACTTCAGCGGCAATCGCCGAAGGAATTGTTCGACCCTAGAAACCCCAGGGAAAAAACTATTGATTCTAAGGGAGCTGCTAGTGGGTCGGTTCAATAGGAAATTCTTCATGTGTTAATTTCTTAGTTCGTTACATACATTTGGTTCGTTCTTTTTCTTCTTTTCTCCTTTTTACCTTTGTCTATTTTTTTTCAAATATATTTAGAAGATGTTTGCATAATTTTAAAGTTGTTCATGTAATTATTTTTAAATGTCTCATAACATTCATAAAATCTTCATGATATTTTTATAAAAATCACACATTTCAAAATATGTTCTTGACATTTAATTTTTTATACAATATAGAAAAATGATGGCATAATTCTATAGAAAATGATTTGTACCATTCACAAAATGTTTGTGACACATTTTCAAAATATTTTCGTGACGGTTTTAAGAACTTTTTATACAATGTCAAAAATGTGTTCAGGTAATTTAAAAAATATTTTATACCATAAACAAATGTCCATGATATTATATATAGAAGTTCAAGCATTGAAAAAATAAAAAACTAGAAATTGTTTAAAAATGTAAAAATGACTGCATAATTTTATTAAAAAATGTTTTTGCCATTCTAATTTTTTTCATGATATTTTATAAAACTCTACAACACTTAAAAATGTTTGAAAATTAAAACCAAATGTTATGTCAGTTATTGAAAATGTTCAATTTGTGTTAAGAAATTTTTCTCCATGTATTAAATTTTAGTGCGCATTTGACAAAATATTCAATGTGTATGTTGAAAAAATGGTCAACATGTATTTGAAAAATGTTTAACCTGTATACTGAAAATATTCAACTTGTATTAGGAAAATGTACATATGTATTCAAAAACTGAAATAATAAAAAATATAATAGTAAAATAAAACATAAGCAAAACCCAAATGAAAGCCAATAAAAAAATACAGGCAAACAACCCAGGCGAAAGTTTTTAAAATCGGTTAGAGCCAGTCCATAGAGTATGGGCTTCCCGCTCAGGCTCAAATTCTGGCCCAAGACTGACTAAATCATGTGTTAAAAAGGGGAATCCTATATGGCGCCTTAAGCGCCGGATTTAGTATGTTCTGCAAACCGGTGTACACACCCCTCCCTTGTTCGTATATGCGTCAGCCCAGTAATTTTCTTCCACCAATTGAGATTCTGCAGTGATTTTCTGGAAGTATTTCGTTTCATTTTTTTTCATGCATGGTTTATGCCCGATTTTTTATTTTTTTGCTTTTATGTTTTTTCCCTTTTTTTTCTTTTCTGAGTTTTTGAAATGGATGAACTTTTACAAATTCGTGAACTTTTTCTTAAATTTTGAACCTTTTCTCAGTTTTTATCACTTTTTAGTGTTTTTGTTTCAGTTTTTAAGGAGTTTTTCATGTTTGCTAATTGTTTTTACGAATTTTTGCAAATTCTCACGATTTTATTCAAATCTGTGAACTTCTGTTTTCCAATTTTCGTGAATTTGTTTCAAATCTGTGAATTGTTTTCAGTTTTGCTTACTTTTTTAGTGAACTTTTTTCTGATTTCATGAACTTTTTCAAAATTTCACGAACGTTTTCCAAATATGTCAAGCTTTTTTGGTGAACTTTTCTCAAGCTCATGATTTTTTTTCAAAATTTCATGAACCTTTTCATATTCGTGATTTTTTTGTTCAGACTATCAGTATATTTTCAAAGTTATGATTTTTTTTTCATGAAAAGTAAATGGTTAACGGCCAATGGTCAACAGTCAATCATCATGGACAAGCCGATCATTGTTGACAGAGCGATCAAATGATCGATCGATTTGGACGGAGCGAACGAGCGCCCCTGCTCGCGTTATTGGGAGGATGCGCGTGAGCGCTTGGTTGATTAATTGGCACTGAAGGCGCCCAATAGGAGTTCCCAAGCAAAACCAAGGACGAATTCTGTTTAGCACGACGGCCATGTCGAAGAAGGCTACAAATCGGTTAGTGGTGGTGGTGGTGGAGGCGACGACCGATGTCAAACCCGTCTACAACCTCCACCCACCCATGAAGGAATGCCTCACCAAGTTTAGCGACGACATCGTACGTGCTGCTCAAGGGCAAGCATCGCCACACTGCCGCCTGGCAATCGCTCAACGCTTACGATGAGCATAAGTCCAAGAAGGATCCACAGGGTGGCCCACTCTAGCTTGTGTGTCCGCATTGCCGACGTCGTGCCCGTGCACCGGTGGGACGCGCCGCGTATGGGAGGCACATGCACACCCTACTTGTGAACGACACCGTCGAGGGCATCACCAACGACCTCATCTAGTCCTACCCCAGGCCCTACTTCGTGGAGACATGAGACATGACGCCTGATCCACAAGGCCGACCTCTTCCTCGTGCATGGTATCGAGTTCAAAGGTCATGGCAGTCAACCGCGCGGACCGCGAGTACTACACTACTGCATCCTCATGTTCAACTCCAAGGTCCTCTGCAACGGCGAGCCAATCCGAGGGATGATGATGAGAGCATCCTCAACGTTGGGTACGGAGACATTGTCGGTATGCGGAAAGAGATGTCGTAGATGGGGGAGCTAGCTAGTCGAGTTGCTGCTCAGGCACCCGCAACTCTTCAAGTCCATCAGTGTCAACCTCCCAAGGCATCCCAATGTAGAGAGAATTTCTTATTTGACATTATTTAAAATGTGGTTCCTTATTTGGCCCTGAAGAAAATTTTCTTCCTTGTTTGACATCTGCTCTAAATTTCTTTCTCAATATGACACTCTAGTGCATTTTGTTCACTAACAGTGTTAAAGACAGACGTGAAAATACCTTTTTACCCTTGGCGCATAAGGTGACCAAAAATCTGTACATGACAATATTTACAGTTATGTTACATATTTGGTCATGTTAAATGACCAATTGAGACCTCATAATTTGAGCGGATGGTGGTTGGATGTACTTTGCTTCGAGGACTTCGCCGCCGCCGAACGCCTCCGCGAGATGCGAGTGATGGATGGGTGTGGGCGTTGGCGAATGGATGGATGTTGTGAACTATGTATGGTTCCCCTCTCGGGCCGTATGTGAGTCCTGCGAATGGCCATGTGCCTCTGTATTTATAGGGAAGGGAGATAGGCAGAGCGAGAGTGTACCCGAGCTACATTGCTGCCGGTGGGCCATCTGGTTGACATGTTTGCTCGCAACCTTCGTACGTACTCCCTTCGGTCCTTTTTACTCTGCACATTGGATTTGCCGAAAGTTAAACTTTGCTAAGTTTAACCAAATTTATATTGGAAATTATTAGCATCTATAATATCTAATAAATATAATATGAAAATATATTTCAAGATGAATCTAATGATATTGATGTTGTTATGTGAATGTCTATAATTTTTTATATAAACTTGGTTAAAGTTGGATGAGATTGATTTCGGACAAACCTAATATGCAGAGTAAAAAAGACCGGAGGGAGTAACTCCTAAGTTTGCTGGCTAGATCAGTTGCGGGTATTTGTATACGTGCACGCTACATAGCAGAACTCAATCATATTTAACACGCCACGGCCAGTCCAGACTATACTGGTGCATGCATGCATTAGTCAAGTATTCAAGTATTCAGAGAAGTATAATACGCGCCGATCAGGGCGCCAGTATACGGGTATTTGGAACTGACGTGCGGACGTTCAGATATTTGTACAAGTCGATGAATCAAGTGTGTGCATGCACGCATGTATAACTCTAAATGTACGTGTAACTTGCACTAAGAAAATGCAACTGGACTTAGTTTTTTCAAAGCGACAAGCACAAAAACACATCAAACATCATAGATGAGAGGGCGTGAACCAACTTGTGGTTGGATGGTTAGAGAGACTGTGGTATCCTTACCCCACCAGGGTTCAAATCCTGGTGGTCGCATTTATTCTTAGATTTATATCAGGATTTCTGGCGATGTACATTCAGTGGGAGGAGACCGGTCGTTCGGAGGTGCTCATAGGGGTAGGGTGTACGTGTGTGCGTTCATAGAGGTGAGTGTATGCGCGTGTATATGAGCGCTTGTGTCTGTACTGATGTTAAAAAAACAGAAACAATAGGGACGGCTAGATCGGGATCGGGATATTTTCTTTTGTTCGATGTGGGCTGGCGACTAGCACAGTGGTCCATCCAATTTTTTTGACGGAACAGTGTAACGAAACTGGTGGCGATATCATGTAAGGAAGAAATTTAGACTACATGTCAAATAGGAAAGAAAAGTTTCCTCATGGTCAAATAAAGAACCATATTTTAAGGTAGTGTCAAATAAGGAATTTTCTCCCCAATGTATGGCCCTCCCGGCTCCGGCAAGACGGTGATCACCCTTGGTGAGCTGGTGGGCAGCTCCATCAACAGGAGAAGGAGGTCTCTGCTTTGTTCTCGGCGGCATGCCTGGTTGCCCCGGTGAATGGGGAGACAGCTAGGTTCTGGACGGACAATTGGACACTAGATGACCGTTCCATCGCTTCCCTGGCTCCCGCTCTGCTTTCCTTAGTGAAAAACTCTAAACTGTCGGTTAAAGATGCCTTGCATAATCACAGATGGATCAAGGATATCAAAGGAGGCATGTCTGTCCAAGCCTTGGCGCAGTATCTTTGGTTATGTGACCTTGCCCAGGCCACCACCCTTTTTGCTGACACCGCCGATCGCTTGGTTTGGAGACTGACGGAGCACCATCAATTCACTTTTAGTAGCGCCTACATGATGTTCTTCATGGCTGGAGTCAAGTTCGCCTGCAGCAAGCCAATCTGGAAGTCCAACACCCCACCTTGCTGCAAGTTCTTTTTTTTTGCGAAACAAAAGATCTTGCATTACTCAGCACAGTTTACAGGATTACATTCTCGTTCTACAATATCTCGGACTACTTCCGGACCAGAGCCAAGCCAAACAATCATTCGGCGTTGAGTTCTTCCAAAATTAGCCAGGGAATGACTAGCCAAATTACAGCATCGACGAGAATGAGTAATGCAAGAGCTTCTTTCCTCCATAAGACTGATGATCTCCTTCACGATGAACGAAAACTTGGACTTGTTGCTAGAACCTCCGACTATCATCTGGACTGCTTGAAGACAATCCGATTCTATATCTAGAGGCAGCATGCTCCATTGGATTGCAAGAGAAATCCCCTCTCTCAAAGCTAGCAGTTCAGCTTCAAGAACATCATTACACCCATATATATGTCTACAGGAGCAAAAAATTATAGACCCCTCATGGTCCCTCAATATCATTCCACAACCTGCCTCCTCTCCTAACACCGAAGCGTCAGTATTTAATTTCACCCGTCCAACACTCGGCTTCGCCCACAGTGCATCTGCAGCCACATCTGTCTGGAGTCTTTTATGGCTCTTCTCAAGGCCTATATTCAGCATCGCTTTGCCCTTGATCGGGTCATCGCTAGGGTTGGAATTAATTGCAGATAAAGGGGAGAGGTAACTGGACAGGAAACAGACAGAAACTTTCATTGGTGGCGGCCTTTTATGGTGCACCAACTCGTTTCGAACAAACCAAATCCTCCAAAACAGCATCATCACAAAAGCTCTGCCTTCCACATTTGTTTCAGCTAGAAGATGGATGAACCAATCAGGCCCCACATGTTTTAGCGTGGTCCTGGAAGGAAGGTTTCACACCTTTGCCATCAATTTCCGTAGGATCACTGCATGATTGCAGGAGCAGAAGACATGGAACGAATCCTCATCCTCTCTACCGCACACTGGGCATAAAGGCGAGACTTCCAACTTGCGTTTAACTTTGTTGGTCCAGTTCGCTAAAGAATCAGTAGCTAATCTCCATGCGAAGCTCTGAACTTTTGGGGGAACCAAGCTTTTCCATATGTGATTCCAAACTGCTCTCGTGCCATCCGGAGAAGAGCTTGAAGAATGCTCCTGATGGTTTATGGCTTCATCGCTAGCAAGTTTGTATGCACTCCGGACAGTAAAAATACCGCTTCTTTCAGGCGCCCAGGCTAGAAAATCCTCCCCAACTCGAGGTGACGGGCGAATCTTCAGTATCTCAACAATATCCACCGGGAGGAAGTACTGCTGTAACTTCACCAAGTCCCAGTTACCACAGAAATCCATAAGCTCCGAGACCCACTTAAGGCGGCATCTACCCCGCGCAGAAATCAGTCCACCTTGTTGGAACTAACCACGCTGTATAGCCTGGTCCGGCTCGGACTTGGACAGTCATCAGGTGGTATACGAGTCCTAATCCTACATAGCTAGGTGTTGTTAATTTTAGGTGCTATATATACTCATGTATCCCCTTGTAAAAGGTAACTCATATCAAAGCAATAATAAAACACAGGTGCGGCACGCACCTGTGGCCATAAAATCCCTACGAGTGTTCTCGGCGACTTGTGCTAGTTTGGATCGATCAGCCCGGCCGCGTTGCGTAGTTCGTAGCTAGCTACCACAGAAGCATCCACCTGCTAGCCAGCCTGCTTGCTAGCTTCGGCTAGTTCTGTACGTACAGTTTGCGTACGGCCGGAAAGTACTCGGCCGGCTCGACAAACCGAAGTGCTCTCGACGGAAAGAACTCGTCTACGAGCAACGTACAGAGGGCCTGTGCCAATAATTGGTATCAGAGCTTTGGTATTGACGTGATTCTCGGAAAGCAATCGAAGGATCATGTCTACCACGGGCAAGGAGATCCTGACGGCGGGAGCAGGAGCACCGATGCCGATGGTGGGGGGATCACAATTCCCTCGTTTGGATCGAGAGGACTACGCACTATGGGCGATGAACATGGAGGTCGCGATGGAGGGAGCGGAGTTCTGGGAAGCCGTCGACCCCGGCGGCGCCGAGTACGCGAAGGGCGCGGCAAAGTACCGGAAGGATCGTCAGGCGTTAACGGCGATCTACTCCGCCATGCCGAAGGATGTGCTACAACACCTCGTCGGAAAGAACTCGGCGAAGGAGGCATGGGAGACCATCAAGTCCTGCACCAGGGTCATGACCGTGTCAAGGAAGCACACCTCCAGTCCCTGATGTGAAGCTACGAGTGCCTGAAGATGGATGAAAGTGAGACGGTCGATCAGTTTGCCTCCCGTCTCAAGATCCTCGTCAACGGCATACGCAGCTATGGTTCAACCCTAGAAGAAGTTGTGATCGTCCGACGATTTTTGCGTGCCGCGCCTGCACGCTACATCCAGATCGTCACGTCGATCGAGCAATGTCTCGACCTGAAAACTCTCACGGTTGAGGATCTCGTCGGAAGGTTCAAGGCACAAGACGAGAGAATTCGTCTCAGTTTCGGCGACGCGGAGGCGAGTGAGCACCTGATGTTGACAAAGGCGCAATTTACCGCCCTGTTGAAAGAAAAGCAAGGCGGATCCACGAGCAGCGGCAAGAAGAAGGGGAAAGGGAAGCAGCACTCGGCGAGAAAGAACTTCGCCGACTCGGATGACGAGACTGCACCTGAACCACCGAGGAGGAAGTTTGACATCAGAAAAGTAAGGTGTTATAAGTGTAGCCTCCTCGGGCACTTCAAGGCTGACTGCGAGGAAACACCGAAGCAACGGGCGCTCATGGCCGAGGAAGGAGACGATGGGGATATGATGCTGATGTGCGAGCTAGTGGACGAGGAGGATCCAGATGATCACGATCAGCTGGAGACAGGTCCGATGAGTGCATCCGTGTCGGTAGAACCGGGCGAAGTCGTGGCGCCAGAAGACCATGACCCAAGGCGTGACAGTATGGTTACGTCAGTAAACCCGGGCGAAGTTGTGGCGCCAGAAGACCATGACGCAAGGCGTGACGGTGTGGTCGCGCTTGCATCAGGCGAAGTTGTGGCGCCAGAAGACCATGACATAATGTGTGACGGTGTGGTTACGTTAGAAGCAGGCGATGTGGTGCCAGAAGACCATGATACAAGGGATGATGGTATGGTCACGCTAGTAAGTCCAGGCGTAGACGTGGCGTCAGGAGACCATGACATGAGGCAGACCGGCTTGGTTGTGTCAGAAAACCATGACGTACGGCGAGAAGTGCGGAGCGCGTGTGCCACGTCGGAAGAGGATGACGGGCATCAAGACGCTGCGTCCACTACGTGTGTCGCATGGTGCACATCACACGAGCTAGGTGATGCGTCATCTAGTCCCTGCACAGGGGCGGACCCAGGAAAAAACTTGAGAGGGGGCAAAATATATGGCAATTTTTTTTTGAAAAACTTCATTCGACGGCAAGGGTTTCTGCAGTCATTAAGAAGAAGAGAGATAGTCCATTTTATAAGCAAAACCGGACCAGAAACACAAACATTCCTAGTTAATTAGGAAAAAGCCAAGTGAAAACCAAAAAACAAAAACAAAAAGACACTAGAGTTTGGGGACTATGAATAGAAGACACTAGCGACATTAAGGAACATCATCTGAGCCAGACACAAAAGCACCAAGGCCCAAAGCTAGTAAGTGTGCCCCAAAGAGAACTCTCCATTAGCTTCCCAGAAACTTTAAGTGACAAAATTAAAATGCCAGATGAATTGCCAAATTTCATATGTCGTACATGAAGAAGAAATGCGAGGAAACTCGGAAGTACTAATAGTTGACCTGAATAAATTTGAGTTTTTAGTCCGAACTAGCCAATAATCTGAAATAGAAAGTTGCATACTGAAATTTACATGTCACAGATTTTTTGAACTAACCTAATCACCTGAATTGATAAATTATACACATAAGTAAGTGCAACTAACATGGTTCCTAACATAGGAATTGTAAACAAACAAAAACTATGGGGGGGAAGGGAAGCTAGATGACTTCTACGGTTTACCTTTATGTCAATTAGAATTAAAGAATTGAAAATTAGGGCCCCTGTTTGGTGATATAGTGCAAGGCCGCGATGGCGCGAGGGAGGAGCGACACAAGTCAGGTGATTGCAGCGGCGACGTGGGGGCGTGAGAGAAGAGATCGGGGATTCCGTCAGGTAGGCGTGCGTGTATAAGGGAAATCTAGCGAGTAGCGATTGAGTCATTTTTAGGGCATCTGGCGATTGAGTTAGGCAACGATTAGAGCCCAATTCTTATTCAGTGGGCTGCATCTTAATTTGGAGTTTGGGTTTTAAAAATACTACAAAGAATTGGGCTGAGTGGGGGCAGGGTAATAGGCTGAGTGGGGGCACATGACGTGCTACGTTGGCAAACTACAGGTGAACGTAAAAATCAAGTGGGGGCAGCTGCCCCCACATCCATGAACGTGCGTCCGCCCCTGTCCCTGCATGGAGCCGTCTGACGGATATACCGAAGCTCATACGCCCCCATGCAGTTGCAGCCAACCACGTACTGCATGGCTTTGTGCTGGTCTTGACGGGTCAAAACAAGGGAGTGCATACAGGGGACTCACGTACATGTCTCTAAGGCTGAAAGGTGGAGGCTCTCCCGTGGGTCAAGGGCATTTTACGGACGATGCACCAGGAGTGTGCGGCCCAGGAACCGGTGAAAGCCATCTGTATGGAGGCCTGACCAGCAAGCAAGGATCGCCAGATGACCCAGGCGCGGGAGTGCTGGCAGGTGCACCATCGCACATTAGTCTGGCGTGCGTGCGTTTGCATGCAGACGTCACGTCGACTCCGACAACTGCTTTGACGGCAGAAGGACCAAGAGAAAAACCTGCAACGCCAGTAACAAGAAATTTGGCAATTTCAGAAGCAAGTGTGTTTTCTTCGGTAGCACGAGAACGACGCGTGTTGGACATCTCTTCAGAGGAAGCGATTCAAATAAATTCGGTGAAGATGAATAATAGAGGGCAACGATGTTTGCACATCGAGGAACCGGAAAATTTTGAAGACGCAATTATGAAAGAGTGTTGGCGTCGTGCTATGGATGAAGAGTTGGAGTTGATCCGAGACAACAAAGTATGGGAGCTCGCGGATCTTCCCAACGGACATAATGTCATGGAGCTCAAGTGGGTGTATAATGTCAAGAAGGATGCCAAAGGAAACTTGGTGAAGCATAAAGCAAGGCTCGTGGCTAAACCAAACGTGCAAGAGCAAGATGTGGACTTCGAAGAAGTGTTCGCTCCAGTTGTAAGGATGGACACAGTAAGGCTACTTATAGCTCTCGCGGCTCAAGAATCTTGGAGGATACATCATATGGATGTGAACTCCACGTTGTTGACTGGGGAGTTAGAAGAAGGGTTGGATGTGAAGCAACCATCGGGGTACATCCAAGAAGGAGAGGAGCACAAGGTATTGAAGCTACACAAGGCATTGTACGGGCTACGACAAGCTCCTCGGGCATGGAACGTCAAGCTTGATCGTACATTGATTTCTCTTGGATTTGAGAAAGCCTCACTGAAGCATGCAATGTACAAGCGAGGTGAAGGCAAGGATCGTCTACTAGTGGGCATCTATGTGGATGATCTTTTGATAACCGGAGCAGACGAAGAGGTGATTGCAAACTTCAAGCTACAAATGAAGGAGCTATTCGAGATGACTGATCTAGGGCTCTTGAGTTACTACCTTGAGATAGAGGTACAGCAAAAGCCGGAGGGGATCACACTATGCCAGGAGGCATATGCGAAGAAGATAATTGAAAGTTGTGGCATGAAAGATTGCAATCCAAGTCATGTTCCAATGAAGCCTCGTCTCATACTAAGTAAGAAGAGTGAAGCACCTGCGGTTGATGCAACGGAGTATAGAAGTGTGGTTCGGAAGTTGAGGTATCTCACGAATACAAGGCCGGACTTGGCCTATTCCGTTGGCATAGTGAGTCGCTTCATGGAAGCGCCCACGACTGAACATTGGGCAGCTGTCAAACATATACTTAGGTACATCAAAGGGACAACAAATTTCGGTTGTGTCTATTTGAGAGAGAAGAAGAAGGAGATGGTGGAGCTACTTGGCTATAGTGATAGTAACCTGGCAGGAGATGTGGACGACCGTAAAAGTACCTCGGGCGTGGCATATTTCTTGGGAGGAAGCATAGTGAGTTGGCTATCACAGAAGCAGAAGGTGGTCGCATTATCATCTCGTGAAGCGGAGTATATCGCAGCTGCAACCGCGGTGTGTCAAGGCGTTTGCCTAGGAAGACTACTCGGTGACCTCACAGGTAAGAAACGAGTGGTGCTCAACGTTGACGACAAGTCTACAATCTCTCTGTGGAAGAATCCAGTGTGTCATCATGGAAGATGAAAGCACATCGATACGAGGTATCGATACCTACGGGAGTGTGCGTGCAAGAAAGCAAGATTGACGTCAACTACGTTTGCACCGATGACCAGCTTGCAGATATCCTAACCAGGTCTTTGGGACGACAGAAGTTCGTGAAGATGCGGCGAAGAATCGGCGTTCAAGCTGTAAAGTGAGGACATCGTGTTTAGGGGGGTGATTGTTGGAACTAACCACGCTGTATAGCCTGGTCCGGCTCGGACTTGGACAGTCACCAGGTGGTATACGAGTCCTAATCCTATATAGCTAGGTGCTGTTAGTTTTAGGTGCTATATATACTCATGTATCCCTTTGTCAAAGGTAACTCAGATCAAAGCAATAATAAAACACGGGTGTGACACACACCTGTTGCCATAAAATCGCTACGAGTGTTCTCGGCGACTTGTGCTAGTTTGGATACGATCAGCCCGGCCGCGTTGCGTAGTTCGTAGCTAGCTACCACAGAAGCATCCACCTGCTAGCCAGCCTGCTTGCTAGCTTCGGCTAGTTCTGTACGTACAGTTTGTGTACGGCCGGAAAGTACTCGGCCGGCTCGACAAACCGAAGTGCTCTCGACGGAAAGAACTCGTCTACGAGCAACGTACAGAGGGCCTGTGCCAACACACCTGTAGGCTCACGCGCCACCTAGCGGTCTCGCCATATCCGGACATGTTGGCCAGTGCCAATCCTCCATACCATGCCTTTTTTCAAGAGTTCTAGGCCATGGGTGATCGCATGCCAAGTAGGTGATGGATTTCCAGCAAAGACTGTGTCCAAAAGCTGTCCATTGAGAAAATATTTCGCTTTTAAGAGCCTGACACACAACGAGCTCGGGTACTCAAGAATCCTCCAAGCTTGGCGAGCCAGCAAGGCTTGATTAAACATGCAAAAATCTTTTAAGCCTAAATCCCCTTGTTTCTTAGGTCGAGTAATTTTATTCCAACTGTACCAGTGGGTCTTTCTCTTGCCCTTCTCAGCTCCCCAATAGTAATGGCGGATCATGCGATTTAGATCATCACAAAGTTCCATAGGGAGTTTAAACACGCTCGTAATATACGTCGGGATGGATTGCACAATCGCCCTAATGAAAACTTCCTTGCCAGCTTGCGTGGGATAACCATCATACGCAAACAGCAGCTCTGACATTTTTACCTGTAGATTCTGGAATTTTCCTTTTGACATTCTGCCATCCGGAGTGGGTAGGCCCAAATACTTCTCCTCGCTGCAAGTTCTTCATGTGTATGGTTATCCATAAGATATGTCTCATGGCGGATAATCTTCAGAGACGAGGATGGCCGTCCAACAACTCCTGTCTGATGTGCCTGGTCCATCATGAGGATTTCACCCACCTTTTTGTGCACTGCAAGTTCACGCAACAGCTTTGGAAGGCATTCCAACAATGGACATGAGTGACTTTCACCGCTCCTGAAAAAAAATTCAACAGCACGGAAGCCTGGTGGCTAACGACCAGGAGGGCGATCCCGAAGCCTGCTCGTCGTAATTTTGACACCATCGCCATTCTGATACACTGGAGGGTCTGAAAGGAGCGGAATGGTAGAACCTTCGATCACATTGCCTGCAGCATTGAACGAGTCCTAGACCAAATCAGAGAGGATATCGGCGTCTGGAGGGCCGCTGGTTGTGTGCCTGACCTGGGGAGCTGACCGCACGGTGTGTCTAGGGGCAGAACCGAGTTCCTAACTCTGTTCCTTATGAGTTTTGTGTTGTACCCCTTTGTGCTAACAGTTCTAGATCTCCTGAACTGTTAGTTTTTGTTGTACTCTATCTTCTACTCCCTCCGTTCGGAATTACTTGTCGCAGAAATGGATGTATCTAGACGTAGATACATCCATTTTCGCGACAAGTAATTCCGAACGGAGGGAGTATCGGCCAAGGGCCCTTCGATCATGTCCAAGATGACAGGAGAGAACAAGACCCGAGATTTTTTATTATTTCGGGGCCGTTTAAGGGTCGGGTGACTGAATTTAGAATTTTGGCCAGTCAGTTTTAATTTGCCATCCATTCCATATCAGACGGAGAGAGAAACATGCATGTACAATGAAAAATGCCTGACCTAAATTCTCTGACAGCCGGTCTTTTTGCAGCAGCCAAACTCAAGTCTTTGCTCACAAAAACGAAGGTGAGCCACGAAAATAGTACATGCGCTACATATCGGCTAATCTGATAGCGATGGGTCATAGAAATAAAAAAACCCGCAAGACTAATTATCTTGTAAAAAATAATGCATGGATGATAGAAATTGAAGCAACAAATCATAGAGATAGGTGGTGGTAGTAGACGGAAGATTTATGGAGAAGAAAGAATTTAAGGCAGCCTGATGGAAGTAGGTTTTCTAGAGAAGGAAGAATTTTAAGAAGCCTACTATCCTTCCTGAAGAAAGAAAACAAAATAACAGATGGACAGAAGGCTTTCTAGAGAAAAAAAGAATCTAAGACAACCTACAACTCTGAAGAAAGAAACAAAGCAAAATAACAGATAAACTCAAGTATTCGACCCATTACAACCACAAAACAATAGACCACCACACACTTGGGCTTGGTCTGAAACATGATAGAAACTTACTAGATACCCTGTAAGACAAAATACAGAAGACAAAATACAGAAGACAAAAACAAAGTTTCTATGGAAGAATGACTTAGTGGCATCGGTATCACCCTTTAAGAAGAAAGAAAATGAAATAAGAACTGCAACAAAAATGATAATGAAGTTTTGTAAGGAAGAATGAATTAGTAGCATTGGTATTATTCTTTATGAAAAATAAAATGAAATATCACTCCTTGCACAACTTTGCACTGAAATTACACTTTTTTAATATGCAAAAGATAATCATATGATAGCGCAATTTTTGAGCTCCAGTATATACATAAAAATAAAAAATGTTGTTTTAAATTAATATTTTAAAATAAATAATGACAAAATTTTCACACAACATACAAATAAATAATGACTTTTTATAATATGTAAGAATAAGCATATAATTGAGGATTTTGGCCAAAAAATTTCTAAGAAGAAATGAATTAGTGACATTGGTATAACCCTTAAAGAAGAAAGAAGATGAAATAAGAAAATTAATTTTTGAAGAAAGAATGAATTAGTGGCATTGATCACTTGATTACACTTTTGGTAATATGCAAAGAATAAAGATATAATACTGCAATTTTGCACTCTAGTATAAGTTACACACACATTGTATATTACTTGTGTGTATACATTTACACTCACACAACATCCCAAAAATATCCATTAAGAAACAATAAAAATCGACTAAAGAAGAAAAGGTAAAACACATAAAATAGAAGGAAAAAAACCAGGCAGCGGGTAACGGGCTTCACAACAACAAGAAAATTGACTGACCCTCGAACGAAGAAGTCTCGAAAACAACACAAGGGGAAGAAAAGACAACACAAATCTTGACAAAAGAATCAATGGTCAGAAAATCGACCTACCCAAATTTAACAAGCAACTTACATATGGCTAAAGTGTTTTATTTCAAAGGATAAGTAGGAGATTGTACATGGGGCAAAAGATGAAAAGGGGAAAGGAAAACAATCGGGCCACTTTTTCGCAATCCCTATGAGCACATATCTTCTATATCCAAATAGCTAGTCACCTCTAACTATTTTAGAGCATTTACCCAACTATGCCACCTCATTACCCAATAAGCTTTAGAAATTAATTGCATGCATGCATCAATGCATGTGTCCTTCATACCCATTATCTTCTCTCATAAACTTCTGCGGGTTTTTTCTCAAACTCCCTAACGGTAACTGAGTCCAGATAAGATATGATCAAGCATATTTATTATATTATCAATTCAGATATTTATTTTCATACAATCCAAGATCATGAAAATATATCGCAGCCGATTCTGGTGGCAACGCACTGGGTGTCATGTAGTTATCTCTATGAGCAGCACCTCCGTGAGAATGAGCAAACATAAAGCTTGAGACCCGGTCCACATCCCCCCTCCCCCTGCGCCGTCTCCTCTGAGGCGATTCAGGGGCAACCCTAGCACCGCCGCCGTGCTACCTCCCCTCCAGCGCTTCCAGAGGGGCTCCCGGCGCTCGCGCGCGGCCCCGATGAAGGTAGCGACGGGGGATCTGGCGCCTCCTCCCTGGGTGGAGGGCTGCGGCCCCGGCCGGTGGCGCGTGACGTGGCCTGGGCGGCGGGCGGCGCCGGCGGGTGCTGGTGGGCGTCCTCCACGGCTGCGCGGGCAGCGTGGTGGTCGTGGACGTCGGTGCTGCGGTGGCGCCTCGCTGGCTACCGGTCCACCTTGGAGAAGCTTCGGGGCTACCCAATCTGCTCTGTTTCGTGCCAGTGCCGGCCCCTGGCGGCTGCGATCGCCGTTTCTTAGTGTTTGTTGGCCGGATCTGGCGTTCGGGCGAGGATCCGGGGAAACCCCTGGCTGGCGCAGCGGCCCCCCAAAGTCGACGCCTTTGGCGCCGATCCCCTTCTTGGAGGCTTTGGGGTGGTTCCTCTCCCTTTCTCCTTCCTCCTGAGCTCCGGCGAAAGTCGGCACTCCCCTGATCTGGGCGTCGACGACACCTCCGTGGCATGCTCCTTCTTGAAGGCGGCAACCGGGATTTTCTTTTGGGGGTGGAGCGGCTGGTGGCTTGGCTCTGAAGCATGACGGCCTGGTCTTCCTGCTCTTCTTGCTCGGCTTCGCCCGGTGCATAGTGATGCCTTCTTCGGTCTTCTCCAATGATGTGCGCCTTCGTTCGACAGCTCGCGTCCCGTGCTCCGTGCTGCCACTGCCGGCTTGGTGCTCGTCTGGTTGGTCCTCTGGTCAACTCCGCCTGCTTCTCCTATGACAGCTGGACACCTTGAGTTGGGCTTTGGTAGCCACTCTGCCGTTCGGCGGTGCGGCACCCATCGAGGCTGGGTGAAAGGGTAGTGGCCCTTTGCGACGGTGGAGACAGCTCAAGTTTTGCCCATGTTTGGCATGTGGATGCATCCGGGGCTCGACGCTTGCTCGGTGTGGCCCTCCTTCAGTGTTCTTAGTTGGCTAGTTGGTGTAGGCGTAGTGCTGGCCGTCGGCATCAGTGTCTCTGTTGTTGCCTTCGTGTTGTTCTACCTAGTGCCTTGTATCTTCCTTTCCGCTTTGCTTTGCATTGCATCTGTATCGTGGTGCCTTTGTAATCCTGGCCGGTTGATGGCTTTGTTAATTCAAAGTCGGGCTAGGTTCGAGCTCTTCTCGGGCTCGGCCGGCGCCTTTTCTCTAAAAAAAAGCTTGACACCCAAAAAAAAGAAATATTACTAATTTACTATCGACTGCTATGGTAATAAGTAGTGAATGACCTATTGATCCTCATTATGGGGCACTAGAGTGGAATAAAATCGTGTCAAATAGATTCGCCAAATAGAGAGATCGAATATTGCTAGGCGCGGACGAGCGCGCACGCTCCTGGTACCGTCAATCGTTGAATACTTACCGGGATGTGGGCCGCTACGTGGAAGAGTAGCTATGCGCAGTAGTAAAGCCGAAGGGCGTATATACCGAGGTCATCACTGGACGGCCATTTGGATTCTGACGGCGCAATTAAGTTGACATTCGTCTCGCCGTTTACGAGCGGCAGCCCCATTTCTGCTGGAGACCTTATCCTTTGCCTGGTCCAGCAGCTTTTTCACGGATTAATTAACTGATAACCAATCTAGTACTCCTACTGTGTGTTCATCAGTTGATTGTGTGTTCACGTTGTCACATCAGAGAAAAGGAACAGGTAATATGCGTGTTAGGTTGTTTGTTGTAGCTAGGAAATGTGTTTGTCCACCGAAAAAGTCCAAAACAAACCTACCTATGCTGACCCACTGCTGCGAGCCTCTCTACCTAGTGACTCTTGGTGACAAATGAGAAGCGCGGTAGTATTTAACAATATACCACAGTGTCAAGATTTGAACACATTTTTGACATTTTTCAGAATATATTTTGAAAATGGTCAAATTTGGAAATATTTAATGTTCTTAAAAGCAAAAGAAATCAAACATTTTGACATTTTTCGGAACATGTTTAGAAAACACAAAATAAGGTTTTGAAAACGTGAACCATTTTGCAAATCCGCGAACACGTTTTAAAGTGCGAACAGTTTGAAAAACGTAAACTGTTTTGAGAACACGAACATATTTTGAAACCGAACAATTTTTCCGAACACGAACATATGTGAAACTTCAACATTTTTGTGAGAAAATGGGAAACAAATTTTTAAACCAGAACAAAATGTTAAAGTGTGAACACTTTCTGAAAAATTTAAGAATTGGAACAAATTTTGAAATTTTGAAATTTGTCCGCACTTTCAAATTTTGTTTTTCTATTTTTTTTAAAAAAAGTGTCAGCACTTAAAAAATGTTCAGGGATTTAAAAACTGAATCACGTTTTCAAAATTTGTTCTTGTTTTTATTAAAATTTGGTAATCCAAAACATTGTTCACATTTTTGAAAAAAAGGGATTTTTGAAATGTGTTTTTTTGCAATATTTGGATTTCAAAATTGTTTACAATTCAAGAAAATGTTTCGAAACATTTAAACAATTTTTTCAAATAACAACGATGTGCTTTGTGGCTAAATAGTTTGGCGCTTCTCTTTCATCACCTACAACCATATGTTAGAGTGGCTATAAGGAGGAACTCGCCGGTGCCACGTGGCTTGCTCAATTCCTTGGGTGTTCCCACGTGGCCAGCCTAGTCATGTTTGGCAATCCCTATTTGGGAGCGCGCTCAAGGTTCAAAATAAACCGGAATTAGAGGATTCGGTGTGCTGATTTCAGCTACTAGAAGTTTATGGTTTGATTTAGATTTCGTCTACAAGTTCAAGGTTTGCTTTGGACTTTTTCCGTTTTTCCATTGTTTTTTCCCTCAGAAAACCGAGGAAGAAAAGTCAGCGTGCAAACATACATATGTCCACTATGACTAGCCTAAGAATAGCGTGTGGCTTATGTTGCATTTAATGCGGCCGCCTAATATGTCATACTTATACTTACTTTTCGCTTGATTCTCTCGAAAGTGCCGCATGCAAAATTTACTCAATTCATAGTTTGAGCGGTGGAGTTTGTTCTATTTTTTTAACCTACCATTAGTCACATTTTTGAGCTAATACCTTCTCACCAAGCTTGTTCTTAATATTCAAATTTCCACAACCTTTCGGCATTCGACGCGGTGAAACAACATGTCTGCGTTTTCACGGGTCATAAATATTAGTACTATTTTTATATGGCATCTTTTTTGCAGCGTGGGCATGGCCGAATCATACCTTGCAAGTTGCACCATGCATGCTTGGACTCTGTACTATCACATTTGTGTTAGTTGACTGTAATGATCCAAGGAGTTAAAAGTCAAGACGCTGAGAAATGACCAACGAGCTAAAGTCATGGCTGACTGAGCTACACGTTTTAATCAGAATGGTGCAGAGATCGCTTTAGCCCGTCGGTCCTGTACCATGGGAACATGCGCATGTTGTGTCGTGACGGCATCGTCATCAAACGGCAATACATGCTTAATCTCCTTGATTCCGCATCAACTTGTGCCTCGTCCTCAGCAAAGTTCTGATCAGAGACCTCAGCAGAGAGAAACATGGCATCAGAAATATAGTTCACCATAGGATGATGCTTGAGAACATGGTTACTACCAGAACTCAACAGCGTCTGTAACCATCTGTTATCAGGTTAGGGATAACATGGGTAAAGTCAAATAGAAAAGAACCATACAATATCTTGGACAGAACTGATCTTGGAGCTTAAGCCACAACCGAATTTTCTACGTTGATCCTTCTTCCATAACACCAAGCAATGCTACAAAAACATATGAATGTCAGAGTGTATGATGATGAACCAAACGCTAGCTAGATGAGGTAATTGAGCTAGTTATTACCTGCATATTCATCGAGAATGTCTTGTCCCTTGCGAGCTCCCAATTCCCTCCCATGGCACAATGGAGTGCTCCCGGGGATAGTCCGGGTACCCGATTCCCGATCACTTACTGAAGTTTCTGCCCTATCACCTGATCCTGCACTGCTACTGCATCCACGCGGTATAAAATGCTGAATCCAGGGGCTTTCAGGTTGGCGCCGTTTGGGCCGGACTTGAGCAAAAGCATTGGTCCTCTTCTTAAATTCGACTTTCCTCCACACTCCACCTTGGAGAACCTTGAACCAATTGATACCCGAATCTTTCTTTTTGGCGTCGTGACCGTGGTTGTGGAGTTGATCACCTTTTAGAGGAGAAGGGCTCGAAGGCCCTGGCTCTGCCGCATTGATCAATGGAGACAAGTGTTTGTACAGTTGATCACGGACGAAAGATGTTTCCAGGGACCTTATATACATCGCGTGCCTCTCATCCGTCCAGCCCGGCGACATGATCAAGTCTGTAAACTGATTACCCTATCTATGAAAGAAAGAAGAATCAAACATCACACGGAGCTGCCAATCGTAGCAACGGAAACACGGAACTAGTGACCACTTAGAGAAAATAAAAATGGGAAGAAGAGCAGGAGCAGGTGAAGGGTTAGTTGTTACCTGGGCAATGCCGACGGCGGCCTTGACCGATGGATCCCGGTATACTTGACCCTTCTTTCTGAACAGAAGGGACCGATGAACGAATGGATCAGGGATTCGGCCGGGAGTGGGATAGAGATAGTAGCAGCGCAACGGATGGAAGCAGGCAGAGGATGAATGAATGAGCCACACACACACACACGTATGTGATGCTATTTCTACGGATATTAAGGGAGGGGGGTGAGGGCAAAAGCGGCGCCAACCTAAGTGTCTGGGCTTTTTCCGGCGTGGCGGGGAAATATCTCGCGGGCGCGCGCACAGATGTTTCATTGGCCGCCGGAAGGGCCGGGGGTCGTTACGGACCCGTTGCGCTCACGCCCGGCCATGTACGCAATCCTAAAAATCCAAAAAGATTAATAAAAACCTTAATCACGAACGAATTCCATCAAGCACGCGGGACGTCCTTTGTCTTCTTCTTCTTCTTGTTTTAGGTACTCCAAGCTGGTGGACTGGAGTGGACAGCACGGAGGCGGTCGGTGCCAGCGAGCAGCGAGACGGTGTCGCCGAGGCGTCAATGGCATTGGTCATAGAAATTGAAAAACAGACACGCAAAACTAATTATCTTGTAATAAACAATGCATGGATCATTGAAATTGAATCAACAAAACATAGACAAAGGTGCTGCTAGTAGACGGAACATTTCTAGAGAAGGAGGCAACCTGATGCATAGAAGGTTTTCTAGAGAAGGAAGAATTTTAGGTAGCCTAGCTACTAGCCTTCCTGAAGAAAGAAACAAAACTAAATAACGCATGGACAGAAGGCTTTATAGAGAGGAGAGAATCTAAGGCAGACTGCTACCCTTCCTGAAGAAAGAAACAAAACAAACAAATAAGATAGACCTAAGCACTTGCCCCTCTGCAATCACAAAGCAGAAGGCCACCATATACTTGGGCTTAGTATGTAACATAACAGAAACATACCCGATACCTTGTAAGACATAAGACAAAATAAAAATAAATAGGTAAAGAAAAACAAAAAATAAAGTTTTCTAGGGTAGAATGAATTAGTGAAATTGGTATTATCCTTTAAAAAGAAAGAAAATAAAAACTAAAACAAAATCAAAATAATGAAGTTTTCTAACAGAGAATGAATTAGTGGCATTGATATTACCCTCACAAAACTTTACAATGAAATTGCACTTTTATAGTACAGAAAGAATAAGCGTATAATATTGCAGTTTTCACACTCCAGTATAATTTACACACATATTGTATAGTACTTGTGTGTGTATGTATACACACCAAAAAAGAATGATGTTTTTTTAAGAAAAATAAATTAGTGACATTGGTATTACCCTTTAAGAAAAAAAAAACCTGATTATTTTAAACAAATAATGACAAAAATTTCAGACAATTTAGAAAGAAATTCTCCTTTCTTTTTTATAATATGCAAGAATAAACATATAATAGTGGAATTCTCGTAAGAAAAAGTTTTCTAAGAAGGAATGAATTTGTGGCAATGGTATAACCTCTAAAGAATCTGGAATATTATAAGACCATGGTATACTCTGTGTAATCATTCTTCCTAGGCAACTTTTAGCTTGGTCCCTCTTACCTCCCCTTTTCACATGAGAGGTAAGAGTATATAATAGATCTGAGCCATTGATTTGATTAACTAGTTTTAGCATGGTTCCTTAGGAAACTTCATTTTCTTAGAAATGCGATTGCGCTGGCGAAAGGAACGGACCAGTTTATGATAATTCTTATATTGTGGCGAACATGAACATTTCGTTGACATTGCAAGCAACAGTTGCCAGAATACAACAACAGAAAGCATAAAAGTGGAACAATATTACTATCTACTATACCATGCTAGTAAGTAGTGAGTGACCTATAGATCCTCATTATGGGGCACTAGAGTGGAACACAGTTGACGGAAACTTCAAAACAGAGAGATACATAACCAGAATCTAATCTGTTAAATCACCCAACGTTTAAATCTTCCAGAGCTCACTGGTTGCAGATTTGCCAGAACAATACTGCTCCATGCTATACATCAGAGCATCCTTGCTTCCAAGTTCCAACGGATTTTGAGGTAGTAAACAGTCTCTTTAGAGTTTGGACGTGTTGCTTTTCTCAACGCTTGCAACAGACCATGCTAATTAATCCTGTAAATCCATTTGATCATTCAGGGTCAGTAAGTGCTTAATCTCCTCTTCTTGCATGCTTTTCTTGATTTTACTCGACTTGTGCCTCGTCATCAGCAAAGTTCTGCTCACAGACCTCTGCAGAGAGAAACATGGCATCGGAAATTTAGTTCACCAGAGGATGCTGCTTGAGAGCATGGTTACTACCAGAATTCAACATCGTTCATAACCATCTTGTATCACCTTACGGATACCATAGGTAAATTTAATTTAGTCAGAAAAGAACCATACAATATCTTGGAGCTTAAGCACAACCGACTTTTCTACGTTGATGCTTCTTCCATAAAATCAGCTAATGCTACAAAAACATATGTGCGCTAGTGTGTATGATGATGCACAAAACGCTACATGAGGTAATTGAGCTAGTTACCTGCATTTTCATCGAGGTGGTTTTCTCCCTTGTGAGCTACCAGTTCCCTTTCATGGGACAACGGGGTCCTCCCAGGGATAGTTCGGATGCCCGATTCCCGGTCAACTACCGAAGTTTCAGCCCCATCACCTCCTGCACTGTTGCGGTAGCCATGCGGTATAAAATGCTGAATCCAATGGGAAGGACTTGAGCAGAAGCATTGGTCCTCCTCTCAAATTTGAGTTGCCTCCACACTCCACCTTGAAGAACCTTGAACCCACCGGTACCACCTGAATCTTTCTGGTTGGCATCAAGATCATGGTTGCAGAGTTCATCATTTTTCAGAGTAGAAGGGTGATGTTTACTACGCAACCTTTTCCTTGTAGACGTTGTTGGGCCTGCAAGTGCACATGTTTGTAGGACAGTAGCAAATTTTCTTCAAGTGGATGACCTAAGGTTTATCAATCCATAGGAGGCGTAAGATGAAGATGGTCTCTCTCAAGCAACCCTGCAACCAAATAACAAAGAGTCTCTTGTGTCCCCAACACACCCAGTACAATGGTAAATTGTATAGGTGCACTAGTCCCGGCGAAGAGATGGTGATACAAGTGCAATATGGATGGTAAATATTGGTTTTTGTAATCTGAAAATATAAAAACAGCAAGGTAACTAATGATAAAAGTGAGCGTAAACGGTATTGCAATGCTAGGAAACAAGGCCTAGGGTTCATACTTTCACTAGTGCAAGTTCTCTCAACAATAATAACATAATTGGATCACAAAACTATCCCTTAACATGCAACAAAGAGTCACTCCAAAGTCACTAATAGTGGAGAACAAACGAAGAGATTATGGTAGGGTACGAAACCACCTCAAAGTTATTCTTTCCAATCAATCCGTTGGGCTATTCCTATAAGTGTCACAAACAGCCCTAGAGTTCGTACTAGAATAACACCTTAAGACACAAATCAACCAAAACTCTAATGTCACCTAGATACTCCAATGTCACCTCAAGTATCCGTGTGTATGATTATACGATATGCATCACACAATCTCATATTCATCTATTCAACCAACACATAGAACCTCAAAGAGTGCCCCAAAGTTTCTACCGGAGAATTACAACGAAAACGTGTGCCAACCCGTATGCATAGGTTCATGGGCGGAACCCGCAAGTTGATCACCAAAACATACATCAAGTGAATCACCTAATATCCCATTGTCATCACAGATACGCACGGCAAGACATACATCAAGTGTTCTCAAATCTTTAAAGACTCAATCCGATAAGATAACTTCAAAGGGGAAACTCAATCCATTACAAGAGAGAAGAGGGGGAGAAGAAACATAAGATTCAACTATAATAGCAAAGCTCGCGATACATCAAGATCGTGCCAAATGAAGAACACGAGAGAGAGAGAGAGAGATCAAACACATAGCTACTGGTACATACCCTCAGCCCCGAGGGTAAACTACTCCCTCCTCGTCATGGAGAGCGCCGGGATGATGAAGATGGCCACCGGTGAGGGTTCCCCCCTCCGGCAGGG
Source organism: Aegilops longissima (assembly GCA_021605205.1). Taxonomy (NCBI): domain Eukaryota; kingdom Viridiplantae; phylum Streptophyta; class Magnoliopsida; order Poales; family Poaceae; genus Aegilops; species Aegilops longissima. The sequence goes on along the minus strand of CM038679.1, from coordinate 665,604,304 downwards.
TGCCGGAACAGGGTCCCGATTGGTTTTTTGTGGCTCTGGAGGTTTGTGACGGCGGAACTCCCGATCTAATCTCTGTTCTGGAAGTTTTAGGGTACGTGGAGTTATATAGGCGGAAGAAGCACGTCAGGGGAGCCACGAGGGCCCCACGAGGCAGGGGGTGCGCCCCCCACCCTCGTGGCTTCCTCGTTCCTTCCTTGACGTGGGGTCCAAGTCCATCCGATAGCTTTCCTTTCAAAAATAACTTCTCCAGTTGATTTCGTTCCGTTTTGACTCCGTTTGATATTCCTTTTCTTCGAAATACTAAAATAGGCAAAAAATAGCAAATCTGGGTTGGGCCTCCGGTTAATAGGTTAGTCCCAAAAGTAATATAAAAATGGAAAATAAAGTCCAATATTACCCAAAACAGTAGATAATATAGCATGAAGCAATCAAAAATTATAAATACGTTAGAGACGTATCAAAAGACTTGAAGGCCCAGGCTCCATTGCATTAATCGATGAAGCCAAGTATTTGTAGAGTCGATCACAGACGAAAGAAGCTTCCAGGGACCCTATATACATCACGTGCCTCTCATTCGTCCAGCCCGCCGACATCAAGTCTGTAATCTGGTTACCCTGTGAAATAAAGAGCAATCAAACATCGCACGGAGCTGTGAAACATAACACAATGGAAACACAGAACTAGCTATACAAAATAAAATGGGTAACAAGAGAAGGTGGCGGGTTAGTTGTTACCTGGACAATGCCGACGGCTGCCTTGACCGGTGGATCCTGGTATAGATAGAAATATTTTTTAGAAAAGGAGGAGGACCCCCGGCCTCTACATCTTGATGATGCATGCAGCCATTTTATTAATTATTTACACAAGACCTTACAAAGTCATACAACAGTAAGACTAAAACCACCGCTTACGCAACATCTATCGCTATTCCTATCCAGTTGATGTAGGGATGCTGATAGTCTGGGCCTAATACCAAACAGACCTCGCAGCCAAACCTAACATCTAAGACCTGAGGTCCCAACTAGGACATCTGCCGGGTATGGGGCATCCACCGGTCCAGCGCACTCCTCAACCAGGACGTCTGGTTGAAACTTGGAAGGCTACTGCTGGTCCCCGAGCTCCTGTCCCCGCGCTAGGGTTCCTCCCCGCCGCCGGCGGCCTCCCTCGCTCCTTCCACCGGCACCGGCCACCGGCGCGCGCATTCCCCGGCCCGCCTCCCTCTCCCCCTCCTCATTTCCCTCCCCCTGCGCTCGTGTCGCCCCTCGAGGCGACGGAGCGCCCCTGGCCTCCTCCCCGTCTTGACCCCCCTCCTCTCCTTCTACCCTTCGCCGCCGCCGGCAGCGGCCTTCGGTGTGCCCGGGTGGCGCCGGCGCCGGCGGATGTTCCTTCCCCGCACGCCTGGAGGGGGAGTCGGGGCTCCCTCCTGCCCGGCGGCGGTGCTGCTCGGCCGATGACGGTGGGGCCTAGCGGCGGAGCTCTGCGGGCCTCGGGTGCTCTCGATGCGGCGGCGTGGCCGTTGGCTGCGGGGCGGTGCGGTGGGCGGCTGGCCGGCGGCGCCTGCTCGGCCCAGATCTAGGCCCTTTCGGGTCCCATCTGGGCTGGGGTGGGCCCGTGGGTCGGGGCGCGACGGAGCTGCTCCCTGGTGGTGAGGCTTGGCGGCCGTGGCTATGGTGGTGATGGCTCCGGCAGCCGGCGTGCTGCAGCGTGGCTGGAGGGACTGTCCGGACCCGTTGGGGTCCAGCCAGGCCGGTGGCGGCCTGGCAGGTCCCTGTTGCGGTTATCATCGAGTCCGGTGTCTCCTCGTCCTACCTCCAGGTCTCGTGTTGGTGGCCTCAGTGAGACGGCGAAGATGGTGCAATGTCCGTGGTGGCACAGGCTGGTGGGCGGCATGTTGGGCAGCGCGCTTCCGATTGTCTAGGGTGGCGGTGGTGGTTTCGGGGCGAGAGAAATCTCCGGCGACTCGTTCGCCACCGGCGCGGCTGCGCATGTGGGCGTTGCCGGACCCTCCTGAGGGGCGCCGGTGATACCCCTTCCCCACTGTCATCCATGTACCGGGGGAAACCCTAGGACTTGTCCGGGCAGCAGCGGCGTCGTCGTCGCATTCCTTCATGAAGGTGTTCCTTGGTACGTGAGGCTTCGGAGTGCTTGGCGGGTGGTGGTACTTCTCCAGAGGGTGCAATAGGTGTCGGCCATCATCGCTTAGTTGAGATGTCGACGTCGACATTTGTTTATTTTTTCTTTCTCTCCTTTTTCTTTTGGACTCGTTTGTGCTGCGGCCCCAGCAAGCTCGTTGTATCGGTTGGTCGTTGCTTTATAATCTAAAGCTCGGGAGACCCTTTTTCTCAACCAGGACGTCTACCGGGTATGAGGCCGCCGCGGCCATCTGACACCAATCCATCTTCAGTGCTGCATTGCTGCATCTACCTTGCCCGGTCTAGCTACCGTCGACGTCACCACGACGCCAGATAACGCCGTCATCCTGCGCTCGACCATCATCACACGCCTCACCGGCGAGACTCCGCTGCTCCATGCCGCTGAGTGGGATAGAAATAGTAGCAGGGCAATGGATGAAAGCCGGCAGAGGGTGAATGCATGAGCCACACAGACGTATGTGGTGCTATTTCTACATGCAGATATTAATGGAGGGGAGCAAGGGCAAAAGCAGCGCCTACCTACGTGCATGGGCCTTTTTCCGACGCGGCGGGGAAGTATCTCGCGGGCCCGCGGGACACTAGAGTAGAAGGGAGCTGCGTGCGCCTTATACCACTTTGACACTTCGTTGCCCCTGGCCGGGTTGCTTTTCATCCTCGGCGGCAACGCAACGACATGCCAACTTCTCGGCCTTTTCCATGCACACGACAACGACAGAGCATTACATTTGAAATTTCTGGTTTCCTTCCTATACTTTTGGAACTTCATAAAAAGTATCCAATTGAATTGCAAAAAGTATTATATTTTAGGGCCAGTTATTTTAGGCGGCTTAAAAAATAAGTTGTGTCTCCCTAGCTTAAAAAATAAGCCGCCCCTAAATTTGTTGAGACTTCTATATTTCATAACTAGTTTAGAAGCCCCAATAAATAAGAGAGGCGGCTTATGGGAAAAGCTGGGGAGGAGACGGCTTATTTTTAAGCTGCAAGAAGAACTGGCCCTTAGTATAAAAGGTAGTACTAGTTAAAAAATTCCTCAACATTTGCGAGTCGGGTACACTTTGTACTAACTTTCTCATGCGGTTACATAAATACATCATTTTCTTTGCAAGATGACATATAGGTCGACGTGCACGCATGTGCACCAGAGACCAAGATAGGCTATGCGTTAACGCCTCACATCTTTTGATACTGACGAGCACGAGAAAAGGGTGTGGCGTACTATTATTTCTAATGCAAAACCAAAACAATTATCGCTATTGTATGTCTGCTTTAGGTATTTTGATATGGACTACATATAGACTGAAATTAGTGAACAAATACACTAAAACACATTTATATATAACTGATCTAGAAAAAAATATTAAAACATCTTATAATAATGAACGAAGAGAGTACTAAACAAAATGACCAATAGAAGAACAAACTAAATTATATTGCTAATAAAGATTTAATGGTGTTTAGCAAAGATGACGTATTAAGTATCCCATGCACAATGTAACGCACTATCAACATCAAGTCATTAAGACGTATGTAGTCACATCTAACTACGTGAGAAAACGAAAATTTGTGCCCAAGACGATGCGGCTGGTTCCGGATCGGCCTGCATTGAGGGAGGCGCCGGCATGCCGCCGCCGAACCTCCTTCCCCTGCCATGCTCTCTTGACGCCGGTCTGTATGAAACACATGCTCACGTGAGTTTAGGAGTGTTACAGGGTGACACCGCATCACCCTCTTGTGCATGCTTGTCTCTGGTTACCGGCGGCTCCAGTGGCTCGTGCTTCTCCTGTTAGGCCTCTTCCAATGACGAGGTGGTCAGAGTGTCCCACGGTTTCTGCTGCCGGCGGATCTTGCGCCGTGCTCTACTGTGTTGCTACACTCATTGAATGGTTTCGTTACACTGACCAGCAGAGTACGAAGGAGGAAGACTGATCGAGAGATTTAGAAAGGGAAAATTTGTGATACAGAAGGTAAAATGTACCCACGATGAAAAAATCATAAAAAATATCCAAAAAATAAAAACAATATGGAACTTTGTGTCATTGAACAAATTTTTAGGTGCTTGCCAAATTTGCTGGCCAAATAATATCGAATGAGCTCCATTCAAACAGAATACAAATGCTGCTGAAACATTGCACATAAGTTTGAGCACAAATTTTGTTTCTTTTACTAAGCTTTTCGGATGTCATTTGGCCACCAAATTTTGCAAGCACCTAAAACATTTGGCCATAATCAAAGTCACAAAATTTTATATTTGTTTGACTTTTGTTGTTGCTATTTTTCAATTATGGGTGCCATGTCCATGGGTGTGGAAAAACCACTCTCGAAAGAAAGAGCTCTGGATGGAGAATTATTCCTACGCATTAGTTCATAAAAAAAGGTGTACGCACTATGTGAGGAGGACTAACCATCATCAGAGGAGGGCTCCGTTTTTAGATGTTTCTTAAATTTTTGTTAGGGTTTGTGTCCTGCTCAGGAATACGAGTCGGTGACGCTCCTTGAAGATGGAATAAGGTTCTCCTGTCTAGCCCCCGTCCTGATGGTGCGTCTAGCATCATTGGAAGGCGTGTGGAGGTGTGTCTTCGGTGGATCTCGCGGGATTCGGTCGTTGTTTGTCTTTGGTGGATCCGGGTCTTTGTTCGTTTTTGTTCATGTGTCTTCGGTTGGATCCTTCCTCACTTGCAAAAAAAATGGTTGCATCCTTTCGATCTAATTTTCTCTTCATTGGCGACGGTTGCTATTCTGATGCGTTGGTCCTATGGGGTCTTAGCACAACAACTTTCCGACTGTCTACTACAAGAAGTTGTGCCTGGCTCCAACGAGGGAGGGGCGATGATGGCGGTGCGCCTTCGGCTCGCTTCGGTGCTTGTAGTCGTCGCTCGGTGGTCTATGAATATGGATGTAATTTTTATTATTTCTTCTGTTGGTTGTACTGTCATGATTGGAGATGAATACATCGAAAGTTCCACGCAAAAAAAGATCGAGTTTGAACTAATACGTAAGATCCGCTCTCGTGGGTCTCACCTCCTCGGCCACTCGACAATCTTCTGCCATCCTCCCCTCAGTGGTTCTTGGTTGTCTACTATGGCAGCTCGACAGGCAGCACCGTTCGGCTACATGGTGACTGCAATAAGATCAGATTGAGCAGGTTCTCCCGGCATTTATACTTTGGCTGCTCAGACTTGGTGCGTCCGCTTCAGACGATGAATCCCCATCGTCTACTCGGGCACTTGTTGGAGCTTCATGGGACAAAAGGGGCCATTGCCCCTTCTACTCTAGGAAAACTACCCTAATTATTAAGTTTGAATATCAATTATTTTTCAGAGTTCATGCATAATTTATCTTCTTCGCCCCCTCAACTCTGATTAGCCCCTCAAGAATCTTCATCAAGCTCCGCCATTGGCACTTGTGGAATCATTCAACCCATGGGTAATATCAGCTCGCAGCATTCGTTCGCTACTATAGTCGCCAACTCTCCTCCGCCTCCACTCTCGATGTCGTATTGCGACATCCAGTCGGCCACATAGCCTATAACTGCTCAGGGCTCCAGCTCCACTGACTCCTTGCTCCAACCCCCGCAACCTACGTCATCCATGCCGATGGAAGGACCTCCTGGTTCGTGCATGGAGTTTACTAGCCGTTGCCAATATGGTCGGCTTCCTTCTTCTTATGACGTGGAAAACAGAACAAGAATTGTGTACAAATGATATTGTATAGCAATTTAATTTGGAAAATGGATGTAGCGCACCCTGGTAGTGCGTTTGTTTCGGGTGCGAAATGTCATTGGGAATCCTCACTTTTCCAAGACAGAAGAGAAGCAAGCAACAGATTGAGGAATTGACCGGGGCCTGCACAAATGGAGGAGAATGCAGTTTAATTCGATACAGCACGAAAAACCTTACCAGCACCATAGATGTGGCACCAGAGTTCTTCCTCACCGAGGTTGGTGCCTGCTATACTTGCCTCACCCGGTGCCATCTCTCTTGCTTCGTCGCCGATGCGGACTCCGTCGGGATGGGGAGGCGCAAGCGGGTCATCGACGCCGGCCACGACTACACCACCATTCATGGGCGCCAGGGCCGAGGTGCAGTTCTCTCTATCGTCTTCATTCCCGTCGCCCTCGTTTACTCCACCAATCAAGCACACTGGGCTGAGGTCCATGCCGTCGTCACCTCTTCTCTGCTGAGGCGCGACGAACGCTACCTCGTCGTTAGTGTTAATGGTGTGCCAGTCAATGTTGAGGACTCAATGAGTAGGGTCTTGTAGGATGACATCCCGCAACCTCGACTTCGAATGTAATCTCTTTCAGAAATCCTTTTAGTCTTTCAATAAACTCTAGAGTTGCTTCAAATATTTACAGCCTTAGAGTTTTGTTAGGGGTGTAGTGAGTAGGACGTGAATTTTTTTGTTAGGGCCATTTCAAATTTGGAGTTCGACCAACTTATGGTTGCTCCAAAGTTGTCGACTATTTTAGACCCTCTCGTGTCAGGAGGATGTTAACGCCGAACATGATGGCAAGCTTCTCTCCCATCTGGTTAATGACATGACTGAAGTAGACTTGGATGATAATGTACGTGATACCATGTTATGTGAGCTTGTCATGTCGGTAAGAAAAAAGAAGTCCACTTCAGCGAAGAAAAGAGGGCGTCCATCTTAGAGGGTGAAGATTTCTAAATTTAATAATGGTTCATCATGCGATGCATGTTTTAAAATAGCAGAGGTTTTGCACATTTCGCTATGTACAAACACATTGCCGACTTCGTGGGCATAACTGAGTCGGGTAAACATGATTTTGAGACACGTGATCTAGACCACTTTTCGTGTGGCTATGGTTATGTATGACATGTTTTAAATTTTGCTTGGCATCCACTCGACACCCTTAAAACTTTTGTCTATGTTGAAGGGTAAAATATGACATGAAGGTTCACCTTCAAAACGTCCTATGGAGCCTGATGGCCGCACAAGAGGAGTTTTAAGTTTTCTTTTCTTAAGGAACTTGTTAATATCAATCGGGTGATGGCTACATTTTATGTAGGGGTTTTCAAGGCTATTTTGCTTGGTTTAACCCCGGATTTCACCGGTATTTGCCGCTTCACTAACCAATATTCATCGTCAATAGGCATACCTCATTGCCTTGCTTGACTTTCAAGTATAAAGACTTGTCAGAAGATTTGGAGCCATATTTGGATAATAAAGGAGAAAATGGACCACTTTTCCTTTGAGAAGGATTGTATCTAACGTCAATAGAAGACAAGACGACGTGCAGTACCTACCAGCCGTTGAACAAGGCGCCCCCGCCTTCCCCTCATCTACACAAGCAACTTCTGTAACTGGGTTAGACACAACAGAGTAACACAAGAGATATAACCATTGATCGAAGCAGAAGAAGAGATATCCATAAGAGAATTGCTTCACTTAGATCTATCAGGTTCCTCTGGAGCATGATCTCCATTTTTGCTAGGATTGGGCTCCAAATCCTGCATTGGGCCGATTTCCCCCAGGCCGTTGACCGTTGGCAGTTGTGTGTCAACAGCTGTTGCGGCGCTCTCCCTCCCCCTGACGCATGGGTCCCGCCAACACTTGAGTGCTGTTGCAATCGAGAGAGATGATGATTGTAGAGTTGATCATGGATGAAAGAAGCTTCCAAGGAGCTTATATAAATCGTGTGCCTCTATCGTCCAGCCCGCTGACATCAAGTCTTTAATCTGATTGCCCTGTGAAAGAAAGAACAACATGACACTAATCAGTTTATTAATTTCCAGGGTGTAGGAAACTTGCTAATTAACAACGTGAAGTAAAGCAGGGATACAAAGTTCATGTTAACAGGCATACTTTGTTCGTGTTTTTTCTTTTTTGCAAGACAAGTACTTTTTTCATGACTTCGATTTATATGCATGCACATCAAAAAGCAGGAGCGTATGATATGCAGAGACAGATCTACTTTTTATAAAAAGAAGAAGAGATATATCTGTTTTCGAACGATTCAGACAAACCACCAATCATATTTCTTTTTTTCCTGTTATGGACGTAATATTGGAATTTAATTAAAAAAAGCAGTGGTAAGCAACAATAGATGAGTTCAGTATATATTTGGTAAGAGTCAATTACACCACTGATGGTTAAACTTGGCAAGAAATGTCATTTTGATGCTAAAACTTGTGGCATACATTGAACGGGTGCCACAACTTCGCTCGGACAAGCCTATACAGTGCAAATCACGAGAGGATATGAACACAATGTTGACGAGGCAAGCCAGCTGTCAGCGACATGACAGGGTGTGTGGGCTGCTTTTTTTTGCGGAAAAGCCCCTGAAAAAATCATCACAAAAAAGACCCTGGCCCACCTGTCAGCAACCTACAAAAAATATATAAACCAAACGAAAATTGGCTCCGCATGGGAGCTCAAACCACCAACCTGCGTGGAGGAACAGGGCGTGCGAAGCCACCATTTGTATTCCTGTAAGGATAATTAACCTTTATGTATGTCATCACCATTTGTATTCCTGTAAGGATACTTTTACTTAATATCCTTTGCGGTAAGTATGAATTTTAGTTATGAGCAAAAGAACGATGATAGCGGGAATCGACCTAACATCCATGCGACTCCAACAGAAAATTTTCATGTTTATAATTGATAATTAACCTTTATGTATGTAAATTATAATCATGCATTATAAATAATACCTGAAAATAAATAAATTACATTAAAACTGTTCATTTAATTTCAGAAAATATTCAATTATTAGTTTTAGTTATATCCATATAATTAAATTATGAAATATAATAATTGGCTGCAGTTAGTGTGCCCAATTTCCACAAGTTAGTCTTTTTTTTCTTTTTAGATATTTGTAAGAAGATAAGAAATATATAAATTATAATCACAGTAATAACAATCAAGTTAGAATAGTTGTGTCTTATAAATAATATACATACATGTAAATTAAATTAAAAAATGTTGGTGTTTCGCTAATTTAAATAATATTCTTTTGAGGATCCTTTGTGCGGGGACACACTAGGAACTTTAATAAAACAAATTTTAGAAACAACATAAAAATTTATAAGCATGAGTGTTTTATTAAAATCATGAACAATTTTAAACTTATATGAGCATTTGTTTAAATATATATTACTATTTTAAAATTACGTATGCAAGTTTTTATATTTAACAATTTTATTATATGGATATAATTAAAATTAATAAATCAATACATGAACATTGTTTAAATAACATTCTCGGTTGAGTGGCACAGTGGTGTAATTGTTTAGGTTTGCATGAGGTCGCTGTATCAATTCTGAAGTCATGTTTTTCTCATTTTAGTTAAATTTTTTATGTGTAGCAAAGGATAGAAAGCACCAGTATCCATATTGGCCGGGTAGGCTATGCACGTCTGCGTGCTACCCGCAGGTCCGGGGTTTGAATGCCCGTTCACATCATTTTTCGTAGGACACTGACGGGTAAGGCTTTTTTGTGAGACAAAATATCGAGGGGGGTTTTTGCAAAAAATAGTGCCTTTTTTGTGAACAGAAATTGTTGATGGGGCTATTGAGAAGGTGGCGGGTTAATTGTTACCTAGGCAGCCTTGACCGATGGATGATCCATGTGTACTTGAGCCCCATCTAAAAAGAAGGAACTGATGAGGGGACAGAGACTCCCTGCAAATTTCCTTTTAAGATGTGCTGCGGACAAGAGGGGATTCGGCCAGGATGGGAAAGAAATACTCCCGCCGTAAAGAAATATAAGAGCGTTTAGATCACCAAAGTAGTGATCTAAGCTCACAAGTAGATTTTCTTGGTGCCGATTTCGGCTCATCTCAAGCTGCTGTCATCTTTTTTACACCTGCTACCGTAGCGGGCCGTAAAATTTTAGTGCAGGAGCTCAGATACAGCGAGTGAAATAGTGATTCAGTGTGCAAAATTATCAGCAGTAGCCAGCCGTAAGTACTAAAAGTTTAAAGTTGTACTAAGTCAGCAATACTTATTTTGAGACGGAGTGAGTACTTACTAATTACAGGTAAAACACGCCAAGGTACAGATAAGTAAGTGGTTGTTCAAACCAAAATCGTCAGATGACAGCAACCCAAGTCAAAGCAAAATATGTACCCAGAAATCAACTAGGAGCTATTTGTGCCACTGTCCTGGACACAACAGGTGCTCCAAAGAAAGGCAGAAAATAGATAGAGGAGCCCTTAAATATCAGACACATGTTACGTACTCCCTCCGTCCGGAAATACTTGTCATTGAAATAGATGTATCTAGATGTATTTTAGTTCTAGATACATCCATTTTCATCCATTTTGATGACAAGTATTTCCAGACGGAGGAAGTACGTGAACAATAAAAACTGGAGAAAGGGAACATGCCTATTCCAGCACAAACACGAAACCTGAGCAAACAGAGCAACAAAGCGCATGATTTATGAAGAAGAAACGCATCAATGACTATCATGAACAAAAAAATCACTGAAAATTTGACCATTAATTCAGAGGATAAGCCATTACATCAGAAATCCCAACTCTACAGCACTTCACTTTCTTAAGGAGTGCCCTTTCTACTCTTCTAGGATAGGCCACAAGAGCAAGTTTCTCAGCTATGAAATACGGAGTATATTTGTAATTTGGACATGTAAGAGCACAAAAAAGGGTATCAAGAACACGGTTCAGCAGAGGCTCAATGTTCCATGGCAGGTTTAGCTACTACGCTATTCAGAGAAGTTTCACTTGAGGTAAGGCTGCTCTGGGAATTAAGTACGCACGGGGCTTGAGTTTTCTGCATAGGGACAACACTGTCTCCAGATTTGCTATCCGGCTGAGGAAGACCATTGGAAGGCCTCATGTGCGCTGCCGCCAGAGCATCACCCCCCTGGACTACCTTTGGTTGAGCAAGTAGCTGGCTGTGATGCAGAGGTTGAGTGCTGACAGACTGTTGAACATGTGGTGGGTCGACATTGTAGTCAGACACCCCAAGATCAGAGGCCAGATTAGCAAGTGCAATCTGCCATGACTTCTCAATAGCTGATGCGTCTTGCACGCCTTGTGGTGCCTCGGTTACTCGCTGTGTTGCCTGAGCTACTCGCGTGGAGCACTGACGAAGCTGCTGCATTCCAGCAGCACCAAACGATCCATTTGGAGCAGCCTGGAGATGTGGCATTGGCCGAACCTGCACCGGCGCAGCAAGAGAACGCTGAGTAGAGAAACCCTGAATAAGGTTACCTCCTGGCAGTACCCTGCTTCCGGGCGCCGCTTGTACTGTCTGAACTGCACGCGGGGTTGCTGGATGCATCGGGGCATTGTTAAGAAGAGCAGGGTAGACGTAACCATTTGAGGGTGTATAAATTGTAGGAAAAGCCCCTGTTTTGCCTGAGATTTTTGGCGCAGGAGCAGATGCTTTTGCCAGATGGGCGGCTCGCCACGCATTCTGTGCAGCCATAGCAGACGGATGCATTTGTTGATTTTGGCTGACATTACTTGCAACAGGAACTCTTCCGGTGGAAGGTTGGTTTACCGTTGTCCTCAAAGCAGATGGATGCAATTGTTGATTTCTGCTGACATTACTTGCAACAGGAACTCTTCCGGTGGAAGGTTGGTTTACCGTTGTCCTCAAAGCAGATGGATTCAATTGTTGATTTTTGCTGACATTACTTGCAACAGGAACTCTTCCGGCGAAAGGTTGGTTTACACTTGTCCCCAAAGCAGACGGATGTCTTTGCTGATTTTGGCTGACATTACTAGCAACAGGAACCCTTGCCGCGGAAGGTTGGTTTACGGTTCTCCCCAAAGGTGCATATGGTTGTGAAACTGATACCTGATGCCCTGTAAATTGCTGAGAGGATGGTGTTGTTGAGCTTGAGAGAGACATTCTCTTGACACCTTCACGCTTAGATGGTGGCACGCTCTTGCGTTTGAGTGACTGCCTCTGTTTCTTCCATTTTTCATCCTTATCCGTAGCATGGCAATGATCAGTAGGCAAGGTACCTTTGCCCCACCAGGGGCATGGAGCACGAGAATCACAAACATAACAGTGGCACTGCATCAAGAAGAAAAGCAAAATATGGTAATGCATCCGTGTTGGAACAATTGGCATTCAATACTGTTCCATAACTTGATCAGATGAGAAGGCAAAGACTTGCATTCATTAACTCACCATGGTGCAATGATTTGCATGAGATCCAGCTCCAAAAGGCAATCTAGCACATAGATGTCGTGGATGGGGGAAATCCCTGCATGCTACCTGAAAATAGAAGAGAATTATAAGACCACATGTCTTCTTCTAAAATTGGGAGCTTTGAGATGGCTCCTGGATGCACAGGGCCCAATAATTAACATGGTTAAAAAAAATAACATATATTGCCATGACAATCAGTGGGGTACTTCCAGTTCCTTAAATAATCACTGGTTTCATCATCAGCAACTATAAGATATGGCAGTACGCATACACTACCAATATCCAGGATCACAAAAGTCATCACCACGTAACAATATTATCCAGTTAGAGCCCACCAAATTGTATTTTACAATAGCAATCCATTGGGAACTCATCCCATGGAAGGCCATCCATGATATCCTAATAGCTTAAGCTTTTAAGTTGATTGATTGGTGCAGTAAACTAAATAGTAATTATAGGAGCCACAACTAATAGTGGGGTCATGCATGAATGACAGTTATTACCAAATCAGAAGAGCCAAAGGTAATTGGACAAGAGCAACAAATAAATGTTTGGAATCAAGTAAACTTTGGGTTTCCTATAAACAATTTACATACAACCGAAACAGAAATCTGCACTCGATAGCTAGTCAATGCAACGCTGCGACGAACTGACAAAAAATCCTTTATTGATGATGACGTACGACTCTAACAGAAACAGATGGTCATTGCAACGAACATGCGAACCGACAAAAAAATTATCTAACAAGACGACAACAATGTATGCGTCGAAACACAATAGATGGTCAAATGTATGGCTTAGCAACTAAGATTCCTGAAACAATTTTATATGCAGGTGAGAGAGAGAGATATTCACAGATCAGCCTACATAAGAAGAGTTTCAGAATGTCAATAGGACCCATTCTTCTGGTCAATAAGAAATTTCCCAAGAAGTTGGTCAATGTAACGGATATTAGAACTGACGAGCGATATCTAAAAATGTTGACGGGCAATTTATGACTGAAGAAATAGCAATATGTATCTAACAGTGAAGATGACAATGTATGATCTGGAACGAAGTAGCTGGTCAAATGTAGCGCACATACAAACCGATAACGATGTATGAATCGGAACACGACGTGGTAACATCGAGGAATTTCAGTTAAGAAAGAAATCGGTACCTCCCCTTTCTCCGAAAGAACCTGCAAGTCTTCTTCTGCCCCATCTTTCCCAGGCTTCTCCTCCTTGACAACGACCAGGGGCTTATCAGGGTCACCGTCCAGGATCACGCAGTCGTCGTCGTCGTCGTCGTCATCAGCAGCCTTCTTTTCACCCTCCAGAGCGGACAAGAGCTCCTGTATCGCCGCGGAGTCGTCTAAACCCTCGCCCAATCCAGTGAGGTCGTCGAGCAGGAGGCTGGAGGCCCACTCGAGGGCGTCGGCGGTCGGCTTGGCAGCAAAAGGACCCCCCTTCTCGTCGTCGTCCGAGATGATCTCGATGACAGCCCCCGCCGCCGGCCCCATGACCCGCCCCAAAAACCCTCGACGAAATTCGCAGCAGACTCGGAAAAGAAGACCGCGGCGACCAATGAACCCTGCGAGCAGAACAGAGCAGAGCAGAGCAGAGCAGGAGGCGATCAGCGGCGAGACGGGAAGATGCCGGCCCTCTTGAACCAAGAAACAAAGAGGGTTTCTTGGGCGAAAAAAAAAGACTCAATCTTGCTTCCGGGCAGAGGGAGGGAGGGAGGGAGGGAGATTTCGCCCCTGAAAAGGCAGGGCAGGGGTTGTACTTTTACTTACAGCAGAGCAGAGCAGAGCAGGGGAAGCCCAATGCGGCGGCGGCGGCGGGCGGGGGTGGCTCCGCCGCAGTGCGCCTGGGGAGAAACCACCGAACTGGAGGGGAGGGACACGGAGGAAAGATTTAGCAAGATTTGCTGCAGCTCCGCGGCGTGGATTGATGAAAGGAACCACGGAGCTGGAGGGGAGGGGAGGGGAGGGGAGCGGGGGGGTTTACCGTGGCGGCGAGGGGGGGAGGTGGGGCGGGTGGTGGGGACGGGAGAAGCGAAGGCGAAGGCGAAGCAACTGCCCTCTCGCTTTCGGGGAGATTGTGGTTGTTGCGCCGCGGCTGCCTACGCGGACTCCGCCAGGGCGAGGGGAGACCGCACGGACGGACGGACGGAGCGACTTGGGTTGGGGTCGGAGCGGTCGTGCTGCGTGGGATCCCCACTTTTATTGGCTCCGTGTGCGTGCGTGCTCCGTCTCCGGCGCCCGCCCGCCCGCGTACGTGGGGACTCGGAGTCGGAAGAGCGTGGCACTTGCGTTGCTGTTTCCTCTCCTTCGCCGGCTTGTCAAATGGCAAAGAGGGATGCACACTTTCTTCGTCTCTTCCAAGGTTCTTATGTGTGTTTTTTGGGGGTGATTTTGTTTATGTTTTCTTCTTTGGGATTGTGGATCTTTTGTGCTATTATAACCACGTACTATATTATTACATTGCGTGTACAGAAGTAACAGAACCGCGTAGCCTTTCCATTCCCTCCGGTTCTCGGGGCCCGCGGGTGGTTTCTGCGCTGCTGGCACGCGTGTTTCCTTCCTTCTCTTCGAATGCGCCGGTAGTGTTCTGCGATTCGGTTTCCCACCTCCGGTCGGGTTTCTTTCTTCTTTCTGGCACCGCGTTGCGGCCCTTCGAGAAAGCGCGTCGAGTGCTTTTTCCGCCTTTCGCGAGGAAATAACAACGGCATTGCATCATCGGCAATGGTATCGAGGGTGCAACAACACGCCGCCCTCCCCGAATCTCGCAGCACGGCGCCCGGCGCCCTCCCCACCATGTTATCTTCCTCGATATCCACAGGATTCAGCATATCACAGGCCCTGGACCCAGCCCCCCCCCTCCCCCCCGGTTGCGAATCTAGAGTCCCCACGACTTTCTCACGCATCCTTGGTTGGGTGGTTTCACGGATACAACATTAGTTGTTGCACCAGCAGCAAATCCTCTCAGTTCCATCGGAATCAACTTTGCTAGTGAGTACTCACTACAAATTTGATCGCAATCCAGCATTTGCATCTACTCAGTGGATGCATAATAGTCGATTGCAATGTTCCTCGACATTTTTCCCACCTCCACTCGGTTTCCGTTCTTCTTTTCTGCCACCACGTTTTGACCCTTCGAGAAGGCGTGTCAAGCGTTTTCTTCGACCCCCCTGCAAGGAAACGATAGTGACTGCGTTGCTATTTCCTTTCTTTGTTGGCTTGACAAATGTCAGTAGTATGTCCACTTTTTTTCTCTTCCTATGTTCTTATGTATTTTGCTAGGTAAACATGTTTAATTTGCTTTTGGTATCGTTGATTTTGTGCGGTAACTACATTATTACATTACATGTAGAGAACCGCATACCCTTTCAATTCTATTCGACTTTAGGGGTCTGCTAACGATTTCTATGCTGCTGACACGTGTTTCTTTGCTTCTCTTCGGTACATATTGGTGTTCTACAATTTGTTTTCCCATCTCCGGTCGATTCCTTTTCTTTCTCTCACCGCGTCATGACCGTTTGGAAAGGCACGTCAACATTTTCTCCGCCTTCCACAAGGAAATAATAGCGACAACACATCAACAGTAATAGCATCGAGGCCGCCACAACACGCCACCCTCTCCTCCGCGTCCTCTCCCCTGACCTCTCATAGCACCGGCGTGTTCCCCTCCCACCATGTTATCTTCCTCGCTATCCATGGGAGTCTGCGAACCATTGGCGAAGGCGAAGCAACTGCCCTCTCGCTTCCGGGAAATTGTGGTGGTTGCGCCACGACTGCCTACGCGTACTCCGCCAGGGCGAGGGGAGACCGCACGACGGACGGAGCGACTTGGGTTGGGCCTCGCTTGGGGTCGGAGCGGTCGTGCTGCGTGGGATCCCCACTTTTATTGGACGCAGCGGGCTCCGTGTGTTCCGTCCGTTTCAGCGCCCCAGCACGTGGGGACTCGAGAACCTGGCACTTGTGTTGCTGTTTCCTTGGTAAATGGAAGTGGGATGCACACTTTCTTTGTCTCTTCCAAGGTTCTTATGTGTGTTTTTTGGGGGGTAATTATGTTTATGTTTTCTCCTTTGGATTGAGATGGTTTGTGTTATTATGACTACGTACCTGCATTATTATATTGCATGTACCGAACCGCGTAGCCTTTCCATTCTCTCCGGTTCTCGGGGCCCACGGGTGGTTTCTGCGTCGCTGGCACGCGTGTTTCTTTCTTCTCTTCGAACGCGCCGGTGTTCTGCGATTCGGTTTCCCACTCCGGTCGGGTTTCTTTCTTCTTTCTGGCACCGCGTTGTGGCCCTTCGAGAATGCGTGTCGAATGCTTTTTCTGCCTTTCGCGAGGAAACAACAGCAGTAGTGCATCATCGGTGATGGTATCGAGGGTGCAACAACACGCCGCCCTCCCACGACTCTCGCAGCACCGGCGCCCGGCGCCCTCCCCACCATGTTATCTTCCTCGATATCCACGAGATTCGGCAAATCACAGGCTCTAGACCCAGCCCCCCTCCCCGTCGCGAATCCAGAGTCCCCACGGCTTCCTCACGCGTCCTTGGTTAGGTGGTTTCATGGATACAACATTAGTTGTTGCACCGGCGGCAAATCCTTTTAGTTCCATCGGAATCAACTTCGCTGGTGAGTACTCACTACAAGTTTGACTGCAATCCAGCATTTGCATCTACTTAGTGGATGCATAATAGTTGACAATACTATGCCCTCTTGAGTATGCTTTAAGAAAAGGGCCACATACCTATGGAACATGAATACTTGTGTCTACACTTTTTTTAGAAGTATATAAAATAATTTAGTCTATACTTCCTTTAGTTTATTTACTTCCGACTGATAAAATTTGCTATCTTTTTTCTTTCGTCCCCATCGACACTGATGTTGGACTGTCGTCCGGCACGATTTGAAAATTAATATGGATAAAAAATGAACATATATTGGCATGACGACCAGTGGGGTACTTCCAGTACCTTAAATAATCACTAGTTTCGTCATAAGCTACCATACCAATATCAAGGGCCACTAAAATCATCACAAAGTTACAATATTATCCAGTCAGAATCCACCAATTAGTTTTTTGCAATAGCAATACATGGGAACTCATCCCATGGAAGGCCATCCATGATATTCAAAATAGGGAACAATATCACTGAAATGCAAGTAGTATGGCTACCTTCCCTTAATAGCTTACTCTCTAAGGCGAACGATTGATGCACTAAACCAAAATATTATATAGGACCTACAACTCATAGTGGGGTCATACATCAATGACAGTTATTACCAAATCAAAAGATCAAAAGGTAATTGGACAAGAGCAACCAAATGAATATTTGGAATCAAGTAAACTTTAGCTTAGCAACTAGGTTCCTATAAACAATGTACATACAACCGAAACATGAATATGCACCCATTGGCCTATGTAAAAGAGCTCCAAATGTCAATAGGGCCCAATCTTATCAATAGTCGGTCAATGCAACAAAGATAAGAGCTGACACACAAAAATCATTTGATGACCTATGACTCTAACAACAATAGATGGTCAATGCAACGAACGTACGAACCGACAAAAGCATTATCTAACAAGGCAACAACAATGTATGACTCTAACACCAACAAATGGTCAATGCAACGAACATACAAATGGACAAAAAAATATCTAATAAGACGTCAACAACGTATAACTCTAACAGCAACACGTGGTCAATGCAACGAGCATACAAATCGACAAAAATATTATCCCACAAGACGACAACAACATATGCGTTGAAACACAATAGTTGGTCAAATGAATGTGTCTTAGCAACTAGGACTTATTCAAAAAAAATTACATGCAAGTGCGACAATGATGTTCACAGATCAGTCTCCATAAAAAGAGTTCCAGAATATCAAGATGACTGATTCTGGTCAATCAAGCAGTTCCCAAAAGAAGTTGGTTAATGTGACGCATATTAGAACCGACGAAGCGATATCTAACACTGCTGAATGCAATTAATGACTTGAATAGACATATGTGTCTAACAATGAAGACGACAATGTATGTTGACAAAGTATAGCGATGAAGATGACAATGTATGACCTAGAAAGCAACAGCTGGTCCATGCCTCTTGCTTTTGGGACGGAAGAGGAGAAGGCGAAGACGAAGGCGAAGCAACTGCCCCAACCTCCTCTCGCTTTCGGGAAGATTTTAGTTGTTGCGTTGCGCACTTGCCTACGCGTACTCCACACAGGGAGCCAGGGTGAGCGAGGCTGGAATAACTTGGGGCTTGTTTGGGGTCGGGGGTCTGTGTATCTGAGGGAGTCGTCGTGGGACCCCCACTTTTATTAGACCTCAGTGCGGTAGGAGGAAGAGGGGAGGGGAGTGCTCGGTGCATACGCTCCATGTGCATTAATTGCTCCTTTTCCGGCCCGTGCACACATGGTCACCCGGAATGTGGCACTTGCACAACTATTTCCCTTCTTTCAACGGCTTGACAAAAAACAACCGGTGTGTACACTTTGTTTTTCTCTTCCTACATACACTAGTTTCTTATGCTTTCTTGTGGGGTAATAATGTTTATGTTTTTCTTTGGGAGGGTAGATTTTTGTGTGATAACTACAATATTACATTATTACGGGCACAAAACCGTGCAGCCTTTCAATTCTCTTCGATTTTAGGGTTCTGGTGGTGATTCTTGATAGGCGTGTTTCTTTGCTTCTCGTCATATGCACCAATGTTCCGTGACTATTTCCCCACCTCCACTCGGTTTCCGTTCTACTTTTCTCCCACCACGTTTTGACCCTTCGAGAAGGCATGTCAAGCGTTTTCTTCGACCCCCCTACAAGGAAACGATAGTTACTGCGTTGCTATTTCCTTTCTTTGTTGGCTTGACAAATGTAAGTAGTATGACCACTTTTTTCTCTTCCTATGTTCTTATGTATTTTTGCTAGGTAAACATGTTTAATTTGCTTTTGGGATCGTTGATTTTGTGCAGTAACTACATTATTACATTACATGTAGAGAACCGCATAGCCTTTAAATTATCTTCGACTTTAGGGGTCTACTAGTGATTTCTATGCTTCTGACACGTGTTTCTTTGCTTCTCTTCGGTACATATTGGTGTTCTGCAATTTGTTTTCCCATCTCCGGTCGATTCCTTTTCTTTCTCTCACCGTGTCATGACCATTTGGAAAGGCACGTCAACATTTTCTCCGCCTTCCACAAGGAAATAATAGCGACAACACATCAACAGTAATAGCATCGAGACCGTAACAACACACCACCCTCTCCTCCGCGTCCTCTCCCCTGACCTCTCATAGCACCAGCGTGTTTCCCTCCCACCATGTTATCTTCCTCGCTATCCATGGGAGTCTGCGAACTGTTGGCCCTAGATCTAGTGCCTCCTGTCTGCTTTAGAGTCCCCATGGCTTCCACATCCATCCTTGGTTGGGTGATTTCAGGGATACAATGCAACCTATGGCGGCAGCAGCAAATCCCCTTCTTTCGTCAGAATCAACAATAATGGTGAGTACCAATTATAGGTTTGATTTCAATCTAACATTTGCATCTACTCAATGGAAGCATAATAATTGACGATATTATGGCCCTCTTGGGTATGCTTTTAGAGAAGGAGAACATACCAATGGAAGATGAATACTTGTGTCTACACTTTCTTTAGAAGTATAAAAGAATTCAATCTATCCTTCCTATAGTTTATATTTACATTTTATTAATTTTTTGCTATCTTTTTTCTTCATCCCCACCGATACCGCCATTGGCTTGCCATCCGCCATCGGTTTAGCAGCAAGTGGTGAAAAGGCTCGAACTCATCAGGTGCCATTGTCACTGGGTTTATGGGTTTTGGCACATGCTCCAATTCTAGCGACATGGATCCTCCATCACCATTCTTAGTTGGCCGGACGTACTTCTTCACAGCCTCCTCCTCGTGTTCACCTGGAACATCGGGGCACCATTTTCTCATGTGACAGCCACGTTGGAGCCAACATGCATGCGGAGGTTAGCGGGGACGGGAGAAGCGAAGGCGAAGCAACTGCCCTCTCACATTTGGGGAGATTGTGGTTTTTGCGCCGCGGCTGCACGCTTGCCTATGCGTACTCCGCCAGCGCGAGGGGAGACCAGACGGACGGAGTGACGTGGGCCTCGCTTTGGGTCGGAGCAGTCGTGCGTGTGTGGGATCCCCACTTTTATTGGCTCCCTGTGCGTGTGTGCGTGCATTCGCTGCCCTGTTTCCGGCACGCGCGCCTGCGTATGTGGTGACTCGGAAGAGCGTGGCACTTGCGTTGTTGTTTCCTTCCCTTCATCGGCTTGGCAAATAGCAAGTGGAATGCAAACTTTCTTTGTATTTTTCCAAGGTTCTTATTATGTGCTTTTTGGGGGTAATTATGGTTACGTTTTTCCTTTGGGGTTGTAGATGACTTGTGTTATTATGAGTACGTGCATTACTGCATTACATGTACAGAACCGCGTAGCCTTTCAATTCTCTCCAGTTCTTGGGGCCTGGAGGTGGTTTATGCGCTACTGGCACGCATGTTTCTTTCCTTATCTTCGAATGCGCCGGTGTTTCGCTATTCGATTTCCCACCTCCGGCCGGGTTTCTTTCTTCTTTCTGGCACCATGTCGTGGCACTTTGAGAAGGTGCGTCGAGTGTTTTCTCTGCCTTGTGCAGGAAACAATAGCGGCACTGCATCACCGGTAATGGTATCGAGGGTACAACTACACGCCGCCCTTCCCCCACCTCTCACAGCACCGGCGCCCCGCGCCCTCCTCACCACATTATCTTCCTCGATGTCCACAGGATTCGGCGGATTGCAGGCCCTGGACCCAGCGCCTCCCGGCTGCGAATCAAGAGTCGCCACAGCTTCCTCATGCGTCCTTGGTTGGCTGGTTTCACGGATACAACATTAGTTGTTGCACCAGTGGCAAACCTCTTTCTTCCATCGGAATCAACTTCGCTGGTGAGTACTCACTACAAGTTTGATTGCAATCCAACATTTGCATCCACTCAGTGATTGCATAATAGTTGACAATATTGTGCCCTCTTGAGTATGGTTTAATAAAGGACCACATACCAATGGCACATGAATACTTGTGTCTAAACTTTTTTTAGAAGTATATAAAAGAATTTAGTCTATACTTCCTTTCGTTTATTTACTTCTGACTGGTAAAAATTGCTATCTTTTTCTTTCGTCCCCACCGACACTGATGTTGGCTTGTCGTCTGCCACTGGTTTGAAAATTAATGTGGATAAAAAAGGAACATATATTGGCATGATGACCAGTGGGGTACTTCCAGTACCTTAAATAATCACTAATTTCGTCATAAGCAACTAGATATGACATAAGTATACCATACCAATATCAAGGGTCACTAAACTCATCACAAAGTTACAATATTATCCAGTCAGGATCCACCAAATAGTTTTTTTTCAATAGCAATACATGGGGAACTCATCACATGGAAGGCCATCCATGATATTCAAAATAGGGAACAATATCACTGAAATGCAAGTAGTCTGGCTACCTTTCCTTAATAGCTTAATCTTTAAGGTGAATGATCGGTGCACTAAACCAAAATATTATATAGGACCTGTAACTCATGGTGGGGTCATGCATCAATGACAGTTATTACCTAATCAGAAGAGCAAAAGGTAATTGGACAAGAGCAGCCAAACGAATACTTGGAATCAAGTAAACTTTAGCTTAGCAACTAGGTTCCTATAAACAATGTACATACAACCGAGACATGAATGTGCACTCATTGGCCTACGTAAAAGAGCTCCAAATGTAAATAGGGCCCATTCTTATCAATAATTGGTCAATGCAACACAGATAAGAGCTGAAACACAAAAATCATTTGATGACGTATGACTCTAACAACAATAGATGGTCAATGCAACGAACGTACGAACCGACAAAAGCATTATCTAACAAGGCAACAACAATGTATGACTCTAACAGCAACAAATGGTCAATGCAACGAACAAACAAGTAGACAAAAAATTATCTAATAAGAAGTCAACAATGTGTAACTCTAACAATAGCAGGTGGTCCATGGAACGAGCATACGAACCGACAAAAACATATGTGTTGAAACACAATAGTTGGTCAAATGAATGTGTCTTAGCAACTAAGATTTATTCAAAAACAATTACATGCAACTGCGACAATGATATTCACAGATCAGTCTCCATAAAAAGAGTTCCAGAATATCAAGATGACTTATTCTGGTCAATCAAGCAGTTCCCAAAAGAAGTTGGTCAGTGTGACGCATATTTGAACCGACGAAGCGATATCTAACACTGTTGAAGGCAATTAATGACTTGAATAGCAATGTGTGCCTAACAATGAAAATGACAATGTATGTTGACAAAGCAATATGTATAGCGATGAAGATGACAATGTATGACCTTGAACGCAACAGTCGGTCAATGCCTCTCGCTTTTGGGATGGAAGAACAAAAGGCGAAACAACTGCCCCAACCTCCTCTCGCTTTCGGGAAGATTTTGGTTGTTGCGCTGCGCACTTGCCTACGCGTACTCCACACAGGGAGCCAGGGTGAGGGAGGCTGGAATGACTTGGGGCTTGTTTGGGGTTGGGGGTCTGTGTAGTCGGAGGGAGTCATGCGTGGAACCCCCACTTTTATTAGACCTCGGTGCGGTAGGAGCGAAAGGGGAGGGGATTGCTCGGTGAATACGCTCTGTGTGCATTGGTTGCTCCTTTTCCGGCGCATGCGCGCATGGTCACCTTGAATGTGGCACTTGCACAACTATTTCCCTTCTTTCGACGACTTGACAAAAGACAACCGGTGTGCACACTTTGCTTTTCTCTTCCTACATACATTAGGTTCTTATGCTTTCTTTCAGGGTACTAATGTTTATGTTTTTCTTTGGGAGGGTAGATTTTTGTGTGATAACTACATTATTAGATTATTACGAGCACAAAATCATGCAACTTTTCAATTCTCTTCGATTTTAGGGGTCTGGTGCTGATTCTTGATAGGCGTGTTTCTTTACTTCTCGTCGTATGCCCCGATGTTCCGCGAATTTTTTACCACCTCCACTCGGTTTCCATTCTTCTTTTCTGCCACCACGTTTTGACCCTTTGAGAAGGCGTGTCAAGCGTTTTCTCCGACCCCTTGCAAGGAAACGACAGTGACTGTGTTGTTATTTCCTTTCTTTATTGGCTTGACAAATGTAAGTGGTATGTCCACTTTTTTTCTCTTCCTATGTTCTTATGTATTTTTGCTAGGTAAACATGTTTAATTTGCTTTTGGGATCATTGATTTTGTGCAGTAACTACATTATTACATTACATGTAGAGAACCGCGTAGCCTTTCAATTCTCTTCGACTTTAGGGGTCTGGTGGTGATTTCTATGCTGCTGACACGTGTTTCTTTGCTTCTCTTAGGTACATATTGGTGTTCTAGAATTTGTTTTCCCACCTCCAATCGATTCATTTTCTTTCTCTCACCGCGTCATGACCGTTTGGAAAGGCACGTCAACATTTTCTCCACCTTTCACAACTAAATAATAGCGACAACACATCAACAGTAATAACATCAAGGCCGCAACAACACGCCACCCTCTCCTCCGGGTCCTTCCCCCTGACCTCTGATAGCACCGGCATGTTTCCCTCCAACTATGTTATCTTCCTCGCTATCCACGGGAGTCTGCGAACTGTTGGCCCTAGATCTTGTGCCTCATGTCTGCGTTAGAGTCCCCATGGATTCCACATCCATCCTTGGTTGGGTGATTTCACGGATACAATGCCACCTATTGTGGCGGCGGCAAATCCCCTTCTTCCGTCATAATCAACAATAATGGTGAGTACCGACTACAGGTTTTATTTCAATCCAACATTTGCATCTACTCACTGGAAGCATAATAATTGACGATATTATGGCCCTGTTGGGTATGCTTTTAGAGAAGGAGAACATACCTATGGAAGATGAATACTAGTGTCTACAATTTCTTTAGAAGTATAAAAGAATTCAATCTATCCTTCCTATAGTTTATTTTTACATTTTATTAAATTTTTGCTATCTTTTTTTCTTCATCCCCACCGATACCGCCATCGGCTTGCCATCCGCCATCGGTTTAGCAGCAGGTGGTGAAAAGGCTCGAACTCATCGGTGCCATTGTCATTGGGTTTATGGGTTTGGGCACATGCTCCAATGCTAGCGACATGGATCCACCATCACCATACTTAGTTGGCTAGATGTACTTCTTCACGGCCTCCTCCTCATGTTCACCTGGAACATCGGGGCACCATTTCCTCATGTCACAGCGACGTTGGAGCCAACATGCATGCGGAGGTTAGCGACCCGAGCTCTGTTGAAGGAAGTCGGGAGTGTCATCTTTGCATGGGACTGGAGGATTATGGAGAGGAAGGGAGGGGAGTTGGGGGGGGGGGTTACCATGGTGGCGATGGGGGAGGTGGGTGGTGGGGACGGGAGAAGCAAAGGCAAAGCAACTGCCCTCTCACTTTTGGGGAGATTGTGGTTTTTGCGCCGCGGCTGCGCGCTTGCCTACGCGTACTCCGCCAACACGAGGGGTGACCGGACGGACGGAGTGACGTGGGCCTCGCTTTGGGTTGGAGCAGTCGTGCGTGCGTGGGATCCCCACTTTTATTGGCTCCGTGTGCGTGCATTCGCTGCCCCGTTTCCGGCGCGCACGCGCCTGCGTATGTGGGGACTCGGAAGAGCATGGCACTTGCGTTATTGTTTCCTCTCCTTCACCGGCTTCACAAATAGCAAGTGGGATGCACACTTTCTTTGTCTTTTCCAAGGTTTTTATTATGTGGTTTTTGGGGGTAATTATGGTGATGTTTTTCCTTTGGGATTGTAGATGATTTGTGTTATTATGAGTACGTGCATTATTACATTACATGTACAAAACCGCGTAGCCTTTCAATTCTCTCCGGTTCTTGGGGCATGCAGGTGGTTTTTGCGCTGCTGGCACACATGTTTCTTTCCTTATCTTCGAACGCACCGGTGTTCCATGGTTCGATTTCCCACCTCCGGACGGGTTTCTTTCTTCTTTCTGGCACCTCGTTGTGTCACTTGGAGAAGGCGCATCGAGTGTTTTCTCCGCCTTTCGTGAGGAAACTATAGCGGCACTGCATCGCCGGTAATGGTATCGAGGGTGCAACTACACGCCGCCCTTCCCCCACCTCTCACAGCACCGGCGCCTGGCGCCCTTCCCACCACATTATCTTCCTCGATGTCCACGGGATTCAGCAGATCACAGGCCCTGGACCTAGCGCCTCCCGGCTGCGAATCAAGAGTCCCCACAGCTTCCTCATGCGTCCTTGGTTGGGTGGTTTCATGGATACAACATTAGTTGTTGCACCGGTGGCAAACCTCTTTCTTCCATCGGAATCAACTTCTCTGGTGAGTACTTACTACAAGTTTAATTGCAATCCAACATTTGCATCCACTTAGTGATTGCATAATAGTTGACAATACTGTGCCCTCTTGGGTATGTTTTAAGAAAAGGACCACATGCCAATGGAACATGAATACTTGTGTCTAATTTGTTTAGAAGTATATAAAAGAATTTAGTATATACTTCCTTTCATTTATTTACTTCTGACTGATAAAATTTGCTATCTTTTTTCTTTTGTCCCCACCGACACTGATGTTGGATTGCCGTCCGCCACCGGTTTGAAAATTAATGTGAATAAAAAATGAACATATATTGGCATGACGACCAGTGGAGTACTTCCAGTACCTTAAATAATCACTAATTTCACCATAAGCAAGTAGATATGACATAAGTATACCATACCAATATCAAGGGTCACTAACGTCGTCACGAAGTTACAATATTATCCAGTCAGAATCCACCAAATAGTTTTTTGCAATAGCAATACATGGGAAACTCATCCCATGGAAGGCCATCCATGATATTAAAAATAGGGAACGATATCACTGAAATGCAAGTAGTCTGGCTACCTTCCCTTAATAGCTTAATCTTTAAGGTGAATGGTTGGTGCACTAAACCAAAATATTATATAGGACCTGCAACTCATGGTCGGGTCATGCATCAATGATAGTTCTTACCAAATCAGAAGAGCAAAAGATAATTGGACAAGAGCAGCCAAATGAATATTTGGAATCAAGTAAACTTTAGCTTAGCAACTAGGTTCCTATAAACAATCTACATACAACCGAAACATGAATGTGAACTCACTGGCTTGTTTGGGGTAGGGGGTCTGTGTAGACGGAGGGAGTCGTGCGTGGGACTCCCATTTTTATTAGACATCGCACTACAAAACAAAGACACATCCATGACATTTTGGGCCGAACGAAATTTTTTTCTGTCATACATATGACACTTCTATGACGATAATTGCGACAAAACCCGGTATCATCATAGATGTGGTGGGCTCCTACTTCTATGACAAAAAATCATGACAGAAAATGGGCTTTTCGTCTGGGCGGGCGGAGACGCAGCTGCATGACATTCTTTGGGCTGTCCATGACGGAAAAACCGTGGTAGAAGCGAGGGGAGGAAAATTTCGGGAGTTGCGGTTATGGTGGGAGGTCGGGACGGAGCGAGCGCGCGCGTTTCTCTCGACGACGCGCGCGTGTGTGCGGCGTTAGCTCTAACTCAAGCCGAGCGAGGCGTTGGGCTCTAATCGAACCCGGCGATTGACCGCTGCAGCTACGCGTTATCGAACCGGGCGTTCGATCGATGGCTGTTAGCTGAACCCGATGGGCGATTCGCCGCTCTGCTGCTAATCAAGCCGATCGATTGGATGAACGATGGCGTTGCGGGGGGGGGGGATGCGGTGGCGGTGGCGTTTCCTCCGGATGAACAGGAACCCGTGGTGTGGAGGGCTGGATGAGCGATGGGCGGTGGAGGGTGGCCGTGGAGTGGTGGTTGAACAGGACCCGTGGTGTGGAGGGCTGGATGAGCGATGAGCGGTGGAGGGTGCCCGTGGAGGGGTGGTTGAGCATGAGCGGTGGAGTAGCGCGGTGGAGGCTGGATGAACAGGAGCCCGTGGAGGCTGGAGGAGGTCGACGGTAGCCCGTGGAGGCTGGAGGAGGTCGACGGTGGAGATGAACAGTATCCCGTGGAGTCCCGTTTTGCGGTACGCCACACCCCTCACGATGAACAGGACCCCGTTTCGACCGTAGGAGGTCCGTTTCGTCCGTTTTGCGGTACGCCACACCCCTCCCGATCAACAGGACCCCCGTCTCGACCGTAGGGGGTCTGTTTCCTCCGTTTTGCGGTACGCCACACCCCTCCCGATCAACAGGACCCTTGTTTCGACCGTATGAGGTCCGTTTCCTCCGTTTTGCGGTACGCCAGGCCCCTCCCGATCAACAGGACCCCGTTTCAAACGTGGCCGGTCGAACACCAGGCCGTTTCTCCGCCAGCGGTACGCCAGCCTCGCTTCCATCGCGTGTTCCGTCCAAGCCCTCCCGATGAACACGACCATGCATTCCGTTCCGACCCAGCCGGTTGGCTCCCCATGAA
Organism: Aegilops longissima; assembly: GCA_021605205.1. Lineage (NCBI taxonomy): Eukaryota > Viridiplantae > Streptophyta > Magnoliopsida > Poales > Poaceae > Aegilops > Aegilops longissima. The sequence continues at coordinate 665,576,514 of CM038679.1, read as the reverse complement.
CACGACGACGATGCTGTTTCTCCGTTCCGACCCAGCCATGTACGTATGCGCGATAGGCGTTAGAGACCCTGCCCGCTGTACGTACGTGTACATGCTACGTGCGCGCCTCTACTACGACACGTGCGCGCCTCTACATCCACCAGTATAAATGTACGTACATGTTCGCGACCAAAATGACAACGCTACGTATGCTTCGACCAGGTGGGTCCCGACTATCAGGCACTTCCTTGCGTGCGAAGATGTAGCTGGTGGGTCCCAGCAATCAGGGGGGCGAATCGTTTTTTTTTGCCCGGACGCATTTCCTTGCGTGCGAAGATGTAGCTGGTGGGTCCCAGCAGTCAGGGGGGTGAATCTTTTTTTTGCCCGGACGCACTTCCTTGCATGCGAAGGTGTCGCTGGTGGGTCCCAGCGATCAGGGGGGCGAATCGTTTTGTTTTTTTTTGCCCGGACGCACTTCCTTGTGTGCGAAGATGTAGCTAGTGGGTCCCAGCAGTCAGGGGGAAACTTTTTTTCGCGAAGTACAGTGGCCGTCCGTGGGTCCCAGCTATCAGGTGGAGGAATCATTATTTTTCGCGTAATAAGGAGGCACTTACTTGCTGCGGCCGTGGACCCAGCTGTCAACCTCTCCACGTACAGTCCATGTCCGATGGAAGTCGTTCCTTGACCACATTGACCACGCCGCGCCGAGAGCACCAGGGCGGTGGACGACGGCGAGGCCTAGGAAGGGGACGACGGGGAGCCGGGAAGACGCGGCAGTGGAAGCCCGTGCGGAGAGGAGTACGAGGGTTCACTGGTTCGGCTGCGGTGCGAGGCTGCCGTCGCCGCAGGGCCTGGCCAGCGGTGGGAATAGTAGGGGGCGGTGAGGCCTCCGCGGCAGCACAACCGGCCATGGGAGGCAGGAGCATGCGGCACGACCGGCGCTGCTTTGGGCGGCTGGAGCAAGAAGACCAGAGGTTGAAGAAGCACTACGGTCGTTGGATGGACATCGTACGGTCACTGGAGCTAGAATCGTTCATATTGACTAAAGTTGACAAAGGCCCCGTCGATCAACTTAGTAGGCCCTAAGTCAGCCTCCCACCATGGTGGGTCCCAGCTATCAAGGGAGTATTCATTTTTTGTGCGTAATAAGGAGGCACTTCCGGTGGGTCCGAGTGACAACATGGGAGCGTTTTTTCGCAAAATCGCTGGCCCGTCCGGTGGGTCCCAGCGGTCGGGGAAAGGTTTTTTGCGAAATAAGGTGGCCCGTCCGGTGGGTCCCTGCTGTCGTGGAGGAATAATTATTTTATGCGTAATAAGGAGGCACTTCCTTGCGGCCGCCTAGACCCAGTGTCGGCCTTTCCACGTCTGATACTCTTCCGATGGAAGTCGGTCATTGACCACGCCGCGCCGAGAGCACCAGGCGGTGGTGCGGACGACAGCGAGGCCTAGGAAGGGACGGCGGAGCCGGGAAGATGCAGCGATGGTAGCCAGCGGAGAGGAGTACGAGGTTCTTTGGTTCGGCTGCGGCGTGAGGCTGCCGTCGCCGCAGAATAACGAGGGGTGTGGGTGAGTAGAGGGACACCTGGGCTAGCGGTGGGAGTAGTAGGCGGTGAGGCCTCAGCGGCATCACAGCCGCCACGAGAGACAAGAGCACGCTGCACGACCGGCGCTGCTGCTCGGGCGGCCGGAGCAAGAAGACCAGAGGTTGAAGAAGCACTATGGCCGTTGGATGGACATCGACGGTCTTTGGAGCTAGAATCGTTCATATTGACTAAGTTGACAAAGCCCTCCGTCCCGTCAACTTAGTTGGCCCTAAGTCATCCTCCCACTATGGTGGGTCCCATCTAGCGAGGTGGGTATTCATTTTTTGTGCGTAATAAGGAGGCACTTCCTTGCGTGCAAAGATATAGCTAGTGGGTCCGACATGTCGTGGGGAACATTTTTTCACGAAATCTGAGGCCCTTCCGGTGGGTCCCAGCTGTCAGTCGAGGAATCATTATTTTTGCTGCAGATCCACGGCCGATGGATGTCGTTCGTTGACCATGTTGACCAGGCCACGCCGAGAGCACCATGGCGGTGGACGACGGCGAGGCCTAGGAAGGAACGACACGAGCCGGGAAGAGTCGGCAATGGTTGCTCACGCGGTGGGGAGTCTGAAGGTTCTTGGTCCGCTGCCATCGCGGAAAATAACAGGAGGTGTGGGTGAGTAGAGGAATGGCCGGCCAGCAATGAAGTAGGGTGGGGCGGTGCGGCTGTGCGGCAAAGACAGCCGACCACGGAGGCGGAGCAGCAGTCCCACCGAGCTGGTTTGGGCGGTGGAGCAAGAAGATCAGATATTGAAGAAGCAGCACGGCAGTTGGATTAACATCCAACGGTCACTGCTGCTAGAATCGTTTGTGGACTAAGTTGACAAAGCCAAAGTACACGTCAACCTAGTAGATCCACAAGTCAGCCTCCAAATCTGTCCCAAACAGCATACAGACCGAAATTTCTAGCCGGATTCAAATTAATTTTAAATCTAAATATACCTTAATTTAAATTCAATGAAATTTTACCCGCACAAAAACAATGAAATTTAAAATATCAAAATCTGAAAAAAAAAAACAGTATTTGGGAACTAATTGCCTGTTTGCTGTATTTTTTCATTTTACAGCCCATTTATTATTACTTATAGCCCATTTCTTATTACTTATAGCCCATTTTCTGGGCAAAATGCATCCCTCCTCATCTTGAAAGATTTCCGGCCCAGCAGGGCGTAGAAAAGCAAGTAGGCCTATGTTGGTTATTCTGCAAAAAACAAAATAGTTGGCTAGCCATTTTTCAGAAAGGAAAAAAAACAAACTGGGCTGGTCATGTGCTAAACATATGAAATAAAAGCCTGGGCTAGACGGGCCACGGGTCCCACACAACCCAATTGATACCCTTCTCTGTCCCGAAAAAACAAAATTAATGCTGCTGCTCTTTGGTCCCTCTTGTCATCCTCACCATGTACAGTCATCTCCTTATTCCTCTCGGTTGTTGACCATGTTGACAATACCGGAGGGCGGCACCGCGGCGAGCGCGGAGGACGATGGTGAGGCCTCGGACGGGAACGAACAGGAGCCGGGGAAGATCACAGCCAGCCGTGGGAGGCGGGAGCAGGCGGTCACGCCGGCGCTGGTTTGGCTTTGGCGGCTTGAGGAAGAAGAGACTGAAGAAACGCGACAGACGTTGAATGTCAATTGAAAGGTCAAGGTTGGCACAATCGTTTTTTGACTAAGCGGACACCAAGTAGCATACTTTTTTATATATAGGAAGAAAAATGCGAGGAAAATGCGTTCGTCTGCCGTCCTCCTCAAAGGGAACGTCCGCCACATAAGTGACTAGCACCCTTGGTTTTCAACCGAGAGGTCTTGGGTTTGAGTCCGAGGAACTCTCAATTTTGTCCTCCTTCCTTCCTTGCAAAAAAAAGGGAAACAAAATCAAAGACTTGGGAAGGCGTACAGAACAAGCTAGTGTACCAGTAAAGAGACGTTGCCGAGTTTAAAAAAAAAGAAAGACGTGCTCCTGTAGCTGGTTTGAATCCAAACCTAGACTATGAATATATATGGTGCTATGCTACTCTGCAAGTAATGAAACTGACATATCCAACATTCGCTTCTCCTCTTCTCTACTTACTCTTCCTAGCATCAGAAGCTCTGGCCGCAACAACCATGTCCGCTGGCTGCTCGTCCACCTGCTCTTCAGCAGGCAACAACCAGATATACGCCAAGTCGCCACCCGTACCATCGCCTGTGGGTCTCATCACACCCCTGCCGGCACGCGCACCGCAGCCGATTGCTCATCGCAACCCGCTGCTGTTGGTGTGGTGCCACTGCTGCAAATCACGAAGAGTCATCCGTCGCGTCTCAACCACAATCCGCAACCCTGGCCGAGTCTTCTACAAATGCCCGAATCATGGGGTAATAATATGTTTAAGTGTTGTTCTGCTGCTTTCAGTTGCTGATTTTTTTTAATAGTTTGGTTGATGATCTTCCAATTTGATTCGTGCGTAAAAGGGAAGATTCATGTGATTTGTATTTCGGGAAGTTCTTGATGTGGGGAATGCAACTACGCTGATTATTTGGTTAGCCGAGGAATCCCAATACCAACAGGTTGGGGTGTTGGACAAATAATCAAGGAACGGCAGAAGAGGAAGATGCAGAGCAGAAGGTTAAAGATGCAGTTCCTCTGATCATGGCCAAGCAACAGCTGCTGAACGGCCTTGACAGCAATGAGGAGATGAAAGAGCTTGTGAAGATAATGGGCAAAATCGATGTGCTCCGAGGATGATTGTCTCTTTATTTGCGGTGTATGTAGCACTCGTGATGTATTCGAAGGCTACGACATGAGCACTTTGCTGAAACTAGTAATGAATGAAACCATGTAGCAGGCTGGGCGTAGTGTTGTGAACATCTAATGATTTCTATTAACGGAAATCAGGGGTATCCCTTTGCTCATATAAATAAATAGATAGCAGAGGCCCCTGTCGGGTCAGCTTTGTTCTCATTCGAAGGCGTCGAGCAAATTGCAGTCCAACAGCAAACTATGTCATCAAATTCAAGTTTCACAGCCAAATATGAGTACAACTAAACAACAATGTCATCATGTTTTAGTTGTCATACAATCACCAAACACAAATCAGCATACATAACAAGTGATGTTCTCACAGCAAAATACTAAACAACATGTTCATCAGGTTTCAGATTGTCATAGCAAACACAATTTCACATAGTAGATAAAAAGCGTCTTCGACGTGCAAATACGACAAAAGCAATGTAATCATCATCCGCAGCAGCAGCGTCAACATCTTCGCCATGTGTATCAGTCTGAATCGTAATTCCCCACGGTGTCATCTTCTTCTTCGTCCTCAACGTCCTCGAACGTTGGCTTCTTCTTGATCAACTCTTGTATGTCCACAAGACGACAGCAATCTTTTCGCGGCGTCATTGACGTGATGGTTCTCAAAGATATTAGGAACATCTGTGTTATCTTGTACATCGGGAGCGATGTATGCATCATCTTGTTGTGCAACTTCATTAAACGAATTCCTCTGCTCAAACCTTTGCAATACTCTCCATCATCGCTACGTGCAAATGTGTCTTCCAAGAAAAATATCTGTGTTGCTTGATTTGCCAAAATAAAAGGCTCGTTGGTGCTGGTACGCCGCCTTGACATGATGGATTTGAAATAATCATCAGCTCTGGGTTTTGCGATCCGGAAAACAGGTTATACCAACGACAAAGACAACAGAACCACACACCGATGATCCTCGAAATCGAGAGATATCTGCAATCGAACAATGTCATTATGTTAGCATACATTTCAGTTGTCCATTTGTCATACGTATCCGTGCTCATGATGGCACTGTTTTGTGTCTTCCTGCCTTCGTCTCGTGCAAGGGTGTTGTAGCGCACATCTCCAACAACGCAAGATTCATAATGTCTTACCCGAGTATCAGGACCCATTGCTAGTGAGTAAAGGGCATCATCAACTGCCTGCCCATCCTCCCGCATCTTCTTCACCTATGGTTAGAAAATAGACAAGCTGATCATCTTATGTACTCAATATATTAAAAAAACTGACAGTGCACTTCAAAAGCTTACATGGTTCTTGAACCATTTCGCGAATCCTGCCATAACCAGTTTGTCAATGTTTCTAGGATTTTGCGGCAGTAACTCCTCTTTGTACATGCTGCACAACATAGTGATCGCATCAAACATCTAAATATATAAGAATGTGCTGAAGTTTAGTAGATTACGATGTATAAGCTGCAGTACTGCACTTACTTGATATAAGGTAGTATCTCAGGACAGTTATTCAACACATACCAAACCATTTTGTCCACATCTTTAGGTTTGTCCTCTTGTCGACTCTTCCCTCAGACTTTCGAGCAGAATAATCGAAAACATTGAGCCGGGATTGTCTTCACCCACCTCTTTGGTAAGCTGATCAGCTGTTTCAATGTATTTTGAGCAGAATGTCAACGCTTCAGAGCAATGTAGGCCTCTGCAATGGAACCCTCGGGTCTAGCTCTGTTCCTAACATAGCCCTTGAAAGTGCCTAGCTGCCTTTCAATAGGGTACATCCAGCCATCTTGTCTTGGACCTCTAAGTAGTGCCTCATCGGTAGATGAACAGCCAAATGCACCATCACATCAAAGAAGGCTGGAGGATATATCTTCTCAAGGTCGCATAGGATAGTTGGTATCTTGTCTCTAAGGCGCTCCAAAGCATCTATCCTGATATTTCTCTGCAGAGTTCCTCAAGAATTGTCCCAACTCTGCAACTGCTCTGTATAAGTCGTATGCCCAATCCTCTAAGGATAACAGGTAAAACCCTTTGAAGTAGGACGTCGCAGTCATGACTTTTCAACCCTTGTACCTTGTTTCCATCTGACCGACTCTCCTTTCGTGGTTGGAAGCAAATCCATGTGGGAATCTCACACGTGTGAGGACCTCGCAGAATTCTTTTCTTTTACCTTGTCCAAGACGCATACAACTGGTGCCATATCCCGTGGTTTACCTTCATCTTGCACTGCAAATCCTTTTCGATACCTGTGTGTCAAATCAATCCTAGATTTTAAGGTATCTTTCGTCTTGCCTTCAATGTTAAGAAGTGTGCCGATAATGTTGTCACATATATTTTTCTCGATGTGCATCACATCAAGATTATGCCGCAGATCCAAATCTTTCCAATACTCCAAGTCCCACAAAGTGGACCTGCGGGTAAACAATAATCTCTCTTCTACCGTACTACGCTTCCTTTTCCGCTACCATTACCGGGATGGTTTCACGGTGTAATATGCCCGACCTTCTCTAATTCCACTTGCAACTCATCGGCGGTGAGCCTCTTTGGCGCATCACGGTTTTCATGCTTTGCATTGAACACATGTCTTGGTATTTTCTAGGATGCGGCTTGTGCTTGGCAAGGAAAATCACGGTGTCAATGTAACAGATCTTGCTAAGTATTGCGTATGACAATGATTCTGTCTGGCGAACACATGCATTGTAACCATGTGTCGTTCATACGACATAGTGCCCAAAGCGGTTAATCATGGATGCACCAAATTACAATAGCACGCAGAAAGAAATCAGCTGGTGGGCTGCTATATAGGTCTCAAGTGAGAACACCCTTCCATAGCTGTTGAAGTTCCTCCACAAGAGGCTCCATGAACAAATCAAAATCCTTTCCAGGACTTTTTGGACCTGGGATGAGCAAGGCGATCATGTAGTTTGATTCTTTGGTGCAGACATTTGGAGGCATGTTGTAAGGGATAACAAGCACTGGCCACATGCTATATGTGGCGCTCTGGTGGCCAAATGGGTTAAATCCATCTGAAGCTAAGCTAAGTCTAATTTTTCTCGGGTCAGCAGCAAACTCTTTGTGTTTATCATTGAAGCTTTTCCACTCACTACCATGAGATGGATGGTTCATTACATTCTGATCTCTGTACTCCTGGTTCCTAGAATGCCACAGTACAACCTCTCTTGTTTTAGCATCATGAAACAACCTCTGCAATCTTGGTGTAATTAGAAAATGTCTCAGAACATTATGAGGAACCCTCTTCACAGCATCGCCATCTTTCCATCTTGATGATTTGCATTTCGAGCATTCACTTAAGTTGGCATAATCCTTCCGGAACAGAACACAATTATTCTTACAAACATGGATCATATCATATCCAATTCCAACTGCACGAAGGAAATTATTCATTTTATTGTAGGTGTGTGGCAGCTCAGACGCATCTGGGAAAGATTTGCGGAAAGCAGCCAACATCGCATCGAATGATTTGTTGGTCATCCGCTCAGATGTCTTCACCTGAAGAAAGGTGACCATAGCTGTGAATACTGACAACTTATTTCCTGGGGTGACAGCAACGTTGCATTCTTCCAACATGCGGGCCCACCATTTTTCTTCTGCAGGTGAAAGTTCACGGAATGCACGAGCATTTCGTAGCATTGTTTCAATGTTGGTCAAACTCACTGGCTCCACCACCACCACCTCCTCCTCCTCTTCCACGAGCATCAGCAGATCAAGATGGTGATCTGCTGCTTCCACGTAGTCAATAACATTGACGTTCACAGCTTCACCATGATGAACCCACCTAGTATATGTGACCGACATCCCATACAAGTGTAGATGATTTTGCACAGTTGATTGGGGTCTTGTAACTGAATTCATACATCTGCTACACGGGCAGAGCACATCTGATTTCGGACTACCGTACTCAGCTCTGATAAAGTTCATGAAGTTTTCAACCCCCTTGACATATGCAGCGGAGAATCTTCGAGCAGAAGTTATCCAAGTCCTGTCCATCTGTTAGACATACAAATTAGTTCTTCTACTAGATATTACAGGAAAAACATATATGATTTTTTATGAAGTCCAGAAAAAAATACCTAGGTTGATGTCTAAAGTTATGGCAAGATATTTGGACGAGCAGATCTAAGTAACTAAATATATGTAAAGCTAATTCAGCAAACAGATTTGAGTGCTAAATTATGGCAGGCTATTTCAGCAGTCAATGAGCCCGAGCACACAGCCATCGAACTATCGAAGGCCATCGCAGCAACAAAGATCGAGTATAAAACGGTGTAGAGCTATTTCACCTAACAGATTGGCTACTAGACCATGGCAATCTACGTCACAATAAATATATGGCAGGATATTTTAGCAACTAATCGGCCTTGGCATGCCATCTCAGCTAAGCAGATTGAGTGCAGAACAGGGCAAGGAAGCTTCTTAAGTAGAGCATATTGACAGTAAACTACTTCGGAAAACAGTGAGATTAACATCGTCTATCAGCTAACATTCAGCGCTACATCGACATGAACGGGGCCTCAATCTAGATTGCGCGTACCGTGGGAGAAGCTGACCGCCGTGCGTGTCCACACGAACATCGCCAGCGGTGGCGGCGCTGACCACCGTCGCCTCCACAAGAATGTAGCGGAGGTGGCGGCGCTGCTAGAGGACGGCATCTCACGAGCGTCTTGTGGGAGTGAGAGGATCGCCGTCGTCCCTCGATGAACAGCGGCGCCGACGATCGGCGGCGGGGAGGGCGGCTTTGGCGGGCGAATGGAGTGGAGGGGGCGAGGGAGGGGTTTGGGGAATATTTGGCGAAGGCGGTTGAATCAATTTGGGGAATTTTGTGTGTGTGGGGGAGGATTTTTTGCGGTGGGCGGAGGTAGTTTGGCGCATGGTCGGTTTCTTCAAGTGCAGTCCCATGTGTCGGTGAAGAGGCAAGCAAGCGCTGCGTTCCGTTGCGTGAGCCGTGTGCAGGACCGAGCGTGTGTGGGGTGCAATGCGACCGTGACAGAGTGCTGTGAGTGTACCGCTTTTTTCCTTTTAAACTAGGTGCCGCCCCTCAAAAAAAGTTGCTTCGCGCGATCCATCGATACTACTACTAGTAATCCAGTAATCCCGACTAAAACGACGCGGCCGGGTCTTTTCCCGCGCGATATGCTGGGAGGTTGGCTTAGTTGGGTTTTTTAGATTTGTCTCGGTTCAATGAAAATCAGAGTTGGTGATGATGGTGTGCCTGTCATCCTGCAATATAGGCCGTCCGATCTATATCTAACGGATAGGAAGGAAACTATGACAATTTACCCGCACTCCTCTCCACATTTGCAGATAAGGCTTTCCCTCGTTTATCCTTTTCTCCCACAAGATCTTGATCTTCCGTGCACTAGTACTCCTACAATATGTATATTATTGTGAAAGTTCATATACACCGGCCGAGATTAATGCAAACACGGCAGATTTTCATTACATTTCGAACTTGTATAAGACAGAAAAATAAAAGAAACCCGACCCTAAACCTATTCTACGGCGGCGACCGACGTCCTCCATCTGCGATCTCTATGTACGGGGGCGGGGTTCAAGACCCGTGAAGTGAAGGTGCGGTCTCCGGCGAGGAAGAGTAGAACACGGAATACAGACCGGCTAGTTGGCACACCATGCCCTGCCGCCTCCCATGCCCTACTCATCCTCGGAGGAGTCCCCGACCTCGGCGATGCCGGAAGTTGGACGGCGGCAAGTAGGACGCGTGGCTGACGGTGCTCCCGTCGTCGGCCGCCAGCATGGCCACCGCTTGTGCGGTCGCGTCGCGTCGGCTACGCCGCTATTGCGTCGCGAGGCGACTTGAGCGAGGGCGGCGACCTCGAGCTTCATCCCCGAAGACAAGCTCTCCCGCAGAGCGTTCGCACTTGCGGTCATGGCGGATGTGGTGTCAGGTAGGAGGACAATGCACTATGGTGTAGAGGTTAGCCGGGCGTTGCCGCGTTAAGTAGCGCATTCCGGTGAGGCCAAGCGTCCGGGTGCGTCATTAAGTCGCCGAAGTTGGTTCCTCGGGCACCGAGCCTCTTAACGATGACATACGAATGAACGGCATGAATGCGGGCAGCTGGCGCCAGCTGGGAACGCACCGCGCGACGGCGCGAGGGACGAGGGCTTTGGTGTGCCAGGGTAGTCAGCTGCGATCATTGCAACGTTGGAGATGCCCTTTGCTCAAATGCGATCCCCGCATGTCATTGAAAAAGCAAGACGACCCGGCATGGTCTCAGGTCCAGAGGATGCAGTTGGCCGCGCTACACCACTCCGCGGACGCGTCGCGGCGCCCCGTGCATCCGCGACGAGCCGAGTGTTGGGGTGTGTTTGGATTGTGGCCAAAGTGCACCTTACCAAAATTTTGGTCATGACCCAAAGATTGGTGTTTGTTTGGATGGTTGCCATTTCGTTGGCATGCCAATGAACTCTAGCCAACTCTAGTTCATTTTTCTTGCCAATGTCGGCCAAATCATGGGCAACCAATACCTTAACCAAAATTTTGGTTACCCAATGCTTTGATGGGGCAACCTTGGGCACAAACCAAACATACCGTTGGTCGTGCCACAACACAAACGCCACCCACGGCACACTGAAACCGACCGTGTCTATCGACGATATGGCGTGTCGCTCACCATGATCGCCGTGTCGATGGCGGTCTTTGGAGCTGCATACGTTGTTGGCCCCAAAGACCCACATGAACGGTTGTCGGTGGCGAGGAGGTCGTGGGCCAGCTCCTCCATTGGACTAGTCTGCGCTACGTCGTCCCGACGGGTGTGCCCCACATGTCGGTTTCCCTGTTTTCCCGGCCATATTCGAGCGTCAGTGCTCCGCGTTGTGCATTAGGCCTTTCACTATGTAGGCCAAGCGAGACAACTTATTGTTTATTTGAGCCGTTCAAGTGTAATCATGTGGCGTTTGCTTATTTCTCATTCCTCTCCAACCCTCTTCTCCATCGATCATGTCATCCTCGATCGAGTCCATCCTCCGCATGCCTCATTTGAACATTCCGCCGAGTATCATTCGCATGTACCCACCTAGTCCTCTTTCAATAGATCTCCGGACCCGAGATGAAAGCGAGAGGAGCGAGTGGGGCACGTGATACCTAAGGCGGATTCAAAATTTTGAACCGTGATCATAGCATCCATAAATCATATATAAAGGGTATTCAATGTTCGTTTCGTTTTGAGCGTACAATATACTCCTCCTATCCTTTCTACCTTACATATAAGTTTTATGTGTAGTCAAAGTATCTCTATTATGATAAAAAAAGGTATCAACATTCAACAATGCCCAATCAATATTATTAGATTCGTACGTACTCCTAGATTTGTACTCGAGATGGTTCCCAATTTGACTATTGACAAGATTAATAGTACTCCTTTCACATAGGTGAGTAAGTCATCTTAGGCTGTGCACCGTGACCAAGGAGGAGGGGAAAACGAGAGACATTAATGTTTATTTGCTAATTAATAGTATTGCATGCAATGAACTAACCACTGCATGTCATGTTTGATAGTCTCAGGTCATTAAAAGCATGCATGCAATGTTCAGGTAGAAGTTAATGCACCGCGCTTACGTGTTTTGGGATTATTTTGTTTTCGTAAGATGACTTACACACCTAGACGTGGGGAGTACATGAGATGTATAATGTGAAAATTATATCATTGGAAACTCCATTCACATACGAAATTGACCATATGCTTTGTGTAAGTTGCATGTCAGATATTATTACTCTAACATTTGGTCAAAGTTAGCCTCGAAAAACGCATTAGACCCTGTATGCTTTGTGTAAGTTGCATGTCATATATTATTATTCTAACATTTGTGTAAGTTGCAAGTCATATATTATTACTCTAACATTTTGTCAAAGTAGTATAGTGGAAGTGGATCCTTTGACGTAGGTATCCCTGCCTTACCCTCCCTTTCGGTCACTTACTGCCGGACCCCATGCTTGCTAGGCCCCGCATGTCAGTTACTCAATGGGTTCGGCCACGTCAGGGGATCCTCATCCGTAGTATACTCCCTCTGTTTTTATTTACTCCGCATAAAACGGAGGGAGTAGTGGTATAATAAATGACGCGGGCGGGGGAGGGGGAGGGACGTCGGTTTGCTCTCAACTGCGGTACCACAAGCGAGCGAAAACGCAAGATGAAGCGCGTTCCATTCGGTGAGCGACGTGGAGGGTCCAGCGTGCCGGGCTGCAACGTGAACGCGACAAGAGCGATGTACAGTCAAAACCAATTGACCGGTCGTCACCGGAACCACTATTCACACCAGAACCTTCGCTGCTCGGCCTCGCCAGCCAACGCCCTAAAATCACACCAAATCTCAGCCCATTCCCCACCTTTCGATCCCTAGCCGCATCAAGCGCCCCTAGTTCGCGGAAAGCCATGGTGCGCGCAAGATCACTTACTACAAGATGTCGATGCGGGCGCGCCGCGCGAAATCGCGGCGGCGGTCGGGCGCCTGCAGACCTCCGTTCCCAAGCTCGCTTTGTGGCGGGCCAATCCCGAGTTCTCTCGGAGCCAAGCTACGAGGAGGAGGAAGCCGATCAATGTTCATTGCGGAGGTCGCGGCGCGAAGGCCCCGATGGGTATGAGACGATGGACGTCGACTTCGTGCCAGCGTCCGAGTCCCCCATGGTGCAGGCGGACCAGCGGTTCAACGGGCCAATAGCTCCTGTGCGACGTTTTTCATGCGAATTGGAAGGAGTGCGATGTAGTTCGAATGAATGGCTGTGATGCGACGTGTTCGAAGCCAACAATAGCTCCAATGCGACATGGCTCTGTTTAACCGTGAAATGAAAAACACGAGGGGTTAGCGATTTGAGTTATGACACGCGGGACCCACCAGTTACTCGCATGCGGGTGGGACCCACAACTTATCCACACAAGCATGCCCGTGCTCATCAGCGTGCCTCGACCCGAACCACCCACGAGCCCGAGCAAGCCCGCCCCCCTCCATTGCTTGCCCTGCCCCTTTCCTTTCCCACCTTCTTCTTCCTCTGCTCCGGCAATGAAGCGCGGCGCCGACGAGTGATGTCTAGCTCGACTTCGGCCACCCGCCAATCATGGACGCGGTACGGTCCACTGCCGTTGACAAGATGCCCCGATTGCCCATGCATGGAGCCTCTGAAGCGTTTGACTTGGGTGAGGGAAGAAAATGGCAACCGTGGGCGCGAGTTTGTGAAATGTTTGAGCAAGCCACAGGCGGGGCAGGTTAGATCTGAGTTCTTGACCAATCCTATGGTCTAATTTCTCCCGATTTCTTTCTTTTTTCCTCGAATTAGGGCGGTGGATCTAGGATTCATGCGCCGCCGGCCCCCTATTTTTCAGGTTCTGAAGAAATGTGGGCATTTTGAGTGGCTCGATGACTATGTTGAAAGGTTGAAATTGGAGGGATCAACCCCAACCCAAGAGCTCAATTTTGGGGGGCGGCTTGCCGTCGAACAAGCCCCCAATTTGGCGGATAGAGCGATCCGATGATGCACAGTGCATAACTGAAGTGTGAATTGAAGAAAATCGGCAAGCAACTAAAGCATCCGATCGATTTGAAGCAGCAAGCAAATATGATGGCTGGAGCATTTTATGGTTGTGTCATTGCTATGGGTTTATTTTACTTGATGTTCATCAATCGCTACAATTTGTTAGAGTTTCAGTTGGTTAGTCAGCTAGTTTCAGGGGTGCCCAGTAGCTAGGGATCATTTGTTAGATGAATTTGAATTTGTGTGAAGCAAAACTTGCTTGAATTATTGTAATGATATTCTCAGGGGCCCTATTCAGTGTTCATGCTCTGTTTCCTCTGTTTTTGTTCTTCAGTTAACAGAGTACACACCCAAATTCAGTTTCTAGTAAAAAAAACAAAACTGGGTTGCCGAATAGATGTTGGGCCGTGAGAAAATGGGCCCTGAGAAAATAACCATGCCCAAATAGAGACCAGCCCACCCGCGTAAGGGCACTAGCCCACCTCTAACTTCGGCAAATAAAATGTTACTTGTTTTTACTTTGGCCTTTTTCTTGCACTAAATTTTGTGATGGATCATTTTTTGATGCACTAAAACTAATGCATGTCTACGGTTCCATGAACTAAATGAGTTGCATGCTTGCATGAAGTGCCCGAAGTAAATTAGTGTGCATTTGCTAGTTGCACCCATGTCCATAGTGGGTTTGCATGGGGCTCCTAGTTGCATGTCCATGGTTTGGCCAATATTTTGAAGATGGTGTGTGTGGTGAGGGCGCCCGTGTGGTGATTGGGGTGTAGAAACCCGGGCCCGTGGCAACCCATAGCAATACACGAATAATAAGCAAAAACAACCCATAGCAATCCACAAATAATAGCATGAAACACACAATATATATAGTCATAACAATTATATAGAAGCATAAAGATTGCAACCCTTAGTTCCACGATAGCCTTACAACTCCATGATAGCCTTACAACTTAAAGTACTAATAAAACTTAATAATAGTAGCATAACGATTACAACTTACAAAAACTAATACGATAGATCTCGCTAGATAGATAGGGGGGCACCAAACGCGGGTTCTTCGGGTTCTTCTTCTCCTCCTCCTCCGGGGCCACCTCGCTCCTCCGGGCGCCGCCCTTCACTCCTCCCCCCGTTGTTGATGGGGTACGGGAGCGTGTGCATAACGCCGTTGTTGGGGAAGATGCCGTTGAAGTCGGTGTAGATATTGTAGGTTCTGAAAGCTATGAACTCACAACCAACCCAATACACTCGCCCGAGGAGATGGAAAGCATCGAAAGGGTTAGTGAACGTGGCGAGGAGCCCAACCACAATGCCATTGTGGTTGACCTCCTCAAGATGGTACATCCGAGGAGAGCCGCGGGGGAGGTGGCGGAAGCTGGCCCCAAGGAAGAACTCCGTTAACTCCCTTGCGCCCCTCCACCTCGAGATCGCCCAAACCCTAAGGGTTCTCTCTACATACACTCCGTCCGGGTAGAGCCTTTCCGGCACGGTTGGGGGGAAGCGGTAGGTGGGGCCGGTGTACTGCATGGTGGCGGGGTGGCTCGAGGGCTCGATCGGGTTTGCTGGAGAAGAAAGAAGAAGGAGGGCAGAGGAAGCGGATGGGGTGTGGATGAGGAGGGAGAGGAAGACGATAGTGCCCGGTTTAAATAGCCCAAGTGCGACGTGGTTTCACCCTGCAGAATTAATGGGCGGGAGGCGTTTGGTGGGGGCGTGGCGCCCCATGAAAGTGTGCACACGAGGGGGTGGCGGCGTTTGGTGGGAGCGTGGGAAACAGGCTGCGATCCTTCTGTGCCACCGGTCGCGGGTCAAGGGGGACGGGCTCACGCACGCGTCTGTGCCGTCGTGGGTCAAGGGGACACGCCTGCCCCGGGTTCTCTGCGTGTGCCGCCCGTGCATTCATGCCCTAGCCCATTCTTGCTAGTGCCTGGCTAGAGGGCAACGTTCGGTCGATGGGAGACGTGACAATAATGGACGCCTTCTGTAACACCCCGGATACAACTTTCCATATTCGTAACTCCGACTCTTGCCCTTTCCGGAGATGTGATTTATTATTTCCTTCGTGGTTGGGTTTTGTCTGTTGTTTTGCATTTTTTTTTGTTTTGTTATGCATCTCATCTCATGGCATCATCTGCATTTCATCGCATGTTTTCAAAACTTTCATCCGTTCGTGTTCCACCGTTTCTCTCCGTTGTCCGCTCCGAGTCCGGATACACTCGCGCACGCGCCGCTGCACCTCGAAATATTATTTTATAAGTGGCATAATAATGTTCTCGGAATGGGTTGCAACTTGTCGTGCGGTCTTATTATAGTGTAGACAGGCCGCTGCCAAGTTTAAATCGCATTCGAGTCCATCGATAGCCCAACCGTTAAACATAGTGGTACCGTTGCCGGTTTAATCGTCGGACGTTTCGGTCTCCGAAACTGTCGCCGGGCTCCCCTTCTCTTCTCTCTTACCAGTCCAAGGCCTCTCTTCGCAGCTCACACCCACTCTAATCCAGCCCAACAACTCCTCCTCGTGTCCGGAGCCGTCCGATCATGATCCGACGGTCCGAAAACGGAGCAAACCCCTAAACCTAGACCCCTTTTCTATATATAGACACCCCCCCTTCCATTTTGGGCAGCTACCTACCCCTCCTTCAAAAATCTCGTGCCCCAATCATCTCCCATCCTCCTCCCACCTCGAGGGCCGCGCCACCAACCTCCCTCCACAGCGCCGCCGTCTTCCCCCTCCAAATCCGGCGCGCCTCCACCTCATCCCTGCCACATGGCGGCGCCCTAGTGGCCAGCTGCCACCCAGCCATCGCCTCCACCCACTGGGTGAGCGCCACGTCGCCCCTCAGCCCCCTCCTCGCCAAGGGCCCTTGAAGCCCAGATCCGGCCCGCAGAGGCCGGATCTCGCGCCGCCGCCACGCGTGAGCCCGCAGCCCCGAGCTCCCTTCCTCGCTCGTTCGATCGGAAGGAGCCCGATCCCGAGCTCCTCTGCGCCGCTCCCCTCGCCCGGCCACCGGAGCCGCCTTGGCGGCGACCTCCCAGCCGACCCGTCCCTCTGCTTCCCGTCCGGCTTCCTCTCTCTCTCCTCGACCCGTCTCTCTCTCTCTCGACAGGTCGCCATCCCGTCGCCGGAGGTAGCAGTCGCCCGCTCCCTCGCCGCCCGGCCTCGTCTCGGCAGATCCGCCGGGATCGACCGGATCCGCCACTGCGACCAGCCGGACCCGATCTGCAGCGCCACCCCTGCCTCGCCGCCATCCCTCCATCACGGAAGCCGCGCAGCCTTCCCCGACCGTGCGTGCGTCTTGGCGCTGCATAACCGCATGTCCCGCGTGGGCCTCCCGACCTCTCCCATGGCCGAAGCGGGGCCAGCCCAGTGCCACCCAGCCAGGCCCAGCGCCGCCCCTCTGCCTGGCCTCTCCACCGACCGGCCCAGGTGCCGTGGTGAGCAGCCCCGCCCCTGTGCACTGTTGGGCCAGATCCCAGATGCGGCCCGTGTTGTTTTTTTTACCTGCGCTGCGATTTAGCTATTATTCCCGAGATTACAGATTTACAGAAAAGTCCCTAGAGTTCATGCATTTAATAACTCATCAACCGTGCATCGGATTAAAATGGTTTAAACATGTAAAATGCTCAGAAAATTGTGTAGATTAGTAATATGTCATTTCCATCCATGTTTAAAATATTTAAATTGATGTTTTCTTTAATTTGCTAATATGCCATGTTAAAATGATTTAATTCATAACTAAATAACCGTAACTCGGAATTAAATGTTCTTTATATGTAAATGGGGTAGAAAAATGCCTAGATTAACATGGTCCACTTTATGTTGCTGTTTAACAACTCTAAAATTGTGTTTAGGGCAGAACAGTACCGAATCTAAAATATTGCTCATGAGGATTTTCCGAATTGTTGTTTCTTATTTCGGCCTCATTTAAACTTGCCTAGATAGGTAGTTTCATCATGCTTCACCTCTTGCCATGTTTAATAACATTTAATATTGTTGAGTACCTAACCGAGAGAGAACTAAATATTAGTTGTGGTGTTTAGTCAATATGCAACTCGTTGCATATTGAGCTCCACTTAATTGGTAATATTGTTTGTTGCATATTGCCATGCCATGCCTCATTAAACCGGACATGCATCATATTTGTTTGTGCATCATGCCATGTTTATGATTGTGTGTTTACTATGTTGTTTGCTTCTTTCCGGTTTGCTTCTCTCGTTAGCTTCGGGTTCGTTCGGAGTTGTGAGGATTCGTTCGACTACGTCCGTTTGTCTTCTTCATGGATTCGTTCTTCTTCCTTGCGGGATTTCCAGGCAAGATGACCATACCCTCGAAATCACTTCTATCTTTGCTTGCTAGATGCTCGCTCTTTTGCTATGCCTATGCTACGATGCCTACCACTTGCTATATCATGCCACCCACATTGCCATGTCAAACCTCTAACCATCATTTCCTAGCAAACCGTTGTTTGGCTATGTTACCGCTTTGCTCAGCCCTCTTATAGCGTTGGTAGTTGCGGTGAAGTTGAAGTTTGTTCCTTGTTGGAACATGGAGATGTTGTTCCTTGTTGGAACATGTTTACTTGTTGGGATATCACAATATATCTTATTTAATTAATGCATCTATATACTTGGTAAAGGGTGGAAGGCTCGGCCTTATGCGGTGTTTTGTTCCACTCTTGCCGCCCTAGTTTCCGTCATATCGGTGTTATGTTCCCGGATTTTTGCGTCCCTAACGCGGTCGGGTGATTTATGGGACCCCTTGACAGTTCGCTTTGAGTAAGACTTTTCCAGAAGGCCCAACATTGGTTTTACATTTGCCTCACCTAGCCTTTTTCCCTTGGGAGTCGCGCATCCCGAGGGTCATCTTTATTACCCCGGGCGGTGCTTGTCTAAGCGTTGGTCCAAACTAGAGCACCGTATGGGACCATCCTTGGCAACTTGGGTTACGTCGATTACTGTGACGCTTAGCTTATCCGGTCGTGGCTCGAGGCGAGATACGCGGCTACTATCGAGGTGTCGGCACGCCGGGAGGTCTTGCTGGACTTGTTTTATTGCTGTGAAATGTCTTGTAGCCGGATTCCGAGACTGATCGGGCTTCCGGGAGAAGGTCTATTCTTCGTTGATCGCGAGAGCTTATCATGGGCTAAGTTGGGACACCCTGCAGGGTTTGAACTTTCAAAGCCGTGCCGCGGTTATGTGGCAGATGGGAATTTGTTAATGTCGGTTGTAGAAAACCCGAAGTTGATCTTAATTAAAATACACCAACGCGTGTGTAACCGTGATGGTCTCTTCTCGCGGAGTCCGGAAGTGAACACGGTGTTGGAGTTATGCTTGGCGTAAGTAGTTTCAGGATCACTTCTTGATCATAGTTGTTCGACCGTGCTTTGCCTCCTCTTCTCGCTCTCTTTTGCGTATGTTAGCCAACATATATGCTAGTCGCTTGCTGCAGCTCCACCTCACTACCCTGTCCTACCTTTAAGCTTAAATAGTCTTGATCTCGCGGGTGTGAGATTGCTGAGTCCCCGTGGCTCACAGATACTTCCAAAACCAGTTTGCAGGTGCCGATGAAACCGTGCAGGTGATGCGCCCGAGCTCAAGGAGGAGCTCGATGAAGATCTTGTTCATTGTGTTGTTTCGTTTCAGTTGATCAGTAGTGGAGCCCAGTTGGGACGATCGGGGATCTGTGTAGCATTTGGGGTAGTCTTCTTTTATTTTGGTTCCGTAGTCGGACCTTGATTGTATCTGTATGATGTAATGTTTTACTCATGTATTGTGTGAAGTGGCGATTGTAAGCCAACTATGTATCTCTTTTCCCTTATGTATTACATGGGTTGTGTGAAGATTACCTCACTTGCGACATTGCTTTCAATGCGGTTATGCCTCTAAGTCGTGCTTCGACACGTGGGAGATATAGCCGCATCGAGGCGTTCAAGTTGGTAATCGAGCCTTCCCGACTTAGGAGCCCCTACTTGATTGTTTGTCTTTGGCGTTGTTGAGTCTAGAATGGAAAATGTTTTGAGTCTTAGGATTATATATATCGGAGAGTAGGATTCTTTTTACTCCCCAGTCCCTTCGTCGCTCTGGTGAGGTATCCTGACGTAGAGTTTTGACTCTTCTCTCCTCAAATTTCACTAAAATTTTTTTAGGATCACGTGGGTATCTTGGAATCGTTCCGATGGTTTTGTGACGAGAACATTGTTCTTGGTGCCTCCTGTCATTTAGGGGTTGTGGCGGTGTCCCGGGAGTTGAGCTCCGAGGTGTTGTCGTCACAATTTTATCGTTGCAGATTCGGAATACGAGTTTTGCCGACATCGAAATCTCCTTTGTGCAGTTGTTGGTGAGATAACCCCGATAGCCCGAGATTGTGGCGAAAAGGGAGTATTGCCATGACTTGTATAACGGATGTTTTTGAAGGTCGAGGTACACGATTTCGAGGATTTCTTGGTTATGTGTTGACGGATGGATACAAATGGATCTAGGTATTGTTAGTTTGGGTGATATATTTTGTGTCCCTGTATCCCCAACACCAGATTGCATAACCAGAAAGTTTGGGAGTTTATAGGTGGGAATTCTAGTAGCTTACGGGATATCTTTCCGGCGGATGTATGATTTGAGATTGGGGTTCAACGTCTAGTGGTCCGCCCATTCACGGTCGATTTATAAAGTGGTCGCGAGACGTCTTAAAGAATCCTTGGCTATGCTGATTCGGGGACGTCTTGTTTGTCATTCGTGACGTCCGCTATACGTCGTGTCCGTGTGGGCCCCACCACGAACACTTTGGGCGAAATCTCTATCATGTGTTTGTTCCGGCTCATTCTTGAAGCCAATCCTTTGTTTTGTTTTGTTTTTGTGGTATTCGAGTTGCTTCGAAGTCAAGTGTTGATTCCATACCTTATTCTAAATGGTGTTCTCATATTGCTATGTGAATACTAATCCTTCTTGATCACTGAGCTTGTCATGTTAATTCTTTTCCAACCGGCGTGCTTCTCTTCAAGTGAATCCGATCATTCCAACATTCGCAAGATCAATTCTAAGCTTTTTCTCAACGGTGTGCGTTTCATCTGACCCAAGTTGTTTTGATTTCCCGCCCTCCCACCCTTTTTCTTCAAGGACTCAGATTTCTTAATCAAGTATCCATTTTATTGAGTGAAGTTTCTTCATTCTTTTCCTTTAATGTTTATCCGGTGATTCTCATGAAGACGCTAAGGAAGCTTTAACCTTATCATTGTTCCATTCTAATTCTCTTCTCCGGCGGACTCAAGTCAAGTTTTCAGTGTTGATCGTATTCTTTTCATCATTTCAAATGTTTTCTCATGCCGGTGCACCTCTTAATCATTCACCTCTCGCTATTCAATTGTTCCGGAGTGTTGAAAATATCTCAGAAGATTCTAGTTTCCATTCTCAATTCACTCAAGTTCTTTTGAGGATGCTAGCTCATTCAAGCCATTTAACTCTACCGGTGCAATATCTATTTCAAACAATTGTTCAACGGTGGTTCTTTTGAGTGGGCCCTAACCCACAGGTTTTATTCCCAGGATCTTACCTGACTCTTCTAATTTTTCTGGAGTTATTCTCAAATTCTTTGCAAAGCTTGACGTAAGAATGAATTATCATCAGTCTTGGTTTTCTCCAAGATCTTCCAAATTATTTTCATTGTTGGTTCAACCTTCCTAATTTTCTTTCCGGAGTGCTTCAATAATTCATGGTGATGTTCTCGTCGGCATTCTCGAATTTTGAAGACCGAAGGAGAGTTTCTCTTAAATCTCGCTTCTTTCTCTTCAAGATTCATGGTTCTAGCTTCGTGCCATCCTCATAATTGTTTTGATTGTGAGAATTCTTTTATTTTGTCAAGCATCTTTATTCGTTTTACAATTCTTCCCGGTGAATTGTGCCTTGGCTACGTTCATTCTCAATTATTATGGTGGTTCGTTCAAGAGTTCTCTTCCTTCGTTATCATATAGACTCATTCGTTCTTTCCAATCCTACCGGTGGTTCGTTGAAGACCTTCACAAGTTTACGCTGTATCTCTCTTAATCCTTTCTATGAGAATAAGTAGTATGCCAAATCCATTGCTTGTCATCAATTTAATTGGTGAAGGATCAGCATAATGTAATTCTTATTCTTGTTTCATCGAGTAAGTTCAATTCCTTATGCCGGAGGATCATCAAAATTCTTGATTTCATTTGTTCATCTTTTCTTTCCGGAGTTCCAAGTTTTCTCGGTTATATCATTTCAAAGCTTCATCTTATCACTGCAAGACTTCACCTTGTGTTGTCAACTTCTCTTCCTTTTTATCATCTTTTCTTTACCGGAGTTCTTCATGGAGGCTCTACATGATGGTTCGTCAAGGATTCTTTTCATTCTTCAATTGTTCTTCGAGATTCCTCTCGAAGTTATGATCCGCCAAGCTATACTCTAAAATAAACATGGTGCTCAACACATGTTTTGTTTTGAGGCGTTCAAGTATTCTTCTTCTTGCATTACGAAGTGCAATTCTTTCTATCATTATCTTTTGAGGTGGTGGTATGTCATTCTCGACAATTTGAGTTCGTGCTTCATGATTCACATGTTGTCAAGAATGAGGTATTTTAAATCCATCAATCTCTTCATTGGAGTTATCTTGGGCTATATTTCACCTAAAGCTTTCCCTAAGGATTGTTGCTATTTATGGTGCTTATAAAGGACCCAAGTTCTTCATTTGTCCTCTCGGTGTAATAAGTTTTCATCTCCGTGTTGCTATCAATCCAATCAATTGTTTCCGTTGGTGGCAGAAGCTCACCTCATAATTTTGAGATGTTCTTCATAAGCCCACTACAAGCTTATCCTTATCGTTGTTGTTTTTCAAACAACTCCGTTCAATCCTACTTCGTAAGGATGCTCTTCCAAATTCACTTATGGTGGGTGATGTTGGTTTCATTCTTCGTTCTATTCATTCCAACTTTCTATCTATCATGCATTGTTTCCGGAGGCATTGTGATGTTGCACTCTTCGACCCATCATCTTCTTTTGTCAAGATCATGTTCTTTTTCTTGCATTATCCATTTAACCGGAGTGTCATGTTTTCATTCGAGTTCTCTCATCTTATCAAGTTTTGCCTGCTTCCTCAACCGGAGAGCTGTCTGAAATCTTTCTTACCCCTTGTGCCTTTTTTTTTTCAATAGTTCCGGAGGCAGTATGTTGTTGATTTCATCAAGTATCATCCCATCTTCTCAAGTTCATGTTATATTCCTTCCATGTTCAATCGGAGTGCTGCCCGAATTCTTCCTCTCTCATCTTGTTTTAAACGGAGTGGTTTCGAATTCTATCTTGTCCATTAAACTCTTGATTCATGCCTTTTCAACCTTCAAGTTATCGTAATGTTCCTTGTTCCTCTTTTCTAACGGATTGTTTTCAACCTTGTTCATCTTCGTTGTGTTCTTTCTTTCATTTTGCAAAACCTCTCAAGGTTCTTTGGTTTCACTCGTTTGTCAAAGAAGCAACTTACTTTTACCTCTCATCTTCCTCTTCCTTTTCCCTCTGGTGCCATCCTAGATCTCGGGACGAGATCCTCTCGTAGTGGTGGAGTGTTGTAACACCCCGGATACAACTTTCCATATTCGTAACTCCGACTCTTGCCCTTTCCGGAGATGTGATTTATTATTTCCTTCGTGGTTGGGTTTTGTCTGTTGTTTTGCATTTTTTTTGTTTTGTTATGCATCTCATCTCATGGCATCATCTGCATTTCATCTGCATGTTTTTCAAAACTTGCATCCGTTCGTGTTCCACCGTTTCTCTCCGTTGTCCGTTCCGAGTCCGGATACACTCGCACGCGCCCGCGGCACCTCCGAAATATTATTTTATAAGTGGCATAATAATGTTCTCGGAATGGGTTGCAACTTGTCGTGCGGTCTTATTATAGTGTAGACAGGCCGCTTTGCCAAGTTTAAATCGCATTCGAGTCCATCGATAGCCCAACCGTTAAACATAGTGGTACAGTTGCGGTTTAATCGTCGGACGTTTGGTCTCAAACTGTCGCTGGCTCCCCTTCTCTTCTCTCTTACCAGTCCAAGGCCTCTTCGCAGCTCACACCCACTCTAATCCAGCCCAACAACTCCTCCTCAGGTCGGAGCCGTCCGATCATGATCCGACGGTCCAAAACGGAGCAAACCCCTAAACCTAGACCCTTTTCTATATATAGACACCCCCTTCCATTTTGGGCAGCTACCTACCCTCCTTCAAAATCTCGTGCCCCAATCATCTCCCATCCTCCTCCCACCTCGAGGGCAGCGCCACCAACCTCCCTCCACAGCCACTGCCGTCTTCCCCTCCAACCGGGCGCGCCCACCTCATCCCTGCCACATGGCGGCGCCCTAGTGGCCAGCTGCCACCCAGCCATCGCCTCCACCCACTGGGTGGCGCCACGTCGCCTCAGCCCCCTCCTCGCCCTTGGGCCCGCGAAGCCCAGATCCGCCCGCGAGGCCGGATCTCGCGCCGCGCTCCCGCGCGTGAGCCCGCAGCCCGAGCTCCCTTCCTCGCTCGTTCGATCGGAAGGAGCCCGATCCCGAGCTCCTCTGCGCCGCTCCCCTCGCCGGCCACCGGAGCCGCCGCCGGCGACCTCCCAGGCCGACCCCGTCCCTCTGCTTCCCCGTCCGGCTTCCTCCTCTCTCTCCCTGACCCCGTCTCTCTCTCTCTCGCACAGGGTCGCCATCCCCGTTGCCGGAGGTAGCCAGGTCGCCGCTCCCCTCGCCGCCGGCCTCGTCTCTGGCCAGATCCGGCCGGGGATCGACCGGATCCGCCACCTGCGACCCCCGCCGGACCCGATCTGCAGCGCCACCCCTGCCTCGCCGCCATCCCTCCATCACCGGAAGCCGCCGCCGGCAGCCTTCCCCGACTGCGTGCGTGCGTCTTGGCGACGCAAGAATCAAGACGTCCGCGTGGCCTCCCCACCTCATGGCGAAGCGGCCGGCCAGCCCAGTGCCACCAGCCGGGCCAGCGCCGCCCCTCTGCTGGCCTCTCCACCGACCGCCCAGTGCCGTGGTGAGCAGCCCCCCCATGCACTGTTGGGCCAGATCCCGAGATCTGCCCGTGTTTTTTTTTACTGCGCTGCGATTTAGCTATTATTCCGAGATTACAGATTCTGTAAAAGTCCCTAGAGTTCATGCATTTAATAACTCATCAACCGTGCATCGGATTAAAATGGTTTAAACATGTAAAATGCTCAGAAAATTGTGTAGATTAGTAATATGTCATTTCCATCCATGTTTAAAATATTTAAATTGATGTTTTCTTTAATTTGCTAATATGCCATGTTAAAATGATTTAATTCATAACTAAATAACCGTAACTCGGAATTAAATGTTCTTTATATGTAAATGGGGTAGAAAAATGCCTAGATTAACATGGTCCACTTTATGTTGCTGTTTAACAACTCTAAAATTGTGTTTAGGGCAGAACAGTACCGAATCTAAAATATTGCTCATGAGGATTTTCCGGAATTGTTGTTTCTTATTTCCGGCCTCATTTAAACTTGCCTAGATAGGTAGTTTCATCATGCTTCACCTCTTGCCATGTTTAATAACATTTAATATTGTTGAGTACCTAACCGAGAGAGAACTAAATATTCGTTGTGGTGTTTCGTCAATATGCAACTCGTTGCATATTGAGCTCCACTTAATTGGTAATATTGTTTGTTGCATATTGCCATGCCATGCCTCATTAAACCGGACATGCATCATATTTGTTTGTGCATCATGCCATGTTTATGATTGTGTGTTTACTATGTTGTTTGCTTCTTTCCGGTTTGCTTCTCTCGTTAGCTTCGGGTTCGTTCCGGAGTTGTGAGGATTCGTTCGACTACGTCCGTTTGTCTTCTTCATGGATTCGTTCTTCTTCCTTGCGGGATTTCAGGCAAGATGACCATACCCTCGAAATCACTTCTATCTTTGCTTGCTAGATGCTCGCTCTTTTGCTATGCCTATGCTACGATGCCTACCACTTGCTATATCATGCCACCCACATTGCCATGTCAAACCTCTAACCATCATTTCCTAGCAAACCGTTGTTTGGCTATGTTACCGCTTTGCTCAGCCCTCTTATAGCGTTGGTAGTTGCGGTGAAGTTGAAGTTTGTTCCTTGTTGGAACATGGAGATGTTGTTCCTTGTTGGAACATGTTTACTTGTTGGGATATCACAATATATCTTATTTAATTAATGCATCTATATACTTGGTAAAGGGTGGAAGGCTCGGCCTTATGCCTGGTGTTTTGTTCCACTCTTGCCGCCTAGTTTCCGTCATATCGGTGTTATGTTCCCGGATTTTTGCGTCCCTAACGCGGTCGGGTGATTTATGGGACCCCTTGACAGTTCGCTTTGAATAAGACTTTTCAAAGCAAGGCCCAACATTGGTTTTACATTTGCCTCACCTAGCCTTTTTTCCCTTGGGAGTCGCAAGATCCCGAGGGTCATCTTTATTTACCCCGGGCGCTGCTTGTCTAAGCGTTGGTCCAAACTAGAGCACCGTCTTGGGACCATCCTTGGCAACTTGGGTTACGTCGGTCAGACGCTTAGCTTATCCGGTCGTGGCTCGAGACGAGATACGCGGCTACTATCGTGGTGTCGCACGCCGGGAGGTCTTGCTGGACTTGTTTTATTGCTGTGAAATGTCTTGTAGCCGGATTCCGAGACTGATCGGGCTTCCGGGAGAAGGTCTATTCTTCGTTGATCGCGAGAGCTTATCATGGGCTAAGTTGGGACACCCTGCAGGGTTTGAACTTTCAAAGCCGTGCCAGCGGTTATGTGGCAGATGGGAATTTGTTAATGTCCGGTTGTAGAAAACCGAAGTTGATCTTAATTAAAATACACCAACGCGTGTGTAACCGTGATGGTCTCTTCTCGCGGAGTCCGGAAGTGAACACGTGTTGGAGTTATGCTTGACGTAAGTAGTTTCAGGATCACTTCTTGATCATAGTTGTTCGACCGTGCTTTGCCTCCTCTTCTCGCTCTCTTTTGCGTATGTTAGCCAACATATATGCTAGTCGCTTGCTGCAGCTCCACCTCACTACCCTGTCCTACCTTTAAGCTTAAATAGTCTTGATCTCGCGGGTGTGAGATTGCTGAGTCCCGTGGCTCATGATACTTCAAAACCAGTTTGCAGTGCCGATGAAACCGTGCGGTGATGCGCCCGAGCTCAAGGAGGAGCTCGATGAAGATCTTGTTCATTGTGTTGTTTCGTTCAGTTGATCAAGAGTGGAGCCAGTTGGGACGATCGGGGATCTGTGTAGCATTTGGGGTAGTCTTCTTTTATTTTGGTTCCGTAGTCGGACCTTGATTGTATCTGTATGATGTAATGTTTTACTCATGTATTGTGTGAAGTGGCGATTGTAAGCCAACTATGTATCTCTTTTCCCTTATGTATTACATGGGTTGTGTGAAGATTACCTCACTTGCGACATTGCTTTCAATGCGGTTATGCCTCTAAGTCGTGCTTCGACACGTGGGAGATATAGCCGCATCGAGGGCGTTTCACCTTCATTTGCCCATCTTGTAATAGGCAGCACGCCGTTTGAACTGCATCGATACCCCATGCCAGTATTGCATCCTCAAAGAGGAGCACGCCATGTACAACATGCCATGCAGCGTTGGCTTTTTGGTTGTCTTCATCGGGCTGTTGCATTGTGGCCGGGTGCATGCTTTGATGTGACGATGCATTGGTTCTAATGGTAGGCATGCGACAGCTTACTGCGTTGATAGGGGTGGCGGAGCAGGGCTACATCAAGGGCATGCATGCAACGCACGGGCGCAGTTCTGCGGGTGGGCATGCATGCTGCAGGTAGGCTCAGGCACGCATGCAATGATGGAAAGGCACTGCGTAGGCTTGGTCCATGCACCGCGTCAACTCTTGCCGTTGGATTCAAATGAACGGTCCTGATGCCCCAACGAGAGAGGCTGATCCAAACCCCACTGATTCAACCAATCAGCGTGTCTCACGCGGATCGATGCACACTGATTCAACCAATCAGCGCATCTCATGCGGATTGATGCACATTGTAGCTAACCCTAGCGCCTGATCTCAACCGTCCACGCACAACGATCGACGGCCCGGTAGTGTGCGGGGTTTTGAGAGGGGTTTTGGCTGATTAGGGTTGATCATAACTAATTCAAAAAAAATCAAAAAAATATAAAACTTGCGCACATAGTCTTATTATGTCATGTAGTAACGAGAAAAATATATAAATATGGTTTACATACATTTTTATGAAAAATCCTTCACAAAATTGTCATTCCTCGAACAATGTAGTATGGAGTTCAAGGGAGAGAGTAGTGGGCGCCCGAGAGAGTAGGTGGGGTTTTGAAAATGAAAAGTGTGAAAACCTCACCAAAACTTCATTTTGGATTGACTAAGAAAGACCTTAACTTACTTTTCTCATTTTCATGTTTTAAACTTGTTTTATATATAATTTTCAATTAAACCTTGATTTCTCAAAAAAAAATAGAAAATTAATTCAATAAATAGTGAGACTTTAGATTTACACTATACAGGTAGAATAGATGTGTAGAAAAATTATTTGGCTGGTTTAGACAAGGTGCCAAAAAAACTTGCTTAAATATGAGGTCGTTTACCCTACCTTTGGAGGTCATTTGAGACACACTTTTCATGACTATGAGTTCAACTTACCAAAAGGGCTCGGAATGATCAGCAAGAAAACATAATTTCAGTTGAGGTACTTTAGATAGCATTAAAACATCAATACCCCATCCCTAATTCAAATTTGAGCCCAAATTTGAATTTAAATTGGAATTTTATTTGCCTGGTTTAGACAAGGTACTAAAAAACAAGTTCAAATAGAAATACGGGGATACATAGTGACTACCAGTACGCATCAAGTTACAAATATTATTACATGCCCCAAATTTTCAAACTGTTCTCTGTTCTACCTCTTCCTACCACGTCGCGTGCCCTTCTTCGCCTTAGCATTTCTTGTTTTTGGTTCTACTACACACACAAGTTCATTGATCATCTTGGTTTTCTTCACTGGTCTTTTCAACACCTCGCCAACTCCCTCATGATCAGTGTCTTCAGTCTCAATGTTGACAGCAGTTTCAGTTTCTTCGGTGTGTACCTCAACATGGGTTTCTCCAGTCTGAACCTCAACACGCTCAAGTTCAGTTTCAACCTCGAGAGCAGTTTCTTCGGTGTGTACCTCAAAATGGGTTTCTTGATCCGAACCTCGACACGCTCAGGTTCAGTTTCAACCTCGAGCAGTTTCTTGATCGAATGTTGATCTGCAGCAGGATTTTCTTGATCTGCTCGGGCTCAGGCACACTTCTCTTCTTTCTACCGCCATTGACTCTTGCTTTTTTTGTTGGCCAACACTGTTCAACAACAAGGGGTTGACTTGCTCGCTTCCTCCTGGCCATTGGGAAAATGTTATACATATAGTAATTAGAAAAAAAGCACCAAATCAAAACACAGACAAATAAACAAGAACATACTTTGGCTTATCAGGAGTGTATCGGCATTTGACAGATCCCACTCTGTGCCCAAGTTCCTGGCACAACTTGCATCTGTTTTTGTTACCTTTTTGTGCCCTTTTTGGCTTTCCATCTTTCTTTCCCTTCTTACTACTCCCAACTTTCTTAAACCATGCCTTGAATCTACTCTGTTTAGGCCTGCCAGCCTTTCTTTTCGTCAAGGGAGGACACATGGAAAATTCAATGTCCACTTCAGGCCACTGAGACTGATCTGTAAGTGCTTGAATTTGAGTAACATATGCAGCTTTGAATCTTGCTACCGAATAATATTCATGCAAATATGGGTGCATGTTTATCTTCGGTTGGGATGCTAAGAAGAGAATGGCATGCTCACATGGTTTACCAGTGTGTTGCCACTCGAGGCAAGTGCAATCATGCAATTCAGTGTTAACAACATGTCTCCTTCCAGTTTTGTTATCTCTAACTTCAGCACCCCAAGGTGAAGATTTTTCAACAAACAAATGTGAAAGATTTCTGCTCCTATTGACCACCTGTTATACCACTGCTGGAAGCTTATCACCTTGCAGACAATCACCTATCCTTCTTCTCAATTCCCACAACCGCATGAGCATGATCCTGATTTGGTCAACCATGTCATGCACATGCAAATATTTTAACTCCTTCACCTTGTTGTTGAAAATCTCTGCCAAATTGTTGTTGATGTGGTCACACTTGATGGTAGTGTTGAATGCTGATCTGTACCATAACAAAGAATGGTAGGTGTTCAGCCATGGACCAAACTCATCACATGCTGCCATTATCTTATCAAGATGATATTTGTGTGTCTGTCTAGTGTAAGATCTTGCTGCTGGCCACATGCGCCCAAATTCTTCTCCTCTAAATTTTTTTATCAAATTCATCCACAAATGACCGAAGCACTCCCTCTGCTCAACATGTGGGAAAACATTTTTCACTGAATTTTCAAGCCCCTTACATGCATCTGTGTGTATAGCCCAAGGTGACACTGGCCCTAGGCATCTTTTCAACTGGATCATGAACCATGTCCATGAAGCCTCTGTTTCTGACCGAAACAAGCCAACAGCAATAGAAAACATCCAGTTGTGTCCATCTAGAGCATTGCATGCTGCCAACTGACCATTCCACTTGTCTGTCAAAAATGATGAGTCTATGATCAAATATGGACGGCACCCTGCTTTGAACCCATCGTTGCAAGGCTTCAAAGCCATAAAAAACTTGGAGAACTTGACTTCACCTGAGGGTGATATCTCTGTATCTATCTCCACAACACTGCCAGACCTCTTTTCCACCTCTGCTTTGAAGTTGTAAAGCATCCTAAATGTATTTGCCCAATCACCATATAAATTTTTCATTGCCCTTTGTTTTGCCTTCCACACCGTGGTATATTTCAGTTTAATGGCGTACATCTTTTCCAAGTCTACTTTGAGTTTCTTGGCAGTAGTGTTTGGATTTTGGGCTAAAATTGTGGTGATCTTTTCTGCAACCCAAAGTTGTGATGTCATGGTTGATACTGTCTGTGAACTTGTAATACAAGTATGTTGATTGGGGATTTGGTTAACCCTGACAGTACTTCCATCAGGTTGCAGTCTAGCAGATATGTACTACTTGCAAGGCTTCACACTACCATCAAATCCTCTGCACCTCGCATAAAATTTCTTTCTATCAGTCCAAACAGTCTTGGCATCAAACTCATGTTTCACTGCATAAGTCTTGAAACACATCCTAAACTCCTTCATGCTTGGGAACGACTTGCCTACTTCAATGATAGGGTTTTCTTTGTCATACACATGCACCAGCTCATCATCATGTGCATCATCTACTTCATTTGCAGCTTATTCCATCAATTGTCCATCTACTTCTTCATCAGCATTAGCAGACAAACTAGATTCGCCCTTCTCCTGCTTATCTCTGTCATCAACTGGAATGCCAAAAAGTTTGGCCATCTCAATGTCAGTCATTGGTGCAATGACCAAATCAGTAGGCTCATCTAATTCAACTACATTCCAATCAACAGTTGCTGCAGTTTTAGTTTCAGTTCCAGTCACATGTCCCTCTTCGGCTATTACTGTAAGTTCAGTAAACATGGGAATCAATGGCCTCTGTGTATCCCAATCATCGTCTACCATCTGCGCAGCCAATTGTGACGGCACATATCCAACCTTCGAAAAAAAATGTTCAGATCAACGAGCTCAGCAAAAAAAATTAGCCCGTTTGCTTGTCCAGCCGTTTTGCTGATCGATTTCTTCAACAATTTGTTCACCATCTTCTATTCTAACATACTCTCCTTTCCAATCATCAAACCGCAACAGTGATACTTCTTGCTCTGGACCCCAAACAATATTCTCCCCAATTTTTTCCACCCATTTCTTCACTGCCATCTCTCCCATGTTCTGTAGAACTTGTGGATCAATCTCTGTAAACTCAACCTCCCATTTAACAATTGTGTCTCTCTCAATGTTCTGTATGCTACCTTCAACTAATTTTTCCTTTGATGGAAAGAAATTGTTGTCAATTCGAAGGTCCGAGCGGCAGCATCCCCTCTGTCAGTGGCGGACAGTGTGAGCCCGTGAGAAAGAGCAGACGAGGCCACCCCCTAATTTCATGCAAAATTGGATCGGAGAGAGGCGCATTACCTATTCGATTTTGAATCTGGCGGCTCCATCTCAGTATGCCCACGGGCTCCCCTCACAACCTATCGATTCCGCAAGCGGAAACAGAGGAAACGAGCTGAGATCTATGGGCCAGAGAGAGGAACGGGAAGGCGACTAGGGTTTGAATTCACTCACCATTTTCTGAGGACGAAGGCTCCGCCGCCGTTGAGAACGAGGGCTCCGCCGCCGCCACCGAGAACGCAAGCTCCGCCGCCACCTGAGAAGAAGGGGGGGCAGAGTGGCGGGCCCGGCATGATCGGGCGGCAGGGCACGGTCAGCTGTTTTGAGGAACAATTAAGTTGGACCCACATGTCCTAACATAAACGGGCGGGCTTGGTTGACGACCAATTTAACCACATTTAACAGCCATGTCGTGCGTGGGCTATTTACCTGCTCAAATGTGTCGCACCACAGCCATTCGCTCGAACAACGTCGCACACTTGCCAATTCACCTCAAAAACGTCGCACATGAGCTATTGGCCCCGGTTCAACATGGCGATACTAACGAAGGACCGGGAGGCAGAGGCTCAACTCGACGTGGAGAACGCGCATGCCGCTGCCATCGAGGCTCTCCTGCAGGTGGAACCGGATGTCGTGGATGTGAACCGGGCGGCGGAGGCTCAACTTGAGGCGGAGCGCGCGGATGCCGCTGCCATCGAGGCCCTCCTGCAGGCGAAACCGGACGTCCTGGACATGAACCGGGCGGCAGAGGCTCGACTCGACGCAGAGGGTGCGGATGCCGCTCTCATCGACGCCCTCCTGCGGGCGGAACCGGAAGTCCTGGACTTGAACCGGGCGGCAGAGGCTCGACTCGACGCGGAGCGCGCGGATGCCGCTCTCAACGACGCCCTCCTGCAGGCGGAACCGGAAGTCCTGGACTTGAACCGGGTGACGGAGGCTCGACTCGACGCGGAGCGCGCGGATGCCGCTGCCATCGAGGCCCTCCTGCAGGCGGAACCGGATGTGCTCGACTTGAACCGGGTTGTGCTCTCGTCCGTGCAGAGTGCCCGCACGCTCTGCTTGAACGAGTAGCTGGAGGCCGAGGACAACCACGGTGCGGAGACACACGTCGGCAGCGACGGCTGGTTCGTGCCGGCAGCCAAAGACGACGAGGCCGTCTCTTTTCGCGAGCAGTGATAGTTTTTCTTTATGTTGTTGTTATTATTATTATGGATCTTTTGTTGTGTAAAAACATACTATTTGTTATGTAAGTCGCCTGAGTCTACCATTTCAGGCGGTTGGATGAATATCCTACGTCTCCTAACCCTTCTTTCCTTCTTCCTCACCTCTTCTTCTTCCCCAACAGACCACCGCACGGGCGGATACTCCAGTTGGATAAACATACTCTATGAACGAAAATTATGTGTCAGCGATAGGATGACTTAGTTTGGTTTGTTCACATGCGACAGCACGTGTCAGTGAGGGTGCGTTCCCTTGGTTGGGTTTGCGGCGTGCAGGAGCGAAGTGTGAGGGTGCGGTGCGACCGCGGCGTGCAGGAGCGACCGTGTGAGGGTACGGTGCGACCGCGACAGCCGTGCGCAAGTGTACCTCCTTCTCATTTTGAAAACTTTAGGCAAGCTTGGCAAAAATGTGTGGCGAAGTTTGGCAATGCAAGGCCTAGACCCAAATAGGATAGTATCGTACTACCTCTGTCGGGTTTATTGGTCCCCATTGTATTTAGTGCCAAATTTTGACCATAGATTAAACTAAGAAAATGTTCACGCATGTCACCAAACATTATATTTTTCAAAACTATGTTCAAATACGAATCCAATGAGATAATTTTTCTTGACATGCATTAACATTTTGTTAGTTAAATCTTTAGTCAAAATTTGGCACAAACTATAAAAGGGACCTATAAACCAGGACGGAGGTAGTACGTACTAGGAGTACTAGTGTTAAAAAAGAAAGGCGGGGTTTTCCTTCGATACAAATCCTTGTTTCACGTGTCAATTAATGCGTATTTTTTTCTCGAAAGACCAAAGAGCTAACCATCTAACTCCTCATCGCTTGATTAATGCAGCACCATGCAAACGAACCTTCTCACTTCCGCATGCATGCAGGGGATATTAATGTCCTTGGTTGCTAACCCCATCAATTTTGCCTCGATTAGTGTTAGTGGCCCTTTACAAATTGTAATTTTGATATACTGGCCTTGTGTACAAAAAAATGGAGGTAGTAACTATATTTTAATTCCTTGCCCATTGCGGTGACGTCGACGACTTTTTTTTGTGGTTTGGCGAAGTGCGTTCGACGGAGAACACCATTGAGGGAGACCACGGTAAGTCGTTCGCAAGTGCCACCTGCAAGCCGAGACAACCGCCTTATTTGCATCCAGGAAGTACTTTACTAGTACTACTACTAGGAGTACTAGTGCGATGAGATGGTTTCTCGAAGAAGACGATGGAAAAGCGGAGTCAGCGAAGAGTGAAATGGTAGTTGCTTCGTCCGTGCTTTGTGATTTGACGCCTCACTGCTTTGTGATTTGTGATAGAAGGGACAGGGGAGTAGACTCTGTGCTCTATACTGTACTACTCCTACATGCGTCCAAGCATGGGAGAAAGAGGAGAGACGTTGCATTTTTCTATTCCTTCATTCAATCAATCAGGGAGCTTCCCACGATGCCAAAAGCTATTTTCACATTTGTCTACACATTGTGGATGCCCTTAACCGTACCACTTGGTTTTGCTACTATGTTCTATCTATACAAATCTCAATTATATTGATCTAAAAAATTATAGAATCAAAGATTAGTAAAAAGGAGGTGATTTTGCCGCGCGGATGGCGGGGGAGGTTTCTTATTTTCGGAGGACGTTGTCTTGGCGGTTTGCTAACATGCGGTCCCACGTGTCAGTACTTTACCAAGCTGATCCACGTCCCACATGAGGCAGAACAACGGCAGAAGCAACACGTGGTTAAGTTGAAGAAGATGAGGGAGAAGCGGATTCAACAACGAGTGAAATGATGGTTGCTTTGTCCCTCCAACTTCTTTTTTTAGCATTAGTACTTCGTCCCTCCAACTTAATCTGCGGAAAGGTGCAGCTTCGTGATTTGACGCCTCATTGCTCATTACTACGCCGGCGCCATGGTGGGTGCTTCACCCCGCTGGTCTGCATCAGTATTCGGTATGGCACGTGGACCCGGTAGCTTGATGTCCCACATGTCGCGAAAGGGGTAGAAGATTTATGAAAGCGAGCGCCCACTCTTCGACGGAGGAGTAGGCGACACGATGGCCCGATGAACTGTCACTTGTCTTGTATAGTACTATAGTTTTGTTGTTTCGCACGATCCATCGATACAAACCCGATTAAACAGGAAAGGGCGGATTTTTCCTTGTGATAGATGATATCGCCATACATTTCAAAGGCAATTTTAATGTATGCAAACTGAATAATTATAAGTAACAATATGATATCTAGTAAAACTAAAAACACATATGATTTATTGTGTTAGAGTGTAGTAGTAGTGCTGTATTCCATAGTTGTTAAATGTAACATGCGAGAACGTGTAGAGATGTAGTTTTGGAGGGCCTACAGAAAGAAAAGCGTAGTACGGTCACCGAACTTCAGAATAAGCTGATTACGGTCACTATATACGTTTTGCGGTGATTATCCGGTCACTTGCTCACAGTTCAACATCGGATAGCATTCTGTTGACCGGCCAAATAGTCTGCGTGGCGCCATATTGACTAGTTAAATTGACCACGTTTCTTGTGGGTCCCACCTATCAGTTCGCATAGGAAAAAGGTCAGATAAACACAAATTTACGCAGGCGCGACAAGGCTCCAACCCGTGCGCGGGAATCACCTGGTTGTGTATGTGTCTGTCAGGGCCTGATGTGTGCGCATGCACGTGTAGGTTGAGCACTTGAGCGTGAGAGTGTGTGTTGGTCGTGTGGTGTACTGGTCTGTGCATGCATGCGTGCGTGTGTGCGTGTGAGTGTTGCGTGCATGCGTGGTTGCGTGTGTACGTGTGAGTGTTGCGTGCGTGCGTGGGTGCATGTGTTTGTGTGAGTGTTGCATGGATGGAGTTCGTGTGCATGCGTGCGTGTGTGTATAATCACCACACCAGCTCCTGTGTGTTAAAACAGACGGCTCAGCATACCAATACAAGGCCACCTTGTCCGCTGTGCCCGCGGTCATGACTTCGCACCACCGTCAAAATATTTTTTTGTCATTTGTTTTCATTCTTACTAGCAAGATGCCCGTGCGTTGCACGTAACATCAAGATGCATTTGTATGACTTGTCTATCTTGTGAGAGAAAAGGATGAACGAGGGAAGGCCTTATTTGCAAATGTGGAGAGGTGTGTGGGTACCTTTTTGCAAAACTGCCATAGTTTCTCTCCTATCAGTCAGATATAAATTGGACGGCCTATATTGCAGGATGGCAGGCACACCATCATCACCAACTCTGTTTTTTATAAGAGTGCATTTTATGTATTTTATAATAGTGTATATGTAGAGTAGATACAAGTCGACAGGTGGGCACGATGTTAGTGAGATAATGTGATGCAACACTAGATCAGGTGCCACGTGGAGCGTTCAACTGGTCAACTAGTCATGTCATGAGCAAATACAAAGTTGTACGGTGAGCCCGTGACTGTATAATAACCACTAAACGTAAACGGTGACCGTAATGAGTGGATTATGAAGTCCAATGTATGTATCGTGCTTTCACTTCAAATACAATGATCGTCATTGCATATATCGCGAGAGAAAGATGAAACACGCGTGAATTTTCTGGGGGCTTACTTTTAAAGGACATGGAGATAGTTTTGTGTGCATACGTGAAAGGGGCGTACAGGGGGGTATGCGATGGAGAGAGAGATGCTCTTCCTTTCTCTTTATTATGACTAACTTTGTATATAGTATAAAAATATACAAATTCACAGTGCGGAATAAATATCATTATGGGCACAATGCAATGCAAATTAGCGTTCGTACTCCTCCATATAACTTTGTAATGTTGTATATATGTAGAAACTCTAAAATAATTTTTTGGCCACACTTTATTCAAAAGGAATGTTGTATGCGAAATAAACATGAAGAGAGGGCTTTTTAGATCAATGGGGTACGTGATGTAACATTTGTGAATGTGTAGTTGATGCATTTGGCGGGGCCTAGAGAGGTATGTGTGTGTATTACGT
The DNA here is from genome assembly GCA_021605205.1 of Aegilops longissima. NCBI lineage: Eukaryota > Viridiplantae > Streptophyta > Magnoliopsida > Poales > Poaceae > Aegilops > Aegilops longissima. The sequence continues at coordinate 665,539,419 of CM038679.1, read as the reverse complement.
ATTCGAGAGAGGCATGGATAGAGGGGCCGACGGGGGTGGGGGGGGTGGGAGAGATAGCACGAGAAATGAGGGTGGTCTAGAGAGAGAGACGAATATGACGTCACGACAAGAGATTCCATTCCCTCGAGTGTGTATATGCAAGGGGGAGGGATAGAGGCACCAGGAGAATTTTTCTGTGTGTGTGGTGTTTGTGTTGGTATGTGTGGGTGTGAGAAGATAATGAGACGTGGGGGCAGAGGGTGTGTCACCGCGTGAGGTCCGGTGGGTCGAGGTGAGGCCCTTTGTTCGGTTCCGTCCTGCGCCACATTGGTCGGCCCATGACACATTTAGGAAGATCCATGGATGACTAGTCGTACAAGACAAAGATAGCAGAATTGTGAAGGACTTGTGTCCACTGACAAAGCCGGCTAGGATTTGTAACCCTAAGTTCTCGGAATAAGGTAACCCCTCTATCTCTGATATTACTATTCATCCAACCTAACTTTAAGGGGCATCCTACAGAATGCTCTGCTAGAATCATACTCGTCGATTAGGAAGAGAGGTGTGAGATAATGTGTGAGAGACAGGCGTAAAGATAATATGCGTACATGAGACACGTAGGCAGGTCCATGTATATAGAAAGGGTCGATGAGGATTGTGCGTGTGTATGTTTGTAGAGGAAGAGTGCTTGTGATAAAGGTTAGTGAAAACAGTTGTAAATGGTTACGAGAGGGAGGGAGGGTTATATCTAGAGAATGTGTGCGAGAAAGACACCTCGGAGAGAGTGTGTGAGCATGTGAGAGACCACCGATGGAGAGTGAAACTACACGTAAAAGACTGCTCTACACATTGATTAAAGATATAAATTGTATCCAAATATTAGGATGGGATCATGATATTTGCAATTCAGCGTAAGGAGCGGTCATTGATCCATCGACATCTAGATTCTATCGAATTTGAGCATGTCTATGTTATTATTCGACACAATTGATCCACATAGTTAGTATTTTGAACTCTAGACAATGCATCGCTTAGCAATCGAATATAAACGTGAGTATAGTTCATGTTGTGTGTGTAAAGCACATTATACATACTGAAAGTTACACAATGGACATTTATAAATAGCTACCTATGAACTAGTATACATTTGAATTCAACCTAAGGTGGTTTAAAAAATCGAATTCAACATGAAGTCCATTCAATTATTTGAATTTGATATCATGGCAATTGTAAACCATACCTAAACTATGGGGTACCAATCTTTGCTCTGATTTTGTACATAATAGCATATGTAGTCGTGTACAAAATAGATTCAAATTTAGCTCCTCCATTCCAAAATAATCGTAGTTATAGGATTTTCAAGTGTCAAAATTCAAAAGAAGCGGATAATTTAATGAGGTTTTCAAACATACAAGGTCAAATATAACGTTGTCTATTTAGGTCAATCCTCATAGTTCAAGAGTACTCTAAACGTGAATGCTTGTGTTTCAAAATTTGAACGAAGCGCCTAAAAGAGCCTCTACTACCCAAACCGTGGAGACCAATGTTTGGTAGTACAAGAAAATTACTTTTCTAATAACTCCGACCTATGAAACCTACCGCCCGACGTCCAAAGGTCTAAACCGGGGTAGGTTTGTAGCTTCATCTAGACGCCACGCAACCGCCTCCGAAAAACATTCATACACAATGGCCGCCTAAGAACACATGTGCACGGCCGAAATCACTCCCGCCCACTATTTGGGACACCTGGGATTACCATCCTACCCCCGACCGCAGAGGTCTGAATTTAAGAGGGGGCAAAGTTTGTACTTTCCCCAAATTTCAAACAAGCGTCCCATCTTCTGTTCAAAAAGCCAAAACAAGCGCGCCCTGCACCAAAACATGGTTCCCCCACCCGTCCGATTCCCCATTCAGTACTCCGTGGGCGCCAAAACTACCTCTCCACCAGCCGTGAAACCCTGGCGTCCTCCGTCCGCCACCCCATCCCACACATCAACCGCCGCCCTCCTCCATCACGCTGGAGCCGATACCCCGACATCGTCGTCCACCGCAACCTCAACCGCAACGCCCTCCACGGCTAGTAGTTGAAGCCGAGGCCGAGCCATCCATACCCGAGCCAGTTCAACCACGCCGTCCTGCGCCTCACCGCTGCCGCTCCAACTTCGCCACCCTCCACCGCACCGGAGCTGTTCCTGCTACGCCGTCCTTCGCCGCCTCGGATCTGCTTCCCCTCCGCCGACATACAGCCACGGCAACACAGTCAACAATTTGGCCATGGGTTCGTCCAAGCCTGCACCTCCGTAACATCGGTTTCCCGGTAAAAACAAGAAGATCGGCGCGACATGTGGAGGTGACCACACCGGCAACCGAAGAAGGTACTCCTCTTTCCTTATTCGTGCAAATCTTACGTCTCTGCTTGCACGGTATTCATCCCACAGAAGACACTAGTTGACCGCTTCTTCTTGATACTAGATGTTCCTAGTAACTCGCGATGCACAAGGTTTCTCCTCATATACTATTTCACCTTAGCTAGAGGTCCGTCGCCCACCTGAATTTCAATTTCTAGCCAGTTGATTCCCAATTAACGGAAGCATTCCCCGGCGTAACAGGCGCTAGTATGACTATTACGTAGGGGAAGCAGCGCCTTGGTGTTTATCTTAGGGGCGTCTGCAGCCTAGATCTACTGGCGCCCGATCTGGAGGTCGGCCGGGATTAAAGGGATGGCTTGGGGGCGCTGCCAAGCACGGCGGTGGTGTGAGGTCGATGGGAGGGCGGGGCGGCGGAGGCACGGGTCTAGGCCGGTGGTTGCTGGCGGTTCCTGAAAGATCGTCAACAGTGACTAGCGGGAGGTAGACGAAGGCCATCTGCCCGTTCCTTATAGATCGGACGGTTCATTAAAAAATCGACTAACCTATTTATTTTCAGTTGACTGTTATCTTAGATATGACCACATGTGGTGGTGTGCTGGAGGAGTACCTGCATTTCCTGTGCTCATATATTACAAAATCATACGGAGTAGAATCTAATTTTGTTTGCCATGCAATGTTGTAGAGCTATCATATGTCTCCTGTCATTTATTTTTAAGCCACCTGCTATCTGCTACTTTTACAGTGCACTAGTTCTGCACACACTTCACCCATACTCTCACTATTGTGTTTTTATGCAAGGGTATTTCAGACTCTCCTGCCGAAAGAGAAGCAGCAAAGAAAAGAGAGAAGTCGCTCCAGCTTGGTATACGGGTAGGCAAGACACGTTACAACGCTATAAAGGATGCAGTGTCAGCAGACGGAAACGGTAAACGTAGCTTTGTAGTTGATGACCTCGCTCGCAATGAACCACCATCCCAGGTGCTTGCTTTAACTTTGCGGTGTCATATGTGGTTGCATGTTGGTGTCTAGCTTGTATTCGAAAGGCCGAAGTCGGTCTTTATTAAGATAAGGAAAGATATTTTTACATGAACCACCATCCCGAGCACCGAAGACAAATAGTTAGTCGTAGCCTTGGCTGAGCCGGTGACAAGCCCAAGAAAGACAGGCATCACCGAAGCCAACTAAAAGCCGCGATGGTGGCGAAGCAGCCCGCCTCCCACTAGGCTCTCGTGTCCTAGATGATCATGTTCACCACTCCAGCCGGATGTCTAGCTTGTATTGCTTCCAATTTGGTTAAATTGCATCTGCTTAGCTTACACAGTATACCTTGAATATGACATGCCTTTCTGTTTTTGGTACATACTAGTACATCTATGTATTAACCATGTTCTTACATCAAACTAATGTTCTTGTGGATCCCTCATCAATCACTTATGACGAGGCAGGCAGGCAGGGGACTACTCCTCATTTAAAGAATGCAGCGTCCGCCTCCGACATGATTCTCAAGAAACATAAATGCTAGATGAAGATAGTGAACGAGCTCAGTAGTTGATTACATCATTTCCCTACACTAGCATTGCGGTGCTTGCTCTAACTTGGCAGCGTGATATGTGGTTGCATGTTGCATATGGTGTCTAGATTGTAATTCTTCCAATCTGGTTAAACTGCATGTGCTAGTCTGCTTAGCTTATACTCTGTAAATGTGACATTATACTGTTAATGTGACATGCCTTCCTGTATTTAGTACATAGTACATCTGTCTATTAAGCATGTCCTTACATAAAACTATTGTTTTTTGTATCCCGCATCAATCAATATTACAAGACACCTTTAGTATATGCGGTGCGATATTAGTTGCATCTTTCATATGATTTATAGCATGCGCTGCTTCTAATTTGTTGAAATTCCATTTATGATGGGACGCTTTTAACTTGGCAGTCATATTGGTTGCATCTTTCATGTGGTGTCTAGCTTGCATTGCTTCTTATTTGCTGGAATGGTTTCGCTTAGTTTACACAAACAGTTGTGAACATGCCATGCCGTTCCTGTTTTTCGTACATATTCCATCCTAGTATCATGTGTTTGCCTTACATCAAAGTAGTGATTGTCAGTATCATGCATGAATGAGTTCTGAAGAGAGAATTTTATTGCTTTTTCTTGTCGGTTTTACTTGACAATTCAAAATCAATAAAGCGGAAGGAAGTTAGCAAGGCAGCGGATAAAGGTGCTCCTTCCAAACGGAGGGCCTCTATAGTTTCTACTCCTCCACACCCCAAGATGATTTCCAAGACAACACATGCATAGACACTCAACAAAGCTGTGTTTATGATGAGCACGTCTCCCCTAGTGCAGCATCACTGGTGCTCCCTCTAACTTGGCACTGTTATATGTGGTTGCATGTTATGTGTGATGTCTAGCTTGTATTGCTTCTAATTTTGTTGAATTCCATCTGCTTACTTTACACATTATACTTGAATAAGACACGTGTTCCTGTTTCTAGAACATACAATATCTGTCTATCACACCATGTTCTTATATCAAATTACTACTGTTGTGTAACCTGCATCAATCACTTATCATAAGACACGTTTGACTTCGAAGTGTGATATAGGTTACATCTCACACTCTTTTCTAGCTTGTACTACTAATTTGTTGAAATGGCACTTATGACGAGAGAGTTTTAACTTGGTAGAGTGATATTATTTGCATCTTTCATATGGTGTCTAGCTTTCATTGCTTCTAATTTGTTGAAATGCCTTCTCCTTAGTTTACACATCATAAGCTGTGAATATGCAATGCTGTGAATATGCAATGGCACTAATGACGAGAGACCTCTAACATGGTAGTGTGATGTTGTTTGCATCTTGCATATGATTTATTTCTTGTCTTGCTTCACATTTGTTTAAACGCCATTTATCTTGAGACATCGTTAACTTGGCGGAGCGATATTTGTAGCATCTTTCATATGGTGTCTACCTTCCATTGCATTGCTTCTAATTTGGTGAAATGTCTTCTTCTTAGTTTACACATCATAGTTCGGTTATCTCTTCCGTCCTGTTTTTCATACATATTACATCCTCCTATCATGTGGTTGTCTAACATCAAAGTTTTATTAAATCAGCATCACACATCAATTTGTTCTGAAGAACTAAATTTTATTCGTTTTTCTTGTCGGCTTGACTTAACATGGCACAGAGAAAGAGGAAGAAACAGAGAATGGCAGGGAATAAGAAGCAGATGAATCTTGCAGATTCTGCTGGTACTGATGGTGCAATAGAAGGTGAAAGTCCAGCGGAAAATTCTAAAAACACGACATCCCATGTTACACGAACTGCAAAAAAAGCAAAATAGAAACAAATAGCTGCCACCAAACAAGCAGAGAAAGCCCTAGTTCTTGCAACACCTACCACAGTACTACAAGCTGCACGACATACTCGTGCGTCAACTGAGCTAGCAGCACGTTCCCAAGCTCCCTTGCCACCTGACACTACTTCCCAAGCACTCTTGACACAAGACGAGTTGGCAATATCAGATGAACCTTGTGAGCTTCAACAGCAAGAAGGTAGTTGCTGGAGTCAAGTTACAGTTGCATGCTTCTTTATATGTAGTCTGACAGTTTGATGTACACTAACACTTCCTATGTTTGTTGTTGGACTAGCACCTAGGCGCAAGAGGAAACAAACATCAGGGATAATGCTTGATAGGTTAACTAAATCTAGAGGTGGAGGAATTGAGATCCCTTTTGTGGTAGGTTTAAAAAGGCCACGTGATGCTACAGAGTCAGCCAAGTTAGTATCAGAGGCAGCGGGTGCCGTTAGGTGTCATGTAAGTATCCTCCCAACATGGATTCAGTACTGGAATGACAAAAACGAAACCCAGTTCAACACCTTCCTCGACAATTTATCTGTAAGTATGGTTATGTATGGAAACTAGTAATATCGTCTTGCTCTGTCCCATACTTTCTAGGTTGCTGATAATGAGACTCCCATAATTTTCAACAGATGAGGTTCAAGTTGATAGCCAAGATGATGCAACTGACAAGCTTGCACCCATGTTTTCAAGTCTGCTCTGACAAGATCGGTATAACTTGAGGAAAACTCACTTTGAAGGCAAGGCTAAAAGTGAACTTTCCCAAACATCTCCAAATGGAAAATATATCGGATGAAGACCGGAGGGCCTTGTTAAACACTGGTCCGATCCAAGTATCGGTACATTATATATATGTGATCAGATCACATGTTGAAGTCCTATTGACGCATGTGCCACACAAATCTATCTTCTTGTAGGTGAACTGTTCAAAGAACAAGGCCAACCGTACGAAAGTGAAATTCCAATGATTTACGTGATCTCGTAGCTATATTGCACACTGCGAGGCTCTTGTAATTAGCTGTTGTTTCACTCTTTTCGTTGTACCATATTATCAGATCTATATTGACTTGTTCGAAATGCAGAGGAAAGCCCGCAAGGACCAAAAAGTACCTGAACCAAATGCTGTGAAAATCTTCAAGGACTGTCACACCAGCAAGAAGAAGGGCATGACTACACCAGTCAAAGCCGCTGTTGTAAGTCCTTAATCCTCATGCCTTTTAACTACTACTTACTCTGACTTGTGCCTTGAATTGCATGGTTTGCAGCCAATGTCTATTACTCTTTTCAATTTTATACACAATTGTCTTAGCGTATCATTGCACCTTACAAGGTTTAAAAGGGAGGAGTGATGTTCCTTTGATCTTGACCCGTAATCTAGTTCCGTGCTGGACTTGCCCACAAAACGTTACAATCGCCTGCTTTATGTTCTCGCTTGTTTTGTGATATGAATGATGTCATACTATGCTTACAGATTATAAACTTCGTCTCTTTATCCTTAGTCCTCAATACAATGTGAAGAAATAGACAATACATTAGCGATGGTACATGGTCATATGTTTGGAACCTAGTTTTATTATGTACTTTGCAATAAAATACAACTAATATTTTACATGGGTTCACCGAATAAGTTACAGATATAGACCAAAGCTATTTTGTTTGGTTTTGCTGCCTCCTTAATATCTTACTGCTCGTACTACTAATGTAAAACCTCAACTTTTCAGCGAGCTATGGAAAAATGGTGGAACCGCCACCTTCGAAGATGGCGAGGCAACTATAACCGCAATGTCGGCTCTTGCTGCAGTGGGTCAAGACTGTCCACTAACATTGCTAAAAGCACGTTCTGCGTATCTTGGGTTGGTTGTTAAGGCAATATCGCCCAAACTGCCTCATGATCAAGATATGCAAGCTCAAAGCAATGTTGTATCTGCGCCCGGACACAAGTCCATTCCCTAACAGAGGCCCTTTGTGAAACAAGGAGAAACATTGCTCAATGTCGCCAAGATATGCATGGTTTTGAAACAAGACTATCGACATTTGCTATGTTGTTCAGAGCCTAGGGAAATGAAGGCGAGGGTTATGGTGTTCCATCGGACAATACAACATGAAAACATAACACCAGGTCAAATGAACCGAAGCTTCGAACTTCGGTTGTGCATTTATCTACTAGACTGTTAAGTTTTATGCCAACCTTCCTTTTGTTATATAGTTGTAATTTGTTTTGGTGCGATACAAAATTTATTCTTAACGCAGCCACCGCTGAAGAAAACAACAAGCCATTTTTGTATAGTGTAGGGTGTTCCCTATATTTGCTTGGTGGCGATCTTTGATGCCGAGTGAATGTAATCTGTGTAATCGCCTTTAATAGCCTAGCGTTAGTTTGGGCCTTATTTATTTCCTAGTCTTCTTTTTCCCTGGTTTGCTAGTGGCCGCAACTACCCATGGGCCATATACGGGCCGTAGGGTCCATGGGTCTCCTACGGGCCGTCGATAAATGGGCCTAGGGTCGTCGGATAAATGGGTCTACATGGGCCGTAATAGGGCGTAATTGGTATCGGCCCAGCACGGTAACGGGCCGTTAACAGGCCGTAGGACTGCAAGAGCTTAATTTTGTCACAGGCATAACGGGTCGTTAATGGGCCGTAATATAGGGACGGCTGGCGTAAACGGGCCGACTCTTGCCATGGGCGAATTTGGCCCATTAGGGTAACAGCCGAGAACGGGCCGACTCTTGCCATGGGCCGAATTTGGCCCATTTGGGGAACCTGCCAGTAACGGGCCGACTCTTGCCATGGGCCGAATTTGGCCCATTAGGGGAACAGGCTAGTAACGGGCCGGAAGTAATCGAGAGCCGAAAAGGAGCCCAAGAACGTATGGGCCGTCAATAGGCCGAAAGCTAACACGGGCTGGAAATGGCCCATGTAAATCACGGGCCATTAACGGGTACAAAGAAAATAACTATTCATTATGGGCTAGAGTTACCGTGGGCCTGTAAAGGGCCGAAAGATACGAAGGCCTCATATGGGCCGAAAGACGTCGTGGGCCATACATGGGCCGAAAGTGAAATGGGCTGGTGTTATATTCGACGGGCCACATGACGTTGTTGGGCCGATTTCCTTTAGTGCCTAACGGGCCGTAAAATGGGCTATTTGCGAAGAGACCATTAACAGGCTTTTCATGGGCTAGCCCATTAACTTTTGACCAAGTCAAACGGGCCGGCTTTGTAAGCTAAATGGGCCAATGGTGGGCCGTGGCACGTGTCGACATATCATAGGCGCCTATCTGACCCACTAACGAGCTGACACGTGTTTTGTCCGGCCAATAAGAATTTTACACGTGGAAATTTCCCATTGGTCGGGGTTGTTAACGGGTTATCGGATCCAAAACCCGACCCGATAGCTTAACGGCGTTCCGTTACGGTGGATGCCACGTGTCGGTCACCCTTGACGAAAGCACTTCTGTGACGCGCGATTTATCATCATGGAAGTGGACACTTCCGTGATGATAATTTTGGTAATGTCATGGAACACTTCTACGACAGCACAGGTATGACTATCTTGATTTTGTCATAAATTTGTCATGGATGTACATGCATGACAAAAAAAGCGACCTACTGTGACAAACACGTATCATCACAGAAGTGTATTTTTTTGTAGTGTCGGCGTGGCAGGAGGAAGAGGGGAGGGGAATGCGTGGTGAATATGCTCTGTGTGCATTCGTTGCTCCTTTTCCGGCACGTGCGTGCATGGGGACCCGGAATATGGCACTGGCACAACTATTTCCCTTCTTTCAACGGCTTGACAAAAGACAACCGGTGTGCACACTTTCTTTTTTTTCTTCCCTAATACACTAGGTTCTTGTGCTTTCTTGCAAGGTAATAATGTTGATGTTTTTCTTTTGGGAGGGTAGATTTTTGTGTGATAACTACATTATTACATTATTACGGGCACAAACCATGTAACCTTTCAATTCACTTCGATTTTAGGGGTCTGGTGGCGATTCTTGATAGGCGTGTTTCTTTACTTCTCTTTGTATGCACCGATGTTCCGCAATTTGTATTCCAACATCCGCTCGGTTTTCACCATGTTTTGACCCTTCGAGTAGGTGTGTCAAGCATTTTCTCTAACCCCCCCCCCCACCCACACAAGGAAACAACATTGACTGTGTTGCCATTTCCTTCATTTGTTGGCTTGTCAAATGGAAGTGGTATGGCCACTTTCTTTTTGTCTTCATGTTCTTATGTATTTTTGCTAGGTAAACATGTTTAATTTGCTTTTGGGATAGTAGATTTTGTGCAGTAACTACATTATTACATTACATGTACATAACCACATAGCTTTCAATTTTCTTCGACCTTAGGGGTTCGTTGGCGATTTCTGTGCTGCTGACATATGTTTCTTTGCTTCCCTTCGGTACATATCGGTGTTCCGCGATTTGTTTTCCCACCTTTGGTTGATTCCTTTTCTTTCTCTCACCGCGTCATGACCCTTCGAGAAGGCGCGTCAACGTTTTCTCCGCCTTCCACAAGGAAATAATAGCGGCAACGCATCAACAGTAATAACATCGAGGCCGCAACAACACGTTACCCTCTCCTCTGTTTCCTCTCCCCCGACCTCTCATAGCACCGGTATGTTGCCTTCCCACCATGTTATCTTCCTCGCTATCCACGGGAGTCTACGAACCGCTGGCCATAGATCTAGCGCCTCCCATATGCGGGTTAGAGTTCCCATGGCTTCCTCATCCATCCTAGGTTGGGTGATTTCATGGATAAAACGTCACGTGTTGCAACGGTGGAAAATCTCCTTCTGCTGTCAGAATCAATAGTGATGGTGAGTACTGACTATAGGTTTGATTTCAATCAACATTTGCATCTACTCACTGGAAGCAAAAGTATGCTGTTAGAGAAGGTGCACATACCTATGGAAGATGAATACTCATGTCTACACTTTCTTTAGAAATATAAAAGAATTTGGTCTATCCTTCCTTTTGTTTATATTTACATTTTATTATTTTTTGCTATCTTTGTTTTCTTCATCCCCACTGATACCGCCACTGGCTTGCCATCCGTCCGCCATCAATTTAACAGCAGGCGGCGAAAAGGTTCAGACTCATCGGGCGCCATCGTCGTTGGGTCTAAGAGCCGTCATCACCGTATTTTGTTGGCCGGATGCTTTTCTTCGCGGCGTCCTCCTCATGTTCACCTGGAACATCAGGGCACCATTGCCTCCTGCAGCCGCCACGTCGCAGCCAACATGCATGCAGAGGTTAGCGACCCGAGCTCTATTGAAGGAAGCAGGGATTGTTGTCCGGGTTGTAGGTCATGCACATGCTTTGCATGGGGTTGGAGGACTATGGAGTATGTGAGCTACTAGCTATGTAGCCCAAACGACTCCCTTCCCGCCATCACTCCTTGCTGCTTAGACAAGGTCCTCATCTCAATCATTCCTCACATAGCAAAAGCAGAGCTCCTACATAGAACAAACATGCTCAACAACTATCAGAAAACCATAAATCCCATGTTGCCCAAAGCTCAAAGTTTTGTTGGCAAACAGAGTTTACATATTTGAGCGGTGGTATCTTGGAATGGGTAAATAGGGAAAATGAATGGGCTAAAGAAATGGTAAACTCACTAGATGGTAAGTTTATTCATCCCAAATCGGAAATATGAAATAGTTGGATGAAACGACATCACTTGCACTGATATTTCCTTTCTTTTACTGTCTTGATAAGTGGTATGCACACTTTTTCTTCCTACGAGGTCTTCGTGTGCATTTTTGAGGATTGTGGGTTGTTGTGTTATAACTATGTACATTGTTATTGTTACATGTACTAAACGGCATAGCCTTTCCATTCTCTTTGCTTTTTAGGTCTGCTACTGATTTCTATGTTGCTGACACATCTGTTCCAATATTTCTCTTTGTACGTATGTGATTTCGACTGGTCTTCTCCGATTTGCTTTCTCACCTCCAGTCAGTTTTGTTCTATGCACACCACGTAATGTGACCGTTTAAGAAAGCACGTCAAACCATTTCCCCTCCTTTAGCAAATGAAGTAAAATAGTAACAATGACAACACATTTCCAGTAATAACAATGGTGGAGCATCAAGACATAGCCCTTTTCTCCGCGTCCTGTCCCTCGGCTTCTCACAGAATCAACACACCACCCTTTGCGCCATGTTGTCTTCCTCAATGTCCACAGGAATCAGCGGTGGCCGTAGACCCGGCATTGCTCGCCCTCCCAACTGCGGGATCCAGAGTCCCCATGGCTTCATCATCCGTCCTTGATTGGGTAGTTTCATAGATACACCGTCACCTGTTACACTGTTGGCAAATTCTCTTCTTCCATCGTATCAACATTACAGGGGAATATTGATTCCAATCCAACATTGGCATCTACTAGTGGATGCATAATAATTGACGATACTGAGCCCATTTTTAGTATGCTTTAGAAGAGCAACACATACATACGGATGAAAAATACTTGTGTCTACACTTTTTTAGAAGTATTTACTGATCAAGTCTAAATTTTGTTTAATATTATTTTAACTTGGTACTGATCATAAATGTTATCTATTTTTTCTTCATCCCCACCAGTGTCGCCGCGTCCGCGCGTTCCCGCGGCTAGAGGCGGGGTGGAGAAGGGCCGGGGCGATGCGGGTGGAGCCAACGCGCGGCCAGATCGGTCGACAGGCTGCCAGCAACCGGCGCGGGGCGGCGCGAGTGCGGGGAGGCGGAGCAGGTGGCGAGGTGCATGGGTGCGCGGCTGTGGAGGTGCGCGAGAAGGAGAAATAAGACTTGGGAGAGAATTGTTGTCGTCCCCTCGTCACGCGCATAGGTGGTGAGCTTGTATGAGTTGAGCAAGGCGCGTTCAGGTGCGGCTTCGTAGTCGAAGGAAGGGAGGAGAGGAAGGGCGTGCTGGGAGGCGATGCAGGATACGAGATCACCGAGCGTGACCGTGGTGCAGGACACGGCCTCGGCGGCCTCGACGAGGAAGAGCGGGAGGAAGGTGGTGCCGGGGGTGGAGGGATTCCCGACAATGGCGGTTTTGGCTATGAGGAGGATCTCCTCGGTGCGGGTGGGCAAGAGGCCGAATTGGACGGCCATGGAGGTGATGACAATGACATTGGAGGTGGCGGCTAGATTTGGCTCGCGGTAGGGAGTGCGGACGAGCGCGCCCGAGCCCGGGTCTGGCTACACCGAGCCCTCATCGCAGGACCAGCCCCTAAAACCCATCGGACGGGTGGTCGGCGATCAACGCGGCGGGGAGGCCAGGTGCCTGATAACCCACAAGTATAGGGGATCGCAACAGTTTTCGAGGGTAGAGTATTCAAACCAAATTTATTGATTCGACACAAGGGGAGCCAAAGAATATTCTCAAGTATTAGCAGTTGAGTTATCAATTTAACCACACCTGGATAACTTAATATCTGCAGCAAAGTATTTAGTAACAAAGTAGTATGGAAGTAACGGTAACGGTAGCAAAAATAATATTTTTGGGTTTTGTAGTGATTGTAACAATAACAGCGGAAAAGTAAATAAGCGAAGAACAATGTGTAAAAAGCTCATAGGCATTGGATCGGTGCGGGAGAATTATGCCGGTTGCGATTATTCATGCAACAGTTATAACATAGGGTGACACAGAACTAGCTCCAATTCATCAATGTAATATAGGCATGTATTCCGAATATAGTCATACGTGTTTATGGAAAAGAACTTGCATGACATCTTTTGTCCTACCCTCCCGTGGCAGCGGGGTCCTATTGGAAACTAAGGGATATTAAGGCCTCCTTTTAATAGAGTACCGGACCAACGCATTAACACATAGTGAATATATGAACTCCTCAAACTACAGTCATCACCTGGAGTGGTCCCGATTATTGTCACTTCGGGGTTGCCGGATCATAACACATAGTAGGTGACTATAGACTTGCAAGATAGGATCAAGAACTCACATATATTCATGAAAACATAATAGGTTCAGATCTGAAATCATGGAACTCGGGCCCTAGTGACAAGCATTAAGCATAGCAAAGTCATAGCAACATCAATCTCTGAACATAGTGGATACTAGGGATCAAACCCTAACAAATCTAACTCGATTACATCCAACCCATCACCGTCCAGCAAGCCTACGTTGGAATTACTCACGCACGGCGGTGAGCATCATGAAATTGGTGATGGAGGATGGTTGATGATGACGATGGTGACGGATTCCCCTCTCCGGAGCCCCGAACGGACTCCAGATCAGCCCTCCCGAGAGAGATTAGGGCTTGGCAGTGGCTTCGTATCGTAAAACGCGATGAATCTTTCGCTCTGATTTTTTCTCCCCGAACGTGAATATATAGAGTTGGAGTTGAGGTCGGTGGAGCACCAGTGGGCCAACGAGGCAGGGGGCGCGCCCAGGGGGGCAGGCGCGCCTCCCACCCTCGTGGACAGGGTGTGGGCCCCCTGGCCTTGATTCTTTCGCCAGTATTTTTTATTATTTCCAAAAATAATCTCCGTGAAGTTCCAGGTCATTCCGAGAAATTTTGTTTATGCACAAAAATAACACCATGGCAATTCTGCTGAAAACAGCGTCAGTCCGGGTTAGTTCCATTCAAATCATGCAAGTTAGAGTCCAAAACAAGGGCAACAGTGTTTGGAAAAGTGGATTCGACGGAGACTTATCAACTCCCCCAAGCTTAAACCTTTGCTTGTCCTCAAGCAATTCAGTTGATAAACTGAAAGTGATAAAGAAAAACTTTTACAAACTATGTTTGCTCTTGTTGTTGTAAATATGTAAAGCCAGCATTCAAGTTTTCAGTAAAGATTATGAACTAACCATATCCACAATAACACTTAGGTCTCATGTTTACTTACATCAGTGTCATAATCAACTAGCGAGCAATAATAATAAATCTCAGATGACAACACTTCCTCAAAACAATCATGATATGATATAACAAGATGGTATCTCGCTAGCCCTTTCTAAGACCCGAAAACATAAATGCAGAGCATCTTTAAAGATCGAGGACTGACTAAACATTGTAATTCATGGTAAAAGAGACCCAGTCATAGTCATACCCAATATAAATTAATAGTAATGGATGCAAATGACAGCGGTGCTCTCCAGCTGGTGCTTTTTAATAAGAGGGTGATGACTCAACAAAAAGGTAAATAAATAGGCCCTTCACAGAAGGAAGCAGGGATTTGTAGAGGTGCCAGAGCTCGATTTTAAAGCAGAGATAAATAATATTTTGAGCGGCATACTTTCATTGTCAACATAAAAACCGAGAGATCTCGATATCTTCCATGCTACACACATTATTGGTGGTTCCCAAACAGAATGGAAAAGTTTATACTCCCCCTCCACCAACAAGCATCAATCCATGGCTTGTCCGAAACAACGGGTGCCTCCAACTAACAACAATCCTGGGGGAGTTTTGTTTGCAATTATTTTGATTTGATTTGCTTAAAGCATGGGACTGGACATCCCGATGACCAGCCATTTTCTCGTGAGTGAGGAGCGGAGTCCACTCCTCTTGAGAATAACCCGCCTAGCATGGAAGATATAGACAGTCCTAGTTGATACATGAGCTATTCAAGCATACAAAACAAAATTTCATTTGAAGGTTTAGAGTTTGGCACACACAAATTTACTTGGAACAGCAGGGAGATACCGCATATAGGAAGGTATAGTGGACTCATATGGAATAACTTTGGGGTTTAAGGGATTGGATGCACAAGCAGTATTCCTGCTTAGTACAAGTGAAGGCTAGAAAAAGACTGGGAAGTGACCAACTAGAGAGCGACAACAGTCATGAACATGCATTAAAATTAATGAACATTGAGTGCAAGCATGAGTAGGATATAATCCACCATGAACATAAATATCGTGAAGGGTATGTTGATTTTGTTTCAACTACATGTGTGAACATGTGCCAAGTCAAGTCACTTGAATCATTCAAAGGAGGATACCACCCCATCATACCACATCACAACCATTTTAATAGCATGTTGGCACGCAAGGTAAACCAATATAAACTCCTAGCAAATTAAGCATGGCATAAGCAACTATAATCTCTAATTGTCATTGCAAACATGTTTATTCATAATAGGCTAAATCAGGAATGATGAACTAATCATATTTACAAAAACAAGAGAGGTCGAGTTCATACCAGCTTCTCTCATCTCAATCAGTCCATCATATATCGTCATAATTGCCTTTCACTTGCACGATCGAACAATGTGTATAATAATAATAGTGCACGTGCATTGGACTAAGCTGGAATCTGCAAGCATTCAATAAACAGGAGAAGACAAGGCAATATGGGCTCTTGGTTAAATCAACAATAATGCATATAAGAGCCACTTCAACATTTTCATTATCGTCTTCTCCTCTCGACCCCAAAGAAAAGAAAAGAAATAAAACTATTTACACGGGAAAGCTCCCAACAAGCAAAAGAAGAATAAGAAATCTTTTTGGGTTTTCTTTTAATTATTACTACTACAACATGAAAAGTAAACTAGCTAAAAGCTACAACTAATTTTTTTGGTTTTCCTTAAGGTTTTTCAAACACACAAGAAGAAAGCATAAAAAGGAAAATAAACTAGCATGGATATTAAAGTGAAAAAGTATGAGCACCGACAACTAGCAATGAGTGTGTGAACATAAATGTAATGTCGGTGAGAAATACGTACTCCCCCAAGCTTAGGCTTTTGGCCTAAGTTGGTCTATTGCCACGGCTGGCCTGGCGGATATCCGAAGTTGTAACCGTGGTCGTACTGAGATGAAGCCTCGGGTTGCCACTGGCTGGCCATCTCCTCCGGATTCCACTGATAAACAGACTGTCGTGAAGGATCAAATTGTGGTTCCGGCTCTGGCTCTGTAGCTGGTGTGGGGTTTCGATAGGCGTGAATGGACTCCAGCGGAACAAGGTACTTGCCTGCAGATAAGTCAACCAAGAAAGGAGCAGGCAAAGTAATAGTCTCAGGGTGATTTTTATCAAATAATAGTCTATAGTTAAGCTCCTTTTTCTTGTTCTTAACAATGAAATCATGTGCAACCATACTCTTGTAGTCTAGAAAAACAGTAGGCAACAACTTTTCTTCTTTCTCATAATGCCTAATAGGTATGTTAAAGTACGTAGTGAGGCGCGAGGCGAAGATGCCTCCCAAGATGGGGCCCTTAGTACGGTAAAGATTTAACCGCTTTGCAACAATAGCGCCCATACTAAATGTGATGTCACGAAACAGGGCATGGCACAAAAGAATAATATCAGGAGCACTTAGGTTGCCACAGTTTCCGCGACCAATTAAGCATCTACTAGCAAATATTGCAAAGTAACGTAAAACAGGAAAATGTATGCTAGTAATTCTTGCGTCGGAAACTTTCCTAGTTTCCCCTACAACAATTGTATCAATAAACCCCCCCCCCCCACATCGTCATGATGTGGTTCCTCTACGCTACCCGAAAAGGGCAGCTTGCAAACCTCACAAAATTCACGAAGGGTCATCTCCTTATATTCATCATATAAATAAAAATCCACTGAAGGTGGTGACCTCCTAGCATGGAAATGAAAACTTTGCACAAAGATATTAGTGAGTAAGAGATACTGTTCGCGTTGGTCGCTGAGGAAGTCGGCGAGGCCTGCATTCTCAGCCAACTCATAGAAATCATCATAAATCCCGGCTGCTCTCAAGAAATCATCACAAGGTCATTCACACGGCCGAACTTTCGCGGTGCGAGAGAGATTATATTTGGGCCTCTCTTCTTCTTCACTTTGCTTATCCTTCGAGCTTCGGCTCTAAGAGACCCTAAAAAATCTCTCATCATTTTCTGAAATTTTTAGTAACTTTAAATAAAAGTGAACCAAACTCAACAAAATTGATAGCAACTACTTGGAACTACTTGGAACCATATAAATTTGACAGGCAAGCTCAAGAACATGGTCACCTAAGCAGCAAAAATTTGCAATGAATAAAGCACTAGAACAAAAACTAATTGGACCATTGGAGGAGTCACATACCAAAGATCAATCCCCCAAAGCAGTTTTGTGAGTGGAGCCTTGAGCAAGGAGATCAATAATCGCAGCAAAATGAGCTAGAACTCGTGCTTGAGCTGGTTGGTGATTATTTTGGGAGGAAGAAGGAGTGTGTAGGTGCAGGAATAAGTGGAGGGGAGCCACCATGGGCCCACTAGGCAGGGGGGCGCGCGCGCCCTGGACCCTAGTGGCCAGGTGCTTGCTCCCCCTGCTGTGTTCTCAGTGCCAGATATTCTCAAATATTCCAAAAAAATCATATTTCAATTTCAGGGCATTTGGAGAACTTTTATTTTCAGGTTTTTTTACACGGATAATTCAGGAAACAGACAAAAAATACTATTTTTGCTTTATTTAATCTAATTTACAGAAAGTAACAGAAGGTTGTGCTTTCTAACTTCATCCATCTCATGCTCATCAAAAGGAATCCATTAACAAGGTTGATCAAGTCTTGTTAACAAACTCTTTCCGAATAACATGGAACCGGAGAAATTTCGAATAGCACTAGGTTACCTCAACAGGGATATGCACGTTCCCAATAATAAGAATATCATATTTCTTCTTGACAGTAGGAAGAGGAAATTCAAAACCTCCAATAATAATCGATGGAATTTTTCCAATAGAGTTTATACTATGAACTTGAGGTTGTTTCCTCGGGAAGTGTACCGTATGCTCATTGCCATTAACATGCAAAGTGACATTGCCTTTGTTGCAATCAATAACAGCCCCTGCAGTATTCAAAAAGGGTCTTCCAAGAATAATAGACATACTATCGTCCTCGGGAATATCAAGAATAACAAAGTCCGTTAAAATAGTAACGTTTGCAACCACAACAGACACATCCTCAATAATACCAACAGGTATAGCAGTTGATTTATCGGCCATTTGCAAAGATATTTCAGTAGGTGTCAACTTATTCAAATCAAGTCTACGATATAAACAGAGAGGCATAACACTAACGTCGGCTCCAAGATCACATAAAGCAGTTTTAACATAGTTTCTTTTAATGGAGCATGGTATAGTTGGTACCCCTGGATCCCCAAGTTTCTTTGGTATTCCACCCTTAAAAGTATAATTAGCAAGCATGGTGGAAATTTCAGCTTCCGGTATCTTTCTCTTATTTGTAACAATATCCTTCATATACTTAGCATAAGGGTTCATTTTAAGCATATCAGTCAAACGCATACGCAAAAAGATAGGTCTAATCATTTCAGCAAAGCGCTCAAAATCCTCATCATCCTTTTTCTTGGATGGTTTAGGAGGAAAAGGCATGGGTTTCTGAACCCAAGGTTCTCTTTCTTTACGGTGCTTCCTAGCAACAAAGTCTCTCTTATCATAACATTGATTCTTTGATTATGGGTTATCAAGATCAACAACAGGTTCAATTTCTACATCATTATCATTGCTAGGTTGAGCATCAACATGAACATCATCATTAGCATTATCACTAGGTTCATGTTCATCACCAGATTGTGTTTCAGCATCAGAAATAGAAATATCATTGGGATTCTCAGGTGTGTCTACAACAGGTTCACTAAAAGCATGCAAAGTCCTATCATTTTTCTTTTTCTTCTTTTTAGAAGGACTAGGTGCATCTAAATTATTTCTCTGAGAATCCTTCTCAATTCTCTTAGGGTGGCTCTCAGGATACAAAGGTTCCTGAGTCACTTTACCTCCTCTAGTTGCAACTCTAACAACAAAGTCATTATTCTTACTATTCAATTCATTGAGCAAATCATTCTGAACTTTAAGTACTTGTTCTACTTGAGTGGTAACCATAGAAGCATGTTTACTAATGAGTTTAAGTTCACCTTTAAATCTAGACATATAATCACTCAAGTGTTCAATCAATAAGCATTGCGTTTTAATTCCCTACCAACATAAGCATTGAAGTTTTCTTGTTTGACAATAAAATTATCAAACTCATCTAAGCATTGGCTAGCAGACTTATAACGAGGAATATCACCTTCATCAAATCTATAAAGATAATTTACCTTTACTACCTGTGTCCGGTTATCAAGACCATGTGTTTCTTCAACAGGCGGTAAATTAAGACCATGTATTTCTTCAATAGGAGGTAAATTCTTAACATCTTCAGCTTTTTTACCTTTTTCTTTCATAGATTTCTTTCCCTCTTGCATATCTTCAGGACTGAGAAATAGAACACCCCTTTTCTTCGGAGTTGGCTTAGGAGTTGGTTCAGGAAGTGTCCAATTATTTTCATTTGTCAACATATTATTCAATAGAATTTCAGCTTGATCAGCAGTTCTTTCCCTGAAAATACAACCAGCACAACTATCCAGGTGGTCTCTGGAAGCATCGGTTAGTCCATTATAAAAGATATCAAGTATTTCATTTTTCTTGAGAGGATGATCAGGCAAAGCATTAAGTAATTGGAGAAGCCTCCCCAAGCTTGTGGGAGACTCTCTTCTTCAATTTGCACAAAATTATATATTTCCCTTAAAGCAGCTTGTTTCTTATGAGCAGGGAAATATTTAGCAGAGAAGTAATAAATCATATCCTGGGGACTACGCACACAACCAGGATCAAGAGAATTAAACCATATCTTAGCATCACCCTTTAATGAGAACGGAAATATTTTAAGGATGTAATAGTAGCGAGTTTTCTCATCATTAGTGAACAGGGTGGCTATATCATTTAATTTAGTAAGACCGCAACAGTTTCAGATTCATAGCCATAAGAAGGATCAGATTCAACCAAAATAATTATATTAGGGTCGACAGAGAATTCATAATCCTTATCAGTAACAAAGGTAGGTGAAGTAGCATAAGCAGGATCATATTTCATTCTTGTATTCAGAGATTTTTGTTTCAGCTTAGCTAATAATTTCTTAAGATCACTCCTATCATTGCAAGCAAGAAAGTCTCTAGCAGTTTCTTCATCCATAACATAACCCTCAGGCACAATAGGCAATTCATATCTAGGGGGCGAATCTTCATCATCACTTTCATCAATATTATCAGTTTAAATAATTTCATTCTCTCTAGCCCTAGCAAGTTGTTCATCAAGAAATTCACCAAGTAGCATAGTAGTAGAAGTATTTTCATCATAAGTATCATGCATAGCAGAAGTGGCATCATCAATAACATGTGACATATCAGAATTAATAGAAGAAGCATGTTTAGGTGTCGCAAGCTTACTCAAAACAGAAGGTGAATCAAGTGCAGAGCTAGATGGAAGTTCCTTACCTCCCCACGTAGTTGAGGGATAAATTTTGGTTTTCTTGTCTTTCAAGTTCCTCATAGTGACCAGCAAATATAAATCCCAAGTGACTCAAAGAATAGAGCTATGCTCCCCAGCAACGGCGCCAGAAAATAGTCTTGATAACCCACAAGTATAGGGGATCGCAACAATTTTCGAGGGTAGAGTATTCAACCCAAATTTATTGATTCGACACAAGGGGAGCCAAAGAATATTCTCAAGTATTAGCAGTTGAGTTGTCAATTAAACCACACCTGGATAACTTAATATCTGCAGCAAAGTATTTAGTAGCAAAGTAGTATGGAAGTAACAGTAGCAAAAATAATATTTTTGGGTTTTGTAGTGATTGTAACAATAGCAGCGGAAAAGTAAATAAGCGAAGAACAATATGTGAAAAGCTCGCAGGCATTGGATCGGTGATGGAGAATTATACGGGATGAGATTATTCATGCAACAGTTATAACATAGGGTGACACAGAACTAGCTCCAATTCATCAATGTAATGTAGGCATGTATTCCGAATATAGTCATACGTGCTTATGGAAAAGAACTTGCATGACATCTTTTGTCCTACCCTGCCATGGCAGCGGGGTCCTATTGGAAACTAATGGATATTAAGGCCCCCTTTTAATAGAGTACCGGACCAACGCATTAACACATAGTAAATACATGAACTCCTCAAACTACGGTCATCACTTCGGGGTTGCCGGATCATAACACACAGTAGGTGACTATAGACTTGCAAGATAGGATCAAGAACTCACATATATTCATGAAAACATAATAGGTTCAGATCTGAAATCATGGCAGTCGGGCTCTAGTGAGAAGCATTAAGCGTAGCAAAGTCATAGCAACATCAATCTCAGAACATAGTGGATACTAGGGATCAAACCCTAACAAATCTAACTCAATTACATGATAAATCTCATCCACCCCTTCACCGTCCAGCAAGCCTACGATGGAATTACTCACGCACGGCGGTGAGCATCATGAAATTGGTAATGGAGGATGGTTGATGATGACGATGGTGATGGATTCCCCTCTCCGAAGCCCCGGACGGACTCCAGATCAGTCCTCCTGAGAGAGTTTAGGGCTTGGCGGCGGCTCCGTATCGTAAAACGCGATGAATCTTTCTCTCTGATTTTTTTTCTCCCCAAACATGAATATATAGAGTTGGAGTTGAGGTCGGTGGAGCACCAGGGGGCCCACGAGGCAGGGGGCGCGCCCAGTGGGCAGGGGCGCCTCCCACCCTCGTGGACAGGGTGTGGGCCCCCTGTCCTTGATTCTTTCGCCAGTATTTTTTATTATTTCTAAAAATAATCTCCGTGAAGTTTCAGGTTATTCCGAGAACTTTTGTTTCTGCACAAAAATAACACCATGGCAATTCTGCTGAAAACAGGGTCAGTCCAGGTTAGTTCCATTCAAATCATCCAAGTTAGAGTCCAAAACAAGGACAAAAGTGTTTGGAAAAGTAGATACGATGGAGACGTATCAACTCCCCCAAGCTTAAACCTTTGCTTGTCCTCAAGCAATTCAGTTGATAAACTGGAAGTGATAAAGAAAAACTTTTACAAACTCTCTTTGCTCTTGTTGTCCACCTATTCATCAATAGTGTCTTGCCACATATCATGGCCGTCACATTCGTGCAGGTACGACACGACATCATGGTTGATTTCGGGCGGCCGACCGGCTGGAGCAGCTGGCTGTGTGCGTGAGCCGGGGTAGCCGGACACCTTGCCCGACTCGCTGTCTTAGGACTACCCAGGGGTCGTTCCCTCGACAATTTCGGTGTGTTTATCTGAATTCCTTTTATTTCCTTTGAGTCGTTGTACGTAGAAGACTGTGTAATAATTTTTGAGTGTCTCTCATATGCTTGGTTGTTGATCTAACAAAGGGCCAATATTTCCTTGTCTTCTGACTTGAGTAAATTGTTTGCAGATTTCAGCTTAGTCCACGACACGCTTGCACTATTATTATTTTCACATCATTCAATCATGCAAGTGAAAGGCAATAATGATGATAATTTGATGAAGTGATTGTGGCAAAGAAAAGCCGGTATGAACTTCTCTTGTTTTTGTTTTTGTTTTTGTAAATATGTTTAACTCGGTAGCCCTGATTCAACATATTATTTGTAAACATGTTTGTGATGAGAATTAGAGACTATAGGTGCTTATGCCATGCTTAAGTAGTTAGGAGTGAATAATGATTTATCTTGAGTATCAACATGCATTAAAATGATTATGGTGTAGTATGTTAGGATGGTATCCTCTGAAGAATTCAAGTGGCTTGACTTGGCACATGTTCACACATGTAGTTGATTCAAAACCAATGCATCTTTTATGATCTTTATATTCAGAGTGTTTATATCCTACTCATGTGTAAGTGCATCTAGTGCCCCTTAGTGATTTTGGTGTATTGAAGACTTATAGGTTAAGGGACTAATGTGTTTATGAGTGTACACAGGTCTATAAGTCTGTGAGGAGTTTGATATTTACAGAGAAAGTCGACCCCTAAAAATGAAGTTCTTCGACTGAAGTCTTTGATATTCTGAAGACTTTCTGAAGACTTTGAAAGTGAAGAAATTGGTGTGACCTTGAAGACTTGGTATTCATTTGAGGAACATGAAGCGTGAAGACTTTTGTTTTCGTAGTTTCGTTTTCTCTTTGTTGAGTCATAGGAAACACCGTACTGTTAAAGGGGGTCGAGGAAAGACTAAGGAAAAATTTCCATGTGATGCTCAACTCAAAATCCTAGACCTACCAATCCCTTCGAGTGAAGCCTTTGGAAATCTCATACAGTTCAGTCAATTTATTCAGTGACAGAGACGAAGTTCTTCTGGTCATTGAGGAATTTGTTCTGTCTGAGTATTTAGGAATTCGCCAGTGCAGATTGCCTACACAGTGAAGAACATGATAGCCCTGGGGAATTTGAGAGTCAAATTTCCGACCGTTGCTGTGCTGCGCGCCAGCTGTCCCAAAATATCTTATCCACCTAACGGTCATATCATTGAAGGGCATTTATGTCTTATCATGTCGGGCTGCTCCCTAGGCTATAAATAGCCGCCCCCTACAACCACTAGCTGGTTGGCTGCTCCGAGAGAACTTGACACTTGTCATTTGAGAGCAACCCATCCTCCGAGGACTTTGAGCGAAAATCATCGAGTGAGGAAAAACCCCAAAACCAAACCCCTACAAACCCAAAGTGATTGAGTATCACTGAAGAGATTGATCCTGCGTGGATCCGACGCTTGTTACCTTTGAAGATTGTGCTTCTTCCAGACGGTTAGGCGTCATGGTCTAGAGCATCCAAGAGGAATTGTGGATCGCCGAGTGACCGAGTCTGTGAAGGTTTGGAAGTCGCCTGAAGACTTACCACGAGTGATTGGACGAGGTCTGTGTGACCTTAATTCAAGGAGAATACGGTGAGGACTTGGTGTCCTGAGCTGCGTGCTTTCAAGGATCGGGTGTCCGGACTGTGTGTCCTCGAGTTTAAATACTCAGCCGCTCCAACCAGACGTACAACTGAGACAGCAGTTGGAACTGGTCTACCAAATCATTGTCTTCACCAACCTTACTGGTTCTATTTCCTCATCTCTTTCATTTCCTCATAACTGTGTTGAGTGTTAGTTCATATCTGTGTTTGAAGACTTTGACTGAAGACTTTCTCAATTTCCTCAGTTCAATTTCTTCAGTCTGTTTGTCTTTATCTTGTGTTATCATGTGATTACGCTTTTTGTACTCTGTGATTGTCTTCATTTCATCATGATGACCATGCCCGCATTCTGTTATGCTTATTTCTGAGTACTTATTCCGCTGCAAGTAGTTCTTTGCTAAGGAATTTCCTCACCGGCAAATTCCTCAGTGAAGAATTCATAAAAATCGCCTATTCACCCCCCCCCTCTAGTCGATATAACGCACTTTCAATTGGTATCAGAGCAAGGTAATCCCTTGTTCTGTGTGATTTTGGTTTAACCACCTGGAGTTTTAGTTATGTCGACCGCAGGTATGATCAAGGTCTCGGCTGGGTGTCCTACCTTTGATGGGACGGACTACCCCTACTGGAAAAACAAGATGCGAATGCATCTTGAGGCAATTGACAACGATCTCTGGTATGTTGTGGAAAATGGTGTTCCCTCTGTCTCACCCTCACTGAACGCTGCCGATGTGAAGAGATTCAAGCAACTCGATTCTCAAGTTAAGAATATCATATGTGGCCATCGAGCAAAGGACAAGATGGAAGAGTGAGTGCTTTGGAAACTGCTAAGCTCATCCGGGACAGCTGTCCAAAGTAAATGAAGGAGTCTCAACTCAGCGTGACTCTCGAGTTGATGTTCTTCAAATCTCTTCAACCGCTTCAAAAGACTCGACAATGAAAATGTTCAACAAACCTTCGATCGCCTCATCGATATCTCAAATGAGCTTCAAGCGCTTGGTGCCATCGACATCACCGACCATGAGGTGGTGAAGAAATTGTTGAGATCGCTTGATTCCTCATTTGATACTCCGCAGCGATGATACAAGAGCGTGCTAACTACAAGTCACTTGATCCAGCTGATATCCTCGAGAGGCTAAATACTCATGAGTTCCAGCTTGCTGAAAAAAGAGATCTCTATGGTTCTAGCTATGGAAAATCACGTGCCTCAAGGCCAAGGCTGTGTGCGAATCTGATTGTGAAGACTCGTAGTAGCCTTGGAGATCTGAAGAATTGAGCTAGAACTAGCACTGCTCGTGAAGAAATTCAGAAGTTCTCAAGACGTGGTCGCTTTGGAAAATCCTCAAGGAGCAGTGATTCCTCATCCAGTGACTATAAGAGAAGACTATGACACAAATGCAAGAAACCTGGTCACTACATTCAAGATTGTCCTCAGTGGGAAAAGGAATTAAAGAAGAAGAAATACAAGGATTACAGTTCTGATGACGCTAAGAAGAAGAAGAAATCGTCGAAATCTTCATCATCAAAATCCTCAAAGTCTTCATCTCACAATAAGAGCAGCTCCAAGAAGGTTCGGGCATTCATTGGCAAGGAAATGGACTCAGAAGCTGAATCTGAGGAACATGAGGAAGAGGAGGCATCGAAGAGTGCGAGTGCGGTGTGGCGAGTCGGCTCTCCATCTTGCATTCGTCAGCAAGTCCATCTTCTACTCTGAAGAAAATGACCTCACCAACAAAGCTGATGAAGATAGTGATGACTACACTCCCACCTATTGCTTCATGGCAAAGGGTGCAAAGGTACTCAAATATACCTCTTCTGAATCTAGTGAAAATGAATCTGATGAAGATCTCAAGCCCAGCTACTCTAAACTTGCTAAGATTGCTATAAAACAACAAAGGGCTTTTGAAAAGGTTCAAAACATGCTAGATAAAAGTGATGATATGTTGGGTGAAGAAATGGATCGCACTAAAGCCCTGACTGAAAATCTTCAGAGACTTCAGTCCAGGTTTGACAGCCTTCAAGGTCATCATAACACTCTCTTGTCTGATCATGAGAAACTTTCTTATGAATTTCTTCAAAGAAAGCAAGATCTTGAGAATCTAAGAGTGAGTTATGAAGATCTTCAGAAGGAGCGCGATTCATTACTTGCTCAACAAATCAACGCTTCTCAGGAAGAATTTGTTCCTCCATGCTTAAAGTGAATTGAACATGAATCTGCTAATTCTTCACCTGAATGTTCAAATGCTTCGACTGTTACAAATTCTTCACCTACCTCTGCTATCACTAATTCCTCATCTGAGGACATTGCTAGTATCACTGACGATGCAGGGCTGAAGGAATTGTACATGACAGGCATTTACAAAAGCCTCAAAGGGCATCAGACTCTTTGTGATGTGCTTAAAAAGCAGATCCTCAACAGAAACCCTAGGAAAGAGGGTATTGCCTTTGAGAGGAAGCTCAATGCTGATGGAACATATTGGAAGCCTGAGCAGTACCCCAAAACCTCATGGGTTGCTGCAAAGGGACCTCCAGTTGATCTGTCTAACTTATCTGGCTTTACATGTGAATCTCCTCATTCTTCTGATGAGTCACTTGACTCCAACTATAAACTGTTCAAAAATCAGAATGGTGAAGTATTTGCTAGATATGTTGGCACTAACTGCAGGAATGGTTCTCCTATGAAGAAAATCCAGGTTCCCAAGAAGTGCCTTGAAAGTCTTCAGGTGAATGTCCTCATGACACCACCTGTGAAGAATAGGAACCCCAGATCAAGCTTTCTTCATATGGATCCAAGTCCTCATACGGACCAAATTCCTCACGTGGATCAAAGTCCTCATATGATTATCATCGTGCTAACAACTCTGTTTCGCTGGGTAGAGCTAAGGGCTATGAATATGTGCATTATTCTTCAAACCAATATGTTCATAAGTCCTCGAAGAATTTCTCTGCTTATTCATATGCTTACCCTAACCCCTCTTATGTGAAACGAAATGGAATGGCTTCTATGCCACCATTCTCATATGGAGCTCGCAGAGTGATGAACTCTTTGCCACCCCTTCAGATGTGGGTGGTGAAGAAAAAGAACTAATTTCCTCTGCAGGTCAGGTCTCCGTGCATGCTTTAACGTCTCAAGAATTTCTTTGGGGACACGATAACACCGCTCAAAGGACGCAGGCTAATCATGAAGAAATGAACTTTTATTTCACACGTCCTCATACTGCTATATCTATTTTACTGCTTGATGAAATTCATCTGATGCAATTGATATCATATTCTTCACTGATGAAGTATATGAGATCGTAAGTTGCACTAATTCATCTGCAGGATGATCAACCCAAAGGCAATGAGTGGGTCCTCGATAGTGGATGTACAAATCACATGACTGGTGACAAGAATCTATTGATGGATGCTCCCTTATCACCGTCACATCTGAAGCATATCATCTTTGCTGACAAAGGCAAAAGTCAGGTATTGGGTCTTGGTAAGGTTGCGATCTCTAAGGACATACACATGGACAAAGTCATGCTTGTTGAGTCCTTAGGATACAACCTCATGTCAGTCTCAATGCTTTGTGATCTTGATATGGTTGTTGTCTTTGGCAAGTATCGTTGTGTTGTGATCATGGAAGCTGACAATTCCAAAGTCTTCGAAGGCTTTAGGAGAGGAGACTTGTATATTGTTGATTTCTCTACAGGACCACAACCAGCCGTGTGTCTACTTGCAAAAGCTTCAGAAGGCTGGCTATGGCATCGACGACTTGGTCACGCAGGCATGAGGAATTTGCACACGCTTGCGAAGAAGAAGCATGTCATTGGCATTGCAAATGTCAAATTCCTCAAGGATCACTTGTGTGGAGCCTGTGAAGCTGGAAAAATGACCAAGGCCATGCATCCAGCGAAGACTATCATGACCACTACTCGTCCATTGAATTGCTTCACATGGACCTCTTTGGTCCTAATCATTACTCAACAAGTCACTAATGATGCATCTCTATATGGCTTTGTTATTGTTGATGATTACTCTCGTTACACATGGGTACACATTGTTACTTACAAACATGAAGTGCGGAAGTCTTCAAACAATTATCCTCGAGGGCTTCAACCAACTTTGGTGTGAAGATCAGCACATCAGAGTGACAATGGAACTGAGTTCAAGAATTCGGTCTTGATGACTATCTTGATGAACTTGGTATTACTCATGAGTTATCTACTCCTTATACTCCTCGGCAGAATGGCGTCGTGGGCGCAAGAACAGAACTCTTGTTGAGATGGCTCGCACTATGCTTGATGAATACAAAACGCCTCGTCGTTTTGGATTGATGCAATTGATACCGCGTGCCACATCATCAATGGAGTATATCTTCACAAATTCTTCAAGAAGACTGCCTATGAACTCCTCACTGACAAGAAACCCAATGTGAGTTATTTCAAAGTCTTGGTGCTAAATGCTGGATTAGAGATCCTCATCACAATGCTAAATTTGCACCGAAAGCACATGAAGGTTTTATGCTTGGTTATGGAAAGGACTCAGACACCTACGAGTCTTCAACAATGTTCTTTACAAGATTGTTGAAACTGTAGATGTCGGTTCGATGAAACTAATGGCTCGCAAAGAGAGCACCTACCTTCGTGATAGATGAACCAGCACCGAGGAATCTATCAAGTTCAAGGCAACTGAGGATGTAATTCCTACTGAAGAATCTGCTGAAGAATTCATTCCTGAACGCGAAGAACGTCGAGCTGATGCACCTGAAGATATTGATGAAGAAAATGGTGCTGAAGAAAATGTTGATCAAATTCCTCGACGACAGCCAGCTCATCCTCGCGTTGCAAAAGAAGTGCAAGTTGATAAGATCATCGATGACATTGAAGCACCAGGTCCTCTCACATGCTCAAAATCTTCACATTTATCTAACTTTTGTGGGCACTATGCTTTTGTCTCTATCACAGAGCCCACTAAGGTAGATGAAGCATTTTCGAGCCCGAGTGGATTCAGGCCATGCAAGAAGAATTACATCATTCGAGCTCAACAACGCCCTGAAACTGGTCAAACGTCCAGATCCTCGCAAACATAATATCATTGGCACAAAGTGGATCTACCGCAACAAGCAAGATGAAAATGGTCTTGTGGTGAGGAATAAGGCATGACTTGTAGCTCAAGGCTACACACGAGTTGAAGGAATTGATTTCGATGAAACTTTTGCACTGTTGCTAGACTTGAGGCTATTCAGATATTACTTGCTTATGCTAACCATCATAATATCACTTTATATCAAATGGATGTGAAAAGTGCATTCCTCAATGGTAAGCTTGAGGAAGAAGTATATGTTGCTCAACCCCCAGGTTTTGAAGATCCAAAGAATCCCGACAAAGTCTTCAGACTCAACAAGGCCCTCTATGGCCTCAAACAGTTCCCCAGGCGTGGTATGATACATTGAAGGAATTCTTTGTGAAGAATGGCTTCACACCGGTTCACTCGACCCTACTCTCTTTACTAAATCATATGATGGTGAACTGTTTGTGTGCCAAATATATGTTGATGATATTATCTTTGGCTGTACTGACCAACGTTATAGTGATGAATTTGCCTATATGATGAGTGAAGAATATCAAATGTCTATGATGGGAGAGTTGAAATTCTTTTTAGGTCTTCAAATTCGTCAACAACACAATGGCATATTCATATCTCAGGATAAATACCTCAAAGATGTCCTGAAGAAATTCGGCATGCATGATTGCAAAGGCGTCAAAATTCCTATGCCCACAAATGGCCATCTATGTAATCGATGAAAATGGTATTGACTTGATCACAAGGTATACCGCTCCATGATTGGTTCTTTATTGTACTTATGTGCATCTAGTCCAGATATAATGCTTAGTGTTTGCATGTGTGCCCGATTTCAAGCTACACCGAAGGAATCATACCATAAGGCTGTGAAGCATATTCTTCGATATCTAGCTCACACACCAACACTAGGATTATGGTACCCCAAGGGCTCTACTTTTGATCTCATTGGATATTCTGACTCTGACTATGCTGGTGATCATGTGGACCGCAAGTCAACATCTGGTACTTGTCATTTCCTCGGACGATCTTTGGTCTGTTGGTCCTCGAAGAAACAGAATCTGCGATCACCGCTCTCATCTGCTGAAGCTGAGTACATTGCTGCTGGTTCTTCTTGTGCTCAATTCTTGTGGATGAAGCAAACTCTCAAGGACTACGGCATCAACGTGAAGAATGTGCCTCTCTCTGTGACAATGAGAGTGCCATCAAGATTGCTCACAACCCAGTTCAACACTCAAGACAAAGCACATTCAGATTCGTCATCATTTTCTTCGTGATCATGTGTTGAAGGGCGACATCTCCATCGAGCATGTGAAGACTGAAGAACAGCTAGCCGATATCTTCACAAAGCCCTTGGATGAGAAGAGATTTAGCAAGTTGCGGTGTGAGCTAAATATCTTAGAATCTTCTAATGTTCTTTGAAAAGGACACATCCCGACACTTATGCAAAATTGATGACTTAGATGTGCAACACATGAAGAAACGTTTTCTTCAATCAATGAAGAACAACACTCTACGTGTGAAGAAATTTATGAAGAATTTGATTCTCAGAACCCTATGACAATTGTACGTGGTGTCTGAAATCATCATTCTTATACGGTGGGTCATGCCACCACCAAAGTTGAAAATCTTCAATTTGAGTTTTTCCTCAGTTTTTCAAATTCTTCAACTTTGCAAAATCTTCACTATTTCGTTGTTTTTCTTAATATATATATATATATATATATATATATATATATATATATATATATATATATATATATATATATATATATATATATATATATATATATATATATATATATATATATGGGTTTATGTCCTCTACAGCATTCACTTATGGCTATTTCTTCAAGTTGCTTTTTCTGCTAAGTGAATGTGATCGGACCCTTCCCCCTCTATGATATACTCAACCCAATCTATTCACAAATTCTTCATGTGTGTTCTATTTGAAACTCGTTCAAAATCTTCACTATGTCCTTGTCAGCTGAAGAAATTGCGAATGGAACTTTTAACTTATCTTATCCAAATTTTCGGCTTTGCCGCTCAATCTGTTCCGCTTCCTACGTTAGACTTATCTATTCACCCACGATCTAACACGATCTCCACTTTTCAGTACGTGGGTGACACATGTCAGTTTAATGAGAAAGGTCAAGGGCACGCTCATTCCAAAATCTTGATGAACGGTTTTTCACCGTATATATATACCCCTCTCCCTTCCTCACTTCCTTTACTCCGCTCGACCGCTCTCTCTCTCTCTCTCTCTCTCGAGCTTATCAAACCCTAGCGCCGCCGCTACTCCATCGTCGCCAGTGAGGAAGAGCTTCACTGCCTCGACCTCGTCGCCGTCAGACTCGCTACCGACCACGGAAATCTTCACTCCGCCCGTAGCTATCTTCCTCCGCCGAGTTAGGCGTGGGAGATCTGAACTGATTTAACTTCTAATCTACACTTCTCAGTTCGTCGTGTTCTTCATTTCGGTAATTAAAAGTTACTTTTATTACTCGCTTTGATTCTCAAACCTTCCTAAAATCTTCAAAGGTGTTTATTCTTCAAATCTTCACACATATGAACACCTCAAACGAAATATGCTCTTGATTCGTTTCTGTAAGCAATGATTTTTCCTCAAGATTCCTCAATTCTGTGGATCCTCGATCTATACAACTCTGGAACCTAATACAAAGATCGCTTAGTGAAATTCTTCAAGGCTCATCTGGTCAAATTCCTCAAACTAGTTCTTTTTTGAAAAACCTTCTGAGAACGCATATGACCTCTCCAAATTCTTCGCAACTATACTCTGTTCACAGGTACTCAAGTCCGCTGCTGAATCACTAGGTTCTCATCAACTTAACTCATTTGCAGCGTTCCTCAAAGAAAAGTTGCATACTTCTTCAGAGAATTCGATTGTTCAAATTCCTCAGCTGAAGAATATGGCAGAAGGAAAGAAGCCACAGAAAGGAGGAAAGAGGCCTGAGGTCATGACTGCGTTTGAAATACCTGAGGACATATATGCTGACTACTGCACACCTGATGAGGCTAAGTTCGGAAAGGAGAACAAAAATCAGCACAAGGTGCGCATACAGAGGATTGAAAGGAGATGGGCAAGAGAATGGAGGGAGTACAGGTATGTTACTCCAAAGTATATGAAGAAATTCGCACTTAATCCTCCATGCCTAAGAGCTCCATTGGCACCTGGCCAAGAAGCTGACCCCACCAGCATCAATTGTGGTGAGGATTTTCCTGAAGAATGGGCCAAGAGCCAAGCAAAGTTGGCGAGACAAGCCAAAGAAGTAGTGAGGAAATTCAATGAAGACTCTGCTACTGCTGCTGCCACTGAGGCCCCTGTTCAGCCCAGAAAATCAATGGCAAAGAAGCCAACGCACAAGCCAAGTGCTTCACCAACAGTGCCTTCACGGCCAAAATCTTCAGCAATGCCCTCACGGCCAGAATCTTCAATGCCCTCACGGCCAGTTCCTCATGCTGCTCCTGCTCCTCCCAAATCCTCAGCTCCTCTAAAGTCCTCAGCACCTATGCATCTGGCCACGTGCAAAAGGACTGCAGTCATCTCTATTGCCTCTGGTGTCTCAGCAAGTTCCTCAGCTGCACCAAATTCTTCATCAGGCCCCACTCTGCTGAAGAAAAAGGCAACCATCGGCGAGGTCCTCGGCCAAGTCCGAAGAAGAAACAGGTTGCATTCCAAGTGCCATCTGATGATGAAGCTGATGATGATGAACTTGCAGAAATCATCAGAGACCGACAAGAAAGGGCCGCTAGAGCCAAAGGCACACCTGTGCCACTGCTTTTGGATCCAAGGGCGATCCTCGAGTACATTGATCTCTGGCACAAGGATCCAGAGACACCTATGCCTGATTTTCATCTGACTCGTGGACAGAGTCACATGCTGACCCATTTCATCTCTGAAGAGAAATGGAAATTTGAAAAGGCTAGGCAGATCAAGAAAGCTCAATTCGGGAAAGAGAAGTTCCTGAAGAAAAACGTTGTCAGAATGACAACTGAGGAACTCTGTCGGTGTCAAAACCGGCGGATCTCGGGTAGGGGGTCCCGAACTGTGCGTCTAGGCGGATGGTAACAGGAGACAATTGACACGATGTTTTACCCAGGTTCGGGCCCTCTTGATGGAGGTAAAACCCTACGTCCTTCTTGATTAATATTGATGATGTGTGTTACAAGAGTGGATCTACCACGAGATCAAAGAGGCTAAACCCTAGAAGCTAGCCTATGGTATGATTGTTCTTCGTCCTACGGACTAAAACCCTCCGGCTTATATAGACACCAGGTAGGGTTAGGGTTACACAGAGTCGGTTACAAGGGTAGGAGATCTACATATCCGTATCGCCAAGCTTGCCTTCCACGCCAAGGAAAGTCCCATCTGGACATGGGACAAAGTCTTCAATCTTGTATCTTCATAGTCTTGGAGTCCGGCCGATGATGATAGTTCGGCTATCCGGACACCCACTAGTCCGGAACTCCCTCAGTAGCCCCTAAACCAAGCTTCAATGATGACGAGTCCGGTAGCATGTTGTCTTCAAGATTGCAAGGCGGGTTCTTCCTCGAATAATTTATAGAAGATTATGAACACCAGGATAGTGTCCGGCTCTGCAAAAATAAATTCCACATACCACCATAGAGAGAATAATATTACACAAGATCAATCTGCTGACTTATTCTGTGGTGTGACGTCGCACCACAGCCAAGCCTTTACTCAAATTGTTTTTATTGTTCCACCTCAGCGTGTTTAGCGAAGCGGTTTCCTTGGCACGTCTTGTCGAAGCAGAGATCGTGGTCCTCTTATTCCGGGATTCCCATCAATACGGACGTGGGTAACCCAACCGCGCCATTAATTGTGACGCTTGGGGGGGTAAGCGAGTTTTACCAGGCCAGCAGGGACACATATTTTTGTCCGCCCATATAAGGGGATAAAGATCCAACCCTTTTACATGCGCCTTCTTCCTCCTTGGCTTATCCATCTCCGCGAAATCGAGCTCCAGCGCCCAAGTCCGCACTTCTTACCTCAACCTTCTCCAACTATGTCCGGAGCGGGAGGCAAGTGGATGGCCTCCTCCATCACGGAGGGCAGATCCGTGAAGTTGCGCGACGCCGGATATTTGTCCAAAGAACATTGCGCGATCGGCTCCCGACGAGGGAGAGCTCGTCCCCAACCCCAGGCCCCATGAGAGGGTAGTATTTCTTCCCCATTTCCTCCATGGATTGGGCTTCCCGCTTCATCCCTTTGTCCGGGGCTCATGTTCTACTACGCCCTAGATTTCCATGATCCGCCCCAATTTCATCCTCAACATCTCGGCGTTTATCGTGGGTGCGAGGCCTTCCTCGCATCCAGCCCCACTTGCCAGGCTCAAGACCTTGATGTCAAGCGAAGGTTGTGAAGGGCAGCCAAGCGGAGTGCGGAGGCGCCATGATGTCCAGGATGTCCCATGTTACGTGGCTGGAGGGCACTTTCGTGGAAACCATCAAGGGGTGGCAATCGGGGTGGTTCTACATCACCGAGCCGTGTGACCCTGATTGGGCAGCGGCCCCCGAATTCAGATCTGGCATCCCCACACGGCTCACCTCCTGGAAAGAGAGTGGCCGGATTTGGGGGAATTCGGAGGAGCTGACCGGACTCCAAGCCTGTATCCAGAGGCTGGTGGACAAGAAGCTCAAGCTCGTCAACGTAGTCCAGGTCATGCTCATCCGCCGGATTCTCCCGTGCCAGCGACGGGGCTTCAACATGTGGGAGTTTGATCTGGCGCAGCAGCAGACCCTGAGCGGGCTCTTCAACACTACGTACGAAGATGTCTGGAAGGTGCTGTTCAAGGGCGCCGAAGCTCCCGCATCCGCTACCGAAGATCGCGGATTCCGCTCGCAGCGTCCAGCTGACGAGGTAGGTGATTTCACCACTTGTTTTCCATAGTTTGGCTCTATGCGGGGTCTAAACTCCCTTTACCTTTGACAGGAATGGCTGGCGAAGGCCGAACGGATTATCTGTCCGGCCCCATTGCCAGAGGACGCAACGGACGCCCGCCTAACGGGGCTGCTGGCTCCGGCACACCACGTTGTGCCGGAGAAGAAGGCCAAGAAGACGGCCACGGGGACTCGGAACAGTTCCCGTTTTCAGGTGCTATTGGATGATGAATCCGAGGCCGACTCCTCCCACCAAGGCGAGGAGGAGAAGAAAGCCTCTCCCCGGTGGGGAGGGAAAAGGAAGGCCTCCCCAACAAGGAGGCCAAGGGTCCAATAAGGAAAAACTCTTCCCCCGGACTGCTCCGCCAACGCCAGTGACGACGACGAGGACTCGCCTCCAAGGGCCAAGCCCCTGGCGAGATCGTAAGTATCTAGACTCCCGAATAACTTCAAGGTTTTTTATTTTCGCCACATAATGTCTTTCTAATGCCGCATACAACCCTGCAGTCCGCCCAAGGATGATCTTCCCGTTTCGTCGAGCGGGTCCTTGGGTGCGTCGGATATGGATTCCCTTCCGACTGCCTCCACCACCCGTGCCGCGGATGACGCCAAGGTGGGATCCCAGAAAAGGACCCACCAGGAGGAGGAGGCCCCGGAGGTGTCACAGGACACCCTCCCGGACTGCGCACCGGTCTCAGCCCCGGAGGCCACAGTGGCTCCGGAGTCCGGCGGGCGACCCCTTCGTAAGAAGGGCAAGACCGTGACGCCGGCTGCCTCCGTCCGACCGGAGGTGCCGGATAATTTGCTGGAGGCGCTCAACGGCGCCTCCATCGAAGAGGAACACTGCACTTATTATGAGTGCGGTGATTGAAGGTTCAACTCGCCAAGAGCGGGCTGACCGAAGCTCGCAGAGCCTTCTAACAGGCTTTGAGGTAAGAATTTCAATATATGTAAAATGGTACCAAGATAGACAGTAGCCCTCGATACTCGGTTCGGTGTTGGAAAGAAAAGCCGGACTGAGGATCTTTAGAAAGATAAACGCAGGAGTCATAAAAAGTATGTCAATATGGGATTGCAGGTTGTCTGCTGACCTCCGCCACACCGATCATGGAGGTCAATACTTTGAAGGAAAACCTCGAGCGGTCCGAGAACGAGCTCGGCCATGCCAAGAAGCAGCTCGAAGAAAAAGAAGGTGAGTAATACCTTATGAAAATTGTACCTTATAGAAAAGGATTTGGTTGCAAGAAAAATAACAAGGATAACGTGTATATTGCAGGGGCCACTAGCAAGGTGGCGACCCTGAAGGAGGCGGTGGCTGCGGCCGAACGCGATGCGGCCGCGGAGCGCACCGACCGAGAGAAGCAGGAGGCGCGGGTGGCGGAGGTACAACAAGAGCTCCAGGATCTCGTGAAAAAACATGAGAGCTTGGAGCGTGACTTGAAGACTCGAGAGTCGAGCTTGCAACGGCTCTTGAGAGTGCCAAAGCCGCTAAGGCAAGCCTACAAGGCCCTCCGGAGGTAGAGGGTGAAGAAAATAGCAGCGGTAAGGCATTTTCATGCAAAGTAAGCATGTGAGTGTTAATTACCTGTTGCTTACCTGAATCGGAGCTCTCCAGAGCGTTCGCAGATCTTCCTCGCAGCGTGTCCGATGCTGCCGCATTCTACCGGGCCGAGGAGGGAGCTCGACGGAGAAGGTCTTGGTCTCAAGATGTCGAGGCCGGACATCCGGTGCCTTAGCGACCAGTGAAGCAGCTGGTCGAGCTCCACAAGGCGGCCGAACAGGCCATGAAGGGCCTCATAGTTCGGCTGTGGCCTAAGGAGGCCATGCCTGGGAGCTACTTCGGCCTGGTGCGGCGGCTGGTGGATGCGTGCCCGTGGGTTGAAGTTATCAAGCATTCTGCTTGTATTGAGGGTGCTCGTCGGGCCCTTGCCCGTGCAAAAGTGCACTGGGGCAAGATGGATGCCCAGAAGC
This sequence comes from Aegilops longissima, assembly GCA_021605205.1. Taxonomy (NCBI): domain Eukaryota; kingdom Viridiplantae; phylum Streptophyta; class Magnoliopsida; order Poales; family Poaceae; genus Aegilops; species Aegilops longissima. The sequence continues at coordinate 665,502,074 of CM038679.1, read as the reverse complement.
TCGTGACGGACCCGCCACCAGAGGGCAAGGAGCATCGCACGCCCGAGATGTATTATAAGAGTGTGTCAAGGGCGCCCGCACTATTGCGGTGAGTGCTCCAAAGATGTAATATTTGAGTAGACTCGCATTTTGTTATCCTATGCGCTGAAAACTTAGTTCATATCGCTAAGCAACGCTTGTTAATTTAAAATATTGCCTTATATGCGGCTGTTTATCAAATCGAGAGATGGCAAGTCGTCGGCTTCAGCCCCCATGCCATGAGTCTTTGGGGTGTTCGGGATAAACTTGAGCGCTCTTGTTCCCATTTTGGGTCCATCTAGGAGGCGCTCAACACAGCGAACAAGGCAACCGGACTTATAATGCTTGAACACTCTCACTTAGCCATAGAATTCTATAATTTTAAATTTGGTGAAGGCCCTAGTCTTGGAAGGTCAATTTGGGGCGCTATCACGCCTTGGCGGACAGTATCGGCTCCTCGCTCTAAGCGGCATAAGTCTTTAAGGACTCATAAAAACCTTGAACAGCGACCATTCTCTCGCCTCATCATGACGGTCAGTTTAGCTTTCTCCATCGAGGTTAACCCAGCTCAGCTGGGCGGAATCGCGATGGTTCTCCCAGTGCTACCTTAGCCGATATAATGGAACGTAAGGTACCAAAACATGGGAGCCGGGCAAACCCAACTATTGACCCAAGACATGATTCGGAGCCGATGCATATAGTGCTATAAGTTCGGGGTGCCGCACTTGTGAAAGTGTTCGGACTTATTATACCATAATGCGGGGAACATAAGCCCCTGGTGTATATTAGCCGTACCAAAGTGTACGGATGCAACATGCCGTGAATGAACATATGTATGAAAAAGAAAGGCAATTATAAGAAAAAAGGTGTTGCATTGTTTTATTCAATAAGTGCTGCTACGAATGCAGAATGATACAAATAGTGCGATGAGCAAGGTATGGGACTGTTAAACATGTCCCCCTCCAGGGGTAGGCTGCAGATTGGTGTATGAAAAATGCTCGTAATGGAGACCACATGTATATTCGTTGTAGCCTTTATCCTTCCCTGGCTGTTGCATCGTGAGTTCGGTAGGTCTGCTGCCGGACAGGGCCTCTGACAAACGGAGTCCTGTGGATAAAAAGTAAAGGTAAAAGAAAAGAAAAGGAACGACACACTTGAGAGCCCTGGTGTGGTTGAGCCCGATCTGGGTTTATCGTGGTCGTACCCTCTCCCCATGCCCATGGTATCTTTAGAGCGTAATGGTACGCTGAAGGACCTGCTTTGACGTTTCGCAGGGCTGGGGTGGGGCCGCATCGCTACGCGTGCTCGAACGTGCTGTGGTCTTGTTTTAAGTTACTCGGCGCGCTTAGCTGTGTCCGCCGCTTAACGGCCGGACTCGAGAATTGCCTTAAGAGGCTGCATTGCACTTCGCCGCGAGAGCATTGTATGTTCCTCCGTGCGGAGAGAACGTTCAGTTTTTTCGTTGACCGTGATGTCTCCTCGAGGGCCTGGCATCTTGAGCTTCAGGTATGCGTAGTGCGGCACCACGTTGAACTTTGCAAACGCGGTACGTCCGAGCAAGGCATGATAGCCGCTGCGGAACGGGACTGTGTCAAAGATTAATTCCTCGCTTCGAAAGTTATCCGGGGATCCGAAGACCACTTCCAGTGTAATTAAGCCTGTACAATTGGATTCTACACCTGGTATGACGCCTTTAAAGGTTGTTTTGGTGGGTTTAATCCTTGAGGGTCTATGCCCATTTTTGCGACCGTATCCGGTAAAGCAGGTTCAGGTTGCCGCCGTCCATCGGGACTCGTTAGGTGAAATCCATCGACGATTGGGTCTAAGACCAGTCTGGGCGAATGCGCCGTGGCGGATCTTTGGTGGGGTGGTCCTTCGGTCAAAAGTGATCGGGTAGGAGGACCATGGATTGAACTTCGCCAACTGGCTCCATCACGTAGACATCCTCGAGTGCTTCCGCTCCCTTTTGGGTATGTGCGTTGCGTATATCATGTTCACCGTCCGCTTTTGGGGGAAACCTTCATCCTCTATTTTTGGCGGTTGGGTCTCGTCCTCGTCATCGCTATGCAGCCCCTTGTCATTGTTTTCAGCAATTAACTTGTCTGCCTGCTTGAATACCCAACAGTCCTTGTTGGTGTGGTTAGCTGGCTTTTCGGGGGTGTTGTGTATCTGGCACAAGCGGTCGAGTATTCGGTCCAAATTAGACGGACCGGAGTAGTTATTTTGAATGGCTTTTTCCACGACCGGGTTTAGAGCCTCTGAATCCGGCATTGACCGTCGTATCCTCAATATTATCGCCGTTAACGCGGCGTTTGTTTTGTTACGACGCTGCCTGCCATTTCGGTCCTTGAAGTCCGGACTGCCAGAATTTTCTTTGAGGTTGTTGCTGCGTGCTAGCCACTGTCCTCACCAGCGAGAAGCGGGTCATGAGTGATGTGAGGGCTGCCATGGATTTCGCTTTTCCTGTCCTAGGTGCCGGGCCAGCCACTCGTCGCGGATGTTATGTTGAAGGCGAGGGCCTCCGTGATCCGGACGGTCGGCGATTTGGTTTTCTTGGTCAAGAACCGTGTCGTAATTGTCGCCGATTTGTCCGGCTGCTGAATTATGTGGCTTAGGTCATCAGCGTCGGTGGTCGCTTTATAAGTGCCACGAAGTTATCGAGGAATGCGGCCTCGGGTCCTCCCAGCTCCCAATTGACTCTGGCGGCAAGCTGTTGAGCCAATGCCCGGCTGGTCCTTTAAGCTTGAGGGGAGGTATTTGATGGCGTGAAGATCGTCACCGCGGGCCATGTGGATGTGAAGGAGATAGTCTTTGATCCAAACCGCGGGTCTGTTGTGCCATCATAGGATTCAATATTGACGGGTTTAAACCCTTCGGGATTTGATGATCCATTACTTCGTCTCGTGAAGCATAGTGGGTGTCTTGGCGCCTCTGATCGGGCGATATCACGACGGAGCTCAAAAGAGTTTTGTCTGTTTTGTTCGCCCGGCGGACTTATGTGTCCGCGCGACGGTTGTCGCCACGCACTGTGGGCGCCCACGCGATCCATAGATCGATCTTGATTGTCTTGCCTTGTCCTCAATATATCTCGCAGGTCGGGCGTTCCCCTGTGGCCGTGTGCTTTTTGAGCGATGCCGGGGTACGGTTCTAGTGAAGGGCCTAGAGGCCTCCCTGTCGCGACCACGGGGTGGTCGGTCAGCCGTATTGTCTCCTGGTGATGCGGGTTCGTAAGCCTCCTCCTCTAATCGGGGGAGCAGCTTGCGTTTAGGGTAGCTTTTGGAGGGGCGTTCGAGCTCATGCTCTTCGGCCGCAAGGACTTCAGTCCATTTGTCGGCTAGCAGATCTTGATCAGCTCTAAGCTATTGCTGCTTTTTCTTGAGGCTGTTCGCCGTGGCCATAAGCCTGCGTCTAAAACGCTCTTGTTCGACGGGATCCTCGCACACGATTTAATTTATTGTCGTCGAGGCTTGCTTCGTCTTGGAGGGAGGCATATAATCCTCTACCTCTTCTTACGCCGCTCTCTCATGAGGGCTGGCGTCTCCATCCTCCCGCGCTGGATCTTGCTTTGGAGTGGATTGTCTTCGCACCGTCCGGTGTATTGTTATCTCCGTGCGGAATCTTCATTCTTCTTTGTGGCGGGATTTAGAGCGGCGCCACGACTTGGCGCTTGGGCTGCTTCTTGGAGGGTCATCCTCCGTTGTTCCATCGCCGCTCCCATCTTTTGGGATGTCCACCATATATATGTCGATGACGAGGTGGCCTTCCAAAGTGCCTGTAGGCGCTGGGTCTTGTTCGCCGGCATCGCCGTCCATACCGTCGATGTCGTCGGAGTCGTAGTCTAGCATGTCGGTTAGATCGTCGACAGCGGCTACAAAGTGGGCGGTGGGTGGGCCTTGAATTTCTTTGTCGTCCGCATCCCAACCGTCCTGACCGCAGTCCGGCCAGGGCTCTCCGGATAAAGAGAGAGACTTTAGTGAATTCAGGATGTCGCCAAAGGGCGAGTGCTGAAAGATGTCCGCGGCCGTGAACTCCATAACGGGCGCCCAATCGGATTCGATTGGCAAGGGCACGGAGGGTTGAGTCGGAGAGGAGTCCGTACCGAGTCGAGGTCTTTGCAAAGGACAGGATGGAGTTCGGCTCGATCGCCGAGAGATTAGAGCCCCGAGGCGGTGTCCAACCATTCGCCCTCGATCGGGAATCCGCTCTGGATTAAGGGCGGAGAGGATTCTGAGTGCGGCCTCGTGGCCACCGTTCGCCGCAGAGCTAGATCATGCCCATCGAGACAAGTCGGGCGGCGCTTATTGCGGCTCGAATCCGTCGAAGATCAAGTCTCCGCGGATATCGGCTGTATAGTTTAAACTTCCAAATCGGACTGACGGCCAGGGGCGTAGCTTCGATCTGCTCCAAATGGCTGCTTAATTGGCCCGCAGCAAAGCTGCCGAACACGAAGATCTGTCCGGGAGAAAAGTCTCACCCGGACTGCATCGTTGTTGATGATCAAAGGAGCCATCGGGCCTATCGGCGCATTTACACGGAGGAACTCTCAATGAAAGCACCAATGTCGGTGTCAAAACCGCGGATCTCGGTAGGGTGTCCCGAGCGTGCGTCTAGGCGGATGGTAACAGGAGACAAGGGACACGATGTTTTACCTGTGTTGGGCCCTCTTGATGGAGGTAAAACCCTACGCCCCTGCTTGATTAATATTGATGATGTGTGTTACAAGAGTGGATCTACCACGAGATCAAAGAGGCTAAACCCTAGAAGCTAGCCTATGGTATGATTGTTCTTCGTCCTACGGACTAAAACCCTCCGGCTTATATAGACACCAGGTAGGTTTAGGGTTACAGAGTCGGTTACAAGGGTAGGAGATCTACATATCCAGACGCCAAGCTTGCCTTCCACGCCAAGGAAAGTCCCATCCGGACATGGGACGAAGTCTTCAATCTTGTATCTTCATAGTCTTGGAGTCCGGCCGATGATGATAGTTCGGCTATCCGGACACCCCCTAGTCCGGAACTCCCTCAAACTCCTCAAGATCCAGTCTGAAATCAAAGCCCTCAGTGATAACTTTGATGCATATTATGCTGATTGGCAAGGAGCCAAAGTCAGATTTGTTAATCTGACAAAGAAGTTCACAAATGTTGCAGCCCCAACGCAACAAGAAATTCCTCAGGCTGGAGCCTCTGATCAGCCTGCTGAAGAACCTGCCAGCACCGCTGATGATTTTCAGCCTGCTGAAGACAATGCGAGTTCCAGGGCTGATGACTCCATTCCAGCCGCTGAAGAAATTGCCAGGGCATCCACTAGTGGTGCGCCTGAAGAAAATGAAGAAGTCAGGGCAACTGCATCAGTTGCGCCTGAGGAAATTCAACCAGATTCCTCAGCTCCCGCCTACACCAACTCCTATCCTTCCATCTACATCAGATATTCAGATGTGAAGAAGACCAAGGCTGCAGAGCGAGCTGCAGTGAAGAAAAGGAAAGCATCAGCTGCTTCAAATTCTTCAGCCCCGAAGAAGATGAAGACAATGACCAGCTCATTTGAAAATCCCATTGATGTTGTTCCGATTTCCTCAATGCCATCAAAGGACCTTGTTCCTTTTGGTGAAGAATATGAGATCCCAAGCAGATCTGATGAAGATAATCATGCTGCTGCTTTGTCAGAGCAGATTGATGAAGAAACTGAAGTGGATGGAATCCCTTCAACCCCAATCATTTCCTCGCCTATGCCTCAGTTCACAGCTGAAGAGGCTGGTGTTGAGGAAATTGAAGACGAAGACGTGGATATTGGATGCACCACGCCTGTGATGAATGATGACTTTTGGGAAAGTCAGCATCCCAATTCTCCACTCTTCACCCCAATCCAACAAATTCCTCAGTCCCCTGCACCAACGGTTCAAATGGGCTCTGAAGAAACTCATCCCAACTCATCCGTGCATGAAGAAATACCAGCCACTAGTGCTGAAGAACCTGCTGCTGCTGATCCTATGAACACGCAGACTGCATATGAAGAGGAACCAGAAAATCCTCAGCCTGAAGAACCTGAGATTGCGATTCCAGAGGTAGTGATGCAACTCACTGACACTCCACTGCCAAAGCCAAAGAATCCATTCTCAACGAAGCAAAAGTTCAAGGCTGAAGATTTCTTCGGCGAGCATGTATTCTTCACTGACTACAACCCTTATGACTCTGCTCGCATAAGGAAGACGTGTTTCTGGACTGCTAGCCAAGCCAACTTCTATTCCTCTGTGCTATTCAACAAAGACAAAGTCTTCGATCACGCACATATTCCTCACGTGGACATGGAATCTCTGCCAGGCTTCGAGCCGGTCCTTAGTGTTCTTCACGATGCAGGATTGCTGAATTTCTGCACTGACATCTGTGATTGGAATGAAGAACTCATTCTTCAATTCTATGCGACGCTGCAGATCACCGGAGACTCTGAAGATGTGAACTCATGGGTATTGGACTGGATGACAGAAAATACTCACTACAAGGCACTAGCAACTGAATTGCTTCGTGCCCTCCCACTCAGTCCTCCCCTTGATGGTGCTCGTTGCATCTACAACGAACCTGAGCTTTCAAATCATTACATGCAAGTGCTGATAAAGCCTTTGAAGCCAGGGCAGGCACCTCGAACCAAATTCTTCGTCAAGGAATTACTATATGTGCCTCGGACTGTCTATCACATTCTGACAAATACAATGAGTCCTATCAAAGGCCACGACTCAAATGATGAAGAAGTCACTGGCATCATGAAGAATATGCTTTTCAATATCATTCATGGCGTTCCCGTCAACTTCCATGATTTCTTCATGAGGACTCTGGCAAACATTGCTATGTCACCTTTTGAGCTGAAGCCTTATGCACCGTGGATTATGAGGTTCATCAGGACAAGGTCTTCACTCAATTACAAGGCTGATACTCTGAACCACTGCAGCTATTTGCCTCCAATTGAAGTCCTCAAATGGACATTTTCCTCAGCTGATGACAAAGGCAAGGCAACTGCTGTGATAGATGAAGGCATTCGTCCATTGGATGGACAATTTCGCAAGGCTGCATCCTACTCCACCAATGACGACTCTGCCACACATGACTCTGCCGCCAACAACTATGCCAAGCAAAATCCTCAAGCCACAGCACCCAGGGTGATGATTGATCGTGAGTTACTCCTCAGTCTTCATCAGAAGGTTGATCGCAATCATAAATGGGACAAGCGTCAGTTTGGTTCAATTCTTCACAACATGACCTCAACACACAATGCAGTGAAGAAAAACCAATACTACCTCCATGAAACCTTCAACCGCACCTGGGCTGTTCTATCACATGTCTACAGCGCAGAAGAACTGAAGACAATGGGTCTCAAGGAAGAATTTGACTGGTCTGCACATCTGCCGAAGAAATTCAAGAAGGTCAAGGTTCCTTCCTTGGTGGCCAGCTCCTATTCTTCATCGCGCGACACTGATGAAAATGAAGACTTGGACGACACTGCGGCAGGCCCTACTACGACAACCGACCCCGACAACGCTGGCGCTCCTTCATCAACTTGAAATTCTTCAGGGGCGTTAGTCCTCAGTTTCAATCCCTTTGGTCATTTGATGACAAAGGGGGAGAAATTTGAGTTAGTCTTCAAGCGGGTCTACTATATGGGTGTTTTTTTGCTAAGTTACAACTCTCGTTCTTCTGAAACTTTATTGGATCGAGTTGTAATCTTAAACCCGATGGTGCCTTGATACTTTTGATGTGTTCCTCTGCATGCTTATTCCTCATTATATGTTAATACACGCATGCTGAATTACATCAGTCACCATATTTCATCATGCATTTCAAATTCTTCATATTATATGTCAAATGCGTGTATGAATTACAAGATATAGGGGGAGATCTCCAGGATTCAACTCTTCAAATGTGCAATGCCTCAAAAGCAAATTCCTCACTATGCACATCTTCAGGGGGAGTTCTTCTATATCTTGCAATCAAATTTCTCATATCAGTATTTACACTTCATATGTTTATCCCCGTTGAAAACTTAACCTATATTTTCATCAATCACCAAATAGGGGGAGATTGTAAGTGCATCTAGTGCCCCTTAGTGATTTTGGTGTATTGAAGACTTATAGGTTAAGGGACTAATGTGTTTATGAGTGTACACAGGTCTATAAGTCTATGAGGAGTTTGATATTTACAGAGAAAGTCGACCCTAAAAATGAAGTTCTTCGATGAAGACTTTGATATTTCAAGACTTTCAAGACTTTGAAAGTGAAGAAATTGGTGTGACCTTGAAGACTTGGTATTCATTTGAGGAACATGAAGCGTGAAGACTTTTGTTTTCGTAGTTTCGTTTTCTCTTTCTTGAGTCATAGGAAACACGTCATTGTTAAAGGGTCGAGGAAATGCTAAGGAAAAATTTCCATGTGATGCTCAACTCAAAATCCTACACCTACCAATCCCTTCGAGTGAAGCCTTTGGAAATCTCATACAGTTCAGTCAATTTCTTGAAAGGATGAGACGAAGTTCTTCAGTCACCGAGGAATTTTCTCGACCGGGAGTTAGGAATTCGCCAATCTTGGATTGCCTACAGTGAGGAACATGATAGCCACGAGGAATTTGAGTGTCAAATTTCCGACCGTTCTTTGTCTTCTTGGCCACTGTCCCAAAATATCTTATCCACCTAACAGTCATATCATTGAAGGGCATTTATGTCTTATCATGTCGGGCTGCTCCTAGGCTATAAATAGCCGCCCCTACAACCACTAGCTGGTTGGTTGCTCGAGAGAACTTGACACTTGTCATTTGAGAGCAACCCATCCTCCGAGGACTTTAAGCGAAAATCATCGAAAGTGAGGAAAACCCAAAACCAAACCCCTACAAACCCAAAGTTATTGAGCATCACTGAAGAGATTGATCCTGCGTGGATCCGACGCTTGTTACCTTTGAAGACTGTGCTTCTTCCAGACGGTTAGGCGTCATGGTCTGGAGCATCCAAGAGGAATTGTGGATCACCGAGTGATCGAGTCTGTGAAGGTTTGGAAGTCGCCTGAAGACTTACCACGAGTGATTTGACGAGGTCTGTGTGACCTTAGTTCAAGGAGAATACGGTGAGGACTTGGTGTCCTGAGCTGCGTGCTCAACGACCCGGTGTCCGGGACTGTGTGTCCTCAAGTTTAAATACTCAGCCGCTCCAACCAGACGTACAACTGAGACAGCAGTTGGAACTGGTCTACCAAATCATTGTCTTCACCAACCTTACTGGTTCTATTTCCTCAACTCTTTCATTTCCTCATTACTGTGTTGAGTGTTTGTTCATATCTGTGTTTGAAAACTTTGACTGAAGACTTTCTCAATTTCCTTAGTTCAATTTCTTCAGTCTGTTTGTCTTCATCTTGTGTTATCCTGTGTTTACACTTTCTGTACTCTGTGATTGTCTTCATTTCATCATGATGACCATGCCCGCATTCTGTTATGCTTACTCCTGAGTACTTATTCCGCTGCAAGTAGTTCTTCGCTTAGGAATTTCCTCACCAGCAAATTCCTCAGTGAAGAATTCATAAAAATCGCCTATTCACCCCCCTCTAGTCGATATAACGCACTTTCATCATGCTCATAGTCAATGTTAAATATTCGCAATGCATGATTATGGAAATTGTCGCTCTCTAGTTGGTCGCTTCTCAATCTATTTACTAGCCTTCACATGTACCAAGCGGGAATATTGCTTGTGCATCCACAATCCTAAAATCCCAAAGTTATTCCAACAGAGTCCACCATATCTACCCATAAACAGTATTGCTTTGCTGTCCCAAGTAAATTTGCATGTGCCATCTCTATTTATACAAATAAACATCTATTTTGTGTGCCCGTACCGCTCATGGAGCAAGGGGGCGGTCAATATCTTCCATGCTAAATGGGTTATTCTCATGGCGAGAGTTTATTCACTTGTCTTGCACGAGAGAGACTGGTAATTGGAATGCCCAGTCCCATCAAACAAAAAGAAAAATATATATAATAAAACAAAAAAAACCCTGGAAAATTGATTGTTTGGAGGGCACCCGTGGATTCGGCTAGCCATGCCTTGTGTTTGTATGATTGTGGGGGAGTTAAACTTTTCATTCTGCATGGGAACCGCCAATAATGTGTTTAGCATGGAAGATGTTGAAATTCTTTGTCGTGACGTTGACAGGAAAAGCACACCACTCAAGAATGTATTCATATCTATTTTAAGCTTTGAGCTTTGGCACCGCTGCAAATCACTGCTTCCCTCTGTGAGGGGCCTTTCTATTTACATTCATGTTATTTACTTTTACTATTGAGTCATCACATTCTCATTCAAGAACGAACATAGAGAGCACTATTGTTATTCTTAGTTTAACACACATTGAGTCTAGTTAATGTTGGAAATGAGCATGAGTGGATATCTTCTACCATGAGGTCCTATGCATTTAATTATGTTTTGCATTCTTAGAAAGGGCTAGCGAGATACCATGTTATCATATTATATCATGATTATTTTGACAAATTGTTGGCATTTGAGATATGTTATTATTGCTCGCTAGTTGATTATGCTATTGATATAAGTTAATGTGAGTTCTAAGTGTTATAATTCACATGGTTAGATCATGATATTTGCTGAAAACTTGGTTACTATTTAAGCTTATATACAGATACAAGAACGAAAGAGTTTTTAAAAGTTTTTATTTATCACTTTCAGTAGATGAACTAAATTGCTTTAGGACGAGCAATGAGTTAAGCTTGGGGGAGTTGATACGTCTCCATCGTATCTACTTTTCCAAACACATTTGCTCTTGTTTTGGACTCTAATTTGCATGATTTGAATTAAACTAACCCGGACTGATGCCGCTTTCAACAGAACTACCATGGTGTTATTTTTTCTGTAGAAACAAAATTTCCTGGAATCGGACGAAACTTTGTGGAGACTTTTTTTTTGAATAAATAAAAAATATTGGAATGAAGATCTACTAGATAGGACCCACCTGTTGCCCACAAGGCAACAAGGTGCACCTACCCCCCCATGCAGGGCGTGCCTAGATGTCTTGTGGGGCCCACGAGGCTCCATCTGGCCTAATTCCAAGCCTATAAATTCCATCTTCCCGAGAGAAAAAATAGGAGAAGAAATTTCATCGCGTTTTACGATACAGAGCTACCGCCACCTCTTGTTCTTCATTGGGAGGGCTGTTCTGGAGTCCGTTCGGGGCTCCGGAGAGGAGGATTCATCGCAGTCGTCATCATCAACCCTTCTTCATCAACAATTCCATGATGCTCACCACCGGGAGTGAGTAATTTCTTCGTAGGCTTGTTGGACGGTGATGGAGTTGGATGAGATTTATCATGTAATCGAGTCAATTTGTTAGGGCTTGATCCTAGTATCAACGATGTTCTGAGATTGATGTTGCTATGACTTTTCTATGCTTAATGCTTGTCAGTAGGGCCCGAGTGTCATGACTTCAAATCTGAACCCTCTATGTTTTCATGAACATATTTGAGTTCTTGATCCTATCTGCTAGTTGTATGGACTTGTTATTGTTCTGGATTGTAGACCCTAAGGTGATAATAATTGGGACACTCTCTGGGGATGATTGTAATTCGAGGAGTTCATGTACTCACCATGTGTTAATGCTTTGTTCCGGTTCTCTATTAAATGGAGGCCTTAATATCCCTTAGATTTTCTTATGGACCCCGCTGCCACGAGAGGGTAGGACAAAAGATGTCATGCATGTTCTTATTATAAGCATGTATGACTATATACGCAATACATGTCTACATTGAATAGATGAATTGGAGCTACTGTGTATCGCTCTATTTTGTGACTGTTATACGATGAATGTCATCCACACAAATATCCATCGCTGATCCAATGTACGCTTTGCTCGTATTGTCTTTGCTAAGTTACTATTGTTGTTGCTACTGTTACAATCACTACAAAACTGCCACCGTTACTATTACTATTGCTACTATTACCGCTACCATCAAACTACCATACTACTGTGCTACTAAATACTTTGTTGCAAAAATATTATTTTCCAGGTGTGGTTGAACTGACAACTCAACTACTAAGGCTCATAAATATTCCTTGGCCCCCCTTGTGTCGAATCAATAAATTAGGGTGAAATACTATCCTCGAAAACTATCTCGATCCCCTATACTTGTGGGTCATCAAATATCACCAACTGAATCAAGAGCGAAGCAACTAGAAGGCAAAAACAAAGCTCGAGAGCAACTCAAATCAACCACATATTTAGTATTATTAGTACAATGTTGCTTCCTCAATTGCTTCTTCACATATCTCCTTATTCATCTATCATGGACAACAGGAGTATGAAATGAGCCATATCAATCTAAATATCTTGATGGTGTAATGAGATATTTACCCCAGGTAGCATGAATTTGAGAAGGGGGTTTGATTATACATATGGTACACTATAGAAGATTCCTCATCGGAATCCTCTCCCGTCCAGCACCCAGGAGCGGCTACTGGCTGGACTGACTCATAATGCTCGCCTAACCCATGAGCAAGCACCCGAATCCTTGCTGAGCGATAAGGGAAGTGAGGCGAGCGACACGACATCTGAATCGTGTGCATGCCTCTCCCTCTCCTTGTATTAGGAACGATAATTTCTCCAATCTCCGGTATCTACTGCTCAACCAACCCCGGTACAGGCATTGCCATTAGTTCTCCCACCACAAATTCCTCTTGATTTGGGGAAAAGATCACATGTGTCTGTATGCCGCCCATCTCCTCCTCTACCCCTGATCTGCCGATTTCGATTCAATCATAGCATAATGAATGAGCTTGTAGGAATAAAGCTCCATATATGAACATCCTTGCTCGCTTTGCCCTCGTTGCCGAGATGGCAATTCTAACCGAGTCCTCATCGAGCATCTCCATGTTTGGAAACTATCCGCAGATCTCTCTGAATTGGGTCATCCTCACCACATCCCCCGCCGCCATGTACCATATCCGCTTCTCTAAGCCCGCCATGATGATCATCTCCGCTCCCCTTCTCCGTCTCCCCGAGCTTTGTCTCTCTGCCCAGATGTGGTCACGTGGACTAGAGAAGAGGAAAACCCTTTCCGCAAGTAGCATGTGATGTGTATGTATATTTGTTTCTCATAATAATTACAAGGAGTAAATAAATAAAAAAGATGAAAAAAAATTAGATGTCAAACCGCTAGGGGGAAATGTTAGCTTGAGTCAACAAAATTTCCGACAACATGAGACGTGGTCCCCATTCTTTAGTAACAGTTTTCTACTACTAGTAGTCGTGCTCGGTCATGACACTGGTTGTCCCATCGTCCATCTCCTATCGTGGTCCTGCCCACTCTCCTCATTGCACTCCGCTGAGCCGAGTGTCACCGAATTCCAAGCTGTAATGTTCGACCAGTGCCATGATGGTGGACTGGTGGAGAACGAGGAGTGCACCAACCAAGCCGCCCTGACCAGGGTGTGGAATAAATCCCATGCCCTGCACAAACAAACTTATGCATCTACATGGAATTTAGAACATGTCCCAGATAACCAACACAAGCCTAGGCACAACCAAACCCCAGTGAATCATGAGTGGGACCCCCACTATTATGAGACCTCGGTGCAGCGGGAGGGGAAGGGGAGGTTTGCTCCTTTTCTAGAACCCGCGTATGTGGGGAGCCATACGTGGCACTTGTGTTGATGTTTCCTTTCTCTCACCGGTTTGATAAATGGCAAGTGGTATGGACACTTCCTTTTTCTCTTCCTACTAGGTCCTTATGTTATTATTTCATGATGATCATAGATTGTTGTGTGACAATCCTTAGTAATTATACATCACATTATTACATTAGATGTACAGACCACCTAGCCTTTCCGTTCTCTATTATTTTAGCGTTGTTTTGGTGATTTCTGTACTGATGACACGTGTTTTTTCTTTACTTCTCTTCAAATGCACTAGTGTTCCGCAATTTGTTCTCCCAACTCTAGCTATTTTTACTTTCTATTTCTATCGTCGTGTTGTGATCCTTTTAGAAGACGCGTCAAGTGTTTTCTCCTCCTTTTCGAGAAAATAACAGCGGCAGTGCATCAATAGTAATAACATCGAGAGCGCAACAGCACGCCACCCTATCCTTCGCTTCCTCTGCCCCGACCTCTCATGGCGATGACACATTTCCCTGTCCACCATGTCATCTTCCTCACCATCCTTGGACCAAGTGCCTTCCAACTATGAATCCAGGGTCCGCATGGCTTCCCCATCTGTCTCTATGTTTGGTGTTTCCATGGATACAATGAAATCTGTTGCACCGACCAACAAATCATCTTCGTCCATCAGAATCAACATCGCTAGTGAGTGGTTACTACCCATTTGATTTCAATCCAACATTTGCATCTACTCAGTGCATGCATAATAGTTGATGGTACGATGCCCTCTTGGATATGGCTTAAGAAAGGAGCACATAGTATCTGGAAGATGAATACTTGTGTCTATACTTTGTAGAAGTATATAAAAGAACTCATTGTATACTTCCTTAGTTTATACTTATGACTAATAAAATTTTGCTATTTTTTATTTCTTCCTCCCCACTAGCACCGCCACTGGCTTGCCATTCGCCGACGGTTTGATGGAAGGCGACTAAAAGGCTCAGACTCATCGGGAACCACCGTCGTCGGGTCTATGGGATTGGGCACAGGCACCAATGCCAGCGACATGGAGTCGTCATCACAGTACTTAGTTGGTGATACGTCTCCAACGTACCTATAATTTTTGATTGATCCATGCTATATTATCTACTGTTTTGGACAATATTGGGCTTTATTTTCCACTTTTAAATTATTTTTGGGACTAACCTATTAACCGGAGGCCCAGCCCAGAATTGCTGTTTTTTGCCTATTTCAGAGTTTCGAAGAAACGGAATATCAAACGGAGTTCAAACGGAATGAAACCTTCGGGAACGTGATTTTCTCACCGAACATGATCCAGGAGACTTGGACCCTACGTCAAGGAAGCTTTGAGGAGGGCATGAGGTAGGGGGGCATGCCCACCCCCCAGGGCGCGCCCTCCACCCTCGTGGGCCCCATGATGCTCCACCGACGTACTTCTTCCTCCTATATATACCTACGTACCCCCAAACGATCATATACAGAGCGAAAAACCTAATTCCACCGCCGCAACCTTCTGTACCCACGAGATCCCATCTTGGGGCCTGTTCCGAAGCTCCTCCGGAGGGGGCATCCACCACGGAGGGCTTCTACATCATCACCATAGCCCCTCCGATGAAGTGTGAGTAGTTTACCTCAGACCTTCGAGTCCATAGTTAGTAGGTAGATGGCTTCTTCTCTCTTTTTGGATCTCAATACAATGTTCTCCCCTCTCTCGTGAAGATCTATTCGATGTAATCTTCTTTTTGCGGTGTGTTTGTTGAGACCGATGAATTGTGGGTTTATGATCAAGATTATCTATGAACAATATTTGAATCTTCTCTGAATTCTTTTATGTATGATTGGTTATCTTTGCAAGTGTCTTCGAATTATCAGTATGGTTTGGCCTACTAGATTGGTTTTTCTTGCAATGGGAGAAGTGCTTAGCTTTGGGTTCAATCTTGCGGTGTCCTTTCCCAGTGACAGTAGGGGCAGCAAGGCACGTATAGTATTGTTGCCATCGAGGATAGCAAGATGGGTTTTTATCATATTGCATGAATTTATCCCTCTACATCATGTCATCTTGCTTAAGGCGTTACTCTGTTTTCATAAACTTAATACTCTAGATGCATGCTGGATAGCGGTCGATGAGTGGAGTAATAGTAGTAGATGCATGCAGGAGTCGGTCTACTGGTCTCAGACGTGATTCCTATATACATGATCATACCTAGATATTCTCATAACTATGCTCAATTCTGTCAATTGCTCAACAATAATTCGTTCACCCACCGTAAAATACTTATGCTCTTGAGAGAAGCCACTAGTGAAATCTATGGCCCCCGGGTCTATCTTCATCATATTAATCTCCCATCACTTTATTATTGCCTTTGCTTTTTTTACTTTGCTTTTTATTTTACTTTTCGTCTTTATCACAAAATACCAAAAACATTATCTATCATCTCTATCAAATCTCACTCTCGTAAGTGACCCTGAAGGGATTGACAACCCCTTATCGTGTTGGTTGCGAGGAGTTATTTGCTTTGTGCAGGTACGAGGGACTCGCGCGTAGCCTCCTACTCGATTGATACCTTGGTTCTCAAAACTGAGGGAAATACTTACGCTACTTTGATGCATCATCCTTTCCTCTTCAAGGAAATCCAACGCAGTGCTCAAGAGGTAGCAAGAAGAATTTTTGGCGCCGTTGCCGGGGAGGTCTACGCAAAAGTCAATATACCAAGTACCCATCACAAACCCTTATATCCCGCATTACATTATTTGCCATTTTCCTCTCGTTTTCCTCTCCCCCACTTCACCCTTGTCGTTTTATTCGCCCTCTCTTTTCCGTTCGTATTTTCGTTTGCCTTGATGTCTTACTTGGCTCGTTTGCTCATTTGGTTGAAATAGTTGAGTATTTATTCCTAAACAGAGAAGCTAATATCTATGGATCCTCATCCACTTGCCAATCTTTTTAAGAGATCCAATTATGATGAACCAATTCCTAGTGATTTGGATGCACTAGATTATCTTTATAAGGTTTTGCCTGAAATCCGTAAATATGAAAATTGTGATGAAGTGCTTTATGAAGTGATTCATGATAGATCTTTGAATAAAAAGAATGATTGCAATGATTCTATTGATGTAAATTATGCTAATAATATGCAAAACCCTAAGCTTGGGGATGCTAGTTTTGCTATGTCCAATAGTCATGATTGGGGAGATTCTTCTTATGATCTTGAAAATTTATTTAAGCCCCATGATGAATATAAGTGATAATAGTGTTTGCAATAATATTGAAAGTGGGTTTGGAAGAGTGTCAACTTTAGATCCCACATATTTGGATAACATTCAATCTTATGTAATTTTTGATAAAAGTGGGCTTGGAGAAATCATGACTTTAGTTAATGATAATCCCACTATTTTGCAAGAGTGTCAACTTGGCATGCATGTGGATCGTGTTGAGAATATGTTATGTGATAGCTATATTGTTGAATTTTCTTATGATCCTACATGTAATTATTATGATAGAGGAAATATGGTTATAGAAATTTTCATGTTACTAAATTACCTCTCGTTATGTTGAGATTGCTATTGTTCCTTTCCGCTTCCTTGCATATGCTAGTTTTTGCTTGCTAGATAATTTGTTTGCCTATAATATGTCTATGCATAGGAAGTATGTTAGACTTAAGTGTATTTGTCACATGTTTTATGATGCTCTCTTTGTGCCTCAATTCTTATCTTTCTTGTGAGCATCATTGAAATCTCAATGCCTAGCTAAAAAGGCTTTAAAGAAAAGCGCTTGTTGGGAGACAACCCAATATTTTTCCTTGCTGCTTAGTAATAAATCTTTGATCTAACCTCTGGTTAGATGTGTTTTTATGTTCTAATTAGTGTTTGTGCCAAGTTAAACCTATAGGATCTTCTTGGATGATAGTTATTTGATCTTGCTGTAATTTCCAGAAACTTTCTGTTCACAAAAACAATTGTTAAAAATCACCAGAACATGATAAAATAGTGATTCCAATCGCTGATGATCAATAAACAAATTTCCTAGGTCGTCCTATTTTGGATGATTTTTTGGAGTTCCATAAGTTTGCGTTAGTTACATATTACTACAGACTGTTCTGTTTTTGACAGATTCTGTTTTTCGTGTGTTGTTTGCTTATTTTGATGAATCTATGGCTAGTAAAATAGTTTATAAACCATAGAGAAGTTGGAATACAGTAGGTTTAACACCAATATAAATAAAGAATGAGTTCATTACAGTACCTTGAAGTGGTCTTTTGTTTTCTTTCGCTAACGGAGCTCACGAGATTTCTGTTGAGTTTTGTGTTGTGAAGTTTTCAAGTTTTGGGTGAAATCTTTTGATGGATTATGGAACAAGGAGTGGCAAGAGCCTAAGCTTGGGGATGCCCATGGCACCCCCAAGATAATCTAAGGAAACCAGAAATTCAAAGATTGGGGATGCCCCGGAAGGCATCCCCTCTTTTGTCTACTTCCATCGGTAACTTTACTTGGAGCTCTATTTTTATTCACCACATGATATGTGTTTTGCTTGGAGCGTCTTGTATGATCTGAGTCTTTGCTTTTTCGTTTACCACAATCATCCTTGCTGTACACACCTTTTGAGAGATCCATACATGATTTGGAAATTATTAGAATACTCTTTGTGCTTCACTTATATCTTTTGAGTTATATAGTTTTGCTCTAGTACTTCACTTATATCTTTTAGAGCACGGTGGTGGATTTGTTTTAAATAAACTATTGATCTCTCATGCTTCACTTAGATTATTTTGAGAGTCTTAAATAGCATGGTAATTTGCTTAAATAATCTTAATATGCTAGGTATTTAAAATAGTAAAAACTTTCTTATGAGTGTGTTGGATACTAGGAAAAGTTTGATGCTTGATGATTGTTTTGAGATATGGAGGTAATAATATCAAAGTCGTGCTAGTTGAGTAGTTCTGAATGTGAGAAATGCTTGTGTTGAAGTTTGCAAGTCCCTAGCATGCACGTATGGTAAACGTTATGTAACAAATTTGAAACATGAGGTGTTCTTTGATTGTCCTCCTTATGAGTGGCGGTCGGGGACGAGCGATGGTCTTTTCCTACCAATCTATCCCCTAGGAGCATGCATAGTGCTTTGGTTTTGATGGCTTGTAGATTTTTGCAATAAGTATGTGAGTTCTTTATGACTAATGTTGAGTCCATGGATTATCGCACTCTCACCCTTCCATCATTGCTAGCCTCTTGATGCCGTGCATTGCCCTTTCTCACCTTGAGAGTTGGTGCAAACTTAGCGGTGCATCCAAACCCTGTGATATGATACGCTCTTTCACACATAAACCTCCTTATATCTTCCTCAAAACAGCCACCATACCTACCTATTATGGCATTTCCATGGCCATTCCGAGATATATTGCCATGCAACTTTCCACCATTCCGTTCATCATGACACATTCATCATTGTCATATTGCTTAGCATGATCATGTAGTTGACATAGTATTTGTGGCAAAGCCACCGTTCATAATTCTTTCATACATGTCACTCTTCGTTCATTGCATATCCCGGTACACCGCCGGAGGCATTCATATAGAGTCATACTTTGTTCTAGTATCAAGTTGTAATCATTGAGTTGTAAATAAATAGAAGTGTGATGATCATCATTTTCTAGAGCATTGTCCCAAGTGAGGAATATAAAAAAAGAAAGGCCATATAAAAAAAGAGAAGGCCCAAAAAAAGAAAGGCCATAAAAAAAGAGAAGGCCCCAAAAAATGAGAGAAAAAGAGAGAAGGGACAATGCTACTATCCTTTGCCACACTTGTGCTTCAAAGTAGCACCATAATCATCATGATAGAGAGTCTCTTGTTTTGTCACTTTCATATACTAGTGGGAATTTTTCATTATAGAACTTGGCTTGTATATTCCAACAATGGGCCTCCTCAAGTGCCCTAGGTCTTGGTGAGCAAGCAAGTTGGATGCACACCCACTTAGTTTCTTTTGTTGAGCTTTCATACATTTATAGGTCTAGTGCATCCGTTGCATGGAAATCCCTACTCCTTGCATTAACATCAATCGATGGGCATCTCCATAGCCCATTGATTAGCCTCGTTGATTTGAGGTCTTCTCCTTTTTTGCCTTCTCCACATAACCCCCATCATCATATTCTATTTCACCCATAGTGCTATGTCCATGGCTCGCGCTCATGTATTGCGTGAAAGTTTATAAGTTTGAGATTACTAAAGTATGAAACAATTCCTTGGCTTGTCATCGGGGTTGTGCATGATGAGAGCATGCTTGTGTGACGAAAATGGAGCATGACTAAACTATATGATTTTGTAGGGATGAACTTTCTTTGGCCATGTTATTTTGAGAGGACATAATTGCTTAGTTAGTATGCTTGAAGTATTATTATTTTTATGTCAATATGAACTTTTGTCTTGAATCTTTCGGATCTGAATATTCATACCACAATTAAGAAGAATTACACTGAAATTATGCCAGGTAGCACTCCGCATAAAAAATTCTGTTTTTATCATTTACCTACTCGAGGACGAGCAGGAATTAAGCTTGGGAATGCCTGATACGTCTCCAACGTATCTATAATTTTTGATTGCTCCATGCTATATTATCTACTGTTTTGGACAATATTGGGCCTTATTTTCCACTTTTATATTATTTTTGGGACTAACCTATTAACGAAGGCCCAGCCTGAATTGCTGTTTTTGTCTATTTGAGTTTCAAGAAAGCGGGATATCAAACGGGTCCAAACGGAATGAAACCTTCGGGAACGTGATTTTCTCACCGAACATGATCCAGGAGACTTGGAGCCTACGTCAAGGAAGCTTCAAGGACGGCATGAGGTAGGGGGCGCGCCCACCCCCAGGGCGCGCCCTCCACCCCCGTGGGCCCCATGATGCTCCACCGACGTACTTCTTCCTCCTATATATACCTACGTACCCCTAAACGATCAGATATGGAGCCAAAAACGTAATTCCACCGCCGCAACCTTCTGTACCCACGAGATCCCATCTTGGGGCCTGTTCCAGAGCTCCGACGGAGGGGGCATCCACCATGGAGGGCTTCTACATCATCACCATAGCCCCTCCGATGAAGTGTGAGTAGTTTACCTCAGACCTTCGGGTCCATAGTTAGTAGCTAGATGGCTTCTTCTCTCTTTTTGGATCTCAATACAATGTTCTCCCCCTCTCTCGTGGAGATCTATTCGATGTAATCTTCTTTTTGCGGTGTGTTTGTTGAGACCGATGAATTGTGGGTTTATATCAAGATTATCTATGAAAAATATTTGAATCTTCTCTGAA
This sequence comes from Aegilops longissima, assembly GCA_021605205.1. Taxonomy (NCBI): domain Eukaryota; kingdom Viridiplantae; phylum Streptophyta; class Magnoliopsida; order Poales; family Poaceae; genus Aegilops; species Aegilops longissima. The sequence continues at coordinate 665,481,116 of CM038679.1, read as the reverse complement.
TTCTTTTATGTATGATTGGTTATCTTTGCAAGTGTCTTCGAATTATCAGTTTGGTTTGGCCTACTAGATTGGTTTTTCTTGCAATGGGAGAAGTGCTTAGCTTTGGGTTCAATCTTGCGGTGTCCTTTCCCAGTGATAGTAGGGGAAGCAAGGCACGTATAGTATTGTTGCCATCGAGGATAACAAGATGGTTTTTTTATCATATTGCATGAATTTATCCATCTACATCTTGTCATCTTGCTTAAGGCGTTACTCTGTTTTCATAAACTTAATACTATAGATACATGCTGGATAGCGGTCGATGAGTGGAGTAATAGTAGTAGATGCAGGCAGGAGTCGGTCTACTTGTCTCGGACTTGATGCCTATATACATGATCAAACCTAGATATTCTCATAACTATGCTCAATTCTGTCAATTGCTCAATAGTAATTCGTTCACCCACCATAAAATACTTATGCTCTTGAGAGAAGCCACTAGTGAAATCTATGGCCCCCGGGTCTATCTTCATCATATTAATCTTCCATCACTTTATTATTGCCTTTTCTTTTTACCTTGCTTTTTATATACTTTGCATCTTTATCACAAAAATACCAAAAATATTATCTATCATCTCTATCAGATCTCACTCTCGTAAGTGACCGTGAAGGGATTGACAACCCCTTATCGCGTTGGTTGCGAGGAGTTATTTGCTTTGTGCAGGTATGAGGGACTCACGTGTAGCCTCCTACTGGATTGATACCTTGGTTCTCAAAACTGAGGGAAATACTTACGCTACTTTGCTGCATCATCCTTTCCTCTTCAAGGAAATCCAACGAAGTGCTCAAGAGGTAGCAGTTGGTTGCCTGCGCTTGTTCATTTCTTCCTCCTCTTGTTCACCTGGAATATCAGGGCGCCATTGCCTCATGCGACAACCATGTCCGGGCCAATAGGCTTGCTGAGGCTAGCAAGCTGAGCTGCGCTGAAGGAAGTAGGGAGTTCTTCTGGGTCGTATGTCGAACGCATGATCTGCAGGTGGCCGGAGGACTGTTGCATCGATAAGCTATTAGGTAGCCCAAACGGTTCCCTTCCCGCTATCACTCCCTGCTTCTCAAACGATGCCCTCACTTCAATTGTTCCTCACATAGCATAAGCAGAGCTCCTACCTAGAACAAACATGTTCATCAATTATATGAAAACCATAAACCTCCTACTGCACAAAGCTCAAAATCTTTGCGGCAGACAAATTTTATAGCTTTGAGTAGTGGTATCTTGGAATGGTTGGGAAGAAGACACAAATTTCAAGTAAATAAGGAAAATTGAATTAAATGGGAGGAAGAACCGGTAGACTCACTAGATAGTGACCTTATTCATCCTAAAATGGGGAAGGTGAAATAGTTGGATCAAACGATGTCCCTTGTATTGCTATTTTCTTTCTTGTATTGGCTTGAAGAGTGGTATGCACACTTTCTCTTCCTAGTTCCTTGTGTGCATTTTTGGGGACCGTATGTTGTTGTGTTATAACTGCACACATTGTTACGTGTACTAAACAGCCTAGCCTTTCAATCCCCTCTGCTTTTTAGGTTTGTTTGTGATTTCTATGTTGCTGACATGCCTATTACTTTAGTTTTGTTTGTACATACGTGATTTTGACTAGTCTTCTCTGATATTTTTTTCTCACGTACGGTTAGTGTTCTTTTGTTGCACAACGTGGAATGTGGCCCTTTAAGAAGTCACATCAAACACGTTCTCCTCCTTTAGCAAATTAAGCAAAAATGAAACAATTAATAGCAATAATAACAATGATGGATCATCAAAAGGTGACCCTCTCCTTTGTGTTCTCTCCCTCGACCTTTCACAACATCAACACACGACCCTTTCCACCATGCTTTCTTCCTTGATGTCCATGGGTGTTAGCGGCCTATTGTCCCTAGTCCCAACATTGTTTGTTGTCCCGACTGCGGGATCCAGAGAACCATGGCTTCATCATCCGTCCTTGGTTGGGTGGGTGGTTTCACAAATATAACATCGCCTATTGCACTGTGGGCAAATCCTCTTCTTCCATCGTATCAACATCGCACGTGATTATTGGTTTCAATCTAACATTTGCATATATTTGTGGATGCATAAGTATTATAAAAAATAGTCTATACTTCCTTTATTATAATTTTATCTTCAAACTGATGAAAATGAGTTATCAATTTTCTTCTTCATCCCACTAGTGCCACCGTTGCACGCCTTAGGTTTGACTCTAGGTGTCGAGAAAGCCCCTGACTCATTTGGGAACCACTGTCATTGCTCCATGAACTTTGGCCATAGGCACCAATACCAATGATAGAGCCTTTGTTACCATACTTAGTTGATTGTCGGAGCTTCTACACGTCATCCTACTCATGTTGATTTGAAAGTCCGACACACCATTGCCTCCTGTGCCAGCCTCGTCGGAGCCAATAGGAAAGTCAAGGCTAGATAGCAAGTTGAGCTCTACATGGGGCCAGAGGACTGTGGCGTTAGCAGGCTATTGGCAGCCCAAGCGACTCCCTTCCCGCCATCGCTCCCTACTGTTCGGATGATGCCCTCACCTCCATCTTTCCTCATAGAGCCGAAGCAAAGCCGCTACCTAGAAAAAACATACTCATCAACTATAAGAAAATCGTAAACCCCATGTTGCACACACATTCAAATCTTGGTGGCAAATAACGTTTAATGTTTTGAATGGTGATATCTTCAAATCGATGGCAAGAAACCACAAATGTCAAGAAAATGGGGGGAATAAAATGGAAATGGGAGGAAGAAATGGTAAACTCACTAGATGGTGAATTCATTCATTGTAAAATGAGGAAAATGAAATATTAGGAAGAAACGATGTCACTTGCATTGCTACTTCCGTTCTTTCACCTTCTTGACAAGTGGTGTGCACACTTGCTCTTCCTAGGTTCTTTTGCGCATTTTTTCTATAACTACGTACATTGCTACATGTACTAAACATGGTATCCTTTCAATCCTTCTAGTTTTTTTTTGCTAGTGATTACTATGTTGTTGAAATGTCTGTTTTGTTAGTTCACTTCATACGTACGTGATTTTGAACTGTCTTCTCTGATTCATTCTCTCACCTCCAGTCAATTTGTGTTCCTTTCCACACAATGTATGTGACCATTCAAGAAGGCACTTCCAACACTTTCTCCTCCTTACACAAATTAAGTAAAAAAGGGAACTATGACAAAACATTAGCAGTAAAAACAATGGTGACACATCAACACGTAGCCCTTTCCTCCATCCCCTTGCCCATGAACTGTCATAACACCAACACGCGACCCTCTTCGGGATGTTGTATTCCTCGATGTCCATGGGATTCCACGACCTGTCGACTCTAGAACAAGCATTGCCAGCCACCCCGACCGCGGGATATAGAGTCCCCACGGCTTCCACCTCCACCTTGGATGGGTAGTTCTACGGATCCATCGTCACATATTGCACCATCCGCAAATCCTAAGATTTATGCAACAAATTTACATGCAAGTCAGACATAGATGTTCATATATCAGCCTGCATAAAAAGAGTTCTAGAATGCCCATAGGACAAATTCTGGTCAATAAAAAAGGTCCGAAAAGAAGTTCATCAATGTGACACATATTAGAACAGACAAAGCGATATCTAAAAATGTTGAAGGCAATTTATGACTTGAATAGCAATATGTTTCTAACAATGAAGACGACAATGTATGATGACAAAGCAATATGTACAAGGATGAACATGACGATGTATGACCCAGAACACAATAGCTTGTCAAATTTAGCACATATACAAACCGGCAATGATGTATGAGTAGGACTCGATGTGGTAACATAGAGGTATTGCAGGTAAGAAATCAGTACCTCCCATTTCTCTGAAACAACACGCAAATCTTCTTTGGCACCATCATTCCCAGGTTTCTTCTCATTGACAACGAACATGGCTATGTCAGGGTCACCGTCCAGAATTACACAGTCGTCGTCTAGGATTACAGTGTAGTCGGAGGAGTCCTGCATGTGTGAGTGGGACACCCACTGTTACCAGGCTTCAACGCAGCAGCATGGAGAGAGGGAGGCGTAGTGCATGGCGAACACAATCCAAGTGCTCCTTATCTGGCGCTCGCGTACATGGGGACTCAGAGCATGATACCTGCGATCTATTTCCTCTTTTTCACCGGCTTGGCAAATGGCAAGTGGCATGCACACTTTCTTTGTTTCTTCCAAGGTTCTTATGTGTTTTTCTGCGGTAATTATGTTTATGTTTTTCCTATGAAATTGTATATATTTTGTGTTATAATAACAACTACATAATTACTTTGCATGTACAGAACTGCGTAGCCTTTCTGTTCTCTCTGGTTCTCAGGGCCTCCTGGTGACTTCCGCGTTTCTGGTGGTGGCACATGTGTTTCTATCCTTCTCTTCGTACACGCTGTTGTTCCACGATTTATTTTCCCATGTCCTTCGATAGGTTTTCTTTCTTCTTTCTAGCACCTTGTAGTGGGCCTTCGAGAAGGCGCATCAAGTGTTTCCTCCTTCTTCTGCGAGAAAATAACAGCAACACTACATCAGGGGTAATGGTATCGAGGGCACAACAACACCACGCCCTTCCGCACCTATTGCAGCGCACCGCCCGCCCCACAACGTTATCTTCCTCGACGTCCATGGGATTCAGCGCATCGCATGCCCTGGACACAATGCCCCTCGGCTGCGAATCCAGAGTCCCCACGGCTTCCTCATGCGTCCTTGGTTGGGTGGATTCATGGATACAACATTTCCTATTGCACCGACGACAAATCATATTGGGGTCATGCATCAATGACAACTATTACCAAATCAGAAGAGCAAAAGGTAATTGGACAAGAGCAACCAAATGAATATTTAGAATCAAGTAAACTTTAGCTTAGCAACTAGATTCCTATGAACAATGTAACTACAACTGAAACATAAATGTGCACTCATTGGCCTATATAAAATAGCTCCAAATGTTAATAGGGCCCATTCTTATCAATAGTTGGTCAATGCAGCGCAGATAAGAGCAGACAACCAAAAATCATTTAATGATGACGACAACAACGTATGATTGTAACAACAATAGATGGTCAATGCAACGAGCGTACGAACTAACAAAAGCATTATCTAACAAGACAACAACAATGTATGACTCTAACAACAACAAATGGTCAATGCAATGAACATACGAACCGACAGAAACATTATCTAACAAGATGCCAACAATGTATGACTCTAATAGCAACAGGCGGTCAATGCAACGGGCATAAGTACCAATGAAAACATTATCCAACAAGACGAAAACAATGTATGTGTCAGAACACAATAGCTGGTCAAATGAATATGTCTTAGCAACTAAGATTTCTTCAAAACAATTACATGCAAGTGCGACAGCGATGTTCACAGTTCAGACTTCAACAAAAGAGTTCCAGAATGTCAAGATGTTTGATTCTATTCAATCAAAAAGTTTCCAAAAGAAGTTGGTCAATGTGATGCATATTAGAACCAATGAAGCGATATCTAACAATGTTGAAGGTAATTTATGACTTGAATAGTAATATGTGTCTAACAATGAAGACGACAATGTATGATGACAAAGCAATATGTACAAGGATGAAGACGACAATGTATGACCTAGAACACAATAGCTAGTCAACGCCCCGGGCCTTCAGGACAGGAGAAGCAAAGTCGAAGCAACTCCCCCAACCTCCTCTCGCTTTCGGGGAGATTCTGGTTGTTGCGCCGCATGCTTGCCAACACGTACTCCACACAGGGAGCCAGGGTGAGGGAGACTGGAACTACTTGGGGCTTGCTTGGGGTCGGGGGTCTTTGTAGTTGGAGGGAGTCATGCGTGGGATCCCCACTTTTATGAGACCTCAGCGCAGCAGGAGGAAGAGGGGAGGGGACTGCACGGTGAATACGCTCAGTGTGCATTCGTTGCTCCTTTTCCGGGGCGTGCATACATGATGACCTGGAATGTGGCACTTGCACAACTATTTCCCTTCTTTCGACGGCTTGGCAAATGACAGCCGGTGTGCACATTTTGTTTTTCTCTTCATACATACACTATGTTCTTATGCTTTCTTGCAGGGTAATAATGTTTATGCTTTCTTTTGGGAAGGTAGATTTTTGTGTGATAACAACATTCATAATTACATTATTGCAGGCACAAAACTGTTTAGCCTTTCAATTCTCTTTGGTTTTAGGGATCTGGTGGTGATTCTTGGTAGGCGTGTTCCCCAATTTGTTTTCCTACCTCTATTCGGTCTTCTTTATTATTATTTTCCGCCACCATGTTGTGGCTCTTCGAGAAGGCGCGTCAAGAATTTTATTCGACCCCCTCGCAAGGAAACAACAACGAGTGCTTTGCTATTTCCTTTCTTTGTCAGCATGACAAATGGAAGTGGTATGCACATTTTTTTCTCTTCCTATGTTCTTATGTATTTTTTCTGGATAAACATGTTTAATTTGCTTTTGGGATCGTAGATTTTGCGCGGTAACTACAATATTACATTACATGTACAGAACCGCGTAGCTTTTCAATTCTCTTCGACTTTAGGGGTCTGCTGGTGATTTCTGTGCTCCTGACACGTGTTTCTTTGCTTCTCTTCGGTACATATCGGTATTCTTTGATTTGTTTTCCCACTCCCGATCAATTCCTTTTCTTTCTCTCACCGCATCATGACCCTTCGAGAAGTCACATCAACATTGTATCCTCCTTCCACAAGGAAATACTAGCAGCAACACATCAACAGTAATAGCATCGAGGCCGTAACAACATGCCACCCTCTCCTCCCCATCCTCTCCCCGGCCTCTCATAGCACTGACATGTTATGTTCCCACCATGTTATCTTTCTCACTATCTACGGGCGTTAGCAAACCGCTGGCCCTAGATCTAGCGTCTCCCGTGTGCGAACTTAGAGAACCCATGGCTTCCTCATCCATCCTTGGTTGGGTGATTTCACAGATACAGCGTCACCTGTTGCAGCGGGGAAAATCCTCTTCTTCCGCCAGAATCAACAACGATGGTGAGTACCGACTACAAGTTTGATTTCAAATCCAACATTTGTATCTACTCACTCGAAGCATAATAATTGTAGATACTATGGTCATCTTGAGTATGCTTTTAGAGAAGGACACGTACCTATGGAAGATGAATACTTGTGTCTACACTTTATTTAGAAGTACGAAAGAATTCAGTCTATCCTTCCTTTAGTTTATATTTACATTATATTAAATTTTTGCTATCTTTTTTTCTGCATCCCCACTGATACCACCACCGGCATGCCGTCCGCCGTTGGTTTAACATCGGGCGGCGAAAAGGCTCATACTCAACGGGTGCCACTGTTGTTGGGTCTCTGGAATTGGGCACATGCTCCAATGCCAACGACATATGGAGCCATCATAACCGTACTTAGGGCTCGTTCAGAAGCTCTCCAGCTGACCAAACGAGCCAGCTTCTCGCGAGAGCTGGGCGAGCTGGCTTCTCGCAGGAGCTGGGTGAGCGTTCGGCTGCCGAGTTGGTGGGCTGTAGTGATAGAAAAACTGTTCGCTGAGAGAAAACGGTTCATGCGAGGCTTTAGCGATAGAAACGATTCGCTGGGTTGGCTGTAGCACTTTGGGATGGCATTACCACGTAATTTGGAGCAACTCCTGCGTCTCGTTTTTGCAAAGCTATGCGATCGCTGCTCCAGAAATTTGCACTACGGGCTGATCGTTCTCCAGGGGCGGGCTTCTGGAAGCTGGATCATTCGACTGGCTTCTTGGAGCTATTTCGGAAAGCTGGAAGCAGGAGAGCTTCCAAACGGGCCCTTAGTTGGGCGCATGCGCTTCTTCGCGGCCTCCTCCTCATGTTCACTTAGAACATTGGGGAACCACTGGATCTCGCGACAGCCATAGGGGGTCTATCGTAGTCCGTTCGATAAGTAAGAGTGTCGAACCCAACGAGGAGCAGAAGGAAATGATAAGCGGTTTTCAGCAAGGTATTCTCGGCAAGTAATGAAACAAGTGGTAACAGATAGTTGTGTGATAGGATAATTTGTAACGAGCAACAAGTAACAAAAGTAAATAAAGTGCAGCAAGGTGGCCCAATCCTTTTTGTAGAAAAGGACAAGCCTGGAAAAACTCTTATAATAGGAAAAGCGCTCCCGAGGACACATGGGAATATCGTCAAGCTAGTTTTCATCACGTTCATATGATTCGCGTTCGGTACCTTGATAATTTGATATGTGGGTGGACCGGTGCTTGGGTGCTATTCTTACTTGAACAAACATCCCACTTATGATTAACCTCTATTGCAAGCACCCGCAACTACAACAAAAGTATTAAGGTAAACCTAACCATAGCATGAAACAAATGGATCCAAATCAGCCCCTTATGAAGCAACGCATAAACTAGGGTTTAAGCTTCTGTCACTCTAGCAACCCATCATCTACTTAATACTTCCCAATGCCTTCCTATAGGCCCAAATAATGGTGAAGTGTTATGTAGTCGATGTTCACATAACACCACTAGAGGCTAGACAACATACATCTCATCAAAATATCGAATGAATACCAAATTCACATGACTACTAATAGCAAGACTTCTCCCATGTCCTCAGGAACAAACGTAACTACTCACAAAGCATATTCATGTTCATAATCAGAGGGGTATTAATATGCATATAGAATCTGAACATATGATCTTCCACCAAATAAACCAACTAGCATCAACTACAAGGAGTAATCAACACTACTAGCAACCTACTAGTACCAATCTCGGACTTGGAGACAAGAATTGGATACAAGAGATTAACTAGGGTTTTGAGAGGAGATGGTGCTGGTGAAGATGTTGATGGAGATTGCCCTCTCCCGATGAGGAGGCGTTGGTGATGATTTTCCCCCCGGAGGGAAGTGTCCCAGGAGAACAGCTCTGCGGAGCCCTAGATTGGTTCCGCCAAGGTTCCGCCTCGTGGCGGCGGAGTTTCGTCCCGAAAGGTTGCTTCTGATTTTTTTTCTCAACGAAAGACCTCATATAGCAGAAGATGGGCATCGGAGAGACACCAGGGGGCCCACGAGGTAGGGGGCGCGCCCAGGGGGGTAGGGCGCGCCCCCCACCCTTGTGGACAGGGTGTGGGCCCCCTGGCCTTCATCTTTGGCGAGGAATTTTTATTATTTATTATAAGATATTCCGTGGAGTTTCAGGACTTTTGGTGTTGTGCAGAATAGGTCTCTAATATTTGCTCCTTTTCCAGCCCAGAATTCCAGCTGCCGGCATTCTCCCTCCTTATGTAAACCTTGTAAAATAAGAGAGAATAGGCATAAGTATTGTGACATAACGTGTAATAATAGCCCATAATGCAATAAATATCGATATAAAAGCATGATGCGAAATGGACGTATCAACTCCCCCAAGCTTAGACCTCGGTTGTCCTCAAGCGAAAGCCGATAACGATAAATATGTCCCCATGTTTAGAGGTAGAGGTGTCGATAAAAATAAAATACGGACATGAAGGCATCATGATTATTCTCATAACAGCAACATAGATAGGTATTGTCATATGATTTCTTATGTTCAAGTAATAATCCATTCACAATGCAGAGTACGAATCATAAACTTTATTGAGAACCAACAAACTATAATCTCGGTCATTGAAGCAATTGCAATTTATCATAACATCAGAAAGAGTCATTGTCAGAGCTTAATAGCAAGTCCACATACTCAACTATCATTTAGTCTTTCATAATTGCTAACACTCACGCGATACTCGTGGTTACGGAGTTTTAATCGGACACAGAGAAAGATAGAGGCTTATAGTTTCGCCTCTCAACCTTTTACCTCAAGGGTAATGTCAACAATAATAACTCATGCTCCCCTACATCCAATTAGATATACCAATTAGGATCTTTCCAACATACTGTGCTTGCCAAAGGATAAAATGAAAAAGGAAAGGTGAAGATCACCATGACTCTTGCATAAGGTAGGAGATAATAAATAAAAGATAGGCCCTTCGCAGAGGGAAGCAGAGGTTGCCATGCGCTTTTATGGTTGGATGCACAAAATCTTAATGTGAAACAATGCCACTTTATATTGCCCCTTGTGATATGAACCTTTATTATGCAGTCCGTCGCTTTTATTTCTTCCACATCACAAGATCGTATAAAGCTTATTTGTCCCAGACCAATCAATCATACATATTTAGAGAGCAATTTTTATTGATTTGCACCGATGACAACTTACTTGAAGGATCTTACTCAATCCATAGGTAGATATGGTGTACTCTCATGGCAAAACTGGTTTAAGGGTTTTTGGAAGCACAAGTAGTATCTCTACTTGGTGCTGAGAATTTGGCTAGCATGAGGGGGAAAGGCAAGCTCAACATGTTGGAAGATCCATGACAATATACTTTATCTCAGATATAAGAAAACATGACCCATTACGTTGTCTTCCTTGTCCAACATCAACTCTTTAGCATGTCATATTTTAATGAGTGCTCACAATCATAAAAGATGTCAATAATAGTATATCTACGTGTGAAACCTCTCTTTCCTTATTACTTCCTATTAATTGCAACGATGACCAAAGCTATGTTTGCCAACTCCCAACAACTTTTAATCATGAGACTCTTTCTATGTGAAGTCGTCACTCTCAGTAAGATCAATATGAACTCTTTATTTCTTTTTATTCTTTTTCTCTATTCTTTTATTCACTCAAGATCATGGCAAAACAATCAAGCCCTTGACTCAACACTAATCTTTATTATATAGCTCACGAACTCGATTACATAGAGAGATCATAAAGCAAAACTCAAAACTAGATCATGCCATAAACTTTATTCTACTAGATCAAGATACTGCTAATAGGATCGAACTGAGAAAAACGGTAAAGATAGGAGTTGTGATTGTGATACGATACTGGGGCACCTCCCCCAAGCTTGGCAGTTGCCAAGGGGAGTGCCCATACCCATGTGATTATGTCTCCTTTGCTGGTGAAGAAGGTGGGGGTGTTGTTGATGATGCGGGCTTGTCGTCCATCTTCCAAGGCATGGGCTCACCATCATAGAAGGATGATCGAGTCTCGGAATCCTCAAATCTGCAGCCAAACTCATCCTTTTGAATCTATATTCATACTCACAATTTTGATTTTGCAGGTCATAGATTTGGGCTTGAAGGTGCTCGATCTTCTCATGAAGCTTGAAGATGGCCTCCCCGATATTGTCGGCATCCAACTTGTGGTTGCTAGTGAACTCCGCGATCATCATGTGGTTGGAGTTGAGTCCATGTTCCACCATCCTTGACACTTGAAAACTTGTTGCTCCTTTGCTTGAGCCTCGTCTCCACGCTTCGGTTCCTTTTGGTCCCTCTTCATCGCGGATGTGCAGCAACCCATCACGCAACTCAATGGTTTGAGGTGTCGCAGCACCTCCATGCGAGGTAAGGGTTGATGAACTTCTCGAAGAACTTGTCCTTGGAAGCACTTGGGGACGTCATGATAATCTAGATCTGTCAGAAAAACAGCTTGAAACAAGAACAGAGGAGATTTGCGTGATACGGGAGTCAAAACCTTCGGGAGGTTATACAATGAATTTTTCCCGACCAAAATACGTATCGTGCAAGAAAACGGAATCCGGAAGGCTCACGAGGTGCCCACGAGGTAGGGGGGCGCGCCCAGGGGGGTAGGGCGCTCCCTCCACCCTCGTGGAGCCCTCGTGTCCTTCCCGGACTGCTACTTATTTTTTCTATTTTTCTAAGTATTCCAAAACTGAGAAATATTGCCTTAAAAATTGTTTTGGAGTCGTTTTACTTACCGTACCACATACCTACTCCTTTTCGGAGTGAAACATTCCGGAAAGTGTCCCTTATGTATTCCTCCTGGGTTACGGTTTCAATAACATTGGTTTCAACATTTATAGGATTAGCTGAGATATAGTGTTTGAATCTTTGACCGTTTACCACCTTCAGATTTGTGCCTTCGAAGTTGTTGATTTTTATGGCACTGGAACGATAGACCTCCTTGATAACGTAAGGGCCTTCCCATTTAGAGAGAAGTTTTCCTGCAAAAAATCTTAAACGAGAGTTGTATAGCAATACATAATCACCTACATTAAACTCACGCTTTTGTATCCTTTTGTCATGCCATCTTTTAACTTTTTCTTTGAATAACTTGGCATTTTCATAGGCTGGGGTTCTCCATTCATCAAGTGAGCTAATATCAAATAACCTCTTCTCACCGGCAAGTTTGAAATCATAGTTGAGTTCTTTAATACCCCAATAAGCCTTATGCTCTAGTTCAAGAGGTAAGTGACATGCTTTTCCATAAACCATTTTATATGGAGACATACCCATAGGATTTTTATATGCAGTTCTATAGGCTCATAATGCATCATCAAGTTTTTTTGACCAATTCTTTCTAGACCTATTGACGGTCTTCTGCAAAATTAATTTGAGCTCTCTATTGCTCAATTCTACTTGACCACTAGACTGTGGGTGATAAGGAGATGCAATTCTATGATTAACATCATACTTAGCAAGCATTTTACGGAAAGCACCATGAATAAAATGTGAACCACCATCAGCCATTAAATATCTAGGGACTCCAAACCTCGGAAAAATAACTTCTTTAAGCATTCTAATAGAGGTGTTATGATCAGCACTACTAGTTGAAATAGCTTCTACCCACTTAGTAACGTAATCAATAGCAACTAAAATATGTGTATATCCATTAGAGGCAGGAAAAGGTCCCATATAATCAAAGCCCCAAACATCAAATGGTTCATTAACAAGTGAATAATTCATAGGCATTTCTTGACGTCTACTAATATTGCCAATTCTTTGACATTCATCACAAGATAAGACAAACTTATGGGCATCCTTGAAGAGAGTGGGCCAATAGAAACCACATTGCAATACCTTATGTGCAGTTCTATCTCCAGCGTGGTGTCCTCCATAAGCTTCGGAGTGACACTTGCGTAGGATCTGTTCCTGTTCATGCTCAGGTACACAATGTCTAATAACACCATCTACTTCTTTTTTATAAAGATGTGGGTCATCCCAAAAGTAATGTCTCAAATCATAGAAAAACTTTTTCTTTTGCTGGTATGTGAAACTAGGTGGTATAAATTTAGCAACAATGTAATTAGCATAATCAGCATACCATGGAGTACTACGAGAAGTATTTATGACATTTAATTGCTCATCAGGAAAGCTATCATCAATAGGTAGTGGGTCATCAAGAACATTTTCTAACCTAGACAAGTTATGCGCAGCGGGTTCTCAGCTCCTTTCTATCAACAATATGCAAATCAAATTCTTGTAGCAAGAGAACCCATCTAATAAGTCTAGGTTTAGCATCTTTCTTTTCCATAAGATATTTAATGGCAGCATGATCAGTGTGAATAGTTACTTTAGAATCAACAATATAAGGTCTGAACTTATCACAAGCAAATACAACTGCTAAGAATTCCTTTTCAGTAGTAGCATAATTTCTTTGAGCATTGTCTAGAGTCTTACTAGCATAATGGATAACATTTAATTTCTTATCAACTCATTGCCCTAGAACAGCACCTACAGCATAGTCACTAGCTTCACACATAATTTCAAAGGGTAAATTCCAATCAGGTGGCTGAACAATAGGTGCAGAGATCAATGCTTTCTTAAGTATTTCAAATGCTTCTACACAATCATCATCAAAGACAAATGGTATATCTTTTTGCAATAAATTAGTCAGAGGCTGAGAAATTTTTGAGAAGTCCTTAATGAACCTCCTATAAAATCCGGCGTGACCAAGGAAACTTCTTATACCTTTAATGTCCTTGGGACATGGCATCTTTTCAATAGCATCAACCTTGGCTTTATCAACTTCAATACCTCTTTCAGAAACTTTATGCCCCAAGACAATACCTTCATTAACCATAAAGTGGCACTTTTCCCAATTCAAGACAAGATTAGTTTATTCACATCTCTGCAAAACTCGATCAAGATTGCTCAAGCAATCATCAAAAGAGGATCGATAGACGGAAAAGTCGTCCATGAAAACCTCACAAATCTTTTCACAGAAGTCAGAGAATATAGCCATCATGCATCTTTGAAAGGTAGCAGGTGCATTACATAAACCGAAAGGCATACGTCTATAAGCAAAAGTACCAAAAGGGCATGTAAAAGTAGTCTTTGATTGATCCTTAGCCGACACTGGTATTTGAGAGAAACCAGAATAACCATCTAGAAAGCAATAATGTGTATGTTTGCATAATCTTTCTAGCATTTGATCGATAAAAGGTAAGGGGTAATGATCTTTCTTAGTAGCTTTATTTAATTTCTGGAAATCAATTACCATCCTATAACCTGTAATAATTCTTTGCGGGATCAATTCATCTTTATCATTAGGAACAATAGTAACACCTCCCTTCTTAGGGACACAATGGACAGGACTTACCCACTGACTATCAGCAACGGGATAAATTATACCTGCCTCCAGAAGCTTTAGTATTTCTTTTCTTACCACTTCTTTCATCTTAGGATTAAGCCTTCGTTGATGATCACGAACCGGTTTGGCATCTTCTTCCAAATTTATTTTATGTTGACATAGAGTGGGACTAATGCCCTTAAGATCATCAAGAGTATATCCAATAGCAGCATAGTGCTTCTTCAGAGTTTTCAATAATCTCTCTTCTTCATGCTCTGAAAGGTTAGCACTAATAATAACATGATATATTTTCTTTTCATCAAGATAAGCATATTTAAGATTGCCGGGCAACGGTTTAAGCTCAAACACGGGTCACCCTTGGGTGGAGGAGGATCCCTAAGATTTCAACAGCAAATTATGTTTGAGAATAGGTTCTGTTTAAAGAATACTTCATCTATTTCCCTTCTTTCATTCATAAACATATCATTTTCATGGTCTAGCAAATAATGTTCTAGAGGATCACTAGGAGGTACGGCAATAGAAGCAAGACCAATAATTTCATCCTTACTAGGCAATTCTTCTTCATTGTGTTGTTTACTAAACTTAGAGAAATTAAACTCATGAATCATATCATCCAAGCCAATAGTAACAACATTCTTTTTGCAATCTATTCTAGCATTGACAGTGTTCAAGAAAGGTCTACCAAATATAATGGGACAAAAACTATCTTGTGGAGAACCAAGAACAAGAAAATCAGCAGGATATTTAGTTTTCCCACACAAGACTTCAACATCTCTAACAATCCCAATTGGTGAAATAGTATCTCTATTGGCAAGCTTAATTGTGACATAAATTTCTTCTAACTCAATAGGTGCAATATCATGCATAATTTCTTTAGCGCCAGGTTTAGCAATTCTAGCAGATTCACCACAGGATTGAATAACATGCCCATCAATATTATCAGACAAGAGATCTTTAACAATAGCAATATTAGGTTCTACTTTGACTTGCTCAGGAGGTGTATAAGTTCTAATATTGCTTTTACGAACCATAGTTGAAGCTTTAGCATGATCCTTTATTCTAACAAGGAAAGGTGGTTTCTCAACATAAGAGGTAGGAACAATAGGATCATTATAAGTGACAGTCTTTTATTCAACTTTAATAGGTGCAGCTACTTTTACTTCTATGGGAGGATGATATTTAGACCACTTCTCCTTGGGGAGATCAACATAAGTAGCAAAAGATTCACAGAAAGAAGCTACTATCTCATAGTCAAGTCCATATTTAGTGCTAAACTTACGGAAAATATCGGTATCCATAAAAGATTTAACACAATCAAACTTAGGTGTCATACCTGACTCCTTACCTTCGTTGAGGTCCCAATCTTCAGATTTGCATTTAATTCTATCCAATAAATTCCATCTGAATTCAATAGTCTTCATCATAAAAGAGCCAGCACAAGAAGTATCGAGCATGGTTTGATTATTATGAGAAACCGAGCATAAAAACTTTGAATAATTATTTCTCTCGAGAGCTCATGATTGGGGCATGAATATAACATTGATTTAAGCCTCCCCCAAGCTTGAGCGATGCTTTCTCCTTCGCGAGGCCAAAAATTATATATATAGTTGCGATCACGATGAACAAGATGCATAGGATAATATTTTTGATGAAATTCCAATTTCAATCTTTTGTAGTTCCATCATCTCGTATCATCACATAGCCTATACCATGTCAATGCATCTCCCTTCAAAGATAAAGGGAATACCTTCTCTTAACAACATCATCGGGTATACCTGCAAGCTTAAATAGTCCACAAACTTCATCCACATATATTAGGTGCTCATTAGGATGCTTTGTTCCATCTCCTACAAAAGGATTTGCTAGCAGTTTTTCCATCATACCGGAAGGAACTTCAAAAGGAGTTTCATTTTCAATAGGTTCAGTAGGTTGAGGAGCAACTCTTTGCTCTACTGGATGGGGTGAAGATACCCCGAACAAGCCCCTCAGAGGATTACTTTCCATAGTAACAAGTGACAGTAAATTTCAGCACACTATATAAATTTTTCTTTACCAAATTCCACCTAACAAAGGCGCTTCACTCCCCAGCAACGGCGCCAGAAAAGAGTCTTGATGACCCACAAGTATAGGGGATCTATTGTAGTCCTTTCGATAAGTAAGAGTATCGAACCCAACGAGGAGCAGAAGGAAATGATAAGCGGTTTTCAGCAAGGTATTCTCTGCAAGTACTGAAACAAGTGGTAACAGATAGTTGTGTGAT
This sequence comes from Aegilops longissima, assembly GCA_021605205.1. Taxonomy (NCBI): domain Eukaryota; kingdom Viridiplantae; phylum Streptophyta; class Magnoliopsida; order Poales; family Poaceae; genus Aegilops; species Aegilops longissima. The sequence goes on along the minus strand of CM038679.1, from coordinate 665,464,456 downwards.
AGGATAATTTGTAACGAGCAACAAGTAACAAAAGTAAATAAAGTGCAGCAAGGTGGCTCGATCATTTTTGTAGCAAAGGACAAGCCCGGACAAACTCTTATAATAGGAAAAGCGCTCCCAAGGACACATGGGAATATTGTCAAGTTAGTTTTCATGACGTTCATATGATTCGCGTTCGGTACCTTGATAATTTGATATGTGGGTGGACCGGTGCTTGGGTGCTGTTCTTACTTGAACAAACATCACTTATGATTAACCTCTATTGCAAGCATCCGCAACTACAACAAAAGTATTAAGGTAAACCTAACCATAGCATGAAACAAATGGATCCAAATCAGCCCCTTACGAAGCAACGCATAAACTAGGGTTTAAGCTTCTGTCACTCTAGCAACCCATCATCTACTTATTACTTCCCAATGCCTTCCTCTAGGCCCAAATAATGGTGAAGTGTTATGTAGTCGACGTTCACATAACACCACTAGAGGCTAGACAACATACATCTCATCAAAATATCGAACGAATACCAAATTCACATGACTACTAATAGCAAGACTTCTCCCATGTTCTCAGGAACAAACGTAACTACTCACAAAGCATATTCATGTTCATAATCAGAGGGGTATTAATATTCATATAGAATATGAACATATGATCTTCCACCAAATAAACCAACTAGTATCAACTACAAGGAGTAATCAACACTACTAGCAACCTACTAGTACCAATCCCGGACTCGGAGACAAGAATTGGATACAAGAGATGAACTAGGGTTTTGAGAGGAGATGGTGCTGGTGAAGATGTTGATGGAGATTGCCCTCTCCCGATGAGAGGAGCGTTGGTGATGACGTTGGTGATGATTTCCCCCTCCCGGACGGAAGTGTCCCCGGCAGAACAGCTCTGCCGGAGCCCTAGATTGGTTCCGCCAAGGTTCCGCCTCGTGGCGGCGGAGTTTCGTCCCGAAAGGTTGCTTCTGATTTTTCTCTCGACAAAAGACCTCATATAGCAAAAGATGGCCATCGGAGAGCCACCAGGGGGCCCACGAGGTAGGGGGCGCCCAGGGGGGTAGGGCGCTCCCCCACCCTCGTGGGCAGGGTGTGGCCCCCCTAGCCCTCATCTTTGGTGAGGAATTTTTATTATTTATTGTAAGATATTCCGTGGAGTTTCAGGACTTTTGGAGTTGTGCAGAATAGGTCTCTAATATTTGCTCCTTTTCCAGCCCAGAATTCCAGCTGCCGGCATTCTCCCTCCTTATGTAAACCTTGTAAAATAAGAGAGAATAGGCATAAGTATTGTGACATAACGTGTAATAACAGCCCATAATGCAATAAATATCGATATAAAAGCATGATGCAAAATGGATGTATCACCAAGTCGGGGGCAACATGCATGTAGAGGTTAGCGACCCGAACTCTGCTGAAGAAGGTAGGGAGTGTCGTCCGGGTTATAGGTCATGAACATGCTAGATACGTCCCCATGGTATCTACTTTTCCTAATGCTTTTGCTCTTGTTTTGGACTCTAATTTACATGTTTTGAATGAACCTAACCCGGACTGATGTTGTTTTCAGCAGAACTACCATGGTGTTGTTTTTGTAGAGAAATAAATGTTCTCTGAATAGAACGGAACTTTTTGGAGAATTATTTCGAAATATATAAAAAATACTGGTACCAAGAACCACTGGAGGGGGTGACCTGGTTGGGCACGATAAACCAGGGCGTACCACCCCCTCGACGCGCGCCCTGGTGGGTTGTGCCCACCTCGTGGCCCCCAGGCCCTAATCTCAACTCCTTAAATACCTATTTTTGGAGAAAAAACAGAGAGGAAGAATCATCATGTTTCACGAGACAGAGCCATTGTCACCTCCTGTTCTTCATCGGGAGGCCAGATCTGGAGTCCGTTCTGAGCTTCGGAGAGGGGAATCTTCGATCTTCGTTATCACCAACCCTCCTTCATCGACAAATCCATGATGCTCCCCACTGGGAGTGAGTAATTCCTTTGTAGGCTCGCTTGTCTGTCAGGAATTGGATGAGATTCATCATGTAATCGAGTTAGTTTTGTCAAGGCTTGATCCCTAGTATCCACTATGTTCTGAGATTGATGTTGCTATGACTATGCCATGCTTAATGCTTGTCACTAGGGCCCGAGTGCCATGATTTCATATCTAAACCATTTATGTTTTCACCATTATATCTATGTTCTAGATCCAATCTTGCTAGTCATATGCACCTGCTACATGTTATGATCCGTAAACCCTAGGGTGACAGTAATTGGGATACTTTCCGGTGATGACCGTAGTTTGAGGAGTTCATGTAATCACTATGTGTTAATGCTTTGTTCTGGTTCTATATTAAAAGGAGGCCTTAATATCCCTTAGTTTCCTTGTGGATCCCACTGCCACAGGAGGGTAGGACAAAAGATGTCATGCAAGTTCTTTTCCATAAACATGTATGACTATTTACGGAATACATGCCTACATTATATTTATGACCTGGAGCTAGTTTTATATCGCCCTAGGTTATGACTATAATATGATGAATATCATCCAACGAATTCACAGATCCAATGCCTATGAGTTTTTCACATATTGCTCTTGCTAAGTCACTATTGCTATTACTACTGTTCCAACTGCTACAAAACTGTTACAGCTGTTACTATTACCCTGTTACCGTTACCATTGCTATCCAACTACCATACTACTATGCTACTGATCACTTTGCTGCAGATATTTAATATCCAGGTGTGGTTGAATTGACAACTCAACTCACTACAAGAAATATGTCAACTTATGACCTTCTCTTAGTGACCCCAGCTGAATTGGTCGTAAATTCACGGCCATTTCGCTTGGAAGGGCTCAAACACTGAAATTGCTTACACCAAATGGTCACAAAGCAGACAAGAGGCGCCAATGACCTTATTTCTACCTGATTACGACCGATATAAATGGTCATGAGGTTGTGAACGTGGATGTATTGGTACTTGTTGCTATGACAAGGCGCCACCTCATCAGTTTTGCCGATGTGTCAATTTTTGCCCTAGGTTGTGAAGCAACCTATATTTCTGTCATTACCAAAATTCCCCAAAAAATTGGGCATTCTTTACTATCCAAATCATTGCCTCATGACAATATTCAACTCCATTTGACTGGTAAATCTTCCTCGGCAAATTTCCAAAGTTTTTGTTCAGCTTGAACTGTTGTGAAGGAAGTACTGGCTAGGCATATCCTAATGAGCTGAATTTTTGCCACATCTTCTATATTCCCAAATCATAGATCTCCACAGAATTTGAGCCCCATCTAACAATACATGTGAGTGTGGCTTCAACATTCGTATTTCTGTCTAGTGTGGTATGTTGCAAAGCAAGTGACACCTAGGCTCCTCCATTTGAGCTGCTAATTCTCCAAGATAGTGTCCTTAGTAGATGATCATCCTCGGCCAAAACTCAGGCCCATTGGCCATGTGCATTTCCCGTACCACTAATCAAACACTTGGGTGCTAATTCATGTTTGAGCTCGGTTCAGTCTCCTCGTGAGATTCTTCTATTGCCTTCTTCTTCCTAACACCTATCAGGGGAGTGTCCAACCCACTAGACATGCCTGGGCCGCCCGGCACGCGTGGCAACACCACGGTCACGCGGTGACCACGCGGCGGGCATGAGAGTCTATGCGCTTTGGAGTTGGGGCCCTGGGCCACCATCCAAACCTGAACGTATCGCCACCAAACCATGTATTTCTGATTAAATAGATACTTTTCTACCTAGAAATGATTTTTTGAAAAAATAAAGAGCAAACTATGAGTCAACTGCAGTTCAAATTTGTCTCACTTCCTGCTGAATCAGCAGAAATTTGTCTTTTTCACCAGAGGTGGATAAAAACTTTTGGAACCCAACCATTTTATCAATTGTGCATTAAGCGTTTCCTAGTATTTTATAAAATTGATTTGGTCCAATTTTGCAACAAATATATGGTAGGTCCTTCACAAAAAAACTCATTTTGGGCACTCGAAAAATGGAAAGTTGATTTTTCGTCCAAAGAAAATGAAAACTCCCTTAGGCAACATTGTTTGCCATTCCAATATGCACCCTTGTGCACAATATGAGATCATTTGAACAAACTATGCCATGAATATGGCCATAAGATTGATCATTTGGCTTGAAAGCCATGAATCTTCAGAGATGATAGCTCATTTCATAGAACACTTTTTTAAAATTATTGCCGTATTACAAGTTTGTTATTTTTCCTGGGAACTTGGCCACATATAATGACACAATGCAAAGGTTTCCCAATTTTTTGATTTTTTTTGTATGCCCGTTTCAAAATGTGGTCAAAACGGCGGGAATGACCGTTCCTAGCTAGTTGTTGAATCTTGGAATTTTTTTGATGTTTCTCTGATTAAATAGATACTTATTCACCCAGAAATGATTTTTGGAAAAAATAAAGAGCAAACTATGAGGCAGCCGCAGTTCAAATTTGACCCGCTTCCAACTAAATCAGTGGAAATTTGTCTTTTTCAGCAGAGGTGGATCAAAACTTTTTACACCCAACCATTTGGTCAATTGTGCATTAAATATGGCCTAGTATTTTAGAAAAATGACTTGGTCCAATTTTGCAACAATTATTTGGGAGGTCCTTCACAAAAAACCTCCTTCTAGGCACTCGAAAAATGGAAAATGGTTTTTTCGTCCAAAGAAAATGAAAACTTCCTTAGGCAACATTGTTTTACATTCCAATATGCACCCTTGTGCACAATGTGAGATCATTTGAACAAACTATGCCATGAATGTCCATAAGATTGATCATTTGGCTTGAAAGCCATTGATCTCCACACGTGATAGCTCATTTCTGAGAACATTTTTTTAAATAATTGCCGTATTACAAGTTTTTTATTTTTCCTGGGAGCTTGGCCACATATAATAACACAATGCGAAGGTTTTCATTTTTTTTAATTTTTTTGAATTTTTTATGCCCGTTTCAAAATGCGGTCAAAACGGCGGGCTTGACCGTTCGTAGCTAGTTGTTGAATCTTGGAAAACTTTTGATGTTTCTCTAATTAAATAGATACTTATTCACCTAGAAATGATTTTTGGAAAAAATAAAGAGCAAACTATGAGGCAGCCGCAGTTTAAATTTGACCCGCTTCCAACTGAATCAGTGGAAATTTGTCTTTTTCACCAGAGGTGGATCAAAACTTTTTACACCCAACCATTTGGTCAATTGTGCATTAAATATGTCCTAGTATTTTAGAGAAATTACTTGGTCCAATTTTGCAACAGTCCTTCCCAAAAAACCTCCTTTTAGGCACTCGAAAAATGGAAAATGGTTTTTCGTCCAAAGAAAATGAAAACTTCCTTAGGCAACATTGTTTTCCATTCCAATATGCACCCTTGTGCACAATATGAGATCATTTGAACAAACTATGCCATGAATGTGGCCATAAGATTGATCATTTGGCTTGAAAGCCATTGATCTCCACACGTGATAGCTCGTTTCTGAGAACACTTTTTTAAAATAATTGCCATATTACAAGTTTGTTATTTTGTCTGGGAGCTTGGCCACATATAATAACACAATGCGAAGGTTTTCTATTTTTTTGACTTTTATTGAATTTTTTATGCCCGTTTCAAAATGCGGTCAAAACGGCGGGCTTGACCGCTCCTAGCTAGTGGTTGAATCTTGGAAAACTTTTGATGTTTCTATGATTAAATAGATACTTATGTACCTAGAAATGATTTTTGGAAAAAATAAAGAGCAAACTATGAGGCAGCCGCAGTTCAAATTTGACCCGCTTCTAACTGAATCAGTGGAAATTTGTCTTTTTCACCAGAGGTGGATCAAAACTTTTTACACCCAACCATTTGGTCAATTGTGCATTAAATATGGCCTGGTATTTTAGAAAAATGATTTGTCCCAATTTTGCAACAATTATTTGGGAGGTCCTTCACAAAAAAACCTCCTTTTGGGCACTCGAAAAATGGAAAATGGTTTTTTCGTCCAAAGAAAATGAAAACTTCCTTAGGCAACATTGTTTGCCATTCCAATATGCACCCTTGTGCACAATATGAGATCATTTGAACAAACTATGCCATGAATGTGGCCATAAGATTGATCATTTGGCTTGAAAGCCATTGATCTCCACACGTGATAGCTCGTTTATGAGAACACTTTTTTAAAATAATTGCCGTATTACAAGTTTGTTATTTTTCCTGGGAACTTGGCCACATACAATGCGCACAATGCGAAGGTTTTCCAATTTTTTGATTTTTTGAATTTTTTATGCCCGTTTCAAAATGCGGTCAAAACGGCGGGCTTGACCGTTCGTAGCTAGTGGTTGAATCTTGGAATTTTTTTGGTGTTTCTCTGATTAAATAGATACTTATGTACCTAGAAATGATTTTTGGAAAAAATAAAGAGCAAACTATTAGGCAGCTGCAGTTCAAATTTGACCCGCTTCCTACTGAATCGGTGGGAATTTGTCTTTTTCATCAGAGGTGGATCAAAACTTTTGACACCCAACCATTTAGTCAATTGTGCATTAAACATGGCCTAGTATTTTAGAAAATTGATTTGGTCCAATTTTACAACAAATATATTATAGGTCCTTCACAAAAAATCTTATTTTGGACACTCAAAAAATGATTGAAAATAAATACAAAGATCAGAAATGCATACAAATTAGTGCTCATCCACAAAATGTGGTCTAACTTGAGTGAAAATTTATGTGATGCCCTTTTGCAAAATATTTTTATAGCTGCTTCACAAAATAGCTCTATATTAAATCACTGATTTTCCGAACCAATCAAAACTCTTCCCATGGATCGATGACATGGCGCCCATCCATCCATCCATCCCTATCTCCATCCCACATCCATCCATCCATCCATCCATCCATCCATCTATCTACAGAAAAAAGAAAAAAAAGAAAAGGAGATAGCCCCGCAGCCCAAACCCTAGATCAGATCCCCCCATCGCACCCCTCCTCCCTGCTCCCAATCTCCCCGCCACCGCCGCCACCTCCTCCCCATCCCCGTCCTCTCCCACCCACCGCCACCTCGCCGTCCTCCTCACCCACCATCGCTGACCTCATCCCTCCCTCCCCTCACCATCTCTCCCTACCCTAACTCCCATCAACGCCCTCTCATCCTCTTCCCCGATTCAGATCGACCACCGTCCGCCCCCTAACCCGATTCAGATCGACCACGCCTCACCGGAGAGAGAGAGGCGTCGCCACCAGCGACTACAGCTGGCTTGCTCACCGGCGCGCGCGTGCGAGCTTCGAATCCATCGATGTGCGGCGCTCCATGGGCCTGGCTGGACCGCGGCGCGCGCGTGGCTTGCCTAGGGTTGGCAGTGGCAGCGCTGCATGCCGTGTCTCCGGCTACCACGACGGCGACGGCACGAATCACGAAGACCGTCGTCCACCTCCCGCTGCAGGACGGGTTCGTCGTCTTCCCATGGCCCGCCCGCTCCTCGGCCGCCTCCCGGGCACGGCACGCCCCCACCTCTCCGTCTACCCCTCGCCCTCCGCCCCCGCCAACTTGGTCCGCTTCACCGCCCGCAGCGGCGACCACGGCGAGGATAGCGCCCTCCCCAGCAGCAGCAGCAGCACACGATGAGCGGCGCGAGGTGGGCGGCGAGGCCGACGACCTTCACGGCGGTGCAGTACGAGGAGCTGGAGCAGCAGGCGCTGATCTACAAGTACCTCGTCGCCGGCGTCCCCGTCCCGCCGGATCTCCGCCTCCCCATCCGCCGCGGCTTTGACTCCCTCGCCTCGCGCTTCTACCACCACCACGCCCATACATTCTCCTACCTTGGTAGAGTATTTCTTCTATAATCCACACACACGCTTTTTGAGCAATTCGCCTGTGCGATTTGCTCAGCTTGATTACTGGGATCGAGAGATTCAGGTGTAGTCGACCCCCCTAGGCCGTCTCTTTGTTAATTGCTCCCAGTCATTTGTTAATGCTCCCCCGGATTTGGTCGCGCAAAAGTCTCATTATTCTAATTCAAGAAGCCCGTGCTTTGTTCCAGATTTGCTCCTACCACCTACTACTACCATCTAGCATCTCCTGTCTTGGTGGGTCTTCTCATTTATTTGTTTCGTTTCAAGAAGCCTCATGTGGTTCGATTTGATTAGATGGCATGCGTTAGTTGAGTTTGAGTCTTTGCTTGGCCTAGGCTAAAAAAGTAGAGGAGGTGGGTTGGGTTAGTTTATTTATCCTTCCTTGTCATGGGAGTTATTCATGCGCTAGTTGATGTGATGATATTATAATGTGCATCTCATTCAGATTAGATTTTTTTCCTTTATTTAATGTTCTGTGCAAAACTTGTTGTCAACAAAGTTGTACATACATCTATCGCAACTGACGATTACATTACACAGAGCACAAGTAGAGGCCAGTTGTGGTGGTCCGAAGACCTCCGGGCGCCGCAGCACCACGCCGTCCCGACGCCGACCCAGTCGCAAACGACGGCCATCTCTGGTATGTAATATATACCTTCAACCTATAACAGAATTGGATCTTGTTATCAGTATGTGCGGAATGTTGTGGGTCAAGTCAATACTTAGCATTGATTGACTGTGAGCAACTCAGATGTTTGGTGTTATGCCTATGTGGCTATGCAGGGCTTAGGCAGGAACTTTCATACAATAATCACTAATCAATGGACTCTATTTGAGTTTAAACGTCCAGTTTTAGCACAACTTTAGAGTTTAGGGAGATAATGTGTATCATGCGCTGTTGATATTTGGCCACGAAGTGCAAAGATTGAACCTCTCATGGCAGATTAGTGACCGGCCTAAATGCTTATACTAGTAGTTAGGTCCTTAGGCCTTGGTTGCATTATTCCTATCCATCCAGGGGGATTAAGCAAAGATGTTGTCATTATAAGTTCTTTCCTTGTAAACTTATGATGCACCCGTCCTGGCTGAGAGATGCACTTATTGGTGCTGATTTGAATTGATGTTCGTGACTGTTCTACAGATGCAGTAGACTGATGTTTATTGTTGTTTTGTTAATTGTACAGAATGAGGACGCATCCAGTTCAATGCACTCTCGCTGCTCCCTCTCGGTTGCCTCTCATGCTTATGCGCAATTCTACACAAATTCTACGGGGTAATCATCTTAGACTCGGCTATTATTAGTTCCTAGAGGAGCAAATGATACGCTTATTTTCAGTAATTTTTAGATATATTATGGGGAATCTAGTGCTACTCCTGTCAGTCCCTACTCCCTAGTGCTACTGCTCTAAATTCACTTGGCGTTGCACTGCCTGCCAAATTGATTTGCTTTCTTGCTGCCACAAAAAGTCAGTACTCCTTAGTGTTGAATCAGTGTTTACATGCTTGCAAATATTGGTCTGAATCTGCGATGCTCCCTAAAGTTGACTAAATCTCATGGAATAGATTATGTGTCCTTACTTCTTTTATTTTTGTTCATAATATATTGGCTCCAGATTTTTTGATTCTTCTCTTCTGATTCATGTAACAGCTACCTTGCCTGGTGCTGGTACTATTATGCTATACTATTTTACTATCTGTATGCTCTTCACTGCCCTTGGAAGGTAAATGACAACATTGAAAATGGCTCAAACCTGAAGTACTTTAAATAGATTGTCGTTTCAGTCAAATGTTGTTTAGAAATCCAGTTTGTACTGATAAACTTGCACAGTCTCTGCCTATTTATAATGTTAAATTTTGTTTGATAAAGCACAACACAGTCTCTACCTTTTGTTATACTGATAATTGTTGTTTAGTTGTAATTCCTTTCGCATTGTACAATTGTATAGATACTGTCCCATGCACAAGTGATATTCGGCCAAATGATATCTTGTTCTTTCCAAAGTGATCTGTACCCAAATGCTTGTATAAGTATTTCATTCTTAACTGTAGATTTCCTCTCACAGTACCTCCATGCAAAGGAAGGTTGAAAGGAGGAGAGTTTGTGACTGCTATAGAAGGACTGAAGGAGGTCCATGTTGAAGAAGATTGACAGAAGCAGTAGAGCTTGTAATATTGTCATTGCCATTGTATTTGTGTTGTATGATGTATCCACGTTTACCCACAAAAAATGTATTCACCTTGTAATATTGTGATTGCCATTCTGGCTACTATTTCAAGCAGTGTATTTTGCAAGTGCTGATTTAGATATTGGTTACTTATTTACTGTGAAATGAAATCTAAAGAACTTGACCCTGACAACCGGGTCCCATTACTAGAATCTAACAATTGGGACCAATTTTTTGAGAAAAAGAAACACTGAAACTCTTGAGCCAAGAAGGCCATGACCCAACATTAAAACGCCTGGATTGTTGGGCTTGGCCCATGAGCCCGACCAAAAATTGATGGAAAAAATACATTAAAAAGGCCAAATTGTTGGGCTCGGCCCATGTAAAACGCCGAATCGGACCGGGCTGATTCTTGTGCCACATCAGCTTGCCACGCTGGATGCCTATGTAGCCTGAGGAGGTTGCTAGTGACCAAAAATTTGGTCGTGGAACCAACGACCTTTTACATATCACAAAGAAGGTCACTAATTTCAGTTTACGACCGTCAACTTTTGACCTTCTGTTTTTGGTCACAAAAAGGTCGCAAATGAAAAACTATGACCTTTTAGCGGCCAATAGTGAGGGTCACAAGTTGACATATTTCTTATAGTGACTGCTAATACGTGCAAATATTCTTTGGCTCCCCTTGTGTCGAATCTATAAATTTGGGTTGAATACTCTACCCTCAAAAACTTTTGCGGTCACCTATAATTGTCGGTTATCAAGACCTTTTTCTGGCGCCGTTGTGGGGGAGCATAGCTATATTTGTTGAGTCACTTGGGATTATTATCAATTTATTACTATGAAGAATGTGAAGGATATCAAAACCAAGATTTTTCCCTCTAAGACGAGGAGAGGTATGGAACTACAATCTAGCTCTGCACTTGATTCACCTTCTATTTTGAGTAAACTTGCAACGCCACCACATGCTATTAATCCTGATATGTCCCAAGTTATTGATGATGCTACTTCTGCTATGAATGATACTTATGATGATGCTAGTACCTTGCTTGAGGATAATGTGCCACTAGGTGAATTTCTTGATTAACAAATTGCTAGAGCTAAAGAGAATGAAATTGCTGAACCTGATGAGAAAAGACTATTCCCGAGCTCTTCACGATGCTAAAGGCGGCGGAGGTAGAAATCAAGAAGGAGCATCAAGTGTTGATGGTTAACAAACCACTAGTTTGAAGAAAAAAGGCAAAGGTAAGAAGGGGAACTTCAAGAAGAATAGAAAGCAAGTTGCTACTCCCGGGAAGTAGCCCAAGTCTGGACCTAAGCCTGAGTTCTTCTACTGCAAATGGACTGGTCACTGGAAGCGGAACTGCCCCAAGTATTTGGTGGATAAGAAGGATGGCAAAGTGAAACGTATATTTGATATACATGTTATTGATGTGTACCTTACTAATGCTCGTAGTAGCGCCTGGGTATTTGATACTAGTTCTGTTGCTCATATTTGCAACTCGAAACAGGGGCTATGGATTAAACGAAGATTGGCTAAGGACGAGGTGAAAATGCGCGTGGGAAATGGTTCCAAAGTCGATGTGATCGCAGTCGGCACGCTACCTCTACTTCTACCGTCAGGATTAGTTTTAGACCTGAATAATTGTTATTTGGTGTTAGCGTTGAGCACGAACATTATATCTGGATCTTGTTTGATGCGAGAAGGTTATTCCTTTAAATCAAAGAATAATGGTTGTTCTATTTATATGAGTAATATCTTTTATGGTCATGTACCCCTGATGAGTGGTCTATTTCTGTTGAATCTTGATAGTAGTGATACACATATTCTTAATATTGAAGTCAAAAGATGCAAAGTTACTAATGATAGTGCAACTTATTTGTGGCACTGTCGTTTAGGTCATATTGGTGTAAAGCGCATGAAGAAACTCCATGCTGATGGGATTTTGGAATCACTTGATTATGAATCATTTGATGCTTGCGAACCATGCCTCATGGGCAAGATGACTAAGACTCCGTTCTCCGGAACAATGGAGCAAGCAACTGACTTACTGGAAATAATATATACTGATGTATGCGGTCCGATGAGTGTTGAGGCTCGCGGCGGGTATCATTATTTTCTGACCTACACAGATGATTTAAGCAAATATGGGTATATCTACTTAATGAAACATAAGTCTGAAACATTTGAAAAGTTCAAAGAATTTCAGAGTGAAGTGGAAAGTCAGCATAACAAGAAAATAAAATTTCTACGATCCGATCGTGGAGGAGAATATTTGAGTTATGAGTTTGATTTTCATTTGAAACAATGTGGAATAGTTTCGCAACCCAAGCCACCTGGAACACCACAACATAATGGTGTGTTCGAACATCGTAATCGTACTTTATTAGATATGGTGCGATCTATGATGTCTCTTCCTGATTTACCGCTATCGTTTTTGGGTTATGTTTTAGACACGGCTGCATTCATGTTAAATAAGGCACTATCTAAATCCGTTGAGACGACACCATATGAACTGTGGTTTGGCAAGAAACATATGCTGTTGTTTTTTTTAAGTTTGGGGCTGCGATGCTTATGTGAAAAAGCTTCAACCTGATAAGCTCGAACCCAAATCGGAGAAATGTGTCTTCATAGGATACCCAAAGGAGACTGTTGGGTACACCTTCTATCACAGATCCGAAGGCAAGATATTTGTTACTAAGAATGGATCCTTTCTAAAGAAGGACTTTCTCTCGAAAGAAGTGAGTGGGAGGAAAGAAGAACTTGATGAGGTAATAGTACCTTCTCCCGAATTGGAAAGTAGTTCATGCTACCTCTTGAGCACTGCGTTGGATTTCCTTGAAGAGGAAAGGATGATGCAGCAAAGTAGCGTAAGTATTTCCCTCAGTTTTTGAGAACCAAGGTATCAATCCAGTAGGAGGCTACGCGCGAGTCCCTCGTACCTGCACAAAGCAAATAACTCCTCACAACCAACACGATAAGGGGTTGTCAATCCCTTCACGGTCACTTATTTAGAGTGAGATCGATAGAGATGATAGATAATATTTTTGTATTTTTGTGATAAAGATGCAAAGTAAAATAAAACAAAGTAAAAAGCAAAGGCAATAATAAAGTGATGGAAGATTAATATGATGAAGATAGACCGGGGCCATAGATTTCACTAGTGGCTTCTCTCAAGAGCATAAGTATTTTACGGTGGGTGAGCAATTCTGTTGAGCAATTGTGAATTGAGCATAGTTATGAGAATATCAAGGTATGATCATGTATATAGGCATCACGTCCGAGACAAGTAGACCGACTCATGCCTGCATCTTCTACTATTACTCCACTCATCGACCGCTATCCAGCATGCATGTAGAGTATTAAGTTTATGAAAATAGAGTAACGCCTTAAGCAAGATGACATGATGTAGAGGGATAAATTCATGCAATATGATAAAAAAAACCATCTTGTTATCCTCGATGGCAACAATACAATCGTGCCTTGCTGCCCCTCATCCTTTGGGAAAGGACACCGCAAGATTGAACCCAAAGCTAAGCACTTCTCCCATTGCAAGAAAAACCAATCTAGTAGGCCAAACCAAACTGATAATTCGAAGACACTTGCAAATTTAACCAATCATACATAAAATAATTCGGAGAAGATTCAAATATTGTTCATAGATAATCTTTGTCGGTGTACAAAAAGAGGGGCGCAATTTTCTACCCTTTACGTACGCAGGCGAATCGGAGCTACCATGGTCGCACCAAGCAGAGCAGGGGAGGTAAGTCAAGGTAAGACTGAAGCCCAAGACGAACAGAGCAACGCCAAGGCCAAGACCATAAAGAGCAGAGGGACGAAGCAGGATCCCCCGGCAAGACCCTTGTCGGGGCAGCTCGCCCCACACCAGCAGAGCGAGCCACCCTTGAGCCCACGGTCCCCGACGCCATCATCTGCGTGGGGCCAGGGCTCGGGAAGGCACCCCTGTGGTGGCATGCAGATCTTTGTGAAGACATATTCAAGATCAGATGAGGATTAGAAGACGATGGTCCTCGGCAAGATCCTTGCCGAGGAAGGCCACCAGACCCCCGACAAGGTTCTTGCCGGGGATGACAATGCGCCACGCAAGACCCTTGCCGGGCCACCCGGCAAGGCCCTCACCAAGGACGCCAGCAGGGCCACCGCCAGGTCCACTCCAACCAAGCTTCCGCCGCTATTCGCATGCAGCTGCCGACCCAACCAGCTGGGCAGGCACCTGCGTGGCAACACTCAGCCCTTCGTGAAGACTCCACCACCGCGCCACCTCAGCTGCCTGCCTGCCTACATGGCGCCGCATGCATCGCTGGCTAGGGCGCGTGACGAAGCAAGGAGTGGCGACGGACGGGACGGGCCTCGCCCCCATCCCCCAACAAAGTGAGAGGACACCTAAGCTACGCATTTGTCGTCTTGTCCTATAATCTGAGGATAAGCTCGCAACATCAGACACCTTTCCACCTCTGTGTGCCCTTGTGGCAACCCCTTTTTCCTATAAAAGGAGGCCCGGCGACCAGGAGAAGGATTCGCTCTTTGAAGCACGCGCTGACCACAGCTAGTTCGAGAGATCAAGAACTCTCAGAAATACACCCACCAAAGCAGGACTAGGGTTTCACGCATCATCGCGGCCTGAACCTGGGTAAACGATCCCTGTGCTGTCTGCTAGTCCCGCTCTTCTCACGATCCCAGTGCCCCACAACCGCAGTAGGGATTCCAGTGATCCCATAGGTGTCGTTTCCCACCGACATCTTTGGCGCGCCAGGTAGGGGATGGCGCAATTGTGAGAATCTGGTCTAGTAGTTAGCCTAGCGGTTCTTCGTCGTTTTCGGTTTTTGAGATGAAGGCGGCTGGAGAAACGACGCTGACTCAGCAACAGAAAGCTAAGTTATTCAGTGCCTTGGATTATTTTCTTTTTACACTTGAGGTTATCGTCCTCGGAGATCTGGCCTGTGTATGGGAAACCTGCATAAAGCCCCCCGCGATTGGCAATGCCTTTGTTCTGTTTCGAGTCCGCTCAACAGCTCAAAGCTGCCGCGTCGAGAGCGGTGGGGTAGCCTTCCGCTTTTGCAACGCTCGACTCGACCGAGTCAAGCTCGGCGATTCGAGGCGGCGCTAAGGGCGGTAAGGTGGTTCGCCCGGCAGCAAGCACACCGGCAGGCCAATGGGGATCCGTCCCCAAGGCGCCGCCACAGGTTCTGCGCCCGGCAAAGGCCTACCCGGTTACGTAGGGTGGACATACAAAGGAAAATCGAACAGGAAATAATATGCATAATACTGAAAGTGCTGCAGAGTTATATTACATCAAATTGTTGCTGCTGTCCTAACTAGAGATAGCGATTGTCTTGGTTGTGGACCTGCAGCGGCGATAAAGAACGGGATGCCTAATCCCGGCGCTGGCCCTCCACCCTCAGAATTCTGCAAACACGGCTGACGATGGGCTTGATACGATCCCTGAGCGGCGCGAGGTCAGTACCCTCCGGCAAGCTCTCCAGCGCAGCGTCGAAGTCGAGGTCGGGGTACCAGTGTGCCACCTTGGTGAGAACCTTGGTCATGGCACCCTGGCAAAGCCTCCGGGACTCGTCGGCCAGTGAGGCCGCCCGGTTGGCGTGGAGCTGCTCCAGAGCATCGACGACCTTCTCGAAGAACATGGTCAGGCTGCAATTGGCGCTCACGCTCCGCTCCGGGACGTACTCACGTCCGGCCACCCCATGATGGCCAACTGCGTGGCGGCTTGGTTGGCGATGGTGGCGAGGCGATCGAGCCAACGGTTCTCGCCCTCCACGTGATCCAAAAAGTTGAGGCCCTCGTTATTCTGCAACATCTTCTCGGCCTCCAGGTCCTTGGCCAGGGCCTCCTCCCGGGTTGTGGCCTCCGACAGCACCTTCTCAAGACTCTCCAACTTTAGCTTGAGGTCTTTGTTGGAGTTGTTGGCCTCGGAGAGCTCCCCGGCCTTGCTGATGACCGCGCCCTGCGCCTCTGTCAGAGCACTGTTAAGCATGCCCCTTTCCTGGGACAGCTTCAGCGCCTGCTCCTTCACCCTGTCGCGCTCCGCCTCCAGCTCCTCCACCTTGCCAGCGTGAACCTGGGCCTGGGCATCGAGTGCCTCTTTGTGCCTCTGCTCCAGCTCACTGATCCACCGCAGGGAAAGCTTCTCCACCTCTGCATTCTTGCCGCGAAGCGTGGCGGCAAGCTTCTCCTCACGTGCAGCAAGGTCCTCCTCCTAGGAGTGCAGCGTGGCCTCGTGCTGAGTGCGGGCGGCTTCGGCGGCCGCGGCCAAGTTCTTCATCGTTTCCTGAGCTTTCTCGACATCGGCGAGCTTCATGGTGAGCTCCACGTCGCGCATGGGCAGCTCGCCCTGAGCAGCCTTGAGCTCCTTGTGGGCCTCGCGGAATCAGTCCTACGCCTCGGCAACGTGCTCCTGGAGGTCCGTGTGACACCCCAAAAATTTTGACCTTGTTTTGTTTATGAAAATTTTGCCAGGAAACTTAAAATTTTATTTTCTGGATTCCCTTTTGATTTCAGAACCATTCTTTTCTCTATTATTATGGAGTTTTTACCCAAGTAAAACTTTTCAATCATTATTGGACTCATTTACCCTCTCAAATAAAACAATTGTTTTATCAGTAGGATTATTTATATAATTATCTTTCCTGAGCTTTATTTCTCCAAAGGGTTTTTCATAAGTTTAGGGTCCCATTTGCACTCGCAACCCTTTTATAAAGTCATTCAAAATTCCACCAAAATTTGGGGATGTCATGTGATGTTTTTAAAACACTTTTATGCAAAAATATATTTCATTCTTTGGATATTTTGAGCTCTACATCAAATTTTCAAATCTGGTCCAGTGGGCAATTTTGCACTACAACCTAATTAAATATTTCTTTAAACTCCCACCAAAATTAGGGGATGTCAGTAGGAGTATATTATTCATCTTTATGCAAAAAACCATTGGTGCGAGCGCCCTCTGAGTTCACCGGAAGGACAACTTCCTTTGAGCCACAAGCCATCCAACTAGCGCGCGAGGCTATAGTTCAACTCCGGCACTTGTCGCCCGAGTTAGCGTCGCTCGTTCTACTACTACCCCAGACGTGAAGGGTATGGTAGGCCACCCCAAGTTGCCAACGGAGATCACGAGACGGATCCTGCATTGTTGCACCTAGTGCGCTATGTAGGTAAACTAGAGGTACTGTTCGATCAAATCACCCTTGATCTGATCGCAGCTCGTGGAGAGCTGGTTCGTCGAGCCCCGGCGGGAGGAGAAGACGAGCCCGACGCCGACAACCCAGTCGTGCTGTTCGGACACCCGATCGAGCCCCTGAGGTCTGCCCCAGCCATCGACCAAGCTGCTTTGATGACCCCAGAAGTGCTTCGTCGCCTCTTGGGAACATGCTCCAACGGGATTGTGGCCAACAATCCCCGAGATGGTCATCATCGCTACCCCGACCCTGCAGTTCCTCAACCCCCTGCCGCTAATCCCGACGGCGAAACCCGTGGAGAAGCCCCGACGTCCTCAAGGCACGCCCACTTGGATATAAACGAGGTAGACTAAGTCACTCGAGTAGTGCCGAGTCTCAGTGTATCCACATCTTATAATCGTGCGACCTTGTAAATAAACACAGCCTATTGTTGTGCCTCTGTTTTAAATAGTAACCTTTCATAATTATGTCAGCATGCAGTTGCAGATTTTTATTCCGGGCACAGCTACCAAAACCAACCCCGACGACACCCACAGTAACACGTCGCTTTTGTCAGATATGTGTATCTGTGGCATTGACCCCAACCCCATGAGAGCAGAACCGACAAACTAGTGCCCCTCACCGCGGTATAAACCAGCCCGGATGTTTTGTAAAAAGGCCACCTCGTGACCTTGCCAAGCACCTCTCACCTTGTGCACCATCCTCACAACCCTTCCTTGCCATGCCGAGCCCTAGTATTTATCTGAGAACCCCAGATGCAACCCCGGGTAGCTTTGTCAAAATATTGTGGGACTTTACCTGCAGTACCATGGGTTCTACCCAGCCACCCCAGTACGAGCTGCTCAAATCGAGGATCACCCCGTCCACCTCAAAATATTGGGCAGTAGTACACATCCCTCCCGTAAATTCAAACCAAGACCCAACGGAAGTCTCCTTCATGGGGAAACCTATGCCAGCTCCACAAATGGCCATAGAAGCGGCTACACACGAAGCGCTTGTCCGCCTTCGATTCATGGTACCCTATGCCAGTGAACGAGGGTATTATTACTTTCCGAGCCATGCAGCACTCGGAGAAGTAACATCTTTTCCCGGTGGACGAATTGAGAGAGACCCGATCTTCGCCAACCTGGTCGATGCGTCATCGCTTCAGAATGTTTAACCCAGCGAGTAATGGGTTATCTCCAGAGTCTCGCAGATTCAAATCCTCAGATCGCCATCGGCAGACCACTGAGGCCCGACCAGGAGAGACACATTCATCGGCTGGTCAATCCGCTTCCCCCGATAGAAGAGGAGTGTCCCGATGCAGAGCGTTTCTCGGGACCCCGTCCAGTTACCGTTTGCATTGTAGGCGTCACTTCTGTGTTTATTATTGCAACATTTATTTGTGTGTTGTAATTTATGTGTGGTACCCCGAGTTTGTGCGGCGAGTAAATTATTTGGTTTCTATTAATATGAGTAGTTTTTGTTGCAGTTTAACTCTTAGAATTAACTAGTTTCTCTCGCGAAAAATCCTGAAGTGAGATTTCTTTTCCTTGAGTTGCTGCATCGTGTATCTTCTCACGGCATGGAGTTTTTATTCACGCAGCACCACGGCAGCAGACTCACCACCACAACCACTCGAACACATACACTGCTTGCAAAACCTTGTAAAATGATAAGAGTTTTTGTTTTCAAAATAGCTTTTAGCAAATCTCAGGGACGAGATTTTTCTTAAGGGGGGTAGTGTTGTGACACCCCAAAATTTTTGACCTTGTTTTGTTTATTAAAATTTTGCCAGGAAACTTAAAATTTTATTTTCTGGATTCCCTTTTGATTTCAGAACCATTCTTTTCTCTATTATTATGGAGTTTTTACCCAAGTGAAAACTTTTCAATCATTATTGGACTCATTTACCCTCTCAAATAAAACAATTCTTTTATCAGTAGGATTATTTATATAATTATCTTTCCCTGAGCTTTATTTCTCCAAAAGGGTTTTTCATAAGTTTAGGGTCCCATTTGCACTGCAACCCTTTTATAAAGTCATTCAAAAATTCCACCAAAATTTGGGGATGTCATGTGATGTTTTTAAAACACTTTTATGCAAAAATATATTTCATTCTTTGGATATTTTGAGCTCTACATCAAATTTTCAAATCTGGTCCAGTGGGCAATTTTGCACTACAACCTAATTAAATATTTCTTTAAAACTCCCACCAAAATTAGGGGATGTCAGTAGGAGTATATTATTCATCTTTATGCAAAAACCCATTGGTGCTCTTTGAAAATTTTGAGTGAATCACCCTCATTTTCATTCTGGTCCAACTTGATGATTTGTGCTGCAACCATATCCTAACTTGCTCCTTTACCCATGATTATTTCTCCTGCTTATAGGCCACCCTGCCAAACCCTTAAGTCCAGGAGAGTGGACCCATTGGAGGATTTTAAGTGCATGCAATCAGGCCTTTTTCTTTCTGTCCAAAACTGAAGATTTGCAAAACTTGCATTAGAAAGTTTATGGTTTTGCCCAAATGACCTTGCCACCCTCACCTGCATCTAAAGAGACACCAGCCTGGAGAGTTTGGCCACCCCAAGAAATGCCTAGGTGCATGTGGCATTCTGTCAAGCACCTTGTGTGCATGGTCAGATTTGGCATAAGTTTTAGTTTACACTGTGAGCTTGATCCACTGACCCAGAAACCTTGTCCACTAAGCTCCTAGATGCTTATGACCTAGCCCGGCTAACTGCCAGCCTCACCGGCGCTCTCTAACCCACGCTGGCATTTCGCCGAACTCCTGGCGTGCACGCTCTGGGCACGGCCAGAGCGTGCATTTTGCACGTGCATGCGCACGAGTCGCCGCGTCCCACTACCGCTCGCCCACGCCCGTCCTGGCCTCTACCCTCTCCCAGTCGCCGCGCCCGACCCCTTCCTCACCGCAGGGCCACCCTGGCCCCCCTCCTGGCGCCCTACAGCACCGCCTCCGGAAGCCGCCACCGCCGCCCGACAGCCTCTGCCCTGGTCGGTGCTGCCCGAGCCACGCCAACGCGCCAGCTCGCTCGTGGAACAGCCTGAGCTCATCCACGAGCTTGTCCGCAAACGCCCGTCGCCGCCACAATGCCCTGCAAGCTACAGCGAGGCGGTTCGCCGAGCTTATCTCCGGCCGCCACGGGACCGACCTCAATGAGCTATAAAAGGAGACCCCGGACTCGTCCAGCCACTCAGGCGACCTCAGGCCACCCCCATAGCACCCCCACGACCAGCAGGCAACGGCGGGAAGCCGTCTCCCCCGTCTCCGGTCGGTTCGGCCGCCGCCACACTCCGGTCCGTTTCGTCGCAACCGAAGCCCCTCCCGTCCATCCAGCGCCACCATCCGACTCCACGTGACCGTGTGGAGCCGCCCATCACCTCAGCCCCGACCGGGAGCCACCATATCCCAGACCCCCATTTGCTCCCGAAGACACCGGCCGCCACGAAGCTCGTCGCCGGCGATTCCGTCCACGTCGGCGACCATGGCGGGTACCCACGGGTTCGCCTCGACCTCTTGAGCACACCCATGTGCTCAGATCCCCGAGGGATGCCTCCGTTCGCCGGCGAGCCTCGCTGGAGCTCCGCCTCTGTTCGGTTGGAGGAGACGGTGCGCGCGTGGACTAGTCAAACCTGACCAGTGGGCCAGGCGGGCCCACTGTCAGTGACCCAGCGCCGATCCACTAGTATCACCTATCCCTGCGTTAGATCACCTCTAGCACCGCATTTGACATGTTATGCTTTGATTGCTCTGTTATTTATTATGTTCCCCCTCCGTTATTTTTTCGGTAGACCCCGAGACCGCTGCCGGTACCCCTGTGATCGACTACGGTGTTGACGACCCCTCTCTCTTGCCAGAGCAACCAGGCAAGCCCCCCCCCCCCCCCTTGATCACAGATATCGCCTATTCTACTCTATACTGCTTGCATTAGAGTAGTGTAGCATATTCTTGCTTTCCGTTATACCTATCCCGATGCATAGCCTTTGTCCTTGTTACTCTGTTGTTACTTTTTACGCAATCCTATATGCTTAGTATAGGATGCTAGTATTCCATCTGTGGCCCTACATTCTTGTCCGTCTCTGTGCTATACTATCGGGCCGTGATCACTCGGGAGGTGATCACGGGTATATACTATATACTTTATACATGATACATGTGGTGACTAAAGTCGAATTCGACTTGTGGAGCACCATGAGTGATTCACGGATTGGGGGCTGAAAGGACCTGTGTCCCGGCGGCCCTCTGGATGGATCTTTGTGGCGGAGCGGCAGGGCAGGTTGAGACCGCCTAGGAGAGAGGTGGGCCTGGCCCTGTTCGGCGTTCGCGGATACTTAACACGCTTAACGAGATCTTGGTATTTGATCTGAGTTGGCTACGAGCCTATCGCACCAACCAACTACGTGGGAGAGATATGGGCACTCGGCGTCGTGGTATCACCGGCACTTCGTGACGTCACGATCGGCGGGCGCGCCCGGATTGGTGGAACGCCACTAGGCTAGGTCTGCTTCCGGCCGCCACGCATAGCGTCTTGGTGTGCTCGAGGCGATGGGCCCGGACCCTGCGGCGCTTAGGTTTAGACCGGCGTCTTGACCTCTCTGTTGAGCCTAGGTGGGGCTGCGACTGTTGATCTTCGCGGCGGGCATGACCCAGAAAGTGTGTCCGGCCAAATGGGATCAAACATGTTGGGTAAGTTGGTGCACCCTGCAGGGAAGTTAATCTATTGAATAGCCGTGATCTTGATAGCAGGGCGACTTGGAGTTGTACCTTGACCTTATGACAACTAGAACCAGATACTTAATAAAACACACCCTTCCAAGTGCCAGATACAACCGGTGGTCGCTCTCTCTCAGGGATACGAGGAGGGGATCGCCGGGTAGGATTATTGATATGTGATGTTACTTGGAGGACTTCAACCTGCCCTCTTCTACTGTTGCAAGACGGTGACCGAAGCGTAGTCTTCGATAAGACTAGCTATCCCCTCTTATTCGGCATTCGTAGTTCAGTCCACCGATATGGCCCTTTACACATATATCCATGCATATGTAGTGTAGCTCCTTGCTTGTAGTACTTTGGATGAGTACTCACGGTTGCCTTGTTCCCCTTTTCCCCTACCTCTACTCGATTGCTGCAACGGAAGATGGAGCCCAGGGGCAGACGCCACCGTCGATGGCGACTACTACACTGGAGGTGCCTACTACTACGTGCAGCCCGGCGACGCGACCGAGGAGTAGTTTAGGAGGATCGAGGCAGGAGGCTGCGCCTCTTCGATCTGTATCCCAGTTTGTGCTAGCCTTCTTAAGGCAAACTTGTTTAACTTATGTACGTACTCAGATATTGTTGCTTCCGCTGACTTCGTCTATGATCGAGCACTTGTATTCGAGCCCTCGAGGCCCCTGGCTTGTATTATGATGCTTGTATGACTTATTTTATTTGTAGAGTTGTGTTGTGATATCTTCCCGTGAGTCCCTGATCTTGATCGTACACATTTGCGTGCATGATTAGTGTACGATTGAACCGGGGGCATCACAAGTTGGTATCAGAGCCAACTGCCTGTAGGAATCCCCCTTCCACACTCCTTGGCCGAGGTCGAGTCTAGACATTGCAAAAAAAAAACTTTTACTAACTTGGCTGTGTGCCTTACGGGCCCACGTCGCCATTGGGTGGTAAGATCTTTTACTCCTCGCCTATACTCTGGGACTCCGAGCTCTCTTCCATTCGGGTTAAATGATTTTGCTAAAAACAAAACTAACTTTAGGTTCTCGATAATACTTTCTCCCGGAGAGCCCCTCACTTCAGATGATCGCCTGCGGCACTAGAAGAATCCGAAGTTACTCTACGATGTTTTCTCGAGTCTTTGTGCCATCGCATATGCGATTTTCCTTCCACTGTCAACCCCTATGAAGACTACTTACACTTGCCATTCATACGATCATCCCGCATTGATCTTGTTATTACAAGATACCCCGAAGTTTTCTCTATTGTTCCGAGGATACTTTGTGCCTACTGCCTTGCAGTTCTTTGCTACATGAATACCCCTACGGATAATTTCTCGCACTTACCGAGTATCCACTCATCCCCAGTTGATTCATGTATGTCACCAATCCTCGAAATATCATTCGATCTTCCGAAAATCTTCGGCAGCCTTTGGCTCTTGAAATTCTTGCTTGCTCGCATTATGGTTAATCCCATAAGTCTCGTAGTCTTATTGACATTCCTTGTCATTATCATTTTGGGTCTATTGACTCAATATGTTTTGCGAATCTGGCGCAATCATCATTGATCCTTATAAATTACCTTTCGGCTGAGCTGCCATTCTTTTAAGCTGGAATTGGTTCTCGACCAGTCAATTGTCGTTGATTGTATCCCTAATTCTATTCAGCTTATCCATTCTTGATCAGAGCATTTGCTCCTGATCCCTTGATTTGAAAATCATAATTACTTTGCTAATTAAGCGTTGAACTATTCAGCTGTTCTATAAACCGATGCATTTGCAATCTTTCTTCCTCTGATTGGGTATCGATACTCATATCAGCCCCATCGTGGATCGCCATATCCTTTGTTGGATTATTATCGGCAGTGTCCTTCATAATTAATCACTTTGTGAGTTCCTTCTCCGATACATAATGCCTTTGGTAAATTGTATCCTTTCCTTTTGTCAACCATGCTCGCTTTCGAGCTGGTGGTATTTACTATTGAAGCTTGTGGTATATGTTTCCATGATACCCTGCCGGGTTGAACCTATGCCTTCCTTTATATGTGTGAACTCGGAAGTTTTCACGAGTCATACTCATCTGGTATTTCACCAGGTAAAACTTTCAACACTAATGCCTTTATCAAAGCGAGAAGTGAATGGAAGGTTATACATTGAAGAAGTGGGAGTCGACCTTGAACTTTGTGTTCATGCCCATGGACACGATGTAGATCCTATCATGGAAACTTCTTGTAATAATAACTATTTTCTTGATAAATATCATCTGGTATCTGTGAATTGATCCTACGAAACCGTGGTTCCGACCATGTTGTTCTCCCTTGATTCTATTTCTCAGACAAGTTAGAGTACTTGTCTTCTGCAGAGCATTACCCCAGTCCAACCTCTACTTTGATCTGTCGTTGAGTGTTACCCCCTGGTATCTCGAGATTATCATGGAACTGCATAACCTCTTATGAGTTCTTCATCAAGTGCTACCTTCCCACTGATTCCAATTTTTCACGGGCTCTGAGTTATTAAACACTCAAAGACACCGATAACTGAACCAAGTCCGCACTACGGTTCAACAACTCTTGATAGCTTCTATAAGTACGAGTTTGTACCCAATCACGCCATTCCTAGCCTGTTTGGCTATATCATTGACGTGATGATTCTAACCGTGCTACCTGGTCCTTAATTCTCGGAGCACCAATTTGCGATGATAGCTAAGCTTACGTCGATTTTCCTCGTCATACCCTTTCACCTTAAACAACAAGCTTGAGTTCGAGTTTGTGTCGTAACTGTGGTTCCAATAACCTCTTGCTTCATCATTCCTTTGACTTGATGTAAATCGCTGATTGATTACAACTGCATGAAATCTCTCGACAACAAGCGTGTCGTGATCATCATCAACCTTATGAGCTCTTACAGGAATTCAATTGAATTCATGATGGGTAATACCATCCTTGCCCCTCGATGATTCCTGTTCTCATCGACCACTTTATTGCATTCCCTCAAAACACAAAACTTGTTCTTGTTTTGTGTTGTACCTTGAGTTCCATGCAATCCAACTTATGTTATGATCTACCGCGGAGTATTACCATCTTTGATGCCAAGAATGTTGTAAGGATTGCTCCACCTCTTAAGAAATTCTTGCTATAATGATACTTCTCACCATCACCATTCTTTCTTGGTCCTTGTGTGGATTCCAACCGGGGTACCCACATGTGAACGGTGTTGTTTGGATTCTGCACTTCTAGCAACCCTATTGCTTTGAAGTTAATGATCGATAATTCATTCTTAGCCTATCGGTTGCTGAACCACCATTCTAACGTTGATCATGCTACTATAAGCCCACATTTCGGTTGCACCTTTCAACTGATGTTTAATTGGGTATGTTTTCCTCGAGCATACCCCATTATATCTTTTGAATTGACAAGTGTCATCTTCTTGTTCAGATTATTGTGGAAAGCCATCCGTTTGGAATTCTCGATGAATTGTCGCTGAGCCCATCAGCCACCTTCTCATCCCCTCCTTGGTTTAATGATGAACTATTGTTTTAGGAACCCGCTCCCATAGTTCATTTCCCGAGAATCTTGCAACGCCATTTCAACGATTTGTGTTGCGCCTTTTCTTCTCGGACATCCTGAGTCTGAGGTATCCTGACACCAATTGGATCTGAATCTCGGTCAGATATGATGGTTGGGACAACTTCCAGGAGTTATGTTGTTGGTCCTTTGATGACCCGGTAATATGATGTCATGCCTAGCACCCCCCCCCCTAGCTGGAGTACCTATCATTATAATTTCTTTTGCAAGGATAACCATTCCTCCTGGAGGAAAATCTAGGACTTATTTTATAAGTTACTCCTGATGGATCATTGGTGTATCCGAAGTCTGGCCTTTGATTGAAACCACCATATCATTGCTACCTGAAGCATGTCTGTGGTACTCCGTTCATTACCAAGAACATTTGAAGCACAATGCTAAATTCTCTTTATCAATTATCCAAACACCGTTGTATGGGTAATGTCATGAAATTTTTCTCCCCTTACCTAAATGGTTTTCTACCTTCTATCCTGTCATGGATATCATCTACTTGTCCTTGTGAAGGATATACCCCTGGAATATGTGTTTAAACACATTTTTCCTTTCCATTGATCTGGTTAAATCTGATAATCATATCTTCCTTTCCATTGTTCGGTTTAACCTTTCTTGTGATCTATGAGATCTAAGCAGTAATATTCTCCTGCTTTTGTAAACACCTCGGTGTACAATTCTGTCAGAAAGACCCTGTTATTTTGGTGATGACATTCTGGTAACCACCGATGGACGAGAACTTTGCCTATTGGTCCGCCTCGTTCAACGAGCAGGAAGATGGTTCTCTTCGTCCCTCGCCCTTGGTACCGATGTTGTTACCGACATAACTGACAGGTTATTGTCTGGCATGCCTTGCTATCATAGCCGTGCAAGATGTCACCGCTCTTTCAACGTTTAACCCACATGGTGGGCCCATAACCCACAGTTTCACAGGATCGAAACCTAACTCTCCTGTACACCCTAGTGTCAAAGTAATCCCTCACACTTGGCTTCGTATGTAATTCACGGGTCACCTTCCTAATGCTCTATTCTGGTATCAGACGCAATACTTATTCCCGATTGCTTTGAGCCCCTTTCACGCCCTGTTTCAGGCATCGAACGGTTGCCTGCTCGCTCGAAACTTCCCATGAAACCTCATTACTTTGCTCTTGATGTTTCCTTAAGTTTCGATTCGAGAGTTACTTTCTGCCACCTTCCTCGATGATATCGACCAGATAGTCAACCTGGTAGAGGTTCGTTCTCCCGGAATACCCCCGTATTTATACGTAAGTACGATGGAGTTCTCGAAGGAAGGACAACAACTTCATCTCGATGACCTGAAGCAGAGAAATAAAGACGTCAATGTAACGGATCGACCTCTTCGAGAAGAGCAACCAAAGACGAGAAGAACCGTTATAATTTCGTAACCAAAACTTTCCCCTACTCCCCTGCTTAAATCTCGGGACGAGATTTCTTGTAGTGGAGGAGAATTGTGACGCCCGGATAATTAAGCTACAGTAATTCCCTGCTAATGATGCCACGTCACCACGGTTACTGTTGTTAACCTCACGTTAGTTCAAAACGGATTCAAAATTCTAATTCAAAATATGGCAAACCACAAAAGTTTTCTAACATTAAAAATAAAATGTTCAAATTGGGACAAATAAATCCTAAGTAATAATGGTGGAGAAACCACACTTGTATAAAATGTGTAAATACTCAAAAATGAATAAAACAACAGCAAAAGAAATTAATTAAATGCCTTTTGTATTTTGTAAAATATTAAACTATTTTATTTAGCTGTCGAAATTAATGTGGCAGTGGTATATTTAACATACTACATTTAGGTGTTGTTCTCACATTCTATAAAATTGAAATAACTTAAAACTTTAATAAAACCGAAAAGAAGAAATAAAAGAAAAGACAAAACAGGAAAAAGAAAAGGGAAAAGGAACACCCCCCCGCTGGACCACCCGGCCCAGCCAGCGGCCTACCAGGCCGGCCCACCCGGCCCAGCCGGCCGGCCCAACCATCTGGCCTATAAGGCCCTTCCTCCCCCGTGACCTAAACACCCACGACACCTCCCCCCCACTCCCCGTCTCTCCCCCCTCCCGATCCAATCTGGATCGGGCCTAACCCCGACGCACCCGTCGCCCCGACCCTCGTCGCGGCCGGAACCCCCAGAGCCGCCCGCTACCGCCGTCATCGGTGCCGACTCCCGACTCCGCCGCTCGTCCTCCTCCTCCTCGTCGCAGACGCTGCCGACGACGGCACCCTACCCGTCGCGGATCCCGCCGCTCGCCGTCCTCGCCTCAGCCACCCAGCGCCGCCGGATCGCCGATGCCGCTTCGCCTCCCGTCGCCTGGTCGCCCCCGTCCACCTCCTCGACCCCCGCTGCCGGACCCTGCGGCGCCCGGTGAGCTGCCGTCATTTCCCATTTTCCTCCTGGCGGCGCCATTACGCCACACAGGACACACCGCTGCGTCGACCTGCAGCCTTTGCCGCCCATGCCACCAGATCCATGGCGCCCACCGTCGCGCCTCCACGCTTGACCACGCTTGGCCACACCAAACCGTGGCGGCAGCGCCACTCGCGCCCACACGGCCTCTGTGGCAAGGCCGGCGCCCAGCGAGGCCATGACCTCGCCTAGTGCCCCGGACTGCCGCCTCCTGCGACCTCTCCTCCCCCTCCCCCTAGCCGGCTGGCGGCTGTTGTCAAGGCTGCCTCCTCAAGCCATTGTCCGCTCCAAATACGAACCCGCCGAACCCACTAGCCCCCTGGGGCCAATGACAGGCAGGCCCCACCTCCCTGGAACTTTAAAAAAATGAAAATAAAGAAGAATAAAATAATAGTAAGAATAATAATTAATTAATTAAGATAATTAATTAACTTAGTTAATCCTATTAGTTAATCTAATTAACACTTTGTTAATTAGCCCTAATTATCGATTAGGTAAGCAAATAATGACAGATGGGCCCCACTGCCCTGTTTGACCGGTCAACGGTCAACGCTGACCGCTGATGTCATGATGATGCAGTAAACGTTTTTGAATTAAATTAATTTCTGATAATTCTAAATGTGATTTAAAACTTTGAAAATTAATATAAGATAATCCGTAACTCGGATGAAAAAACTTTGTACATGAAAGTTGCTCAGAACGACGAGACGAATGCGGAAACGCAGTCCGTTCGTCCGCCACACATCCCTAGCATATCGAACACGCAACTTTTCCCCTCCGGCTCCTCTGCCCGAAAACACGAAACACCGGGGATACTTTCCCGGATGTTTCCCCCCTTCACCGGTATCACCTATCCCTGCGTTAGATCACCTCTAGCACCGCATTTGACATGTTATGCTTTGATTGCTCTGTTATTTATTATGTTCCCCCTCCGTTATTTTTTCGGTAGACCCCGAGACCGCGGCCGGTACCCCTGTGATCGACTACGGTGTTGACGACCCCTCTCTCTTGCCAGAGCAACCAGGCAAGCCCCCCCCTTGATCACGGATATCGCCTATTCTACTCTATACTGCTTGCATTAGAGTAGTGTAGCATGTTCTTGCTTTCGTTATACCTATCCCGATGCATAGCCTGTCCTTGTTACTACTGTTGTTACCTTTACCTGCAATCCTATATGCTTAGTATAGGATGCTAGTATTCCATCTGTGGCCCTACATTCTTGTCCATCTGCTGTGCTATACTATCGGGCCGTGATCACTCGGGAGGTGATCACGGGTATATACTATATACTTTATACATGATACATGTGGTGACTAAAGTCGGGTCGGCATGTGGAGCACCCGCGAGTGATTCACGGATTGGGGGCTGAAAGGACCTGTGTCCCGACGGCCCTCTGGATGGATCTTTGTGGCGGAGCGACAGGGCAGGTTGAGACCGCCTAGGAGAGAGGTGGGCCTGGCCCTGTTCGGCGTTCGCGGATACTTAACATGCTTAACGAGATCTTGGTATTTGATCTGAGTTGGCTACGAGCCTATACGCACCAACCAACTACGTGGGAGAGATATGGGCACTCGGCGTGGTATCATCGGCACTTCGTGACGCCACGTCGAGCTGGCCGGCCGGATTGGACTGGAATGCCACTAGGCTAGGTCTGCGCTTCGGCCGCCCACGCAACATGCAGGTGTGCTCAGAGCGATGAGCCCAGACCCCTGCGCGCTTAGGTTTAGACCGCGGTTGACCTCTCTGCTGAGCCTAGGTGGGGCTACGACTGCTGATCTTCCGCGGCGGGCATGACCCAGAAAGTGTGTCCAGCCAAATGGGATCAAACGTGTTGGGTAAGTTGGTGCACCCTGCAGGAAGTTAATCTATTGAATAGCCGTGATCTTTGGTAACAGGACGACTTGGAGTTGTACCTTGACCTTATGACAACTAGAACCGGATACTTAATAAAACACACCCTTCCAAGTGCGGATACAACCGGTGGTCGCTCTCTCGTGGATACGAGGAGGGATCGCGGGTAGGATTATTGCTATGTGATGTTACTTGGAGGACTTCAACCTGCCCTCTTCTACTGTTGCAAGACGGTGACCGAAGCGTAGTCTTCGATAAGACTAGCTATCCCCTCTTATTCGGCATTCTGCATTCGGTCCACCGATATGGCCCTTTACACATATATCCATGCATATGTGGTGTAGCTCCTTGCTTTGTAGTACTTTGATGAGTACTCGCGGTTGCCTTGTTCCCCTTTTCCCCTACCTCTACTCGATTGCTGCAAGCGAGCGATGGAGCCCAGAGCGACGCCACCGTCGATGACGACTACTACACTTTGGAGGTGCCTACTACTACGTGCAGCCCCGGCGACGACCGGGAGAGTAGTTTAGGAGGATCCCAGGCAGGAGGCCTGCGCCTCTTCGATCTGTATCCCAGTTTGTGCTAGCCTTCTTAAGGCAAACTTGTTTAACTTATGTCCGTACTCAGATATTGTTGCTTCCGCTGACTCGTCTATGATCGAGCACTTGTATTCGAGCCCTCGAGGCCCCTGGCTTGTATTATGATGCTTGTATGACTTATTTTATTTGTAGAGTTGTGTTGTGATATCTTCCCGTGAGTCCCTGATCTTGATCGTACACATTTGCATGCATGATTAGTGTACGATTGAATCGGGGGCATCACATGTATCTATTTGAATCATTTTCTTTTCTTTTTCTGTTTTATTTAAAACCAGAGATTTGACTAAACTTTGACTGGCTATATCTTTTTAAATAAAACTCCAAATGAGTTGATTCTTTTTCCTACCTCTCTCAAATATTGCCTAGTTTATTTTCAGATTTATTTGAAAAAAATCAGACAACTTTTTGATACTGTTTTTGAAACTATGTATTGATTCAAAAATATTTTTAGATAGGATTTTTGGAGAGAGGAGAAAACTTTCAAAAGTTTTGGAGTGCACCCTGCCTCCCCACAAATTGAAGGCAAGCATTCTAAACCCTGGCATAATATATTTCATGCATTGTTTGACACGATTATAACACCACCTCAATACGTAGAACTCGTTATTCTATGTGGTGATATGATCATTTGCATGAATGCATATTGGAGATTTCCTTGCTGTTGGAAATGGTCAAGCTTGTGATAGTAATCATCCTCGTGTGCTTTTCGTGCCTGCCGGAAGGATGCCGGGAAAGTCTCTGTCTTGGGTAGACCTGAGCTTGCCCCTAGTTCCTCGTCGAGACGAGTGTGTCCGGTATGGCATGAGGGGGTATGATGAGTGGTGATTCTGTCTGTTGGATGAAATATATTCGTTATGCTAATCATGCAGGGAATACTTAAACCTCCTGAGTCGACCATAGATCGAGTCTTGTTCAAAGAACCCCATACTTATTTCAGATCGCCACTTGTCCCTACAACAAGTAGGGTACGGTTCAAGAAGTCGTCAACCCCTTTCTAGCACACACCGCATGAGAGAGGCCATGGTGGAAGATACCGGTTGTAGCCGGTAGGCAGGCCACCTGGTCCAGGGGCATGGGTGTTTCCGGTTGGGACCGAGAGGGGAGGCCACCCCTTAGAGCGCCGCGATATAAGTTTGATCCCATGCTACGCGAGGTTGTAGCCTCCCACTTAGAGTTTTGCTTGACAGTGTCGTGGGTGATTCTGCACACCGATAAGTTAAGCTGGTGTGTGCAGGTCGTGTGTTTTCAATTGAAAGATCAGAGACGGAATTAGTCCCGATGGACTAAGGAATCCGTTACTACTCGTGGGTAAAGGGTACACCTCCGCAGAGATTAAACATCTATTCAATAGCCGTGTCCATGGTTAAGGACTACAGTCTGGGTTGGGTCAAGTGTCGGTCTTAGTGTCGGTCTTCGGAGGAAAAACTACTAGGTCAGAACGTTGACTATGACCGCTGACATATGATGATTATGATTATTATTATTGTGAACTAACTATGTTCATTATTTGATTCATTGAGTATCCCTGGGACGGTTCTACCTCCTGGATATTCACTGTGATTATTCTGTTATAAGCCCTTTATGTGGTGTCGCACAGACGCCCGACTGTGGCATGTTTATTATTTATTTACCATATAAGCCCTTTATGTGGTGTCGCTGAGACGCCCGACTGTGGCATGCTTGTTATTTATTTACTTTATAAGCCCTTTATGTGGTGTCGCTCAGACGCACAACTGTGGCATGCTTGTTATATATTTACTTTATAAGCCCTTTATGTGGTGTCGCTCAGACGCCCGACTGTGGCATGCTTGTTATATATTTACCTTATAAGCCCTTTATGTGGTGTCACTCAGACGCCCGACTGAGGCATGCTCGTTATTTGCTAACCTTTCGAGGCGTCGCTTCAGACACCAGATCGGTGCATTTTATACTACTCTGTTATTGCATATTCATGTATATAGATAACCTGATTGCATGCATCAAAGATTTTATTTGATGACTGACGTTGTGATCATAGAATATTTCAGAGCATATTTGTCATTTGTTATATTATACCCGTGTTCATAATGTTTGCGAGTACATTCAAAGTACTCACTGGCTTGCCCCTGGCTATTGTCTTGGCCAGATCCCTTGCGTGGAGAGGAGCATTGCGAAGACAGCCCCGGAACCTAAGCCATGGTGATAGTAGCCTCGCGAAGATAGGGTTAACCTGGTCAGCTGTTCCTGTGGGAAATGGAGTCCCATAGACGCCGACGATCCACAAACCGCTTCCGCCATCAACCACTAGAAACCATTTGTTGTACTCACAGGCCAGAATGGTCTTGTACTACATATTTTGTATTTTGCTTGGAATTTCTATATCAAGTTGGTGCCTCATCAGCTAACAGTAATCCCTCGGATGGTGAGCACAAGGGCCATTTTCTGGAAATTAATATCCGGAAAATCCGGTCCTGACAGTCCGCCTCCGCCTTTGTAACACCCCGGATGTAACTTTCCATATTTGTAACTCCAACTCTTGCCATTTTCGGCATTGTGATATGATATTCCCCCCGTGGTTGGGTTGTTCTTCATTTTTGCATTTTGTCCATGTCATGCATTTCATATCATGTCATCATGTGCATCTCATTCGCATACGTGTTCGCATCATGATTCCGAGCATTTTCCCCGTTGTCCATTTTGCAATCCGGCACTCCTATGTCCCCCGGCGTCCCCTTTTACGTTTTTCAGTGAGCGGGTACTAAACATTCTCGGAATGGACCGAGGTTTGTCAAGTGGCCTTGGTACACCACCGGTAGACCACCTGTCAAGTTTCGGGTCATTTGGAGCTCGTTTGGTACTCCAACGGTTAACCGCACTCTCGCAAAGGCCTCTTTTAAGTTGCAGCCAAACACCCCTCCAAAACAGCCCAATAACCCATCTAAGTCACTTCCATGCTCTCCGTCGTCAGATCACGATCGTGTGGGCGAAAACCGCACCCCATTTGGACACTCCTAGCTCCCTCTACCTATATATATGCATCTCCCCCTCCAAATCCGGGCAAACCCTAGCGAAATTCCCCCTCCGCGCCGCCGGACACGTCCGGATCGGACCGGACGCGTCCGTCTGCGCCGCCCGTCCAATCACGCGCCGCCACGTGGTCGCGCGCCACATCGCCGCCGGCGCGCCAGCCCGTCCCGGCCCGCGGCTTCGCGCCTTCAACGCCTGACGCGCCCGACCGGCCGCCTCGGCCAGCCGCCGCCGGCCGCATCATCGCCCGGCCGGCCGTCGCTTCGCCCGCCGCCGCCCGCATGCCGCGGTGCCCGCCGCCCCAGCGCCATCGCCGCGCCCGGCGCCTCCGCCCGGCCACCGCCCTCCTCCGGCGGCCCCTTCTCCTCCGGCCCCGGCCTCTCCTCCCTCCGGCCCCGAGCTCCCGCTCCGGCGACGCCTCGACCTGCGCGCGCCAGATCCGATCGGGATAAGTCAGCGGTTGACTTTCTTCTCCCCCCCCGAAATCGTCTAAGTCATTTCTATGATTATATTGTTGCATTTTTCATCATGCCATAACTTCGCACTCGTGGCTCCGTTTCGGGCGTATAGAATACCGAAATGTGCGCCTCGATGAGTAGATCATTTCATCTCATTGCATCATTTTCATTTGAGCTCATATTGATGCCCGAAATGCTGTTAGAAGAGGGCTATGTGATGTTAGTTTCAGATTCTTATCAGAACATGCACTTTTGTCATTTTTGTCATGATTGATGTGTGCATCCTATGATCTTGAGTCCTACATGTGTTTTGTAATATGCCATGCCATCTTTACAGGGGTGTATGCCACGTATTTTTGTGATCTCTGTGGTGACTAGCACAAGCATGCAAACTAGGCTTCATGATGTTGCTGATTTCAGCCCCTGTTTTGCTGATATTTTTATGCCATGTTAACTTGATGCTACAGAGAGTTCCATGCATATTTTGAGATACTTTAGTAAGGATGTTTTGAACATATGGTTATTCTCTATCCATCCATGCCTTTGTTTGCAATTATGGAGTGCCATAGCTTGAGTCAATCGAGCTCTACTTTTGCTATAAAATGTTTCCTGGCAGATTGTTTACATGTTATTCAATTATGCCAAAGTTGTTGTAGTTGATCCGTGTATGCTATGATGTTGTTCTTGCCATGTATATCTTCTATGCCATGTATTCTTGATGGATGTATGCTTAATTTATCATGTAGTGCTCTGTAGTGAGGGCATCGAGCTCTTAAACATGCCTACTTGTTATCTGTTTTTGTCATGCCCTGTTTGCTAAATCTGTAACGAAACTTGCTATATTGACGTGGGTGCCATCATATCTTCTGATCCTTTTTGGCTCATGGTCAGTAAGGGACTTTTGTTCTATGCTTTGAGTAGATTCATGCCATGCCTTGTTTTGCTATTATAAGTTCCTGTAGCATGTAGTTTGCTTGCTCTGAACATTGCTTCCTGATGCTGATTCTGCCATGCTCAGTATTTTCTCCAAGTCTATGAAGCTGATATATTTTGCACTTTTGCCATGCTTGTTTGGACCTGTTATGGTGTGAATTAGCCGTAGCTCAGTGTTCATATTTTGTCAAGCATCTTGAGTAGATCACTGCCATATGCTTTGTTGTTACGTTTGGGTGCAGTAGCTTAATTTCTTGTTGATTGCTATGTGGCATCATGCTGTTAATGGCAGATTTGTGCCATTCTTGTTTTGCTTGTCATTTGCAAACCGTGCATCCGATTCCGGTGATCTTTATATCGATTTCAACCGAAATCATCTCACCTTTCCATCGGCATACTTGGTTTGCCAAGTTGATGCCTGGTTCATCATTTTCCTTCCGGAGCACGCATACGCATTGCATATCACATCTCGCATATCATGCCATGTTTTGCATCATGTTGCTTGTGCATTGCACCGTGATTTATTGTGGTTCCATTGTTTGTGTTCTTGCTTTGGGTAGAGCCGGGAGACGAGTACGTGAACGAGGAACCTGTTGAGAACGCCACGAGGATCAAGCTTTCGACAACTCGAGAACTTTCTGCAAGATGACCATACCCTCGAAATCACTTCTATCTTTGCTTGCTAGATGCTCGCTCTTTTGCTATGCCTATGCTACGATGCCTATCACTTGCTATATCATGCCACCCATATTGCCATGTCAAGCCCCTAACCATCCTTTCCTAGCAAACCGTTGTTTGGCTATGTTACCGCTTTGCTCAGCCCCTCTTATAGCGTTGCTAGTTGCAGGTGAAGATGAAGTTTGTTCCTTGTTGGAACATGGATATGTTGTTCCTTGTTGGGACATGTTTAATTGTTGGGAATATCACAATATATCTGCTATAATTAATGCATCTATATACTTGGTAAAGGGTGGAAGACTCGGCCTTATGCCTGGTGTTTTGTTCCACTCTTGCCGCCTTAGTTTCCGTCATACCGGTGTTATGTTCCTTGATTTCGCGTTCCTTACGGTTGGGTGATTTATGGGACCCCTTGACAGTTCGCTTTGAATAAGACTCCTCCAAAGAAGGCCCAACATTGGTTTTACCATTTGCCACCTAAGCCTTTTTCCCCGGGTTTTCGCGAGCCCGAAGGTCATCTTTATTTAACCCCGGGCCAATGCTCCTCCGAGTGTTGGCCCAAACTAGAGTGCTTTGCAGCGCCCCTGGAAACTTGAGTTCTGGTTTTAGTTGTACGGACTGCTCATCGGTGTGCCACGAGAACGAGATATGTGCAGCTCCTATCGGGATTTGTCGGCACATTCGGGCGGCTTTGCTGGTCTTGTTTTATTGTTGTCGAAATGTCTTGTAGTCCGGGATTCCGAGATCTGATCGGGTCTTCGGTAGAAGGAATATCCTTCGTTGACCGTGAGAGCTTATAATGGGCTAAGTTGGGACACCCTGCAGGTATTATCTTTCAAAGCCGTGCCCGCGATTATGAGGCAGGTGGGAATTTGTTAATGTCGGTTGTAGAAAACCGAAGTTGACCTTGACTAAAACACATCAACGCGTGTGTAACGTGATGGTCTCTTCTCGTGAGTCCGGGAAGTGAACACGTGTTGGAGTTATGTTTGACGTAAGTAGTTCAAGATCACTTCTTGATCGCTACTAGCTTCACGACCGCGCCTTGCTTCTCTTCTCGCTCTCTTTTGCGAATGTAGCCACCATATATGCCAGTCGCTTGCCGCAGCTCCACCTCACAACCCCATCCTTCCTTTAAGCTTAAATAGTCTTGATCTCGCGGGTGTGAGATTGCTGAGTCCCCGTGACTCACAGATTCTACCAAAACAGGTGCAGGTGCTGACGATGCCAGTGCAGGTGATGCAACCGAACTCAAGTGGGAGTTCGACGAGGAACGTGGTCGTTACTATGTGTCTTTTCCTGATGATCAGTAGTGGAGCCCAGTTGGGACGATCGGGGATCTGTTTAGCATTTGGGGTAGTCTTCTTTTATTTTGGTTCCGTAGTCGGACCTTGAGTGTAATCTGGATGATGGATGTTTATTTATGTATTGTGTGAAGTGGCGACTGTAAGCCAACTATGTATCTCTTTTTCCCTTATGTATTACATGGGTTGTGTGAAGATTACCTCACTTGCGACATTGCTTTCAATGCGGTTATGCCTCTAAGTCGTGCTTCGACACGTGGGAGATATAGCCGCATCGAGGGCGCTAAGTTGGTAATCGAGCCATTCTCGACTTAGGAGCCCCCCGCTTGATTGTTTGTTTGGCGTTGTTGAGTCTAGAACAAAAATGTTTTGAGTCTTAGGATTATATATATCGGAGAGTAGGATTCTTTTACTCCCGGTCCCTTCATCGCTCTGGTGAGGTCTCCGACGAGAAGTTTTGACTCTCCTCTCCTCAAATTTCACTAAAAAATTTTATGATCACGCTGGTATCTTGGAATCGTTCGATGGTTTTGTGACGAGAACATTGTTCTTGGTGCCTCGACATTTAGGGGTTGTGGCGGTGTCCCGGGAGTTGAGCTCCGAGGTGTTGTCGTCACAATTTTATCGTTGCAGTTCTGGAATACGAGCTTTGCCGACATCGAAATCTCTTTTGTACAGTTGTTGGTGAGATAACCCGATAACCCAAAGATCTTTGGGCGAGCTCGGGAGTATTGCCATGACTCAGATAACGGATGCTTTTGAAGGTCGAGGTACACGATTTCGAAGGTTTCTTGGTTATGTGTTGACGGATGGATACAAATGGATCTAGGTATTGTTAGTTTGGGTGATATATTTTGTGTCCCTGTATCCCCAACACTAGATTGCATAACCAGAAAGTTTCGGGAGTTTATAGGTGGGATTCAAGTAGCTCTTGGCATTTCTTCCCAAGATATTTGGTTTGTGATTGGGTAATCCTTACCACTTATTTGTTCGATCGTACCTTGTTATTTTATTTTTCATCAACCCTTAATCAAGTGGCTTCTCACCTTAATGGACGTGTGATGTTAGCTTTTGGAATTCATTCGTTCATCCTTGTTCAATGTTTATTGTGAAGACTATATGTTGCAATTTCTATCCGTTGATTCAACTTGTCTATCTGTCTATCAAGTGCTAACGGATGTCACCCTCTTCAGATGGCTCCGCCAACGCGTCGAATCCGGATCGCAATGATGGGAGTCATCGAACCTCCACCTCCACCTCCGCCTCCGGAGGCATGGCAAGCTATCATGGCAGCCACCAATGCCAATGCTCGATGATTTTGCAACTCTTGCAAGAGCGCACCCAAGGGCAAGGCAATCAAGGAAATCAAGGTCAAGGCAACAACCAGCCGCACTTTGCTACCCTCAATCGGTTCCTCGCTAATCAGCGAAGTCTTTCAGCTTACGTGTCGAGGCCACAGCGCCGACGATTGGCTTGTGGACATCTGCAAACATTTTGAATGTAGCAATGTCGACCCGAGGACTTTGTCAAGTTTTCTTCGTTTCAACTCAAGGACCAAGCTGCTTTGAGTGGTACCAGCAATACAAAGATTCCAGAGGAGGTCGTGTCATTACAGGATGAGTTTCACGAGACTTGAGCTCACCACATTCGAAAAGTGTTGTTGAGAGCAAGCGTGAGGAGTTCCGCAATCTCAAGCAAGGCAACATGTCGTGTATCAATACAATATCCAGTTCGAAACTCGCTCGCTTCGCTAAGCAAGACGTCCACGATGAAAAGAGTATGATCTATCAATTCAGAGGTGGTCTCGAGAAGATCTGCAATTAGCTCTCGTGCTTTTGAGCCGTAAAAGTATGATGAATTCTACAACATGGCATCAAGCAAGAAGCTGCCCAGCTCAAATGTGAGGCTTCTAAGAAGAGAATCAGGGATGCAGTTCAGTCTTCTTCTTCCTCTCAAGTGGCAGCTAAGCAGCAGAAGTTCTACCTTCCTCCTCCTCCGTTCCGTCAGCCTTATCAGCAGAAGAACTCAGGTGGTCGTGGATCTTCCCACCCACCCAACCCAGGCTATCAGAACAAGTCTAATTCTCAAGCTCCAAGGTCAAATGCTCCTTATCACCGTCCGCTCTCAGAGGTGACTTGCAACAAATGTCAGCAGAAAGGTCACTACGCGAACAAGTGCTTCAACCAAAGGCGCCTTCCGCCTCCTCCTCCTGTGAGATCTTCCAGCAATGCAGTGGTCAAGCATAATCCCAAGTCTGCAAAGGTGAATATGATGAATGCAGCTCAAGCGGAGGAATCTACTGACGTGATAATGGGTAATCTCTCAATTAATGATATTCCTGCAAAAGTATTATTTGATACTGGTGCATCGCATTGTTTCATCTCAAGACCTTTTGCATCTAAGCATGAGTTGGGTTATCAAGTATTGCCTAGTT
The DNA here is from genome assembly GCA_021605205.1 of Aegilops longissima. Lineage (NCBI taxonomy): Eukaryota > Viridiplantae > Streptophyta > Magnoliopsida > Poales > Poaceae > Aegilops > Aegilops longissima. Next base: position 665,425,258 of record CM038679.1, on the reverse strand, counting down.
CTTTATCAATTGTGTCCCTGGGTAAGCAAATGACAACGAATAATTATGTCCCGGATGTTTCTATCAAGATGGGCGACTATAGATTTCTGGCTAAACCAATTGTCCTTGGTGACTCGGACATTGATCTTATTCTTGGGATGGACTGGCTTTCTCAGCACAAAGCTCAGCTTGATTGTGCTGCCAGGGAAATTCAATTGACTCACTCTTCTAATGATGTGATCATCTATGCCGCTCGTGATGAAACCATTCGGTTGTTTTCTCTCAATGAGAAGGGCGAATTGGATGCTATCTCTCAGATTCCAGTCGTTTGTGAGTACCAAGATGTCTTTCCAGAAGAGCTTCCAGGAATGCCTCCTCACCCGCCAGTTGAATTCGTTATCGATCTTGAGCACCGCACGAACCCGCTTGCAAGCGTCCATACAAGCTTGGACCTAATGAGCTGAAGGAATTGAAGAAGCAGCTCGATGAACAAGAGCGTCTGGGTTTGATCAGACCGAGTTCATCTCCTTGGGGTTGTGGTGTTCTTTTTGTCCAGAAGAAGGATGGCACGGACCGACTTTGCGTCGATTACCGTCCATTGAATAAGAAGACTATCAAGAACAAGTATCCACTTCCCAACATCAATGAGCTTTTCGAGCAACTCAAAGGTGCTAAAGTGTTCTCCAAGCTTGACCTTCAGTATGGGTTCTCATCAAATTCGATTCGTGAACAAGATATTCCCAAGACAGCATTCGAACAAGCTTTGGTTCTTATGAATATCTTGTCATGTCTTTCGCCTTGTCAATGCTCCTCCAACATTCTCTCGGATGATGAATTTCATCTTCAACCCCTACACCAATGAATTCGTCTTGGTCTATCTTGATGATATTTTGGTCTTCTCCAAGAATAAGAAGGATCATGCCAAACATTTGCGATTGGTGCTCGACAAGCTCAGAGAGCATCAATTCTATGCGAAGTTTTCCAAATGTGAATTTTGGCTTGATGAATTTCTTTATCTTGGTCACATCATCTCCGCCAAGGGCATCGCTGTTAACCCTGAGAAGGTGTCTGCAGTTGTGAATTGGGAACCTCCTCAGAATGTCAAGCAGCTTCGCAGTTTTCTTGGTCTTGCAAGCTATTGCCGAAGATTCGTTGAGAACTTCTCTAAGATTGCAAAGCCTCTTTCCAACCTCCTCCAGAAGCACGTGAAGTATGTCTGGTCTCCTAAGTGTGACGTTGCTTTCAACACCCTCAAAGAGAAGCTAGTCACAGCTCCTGTCTTGACTCCTCCTGATGAATCCAAGCCATTCGAAGTTTTCTGTGATGCTTCTGTTCAAGGTCTCGGTGATGTGTTAATGCAAGAGAAGAGAGTTGTGGCCTATACCTCTCGTCAGCTGAAACCCAACGAAAAGAACTACCCCACTCACGATCTTGAGTTGGCGGCAGTTGTCCATGCATTGATAACATGGAGACATCTCTTGTTGGGAAGAAAAGTGGACATATTCACCGATCACAAGAGTCTCAAGTATATCTTCACTCAACCCAACCTCAACCTCAGGCAGACTCGATGGGTCGAAATGATTCAAGAGTACAACCCAAGTATTGAATATACTCCGGGCAAGGCCAATGTCATTGCAGATGCTTTGAGCAGGAAGGCTTATTGCAGCAGCTTAATCCTCAAGCCCTTCCAACCGGATCTCTGTGAAGCTTTCCGCAAGCTGAATCTTCAAGTTGTTCCTCAAGGCTTTCTTGCCAACCTCATAGTCTCTCCTACTTTGGAAGACCAAATCCGTGAGGCTCAACTCCTGGATACCATGGTGAAAAAGGTGAAACGTGGTATCGACAAGGGCATTTCCAAGTACAAGTGCTTCCACATTGATGACAAAGATACTCTTTTCTTCGAGAACCGGATTGTGGTTCCAAAGGGTGATCTACGTAAAGTCATTATGAACGAGGCACACTTTTCGCTTCTATCCATTCATCCTGGAAGTACGAAGATGTACCATGACCTCAAGCAGTCATATTGGTGGACTCGAATGAAGCGAGAAATTGCTCAATTCGTGAATGAGTGTGATGTCTACAGAAGAGTGAAAGCAGAACACCAACGACCAGCTGGTCTCCTTCAACCTCTTGCTATTCCAGAATGGAAGTTTGATCATATCGAGATGGACTTCGTGACTGGATTTCCAAAGTCCAAGCGTGGAAATGATGCTATCTTCGTTGTCCTTGACAAGCTTACAAAAGTGGCTCATTTTCTTCCTATCAAAGAATCTATCGCAGCACTTCAGTTGGCAGAGCTTTACACCTCCAGGATTGTCTCCTTGCACGGCATTCCACAATTGATCTCTTCAGACCGTGGCAGCATCTTTACCTCCAAGTTTTGGGATTCTTTTCAGAAGGCCATGGGCACCAACATTCGTTTCAGCACAGCTTTCCATCCTCAAACAAGTGGCCAAGTTGAGCGAGTCAATCAAATCCTTGAAGATATGCTCAGGGCTTGTGTCATTTCCTTCGGTATGAAGTGGGAAGATTGTCTTCCATATGCCAAGTTCTCCTACAACAACAGCTTCCAAGCGAGTTGGGCAAGGCCCCATTCGAAATTCTCTATGGCGAAAGTGTCGTACTCCTCTCAATTGGTCCGAGACAGGTGAACGCCAACTTCTTGGCAGCGACTTGATCACGAAGTCAAGAAATGTGCAAAGTCATTCGTGAGAATCTCAAAGCCGCGCAATCGCGCGAAAAGCTATTATGATGACAAGCACCGTGATGTGGCTTTTGAAATCGGAGACCATGTCTACCTCGCGTCTCTCAATGAAAGGCACTCGCCGCCCGGTATCAAAGGAAGCTTGCCCCTAGATCGTGGGTCCTTTCAAGATCATTGGCAAAGAGGCGATCTCGCCTATCAACTTGAGCTTTCGTCCAACTTCGCGAACGTGCACGATGTGTTTCATGTGTCACAGCTTCGCAAGTGCTTCAAGACTCTGAGCGCACTATCAACCGAAGAAATTGACCTCCAAGAAGATCTCTCTTATCATGAGCACCCGTTGCTATTCTTGAAGAACCCGGCGCAAGACTCGCAACAAGTCAATCAAATTCCTGAAAGTGAAGTGGTCACACCATTCCGACCAAGAAGCCACCAGGGCGCGAGGATCACCTCCGTTCGAATATCCGGAGTTCTTTCAGTCCTAGATCTCGGACGAGATCCTCTTGTAGTGGTGGACTGTTGTAACACCCGGATGTAACTTTCCATATTTGTAACTCCAACTCTTGCCATTTTCGGCATTGTGCTATGATATTCCTCCGTGGTTGGGTTTTCTTCATTTTGCATTTTTCCATGTCATGCATTTCATATCATGTCATCATGTGCATCTCATTCAGATACGTGTTCGTCTCATGATTCCGAGCATTTTCCCGTTGTCCATTTTGCAATCCGCACTCCTATGTCCCCGCGCCCCTTTTACGTTTTTCCGTGAGCGGGTACTAAACTTTCTCGGAATGGACCGAGGTTTGTCAAGTGGCCTTGGTACACCAACGGTAGACCACCTGTCAAGTTTCGGGTCATTTGGAGCTCGTTTGGTACTCCAAAGGTTAACCGCACTCTCGCAAAGGCCTCTTTTAAGTTGCAGCCAAACACCCCTCCAAAACAGCCCAATAACCCATCTAAGTCACTTCCATGCTCTCCGTCGTCGGATCACGATCGTGGGCGAAAACCGCACCCCATTTGGACACTCCTAGCTCCTCTACCTATATATATGCATCTTCCCTCCAAACCGGAAAACCCTAGCGAATTACCCCTCGCGCGCCGGACACGTCCGGATCGGTTGGACGCGTCCGTCCGCGCCGCCCGTCAATCAATCAAGGCGCCGCCACGTGGACAAGCCGCGCCCACATCGCCGCCCGGCGCGCCAGCCCGTCCCGCCCCGCCGCCAGCGCCTTCGCCGCCCGCGCTGACCGGCCGCCTCGGCCCGCAGCGCCCGGCCGCCGTCGGCCGCCGCCGTTGCCCGCCGCCATTGCCGCTTCCGGTGTTGTGCCAGCGCCAGCGCCATCGCCCGCGCCCGGCGCCTCCGGCCAGCCCCTTCTCCTCCGGCCCCGGCCTCTCCTCCCTCCGGCCCGAGCTCCCGCTCCGACGACGCCTCGACTCAAGGCCAGATCCGATCGGGATAAGTCGATGGTTGACTTTCTTCTCCCAAATCGTCTAAGTCATTTCTGTGATTATATTGTTGCATTTTCATCATGCCATAACTTCAAGACTCGTGGCTCCGTTTCGGGCGTATAGAATACCGAAATGTGTGCCTCGATGAGTAGATCATTTCATCTCATTGCATCATTTTCATTTGAGCTCATCTTGATGCCCGAAATGCTGTTAGAAGAGGGCTATGTGATGTTAGTTTCAGATTCTTATCAGAACATGCACTTTTGTCATTTTTGTCATGATTGATGTGTGCATCCTATGATCTTGAGTCCTACATGTGTTTTGTAATATGCCATGCCATCTTTCCAGGGGTGTATGCCATGTATTTTTGTGATCTCTGTGGTGACTAGCACAAGCATGCAAACTAGGCTTCATGATGTTGCTGATTTCAGCCCCTGTTTTGCTGATATTTTTATGCCATGTTAACTTGATGCTACAGAGAGTTCCATGCATATTTTGAGATACTTCAGTAAGGATGTTTTGAACATATGGTTATTCTCTATCCATCCATGCCTTTGTTTGCAATTATGGAGTGCCATAGCTTGAGTCAATCGAGCTCTACTTTTGCTATAAAATGTTTCCTGGCAGATTGTTTACATGTTATTCAATTTTGCCAAGGTTGTTGTAGTTGATCCGTGTATGCTATGATGTTGTTCTTACCATGTATATCTTCTATGCCATGTATTCTTGATGGATGTATGCTTAATTTATCATGTAGTGCTCTGTAGTGAGGGCATCGAGCTCTTAAACATGCCTACTTGTTATCTGTTTTTGTCATGCCCTGTTTGCTGAATCTGTAACGAAACTTGCTATATTGACGTGGGTGCCATCATATCTTCTGATCCTTTTTGGCTCATGGTCAGTAAGGGACTTTTGTTCTATGCTTTGAGTAGATTCATTCCATGCCTTGTTTTGCTATTATAAGTTCCTGTAGCATGTAGTTTGCTTGCTCTGAACATTGCTTCCTGATGCTGATTCTGCCATGTTCAGTATTTTCTCTAAGTCTGTGAAGCTGATATATTTTGCACTTTTGCCATGCTTGTTTGGACCTGTTATGATGTGAATTAGCCATAGCTCAGTTTTCATCTTTTGTCAAGCATCTTGAGTAGATCACTGCCATATGCTTTGTTGTTACGTTTGGGTGCAGTAGCTTAATTTCTTGTTGCTTGCTATGTGGCATCATGTTGTTAATGGCAGATTTGTGCCATTCTTGTTTTGCTTGTCATTTGCAAACCGTGCATCCGATTCCGGTGATCTTTATATCGATTTCAACCGAAATCATCTCACCTTTCCAGCGGCATACTTGGTTTGCCAAGTTGATGCCTGGTTCATCATTTTCCTTCCGGAGCACGCATACGCATTGCATATCACATCTCGCATATCATGCCATGTTTTGCATCATGTTGCTTGTGCATTGCACCGTGATTTATTGTGGTTCCATTGTTTGTGTTCTTGCTTTGGGTAGAGCCGGGAGACGAGTACGTGAACGAGGAACCTGTTGAGAACGCTTACGAGGATCAAGCTTTCGACAACTCTGAGAACTTTGCAGGCAAGATGACCATACCCTCGAAATCACTTCTATCTTTGCTTGCTAGATGCTCACTCTTTTGCTATGCCTATGGTACGGTGCCTATCACTTGCTATATCATGCCACCCATATTGCCATGTCAAGCCCCTAACCATCCTTTCCTAGCAAACCGTTGTTTGGCTATGTTACCGCTTTGCTCAGCCCCTCTTATAGCGTTGCTAGTTGCGGTGAAGATGAAGTTTGTTCCTTGTTGAACATGGAGATGTTGTTCCTTGTTGAACATGGAGATGTTGTTCCTTGTTGGAACATGTTTAATTGTTGGGATATCACAATATATCTGCTATAATTAATGCATCTATATACTTGGTAAAGGGTGGAAGTCTCGCCTTATGTCCGGTGTTTTGTTCCACTCTTGCCGCCTTTAGTTTCCGTCATACCGTGTTATGTTCCTTGATTTCGCGTTCCTTACACGGTTGGGTGATTTATGGGACCCCTTGACAGTTCGCTTTGAATAAGACTCCTCCAAAGAAGGCCCAACATTGGTTTTACCATTTGCCACCTAAGCCTTTTTCCCCGGTTTTCGCGAGCCGAAGGTCATCTTTATTTAACCCCCGGCCAATGCTCCCTCGAGTGTTGGCCCAAACTAGAGTGCTTTTTGCGCCCCTCAAGGAAACTTGAGTTCTGGTTTTAGTTGTATGCGGACTGCTCATTCGGTGTGCCACGAGAACGAGATATGTGCAGCTCCTATCGGGATTTGTCGGCACATTCGGGCGGCTTTGCTGGTCTTGTTTTATTGCTGTCGAAATGTCTTGTAGTCCGGGATTCCGAGACTGATCGGGTCTTCCCGGTAGAAGGAATATCCTTCGTTGACCGTGAGAGCTTATAATGGACTAAGTTGGGACGCCCCTGCAGGGTATTATCTTTCGAAAGCCGTGCCCGCGATTATGAGGCAGGTGGGAATTTGTTAATGTCCGGTTGTAGAAAACCCGAAGTTGACCTTGACTAAAACACATCAACCGCGTGTGTAACCGTGATGGTCTCTTCTCGGCGGAGTCCGGGAAGTGAACACGGTGTTGGAGTTATGTTTGACATAAGTAGTTCAAGATCACTTCTTGATCGCTACTAGCTTCACGACCGCGCCTTGCTTCTCTTCTCGCTCTCTTTTGCGAATGTAGCCACCATATATGCCAGTCGCTTGCCGCAGCTCCACCTCACAACCCCATCCTTCCTTTAAGCTTAAATAGTCTTGATCTCATGGTGTGAGATTGCTGAGTCCCGTGACTCATGATTCTACCAAAATAGATGCAGGTGCCGGCGATGCGGTCAGGTGATGCAACCGAACTCAAGTGGGAGTTCGACGAGGAACGTGGTCGTTACTATGTGTCTTTTCCCGATGATCGATGAGTGGAGCCAGTTGGGACGATCGGGGATCTGTTTAGCATTTGGGGTAGTCTTCTTTTATTTTGGTTCCGTAGTCGGACCTTGAGTGTAATCTGGATGATGGATGTTTATTTATGTATTGTGTGAAGTGGCGACCGTAAGCCAACTATGTATCTCTTTTTCCCTTATGTATTACATGGGTTGTGTGAAGATTACCTCACTTGCGACATTGCTTTCAATGCGGTTATGCCTCTAAGTCGTGCTTCGACACGTGGGAGATATAGCCGCATCGAGGGCATTACAAGTTGGTAATCAGAGCCATCCCCGACTTAGGTGCCCCCTGCTTGATTGTTTGCTGGCGTTGTTGAGTCTAGAACAAAAATGTTTTGAGTCTTAGGATTATATATATCGGAGAGTAGGATTCTTTTTACTCCCCAGTCCCTTCGTCGCTCTGGTGAGGTCTCCGACGAGAAGTTTTGACTCTCCTCTCCTCAAATTTCACTAAAAAAATTTAGGATCACGCTGGTATCTTGGAATCGTTCGATGGTTTTGTGACGAGAACATTGTTCTTGGTGCCTCGACATTTAGGGGTTGTGGCGGTGTCCGGGGAGTTGAGCTCCGAGGTGTTGTCGTCGCAATTTTATCGTTGCGATTCGAATACTGAGCTTTGCCGACATCGAAATCTCTTTTGTACAGTTGTTGGTGAGATAACCCGATAACCCGAAGATCGGGCGAGCTCGAGTATTGCCATGACTCATATAATGGATGCTTTTCGAAGGTCGAGGTACACGATTTCCGAAGGTTTCTTGGTTATGTGTTGACGGATGGATACAGCTGGATCTAGGTATTGTTAGTTTGGGTGATATATTTTGTGTCCCCTGTATCCCCAACACCAGATTGCATAACCAGAAAGTTTCGGGAGTTTATAGGTGGGATTCAAGTAGCTCTTGGCATTTCTTCCCGCAGATATTTGGTTTGTGATTGGGTAATCCTTACCACTTATTTGTTCTAGTCGTACCTTGTTATTTTATTTTTTCATCAACCCTTAATCAAGTGGCTTCTCACCTTAATGGACGTGTGATGTTAGCTTTTGGAATTCATTCGTTCATCCTTATTCGAATGTTTATTGTGAAGACTATATGTTGCAATTTCTATCCGTTGATTCAACTTGTCTATCTGTCTATCAAGTGCTAACGGATGTCACCCTCTTGAGGATGTCACCCTTTGTGGCTCCTCTTGCTGTCGCTCTCCTCCTGCATACCTGGCAAGGTCAGCACCAAAGTGTCGTGCCCCTGACACATGTCGAAGGGGGAAGAATGGTGAACTTATGCTGGAGGCTATGCCGGGGGCTGCTGTCCGGGTTGCTCGACACCACCAGGGGCGCCCTTGAAGTACCAGCCGGGGGCTGGTCACTCGCCGAGACCTTGGCCCTCTTCGCTCTCTAGGAAAGTGTATCCCCGTCCCTGCAAGGATTACGACAAGTCAAGACAAGCAACATAGAGTGAGGAGGCAGAGATAACGAAAAGGAACCAGATGCTTACTCATTGTCCGCCTCCTCCTCTGCCGTCTTCCTCTTCCTCCTCGGGCTGAGGGATCCATAATTGAAGGTGACCTCCGTGTCAACATCCGCTGGAGGAGGGGAAGGAGGCGGCGTCTGGGCACGCTTGGATAAAGAAGGGGCGGCTGTCTTCTTCTTCACCGCGACCTTCGCCGGCTTATTCGCCGCCGCGGCCCTCGTGTGGGGCCGGGACCCCTCCAAGGTCAGCTGCGGCTGCGCAGCCTGGACCGGCTCGCCAGAACTGGCCCGCCGCAGGACTCGCCCTCTCCCCATAGCTGGTGTCGGGCCTGCGGTCCCGGCCTCCTCCGAAGACGACTTGCCGGTCACATCCTCAACCATAGGAGTCTCGGTGCCGGCGTTGTTGGCTCCCCCTGCGGCCGCCGCCCACCGGGCGAGCTCCTCCTCCTCTGCGGCCGTCGCGGCCTTGTCCTCCACACCGCCGGTGCTGCCGGCCTCCCTGGCAAGCTGTGACTCCCTCGCCCTGGAGGTGATGTAGTCCAGCTCCGCCTGGGTGGTGTCCTGGACAAGCAACCGCTCGGCGTCGGCGTTGACGTACCCCTCGTGCAGGGTGTCAAAGAACTGTTGCACTTCGGCGTCCTCCGGCTCCTTCCAGCTCGGGACAGGGCCATGCGCATTGCAGTCCGGCGTCATGGCAATGATCTTGGACCGACGCGAATTGTTGCACAACGGGACCACCCCCGTTGGCAGCTTGAACAACTGCCCCTTGAGGACCTTGCCGGCCTTCGCGGCAGCCCTCGCGACCTTGCCGGTCCGCTTGACCTCGTCGTCGCGGCCCACGTCAAGCTGGAAGAGCCGCTAGCAGAAATGGGCATGCGCCATCACCGTGAAGTTGTGGTAGAGGCCGGGGCGGAGCCGCATGGTGTCAGCGGGGTTCGTGAAGAGCCAGGCTGGCCTCCCCTTGTTATGCAGAGGAGCGATCTGGCGACGGATGAAGTCCGCCCCGATCATTTCAAGGGTGAGCCCGGCCTGGGTAAGCCAGAGAATCCTGGTGGTGGCAACTGTGAGCTTTCCGTCATTGGCGTCGACGTCGCTCCAATCACTTCCGTGAACCGGCGGCGCCCGGCGAACTCTGCAGAATGTCGGCGGGTCCTTCTCTTCAATCCAGCACCACCGGCCCCGCCATTCCTCCCACCTCTCCTTCATGGCGCCATCCGAGTACGCTCCCTTGGATTTTGGGATCCAGGCGATGCACCCCGAGATGGCACCTCCCGTTTGGATCCGAGGGAAGAAATAATGGCGGAAGAGCGTTGTGTTGGGGTGCACCCCGGCGAAGCCTTCGCAGAGGTGCGCGAAAAGACCCATGCACGCCACCGCGTTCGGAGTGAAATCCAGGAGGCGGAAGCCGAAGGTGTGCATGATGCCGTTGAAGAAACTGGAGAAGGGAGGACAGAGCCCACAAGAAAAATAGTCAACAAAGAAGGGGTACCGATTTGGGGCAGGCTCGGCTTGATCGGTGGGGATGACGCGTGGCTGGATGCCTCAATTTCTGCCTTCACTCCCCACGGGGGCTGAAGGAGTCCCGAAGCTCGAACACGTCGACCGTCGAGGGGAAGAAGAAGGCGGACTGCGTCCGGCCCCGCCAGCGCGCCCTCCGGCGGCTCCACAGCTCCGGCGACCTTGGCCGCCCCCTTGCCCTTGGTAGATTTTGGCGCCATGGCGGCTGGAGGAGGAGGGCAGGACAGAGGGCAGCGGAAGCACAACAGCGGCGAGCAGAAACAAAGGTCGGAGAAAAAGAGGAAGCCGGGCGGAGGTTTCTGAGATTGGGGTTGCGTGAAGGGTAAAAGGAGCAGTGCGCCCGCGGTTATCCCTTTTTTATGGGGAAGCCGCAGTGCGCGCTGCCCATTTACTGCGATGTGACGCATGCGTGCGGGAACCGCCCCACTCATGCCGCCCACGTCACGCACACCCCTCCATGCCGCGCCACGCGCGCGGGTTGTGGGAAGCGGAGAGCACGAAGAGTCTTACCATGGTAAAAACCGCCCCGCCCGCCCGCGCACTGTTTTGGGCCTGGCCCAATAACGTGTCGCGCTTATGTGTGGCCCAGGCCCGGGGGCTCCTGTCGGTGTACAAAAAGAGGGGCACATTTTTGTACCCCTTTACCTGTGCACGGGCAGTCGGAGCCGCGCCCGCGGTCGCACCAAGCAGAGCAGGGGAGGTAAGTCAAGGTAAGACCGTAGCCTAAGACAAACAGAGCAATGCCAAGGCCAAGACCACAAAGAGCAGAGGGACGAAGAAGGATCCCCCGGCAAGACCCTTGCCGGGGCAGCTCGCCCCACACCAGCAGAACGAGCCACCCTTGAGCCCACGGTTCCAATGCCATCATCCACATGGGGCCAGGGCTCGAGAAGGCACCCCTGTGGTGGCATGCAGATCTTTGTGAAGACATATTCAAGATCAGATGAGGATTAGAAGACGATGGTCCTCGGCAAGATCCTTACCGAGGAAGGCCACCAAACCCCCGGCAAGGTTCTTGCCGGGGACGACAGCGCGCCATGGCAAGACCCTTGCCGGGCCACACGGCAAGGCCCTCACCAAGGACGCCAGCAGGGCCACTGCCAGGTCCACTCCAACCAAGCTTCCGCCGCCGTTCGCATGCAGCTACCGACCCAACCAGCTGGACAGGCACCTGCGTGGCATCATGCAGCCCTTCGTGAAGACTCCACCACCGCGCCACCTCAGCTGCCTACCTGCCTACATGGCGCCGCACGCATCGCTAGCCAGGGCGTGTGTCGAAGCAAGGAGGAGCGGCGACGGACGGGACGGGCCTCGCCCCCGTCCCCCAATAAAGCGAGAGGACACCTAAGCTACGCATTTAATGCGTCTTGTCCTGTAATATGAGGGATAAGCTCGCAACACTGTACACCTTTCCACCTCTTGTGTGCCACTGTGGCAACCCCTTTTTCCTATAAAAGGAGGCCCGAGGTGACCAGGAGAAGGATTCGGCTCTTTCGAACCACGCGCTGACCACAGCTAGTTCGAGAGCTCAAGAACTCTCAGAAATACACTCACCAAAGCAGGACTAGGGTTTTACACATCCTCGCGGCCCGAACCTGGGTAAATGATCCATGTGCTGTCTACTAGTCCCGCTCTTCTCACGATCCCAGCACCCCGCAACCGCAGTAGGGATTCCAGTGATCCCATAGGTGTCGTTTCCCACCGACAATCTTGTCCATAAACCCACAATTCATCGGTCTCAACAAACATACCGCAAAAAGAAGATTACATCGAATAGATCTCCACGAGAGAGGGGAGAACTTTGTATTGAGATCCAAAAAGAGAGAAGAAGCCATCTAGCTACTAACTATGGACCCGAAGGTCCGAGGTAAACTACTCACACTTCATCGGAGGGGCTATGGTGATGATGTAGAAGTCCTCCGTGGTGGATGCCCCCTCCGGCGGAGCTCCGGAACAGGCCCCAAGATGGGATCTCGTGGGTACAGAAGGTTGCGGCGGTGGAATTAGGTTTTTGGCTCCGTATCTGATCGTTTGGGGGTACGTAGGTATATATAGGAGAAAGAAGTACGTCAGTGGAGCATCATGGGGCCCACGAGGGTGGAGGGTGCTCTGTGGGGGGGGGTGTGGGCGCGCCCCCTACCTCGTGCCCTCCTCGAAGCTTCCTTGACGTAGGGTCCAAGTCTCCTGGATCATGTTCGGTGAGAAAATCACGTTCCCGAAGGTTTCATTCCGTTTGGACTCCGTTTGATATTCCGTTTCTTCGAAACTCTGAAATAGGCAAAAAAACAGCAATTCTGGGCCGGGCCTCCGGTTAATAGGTTAGTCCCAAAAATAATATAGAAGTGGAAAATAAAGCCCAATAATATCCAAAACAGTAGATAATATATCATGGAGCAATCAAAAATTATAGATATGTTGGAGATGTATCAGGCATCCCCAAGCTTAATTCCTGCTCGTCCTCGAGTAGGTAAATGATAAAAATAGAATTTTTGATGCGGAGTGCTCCTTGGCATAATTTCAATGTAATTCTTCTTAATTGTAGTATGAATATTCAGATCCGAAAGATTCAGGACAAAAGTTTAATATTGACATAAAAATAATAATACTTCAAGCATACTAACAAAGCGATCATGTCTTCTCAAAATAACATGGCCAAAGAAAGTTATCCCTACAAAATCATATAGTCTGGCTATGCTCTATCGTCACCACACAAAGTATTTAAATCATGCACAACCCTGATGACAAGCCAAGCAATTGTTTCATACTTTTGACATTCTCAAACTTTTTCAATCTTCACGCTATACATGAGCGTGAGCCATGGATATAGCACTATATATGGAATAGAATGGTGGTTGTGGAGAAGACAAAAAGGGAGAAGATAGTCTCACATCAACTAGGCGTATCAACGGGCTATGAAGATGCCCATCAATAGATATCAATGTGAGCGAGTAGGGATTGCCATGCAACGGATGCACTAGAGCTATAAGAATATGAAAGCTCAACAAAAGAAACTAAGCGGGTGTGCATCCAACTTGCTTGCTCACGAAGACCTAGGGCATTTTGAGGAAGCCCATCATTGGAATATACAAGCCAAGTTCCATAATGAAAAATTCCCACTAGTATATGAAAGTGACAAAATGAGAGTCTCTCTATCATGAAGATCATGGTGCTACTTTGAAGCACAAGTGTGGTAAAAGGATAGTAACATTGTCCCTTATCTCATTTTCTCTCATTTTTTGGGCCTTTTCCCTTTTTTATGGCCTCTTTTTTTCGTCCGGAGTCTCATCCCGACTTGTGGGGGAATCATAGTCTCCATCATCCTTTTCCTCACTTGGGACAAAGCTATAAAAATGAAGGTCATCACACTTTTATTTTCTTACAACTCAACAATTACAACTCAATACTTAGAACAAAATACGACTCTATATGAATGCCTCAGGTGGTGTACCGGGATATGCAATGAATCAAGAGTGACATGTATGAAAGAATTATGAATGGTGGCTTTGCCACAAATACGATGTCAACTACATGATCATGCTAAGCAATATGACAATGATGGATCGTGTCATAATAAACGGAACGGTGGAAAGTTGTATGGCAATATTATCTCGGAATGGCTATGGAAATGCCATGATAGGTAGGTATGGTAGCTGTTTTAAGGAAGGTATATGATGGGTGTATGATACCGGCGAAAAGTGCGCGGTATTAGAGACGCTAGCAATGGTGGAAGGAGGAAGAGTGCGTATAATCCATGGACTCAACATTAGTCATAAAGAACTCATATACTTATTGCAAAAATCTACAAGTTATCAAAGCAAAGTATTACGCGCATGCTCCTAGGGGGATAGATTGGTAGGAAAAGACCATCGCTCATCCCTGATCGCCACTCATAAGGAAGACAATCAATAAATAAATCATGCTCCGACTTCATCACATAACGGTTCACCATACGTGCATGCTACAGGAATCACAAACTTTAACACAAGTATTTCTCAAATTCACAACTACTCAAATAGCATGACTCTAATATCACCATCTTTATATCTCAAAACAATTATCAAGCATCAAACTTCTCATAGTATTCAACACACTCATAAGAAAGTTTTACTATTCTTGAATACCAAGCATATTAGGATTATTTAAGAAAATTACCATGCTATTTAAGACTCTCAAAATAATATAAGTGAAGCATGAGAGATCAATAGTTTCTATAAAACAAATCCACCATCGTGCTCTAAAAGATATAATCCATGGACTCAACATTAGTCATAAAGAACTCATATACTTATTGCAAAAATCTACAAGTTATCAAAGCAAAGTATTACGTGCATGCTCCTAGGGGGATAGATTGGTAGGAAAAGACCATCGCTCGTCCCCGACCGCCACTCATAAGGAAGACAATCAATAAGTAAATCATGCTCCGACTTCATCACATAATGGTTCACCATACGTGCATGCTACGGGAATCACAAACTTTAACACAAGTATTCCTCAATTTCACAACTACTCAACTAGCATGACTCTAATATCACCATCTTCATATCTCAAAACAATCATCAAGCATCAAACTGTTCTTAGTATTCAACACACTCATAAGAAAGATTTTATTATTCTTGCATACCTAGCATATTAAGATTATTTAAGAAAATTACCATGCTATTTAAGACTCTCAAAATAATATAAGTGAAGCATGAGATATCAATATTTTCTTTAAAACAAATCCACCACCGTGCTCTAAAAGATATAAGTGAAGCACTAGAGCAAAACTATATAGCTCAAAAGATATAAGTGAAGCACATAGAGTATTCTATCAAATTCCAATTCATGTATCTCTCTCTCAAAAGGTGTGTACAGCAAGGATGATTGTGGTAAACTAAAAAGCAAAGACTCAAACCATACAAGACGCTCCAAGCAAAACACATATTATGTGGTGAATAAAAATATAGCTCCAAGTAAAGTTACCGATGGAAGTGGACGAAAGAGGGGATACCTTCCGGGGGCATCCCCAAGCTTTGATTTTTTGGTGTCCTTGGATTATCTTGGGGGTGCGGTGGGCATCCCCAAGCTTAGGCTCTTTCCACTCCTTGTTCCATAATACATCAAAATATTTCACCCAAAACTTGAAAACTTCACCACACAAAACTCAACAGAAATTTCGTGAGCTCCGTTAGCGAAAGAAAACAAAAGACCACTTCAAGGTACTGTAATGAAATCATTCTTTATTTATATTGGTGTTAAACCTACTTTATTCCAACTTCTCTATGGATTATAAACTATTTTAATAGCCATAGATTCATCAAAATAAGCAAACAACACACGAAAAACAGAATCTGTCAAAAACAGAACAGTCTGTAATAATCTGTAACTAACGCAAACTTATGGAACTCGAAAAATTCAGCCAAAGTAGGAAGACCCAGGGAATTTGTTTATTGATCAGAAGCAATTGGAATCACTATTTTATCACGTTCTGGTGATTTTTAACAATTTTTTTCGTGAACCGAAAGTTTCTGGAAATTACAGCAAGATCAAATAACTATCATCCAAGAAGATCTTATACGTTTAACTTGGCACAAACACTAATTGAAACATAAAACCACATATAAATAGAAGGTAGATGGATTTATTCCTAAACATAAACAAAAACAAAAAACTAAAAATAAAATTGGGTTGTCTCTCAACAAGCGCTATCGTTTAACGCCCCTAGCTAGGCATAAAAGTAAGGATAGATCTAGGTATTGTCATCTTTGGTAGGCAATCCATAAGTGGCTCTCATAATAGATTCATATGGTAGTTTATTTTCTTTCTAGGTAAGTGTCCCATGCCTTTCCTTAACGGAAATTGGAATCTAATATTCCCTTCCTTCATATCAATGATTGCACCAATCGTTCTAAGGAAATGTCTACCAAGAATAATAGGACATGAAGGATTGCAATCTATATCGAGAACAATAAAATCTGCGGGCACATAATTCTTATTTGCAACAATAATAACATCATTAATTCTTCCCATAGGTTTCTTAATAGTGGAGTCCGCAAGGTGCAAGTTTAGAGAGCAATCATCAAAATCGCGGAAATCTAGCAAATCGCACAAAGTTTTGGGAATAGTAGAAACACTAGCACCTAAATCACATAAAGCATAGAATTCATGATCCTTAATCTTAATTTTAATAGTTGGTTCCCACTCGTCATAAAGTTTTCTAGGGATAGAAACTTCCAACTCAAGTTTTTCTTCATAAGATTGCATCAAGGCATCAACGATATGTTTGGTAAAAGCTTTATTTTGACTATAAGCACGAGGAGAATTTAGCACGGATTGCAACAAGGAAATACAATCAATTAAAGAGCAACTTTCATAATTAAATTCCTTGAAATCCAAAATAGTGGGTTTAGCAACATCTAGGGTTTTACTTTCTTCAATCCCACTTTTATCAATTTTAGCATCAAGATCTAAAAACTCCGAATTTTTGGAACGCCTTCTAGGTAAAGGTGGATCATAATCAGTCTCATCATTATCAAGATTCATATTTCAAAACAAAGATTTAATAGGGGATACATCAATAACTTTTAGATCTTCATCTTTATTTTCATGGAAATTGGAAGAACACGCTTTAATAAAGGCATCTTTTGTAGCACGCATCCTAGCGGTTCTTTCCTTGCACTCATCAATGGAAATTCTCATAGCTTTGAGAGACTCATTGATATCATGCTTAGGAGGGATAGATCTAAGCTTTAAAGAATCAACGTCAAGAGAAATTCTATCAAAGTTCCTAGCCAATTCATCAACTTTAAGCAATTTTTCCTTAAGCAAAGCATTAAAATTCTTTTGCGAATTCATAAACTCTTTAACGCTAGTCTCAAATTCAGAGGGCATCTTATTAAAATTTCCATAAGAGTTGTTGTAGGAATTTCCATAATTATTAGAAGGATTACTAGGATAAGGCCTAGGATTAAAGTTCCCTCTATACGCGTTGTTACCAAAATTATTCCTACCAACAAAATTCACATCCATAGATTCATTATTGTTTTCAATCAAAGTAGACAAAGACATATCATTAGGATCAGAAGAAACACTCTTAGTAGCAAATAATTTCATAAGTTCATCCATCTTTCCACTCAAAAACATTTATTTCTTCTATCGCATGCACTTTTTTATTAGTAGATCTTTCAGTCTGCCATTGAGAATAATTAACCATAATATTATCTAGGAGTTTAGTAGCATCTCCTAAAGTGATTTCCATAAAAGTACCTACCGCGGCCGAATCTAAAAGGTTTCTAGAAGCAAAATTCAATCAGGCATAAAATTTTTGTATAATCATCCACAAATTCAAACCATGAGTAGGGCAATTACATATTATTAATTTCATCCTCTCCCAAGCTTGTACAACATGTTCATGATCAATTTGCTTAAAGTTCATAATATCGTTTCTAAGAGAGATGATCTTAGCGGGAGGAAAATACTTAGAGATAAAAGCATCTTTGCACTTGTTCCAAGAATTAATACTATTTTTAGGCAAAGAAGAAAACCAAGCTTTAGCACGATCTCTAAGCGAAAAAGGAAATAGCTTCAATTTAACAACATCACTGTAAACATCCCTCTTCTTTTGCATATCACATAAATCAACGAAGCTATTTAGATGAGTAGCGACATCTTCACTAGGAAGGCCGGCGAATTGATCTTTCATAACAAGATTCAATAAAGCAGTATTGATTTCACAAGATTCAGTATTGGCAAGAGGAGCAATCGGAGTGCTAAGGAAATCATTATTGTTGGTATTGGTAAAGTCACACAATTTGGTATTATCTTGATCCATCGTGACAAGCAAGCAAACCAACACACGAGCAAACAAAAAGCAAGCGTAAAGAAAGGCAAACGGAAAAGAGAGGGCGAATAAAACGGCAAGGGTGAAGTGGGGGAGAGGAAAACGAGAGGCAAATGGCAAATAATGTAATGCGAGAGATAAGGGATTGTGATGGGTACTTGGTGTGTTGACTTTTGCGTAGACTCCCGGGCAACGGTGCCAGAAATTCTTCTTGCTACCTCTTGAGCTTGTGTTGGATTTCCCCGAAGAGGAGAGGATAATGCAGCAGAGTAGCATAAGTATTTCCCTCAGTTTTTGAGAACCAAGGTATCAATCCAGTAGGAGGCCACGCGCAAGTCCCTCGTACCTACACAAAACAAATAGCTCAACGCAACCAACGCGATTAGGGGTTGTCAATCCCTTCACGGTCACTTACGAGAGTGAGATTTGATAGAGATGATAGATAATATTTTTGGTATTTTTGGTATAAAGATGCAAAGTAAAATAAAAAGCAAAGTGAAAAGCAGAGCTAAAGTGATGGAAGATTGGTATGATAGGGAATAGACCCGGGGGCCATAGATTTCACTAGTGGCTTCTCTCAAGAGCATAAGTATTTTACGGTGGGTGAATGAATTACTGTTGAGCAATTGACAGAATTGAGCATAGTTATGAGAGTATCTAGGTATGATCATGTATATAGGCATCACGTCCGATACAAGTAGACCGACTCCTGCCTGCATCTACTACTATTACTCCACTCATCGACCGCTATCCAACATGCATCTAGAGTATTAAGTTAATGAAAACAGAGTAACGCCTTAAGCAAGATGACATGATGTAGAGGGATAAATTCATGCAATATGATAAAAACCCCATCTTGTTATCCTCGATGGCAACAATACAATCGTGCCTTGCTACCCTTACATCCTTTGGGAAAGGACACCGCAAGATTGAACCCAAAGCTAAGCACTTCTCCCATTGCAAGAACTACCAATCTAGTTGGCCAAACCAAACGGATAATTCGAAGAGACTTGCAAAGATAACCAATCATACATAAAAGAATTCAGAGAAGACTCAAATATTGCTCATAGATAATCTTGATCATAAACCCACAATTCATCGATCTCAACAAACACACCGCAAAAAGAAGATTACATTGAATAGATCTCCACAAGAGAGGGGGAGAACATTGTATTGAGATCCAAAAAGAGAGAAGAAGCCATCTAGCTACTAACTATGGGCCCGAAGGTCTGGGGTAAACTACTCACACTTCATCGGAGAGGCTATGATGATGTAGAAGCCCTCCGTGGTGGATTCCCCTTCCGGCGGAGCTCCGGAATAGGCCCCAAGATGGGATCTCGTGGATACATAAAGTTGCGGCGGTCGAATTAGGTTTTTGGCTCTATATCTGATCGTTTGGGGGTACGTAGGTATATATAGGAGGAAGGAGTACGTCGGTGGAGCAAAGGGGGGCCCATGAGGCAGGGGGCGTGCCCTAGGGGGGGTGCGCCCTCCACCCTCGTGGCCGCCTCCTTCCTTTCTTGACGGAGGGTCCAAGTCTCCTGGATCATATTCGGTGAGAAAATCATGTTCCCGAAGGTTTCATTCCGTTTGGACTCCGTTTGATATTCCGTTTCTTCGAAACACTGAAATAGGCAAAAAAAACAGGAAATCTGGGCTGGGCCTCCGGTTAATAGGTTAGTCCCAAAAGTAATATAAAAGTGTAAAATAAAGCCCAATATGGTCCAAAACAGTAGATAATATAGCATGGAGCAATCAAAAATTATAGATACGTTGGAGACGTATCAGCTCGCGCTTGTCGTGGAGTGAGGGTGGACGGCGCCTGGCCGCGCCGTCCGCGCCCAGCAGCGCTAGGTGGCGCTCGTGCCGCCTGGAGCACGGGGTTGAGCTCTTCATGAGCAGGTGGCGCCGCCCGGGCAGGCCAAGCTGCCCAGCGGTTTGAGTCTGCCCTCGGGTCGTCGGACATCGGGGCCGCGGAGCGTCGGTGGGTCGATTGGCGGGGAATAGGCTCCGGCGCACCCCTACCTGGCGTGCCAAATGTCGGATCACGGGTTACGGCAAAACCCTTGAGGTTCGAACTCTGGGGTGCGTGCGAAGTTCTCTCCCTCCTACCGATCCGCGTCCTAACTAGCTAAGATCTCAAGAACGAGCTCGACGAACTCACAATCACAAAGACACGAGGATTATACTGGTTCGGGCCACCGTTGTGGTGTAATACCCTTCTCCTGTGTGGTGGTGGTGGATTGCCTCTTGGGCTGATGATGAACAATACAAGGGGAAGAACAGCCTCCTTAGGTTGAGGTGTTCTTGTGCTTGGTGTGCTTGAGGGTGAGAGGATGGAAGGTGGAATTGATCCCCCTACTGTGGTGGCTAGTTCTACTTATATAGGCCATGGTCCTCTTCCCAAATATTGAGCGGGAAGTGAGCCAACAACGGCCAATTTGAAAGGGGACAGCTAGTACAGCTTATCCTGACAAAAGCGGTCTTCGCATGCAAAAGGCTCTGGTGGTGACACCACCTTGGGCTCCATGGTGACCTCCGTCTTGCCGTCCTGCTGGTCTTGGTCTTGTTGAACCGATATGGAAACCTTTGCTCGATGCCTCGGTACTCCGCGCCTGCGCTTGCCCCTTTAGCACCAAAGAGGAAACAAGGGCGTTGCGCGCATTGGCGCCCGCCTGGCGCCAGCCTGATCTTGATAGTCATCGCTCACGTCACGAGAGACTCGCGAGGTTTGCCCTGCCTTAATCTCTCCGCCCCTCGCGAGCCTGCCTGGCGAGGCCGCTCCTGAGGAGGTCTTGCGTCGTCCGCCTCGCGAGGGTCTTGAATGTCGCGTTGATGAAGACGGGTCGTACAGGCCTGCTAGCACAACCACGCCGTGCGCCGAAGGCAGGCAAGTCTGGGGACCCCCGTTCTCAGAACGCCGACACCATGCAACAGTTCAGCAAAAAATGGTGGTTCAAAAAGTTATAAAAATCTCAGTTTGAATGTTTGGACTGGCACAAAGTTAAACTAAAATGCCTTTTCTATGGTGGCTGGCAGATAGCTACACATTCAAAATGTTGGGTTATACTACATTTGTGAGTAAATAAGGATTACTTTGGACAATGAGCCTATTTCAAAAAGGGAATTCTTGAGGTGTGCAGCCGAGGGCAGCAGAGCTGTCCAAAGGCACTTTTTTTAAGTCTCGTCCTACTACTGCTGATGTTGTCGTCTAGAGAGCCTCAAGCATGCTTACAAGTTGGTCTTCCTAGTTTATTTATTGATGAAACAATAGAAAAACGCCCTACTGGTGCCTAGGAATTGAGCAAATGATGCACTGGTTTTTGCCTGGGGATAAAGTAGATGTAGTAGTCCAACTTGTATTCTATCATTGGTTCATAGAAAAAGAATAGGGATTTGCATTATAGTTATAGACTAATGGTGTCCTCATCCTACCGTGTCACGTTTAAATTCAATTAGTTTGATTAGATAAGCCATTCAAGTTCGGAGCTAATGATAATCATTAGTTCGGATAAGAAACTATATTTGAAACTAATACACAAAAAGGTTTATTTCTATAAGTCCACCTTCTAAACCCGAGACAGTACAAAAAATCTGGTCATATAATCCACTTTCATTTTACGAGTTCAAAAAAATGATGTCTTTTTTGGCATATTCAAAACTGCTCCTAAACTGCAATGAATTTAGAGAAATGTTCAACATGAAAAATGTTTCTTCTATTCACCATCTTTCCAACGGTAAAAGTTCAAGTCACAAAACAAGACAAGTCCAAAACATCATTGCAAAAAAAATTAGTTAGTAAAAAGAAACAAACGAAAAAATTTCTTTTTGAAAAAACATCATTTAGTTCAACGATATAAACCATGCAAGCTCGGGGACTATGATACCGTAAACCGTTATAAAATTACAAGAACCATATAAAAAACAGAATAAACAATAGTTTGTGAAAACATGCCCAGTACAAACTCATACGGACATCAGCTCAAGTACTCTTTTGTCGGAACCATTCAAAATCACTCTGCGAAAAATACCTCAGTACAAATATGCACATAAATCAGTACAAGTACTCTGTTTTTTCTGACGAGAAACGACACGATAGGTCTCACCATATTCAAAATTACTCCTCGATGGTTGCGAATTTGAGAAAACGTTCAACATGACCAAGTTTCGCATTTTCGATATCTTCCCAACGGTATATTATTTGCCTCATTCGGATAAACTTTTTAAAATAATCGCGTTCGAAATCAAATTTGACCATATTCAAATTCGTTTTTAAACCGTAAGGAATGAGAAAACATTTCAATACGAAAAAGTTGCGCATTTTCCATAGCTTTCCAACGCCATATCATTTGCGTCAATCCGACAAACCGTTTGCAGAAAAGCGCAAAAATACGTTTCGCCTGGAATTTCACCGTTTTTTAAATTACTTTTAAATTGTACAGAATTTAAAAAAACAATACATATGTGGAAGATGCAGATTTTTACCAGCTTTCCAGCGCCATCTTATTTGCTCAATTCCGACAAACCGTTTGAAAATTGAGTCCAAAATACGATTCGCATTTTCGGTTTTGAAAAAAACAGTTTTTTCAAAACTGCTCATAAACCATGATGATTTTGCAAAAACGTTCAATATACTTGAAATATAGTTGTCAAGTGCTTTCTAACGATATATTACACGCCCCGTTACGACAAAAAAATTGCAAATTTTTTTTGAACTAAAGAAGACGATTTGTTAAACAGAAATGAAAACATCAGTTCAACCGCTCGAATACACACACACAGCCGGTCTATTCTGCTAATATTAGCAGAATAACTATTCTGATAACACTTCTGCACTGCATGCTCAACACAAGTGCATGTCATTGTTTGAACAAAGTGTGCTGCAGTACTCAGGCGAGTGAACTTCCCGTCGTAAAAAAACTGCACGCTGTGTTTTTTCGGGAACCTTTTTCGCTCTAGTTTTTGAACAGTTTATCGGAACGAGGCGTCTAATATACGGTTGAAAAGCTACGAATTAGGCGCAACTTCGCCATGTTGAACACTTTTCGAGATTCCTCGCGGTTTAAGAGCAATTTTCAAAATGGTGCGGCGCGCGACGAGTGGCAGCGACCATTTTTTCATGTTTTTTTTTCTAAAACGCTCACCGGAATGAAGCAAATGATACACTAAAACATATCGTCGAGGCGCATCTTTTTCATATATATTATTTTCTCTAATTCATTACGGTTTAAGAGCAGTTTCAAATTTACTAAATCGCGGAACTCTGTTTTTCAAAAAAATTCAATTTTTAGGTACCGTTCTGGCTCCAGTTTTTGAACCATTTGTCGAAACGAGGCATCTGGTGGGCTGTTGGAAAGCTACGGATGAGGCTCAACTTTCATATGTTGAAGTGTTTTTGAGATTCTTTACGGTTTTAGTTAATTTTGAAAATCGTGCGGCTGACAACGTGAGGCAGCGGCCGTTGTTCACGAAATTTTTATAAAGCACTGATCGGAATGATTCAAATTATATGCCGCTGGAAAGATATCGACGAGGCGCAATTTTTTTATGTAGAACACATTCTCTAATTCCTTACGGTTTAAGAGCAATTTTGAATTTACCGAAACGCGGACACTCTGTTTTTCGCGACACCCAGATCATCGTGTTTTCTGCATGAGACACATGAGCACACTGCGTCAGACCAGAAACCGCATTGCATCAGACAGGCAAGTGAACTTCATGGTTTCTTTCGTCATTTTATATAAAAAAATTCTTGACTTTTCTAACAAGTGGACCGCAGAGACTGAGCGAGTGAACTACATCTGATAAGAAGTGAACTTCTTCGAGATGTTTTGTTTCTGTTGAGTTTTTTTTAGTCTCAACTGGAATACATGGTCAATGTTTAGTGAGCTGCATGAAAGGGGCAAATGGGCAGCATTAAAAATTACATTGCATCAAAAGAATGTTACCTCTCACCAACATTATTTTGATTTTTTTAAAGAACAAGTGAACCACACAAAAACACAAAGTACTGCATGATCGAGTCAACCAAACTGCACGCACACTTTCTATTTTGCGCCACTGTCTATGGTCGCTGATGATGTTCATGGGCACAATACATCCATCAATTGTTTTACACAGCCACACACACATACGTACACACAAAATCAGCACTAGCACCTGCCGGAGCTGCAATAGAGGATCAGCAGAACTGTATTTTGGGGACCAACTGAGCTGCACTAAATCAGAAACCTGCACCAGCTTGGACATATCCTTGAATAGTTTTAAAAAGGAAAATTTCTAACTGAATCGCGCACGCCGCCCATCTGAGCTGCACACCAGGGCCATCTGAACAGCTCGCGTGCGCGGCATCTCTGGCATCGCTGGCGAACTGTATGGTGGCGCTGCCGGGCACATCAGCCCTCTGGTAAACCTTTTCTATTACTACGGTGAAACTACTAGACAAGACTAGTGAAGTGCATTATTTTAACTATTTTTGTTCTTTTGTTCTAGAACTTTTCTGTTACATCATTATATTGTTATCTTTGCATTAAAAAAACTGCATGTATATGCAGTACGTAATGCAGGATGCCATAAGGGAACAGCAAAGATGAACTACTCCCTTCTTAAACTAATATAAGAGCGTTTAGAATACTAAAGTAGTGATCTAAACGCTCTTATATTACTTTACAGAGGGAGTACTAAAGAAATAATTATGCCGCCGGCCACCATAGTGCAGTGCACTTGTCTCCCGCCGCCTGCAAACAAGAAGTAGGAGAGAGCTGCAGGTGAGAGCCGTAGACTGCACGCCGAGGCGAGCTGCACTGCACGCCACGCTCGACAGCACTTCATGATGTGCTCGCTGGAAAGGGCTGCCTCACCGGTCGATCTTCAACTTCACGGCCTCGTTTGTGGATTGCACGGGTGCTGTCGCCTGGCTGCAGGGCAGGGACGCCCGCACGCTCATGTTGTTCCGGACACTGGGCGAAGTGAGTTGCAGTTCGATCCAAAAACAACCACCCATATGGATGAAGTGAGCTGCATCGATGCGGGAGTGCTGCCAGACCTGCCAAACAGAGGAAGTGGGGGTTGGGGGATCTGCCATCCCTCTCCTCCCATGGCACCCAGACCTTGCCGAGCCCCCTCAAGCGCTTCCCTTTCCGTCCGTCGAGGGTCAGTGGAGGCAGATGCAGAGGGGAGGGAGGCGTTGGCGAGTGGATCATGCCGCCCTCCCCCTGCCCCGTGCGCGCTACCCAGGTCGCAGGGACCGGCGCACCTCGATCCCGCGTGGGGCTGTAGCTCCATGGCTCGACAGCACGGCTAGCCGGGAGGGAGGGCGGTGCCGCAGTGCGCCTTGGCCGGTGACTGGGCGGTTGGGGAGGGGGAGACGAGGGGAGGTGGAGCCGGATCCCATCGGATCTGGTGGTTGTTGAGAGGGCCTTGGCCGCCGGAGGTACTTGCCTGGTTGGGGGGCCCTGTGCGGCGGCGGCGGCGGGCGGGATAGGAAGGCGGGGCAGGGGAGGCTGGTGGCGCGGGGGAGATGGTGGTGGTGGGGTGGGGTGGTTGGGTCCATTATGTAGTTCAATTGAGTAGGACAGAGTGACTAACATACCAAGGTATGCTTTGTATATATGGTACAAACATTGTTCATATCATGAGTGATCACGACTTCTTAACACATTTCAGTTGAAATGATAGTTCATTTTAAAGTGCATCGTTTGGTTGACTTTAGTTTTAGTGCTCACAATTAAGTTCTTACTGAAAAGTGTTATGGTTCCTTAGTACCTTCCATAATTTGGTAATTTTGTGTTTATATAGCAGGAATTGTTGTTTTATGCCTAATATCATGAAATTTACCTAAATAATGAGTCTCACATTGCTATTGTGAATTGTCATATGATGCATGTGTCACTGAAAGGCTAGAGTATGGTGTAGGGTCCTTATTCGTAGATGATCTTGAGCCTTTGGAGCTATAGGCTGTAACAGCATGATCGCTTGCAGCCAACAAAGAGTTGGCCTAGCCATGCTTTCATGAAATATTGCTCCTTTCACTACTGGAATTTGGCACTTTGCCATCTGCCATGGCAGATGGCAAAGGCTTTGCCATCTGCCAGCAGATGACAAACACTTTGTCTGAAACCCTGCCGGTAAAGGCTTCTTTGCCGTCTGCTGGCTGATGGCAAAGAGCCTGTGGCTTTGCCATCAGCTGGCAGATGGCAAAGCCTCTTAACGGGGTTAGCCCCGTTAGAAGGCTAACGGCATACTTTGCCGTCTACGACTGTATGCTTTCTATTTCTAAAAAATGGGTCGGGCTAGACTGTCACCCGGTTTCAACTAAACCTGAACCACAAATACCCTGGACCATGGCGAACAACTGCCCATCAGCTTGCGACCCACCAAACAGACAAACATTGAGGCAAATCCCAGGAAGATCACCAGGTCAGAAACACTTCTACTTACTATATAGTAATAAAATCTAGGGAAATATTAGTATATTAAATTAGAAACAAACAGGATACTCTTGAAATTACAGAAACTTTGAAGTCTAGAATGAAGAAATACAGTGGCAAAAAATCATAGAACCTACACTATAATCCTGAGGTAGCTGAAAATTACACTTCAAACTCAATATTAGTGAAAGCATGCAGAAAAATACAAAAGAATGTGTGCACCTAATAGCATAAAAACTAATGTACTTATTGCAAAAATTTAGAAGTCATCAAAAATCAAGCACTACGCACATGCTCCTTGGGGGATAGATTGGTAGGAAAAGACCATCGCTCGTCCCCGCCGCCACTCATAAGGATGCACAAGCCAGGTACACTTCATATTTCAAATTTGTTACACAACTTTAACCATACGTGCATGCTACGGGACTTGCTAACTTCAATACAAGCATTCTTTAAATTCATAATCACCCAACTAGCATGACTTTAATATCACTACCTCCATATCTCAAAACAATTATCAAGTATCAAATTGATCATAGCATCCAGTTCACCTCCTATGAAAGTTTTCGTTCAAATTACCATGTTGTTTAAGACTCTCAAAATAATATAAGTGAAGTATGAGAGTTCATTAATTTCTACAAAATAAAACCACCGCCGTGCTCTAGAAGATATAAGTGAAGCACTAGAGAAAACGACAAACTACTCCAAAAAGATATAAATGAAGATCAATGAGTAGTTAAATAATTGTGCAACTATGTGAAGACTCTCTAACATTAAGGAATTTAAGATCTTGGTATTGTATTCAAACAGCAAGCAAAACAAAATAAAATAGCATTGCAAGGATAGCACAACTCATGTGCAGAAGCAAAAACTTAGGCTCAACCGATACTAACCGATAGTTGTTGAAGAAGAAAGGTGGGATGCCTACCGGGGCATCCCCAAGCTTAGATGCTTGATACTTCTTGAAATATTATCTTGGGGTGCCTTGGGCATCCCCAAGCTTGAACTTTTGTGTCTCCTTAATTCCTCTCATATCATGGTTTCTCTATTTCTCAAAAGCTTCATCCACACCAAACTCAACAAGAACTCGTGAGATAGGTTAGTATAAACCAATGCAAAACCTTATCATTTTCTACTGTAACAAGTTACTAAAATTATTATTCAACATTGCATACTAAATGCCTCTGCATATTTAATACTCCTATCCTCAAATAGAACCATTAAACAAGCAAACATATGCAAACATAACAACAATCTGCCAAAACAGTACAGTCTGTGAAGATTGCAAGAGTATCAATACTTCCCTAACTCCAAAAATTATTAAATAAAATTCCCACTGTAGTAAATTTATCAGAGCTCAATATGCAAAAAATTTCAACATTATACCATTCTCTGAATTTTCTAGGGAATTTTTGCAACAGCGGTAAACTTTCTGTTTTCGAACAGCAACATGTATACTAGCAAAATAAGCATGGCAAAGGCTATCATTGACTTTTTATTGAAACTAAAGATGCAAAACATTATTATAAATAACAGCAAGCAAAAACTAACAAAATAAAATGACGCCCCAAGCAAAACACATATCATGTAGTGAATAAAAATATAGCTCCAAATAAAGTAACCGATGAACGAAGATGAAAGAGGGGATGCCTTCTGGGGCATCCCCAAGCTTGGGCTTTTGGCTACTCTTGAATATTGCCTTGGGGTGCCTTGAGCATCCCCAGGCTTAAGCTCTTGCCACTCCTTATTCCATAGTTCATCGAATCTTTACCCAAAACTTGAAAACTCCACAACACAAAACTCAACAGAAATCTTGTAAGCTCCGTTAGCGAAAGAAAACAAAACACCACTTCAAGGTACTGTAATGAACTCATTTCTTTATTTATATTGATGTTAAACCTACTGTATTACAACTTCTCTATGGTTTATAAACTATTTAACTAGCCATAGATTCATCAAAATAAGCAAACAACACAATGAAAACATAATCTGTCGAAAACAGAACAGTCTGTAGTAATCTGTAACTAACGCAAACTTCTGGAACTCCAAAAATTCTAAAATAAATTGGTGGACCTGAGGAATGTGTCTAGTAATCATCTGCAAAAAGAATCAACTAAATATCACTCTCCAGTAAAAAAGTTGAAGCTAATTTCGTGAGCGCTAAAGTTTCTGTTTTTTACAGCATGATCATAAAGACTTCACCCAAGTCTTTCCAAAGGTTCTACTTGGCACAAACATTAATTAAAACATGAAAACACATCTAACCAGAAGCTAGATGGATTATTTATTCCTAAACAGAACTAAAAAGCAAGAAACTAAAATAAAATTGGGTTGCCTCCCAACAAGCGCTAACGTTTAAAGCCCCTAGCTAGGCATGATGATTTCAATGATGCTCACATAAGAGATAAGAATTGAAACATAAAGAGAGCATCATGAAGAAGATGACTAGCACATTTAATTCTAACCCACTTCCTATGCATAGGGATTTTGTGAGCAAACAACTTATGGGAACAATAACCAACAAGCATAGGAAGACAAAACAAGCATAACTTCAAAAATTTAAGCACATAGAGAGGAAACTTGATATTATTGCAATTCCTACAAGCATATGTTCCTCCCTCATAATAATTTTCAGTAGCATCATGAATTAATTCAACAATATAACCAGCACCTAAAGCATTCTTTTCATGATCTACAAGCATAGAAAATTTACTACTCTCCATATAAGCAAAATTCTTCTCATTCGAAATAGTGGGAGTATCATAAGAGACTTGAACACTAAAAATTGTTTCCACATTAAAAGAGTAATGTTCAGAAAAAGGGTAATCATAATCATGACAAGATTTGCAAATATAATCATCACTACTTTTTATAGCATAAGTTTCATCACAATAATCATCATATGTAGCAACTTCGTTCTCATCATAATCGATTGAAACCTCTCCCAAGATAGTGGAATCACTAAATAAAGTTGACACTCTTCCAAAACCATTTTCATGTTCATTACAACAAGATTCAACATCCTCCAAAATAGTGGGATCACTACTTCCTAAAGTTGACACTCTTCCAAACCCACTTTCATCAATATAATCATCATACGTAGGAGGCATGCTATCATCATAACAACTTTGCATATCAAAACTTGGGATGCTAAAAATATCATCTTCATTAAACATAGCATCCCCAAGCTTGGGACAAACATTAATTTCAGCAAATATATTCTCAAATATTTCGTCCTCATCAAACATAGCTTCCCCAAGCTTGGGCCCTTTCATATCATAAGCATAATCACTCTCATCATTAGAAATATGGATAGCACCAATAGTAAAGCAATTATCATCATCACAATGAGTAGTAGGAGCAACATCATTTGGGAGGGATACCTTTCTACCTTTGTTGCTCCTTCTTTTCTTTTTCTTCTTCATATTATGTGTGGGTTCAACCTTCCTCTTTGAGCTCCTTATTGATGAGATTGGTTGAATAGAAAGCTCCTCCTCGTTACCTGATTCATCATAAGAAATAATAGGAGGAGATTGGGAAGTATCTTCCCTTTCATTAGTATTCTCTTCATCTTATATTTGCTTCCTTTTCTTTAGGTAATTGGCAATATAAGGATTTTCAATGCAATTCACCGCACAATACAAATAAATCTTCTCTAGATCAATATCAAGGAATTTCTTATGGGCAAATTCTGGAAGGTCCTTAAGTAAACGTTTCAACTCTTCATAACCCAAAACCAAACTAAGTTCATTATAATGTGCAAGGGAAATCAAATCATCACAATTTTTGGACACAATTCGGTCATGAAACAATTTGCATTGGAGATGTAAATGACCATGTTCATTGCAAAGTTCACAAGTACGGCAAAGGAAATTCAAATTTTCAGCACTCACATCTAGCCTTTCTTGCAACCATTTAGTTTCTAAATGCTTATGCCTCTTGCAATAAATATCTTCTCTATTTGGTGTGTTCATGCAAACATGCACTCCACAAAAGTTGACATGCTCATAAGAGATATTTTCATCATGACTAGAGCAATCATCATTAGTACTATGGATATTCAAGGAGTTCATACTAACAACATTGCAATCATGCTCATCATTCAAAGATTCGGTACCAAGCATTTTAATGCACTCTTCTTCTAGCACTTGAGCACAATTTTCCTTTCCATCAAACTCACGAAAGATATTAAAAAGATGAAGCGTATGAGACAAACTCAAGTCCATTTTTTTGTAATTTTCTTTTATAAACTAAACTAGTGATAAAAAAAGAAACAAAAAGATACGATTGCAAGATCTAAAGATATACCTTCAAGCACTCACCTCCCCGGCAACGGCGCCAGAAAAGAGCTTGATGTCTACTACACAACCTTCTTCTTGTAGACGTTGTTGGGCCTGCAAGTGCACAGGTTTGTAGGACAGTAGCAAATTTCCCTCAAGTGGATGACCTAAGGTTTATCAACCCGTAGTAGGCGTAGGATGAAGATGGTCTCTCTCAAACAACCCTGCAACCAAATAACAAAGAGTCTCTTGTGTCCCCAACACACCCAATACAATGGTAAATTGTATAG
Source organism: Aegilops longissima (assembly GCA_021605205.1). Classification (NCBI taxonomy): domain Eukaryota; kingdom Viridiplantae; phylum Streptophyta; class Magnoliopsida; order Poales; family Poaceae; genus Aegilops; species Aegilops longissima. Next base: position 665,394,327 of record CM038679.1, on the reverse strand, counting down.
GTGCACTAGTTCGGCGAAGAGATGGTGATACAAGTGCCATATGGATGGTAGATAAAGGTATTTGTAATCTGAAATTATAAAAACAGCAAGGTAACTAATGATAAAAGTGAGCGTAAACGGTATTGCAATGATAGGAAACAAGGCCTAGGGTTCATACTTTCACTAGTGCAAGTTCTCTCAACAATAATAACATAGATAGATCATATAACAATCCCTCAACATGCAACAAAGAGTCACTCCAAAGCCACTAATAGCGGAGAACAAACGTAGAGATTATGGTAGGGTACGAAACCACCTCAAAGTTATTCTTTCGGATCGATCTATTAAAGAGTTCGTACTAGAATAACACCTTAAGACACAAATCAACCAAAACCCTAATGTCACCTAGATACTCCATTGTAACTTCAAGTATCCGTGGGCATGATTATACGATATGCATCACACAATCTCAGATTCATCCAACCAACACAAATTACTTCAAAGAGTGCCCCAAAGTTTCTACCGGAGAGTCAAGAAAACGTGTGCCAATCCCTATGCATAGGTTCATGGGCGGAACCCGCAAGTTGGTCACCAAAACATACATCAAGTGGCACGTGATATCCCATTGTCACCACAGATAAACACGGCAAGACATACATCAAGTATTCTCAAATCAAAGACTCAATCTGATAAGATAACTTCAAAGGGGAAACTCAATTCATCACAAGAGAGTAGAGGGGGAGAAACATCATAAGATCCAACTATAATAGCAAAGCTCGCAATACATCAAGATCGTGCCATAGAGAGAACACGAGAGAGAGAGAGAGAGAGAGAGAGAGAGATCGAACACATAGGTACTGGTACATACCCTCAGCCCCGAGGGTGAACTACTCCCTCCTCGTCATGGAGAGCGCCGGGATGATGAAGATGGCCACCGGTGATGGATTCCCCCTCCAGGAGGTCTTGAACAGGCTCCGAGAGGTTTTGGTGGCTCAGAGGCTTGCGGCGGAACTCCCGATCTATCTTCTCCGTGTATGTTTTAGGGTGCATTGGGACTATATAGGCGAAATAAGTCGGTCGGGGGTGCTGAGGGGTCCACGAGACAGGGGGCGCATACAGCAGGGGCGCCCTCCTATCTCGTGGAGTCCTCGGGGATATTCTGATGTGAACTCCAAGTCTCCAGGATCATATTCTTCCCAAAAATAACGCTGCCGAAGGTTTCATTCCGTTTGGACTCCGTTTGATATTCCTTTTCTTCGAAATACTGAAACGGGCAATAAAACAGCAATATGGGTTGGGCGTCTGGTAAATATGTTAGTCCCAAAAGTAATATAAAAGTGTATAATAAAGCCCATAATCATTCAAAACAGATAATAAAATAGCATGAATGCTTCATAAATTATAGATACGTTGGAGACGTATCACACCTCCATCAGGTGCCACCTCCAACCGTGATACGAGAAAGCAGGCACAACCACCACTATCTTCCAAGAGCACACCTGTCGGGCCTGTACAGAGCTCTTCTTCTTCCATGGCATCAACAGGGCACACAAGTGATATTATTTGTCATCATTGTAAGGGAAGAGGTCATTATGCGAGAGAATGCAAATCTCAGCGTGTGATGATTTCTACCGAGGACGGTGGTTATGAGTCCGCTAGTGACTATGATGAGGAGACTTTGACTCTTATTACACGTGAAGAACACGGTGGAGATGATTCTGAAAATGAATCGCAATACATGGCTCCTGAAGACGCTGGCAGGTATGAATGTTTAGTTGCTCAACGTGTTTTGAGTGTGCAGGTCACACAAGCAGAGCAAAATCAGAGGCATAATTTCTTCCATACAAAGGGAGTTGTGAAGGAACGTTCTGTTCGCGTCATCATAGATGGAGGGAGCTGTAACAACTTGGCTAGCATGGAGATGGTGGAGAAGCTATCTCTCACCACAAGACCACATCCTTACTACATCCAATGGTTCAACAACAGCGGCAAGGTTAAGGTAACACGTACTGTTCGTGTGCATTTTAGTATCTCTACATATGCTGATTATGTTGATTGTGATGTGCTACCCATGCAAGCATGTTCCTTATTACTTGGCAGACCATGGCAATTTGATAAAAATTCTATACACCATGGTAGAAACAATCAATATACTCTTGTTCATAAGGATAAAAATATTACTTTGCTTCCTATGACTCCTGATTCCATTTTGAAAGATGATATTAATAGAGCTAATAAAGCAAAACAGGAGAAAAATAAGAGTGAAAATCAGATTGTGGAAAAAGAATTTGAGCAAAAAATGAAACCTAATAATAAAACATCTAGTGTTGCTTCTGAAATTAAATTGAAAAGTGCATGTTTACTTGCCACAAAATCTGATATTGATGAGCTAGATTTCAGCAAATCTGTTTGCTATGCTTTTGTGTGCAAAGAGGCATTATTTTCATTCGAGGACCTGCCTTCCTCTTTGCCCCCTGCTGTCACTAACATTTTGTAGGAGTTTGCCGACGTCTTTCCACAAGACGTGCCAGCGGGATTACCACCTATTCGAGGGATTGAGAATCAAATTGACTTAATTCTCGGTGCATCGCTACCCAACCGTGCACCATACCGTACCAATCCAGAGGAGACGAAGGAGATTATGCGTCAAGTATAGGAGCTGCTCGACAAAGGTTATATACGCGAATCTCTTAGTCCTTGTGATGTTCCTATTATACTTGTGCCTAAAAAGGATGGTACATCGCGTATGTGTGTTGATTGTAGAGGCATTAATAATATTACTATTCATTATCGTCATCCTATTTCTAGGCTAGATGATATGCTTGATTAATTGAGTGGCTCTACAATATTTTCCAAAGTTGATTTGCGTAGTGGATACCATCAAATTCGTATGAAACTGGCAGATGAATGGAAAACAACATTTAAAACTTATATGAGTGGTTAGTCATGCCTTTTGGGTTAACTAATGCACCTAGTACTTTCATGAGACTAATGAACGAAGTTTTACATGCTTTCATTGGACGATTTGTGGTAGTCTATTTTGATGATATACTGATTTATAGCAAATCTTTGGAACAACATTTGGAACATTTACGTGCTGTTTTTATTGCTCTACGTGATGAACGTTTGTTTGGTAACCTTGGGAAGTGCACCTTTTGCACCAACCGAGTATCTTTTCTTGGCTATGTTGTTACTCCACAGAGAATTGAAGTTGATAAAGCCAAGATTGAAGCTATTGAGAGTTGGCCGCAGCCCAAAACGGTCACACAAGTGAGGAGTTTCCTTGGCCTCGCTGGTTTCTATAGGCGTTTTGTGAGAGATTTCAGCACCATTGCTGCACCTCTCAACGAGCTTACAAAGAAGGATGTGCCTTTTGTTTGGGGTACCGCACAGGAAGATGTTGGGGAACGTAGTAATTTCAAAAATTTTCCTACGATCACGCAAGATCATCGTGATGGCATAGCAACGAGAGGGGAGAGTGTCCATCCACGTACCCTCGTGAGACCGTAAGCGAAGCGTTATAACAACGCTGTTGATGTAGTCGACGTCTTCACGATCCGACCGATCCAAGTACCGAGCGTGACGGCACCTCCGTGTTCAGACACGTTCAGCTCGATGGCGATCCCGGACTCGATCCAGCAAAGTGTCGGGATGAGTTTACGTCGACGACGGCGTGGTGACGATGTTGATGCTCCACCGACGCAGAGCTTCGCCTAAGCTCCGCGACGATATGACTTCTCCGGCGCGAGGCTTCGCCTAAGCTCATGACGATATGACCGAAGTGGAATATGGTGGAAGGGGCACCGCACACGGCTAAGGAAAGATCCGTAGATCAACTTGTGTGTCTTGGGGTGCCCCTGCCCCGTATATAAAGGAGACAAGGGAAGGTGGCGGCCCTATAGGAGGCGCGCAAGGAGGAGTCCTACTCCCACCGGAGTAGGACTCCCCCTTCCTAGTTGGACTAGGATTGGAGGAGGAGAAGGGGAAGGGCCGCCCCTTCCTTGTCCTATTCGGACTAGAGGGGAGGGGCGCAGCCCACCTTGGGCTGCCCTTCCTCTTCTCCTATGGCCCATTAAGGCCCATTGACCTCCGGGGGTTCGGTAACCTCCGGTACTCGTAAAATCCCAATTTCACCCGGAACACTTCCGATGTCCAAATGTAGGCTTCAATATATCAATCTTTATGTCTCGACCATTTCGAGACTCCTCGTCATGTCCGTGATCACATCCGGGACTCGAACAACCTTCGTGCATCAATACTTATAAACTCATTATGAACTGTCATCGAAGCGTTAAGCGTGCGGACCCTACGGGTTCGAGAACTATGTAGACATGACCTAGAACCATTCTCGGTCAATAACCAATAGCGGAACCTGGATGCCCATATTGGTTCCTACATATTCTACGAAGATCTTTATCGGTCAAACCGCACAACGACATACGTTGTTCCCTTTGTCATCGGTATGTTACTTACCCGAGATTCGATCGTCGGTATCCAATACCTAGTTCAATCTCGTTACGGTAAGTCTCTTTACTCGTTCCGTAATACATCATCTCACAACTAACTCATTAGTTGTAATGCTTGCAAGGCTTAAGTGATGTGCATTACCGAGAAGGCACGAGATACCTCTCCGACAATCGGAGTGACAAAACCTAATCTCAAATCGCCAACCCAACAAGTACCTTTGGAGACACCTGTAGTACTCCTTTATAATCACCCGATTACGTTGTGACGTTTGGTAGTACCAAAGTGTTCCTCCGTAAGCGGAGTTGCATAATCTCATAGTTATAGGAACATGTATGAGTCATGAAGAAAGCATTAACATACTAAAGCGATCAACTGTTAAGCTAACGGAATGGGTCAAGTCAATCAGATCATTCAACTAATGATGTAACCTTGTTAATCAAATAACAACTCCTTGTTCATGGTTAGGAAACATAACCATCTTTGATTAACAAGCTAGTCTAGTAGAGGCATACTAGTGACATCTTTGTTTGTCTATATATTCACACATGTATTATGTTTCCGGTTAATACAATTCTAGCATGAATAATAAACATTTATCATGATATAAGGAAATAAATAATAACTTTTATTATTGCCTCTAGGGCATATTTCCTTGATCTCCCACTTGCACTAGAGTCAATAATCTAGATTACATAGTAATGATCCTAACACCCATGGAGTCTTGGTGCTGATCATGTTTTGCTCGTGGAAGAGGCTTAGTCAACGGGTGCGCAACATTCAGATCCGTATGTATTTTGCAAATCTCTATGTCTCCCACTTGGACTTGGTCCCGAATGGCATTGAAGCGTCTCTTGATGTGCTTGGTCCTCTTGTGAAACCTGGATTCCTTTGCCAAGGCAATTGCACCAAGATATTGTCACGGAAGATCTTCATCGGTCCCGATGCACTAGGTATGACACCTAGATCGAAATGAACTCTTTCATCCAGACTCCTTCATTCGCTGCTTCAAGCAGCTATGTACTCCGCTTCACATGTAGATCCCGCCACGACGCTTTGTTTAGAACTGCACCAACCGACAGCTCCCGTTTAATAAAAATACGTATCCGGTTTGCGATTTAGAATCGTCCGGATCGGTGTCAAAGCTTGCATCGGCGTAACCATTTACGACTAGCTCTTTGTCACCTCCATATCGAGAAACATATCCTTAGTCCTTTTCGGTATTTCAGGATGTTTTGACCGCTGTCCGATGATCCACTCTGGATTACTTTGGTACCTTCCTGCCAAGCTTACAGCTAAGCATCGTCAGTCGGTACACAGCATTGCATACATGATAGAGCCTATGGCTGAAGCATAGGAACATCTTTCATTTCTCTCTATCTTCTGCTGTGGTCGGGCATTGAGTCGACTCAATCTTACACCTTGTAACACAGGCAAAAACCTTTCTTTGCTCGATCCATTTTGAACTTTTCAAAACTTTATCAAGGTATGTGCTTTGTGAAAGTCAATCAAGCGTCTTGATCTATCTCTATAGATCTTGATGCCCAATATGTAAGCAGCTTCACCGAGGTCTTTCATTGAAAAACTTTTATTCAAGTATCCTTTTATGCTATCCAGAAATTCTATATCATTTCCAATCAATAATATGTCGTCCACATATAATATTAGAAATGCTCTGAGCTCCCACTCACTTTCTTGTAAATCTGAGCTTCTCCAAAAGTGCTGTACAAACCCATATGCTTTGATCACACTATCAAAGCGTTTATTCCAACTCGAGAGGCTTGCACTGGACCATAAATTGATCGTTGGAGCTTGCACACTTTGTTAGCACCTTTTGGATCGACAAAACCTTCTGGTTGCATCATATACAACTCTTCTTCTAGAAATCCATTCAAGAATGCGGTTTTACATCCATTTGCCAAATTTCATAATCATAAAATCGGCAATTGCTAACATGATTCGGACAGACTTAAGCATCGCCACTGGTGAGAAAGTCTCATCGTAGTCAACCCCTTGAACTTGTCGAAAACCTTTCGCGACAAGTCGAGCTTTGTAAACAGTTACATTACCATCGGCGTCGGTCTTCTTCTTAAAGATCCATTTATTTTCAATGGCTTGCCGATCATCGGGCAAGTCAACCAAAGTCCATACTTTGTTCTCATACATGGATCCCATCTCAGATTTCATGGCTTCCAGCCATTTTGCGAATCTGGGCTCACCATCGCTTCTTCATAGTTCGTAGGTTCGCCATGGTCAAGTAACATGACTTCCGAATAGGATTACCGTACCACTCTGGTGCGGATTTTGTTCTGGTTGATCTCGAAGTTCAATGACAACTTGATCTGAAGTTTCATGATCTTCATCATTATCTTCCTCACTAAGCTGGTGTAGGTGTTACGTGAAACTGATTTACGTGACGAACTACTTTCAATAAGGGAGCTGGTACTATTACCTCATCAAGTTCCACTTTCCTCCCACTCACTTCTTTCGAGAGAAACTCCTTCTCTAGAAAGGATCCATTTTAACAACGAATGTCTTGCCTTCGGATCTGTGATAGAAGGTGTACCCAATTGTCTCCTTTGGGTATCCTATGAAGACACATTTCTCGATTTGGGTTCAAGCTTATCAGGTTGAAGTTTCTTCACATAAGCATCGCAACCCCAAACTTTCGAAACGACAACTTTGGTTTCTTGCTAAACCATAGTTCATAAGGCGTCGTCTCAACGGATTTTGACGGTGTCCTATTTAACGTGAATGCGGCCGTCTCAAGAGCATAACCCCAAAATGATAGCGGTAAATCTGTAAGAGACATCATAGATCGCACCATATCCGAAGAAAGTGCGATTCGACGTTCGGACACACCATTGCGCTGTGGTGTTCGGGTGGCGTGAGTTGCGAAACTATTCGCTTTGTTTCAAATGTAGACCAAACTCGTAACTCAAATATTCGCCTCCACGATCAGATCGTAGAAACTTTATTTTCTTATTACGATGATTTTCAACTTCACTCTGAAATTCTTTGAACTTTTCAAATGTTTCAGACTTATGTTTCATTAAGTAGATATACCCATATCTGCTCAAATCATCTGTGAAGGTGAGAAAATAACGATATCCGCCACGAGCTTCAACATTCATTGGACCACATACATCCGTATGTATGATTTCCAATAAATCTGTTGCTCTCTCCATAGTACCGAGAAGCGGAGTTTTAGTCATCTTGCCCATGAGGCACGGTTCGCAAGTGCCAAGTGATTTATAATCAAGTGACTCCAAAAGTCCATCGACATGGAGTTTCTTCATGCGTTTTACACCGATATGACCTAAACGGCGATTGCCACAAATAAGTTGCACTATCATTATCAACTCTGCATCTTTTGGTTTCAACATTATGAATATGTGTATCACTACTATCGAGATTCATTAAAAATAGACCACTCTTCAAGGGTGCATGACCATAAAAGATATTATTCATATAAATAGAACAACCATTATTCTCTGATTTAAATGAATAACCGTCTCGCATTAAACAAGATCCAGATATAATGTTCATGCTCAACGCTGGCACCAAATAACAATTATTCAGGTCTAAAACTAATCCCGAAGGTAGATGTAGAGGTAGCGTGCCGATTGCGATCACATCGACTTTGGAACCGCTTTCCCACGCGCATCGTCACCTCGTCCTTTGCCGGTGTTAAGCAATCCGTAGTTCTGTTTGAGTTGCAAATATTAGCAGCAGAACCAGTATCAAATACCTGTACTCTGCGAGCTCTAGTAAGGTACACATCAATAACAAGTATATCACATATACCTTTGTTCACTTTGCCATCCTTCTTATCCGCCAAATACTTGGGGCAGTTCCGCTTCAAATGACGGTCGCTTGCGGTAGAAGCACTCTGTTTCAGGCTTAGGTCCGGACTTGGGTTTCTTCTCTGATCAACAACTTGTTTGCTGTTCTTCTTGAAGTTCCTTCTTCTTCCCTTTGCCTTTCTTCTTGAAACTAGTGGTCTTATTGACCATCAACACTTGATGCTCCTTTTGATTTCTACCTCCGCAGCTTTTAGCATTGCGAAGAGCTCGAGCATAGTCTTTACTAACCCTTGCATATTATAGTTCATCACGAAGCCTTTGTAGCTTGGTGGCGGTGATTGAAGAATTACATCAATGACACAATCATCCGGAAGATTAACTCCAGTTGATTCAAGTGATTGTAATACCTGGACATTTTGAGTATGTGCTCACCGTGCGAACTATTCTCCTCCATCTTGCAGCTATAGAACTTATTGGAGACTTCATATCTCTCAATCCGGGCATTACTGTTGAAATATCAACTTCAACTCTGGAACATCTCATATGCTCCATGGCGTTCAAAAGCGTCGTTGAAGACCAGTTCTAAGCCGTAAAGCATGGCACTGCTGAACTATAGAGTAGTCATCAGCTCTGCTTTGCCGACGTTCACAACTTCGCTCGGCATCTCGCAGAGCTGTCACCCAGCGGTGCTTCGGGGCGTAACTTTTACGTGCAGCAATGAGGATTATCCTCGAGTTACGGACCCAGTCCGTGTAATTGCTACCATCATCTTTCAACTTTGCTTTCTCAAGGAGCGCATTAAAATTCAACGGAACAACAACACGAGCCATCTATCTACAGTAAACATAGACAAGCAAAATACTATCGGTACTAAGTTCATGATAAATTTAAGTTCAATTAATCATATTACTAAAGAACTCCCACTTAGACAGACATCTCTCTAGTTATCTAAGTGATCACGTGATCCAAATCAACTAAACCATAACCGATCATCACGTGAGATGGAGTAGTTTTCAATGGTGAACATCTTATGTTGATCATATCGCTATATGATTCACGTTCGACCTTTCGGTCTCCGTGTTCGAGGCCATATCTGTATATGCTAGGCTCGTCAAGTATAACTGAGTATTCTGCGTGTGCAAAACTGGCTTGCACCCGTTGTAGATGGACGAGAGCTTATCACACCCGATCATCACGTGGTGTCTCGACACGACGAACTTTGGCAGCGGTGCATACTCGTGGAGAACACTACTTGATAATTTTTAGTGAGAGATCATCTTATAATGCTACCGTCAATCAAAGCAAGATAAGATGCATAAAGGATAAACATCACATGCAATCAATATAAGTGATATGATATGGCCATCATCATCTTGTGCTTGTGATCTCCATCTCAAGCACCGTCATGATCACCATCGTCACCGGCGCGACACCTTGATCTCCATCGTAGCATCGTTGTCGTCTCGCCAACTATTGCTTCTCGACTATCGCTAACGCTTAGTGATAAAGTAAAGCAATTACATGGCGTTGCATTTCATACAATAAGCGACAACCATATGGCTCTCGCCGATTGCCGATAACTCGGTTACAAAACATGATCATCTCATACAATAAAATATAGCATCACGTCTTGACCATATCACATCACAACATGCCCTGCAAAAACAAGTTAGGCGTCCTCTACTTTGTTGTTGCAAGTTTTACGTGGCTGCTACGGGCTGAGCAAGAACCGTTCTTACCTACGCATCAAAACCACAACGATACTTCGTCAAATAGACTCCGTTTAACCTTCTCAAGGACGGGCGTAGCCACACTCGGTTCAACTAAAGTGAGAGAGACAGACACCCGCCGGTCACCTTTAAGCAACGAGTGCTCGGAGCGGTGAAACCAGTCTCGCGTAAGCGTACGCGTAATGTCGGTCCGGGCCGCTTCATCTCACAATACCGCTGAACCAAAGTATGACATGCTGGTAGGAAGTATGACTTGTATCGCCCACAACTCACTTGTGTTCTACTCGTGCATATGACATCAACGCATAAAACCTGGCTCGGATGCCACTGTTGGGGAACGTAGTAATTTCAAAAATTTTCCTACGATCACGCAAGATCATCGTGATGGCATAGCAACGAGAGGGGAGAGTGTCCGTCCACGTACCCTCGTAGACCGTAAGCGGAAGCGTTATAACAACGCGGTTGATGTAGTCGTACGTCTTCACGATCCGACCGATCCAAGTACCGAGCGACGGCACCTCCGTGTTCAGACACGTTCAGCTCGATGGCGATCCCGGACTCCGATCCAGCAAAGTGTCGGGATGAGTTTCGTCAAGACGACGGCGTGGTGGCGATGTTGATGCTCCACCGACGCAGAGCTTCGCCTAAGCTCGCGACGATATGACTTCTCCGGCGCAGGCTTCGCCTAAGCTCATGACGATATGACCGAAGTGGAATATGGTGGAAGGGGGCACCGCACACGGCTAAGGAAAGATCCGTAGATCAACTTGTGTGTCTTGGGGTGCCCCCTGCCCCCGTATATAAAGGAGACAAGGGGAAGGTGGCCGGCCCTATAGGAGGCGCACCAAGGAGGAGTCCTACTCCCACCGGGAGTAGGACTCCCCCCCCCTTTCCTAGTTGGACTAGGATTGGAGGAGGGGAGAAGGGGAAGGGCGCCCCCCCTTCCTTGTCCTATTCGGACTAGAGGGGGGAGGGGGGCGCGCAGCCCACCTTGGGCTGCCCTTCCTCTTCTCCTATGGCCCATTAAGGCCCATTGACCTCCCGGGGGGTTCCGGTAACCTCCCGGTACTCCGGTAAAATCCCAATTTCACCCGGAACACTTCCGATGTCCAAATGTAGGCTTCCAATATATCAATCTTTATGTCTCGACCATTTCGAGACTCCTCGTCATGTCCGTGATCACATCCGGGACTCCGAACAACCTTCGGTGCATCAATACTTATAAACTCATTATGAACTGTCATCGAAGCGTTAGCGTGCGGACCCTACGGGTTCGAGAACTATGTAGACATGACCTAGAACCATTCTCGGTCAATAACCAATAGCGGAACCTGGATGCCCATATTGGTTCCTACATATTCTCTGAAGATCTTTATCGGTCAAACCGCTTTAACGACATCGTTGTTCCCTTTGTCATCGGTATGTTACTTACCCGAGATTCGATCGTCGGTATCCAATACCTAGTTCAATCTCGTTACGGTAAGTCTCTTTACTCGTTCCGTAATACATCATCTCACAACTAACTCATTAGTTGTAATGCTTGCAAGGCTTAAGTGATGTGCATTACCGAGAAGGCACGAGATACCTCTCCGACAATCGGAGTGACAAAACCTAATCTCAAATCGCCAACCCAACAAGTACCTTTGGAGACACCTGTAGTACTCCTTTATAATCACCCGATTCACGTTGTGACGTTTGGTAGTACCAAAGTGTTCCTCCGTAAAGCGGAGTTGCATAATCTCATAGTTATAGGAACATGTATGAGTCATGAAGAAAGCATTAACATACTAAGCGATCAAGCTGTTAAGCTAACGGAATGGTTCAAGTCAATCAGATCATTCAACTAATGATGTAACCTTGTTAATCAAATAACAACTCCTTGTTCATGGTTAGGAAACATAACCATCTTTGATTAACAAGCTAGTCTAGTAGAGGCATACTAGTGACATACTGTTTGTCTATATATTCACACATGTATTATGTTTCCGGTTAATACAATTCTAGCATGAATAATAAACATTTATCATGATATAAGGAAATAAATAATAACTTTTATTATTGCCTCTAGGGCATATTTCCTTCAGAAGAAGCCTTCACGGTATTGAAAGATAAGTTGACACATGCTCCTTTACTCCAACTTCCTGATTTTAATAAGACTTTTGAGCTTGAATGTGATGCTAGTGGAATTGGATTAGGAGGTGTGTTATTACAAGATGGCAAACCTGTTGCATACTTTTCTGAAAAATTGAGTGGGCCTAGTCTGAACTATTCTACTTATGATAAAGAATTATATGCTCTTGTTTGGACCTTAGAAACATGGCAACATTATTTATGGCCCAAGGAATTTTTTATACATTCTGATCATGAATCTTTGAAACACATTAAAAGTCAAGCAAAACTGAACCGTAGACATGCTAAATGGGTTGAATTCATTGAGACTTTCCCTTATGTCATTAAATACAAGAAGGGTAAAGAAAATATTATTGCTGATGCATTGTCACGTCGTTATACCATGCTTTCACAACTTGACTTTAAAATATTTGGTTTGGAGACCATCAAAGATCAATATGTGCATGATGTTGAATTGAAAGATGTATTGCAGAATTGTAAGGAAGGGAGAACTTGGAACAAGTTCGTCGTTAACGATGGATTTGTGTTTCGTGCTAACAAGCTATGCATTCCAGCTAGCTCCGTTCGTCTTTTGTTGTTGCAGGAGGTGCATGGAGGAGGATTAATGGGACACTTTGGCGTGAAGAAGATGGAGGATATACTTGCTACACATTTCTTTTGGCCAAAGATGAGACGGGATGTTGAGCGTTTTGTTGCACGCTGCACTACATGTCAAAAAGCTAAGTCATGACTCAATCCTCATGGTTTATATATGCCTTTACCTGTACCTAGTGTTCCTTGGGAGGATATACCTATGGACTTTGTTTTAGGTTTACCTCGAACAAGGAAGGGGAGGGATAGCATATTTGTTGTTGTGGATAGGTTCTCGAAAATGGCACACTTTATACCATGTCATAAAAGTGATGATGTTGTTAATGTTGCTGATTTGTTCTTTCGTGAAATTATTCGCTTGCATGGTGTGCCAAATACTATTGTTTCATATTGTGATACTAAATTTCTTAGCCACTTTTGGAGATGTTTATGGGCTAAGTTGGGGACTAAACTGCTTTTTAGTACTACATGTCATCCCCAAACTGATGGACAAACTGAAGTAGTCAATAGAACATTGTCTACCATGCTTAGGACTGTTTTGAAGAATAACAAGAAAATGTGGAAAGAATGCTTGCCTCATATTGAATTTGCTTATAATCGTTCATTGCATTCTACTACTAAGATGTGCCCTTTGAAATTGTGTATGGTTTCCTTCCTCGTGCACCTATTGATTTGTTGCCTCTTCCATCTTCGGAGAAGGTTAATTTTGACGCTAAACAACATGCTCAATTGATCTTAAAAATGCATGAGTTAACTAAGGAAAACATTGAGAGTATGAATGCTAAATATAAACTTGCTGGAGATAAGGGTAGAAAACATATTGTGTTTGCACCTGGAGATCTTGTTTGGTTACATTTGCGTAAGGATAGATTTCCTGATTTGCGCAAATCAAAGCTAATGCCACGTGTTGATGGTCCCTTTAAGGTGTTAGCGAAAATAAATGAAAATGCATATAAACTTGAGCTGCCTACAGATTTTTGGGTTAGTCCCACTTTTAACATTGCAAATTTGAAGCCTTATTTGGGTGAGGAAGATGAGCTTGCGTCGAGGACGACTTCATTTCAAGAAGGGGAGGATGATGAGGACATCAATACCATTGTTACACCCACAACCCTGCTACTATACATACTGGACCAATTACTAGAGCTCGCAAACGCCAGTTAAATTACCAGGTACTTTCGTTTCTTGGTAATGATTCTAATGTTCATGAGAATATGATGCTGCCTAAATTGGATACATTTGTTTTGCTTACAAATGAAGGGCCTAGCTTGGAGAAGGATGAACATTGGAGCAAGAACAAGCATGGAGTTGATGGCATGCGCAAGGGAAACAAGAACAGAGTTCCGGTGATGATTTCAGGACTTTGAAGCCACCATAATGAGTGCATGAAGCCTTGGACGAAATATACAAGATGCCACTTCATAAATTTCGTCCAGAGGCTATTCTAGGTGCTGCGTCACCTTATTATTGGGCCAGTGTAACATCCCAAATTTTGGAATGTTAATATAATTAATTGAATTGTTTGTTTGTTTGCTTGAGTGAATTAAACTTGAGTGAAATTTGAACCTTTTCAAAAACTTTTGAAAGAGAGGGAATAAAATGACTTTCCCCTTCTTCGGTAAATTCAAATTCATCCTATTAAAATCAATGAGAGAAGATGACATGACTTCTTCAACTATAAAGAATTTGAACGGAGTTTTGCGATTTAATTCTTTCAAATATTTGCACTTACTTCTCTATTTTTCTTCCCGAGAAATACCCGAAAATAAATTCTTGCAAGCAAGAAAGAGCGGAGGAAAATGACCCTCCAAAATCAGGGCATTTTGAAAATATTGAGCCAAGAAAAACCAAAGTTTTTATTTAAAAATTATTTGCAAAAGAAATAAAGCCTTTAGGGATTTTCTGAAAAACATTTTTTAAGTTTTATTTTGGCCGTGGAATAATGCTCATCATCTACATTTTATTTTTCTGATAATTTTAGTATATAAAACTCTTTATTCGAATTGATTTGATTTCCTTTTTATTGTTTTAGTTTCCTAATTTTAAAAATAGGAATGGAATCGTTTTATTAGGAAAAACCTGCTGGCCCATTAAGCACTTTCCTATTCTAGCCCAACAAGAGATCATCTCCTTCCTCTGTTTCCTCTCACGTTACAGAAGCTTTCCATGTCCATGGAGACAGAAATCTCCACCTTCCCGATCTCCTCGTCTTTCCATCCCAGCGCCTCCCGAGACCGCCTATAAAACCCCTCCTCTCCTCGTTCCATTTTCCCATCACCACCCCTCCTGCCCGTAGCCTTCTCGCCACCGTCCTCCTTTTCCTGCCTAGAACGCTCACCGGAGCTCTCCTGGAACCTCCCATCGCCCAGCGCCACCTCCCCAGCGCCGACCCCTCCTCCGCCACCCCCACCTCGCTTGGCGACCTCGCCCCCTCGCCGAGCAGCCCTCCACATCGCCATCTCCTTCCTGCCATCTCTGCCTCACGTACAGGTAACTCCGTTTTCGTTTTCAGATTTATTTCCGTAACAGATTTAGTTCCGTTCTTGTTTAGCTTATAACTTTTGATCTAGAAGTCCAATGATGCTGATTCTTTTGCGTTAGATCACAATTTTCTTGTAGTTTCAAAAATATATAATTTGTCTATGTTTGGATTTATAAAATTGAGTTAGATCAGATTTGAATTAAAGCTTGTTTTGCTTATTCCGGGAGTTTAAAAATAGATTTTTATTTGATTCTTTTTCTACTGATCACTAGTGATCATATTTACCAGTGGTAAAAACATCAAAATTGTTTGAGTATTTTAGCTTATTGTTTCATGTAAAACAAATTCTGTTTTAGTTCTATTGAATTATAGCTACTTCTTTTCTATAGTTGTTTTTAAATTATTTTATTTTATATTTCAGAAAGTTTATGTTTGGTTTCTATTAGTTAAACAGTAGGTGTTCAACAAGTTTTTATATTTATTTTTATTTTGTTATCGTGAAATCAATTCAAGTTCGCTAATAACTTGCAATGGATTTCTCTACTGTTTTAACTCCCAATTGAAAATACTTTCAAAATAGCTTTATGAAAAATACTTTATTTTTATCTTTGTCTTAACTAAATTTATATTTTACTCTCTGTTATTTTAGTGTTTTATTTTCCGTTAGACAAAACTATTTTTGTGAATGTTGTAGAAGAAGACTCCCTAGTTTTATTTGAAGTTCCTTGATTCTTATTCGCTCTCTCTTTTGTTTTGATTGTTAGTGTGAGTGCTTATGTGAATGATATGTTTGTTATATAGATTTCATCAGAGAGTGACGAGTAGTCTATCAAGTTATTTCTTGAGAACGATAATTCTTCTTCGTCAACATCACCAGGCAAGTTCACTTTGACCATGCTTTCATACCTATGTTTTATTGCATTTAGTGACATCTTTGCAACCATCCCTCAGTAGTGTTATTGAATTCTTGTAGTTGAGTAGTATGCATGAGGTAGGAACCCATCACCCTGTTACCAAGCCCGGGACGATATTTTATTTTAATGCTACGCTATAGTAGACGGGGTTTGGTATGAGTGCTCGGAGTGGTGTGAGAATGGAGGATTCTCGTCAATGGCGACAACTCCATGATGGAAATCTGCAAGGACTGCATCTTCAAGACCTCAAGACTTCAAGACTCGAGACATGATTTCAATACACACTCTTTGGGTGAAGGGCGGTTGTGGGCACCTGGAGAACCCAGTGGTTGGCGGGATGCATGGAGAAGCGCCATGACATCTTGCGGAAAGCTTCACCCAGACTCAAAGAGACGGAAGAATACTTCATGCCGGAAGCTTACTGTGCAACCGCAAGTCATTATGGGCTCTGGATTGGTTGACCTTAGTTGTGACTCTGGCTGGGGCGGTACTAGCAGATGTAGAACTACGGTAGGATGGGTTGAGTACGGACGGTGGTCGAGGAACTCTTTGGAAGACCATGTTTGGTCATCTTGTTCTCAAACACCTGAAGTGCGAGAACGTAAAGAGAGGATCGAATCTTGCGGGTAAAGTGTACAAACCTCTGCAGAGGGTTAAAACCTAATCGATTAGCCGTGTCCCGATTACGGACAATTTGAGCCTCGGACTTGGATCTATCTCGGAACTCTCAACACGGATTGATAACTTAATTGTGGGCAACATATGATGAATTTTGGGCTATGAGACATCGGTTGGCGGAACCATGTCATGATAGAAAACTCCATAGTACAGACTCCATTTATGCCTTTGATGTAGGTAAAATAAAATCAGCTTTTATGCGAACAAAACTCGAATCTGAGCCATAAAGCCATCTGCATATAGTATAGCTTATCATCTGTTTTCTCTTATTGTGATCTTGCGGTACATTCAATGTCTTGACCTACACGGCTGCAACGTATCATGTTGCAGATATTTCCTCGACAGTAAGAGTTACGATCTGGGTTACGGTCTACACTCAACCTGCCGATGGCGTTGATGGGACTCCACACCCGTTTGATTGTTTCCGCTGAGTATTATGAGGTATATATCAGTTTCGTTAATTATACATGTGATTGCACTTTGATATATACATTGATGTCTTGTGTGTGCCAAAGCATCTTGATCCGAGGATGGCACGATAATACGTAGGCTTGACCGTCGAGGTCGGGTCGCTCTGAAATGGTATCGAGCACATGTTGGCTGTAGAACGTGACCCTAGAAAATGACTTAGTAATATGAAGACCCCAATAGGAATGACCCTTGTTTTGTACTACTCTCGTAACACTGATTCCTTTTATTGAACCTTCCTTATTCCACACTATAGATAGAGAGCTACATTACGAACAAAAGAGAACACTACGAGAAGGTTCTTGGAGGCCCTTCCTTGTGGAGCTAGTCAGTTGCTGAAGTTACCGATACCGAGATCAAGGCAACTAAGAGGGCGTCCAGATCGTGGGGAGTCAAGACCCAAGTTTTTGGTCGTAAAGAAGCCCCCAAGACTGCAGACATCGACTTGAACTATAAATGGTGGCGTGATATGGGCATCAACACTGCCGTCCATGATGCTATTGCACGTTTATGCTATCGTCATCGTTTGCACTAAACCCACACTTCTTTGGAAGGATGGGATGGCGAAGTTTAATGGAGCAACTATTGCCTTGACGGAAGCGCAAAAGATGAAGTTCTCCCCACTATTAGTGTACAATCGGGATCTGGAACAATCGTCAAGAATCTTGGATGGACCTCCTGGAAGCCCTGTTCGACAATGAAGCACTACGAGAAGAGGTCAAGACTCGAGATGAAGGTAAACAAATTTGGAGGAGGAGAACTTGAGATCTCGAGAGTGCGTCGAGAACGAAAAGCAGCAGGACCATGTCTCATGCCAAGGGCGTTGAAATCCGAAGCTCAAGGAACAACTTCAGGACATACGATTGTCGTCACAAGAAACTCCGTGTCGACAGAGAAAATCTAGCAGAAGAAGCGGAGGAGATCAAGTCCACACGAAGAAGCCCGATGGGGACAATGACCAAGTTCCTAATAAATTAGCTTAGTAGTATCCCACCATGAGAGAAATAAAGATGAGCGCTTCCTCGATTTAAGTATCGACCATACCAACTTATGTGGGTGGCGATTTGTAGTATTGATTGAATAAATGAATGCTTGGTTGCTATTATTTTGTGTGTTTATTGAATGGTTGGATAGATGCGATATCGTAGATTTGTATTTATTTCAACCATGAGAGACGTAAGTTACGGAAGAATGGTAGAAGGCCTTCATATGGGAACGACATCAGGAATTGGAAACTCCGAGCATTGAAGACCGAAGAAATGAGGACTTAGAAACGAAACCATAGTAGAACGGCCCATTACAAGCGATAATTTTGTCTTTGGGTGGGTATTTGCTTTCTCTTTCTATCTCAACAGGACCCCAAATCTTGAAACCATGGACAACTAAACACCAAACCTTTACGGAGACAATTGCAATTTCCCCATGGGGATACATTCCTTGTTACGAGCACCCTCTTATCCTACACATGCAGATGACAACCCTTACTGAGTCTTTCCTTAAGGGCCTCAAAGCGATCATGACCACGACAAGTGATCATGATTACCGAAGATCTTGAAGGACATGATGAAGCATATTCACCTTGAAGGAGATGCAGTCTACAAAGGCTACCCCTTCATGCAAAAGGAGTGGAACTTTGGTATGTGGAGGTACACCTCCACCGTTTGAAAGGAGTTTGCCCAAAGAGGATGGGGCATTACTTTTCATCTCACGTGTGCCACAAGCAACTTTCTTGATGCCGTTCGTGAAGCAGCCATGGAAGCCATCGCCGGATCGGAGAATACTTGAAGCAAGACTCCGTTATACTCGGGAATACCTAAGCGAAGTGCATGCAGAGATGATGAAGGTGAAGCTCAAGACCACCATGATGAAACAGAAGATTGAAGATTTCAAGGCTCATGTCGCACAATTCGGTGGGACTGAAGAATCCTCGAGGAGGATAAATAAATAAAGTGGAAGTAATGTCTGACCATACCAAATCATGTGGGTGGCAGCATTTGTAACAAGTACTTTTTGGAATTTGGATTTACGAAAATGGTTAAGGATGTAATGAAAGATTGATATGAGAATAATGAGATGTTATGGATAAACTTGTGCATTTATTTTGGTCATAGTACTCTGTAAAACCACAGGATCAATGAAGGAAGAAATGTGTTATCCATGACGGTCCATAGAAGGAAGCTGGACAAAATAAGTTGGAATTTTGCTTTTGATATGATGGTATGAAGAAATAGAGTACTACTGGATTTAAAGGAGGTGTAATATGAGAGTTACTCCAAGGATGAGTTAAAGCTGCACTAGTGTTGAAGTGGGCCATAACCCACAGGCCCAGGATTTTGAGAAGGAACCGTTGTAACCTTGATAAAGGAATAAATTTGGAAGAATCTGTGATCCAATCAGCCTACGTTTCGTAGGAGATTACGCAAAAACCTAAGAGTGGTGAAGTAACGATAGATGTTTTGTTTGGCTTGCGAAACCATGGATTTACTCGAACCCAATTCGAGGACAAGAGAAATTCTGCAATGCTTGTGAGTATGCCCAAGTGTTAGAATACGTGATTCGATGTTTACGTATGTGGTAATGATTCAAATGCACGGGATGGATTGGCCCCATACCAAGACTTCTATCATGAACTATCATATGTTGATGGAAAATCAGAGAGACTTGAACACCTTTGAAGAGTGTCGACGCTATAAGCCATAAAACCATAAAATGGTAGGACGATGGAACCCCATTACAGGCAACCGTTGCCAAACGTAGGTTATACGGTGAGGTTCAACCCAGACCCGTTTTCTGCAGGAGAAAACCATAAATTAGACCACCATGAGTGTTTCGATAGTTGTTTAGAATGGACACAGACCCATCAGCTAAGAAGATCCAGTCTCGGACGAACTTCAACTTTGACGAACCGACCCAAGCTTTTGAGGAAAACTCTATGCTTCGACGTAAGAGCTTTAATGAAGGAGCTATTGTAAGATATGTGAAGAGACATACATTGTCAGCCCTCCGGAGGAAATATCTGAGTCTATTGGAACCATGACCTTGTTTTTAAGTGTGGTAGCACCCACGACCTTCGACCAAGACATTTGCTAGAAGACCCCAACCCTAACCTTTTCTTGCTAGCCTCTTGAATCTCGAGGACGAGATTCATTTTAAGTGTGGTAGGTTTGTAACATCCCAAATTTTGGAATGTTAATATAATTAATTGAATTGTTTGTTTGTTTGCTTGAGTGAATTAAACTTGAGTGAAATTTGAACCTTTTCAAAAACTTTTGAAAGAGAGGAATAAAATGACTTTCCCTTCTTGATAAATTCAAATTCATCCTATTAAAATCAATGAGAGAAGATGACATGACTTCTTCAACTATAAAGAATTTGAGCGGAGTTTTGCGATTTAATTCTTTCAAATATTTGCACTTGCTTCTCTATTTTCTCTTATTGTGATCTTGCGGTACATTCAATGTCTTGA
Source organism: Aegilops longissima (assembly GCA_021605205.1). Classification (NCBI taxonomy): domain Eukaryota; kingdom Viridiplantae; phylum Streptophyta; class Magnoliopsida; order Poales; family Poaceae; genus Aegilops; species Aegilops longissima. The sequence continues at coordinate 665,373,619 of CM038679.1, read as the reverse complement.
CCTACACGGCTGCAACGTATCATGTTGCAGATATTTCCTCGACGAGTAAGAGTTACGATCTGAGGTTACGGTCTACACTCAACTTTGCCGATGGCGTTGATGGGACTCCACACCCGTTTGATTGTTTCATTGAGTATTATGAGGTATATATCAGTTTTACGTTAATTATACATGTGATTGCACTTTGATATATACATTGATGTCTTGTGTGTGCGACATACTTGATCGAGGATGGCACAAGAATACGCAGGCTTGACCGTCTGAGGTCGGGTCGCTACAGCCAGGCCCATGTAGTTTCGAAATACTTGAATATAGGCTGTTTTTAGAGTCCGCATGTGTGGGGAAACAAGAGTTAGGGTTGGTTTCGGACCCCTCCTCCAAGGGCCACGAAATCCCCCCTCCCCCTCTTCCTCCATATATACAACCCTTAGGGCATCGTTTAGACTTTGGGTTTTGTTTAGATTAAAAGTTCGCCATAGCTGCAACTTCGTGTACTTCGTTTGTGTTCAACGACCAGACCAAAACGTCACAGAACCCCATCCTGATCAATAAAGCTTTCCTCTTGTATTCGCAATATCCAGATTGCAATCTTAGTTTCTTGCTTGTTCTTCGTTTGCCTGCAGGAAACTGACCTTTGTGGTCAGGTTGATCGTGCTCCGGCGTGGTCACTAACCTCCCGGAGTTGGTTTAGCGATTGCTAAGGCGCGACGTCCTCGCACGTTCGTAGTCGAATCGTCAAAGTTGACTTCCTCCAAAATAATAGCCACCATCTCATCGAAAGACAGGACACCTTTGCCTCTATCAGATAGGTTGCGCGTCGTCACCACCATGGGATCGTCGTCGGTGGCATGGTGGCAACCGAGAGTGTGGTGGACGGCAGCGAAGCACGCCGATGCCAGCGCTACGGAAGTGGATGGGATGCGGGCGACGCACACGGGGGAACCAGGCAGCGGCAGCTCGTCCCGGCCTTCAACGTGGATCTCCGAGAGGAGGTCTTCCACTGCGTCGTGCAGATGGCCGTGGTGGCAGAAATTGGATGGCACCGCGGCGGTGCCTCCAACGACGACGCCGGGAAGGGATCCGGTGGCGCGGGGCACCGGCAGGCTGGATGGGCTGACCTCCATAGTCATGGCCTCCGCATGGCTTCCGGGGAGAGGAGGGCCAGATGGGGATGGTGAGAAGATGAGGCGAGAGCCCACCCGGGGTCTTTTTATATGCGCAATGGGCGGCGAAGCGGTGGCGGAGATTGGGCTCGAGACTTCTCGACACAAATATCTGAAGAGATTGAGCGAGGCAACACGCACGCACACACGTGTCTACAGGAAAGGAGAGAAAAAAATCAAATAGTCAAACGGTAGTCAATCCCGCATGCAACACAACCCACCGAAGAAACCTTACGCAACCAAGTCAATGGGCTGGCCCACAGGCTCCCCAAATCGCTAACCGCACCAAAGAAGCGCTAACGGTGAGAACCCAAAATATTACACGTGCCATGTACCTGATTACCAGAGGGTCATTTTCAACCAAATGGGTAAACCTCAGGGCGAAAACATCCCCAGATATAGGGGTTTGGGTATGCATTAAACTATCACATACACATGCTTTAAAAACCTGGCTGGCCGATGCTTTTTGCGCCATCGGCGCAACGGGTTATCTAGTTTTATAATTTCATCTCTGAGCTAGTGTGCCACTAACGGCTGGTCTCTTTCAGACTTTCTCTTGGATTTGGCTAAATATAAACACGTTGGTGATTGTGTGTAGAGGTGACTGACTACCGTTAAATGTGGATTGGTAAAGAGTCAAGACACGAAACAATCGGTGCTGATATTTTCACCCAACTACTAGTATTTGACAAGTACATGATGTGTGTACCTAGGGACTGGCTACAAGTCAGCTGACTGAAAAAGATTTGGACCAGTCGACTGGCTCAAACAAGTTTCAGTCAAGCGTGCCTCTAGCCGTAAGGTGCATGCTTCATTATGTTAACGCTCTTTTTTTTTTTTACCTTTTTCATACTTTACTCAAATTGATTTTTTAAGTTGTGGCTGCATGCATACAGACCATTCATGCATACACCGATACACGTACACTTGTGAACTGTTGCTTTCATACATAAATATAAGGCGTACATAAATATAAGACGATTTGAATATTCCAATAGGGACTAGGTACAAACTAGAATGAATGAACAAACATAGTAAAACACTTGTGGCATGGATATTACATTTTCAGACAAATAAACTAAAATGAAATCAAAATAATGAAGTTTTCTAAGAAAGAATGAAGGCCTTTAAGAAAAAAGAAAAAGAAATATAAAAAACTTTCGAAACTTGCACACAATTTGCACTGATATTACACTTTTTGAAATATGCAAAGAAGAAGCATGTAATAGTGCATTTTTTGCATTCTACTATAATTTCCACAGAATGTAACTGAAACAATTTATTTCCTTTAAAAAGAAAGAGAACTAAAAAACACTTGCGCAACTTTGCATCGAAATTGCACTTTATCATAATATGCAAAAATAATCATATAATCATGAAAATTTGGCACATATTATATAGTATTTGTTTCTATAAAATTACACTCAGCCAAAAACCCACACAAAACGAAAATAACCAACAAAGGAAAGAAAAAAGGAAAAAGAAAAACCATAGAAACAGATAACATAAATAGAAAATGAAGCAAAAATACCCTCAAAGGAAAGGCAATGATATAGAAAACTAAAACAAAATAATGACAGATTTGCACACAATCCGCACATAAATTGCGCTTTGTTATATAATATGCAAGAATAAACACATAATAGTGAATTTTTTCGCAAATAGAAAATTTTCTAAAGAAAGAATAAATTGGTGGAATCGCTATTTGATCCATGGTGTCTCTACTTCTCCGGATCAAAATAATGAATTAGTGATTTCGGGATTAACATTTAAGAAGACCAAAAAGTAAAACAAAAAACAATAATGACAAAATTTGCACACAGTTTGAATTGAAATTGCGCTTTTTTCTAATATGCAAGAATAAGCACCAATAGTGAAATTTCACAAAAAAAAAGTTTTCTAAGTAGGAATGAATTAGAAGTATTGGTATTACCCTTAAAGAATAAATAAAATTAAGTAAAAAATTAAAAATTTAAAATAGTGAAGTTTTCTAAGAAACAATGAATTAGTGTCATTGGTTTCCCGTTAAGAAAGGAATTGAAAACAATAAAACAAATAATGAAATATTCTGCAAACAATTTGCATAGAAGTTGCTCATTTTATAATATGCAGGAATAATAACATAAAAGTCTAATTTTCACAAAATGATGTTTCCTGAGAAGAAATGAATTTATGCATTGGTATTATCATTAAAGACTAAAGGAAATATAATAATACTAAAAACTAAAATACAAAATTTTCAAGAAAGAAATAAAAACTAGAGCACAATCAAAATAATGAGGTTTTCTAAGTAAGAATAAATTATTAACATTCAGTATTACACTTTAAGTAGAAGAAAATAAAATAAAACTAAACTAAATCAAAATAATAGGAAGATTAAATTAGTGTCATTAGTATTACCCTTTAAAAGAAACAAAAATAAGGAAGGATGAATTAGTAGCATTATTATTACCCATTAAAAATAACAACTAAAGTTTGCAAAACTTGCACACAACTTCGCTCTTAAATTAAACTTTTTTAGTACGCAAACAATAATCATATAGTAGTGTAATTTTCGCACATAGTGCAAATTATTTATGTGTGTACATTACACTCACCTAACACCCCAAAAATATCAACAAAATAAAAATAATAGCAACTAACAAAGAGAAACTAAAAAACAAAAGCAAAAGCACATAAACAGAAAAAATGTTAAAAAAACGAAAGGAGAAAGCGGAGGGCTGGATCACACAGTTAGTGGGCTTCAGCCCAGAAGGAAATCGACTGACCCCAAATAAGGTTCAGTCAAAAAAAGAAAAGGCCCACACAACAAACAAGACAGGTAAGGAAAAAACACACAACACGAATCTTAAAGAAAAATCTAATGGCCACAAAATTGACTGACTCAAAAGTGAAATTTCAGCTGACTGAATTGTAGCTAAAATGGTGTACCTACGTAGTACTAGACTCGGATCTTACATATGCCCACACAGCAATACAACGGTCGTTAGTTCCTGCATCGTCCTAATCGACTCGTCTAAGTATACACAAGCTGCATGTTCTCTGTGACGAATTATATACTGTAGCAACCACTATGTTACGTTCTTACATACGTACGTGCGCCGGCTCTGCAGAGGTCATCGGGGCACCTGCACAAGCACCCTGTGCTGCTGCATGATGAGCACGGAGCCCATCTCCATGGACGTATTGGACGCCAGGATCTCCGCCACGGCGCCCAGCTCCCGCCCGGCCTCCGCCCACTCGTCCAGCCCGACCAGCAGCTCCTTGGGCTGCCGCCCGGCCCGCCCCACGATCACCAGCGAGAACATCCCGGCCATGGCGTCCAGCGTCTCCACCACGTCCGCCGGGCTCTGCACCACCTTCTCCACGTACATAGCCATCTCCGTCGCCGCGTAGTTCTCGTAGAACCTCCACATGAACCGCTCGTCCACCTCCGCGTCGTTGAACGGCCGGCTCAGCCCTTCGCCCGCCGCGGCCGCGGCCGACCTGGACGACGACGACGTCACGGTGTCGTACGTGCTGAGCTTCACGAACCGGAACACTGTGAGCCCGATGTTGGGGTTCTCGGCCAGCCGGGAGGCGACGGACACGGCCTCGCGGTCGTCGGCCCCGCCGAGGAACACCGCCGCGATGACGTGCCTCACCGCCCTGTCGCTGCACGGGTGCAGCAGCGTGCTGGTGCTCCTGTCCACGCTGGTGGGGACCTGGAAGCTGGCGCCGCTGCTCCTGTAGGGCCGGTCCATCAGGAGGCCCACGGTGCACGGCGCCTTGGCGAGCACGCCCACGTTCAGCTCGCGCCGCTCCTCCAGCCGGCACGCCATCTTGCCGTCGTACCGCTGCTCCCTGTAGCAGGGGAGGAGGAGCAGGGCGGCGCGCGCCTCCCCGGCGCACCGGCACACGGCGTCCACGTCCCGGGACGCGCTGCTGCACACCACGTCGATCTGCTGCAACGCGATGCCCGTCGACCGCAGGTACAGGTCGACCACCGTGTTCATGTCGTTGATGGCCTCGCGTCCGGCGTCATACTCGTCGATGATTGGCGGCAGGTACGACGTCGTCGAGGACGCCGCCGCGGCCGCCGCAGCGGCACGCTTATGGCCGCCCTCGAACAGGTGGACGACCTGGACCGCCGGCTGCTTGGCCGGCTCCATCACCATCAGCTCCACCAGGCTGAGCAGGGCGGGCATGGAGTGCGCGCTGTTAGAGCAGGTCATCATGCGCAGCTCCGCCTCCTCGCGCAACGACTCCAGGGCCTGGTGCGTCATCGCGTACGCCTCTTTCTCCTTGCGCACGAAAACCGCAGCCGCCGGACCAGCCACCAGGGTGCTTGCGAGGTTGCCGATGATCATCGCGTACAGTGCTTGCTCCGCCCACACCTGCGCCACGGTTTCGTAGTTCATGATCATGTTTTAGACCTTGGCGTTCATGATCTCAAATATGAATGTGATTTCGTACCCCTTCTGATTTGGCGAACTGCATGTTCATGGTGTCCACGTGGCCCTTCACGTTGAGCAGCACGCTGAAGCGGAGGGCGTCGCAGAGCGGGATGTTGAGGTACGCGGAGGCCACCGCCGCGCCGATGGCCTTGCCGACGAGGCCGAGCAGCATCATGAGAATGCCGGGCAGGATGATGGCGCCAGACATGGTGTTGAAGTTCATACGCATCCCAATGGTGGCGAAGTAGAAGGGGATCAGCAATCCGTTCACGGGTGGCACCAGGGCGTCCGCGACGGACCGTGCCGCGGGGCCTTCCCTCGGGAACACCAGCCCTAGCGCGAAGCTCGTGGGCAACCCGTCGAAGCCAAGCTTCTGCGGGAAGTTTCCGACGAGCCAGATGGCCGAGATCATGAACGCCAGGTCGCGTCTCCTCACATGGTGCTGCCCGACGTTGCGCTGGTTGACGCGTGTCACGGCGGGGCGCACCAGCCATAGGGCGAGCGCCACCCCGGTTAGCGCGACGAAGCCCTGGGAGACGTCCATGCTGTTCTCCCTCGCCATCCTCGTGGACCGCAGCACGCCGTCGCCGATGACGCATATGATGTTTGTGCCGATGGCCGCGCTCACGAGGAGCCGCCCGTTCTCGGTCACCGTGAGCTTGAGGTCGTCGGCGATCCGCGCGACCGACAGGGACGACGTGTTTGTCAGCGCCACCATGAGAGTGGCGGCCAGCATCTCGGGCGTCCTCACCGGGGAGTGCATCATGCTCCCGTACATCCCACTCGACACGATGGCCGCCAGGAGGAGGCTCGCCGCCACCGTGGCGTAGGTGAAGGCGACGCAGCGCCGGGCGGTGCTCCGCAGCGACGCGATGTCCGTCTCGAGGCCGACCAGGAACATGTAGAGGATGCGCGTCGCCGCGATGTACCCGTTGTACATGTCCTCCACGTTGTCCACGTCGATGTGCACGATGGCGTTGCGGAGCCCCATGCCGCCCACCACCATGCCGGCCTGCACGCACGCCACGCGACATACATACATGCATGCCGTTGCCAGCTAGTTAATTGACCCTGCACTGCACTGCATGACGCTCGCTCCATTTTCTCAACCACGCCCCGCCGGCCCGGAGAAACAGTGTCAGATTGATTGATTACCAGGATCTGCGAGATGGCATTGGGCTGGTTGTAACGCCGGAGCAAGGAGTGGAAGAGGTTGGAGACGAGGATGATGGCCAGCGCCTGGATGACGAGGAGGAAGAGCGTGTCCACGGCGATGCCAGGGACCGGCGTCCACACCAGCGGATCAACGTCCTCCGAGCAAAGCGAGACTCTTCCCATCTTCCTCGCCTCGATCGGCACTAGTCGGCCGTCGTACTTGGACGGCCCCTCTCGCGTCTATTGCCGCTGCCCAGCTTAGCTCGGCTCCGGCGCGCCCCTCCTGCTCGTGGAGGGGGGTGTTGTGGCTGCGAGAGACCTAGGCTATTTTTGGAGGGACGCCCATGGTTTTCATGGTAGTGGCCAAGGGAGGAAGGCGCCCCCGGAATAGGGTTGTGTGCGTGTGTGTTGTAAACTTAGCTAAATCTCATTTGCTCACCCAGTCGCTCCTGCTTCCAACTTTTATAGACTATCAATCTCATACGAATTATGATGTGTTGTGCTTTGATGTCTTTATCAAATTTATTAGTAGTATTTTATGTGATTCTGCCATGAATTGACCTTGAAGGAAGCAAACGTTAAAGAAATATAGACTCAAAATAATATTTTATTTTACCAGTATTATGCTAATAAAATGTTTTTGAGGTAATTTAAATTACTTAGAGACAAGTTATATTTTTCTTCTAGTATAATTTTATTCAATTTGGGGCATGGGATTTTGTTCTTTGATCCTGAGTGTTTCAAATGACATATGGGTATTCCTTAGATAGAAGTTATAAAGCTCTTAGAGAGAAGATTTACATTTTTTAGTTGAACAAACAACATTTACATAATTTTATTTTGTTTTTGAGAAACGCAACCTTTACATAAATGTATTTTTTTGAGGGATGCAACCTTTAATTTGTTTTTTTAGAAACACCTTAACCTTTACATAAATGGTTTAGTTGAGGACTTGTTGGGTCTCCTTAACCTTTACAACCCAGTCATTCCCGGCCCATCGCGGCCCTCCTTAACCTTGTTGGGTCTTAGCCCAGCCAATTTAGGGTTTTAGCCCAGCCGCAGTCATTCTCCAACCTTCTTCGCTCGTGCTCTGCTCTCCGTGCGGAAGGCGGCTGGCCGGCGGCAGCTACGTCACCTGGCAGCGGCGGGCGACCGGACGACGTACGCGCAGGTCAGTGCTGCTCCTTCACAACGGGATCGGAACTCAGGTTCTCCTCCCGTCAAAAACTCTAGCCCGTCGCCCGCGGCTGCGAAGGATGCCGCCATTTCCGTATCCCCTTCATGACATTGGTCCTTTCATAGGTCTGTATGGATTTTCGTGTTTAGATCTAAATGGAACGTCATGCTGGAACACTGCAGACTTGAAATTCTTCGTGATTGTGCCAACAAATGATTTGGCCTGTCTATTAGTTATAGCTTCTGTGAGAATTTCTCACCATTATTTTTCATTATAGTATGTACTGGAGAAATCTTGTTTTTCCCAACGGTCTCCAAGCAAGCAGTGGTCAATATGAATGTACAAATCTTGTTTAATTAGATAGGCTCCAGGCATCACATTGCTAGGATTAACTTTGTCCTGTACATGCTTAGTTGCTTGAGCTATGAACAGATACTATTACAGTTTATAGACTGTTAATTGACGGCTGTGCAATGCCTCTTTTGAGGACCTTTTTTCTGTATAGTTGGTAGTATTTTCTAGGCGGGAGGTGTTGTGTTATAAGCTTAATTGCTTATGGCAGTGCTAAAGTTATTTTTTTATTAAGCATCCTTATGTATGTTTACTATGTGGTTTTTCAGTTCAAGAGTAATGATTTTTTTTTTTCGAGGGTACGCAAATTGCGTACCTTAGCTTTATAGAAGGAGAGAAATACAGCCATACAACCACATCTACCTCTCGCTGCGAACAGCGAGCGTAGCACAACTCCACACCCGACACAAGAAGGAAACCACACACGACTACACACTACGACAAACAAGAGCCTACCCAAGACCGATATCCTCGCCGCGTCTCGACCGACGCCGGTGATCATCGAAGAACAGCAACTCCAGCTTCGCAGGAAGAGCCAGCGACGACCGTACATAGCGCCAGAGAAGAACGATTCGGGCAGCGGTGCACGCCGGAGGAGCGCAACATAGGGCCTCTTATCTCCAAGCACGAAGCTCCCAACAGAGAAACAGCGTCAGAAAGACGCCGCCATCGTGCCGATCCTACGCATCAAGGCTTTCGCCCCGGAGATGGTTGCCGATACAAGGCACCGTGAACAATGGCGCTACACTCGGCGACGCCTCCAGGAAGGGGAATGACACCCACAGGTGCCATCGACGCCGGTCCGACCAAGGCCGAACAGAATTTTCATCCGTAGCATTGCACATTTCCACGCCACCAAGCTTCCGGCCAGCCCCGAAAGATGCCTCACACCGCCAACACCGCAGCCACTTGCAGTCGGAGCCACACATCACTGCCGAGGAAGCACGCCTCAAGCCACCACCTTCAGCACACCAGGAACCGCAGCAACCACCAATTGATGTGGGGACCAGATCCGTCGCGATGGCCTTCACCCGCACCTAGGGACTGCCACACAAATGGACGACACGCACCGTCATCCACACTTCGACGCCAACTTCACCGAGGCATCACGCGGCACCTCACACGTAGGTGGTGGGCGCCGCTGCTCGCCGGACCACGCTTAGCCGAGCCTCGCAGCGCCGCCGCCTCCATGGCTGCGCATGCGCTGCCGCCTCGATGAAATCAGCGCACCACCCACATCCACTCACCCTTTGCACCCTCGTGCAGATCCAGAGACCGCCGTCGAGCATCCGCCGTGAACCAGCCTCCGGCGCGGACAGGAGCCATCCGGCGCGCCAGATCGGCCCGAGAGCCACGGATCCGCGCAAAGGAGGGCTGCCACCAGCCGACCAACGCCGACCAAAGAGCCACCACGGTGCCACAGTCGGACGAGCAGCGCCAAGCGAGCGAGGCAGCGCCCACGCCGCCGGAGCAGGCACCGCCGAACCAGACGCCGCCGGCATGCCCGTGCCACAGAGCAAGGCCACGTGTTATGGCGGTTCGGTTTAGCTAGGCCCACCGGCAATCTTAGCCCACAAGTTATCTTAGGATTTATTCTTATGCAAGTTATTTAGATTATAAATATAGGCTGTAAGACTCTTTGAGAGGTAAGCAATAAAGATAGTTCTATCATATTGCGGCTCGGAAGGCCGGAAACCCTAGCCGCACCAAACCCTAGCCGCCTCTCTGCTTGCGCCGCCGCCAATCCGCAGGGCGGCGCCTCGCCGCCGCCGCCCGCGCTCGATCCTCGCCCGGCTCCTCCTTCCCCTCGCACCACGCCTAGGCGGCGAACCCTAGCCCCTAACACCTTGGTATCATCCGGCTCGAGTTCGACTATGTCATCACCACCACCATCGCCGCGCGCCTCGCCACCACCACCGCCCGCGTCCTCACCTCTCGCCACGGGACGCTGGATCTCCTCCCGGCGCATCCACCGGCTCGCCACGGGCCCCACCACCGAACCGCCGCCGTCTACATCAACGCCGCGGCCAACTACACCGGAGGCCATGGCAGGGTCCTCAACGATCTGGTGCTTTCGCGGTCCGGGGCATCCGGCTCTTCCTCGCCCGGCCGTCACGGCCGCCACCGCCACCCCACCACCCGCCCTCCCCGCGGCGCTTCCGTGGTACTCGGTGCCGCCGCCCGCCCGGCGGCTACCGGCACCGGCGATCCGCCGTCAGCGCCGGCTTAGCGCGACTGGGCGGCCCAGCCACCACAAACATCGGGCGCGCCCCGCCGGCTTCAGCCTCTAGCCCGCCCAAAGCAAGCTGCGACATCAGCGGCGCCGCCCGCTGCCGTGGCGGCTGCCCGCCGGTCCCTCCACGCCGCCGCGCGGCTCCCACGCCACCGGCCCCTCGACGCAAGCACCGTCGCAAAGAAAGCGCGGTGCGGCAGCTCCACCAGCGCCACCGCCATCAACAAGACCACCACCGCGCCTCGGGCCGCGGGTCGGCCCTGCACAGTGCGATTTCGCCGCCCCATCGCCGATCCGCGTGGCGACCGCTCGTCTTCGGGCGGTATACTCCACGCGCCGGAACACCCGACGCCTCCCACGGATTGATCACCCTCATTTCGGTGAACTACGCCCGGCGCTTCGACCGGCATACGCGCTGCCGCAGCGGCGGCCGTTCCCGGCACGGCGGGCAGCGCCCTCGCCGCTAAGCTGGACTTCGCCATCTACGAGGGCACGGAGGACCCTCAAGCGCTCAACCGGTGCGGCGATTCTTCGAGGCAGCGGGCGCTTCGCCGGATCGTACTCGCTCGCGTCCTATCATCTTGGAGGCGCGGCGCGGAGACGGTACTACGCCTCGGCGGGGCGAGGCGGCATGCCACCATGGGGCGCTTTGGGAGCTCTGTCTCCTCGGTTCGGGCCTCCTATCCGCGGAGCGGTGGCGGCCCTCGGCCGCTACCTTTCACATCCACGGTGCAGACTACGCCGACCGCTTCGAGCCAGGCGTGCCACGCCGGGCGTCTCCGCGACTCAGCGCCGAGTTATTGTGGGCGGTCTACGGACCATATTCGCGTGGGCGTCGAGCTCCGAGATCCCCGACCTTCAAACGGCCATGTACTACGCCCGTGCGTTGGCGCCGCGGTGGCCATTCAGCAGACTCATCGTCCGGGCGGCTGGCTCGCTACGTCGCCGGATTCGCGAGGCTGGCTGCGAGCTTCATGGCACCTCGCCGCGACCGCTGCACGCCTGCTCCGCCGGCTCACCTCGGTGAGATACTCGGCGTCGCCGCCAAGGGTTGTGCTTCAGCTGCGATGAACCCTACACGCCCGCCACGCCGCCCACGACTCTTCTACCGGAGGTTGCAGACTACATTAGGAGGACGCCGCCGACACAGCCGCCCAAATTGTCGAGAAGGTGTTTGGCGCTGGTTGATCGCCTCGAGGAGTTCCGCACGAGTTTCCCACGTTACAGCTCGAGGACGAGCTGTTTGTGCAAAGGGAGAAGTGTTATGGCGGTTCGGTTTAGCTAGGCCCACCGGGCAATCTTAGCCCACAAGTTATCTTAGGATTTATTCTTATGCAAGTTATTTAGATTATAAATATAGGCTGTAAGACTCTTTGAGAGGTAAGCAATAAAGATAGTTCTATCATATTGCGGCTCCGAGGAGCCGGAAACCCTAACCGCACCAAACCCTAGCCGCCTCTGCCTTGCGCCGCCGCCAATCCGCAGGGCGGCGCCTCGCCGCCCGCCGCCGCGCTCGATCCTCGCCCAGCTCCTCCTTCCCTACAGCCACGCCCTAGGCAGGCGTAACCCTAGCCCCTAACACCACGCCACTCCGCCCAGGCGAGAGCCACGCGACGCGCCGTGCCTCGCCAGAGCCACCGCCCCCGCCGCACGCGCGAACCATGCGGCGTGAGGGCCTCAGCGCCAGATCTGGCGTCCCGCGCCGCTGGTGCACGGAGAGAGGAAGAATCCCGCCGCCGCCGACCGCCGGGCTTTGCCCGGGCGTCCTGGCGGCGGCGAGGAGGCGAGGCGGGGAGGCTGGCGGCGGCGCAATTTAGGTTCCTCCGGGCGCTTCATGAGAGCGGCGCACGGGGGGGAAGCGTCCTTTTCCGGTTGCAGCCCAAGAGTAATGATTGGATGCATTTAACATAGGAAGTCTAAATTTGCCACTTAGATCCAGGCTTTTGTTAACCAAACTCCTCCGCCAAACAGTATCTTTGGTCACAAGATGATACTCCTAGTTATAACTTTGTTCTCGGTTTGTGATAAAGAGCCTGAGCCAGGTTTTTTTAATCTCAAATATACCATAAAACGACCTCCAGATAGTCGGTGTTCAGTTTGAATGTAGAAATCTTGTTTATTTAGATACCATCGCACCATGAGGCCTTGCTGATACATGGTCGGAGCATTACATTGCTAGTAAGAACTTTGTCCTGTACCTTCTTTGTTACAGTTCAGACATTAACTAACGGTTGTGGCATGCTTCTTGTGAGGAAGTTCTTACTCCCTCTGTTCACTTTTATAAGACCTTGAAGACATTTCAGACAATGTACAAAATAGCCCATTTTGAGTTGTCTGAAATGACTTACAAAAGTGAACGGAGGGAGTAGTAGTTTGAATTTTCCCAAGTGGGAGGTGCTGTGCTATGTTTCCTATGACTATGCTAAAGGGCATACAGCTATTGTGTATTTAGCATACCTTAGTCTTATGGTATTTCTGTTACATAGTGTTTTCAGTGATTGGAGGCAAGTAACTGATGAAGTCGGAATTTGTGACTTAGACATACAATTATGGTTATTTAGCCTATCTTAGCCTTATGGCATGCTTATTAAATGGTGTTTTAGTTCAGAGTAATGATTGGAGTCAAGTAACTGAGGAGCCTGCATTTTGTGCCTTGGACACATGCTTTTGCTGAAGAAACCCTTTTTACCAAACAATCTCTTTGGGCAAAGTTTATTATGCGGGGACATTCTTGCAACAAGTTGTATGGTTGTTCATCCATTGTTCGTCACATAGTTTCTTTGTGGGAAAACGTACACCTGTTTCATTCAAGTGACAAGTTTCTAAGAAGGCGGCTAAGAATACCTCTAAACACATTGAATATCCATCTCTTTATGTGGGAGCGAACCATCTTGGCTTATGGGTCTACTGATCCTATAGATCTTAGTAACTTGCTCGAATGATCGCTCCGGCTCTGGACCGTCTGATCTTCAGATGCAGAATAGGGGAGCGCTTGCCAACCGTTAGTTAGGACCAGTGAAAACCCACGCGAGTACTTCAGAAACCTTTTTGTTTGACAAGAACATTTTGTTTCAGAAATCCTTGTATGTTCTTCACTTAAATTACTCTTTTGAGTGGATCTTCAGTTTAATTACTTATATGTCCCACTAGCTACTGTTAATTTGAGACTAGTAGTTTCCCATTGATTGATGCCAGTTTTAACTGCAGATCTGCTAAAGGAGAGCAACATGGCAACACTTAAAGATGTGGCAACGCGGAAGCCTATTCTAGCGACAATCCGCCTCCTAGTTCCTGCTGGAGCAGCCCGTCCCGCGCCGCCTGTCGGGCCAGCTCTGGGTTTCTACAGGCTCAATCTGATGGCCTTCTGCAAGGATTTCAACGCCAGGACACAGAAGTACAAGGCGGAGACTCCGATGCAAGTCACGCTGACCGCCTACAAGGACAGCACATTTGAGTTTGTAGTCAAGTCGCCCTCGGTCTCATGGTTCCTCAAGAAAGCGGCGGGCGTCGAGACGGCGAGCAATCGGCCGGGCCACAACATGGTGACGTCCCTCTCGCTCCGCCATGTCTACGAGATCGCGAAGCTGAAGCAGACCGACCCGTTCTGCAGGCACATGTCGCTCGAGGCCCTGTGCAAGTCCATCATCGGCACGGCCAAGTCCATGGGCATCGAAATCGTCAAGGATCTCTGACCGGGCCTCGAGCATAGTTTATGTTGCTTTCATCCGCAGCTGCCTAGTTTCGTCTGACCTGGAAGAAAGTTAGGGATCAGATTTCTTTGCCGGAGAAACCTTGCTGCTAGATCCGTCAAAATCCTGCCCTGTTTATTTTGTGATCGATATGTAGTACTATGTGACATTTCGTCAGTGCAACCACATGAGGGCGGTTGTTGGCTAATAAGTTTGATTCAGCCTGTGTGTTGTGTAACTCTGGGACAGAGGCTTGGCACCACTGGACCTGTCTAACTGGAAATTGCAACTGGACCTGTCACATGCATGTGTTGTGAATTTGCAGTTAGTTCCATTTGTTATTGTTTGCACAAGCTTTAGTTTACATGAAGATATCTAAGGTGAAGTTGCAATCTGCTCTGTTTGATCACTCGTCTGAATCTGCACTTGAATCGGATCATAGTGGTGTGAGACTGACTGTTTCAAGGAATGCAACGCAGTAAACCAACAAGTGACTGACGAAATGCAACACTCGAAAGGATCTACTTGTTCACTAGAGCAGGCAGTACAATTATTGGGAAGCTACTACAGCTAGTCTGCTACTGAAGGTCTGAAGCAACGTCAGCTTCAGAGAGAGACAGCGGCGAGGCTCCGTTCAGCTCGTGGCGGAGGCCATGGAGGGGTGAGCGGCCGGGAACCCGTTGTAGCTCATGGTCATGGCATCGTCGTCCTCGGGCCCGGCGCCGTCGTCCGTGTCCCACAGGAAGGCGGCCTGCGCGGCGAGGACGTGGCTGTTGTGCGGGTCGGCCCTGGCCGCCCGGTCGAAGTAGCTGGAGGCGCGCTCCTCGTCGCCGTGCACCTCCCACACCAGCCTGGCGTACTCCGACAGCAGCTCGCCGTCGTTGGGGTCCGCCAGGATCGCGCGGGAGTAGTACTCCTCCGCCCTCCGCCGATCTCCTTTCACCTGCAACATTTCAATCATCGCGTCGGCCGGCGCCATTATTAGAACATTTATCCCCAGATCTGAGTTCTGAACTGCAGTCGCCGGCCGCGGCAATGGCGGCGCTGGAGCAGAGCAGCGAGGGTGGTAGTACCTGGTAGAGGAACTGCGCGTAGTTCCTGAGGAAGAGGCCGTTGCAGGGGTCCTCGTCGATGAGCCTCTTGTAGTGGATCTCGATGCCGGAGCTGTCCCCTCCCCCGCCGCCGGAGGCCACCAGGTAGCCGCCCCCTGCGCCGCCGTCGATGCCGCCCCCGCAGTCCGCGCTCAGCAGGCCCGACCCCAGCCGGTCGATCCCGAGGCCCCTGGCCAGGAACAGAGGGTGCTCCTGCGCGTACGTGCTGCCGAAGCCGAACGCCCCAAAGCTCGTCTCTTGGTCACCGTCGGCGTCCTCATCCTCCTCCTCGTCCCTGGCCCCGTCGCGCGCCGTGAACGACTGGATCGTCTCGAGCGCCGGCCTGGAGCGCGGCGGCAGGTGGTGGTGGTGGTCGTCCGCGCGGCCGCCCAGCGCGGCGAGGTTGCCGTCCGAGCACGCGCGGCGCAGGCCGCCACCGCCGCCGCCTCCGCGGGAGCGCTCGTGGTCCGAGGCCGGGCCGCCGCCGCCGCCGGCGGAGAGGCTGCAGGAGATGGCCGGCGGGTGGTAGGCGACCGTGGGCGAGGACTCGGCGAAGTGGACGGCCGGCGAGTGGCCGCCGGTCCCGGATGCCGCGTGCAGCGCGCCGAGCACCGGCGTGGACGCGCTCCTGACAAGCATCGCTTCTCGTTCTCGCTGCCGCTGGCACCGGCACGAGCAGCTGGGTTCAGACTACGGCACCGGTGTGGTGTGAATTCAGTTGAGGGTCTTGTGGGCGGTGGGCACTGTTGTTGCTGACGCTGGTTGTTGGAGGTTGTTGTAGCGCAGGGCGTCGGTTTTATGGGCGCGCGCGAGATGAACTAGGTGGTGGAGAGGAGCGGCGGCTTGGGTTTGGCCTCCTCTGCTCTGCTCCGCCCGCCATGCGCCATGTGAAGCACGGCCGGGCGTGGGGTGTGGTGTGGGGGCGCGGCGCGGGAACGGACGGTGGGGGTGGCCTCTGGCTCGACGGCCACACCCTCACGTGTCACGTCTACGGTCTACGGTATGGCCTGCCCGCTCCCTTTCCGGGCCGTGTTGTTTTGCGCTTTTACTAGCTGGAGACTGGAGACTCACGTAGCCGTCGTCACGTCCGCGTGGTGTATGTGTGGCTCTGGGGAGAATCATTCGAGCTATCCTGTGCTCCGGGGAGTGTAGTGTTTAGTGTGGTCTCGGGAGCACCTAACGTGTCCCTGGTGCAACGCGTGTCAAGGTGGTTCCGGATGGGAGGTACTCCCTCCGTCCGAAAATACTTGTCTCCATTTATATCAATTTTTACTACAAGTATTTCTGGACGGAGAAAGTATACAAGTGGGAGGGTTCGGATCACCGACATCACATCGGAAGCCATCTAATGCGATCCAATCAACCGACGTAGTTTGCATGTACTTTCTTCCGCAAATCGAAGACAAATGAAAAAGCTTTGTGGAAATCTGGACCGCTGCCACGCCCGCTTCTGACAGTTCTGACCCACCCAAACCCCTCTTCCCTTGCCCGCACGCGTTCTCGTCCGGCGTCAGCTGTCTCGTATTCATGCCGCTGTAAAGCGCGTTGCTTCACATTGAAGAGTTGCTCCAAGACGACACAATGGCAAAGGCATCGTTGCAACCGTGGACGACATCGCGTCGTACTGCGCATCCCGTGCCTGCGCTTGATGTCTACTACGCAACCTTCTTCTTGTAGACGTTGTTGGGCCTGCAAGTGCACATGTTTGTAGGACAGTAGCAAATTTCCCTTAAGTGGATGACCTAAGATTTATCAATCCGTGGGAGGCGTAGGATGAAGATGGTCTCTATCAAACAACCCTGCAACCAAATAACAAAGAGTCTCTTGTGTCCCCAACACACCCAATACAATGGCAAATTGTATAAATGCACTAGTTCGGCGAAGAGATGGTGATACAAGTGCAATATGGATGGTAGATAAAGGTATTTGTAATCTGAAAATATAAAACCAGCAAGGTAACTAATGCTAAAAGTAAGCGTAAACGGTATTGCAATGATAGGAAACAAGGCCTAGGGTTCATACTTTCACTAGTGCAAGTTCTCTCAACAATAATAACATAGATCATATAACAATCCCTCAACATGCAACAAAGAGTCACTCCAAAGCCACTAATAGCGGAGAACAAACGAAGAGATTATGGTAGGGTACGAAACCACCTCAAAGTTATTCTTTCGGATCAATCTATTCAAGAGTTCGTACTAGAATAACACCTTAAGACACAAATCAACCAAAACCCTAATGTCACCTAGATACTCCATTGTCACCTCAAGTATCCGTGGGCATGATTACGCGATATGCATCACACAATCTCAGATTCATCTATTCAACCAACACAAAAGTACTTCAAAGAGTGCCCCAAAGTTTCTACCGGAGAGTCAAGATGAAAACGTGTGCCAACCCCTATGCATAGGTTCATGGGCGGAACCCGCAAGTTGGTCACCAAAACATACATCAAGTGGCACATGATATCCCATTGTCACCACAGATAAGCACGACAAGACATACATCAAGTGTTCTCAAATCCTTAAAGACTCAATCCGATAAGATAACTTCAAGAGGAAAACTCAATTCATCACAAAAGAGTAGAGGGGAGAAACATCATAAGATCCAACTATAATAACAAAGCTCGCGATACATCAAGATCGTGCCATAGAGAGAACACGAGAGAGAGAGAGAGAGAGAGAGAGAGAGAGAGAGAGAGAGAGAGAGAGAGAGAGAGAGAGAGAGATCAAACACATAGCCACTGGTACATACCCTCAGCCCCGAGGGTGAACTACTCCTCCTCATCATGGATAGCGCCGGATGATGAAGATGGCCACCGTGATGGGTTCCCCCCTCCGGTGTCTTTGGAGCAGGCTCCCGAGAGGTTTTTGGTGGCTACAGAGGCTTGTGGCGGCGGAACTCCCGATCTATCTTCTTCCTCGATGTTTTTAGGGTATATGGGAATATATAGGCGAAAGAAGTCGGTCGGGGGAGCCTCGAGGGGCCCACGAGAGGGTAGGGCGCGCCCAGGGGGGTGGGCGCGCCCCCCTGTCTCGTGGTTCCCTCGATACTCCCCTGGCTTGCACTCCAAGTCTCCTGGATCATAATCTTTCCAAAAATAACGCTGCCGAAGGTTTCATTCCGTTTGACTCTGTTTGTTATTCCTTTTCTTCGAAATACTGAAACAGGCAATAAAACAGCAATATGGGCTGGTGAAGGAAATATGCCCTAGAGGCAATAATAAAGTTATTATTTATTTCCTCATATCATGATAAATGTTTATTATTCATGCTAGAATTGTATTAACCAGAAACATGATACGTGTGTGAATACATAGACAAACTTAATGTCACTAGTATGCCTCTACTTTACTAGCTCATTAATCAAAGATGGTTATGTTTCCTAACCATAGATATGAGTTGTCATCTGATTAACGGGATCACATCATTAGGAGAATGATGTGATTGACATGACCCATTCCGTTAGCTTGGCACTTGATCGTTTAGTATGTTGCTATTGCTTTCTTCATGACTTATACATGTTCCTACAACTATGAGATTATGCAACTCCGTTTACGGAGGAACACTTTGTGTGCTACCAAACGTCTACAACGAATCGGGTGATTATAAAGGAGCTCTGGTGTCTCCAAAGGTACATGTTGAGTTGGCGATTTGAGATTAGGTTTTGTCACTCCGATTGTCGGAGAGGTATCTCTGGGCCCTCTCGGTAATGCACATCACTATAAGCCTTTCAAGCAATGTAGCTAATGAGTTAGTTACGAAATGATGCATTACGTAACGAGTAAAGAGACTTGCCGGTAAAGAGATTGAACTAGGTATTGGGATACCGACGATCAAATCTCGGGCAAGTAACATACTGATGTCTACTACACAACCTTCTTCTTGTAGACGTTGTTGGGCTTGCAAGTGCACAGGTTTGTAGGACAGTAGCAAATTTCCCTCAAGTGGATGACCTAAGGTTTATCAATCCGCGAGAGGCGTAGGAGAAAGATGGTCTCTCTCAAACAACCCTGCAACCAAATAACAAAAAGTCTCTTGTGTCCCCAACACACCCAATACAATGGTAAATTGTATAGGTGCACTAGTTCAGCGAAGAGATGGTGATACAAGTGCAATATGGATGGTAGATATAGGTTTTTGTAATCTGAAATAATAAAAACAGCAAGGTAACTAACGGTAAAAGTGAGCGTAAACGGTATTGCAATGATAGGAAACAAGGCCTAGGGTTCATACTTTCACTAGTGCAAGTTCTCTCAACAATAATAACATAGATAGATCATATAAAAATCCCTCAACATGCAACAAAGAGTCATTCCAAAGCCAGTAATAGCGGAGAACAAACGTAGAGATTATGGTAGGGTACGAAACCACCTCAAAGCTATTCTTTCAGATCAATCTATAAAAGAGTTCGTACTAGAATAACACCTTAAGATATAAATCAACCAAAACCCTAATGTCACCTAGATACTCCATTGTCACCTCAAGTATCCGTGGGCATGATTATACGATATGCATCACACAATCTCAGATTCATCCAACCAACATAAAAGTACTTCAAAGAGTGCCCCAAAGTTTCTACCGGAGAGTCAAGAACGTGTGCCAACCCCTATTCATAGGTTCCCAATGTCACGAAACCCGCAAGTTGATCACCAAGACATACATCAAGTGTTCTCATAAAAGACTCAATCCGATAAGATAACTTCAAAGGGGAAACTCAATTCATCACAAGAGAGTAGAGGGGGAGAAACATCATAAGATCCAACTACAATAGCAAAGCTCGGGATACATCAAGATCGTGCTATAGATTGGAACACGAGAGAGAGAGAGAGATCAAAGACATAGCTACTGGTACATACCCTCAGCCCCGAGGGTGAAATACTCCCTCCTCGTCATGGATAGCGCCGGGATGATGAAGATGGCCACCGGTGATGGATCCCCCCTCCGGCAGGGTACCGGAAAGGGGTCCCGATTGGTTTTTGGTGGTTCTGGAGGCTTGCGGCGGCGGAACTCCTGATCTATCTTCTGTTCTGGAAGTTTTAGGGTACGAGGTATATATGGGTGAAAGGAGTGCGTCGGTGGAGCTACGGGGCCCCATGAGGCAGGGGCGCGCCCGAGGGGTGGGCGCGCCCACCCTCGTGAGCACCTCCGTATCTTCCGACGTGGAGTCCAAGTCCATCGGTGGGTTTCCTTCCAAAATAAATTCTCCGATTGATTTCGTTCGTTTTGACTCCGTCTGATATTCCTTTTCCTCAAAACACTGAAATAGGCATAAAACAACAAATCTGGGCCGGGCCTCCGGTTAATAGGTTAGTCCCAAAAGTAATATAAAAGGGGAAAATAAAGCCCAATATTTCCTAAAACAGTAGATAATATAGCATGGATCAATCAAAAATTATAGATACGTTGGAGACGTATCACATACCGATGACAAAGGGAACAACGTATGTTGTTATGCGGTTTGACCGATAAAGATCTTCGTAGAATATGTAGGAGCCAATATGAGCATCCAGGTTCCGCTATTGGTTATTGACCAGAAACGTGTCTCGGTCATGTCTACATAGTTCTCGAACCCGTAGGATCCGCACGCTTAAGGTTTCATTGACAGTTTTATTATGAGTTTATGAGTTTTGATGTACCGAAGGTTGTTCGGAGTCCCGGATGTGATCACGGACATGACGAGGAGTCTCGAAATGGTCGAGACATAAAGATCGATATATTGGACGACTATTTTTTTACACCAGAAAGGTTCCGGGTGAGATTGGGACAATCAGGAGCTCGGGAGGTTATCGGAACCCCGGGAGGTATATGGGCCTTATTGGGCCTTAGTGGAAAGGAGGAAAGGAGCAAGGAGGGGCCCCCAAGCCCAATTGAATTGGGAGGGGCGGCCCCTTTCTTTCCTCCTCCTCCTCTTCCTTCCCTCTCCCTCTCCTAATAGGAAAGGGGAGTCCTACTCGGTGGGAGTTGGACTCCCCCTAGGGCGCGCCACCCCTTGGCCGGCCCCCTCCTCCACTCCTTTATATACGGGGGAGGGGGGCACCCTATAGACACAACAATTGATCTCTTGATCTCTTAGCCGTGTGCGGTGCCCCCCTCCACCATAGTTCTCCTTCATAATATTGTAGCGGTGCTTAGGCGAAGCCCTGCGACGGTAGAACATCAAGATCGTCACCACGCCGTCGTGCTGACGGAACTCTTCCCCGACATTCTGCTGGATCGGAGTACGGGGGACGTCATCGAGCTGAACGTGTGCAAGAACTCGGAGGTGCCGTAGTTTTGGTGCTTGATCGGTCGGGCGTGAAGACGTACGACTACATCAACCGCGTTGTGCTAACGCTTCCGCTTTCGGTCTACGAGGATACATGGACAACACTCTCCCCTCTCGTTGCTATGCATCACCATGATCTTGCGTGTGCATAGGATTTTTTTTGAAATTACTACGTGTCACGACCGGTTTTTCAATAAAAATATTCATTGAATAACCCACCTATGAAGACCAATATGAGGAAAAATCCTTCATACCGGTAGACAAAACTTTGATACAATAAGCTAGTAGCGTTACAATATTACAGGGGTCGGGCTGAAGATGCCCAACCAATTATTACAAACACACCGATAATTATACATAGTGGCGGACATAACTCAAAGGTGTGGGGTGGAAATACTACTGACTCGAGATATGAGTGGTTGGTGGAATAACACAGCGGGTGGTTAATAAGTCTCAGATTGGCGGCTCATCGGCGTCGAGGTGAGGCTCGATGAATTTATTTGGGTAGCGGAAGCGGATATATCACGATGACTAATCCAGGGTCGACGAGACTGACGGGATTCCTCTAGGCGTCGGACTCGCTATCGAATTCTTCATCCATGAGATCGCCTTCACAAGATCCGCCAAATCAACAAGCCAGGTGAGTACGTTGAAAGTACTCGCAAGACAGTTCGGACAAAAGATATAACAAATGAATGCATGAATGAGTCATGATTAATTTCAACAATGCTCAAATAAATTAGTATAGCCAAAATAAAATAAGAAGGGAATCGGCGGTAGTCCGCTCGAAAACCCAAAGAAAGATAAACTCAAAACCGAACGAGTGTCTGAGGTGACGCCTCGAAGGGTGAAAATAAATAAAACATGCCACAGTCGGGCGTCTGGGCGACACCTCATAAAGGGCTTATATTGAAATAAAAATTACATATGTGCCACAGTCGGACGTCGGAGCGACATCGCAGAAAGGCTTATAATGAAAATAAATAACAACAATGCCGCAGTCGGACGTCTGAGCGACATCGCAGAAAGGGCTTATAGTAAAAATAAATAACAACAATGCCGCAGTCGGACGTCTGAGTGACATCGCAGAAAGGGCTTATAGTAAAAATAAATAACAACAATGCCGCAGTCGGACGTCTGAGCGACATCGCAGAAAGGGCCTATAGTAAAATAAATAACAACAATGCCGCATTCGGACGTCGGCGACATCGCAGAAAGGGCTTATAGTAAAATAAATAACAACAATGCGCGATCGGACGTCTGAGCGACATCGCAGAAAGGGCTTATAATGAAAATAAATAACAACATTGCCGCAGTCGGATGTCTGAGCGACATCGCAGAAAGGGCTTATAATTCATTATTCATAACTGACAATATGTAGTGCTCACGGAAAATATTCATCACAAGACAATAAGCGGGTTAGTCCGTTCACAGGAAAGTAAACATTTAATCCTCAAATGGTTCTCAGGAGTTTCTGTCACTGAGACTGACACTTGACAAGATGAGATGATCACGGTACTTGGACATGGATAAGATGAATTCAAGAATTTTGACTCTACGGAGTTTGTACCAAAATTGTCCATAGCCAACGGATTTCCGTAGTCACGAAGGACTAGTTCCGTTTACGGTATTTCAGAGGAAACACAACTAGCTAGTACACACCCATCACACCTCACGTTGCCAGGAATCACCCTAGACAGCGTTTAAGAAAAACTTTGAGGCGGGGAGATCACAATCTCGAATAGCATGGGATCAAATTTATATACGCGCGCTCTAAGGGGTGCCCCCCTCTCGGTCCCAACCGGAAACACCCATGCCCCCTGACCGGATGAAAGGCTTTAATCCAGGGCCATGGAACCTTCATCCCGACCTCTCAATTTGGTGTGTACTGGGAAGTGGTTTGCAACTTACTAAGCCGTATCCCTTGCGGGAAACAGGTGGTAGTACGGAAAGGAAGACGGACGGGAAACTGACTGATTTATGTTGACACAGGGTCAATGACATGGCATAAGCCTAGCATGCTACAACACTGCCATCTTACCCATACTCATTCCAACTCATGGCCATGCAACAAGTTTCCAGCAACTCACGGATTTACTGAGCTCATTTTCCTCCATGCTCACGAGATAAACTATCATCGAAAATGCTCGTGAACGTGCCATGATACAAAATTTATGCAAACATGCTCAGACACTCATCATATCAAAAGTTCAAACTTTGCTTGCCTGGTTCAGAGTAGTCGGGGTCTAGCTCGGCGAAGTTCGCGGTTCCGTCACCTCCTCCGGAACCTACGGTATAGCGAAAAGGCATACTAACGTGAAAACCAACGCGTGCATAAAAGTTGTTCCAAAAATTTTCCAAATAAATCCCATAAAAAACTAGACAAAATTATAAGACTGTCAGAAAAAGAATCACTCAAAAATCACTTTTTATTAAAAAGTTATAAGGGTTTCTGTCCAGGGACTCATCTGTAATGAAACAGAAAAGTTCCAGGGGTTTAACTGAGAAAACAGAAAACGGTTCGAATAGAAACGCGCAAGCCCACAGGGAAAACGTACTCTGCCCGAAGGCGCCAACGGAAAACGGTTCACGGGAAAAGAAAGAGAGGTGACATGGGGGTCCACATGTCGTTTGAAAGACCTCGCCGACGCTCAAGGCTGCGGTGGTCGTCGGCGTCGAACCACGGCGAGTCGGGGAGATCGGAGTGTACCAAGAGTATCAGCGTGTCCTTCCGCGTCGGTGGGTGGTGGACTTGGCGTCGGGGAGCACCACGCCGACGGCGACACTTTCTCCATGGACGGCGGCTCGGGCGATGGTGGGGAACTCTGGTGGTGTCTTGCAAACTTGAATTGAAGCGGGTCGAAGGAGGATGCACTAGAGAGCTACGGCAAGAGATGGGAGGCAGAGGCGCACGCACGAGAGCGAATTGAGCTGGATCCGTGGCGGGTCGCGGCGGCGGAGTCGAGGAAGGAGACTCCTCGGGGCTCTTCCGGTGGCTAGGCGGGGTCTTGGTGAAGTGCGGAGGTGGTGTGTGCACGAGAGCGAGCTCGGGCTCCTTTTTATAGGCGATCCGGCGGTGGCCGTGAACGGACTTCTCCGCGATGGTTACGGCGCGCAGAGCTTGGTCGGGAGGTTTAGGGAGTGGGGCGCGGCGTGGAGTTCCACCGTTCCGTTCGACGCTAAACAAGCTTGGATTAGGAGCCCGGTGGATTCGACGGAACGGGCGGCGCGGGCCCGTCGGCGGCAGAGGGTGCGCCTGTGCTTGCCGACCCCACGGCGACGACGCTTGGGTGCGCTGGCATGCATGAGGCCACGCGGAGGGCTAAAGGCGCAATGGGCGGCGCAGAACGGCGTTGCGAGCGGGCAGTTCCGTTCGCCGCCACGGGTGGCCTCAGAATCGCAGAGGCTGCGGCGTTGAAGATGCTCACCGCCACCTACGCTGCGTCCGTCAAGCGTGCATGCGGTGCTCTGGCCAGGGGAAGAGGTCGTGCATAAGCGCCAGGGTGCACGGGCGATCGGTGCCAATACGACGAAAACGTCACCGCAACTCTGAACTTTCGAATTTATCGAAGATGCATGAAGCAAAGGCGGCCAAGTGTTCGACGAAATGATTTTGGCATGTGGGAAATTTTTCTTGAGCTGATCTTTGGTGTGGTGGTCTCTCATTGCATCTGAGGGCTGCCTGAATTTTGGTAGAATTTTTGGAGTAGTGTAGATATGAATTTCACCAAATTTGGCAAATCTGGTCCAAACTTGCAGCGAGTGAAATTTGAAATATTTGAAAAGAAGAAGAGTGGATCAAGATGGTTCTGGGTTGTGGGTACCAAGGACTATCCAAGGGAGTTGGTTTGAGGTCAAAAATCAAGAGCATTAGGGTACTTGCTTTGCAAATCACTTAGGCTCAAAAGAAAAGACAGAAATATTTTGGGAGAAGAAATAATTGGAATAAAGTCCAAAAATGGATTTAACTTGTTTGGACAGAATATTTGGATTGCCCTAAAGTGGAAGGAGGGGTTTTGGGAGAAATTTACCACAAGAGGCATGGTAAAACCAAGGATGGATCAAAACCAAAGAATAGCCCAAAACCAAAAAGGTTTCTTTTTTTTTGAAGAAAATAAATCCAAGAAATGCTTTTGAGAAGAAAACTCAGAAGAGAGGTTTTTAAGAAGGGTTTAAATGAACTTCTTCGAACCAAGCAAGGCTTTTGCTGAAAACAAAAACAACAAAAAATTTTGGAGTGTCACACTACGTTCCCCAATAGTGGCATCCGAGCCTGGTTTTATGCGTACATGTTATATGCATGAGTAGAACACAAGTGAGTTGTGGGCGATACAAGTCATACTGCTTACCAGCATGTCATACTTTGGTCTGCGGTATTGTTGGATGAAGCGGCCCCGACCGACATTACGCGTACGCTTACGCGAGACTGGTTCTACCGATGTGCTTTGCACACAGGTGGCTGGCGGGTGTCAGTTTCTCCAACTTCAGTTGAACCGAGTGTGGCTATGCCCGGTCCTTGCGAAGGTTAAAACATCACTAACTTGACGAACTATCGTTGTGGTTATGATGCGTAGGTAAGAACGGTTCTTGCTCAGCCCGTAGCAGCCACGTAAAAATTTGCAACAACAAAGTAGAGGACGTCTAACTTGTTTTTGCAGGGCATGTTGTGATGTGATATGGTCAAGACGTGATGCTATATTTTATTGTATGAGATGATCATGTTTTGTAACCGAGTTATCAGCAACTGGCAGGAGCCATATGGTTGTCGCTTTATTGTATGAATGCAAGCGCCCTGTAATTGCTTTACTTTATCACTAAGCAGTAGCGATAGTCGTAGAAGTAATAGATGGTGAAACGACAACGATGCTACGATGGAGATCAAGGTGTCGCGCCGGTGATGATGGTGATCACGACGGTGCTTCGGAGATGGAGATCACACGCACAAGATGATGATGGCATATCATATCACTTATACTGATTGCATGTGTTGTTTTTCCTTTATGCATCTTATCTTTCTTTGGTTGACGGTAGCATTTTAAGATGATCTCTCACTAATTATCAAGAAGTGTTCTCCCTGAGTATGCACCGTTGCGAAAGTTCTTCGTGCTGAGACACCACGTGATGATCGAGTGTGATAGGCTCTACGTTCAAATACAACGGGTGCAAAACAGTTGCACACGCCAAATACTCAGGTTAAACTTGACGAGCCTAGCATATACAGATATGGCCTCGGAACACGGAGACCGAAAGGTCGAACGTGAATCATATAGTAGATATGATCAACATAGTGATGTTCACCATTGAAAACTACTCCATCTCACGTGATGATCGGACATGGTTTAGTTGATTTGGATCACGTGATCACTTAGATGACTAGAGAGATGTCTGTCTAAGTGGAAGTTCTTTAGTAATATGATTAATTGAACTTAAATTTATCATGAACTTAGTACCTGATAGTATTTTGCTTGTCTATGTTTGTTGTAGATAGATGGCTCGTGCTGTTGTTCCGTTGAATTTTAATGCGTTCCTTGAGAAAGCTAAGTTGAAAGATGATGGTAGCAATTACACGGACAGGGTCCGTAACTTGAGGATTATCCTCATTGCTGCACAAAAGAATTACGCCCCGAAGCACCGCTGGGTGCCAGGCCTGCTGCAGATGCAACTGACAACGTTAAGAACGCCTGGCAGAGCAAAGCTGATGATTACTCGATAGTTCAGTGTGCCATGCTTTACGGCTTAGAACCGGGACTTCAACGACGTTTTGAACGTCATGGAGCATATGAGATGTTCTAGGAGTTGAAGTTAATATTTCAAGCAAATGCCCGGATTGAGAGATATGAAGTCTCCAATAAGTTCTATAGCTGCAAGATGGAGGAGAATAGTTCTGTCAGTGAACATATACTCAGAATGTCTGGATATAATAGTCACTTGATTCAACTGGGAGTTAATCTTCCTGATGATAGTGTCATTGACATAATTCTTCAATCACTGCCACCAAGCTACAAGAGCTTCGTGATGAACTATAATATGCAAGGGATGGACAAGACTATTCCCGAGCTCTTCGCAATGCTAAAGGCTGCGGAGGTAGAAATCAAGAAGGAGCATCATGTGTTGATGGTCAATAAGACCACCAGTTTCAAGAAAAAGGGTAAAGGTAAGAAGAAGGGGAACTTCAAGAAGAACAACAAACAAGTTGCTGCTCAAGAGAAGAAACCCAAGTCTGGACCTAAGCCTGAGACTGAGTGCTTCTACTGCAAGCAGACTAGTCACTTGAAGCGGAACTGCCCCAAGTATTTGGCGGATAAGAAGGATGGCAAGGTGAACAAAGGTATATGTGATATACATGTTATTGATGTGTACCTTACTAATGCTCGCAGTAGCACCTGAGTATTTGATACTGGCTCTGTTGCTAATATTTGCAACTCGAAACAGGGACTATGGATTAAGTGAAGATTGACTAAGGATGAGGTGACGATGCGCGTGGGAAATGGTTCCAAAGTCGATGTGATCGCGGTCGGCACGCTACCTCTACATCTACCTTCGGGATTAGTTTTAGACCTGAATAATTGTTATTTGGTGCCAGCATTGAGCATGAACATTATATCTGGATCTTGTTTGATGTGAGACGGTTATTCATTTAAATCTGAGAATAATGGTTGTTCTATTTATATGAGTAATATCTTTTATGGTCATGCACCCTTGAAGAGTGCTCTATTTTTATTAAATCTCAATAGTAGTGATACACATTTTCATAATATTGAAGCCAAAAGATGCAGAGTTGATAATGACAGTGCAACTTATTTGTGGCACTGCCGTTTGGGTCATATTGGTGTAAAGCGCATGAAGAAACTCCATACTGATGGACTTCTGGAATCACTTGATTATGAATCACTTGGTACTTGCGAACCGTGCCTCATGGGCAAGATGACTAAAACGCCGTTCTCCGAAACTATGGAGCGAGCAACTGATTTGTTGGAAATCATACATACTAATGTATGTGGTCCAATGAATATTGAGGCTCGCGGCGGGTATCGTTATTTTTTCACCTTCACAAATGATTTGAGCAGATATGGGTATATCTACTTGATGAAACACAAGTCTGAAACATTTGAAAAGTTCAAAGAATTTCTGAGTGAAGTGGAAAATCATCGTAACAAGAAAATAAAGTTTCTACGATCTGATCGTGGAGGAGAATATTTGAGTTACGAGGTTAATTTACATTTGAAGGAATGTGGAATAGTTTCGCAACTCACGCCACCCGGAACACCACAACGAAATGGTGTGTCCGAACGTCGTAATCGTACTTTACTAGATATGTTGCGATCTATGATGTCTTTTACTGATTTACTGCTATCGTTTTGGGGTTATGCTTTAGAGACGGCCGCATTCACGTTAAATAGGGCACCATCAAAATCCGTTGAGACGACGCCTTATGAACTGTGGTTTGGCAAGAAACCAAAGTTGTCGTTTCTTAAAGTTTGGGGCTGCGATGCTTATGTGAAGAAACTTCAACCAGATAAGCTCGAACCCAAATCGAGAGAAATGTGTCTTCATAGGATACCCAAAAGAGACTATTGGGTACACCTTCTATCATAGATCTGAGGGCAAGATTTTTGTTGCTAAATTCGGATCCTTTCTAGAGAAGGAGTTTCTCTCGAAAGAAGTGAGTGGGAGGAAAGTAAAACTTGATGAGGTAACTGTACCTGCTCCCTTATTGGAAAGTAGTTCATCACAAGAACCGGTTCCTGTGACAACTACACCAATCAGTGAGGAAGATAATGATATTGATCATGAAACTCCAGATCAAGTTACTACCGAACCTCGTAGGTCAACTAGATTAAGATCCACACCAGAGTGGTACGGTAATCCTATTCTGGAAGTCATGTTACTTGACCATGGCGAACCTACGAACTATGAGGAAGCGATGATGAGCCCAGATTCCGCAAAATGGCTTGAGGCCATGAAATCTGAGATGGGATCCATGTATGAG
The DNA here is from genome assembly GCA_021605205.1 of Aegilops longissima. Lineage (NCBI taxonomy): Eukaryota > Viridiplantae > Streptophyta > Magnoliopsida > Poales > Poaceae > Aegilops > Aegilops longissima. The sequence goes on along the minus strand of CM038679.1, from coordinate 665,344,067 downwards.
AACAAAGTATGGACTTTGGTTGACTTTCCCGATGATCGGCAAGCCATCGAGAATAAATGGATCTTCAAGAAGAAGAATGACGCTGATGGTAATGTAACTGTCTACAAAGCTCAACTTGTTGCGAAAGGTTTTCGACAAGTTCAAGGGGTTGAATACGATGAGACTTTCTCACCCGTAGCGATGCTTAAGTCTGTCCGAATCATGTTAGCAATTTCCGCATTTTATGATTATGAAATATGGCAAATGGATGTCAAAACTGCATTCCTGAATGGATTTCTGGAAGAAGAGTTGTATATGATGCAACCGGAAGGTTTCGTCGATCCAAAAGGTGCTAACAAAGTGTGCAAGCTCCAGCGATCCATTTATGGACTGGTGCAAGCCTCTCGGAGTTGGAATAAACGCTTTGATAGTGTGATCAAAGCATATGGTTTTATACAGACTTTTGGAGAAGCCTGTATTTACAAGAAAGTGAGTGGGAGCTCTGTAGCATTTCTGATATTATATGTAGATGACATATTGTTGATTGGAAATGATATAGAATTTATGGATAGCATAAAGGGATACTTGAATAGAAGTTTTTCGATGAAAGACCTTGGTGAAGCTGCTTACATATTGGGCATCAAGATCTATAGAGATAGATCAAGACGCTTAATTGGACTTTCACAAAGCACATATCTTGATAAAGTTTTGAAAAGGTTGAAAATGGATCAGGCAAAGAAAGGGTTCTTGCCTGTATTACAAGGTGTGAATTTTGACTCAGACTCAATGCCCGACCACAACAGAAGATAGAGAGAAAATGAAAGATGTTCCCTATGCTTCAGCCAAAGGATCTATCATGTATGCAATTCTGTGTACCATACCTGACGTATGCTTAGCAATAAGTTTAGCAGGGAGGTACCAAAGTAATCCAGGAGAGGATCACTGGACAACGGTCAAGAACATCCTGAAATACCTGAAAAGGACTAAGGATATGTTTCTCATTTATGGAGGTGACAAAGAGCTAGTAGTAAATGGTTACGTCGATGCAAGCTTTGACACTGATCTGGATGATTCTAAATCGCAAACCGGATATGTGTTTATATTGAACGGTGGAGCTGTCAGTTGGTGCAGTTCTAAACAAAGCGTCGTGGCGGGATCTGATATGTCTCCCACGTATCTATAATTTTTGATTGTTCCATGCTATTATATTACCCTTTTTGGATGTTTATGGGCTTTATTTCACACATTTATATCATTTTTGGGACTAACCTACTAACCGGAGGCCCAACCCATATTCTGTTTTATTGCCTGTTTGAAAGATTTCAAGAAAAGGAATATCAAACGGAGTCCAAACGGAATGAAACCTTCGGCATCGTGATTTTTTGGAAGAATATCATCCTGGAGGCTTGGAGATCAAGTCAGAAGACCCTCGAGGAGCCCAGGAGATAGCCCCCCCCCCATAGGGCGCGCCCCCTGTCTCGTGGACCCCTCGAGCACCTCCCGACCGACTTCTTTCGCCTATATAAGCCTACGTACCCTAAAAACATCGAATATCAAGATAGATCGGGTGTTCCGCCGCCGCAAGCCTCTGTAGCCACCGAAAACCTCTCGGGAGCCCGTTCCGGCACCCTGCCGGAGGGGGAACCCATCACCGGTGGCCATCTTCATCATCCCGGCGCTCTCCATGACGAGGAGGGAGTAGGTCACCCTCGGGGTTGAGGGTATGTACCAGTAGCTATGTGTTTGATCTCTCTCTCTCTCTCTCTCTCTCTCGTGTTCTCTCTATGGCACGATCTTGATGTATCGCGAGCTTTGCTACTATAGTTGGATCTTATGATGTTTCTCCCCCCTCTACTCTCTTGTGATGAATCGAGTTTCCCTCTTGAAGTTATCTTATCAGATTGAGTCTTTATTTGAGAACACTTGATGTATGTCTTTCCGTGTTTATCTGTGGTGACAATGGGATATCACGTGCCACTTGATGTATGTTTTGGTGACCAACTTGCGGGTTCCGCCCATGAACCTATGCATAGGGGTTGGCACACGTTTTCTTGACTCTCCGGTAGAAACTTTGGGGCACTCTTTGAAGTACTTTTATGTTGGTTGGATGAATATGAGATTGTGTGATGCATATCGTATAATCATGCCCATGGATACTTGAGGTGACAATGGAGTATCTAGGTGACATTGGGGTTTTGGTTGATTTGTGTCTTAAGGTGTTATTCTAGTACGAACTCTTTAATAGATTGATCCAAAAGAATAACTTTGAGGTGGTTTCGTACCCTACCAAAATCTCTACGTTTGTTCTCCGCTATTAGTGGCTTTGGAGTGACTCTTTGTTGCATGTTGAGGGATTGTTATATGATCTATCTATGTTATTATTGTTGAGAGAACTTGCACTAGTGAAAGTATGAACCCTAGGCCTTGTTTCCTAGCATTGCAATACCGTTTACGCTCACTTTTATCATTAGATACCTTGCTGTTTTTATATTACAAAAACCTATATATACCATCCATATTGCACTTGTATCACCATCTCTTCGCCGAACTAGTGCACCTATACAATTTACCATTGTATTGGGTGTGTTGGGGACACAAGAGACTCTTTGTTATTTGGTTGCAGGGTTGTTTGAGAGAGACCACTTCATCCTACGCCTCCCACAGATTGATAAACCTTAGGTCATCCACTTGAGGGAAATTTTCTACTGTCCTACAAACCTGTGCACTTGCAAGCCCAACAACGTCTACAAGAAGAAGGTTGTGTAGTAGACATCAAGCTCTTTTCTGGCGCCGTTGCCGGGGAGGTGAGTGCTTGAAGGTATATCTTTAGATCTTGCATTCGAATCTTTTTGTTTCTTGTTTTATCACTAGTTTAGTTTATAAAAGAAAACTACCAAATAAATGGAATTGAGTTTGTCTCATACGCTTCGTCTTTTTAATATCTTTCGTGAGTATGGTGGAAAGGAAAATTGTGCTCAAGTGCTAGAAGAAGAATGCTTTAAAATGCTTGGTACTAAATCTTTGAATGATGAGCATGATTGCGATGTTGTTAGTATAAACTCCTTGAATATCCATAGTACTAATGATGATTGCTCTAGTCATGATGAAAATATCTCTCATAAGCATGTCAACTTTTGTGGAGTGCATGTTTGCATTAACACACCAAATAGATAAGATATATATTGCAAGAGGCATAAGTATTTAGAAACTAAGAAGTTGCAAGAAAGGCTAGATAAGAGTGCGGAGAATTTAAGATATCTTTCCCGTTGTGAATTTTCCAATAAACAAGATCATTTACATCTCCAATGCAAATTGTTTTATGATCGGATCTTGTCCAAAAATTGTGATGATTTGATCTCCATTTCTCATTACAATGAACTTAGATTGCTTTTGGGTTGTGAAGAGTTGAAACGTTTAACTAAGCCTATTCCAGAATTTAATCTTAAGCATTTTCTTGATATTGATCTAGAAAAGATTTATATGTTTTGTGCGGAGAATTGCATTGAAAATCCTTATATTGCTAATTACCTAAAGAAAAGAAAACATATGGAATATGATGAGAATAATAATGAAAGGGAAGAGACTTCCCAATCTCCTCCTATTATTTCTTATGATGAATCAGGTAACGAGGAGGAGCTTTCTATTCAACCAATCTCATCAATAAGGAGCTCAAAGAGGAAGGTTGAACCTACACATAATGTGAAGAAGAAAAAGAAAAGAAGGAGCAACAAAGGTAGAAAGGTATCGCTCCCAAATTATGTTGCTCCTACTACTCATTGTGATGATGATAATTGCTTTACTATTGGTGCTATCCATATTTTTAATGATGAGAGTGATTATGTTTATGATATGAAAGAGCCCAAGCTTGGGGAAGCTATGTTTGATGAGGATGAAATATTTGAGAATATATTTGCTGAAATTAATGTTTGTCCCAAGCTTTGGGATGCTATGTTTAATGAAGTTGATATTTTTAGCACCCCAAGTTTTGATATGCAAAGTTGTTATGATGATAGCATGCCTCCTACCTATGATGATTATATTGATGAAAGTGGGTTCGGAAGAGTGTCAACTTTAGGAAGTAGTGATCCCACTATTTTGGAGGATGTTGAATTTTATTGTGATGAATATGAAAGTGGATTTGGAAGAGTGTCAACTTTATTTAGTGATTCCACTATCTTGGGAGAGGTTTCAATCGATTATGATGAGAACGAAGTTGCTACTTATGATGATTATTGTGATGAAACTTATGCTATAAAAAGTAGCGATGATTATATTTGCAAATCTTGTCATGATTATGATTACCCTTTTTCTGAACATTACTCTTTTAATGTGTAAACAATTTTTAGTGTTCAAGTCTCTTATGATACTCCCACTATTCCGAATGAGAATAATTTTGCTTATGTGGAGAGTAGTAAATTTTCTATGCTTGTAGATCATGGAAAGAATCTTTATGTGCTGGTTATATTGTTGAATTCATTCATGATGCTACTGAAAATTATTATGAGGGCGGAACATATGCTTGTAGGAATTGCAATAATATCAAGTTTCCTCTCTATGTGCTTAAATTTTTGAAGTTATGCTTGTTTTGTCTTCCTATGCTTGTTGATTATTGTTCCCATAAGTTGTTTGCTCACAAAATCCCTATGCATAGGAAGTGGGTTAGACTTAAATGTGCTAGTCATATTCTTCATGATGCTCTCTTTATGTTTCAATTCTTATCTCTTATGTGAGCATCATTGAAATCATCATGCCTAGCTTGGGGCGTTAAACGATAACACTTGTTGGGAGGCAACCCAATTTTATTTTAGTTTCTTGCTTTTTGGTTCTGTTTAGGAATAAATAATCCATATAGCTTCTGGTTAGATGTGTTTTCATGTTTTAATTAGTGTTTGTGCCAAGTAGAACCTTTGGGAAGACTTGGGTGAAGTCTTTATGATCATGCTGTAAAAAAAGAGAAACTTTAGCGCTCACGAGATTAGCTTAAACTTTTTACTGGAGAGTGATATTTAGTTGATTCATTTTGCAGATGATTACTAGAAAAATTCCTCAGGTCCACCAATTTATTTTAGAATTTTTGGAGTTCCAGAAGTTTTCGTTAGTTACAGATTACTACAGACTGTTCTGTTTTTGACAGATTATGTTTTCATTGTGTTGTTTGCTTATTTTGATGAATCTATGGCTAGTAAAATATTTTATAAACCATAGAAAAGTTGTAATACAGTAGGTTTAACACCAATATAAATAAATAATGAGTTCATTACAGTACCTTGAGGTGGTGTTTTGTTTTCTTTTGCTAACGGAGCTCACGAGTTTTCTGTTAAGTTTTGTGTTGTGAAGTTTTCAAGTTTTGGGTAAAGATTCGATGGACTATGGAATAAGGAGTGGTAAGAGCCTAATATTGGGGATGCCAGAGACACCCCAAGGTAATATTCAAGGACAACCAAGAGCCTAAGCTTGGGGATGCCCCGGATGGCATCCCGTCTTTCGTCTTCGTTCATCAGTAACTTTACTTGGAGCTATATTTTTATTCACCACATGATATGTGTTTTGCTTGGAGCATCATTTTCTCTTGTTAGTATTTGCTTGATTTTATTTAGTATAATTATTTGCATCTTTAGTTTCAATAAAAAAGTCAAGGATAGCCTTTGCCTTGCTTATTTTGCTACTATACATGTTGCTGTTTGAAAACAGAAAGTTTACCTCTGTTGCAAAACTTCCCTAGAAAATTAAGAGCATGATATAATGTTGAAACTTTTTGCATAATGAGCTCTGATAAATTTAATACATTGGGAATTTTATTTCATAATTTTTTGAGTTAGGGAAGTATTGATACTCTTGCATTCTTCATAGACTGTACTGTTTTGGCAGATTGCTGTTATGTTTGCATTGTTTGCATATGTTTGCTTGTTTAATGATTCTATTTGAGGATAGGAGTATTAAATATGCAGAGGCATTTATTATGAAATGTTGAATAATAATCTTAGTGATTTGTTACAGTAGAAAATGATAAGGTTTTGCATTGGTTTATACTAACCTATCTCACGAGTTCTTGTTGAGTTTGGTGTGGATGAAGCTTTTGAGAAATAGAGAAACCATGATATGAGAGGAATTAAGGAGACACAAAAGTTCAAGCTTGGGGATGCCCAAGGCACCCCAATATAATATTTCAAGAAGTCTCAAGCAGCTAAGCTTGGGGATGCCCCGATAGGCATCCCACCTTTCTTCTTCAACAACTATCGGTTAGTATCGGTTGAGCCTAAGTTTTTGCTTCTTCACATGAGTTGTGCTATCCTTGCAATGTCATTTTATTTTGTTTTGCTTGCTGTTTGAATAAAATACCAAGATCTGAAATTATTAAATGGGAGAGTCTTCACATAGTTGTATAATTATTCAACTACTCATTGATCTTCACTTATATATTTCGGAGTAGTTTGTCATTTGTTCTAGTACTTCACTTATATCTTTTAGAGCACGGTGGTGGTTTTATTTTGAAGAAATAGATGAACTCTCATGCTTCACTTATATTATTTTTAGAGTCTTAAATAACATGGTAATTTGCTTAAATAATCTTAATATGCTAGGTATTCAAAAATAGTAAAAACTTTCTTATGAGTGTGTTGAATACTAAGAGAAGTTTGATGCTTGATGATTGTTTTGAGATATGGAAGTAGTGATATTAGAGTCATGCTAGTTGAGTAGTTGTGGATTTGAGAAATACGTGTGTTAAAGTTTGTGATTCCCGTAGCATGCACGTATGGTGAACCGCTTTGTGATGAAGTCGGAGCATGATTTATTTATTGATTGTCTTCCTTATGAGTGGCGGTCGGGGACGAGCGATGGTCTTTTCCTACCAATCTATCCCCCTAGGAGCATGTGCGTAATAGTTTGCTTTGATAACTTGTAGATTTTTGCAATAAGTATATGAGTTCTTTATGACTAATGTTGAGTCCATGGATTATACGCACTCTCACCTTTCCACTATTGCTAGCCTCTCTAATACCGCACACTTTTCGCCGGTATCATACACCCACCATATATCTTCCTCAAAACAGCCACCATACCTACCTATTATGGCATTTCCATAGCCATTCCGAGATATATTGCTATGCAACTTTCCACCGTTCCATTTATTATGACACGTTCCATCATTGTCATATTGCTTTGCATGATCATGTAGTTGACATCGTATTTATGGCAAAGACACCGTTCATAATTCTTTCATACATGTCACTCTTGATTCGTTGCATATCCCGGTACACCGCCGGAGGCATTCATATAGAGTAATATTTTGTACTAAGTATCAAGTTGTAATTGTTGAGTTGTAAGAAAATAAAAGTGTGATGATCATCATTTTTAGAGCATTGTCCCAGTGAGGAAAGGATGATGGAGACTATGATTCCCCCACAAGTCGGGATGAGACTCTGGACGAAAAAGAAAAAGAAAAAAAAAGAGGCCATAAAAAAAGAGAAAAGGCCCAACTAAAAAAATAATAAAAAAACAAAAAAAATGAGAGAAAAAGAGAGAAGGGACAATGCTACTATCCTTTTACCACACTTGTGCTTCAAAGTAGCACCATGATCTTCATGATAGAGAGTCTCCTATGTTGTCACTTTCATATACTAGTGGGAATTTTCATTATAGAACTTGGCTTGTATATTCCAATGATGGGCTTCCTCAAAATGCCCTAGGTCTTCATGAGCAAGCGAGTTGGATGCACACCTACTTAGTTTCTTTTGTTGAGCTTTCAAATGCTTATAGCTCTAGTGCATCCGTTGCATGGCAATCCCTACTCACTCACATTGATATCTATTGATGGGCATCTCCATAGCCCGTTGATACGCCTAGTTGATGTGAGACTATCTTCTCCCTTTTTGTCTTCTCCACAACCACCCTTCTATTCCACCCATAGTGCTATATCCATGGCTCACGCTCATGTATTGCGTGAAGATTGAAAAAGTTTGAGAATGTCAAAAGTATGAAACAATTGCTTGGCTTGTCATCGGGGTTGTGCATGATTTAAATACTTTGTGTGGTGAAGATAGAGCATAGCCAGACTATATGATTTTGTAGGGATAACTTTCTTTGGCCATGTTATTTTGAGAAGACATGATTGCTTTCTTAATATGCTTGAAGTATTATTATTTTTATGTCAATATTAAACTTTTGTCTTGAATCTTTCGGATCTGAATATTCATACCACAATTAAGAAGAATTACATTGAAATTATGCCAAGTAGCATTCCACATCAAAAATTATCTTTTTTATCATTTACCTACTCGAGGACGAGCAGGAATTAAGCTTGGGGATGCTGGATACGTCTCCAACGTATCTGGATCTACATGCGAAGCGGAGTACATAGCTGCTTCGGAAGCAGCAAATGAAGGAGTCTGGATGAAGGAGTTCATTTATGATCTAGGTGTCATACCTAGTGCATCGGGACCAATGAAGATCTTCTGTGACAATACTGGTGCAATTGCCTTAGCAAAGGAATCCATATTTCACAAGAGGACCAAGCACATCAAGAGACGCTTCAATTCCATCCGGGACCAAGTCCAGGTGGGAGACATAGAGATTTGCAAGATACATACGGATCTGAATGTTGCAGACCCGTTGACTGATGAACCACAAGTTTGTAGGGGATCAATCGTAGTCCTTTCGATAAGTAAGAGTGTCAAACCCAACAAGGAGCAGAAGGAAATGATAAGCGGTTTTCGGTAAGGTTTTCTCTGCAAGCACTGAAATAATAGGTAATAGATAGTTTTGTGATAAGATAAATAGTAATGAGTAACAAGTAAATAAAGTGCAGCAAGGTGGCCCAATCCTTTATGTAGCAAAGGATAAGCCTGGACAATTTCTAATAATGAGAAAGGAGCTCCCGAGGACACATGGGAATTATCGTCAAGCTAGTTTTCATCACGTTCATATGATTCGCGTTCGGTACTTTGATAATTTGATATGTGGGTGGACCGGTACTTGGGTACTGCCATAACTTGGACATGTATCCCACTTATGATTAACCCCCATTGCAAGCGTCCGCAACTACAAAATAAGTATTAAGGTAAACCTAACCACAACATTAAACGTATGGATCCATATCAGCCCCTAACGAAGCAACGCATAAACTAGGGTTTAAGATTCTGTCACTCTAGCAACCCATCATCTACTTATTACTTCCCCATGCCTTCCTCTAGGCCCAAATAATGGTGAAGTGTCATGTAGTCGACGTTCACATAACACCACTAGAGGAAAAGACAACATACATCTCATCAAAATATCGAACGAATACCAAATTCACATGACTACTAACAGCAAGACTTCACCCATGTCCTCAGGAACAAACGTAACTACTCACAAAGCATATTCATGTTCATAATCAGAGGAGTAATAATATGCATAAAGGATCTGAACATATGATCTTCCACCAAGTAAACCAATTAGCATCAACTATAAGGAGTAATCAACACTACTAGCAACCCACAGGTATCAATTTGTGGTTTTGATACAAGAGATGAACTAGGGTTTTGAGAGGAGATGGTGCTGGTGATGATGTTGATGGAGATTGACCCCCTCCCGATGAGAGGATCGTTGGTGATGACGTTGGTGATGATTTCCCCCTCCCGGAGGGAAGTGTCCCCGCGAGAACAGCTCACGGAGCCCTAGATTGATTCCGCCAAGGTTCCGCCTCGTGGCGGCAAAGTTTCGTCCGTAAGCTTGCCCACGATTTTTCTAGGGTAAAAGCTCGATATAGCGAAGATGGACACGGAGGCCCACCAGGAGCCCAGAGATAGGGGCGCGCCTATATGGGGGCGCCCCTCTCTCTGGACAGGTGTGGGCCCCCGGTGTATTTCTTTCGCTCAATAATTTTATAAATTCCAAAAGATGTTTCGTGGAGTTTCAGGACTTTTGGAGCAAAGCAGAATAGGTTTCAATGTTTGCTCCTTTTCCGGCCTGAATTCCATACTAAGCATTCCCCCTCTTCATGGTAAACCTTGTAAAATAAGAGAGAATAGCCATAAGTATTGAGATATAATGTGTAATAACAGCCCATAATGCAATAAATATTGATATAAAAGCATGATGCAAAATGGACGTATCAACTCCCCCAAGCTTAGACCTCGCTTGTCCTCAAGCGGAAGCCGAAATCGAAAAATATGTCCACATGTTTAGAGATAGAGGTGTCGATAAAAATAAAATACGGACATGAGGGCATCATGATCATTCTTATAATAGCAACAAATATAGAGTTTGTCATATGATTTCTTATGCTCAAGTAACAATCAATTCACAATGTCAAGTATGGTTCAAAAACTTCATTGGGAACTAACAAACTATAATCTCAGTCATTGAAGCAATTGCAATTTATCGTAACATCAGAAAGAGTCAACAATAGAGATTTTCAGCAAGTTCACATACTCAACTATCTTGTAGCCCTCTACAATTGCTAACACTCACGCAATACTTGTGGTTATTGAGTTTCAGCCGGACACTGACACTACAAAAAAAATACACTTCCGTGATGATACGTGTTTGTCACAGTAGGTCGTGTTTTTTGTCATGCATGTACATCCATGACAAATTTATGACAGAATCAAGAGAGTCATACCTGTGTTGTCGTAGAAGTGTTCCATGACATTACCAAAATTATCATCACGGAAGTGTCCACTTCCATGACGATAAATCGCGCGTCACAGAAGTGCTTTCGTCAAGGGTGACCGACACGTGGCATCCACCGTAACGGAACACCGTTAAGCTATCGGGTCGGATTTTGGATCCGATAACCCGTTAACAGCCCCGACCAATGGGAAATTTCCACGTGTAAAATCATCATTGGCTGGAGGAAACACGTGTCGGCTCATCGTTGGGACAGATGTCATCCACTCATTGGACAGAAGGCGCCTATGATACGTCGACATGTGGCACGGCCCATCAAGTTTAAATGGGCCGGCCCAACTAAAGGCCCACAAGATTTTGCGGACCATAATGGGCCGGCCCAGTTAAAGGCCCACAAGATTTTGCGGACTATAATGGGCTGGCCCAGCTAAAGGCCCACAAGATTTCATGGCCATATTAGGCCGCCCGAAGAAGGACCACAAGATTTTGTGTGCCATAATGGGCGACCAGTAAAGGCCCACAAAATTCTTGCGGATCATAATGGACCGCCCAGCTAAAGGCCCACAGATTTCGCCGACATTAATGGGCGGCCCATTTGTAGGCCCACAAGATTTTGAGGACCCTAGTAGGCCGCCCATTAAGCGGCTGCCATGTTTTGGGCCAAATGCGGACCATATTTGATCCGGTCCATTAATGGCTGCCACGTTCCGGCCTAATTATGGCCCATATAAGATCCGGCCCGTTAAAAGCCTCGCACTTTCTGGGCCAAATCACGGCCCAAATCAGGTCCGACGCTTTAAGAGGCTTTGGGCCCAATTATGGCCCATATCGATTCGCCCGCTATTTGGACGCTATGCTTTTGGGCCCACTTGCTAAAGGCCCATTTAGTAATTCGGCCTGATATTAGCTTCGGCCTGTTAAGGGCCCATTTAACATTTCGGCCCTATATTAATTTCGGCCTGTTAAAAGCCCGTCATATAGTTGGGCCTAACTACGGCCCAGTTTGCATCCGGCCTGCTCGCAACCGATATCTGATTGGGCCAAACAAGGATTGAGACAACTTTGGCCTGTTAAAAGCCCGTGAATTGATTCGCACAATCATGGGCCAGGGTCCATTTCGGGCCGCCTGCCTCTCCGCCTGCTCCGACTATGGCGTCGTCCATGGCGGCCGCCCCCAGATCTGGGTCGTCGGGGTCGTCCACTGATGTCTACTACACAACCTTCTTCTTATAGACGTTGTTGAGCCTGCAAGTGCACAGGTTTGTAGGACAGTAGAAAATTTCCCTCAAGTGGATGACCTAAGGTTTATCAATCCGCGAGAGGCGTAGGAGGAAGATGGTCTCTCTCAAACAACCGTGCAACCAAATAACAAAAAGTCTCTTGTGTCCCCAACACACCCAATACAACGGTAAATTGTATAGGTGCACTAGTTCGGCGAAGAGAAGGTGATACAAGTGCAATATGGATGGCAGATATAGGTTTTTGTAATCTGAAATAATAAAAACAGCAAGGTAACAAGTGATAAACGTGAGCGTAAACGGTATTTTAATGATAGAAAACAAGACCTAGGGTTCATACTTTCACTAGTGCAAGTTCTCTCAACAATAATAACATAGATAGAACATATGACAAGCCCTGAACATGCAACAAAGAGTCACTCCAAAGACACTAATAGCGGAGAACAAACTTAGAGATTATGGTCGGGTACGAAGCCACCACAAAGCTATTCTTTTGGATCAATCTATAAAAGAGTTCGTACTAGAATAACACCTTAAGATACAAATCAACCAAAACCTAAAGTCACCTAGATACTCCATTGTCACCTCAAGTATCCGTGGGCATGATTATACGATATGCATCACACAATCTCAGATTTATCCAACCAACATAAAAGTACTTCAAAGAGTGCCCCAAAGTTTCTACTGGAGAATCAAGAATGTGTGCCAACCCCTATGCATAGGTTCCCAATGTCACGAAACCCGCAAGTTTGTAGCGACCTAACCCAAAATCGGTCAAGTCTCTGTGTCTGTACCATCCCAAGATCATGCTGGCACTCACAGTACATTGATGAAATAATCAAAGTTCAATCACACCTGAATTTATTACACGATTCTCATATAGAGTCTTTATTACAATAGAATAAATTCGGCCGAAGGCCAACTCATGAGAAATAAACTAAGTGAAGCTGCGGAAGCGTAGAAGAATAGCGAGTCCATCCGACTCCAAAGGGCAATCGCCAAGCGCGGATCGTAGCCTCACTCCCCGATCGAATACTCCTCTGCAACATAAGACGTTGCAGCCGTGTAGGTCAGCATTTTGAATATCTTTGGCAAGTCATGAAGAGAGAATAAAATAATAAAATTACTAACACTATATGCATTTTGGCTGTGGGGCTCTAAGTTTCATCATTTTGCGAAAAGCCAATTTTTTTCCTACTACAGTGGACTTGCTTGCAAATACTACAAAATTGTTGGTAATTATTGAGATGGTTCCGCCAACCAATGTCTCACTCCCAAATTATTAAGTCATAACCCCCTCAATTAATTTATTAATTACAATGTTGAGATTTCCGAATACTTCCAAGTTCCAGAGGCTCAAATTGTCCGTAATCGGGACACGGCTAATCGATTAGATCTTTCACTCTGCAGAGGTTTATGACTTTACCCGCAAGAATCATTCCTCCTTTTAAGTCTTCGCACTTCATGGTGTTTGAAGACGAGATGAATGAAACAGGGTCTTCAGAAGAGTTCTTCCGCCTTTCTTGGTACCCATCCAATCCTACCGTTCTTCTACATCTCGTAGTACCGTCCGGCCAGCGTCACAACTAGGGTTGACCAAGCGAGCCCATAATGGCTTGCGGCTGCACAGTAAGCTTCCGGTCAATGGGGCATCCATCCTCTCTTCGTGGCTGGGTGGAGCTTTCGCAAGATGTCATGGCACTTCTCCATGCATCCCGCCAACCACTGGGTTCTCCAGGTGCCCGTCAACCGTCCTCCACCCAAAGAGTGAATTCAAGTCCATCTTGAGCTTGAAGTTCATGGGGTTGTCATCATCTTGACTCTCACATCTTTCTTATGAATTCACTCAACCAACCCGTCTCACGAGCATAACAAAAGTAAACTACTTCGTCCCGGTCATGGTAACAAGGGAATTGGTTCATCCTACCACATGATACTACTCAAGAACAATAACTTCAAAATTTCACCACTGCATGCATGGTGGGAGGTATAATTCTAATGCAACAAAAACATGGGTATTGTAAAGAAAACATGATCAATGACTTGCCTTGCTGACGATCTTCGTAAGCTAGGGACTCGTGGTAGCAAGTTTCGCACTCCGGAAATTCTACCGAGGCAAACAATAACCATAATAAGCACATAGCATATGATCACTTAACACAATAGCATAGTAACATAACACACCAAAACAAACGAATCAAAACCCAAAGGAAAACTCGAAGAAATCCAACTCAAAGTTTTCCTACATCAAGCAACAACTAAAAAATAGTTTTACATAACAAAAATTTTCTCAACATAACCTAAGCATGGATTTATGTTAACTTAACAGAAAATAATGCATTAAGCAACTAGGAGCAAAAAGAATCAATTTAAAAGCTATTATAAAACTCCTATTAGGCCTAAAGCAAATTTTAGTAAGAAAAATAAAATAAAAGTTTTATTTATTATAAATAAAAGTTCATGCTCTAAAGTGACAGAAACTAACCTAGAATAATCTATCACATGTGAAAAATAAATTTATTTGCTAATTAAAATAATAGGAAAACAGTAGCTAGTTAATTAATTAAGAATAACATGATCCTGATTAAAACTATTTTTTATTAATCCTAAAATGCCCAAATTAATTCCTACGGTTAGGCAATGTCAAAACAAAGTTGGGACAAAAGAATCATTAAAAATAATTTTCCTAACTCATTTTACAGCAGATTTACTATTCTGACTAAATCTAAAATAAAGCAATTATAGAAAATTTTAACATAGCTAATTATATTTTCTTCAGAAACTATAAGAAATTTGCAAACCAACAAAAAAAGAATCACTTAAAAATATTAAGTAGATTAAAAGATATGAATTTTTCAAATCTGAAACTATTCTGTTAAAACAGAAAACTAAAAATAAAGAAAAATGGCCTAATGGGCCTAACTAACGCTTCGGCGTTAAATAACTAAACTACGCCCTAGGGTTTAAACTGAATCGACCGGTTCAACTAAAAAAAAACCTAACTAAACTAAACCGGAACTTAACCGGGATAAAAACCGGTCTATTTTAAGTACATACCCCTTCGGGGGGGGATCTAATGTAGACCATTGGAAGTAGATCGGACGGCGGGGGAAGTCTCTGGCGACTTACCGGACGTCGACGGCGACGGCGGCTCGGGCGGCGAGTGTTCCAGCGTCTCCGGTGGTCGGGGGCGACAGCGGGGAGCTCCGGCGGGTGCGGACGGGCGAGGGGGTGGGTTTGGTGGAGTTGGTGGAGCTCGGGGATGACCGGGGAGACGGCGAGGGGGTTAATGGCGGCGCGCTGTTACTCAGCGAAAAGTGCGTCGAGAGAGAGGGGTCCGTGAGGGGCGAGGGGGAATGGGGTGAGGGATGGGTATTTATAGGGGCGCCTCGGCTTGGAGAAGGGGCGATCGGGCGAGCGAATCAGGCGGATCCGGATCTGCGGGATCCCGAGATGGCATGGCGGGCGGGTGGCGTGGGCGAGGGAAGACGACGGTGGGGTCCACCTGTCAAGAGAGAGAGGGGGTTGGGTCAGGCGACCGTCGAAGGATTGGGCGAGGGTCTCGGTCGGGCGGTTGGTGCGCTGGCTCATTGGGCGGGCTCGGCGGGCTGGTGGGCTGGCTCGGTGGGTCACCCAGTCTTTGGCTGGGCGGTCGGCTGGTGGCGCTGGGTATTTTCTTTTTCCATTTTATTTTTTTTGAAAAATTAAAAACAGAGAGAAATATAAATATTTATATAAGACATATATATCAAAATGATCAGGGGAATATTCCCCATCATTTGAACATTTTTCCAGGGGCAAAATCCAAACTTTATAAAAATTCATTTTTTTCAAAATTCAAATAAAACTCAAGTTTGAATTCAAAACTTTTGGCAATGTTTTCCTCTGATATTTTTGGAGTGTCATGTTTACTCCTCTCATACTTTTTCTCAATTATTTATCAGGCATGGTTTTTGAAATGTTTTCCACTTGCCAAAATTTGAATTCAAATTCCAAAACTTCTGAAACTTCAAATGCCACTCAAATTCAAACAACATGCATAGATGCTTAGCTATAATTGTAAAACATTCCAAATAGGAAATTTGGGATGTTACAAACCTACCCACCTTAAGATGAATCTCGCCCTCGAGATTCGGGTTGGCTAGCAAATAGGTGCGGGTGATCTCGAAGAAGGTCTTCTTCTCGCTCCAAGGTGGCTTCCTCTTCGGAGTGATGACTCCACAGCACCTTGCAAAACTTGATGATCTTGCTGCGGGTGACTCTGTTCGCAGTCTCGAGAATTCGGACGGGTTTCTCCTTATAAGTCAGATCACTGTCGAGCTGTATGGCCTCTAGGGGCACTGTGTCTCTCAACGCAATCTCGGCCATGTCGGCATGACACCTCTTCAGCTGAGAAACATGAAAGACATCATGAACTCCGGACAATCCTTCCGGCAATTCCAACTTGTAAGCAACTTCTCCACGGCGTTCGAGGATTTTGTAGGGGCCAATGAATCGGGGTGCTAACTTTCCTTTGACACCAAACCTCTTGATTCCACGAAGTGGGGACACACGAAGATATGCTCAATCTCCCGCTTCGTAAGTTACTTCCTTGCGTTTACTGTCGGCATAACTCTTCTGTCTCGATTGTGCTATCTTGAGTCTATCCCGAATCAGCTTGACTTTCTCTTCGGAATCTCTGATAAGATCGGAACCGAAAAGTGATCGATCTCCAACACCATCCCACAGCAATGGTGTTCTCGCACCTCCTTCCGTATAGAGCTTGAAAGGGCCATCTTGATCGGATGATAACTGTTGTTGTATGAAAACTCTGCGTATGGCAAATTATCATCCCAGCTAGACCCATAGTCTAGCACACAAGCTCTCAACATGTCCTCCGAATCTGATTGACTCTCTCGGTCGTCCATCTGCTCATGCGGATGAAAAGCTGTACTGAACTCCAGCCTTGTACCCAAAGTTTCATGCAACTGATTCCAAAACTTTGAGGTAAATTGTGTTCCTCTATCTGACACGATACTCCTCGGAACTCCATGCAGACATACGATCCTGGTCATGTATATCTTGGCTAACTTAGCACTGGTATAGGTAGTCTTCACGGGAATGAAGTGAGCTACCTTGGTCAATCGATCAACCACTACCCAGATAGAATCATAACCTGAACGGGTCCTGGGTAATCCTGTGATAAAATCCATTCCAAGTTTTTCCCATTTCCAATCGGGAATCGGCAAAGGTTGAAGTAACCCTGCTGGCTTCTGATGTTCTGCCTTTACTCGTTGACAAACATCGCATACTGCTATGTACTCGGCAATATTCTTCTTCATACCTGTCCACCAGAAACTTTCCTTCAAATCCAGGTACATCTTGGTGTTACCGGGGTGAATCGAGTACGGTGAATCATGAGCCTCTGAAGAATTAGCTTCTGAGTTCGGGATCATTGGGCACATAAATCGATCCTCGAACCATATAGCTCCGTATTCATCCTTACGAAATCCTTTAGCTTTTCCTTCATTCATCTTTTCTTTATCTCATCAATTTCCTTGTCCGACTTACGGGCTTCACGAATCCTTTCAGCCAAAGTGGACTGAACTTCGAGTTGCAACAAATCCTCTCGAACTATCTCCATCGGAGATCTCTCGAGGTCATCGACTAACTCTCGGGTAATCCTCCGCTATAAGAGTATTCACATAACTCTTACGGCTCAACGCATCTGCTACAACATTAGCCTTGCCTGGGTGGTAATGCAATCTCATGTCATAATCCTTGATCAACTCTAGCCATCTCCTCTGCCTGAGGTTCAACTCTTTCTGCGTGAAAATATACTTCAAGCTCTTGTGATCTGTGTAGACATCACAATGGTTGCCGATAAGGAAATGTCTCCAGGTCTTGAGTGCATGCACTACGGCTGCTAACTCCAAATCATGTGTGGCATAATTCATCTCGTGAGGTCATAGCTGTCTGGAGGTATAAGCTACAACTTTTCCTTCCTGCATGAGTACTCCTCCGAGTCCCTGACGAGAAGCGTCACAATATACCTGGTAATCCTTGTGTATGTCTGGCAAAATCAGTACTGGGGCTGTAACCAAAGGTTTCTTCAATTCCTGAAAACTGGCTTCACAATCCTCGGTCCAAATGTACTTGGCTTCCTTCTTCAACAGCTCAGTCATGGGCTTGGCAATCTTCGAGAAGTTCTCAATAAACCTCCGATAGTATCCTGCGAGTCCGAGAAAACTGCGGATCTCCTTGACTGAGGTGGGCGACTGCCAATCGGTGACTGATTCAACCTTGGCGGGGTCAATTGCTATTCCTTCTCCTGAAATAACATCTCCGAGGAATCCGACTTCCTTCAGCCAAAATTCACATTTACTGAACTTGGCATACAACTGATGTTCTCGAAGTTTCTCCAGAACTAGACGCAAATGTTCCTTATGCTCTTCCTCGCTCTTGGAGAAAATCAGTATATCATCGATGAACACCACGACAAACTTGTCCAGATATTCCATAAATACCTTGTTCATCAAATTCATGAAGTATGCAGGAGCATTAGTCAATCCAAATGACATGACGGTATACTCATATAAACCATACCTGGTAGTGAATGCTGTTTTGGGTATATCCTTTTCACGGATCTTCAACTGATGATACCCTGATCGAAGATCGATCTTTGAGAATACCTTGGCTCCAACTAGCTGATCAAATAGATCATTAATCATCGGCAGAGGGTACTTGTTCTTGATGGTCACGTCGTTCAACGAACGATAATCCACAACCATTCTCAAGGTTCCATCCTTCTTCTCTACCAAAAGAACTGGGGCTCCCCAAGGTGATGAGCTTGGACGAATATATCCCTTCTCCAATAACTCATTAATTTGGTTCTTGATCTCTTTCAAATCGTTCGGTGGCATCCGATAGGGTCTCTTGGATATTGGGGCTGTGCCGGGCAATAACTCAATCAGAAATTCAATGTCCCTGTCCGGTGGCATTCCTGGTAATTCCTCCGGAAACACATCGGGGAAATCTTGCACTACTGGCACTTCTTCCTGAACAACTCCCGTGAGGGAATGCACCTGATTCTTCATCGGGATACATCTGGATACATACTTGATCCTCTTCTACTCCGAGGTGGTGAGCAGAATCGACTTGCGGGAACAATCTATGTTTCCTTCAAACTTCGTCAACAAATCCATGCCTAGGATTACATCCAAGGTCTGGGTTTCCAATACTATGAGGTCTGCGGGTAATTTATGGTTTCCGATGTTGAGGGTTGCATGACAGCCTAAGCCTGCCATCATTTCTCCTCCTGCGGAACTGACGCGAAGGGGGCTTCTAAGGGTTTTAGTGGGCAACCCGTACTTTTCCACAACTACCCTTGATATGAATGAATGCGTTGCACCCGAATCAAAGAGTACCAATACTGAACGTGAATTCAATAAAAACTTACCAACCACAGTGTCTGGCTGATCATAGACGTCCTCCACGTCAATGTGGTTCACCTGAGCACGAGGGAAAGGGTTGGGCTTCTTCGCTGAGCTTCCATTGCCGTTTCCATTCCTCTGCTTGGCCTCCGGGCAGTCGGTGGCATAGTGCCCTGTTTTCTGGCACTTGAAACAGGTGATGTGACTTAGATCCTTTGGAGCCGGGGCAGAACGATGCTGGTTTCCATTACCGTTTCCATTGCCATTGCCATTGCCTGACCTGTTGTCCTGGTTGCGGTTGTTCCCATTTCCTCCATGTTTATGTCCTCCATGGTTGTGATGGGTATGCCCTCCTGAGTATGGGGCATAACGGGGCTTCTGCTGAGCTCCTGAGTTGTGCTTCCCCTGGCTGTACTTCCGCTTGCGGCTATCAATCTGCTGCTGCTTGCCTTCAAGTATGGTGGCCTTGTCTATCAGCTCCTGGTAGTTGGTGAAAGTAGCCACCATAAGTTGCATTCCCAGCTCGTCATTGAGTCCCTCGAGAAACTTCTCCTGCTTTGCGGCATCTGTGGCCACATCATCCGGGGCATAGCGAGCTAACTTGCTGAACTCATCCACGTACTGCACCACAGTACGGTTCCCCTGGCGTAAGTTGCGGAACTCATGCTTCTTCAAACTCATGGCTCCAGCTGAAACATGAGCGGTGCGGAAGGCCTGCTGGAACTGATCCCATGTGATGGTGCCGATGGGATAAGTGGCGGTGTAGTTCTCCCACCAAGAAGCTGCAGGTCCATCAAGTTGATGTGCGGCAAAGCGCACCTTCTCTGCATCAGTGAATCCAACAGTGATTAACTCTCTTCCGACCTTGCGGAGCCAATCATCGGCCACAATCGGCTCAGTGCTGCTAGAGAACACTGGCGGATTCAGCCTTAGGAATCGAGTCAAGTTGTCAACAGGGGGTGGTGGCGGTGGATTGTTGTTGTTGTTGTTCGATTACGGACGAGTATCTCGCATGAGGGCATTCTGCTGCTGGAGTAGCTGGGTGAGCTCCGGCGGAAAGCCGGTGTCACATCTCGGAGGCATCTGGTGTTTTGGAGTGGATGAGAAAATTAGAATAGACCAATGGTCTAATGAGAAATAACACTACCCATATGAATGCACAATCATAAACACACCAATCATTTATTCATTCCACTCAAACATGGTTCAATCTCGATTACAAAATATCTCACGACTAATCGAAAAAATAACGGCCTAACTGATTGACGGAAAAAGTAAAATAACATGGTGGTCGACTAAAAGTCTTCATCAATAATCCTTGCGTCCTCTCGGTGGGATGTCCTCCGGTGTGGCGTCCTCTCTGCTGGCGCCTCCTCTTGCGGCTTCCTCGGTGGAACTCCCTTCATAATCCTGGTCATTGCTCACGAGAGGTCCGTCATCTCCACTCGGAAAAGGTCCTCTCCCAAGTCCATCTTTTCCTCTAATGCGCAACCTTCATCTTGGTCGTCGACTCTCTCCATGAAGTCCGCGATTTCTTCCTCATGGTCAAGGAAGTCTGCGTGTGCCTTCTCCTCCAGTTCCAGTTCACGGAACAACAGCCTCCTGTGTACCTTCGAGTTACGGCGAGTCTGGATCTCCCGTTTCCTGAGGAGACACTCCAAGTCTTGGACATAAGAGAGAATGGAGTCGTCCTCTACGGTACGGATGATATCTCCATTCCTTGCTCTGCGAGAAACCATGGCAAGGTCTGATGGATCGAGCTCGGCCCTGTACTCTTCTCGGAGATGTCCAAGTGCACGATAGATCGCCATGTCCCTTCCGAGGATCCAGTTGAAGTCGGTAAACTCAAAGTCAATTGGCTCTGTATGCCCTCCGAAGGTTCTCCCTGGAATGTGCACCTTGATCCTGTAGCGGGTATCCGTCGGAGGCGCATTGGTAGGCTTCCCGGTGATCGAGGGCAGAGCAATCTTCAGCTTCTTCACCATCTGGACCAGCTTCCTGCCGAAGGGCATCGTCTCATCTGGCTGGCAAAACTCAGGTAGCAAAACTGGGGTGAACTCGACGACCATCTAGAATGTTGAAAATCGGAGAGAAGTCAGAAATGAACAGGGGAGAATTACGGAATGATAAGGATATAAAGTAAATAGTCTCTTCCTATGGCTTTCCGATCCTAGGGGTTACATCCTACGGTCAGCGTGTGCTCTGATACCATCTCTGTAGCGACTTGACCCAAAATCGGTCAAGTCTACGTATGCATACCATCCCAAGATCATGCTTTGGCACTCACAAGACATTGATGAAATAATCAAAGTTCAATCACACCTGAATTTATTACACGATTCTCATATAGAGTCTTTATTACAATAGAATAAATTCGGCCGAAGGCCAACTCATGAGAAATAAACTAAGTAAAGCTGCGGAAGCGTAGAAGAATAGCGAGTCCATCCGACTCCAAAGGGCAATCGCCAAGCGCGGATCGTAGCCTCACTCCTGATCGGAATACTCCTATGCAACATAAGACGTTGCAGCCGTGTAGGTCAGCATTTTGAATATGCTGGCAAGTCATGAAGAGAGAATAACAATAATAAAATTACTAACACTATATGCATTTTGGCTGTGGGCCTCTAAGTTTCATCATTTTGCGAAAAGCCAATTTTTTTTCCTACTACAGTGGACTTGCTTGCAAATACTACAAAATTGTTGGTAGTTATTGAGATGGTTCCGCCAACCAATGTCTCATTCCCAAATTATTAAGTCATAACCCCCTCAATTAATTTATTAATTACAATGTTGAGATTTCCGAATACTTCCAAGTTCCAGAGGCTCAAATTGTCCGTAACCGGGGACACGGCTAATCGATTAGATCTTTAACTCTGCAGAGGTTTATGACTTTACCCGCAAGAATCATTCCCTCCTTTTAAGTCTTCGCACTTCATGGTGTTTGAAGACGGATGAATGAAACAGGTCTTCCGAAGAGTTCTTCCGCCTTTGCCGTACCCATCCAATCCTACCGTTCTTCTACATCTCGTAGTACCGTCCGCCAGCGTCACAACTAGGGTTGACCAAGCCGAGCCCATAATGTCTTGCGGCTGCAGGGTAAGCTTCCGTCAATGGGGCATCCATCCGTCTCTTCGTGGCTGGGTGGAGCTTTCGCAAGATGTCATGGCACTTCTCCATGCATCCCGCCAACCACTGGGTTCTCCAGGTGCCCGTCAACCGCCCTCCACCCGAAGAGTGAATTCAAGTCCATCTTGAGCTTGAAGTTCATGGGGTTGTCATCATCTTGACTCTCACATCTTTCTTATGAATTCACTCAACCAACCCGTCACGAGCATAGCAAAAGTAAACTACTTCGTCCCGGGTCATGGTAACAAGGGGAATTGGTTCATCCTACCACATGATACTACTCAAGAACAATAACTTCAAAATTTCACCTACTGCATGCATGGTGGGGAGGTATAATTCTAATGCAACAAAAACATGGGTATTCTAAAGAAAACATGATCAATGACTTGCCTTGCTGACGATCTTCGTAAGCTAGGGACTCGTGGTAGCAAGTTTCGCACTCCGGAAATTCTACCGAGGCAAACAATAACCATAATAAGCACATAGCATATGATAACTTAACACAATAGCATAGTAACATAACACACCAAAACAAACGAATCAAAACCCAAAGGAAAACTCGAAGAAATCCAACTCAAAGTTTTCCTACATCAAGCAACAACTAAAAAATAGTTTTACATAACAAAATTTTTCTCAACATAACCTAAGCATGGATTTATGTTAACTTAACAGAAAATAAAGTATTAAGCAACTAGGAGCAAAAAGAATCAATTTAAAAGCTATTATAAAACTCCTATTAGGCCTAAAGCAAATTTTAGTTAGAAAAATAAAATAAAAGTTTTATTTATTATAAATAAAAGTTCATGCTCTAAAGTGACAGAAACTAACCTAGAATAATCTATCACATGTGAAAAATAAATTTATTTGCTAATTAAAATAATAGGAAAACAGTAGCTAGTTAATTAATTAAGAATAACATGATCCTGATTAAAACTACTTTTTTATTAATCCTAAAATGTCCAAATTAATTCCTACGGTTAGGCAATGTCAAAACAAAGTTGGGACAAAAGAATCATTAAAAATAATTTTCCTAACTCATTTTATAGCAGATTTACTATTCTGACTAAATCTAAAATAAAGCAATTATAGAAAATTTTAACATAGCTAATTATATTTTCTACAGAAACTATAAGAAATTTGCAAACCAACAAAAAAAGAATCACTTAAAAATATTAAGTAGATTAAAAGATATGAATTTTTCAAATCTGAAACTATTCTGTTAAAACAGAAAACTAAAAATAAAGAAAAATGGCCTAATGGGCCTAACTAACGCTTCGGCGTTAAATAACTAAACTACGCCCTAGGGTTTAAACTGAATCGACCGGTTCAACTAAAAAAACCCTAACTAAACTAAACCGGAACTTAACCGGGATAAAAACCGGTCTATTTTAAGTACATACCCCTTCGGGGGGGATCTAATCTAGACCGTTGGAAGTAGATCGGACGGCGGGGGAAGTCTCCGGCGACTTACCGAATGTCGACGGCGACGGCGGCTCGGGCGGCGAGTGTTCTGGCGTCTCCGGTGGTCGGGGGCGACAGCGGGGAGCTCCGGCGGGTGCGGACGGGCGAGGGGGTGGGTTTGGTGGAGTTGGTGGAGCTCGGGGATGACCGGGGCGACGGCGAGGGGGTTAATGGCGGCGGCGGCGCTCGGTTACTCTGGCGAGTGCGTGCGGCGAGAGAGAGGGGTCCGGTGAGGGGGTGAGGGGGAATGGGGTGAGGGTGGGTATTTATAGGGGCCTCGGCTTGGAGAAGGGGCGATCGGGCGAGCGATCATGGCGGATCCCGGATCTGCGGGATCCGGCGAGATGGCGGCGCGGGTGGCGTGGGCGAGGGAAGACGACGGTGGGGGTCCACCTGTCGCGAGAGAGAGGGAGCGGGGTTGGGTCGGCGACCGTCCGAAGGATTCGGCGAGGGGTCTCGGTCGGGCGGTTAGGCTGGCTCATTGGGCTCGGCTCGGCCATTGGTGGGCCTGGCTCGGTGGGTCGCCAGTCTTTGGCTGGGCGGTCGGCTGGTGGCGCTGGTATTTTCTTTTTCCATTTTATTTTTTGAAAAATAAAACAGAGAGAAATATAAATATTTATATAAGACATATATATATCAAAATGATCAGGGGAATATTCCCTATCATTTGAACATTTTTCCAAGGGCAGAATCCAAACTTTATAAAAATTCATTTTTTTTAAAATTCAAATAAAACTCAATTTTGAATTCAAAACTTTTGGCAATGTTTTCCTCTGATATTTTTGGAGTGTCATGTTTGCTCCTCTCATACTTTTTCTCAAGTATTTATCAGGCATGGTTTTCGAAATGTTTTCCACTTGCCAAAATTTGAATTCAAATTCCAAAACTTCTGAAACTTCAAATGCCACTCAAATTCAAACAACATGCATAGATGCTTAGCTATAATTGTAAAACATTCAAAATAGGAAATTTGGGATGTTACAAAGTTGATCACCAAGACATACATCAAGTGTTCATAAAAGACTCAATCTGATAAGATAACTTCAAAGGGGAAACTCAATTCATCACAAGAGAGTAGAGGGGGAGAAACATCATAAGATCCAACTACAATAGCAAAGCTCGGGATACATCAAGATCATGCCATAGAATAACACGAGAGAGAATACGAGAGAGAGAGAGAGAGAGAGAGAGAGAGAGATCAAACACATAGCTACTCGTACATACCCTCAGCCCCGAGGGTGAACTACTCCCTCCTCGTCATGGAGAGTGCCGGGATGATGAAGATGGCCACCGGAGATGGATCCCCCCTCTGGCAGGGTACCGGAAAGGGGTCCCGATTGGTTTTTGGTGGTTCTGGAGGCTTGCAGCGGCGGAACTCCCGATCTATCTTCTGTTCTGGAAGTTTTAGGGTACGACGGTATATATGGGTGAAAGGAGTACGTCGGTGGAGCTACGGGGGCCCCACGAGGCAGGGGGCGCGCCCAGGGGGGAGGGCGCGCCCCCCACCCTCGTGAGCACGTCCCGTATCTTCTGATGTGGGGTCCAAGTCCATCAGGTGGGTTTCCTTCCAAAAATAACTTCTCCAGCTTGATTTCGCCCGCGTTTGACTCGTCGATATTCCTTTCCTCGAAACACCGAAATAGGCATAAAACAGCAAATCTGGGCTGGGCCTCCGGTTAATAGGTTAGTCCCAAAAATAATATAAAAGTGGATAATAAAGCCCAATATTGCCTAAAATAGTAGATAAAGTAGCATGGAGCAATAAAAAATTATAGATACGTTGGAGACGTATCAAGCATCCCCAAGCTTAATTCCTGCTCGTCCTTGAGTAGGTAAATGATAAAAAAGAATTTTTGATGCGGAGTGATACTTTGGCATAATTTCAAAGTAATTCTTCTCACTCGTGATTTGAATATTCAGATCCAAAAGATTCAAGACAAAAGTTCATATTGATAAAAGAAATAGTAATACTTCAAGCATACTAATCAAAGTAATCATGTCTTCTCAAAATAGCATGGCAAAATAAAGTTCATCCCTACAAAATCATATAGTTAGGCTATGCTTCATTTTCGTCACACAAAGATGTTCCCAACTTCTATACCCCCGATGACAAGCCAAGCAATTGTTTCATACTTAAATAATCTCAAACTTTTTCAACCTTCACGCAATACATGAGCGTGAGCCATGGATATAGCACTATGGGTGGAATAAAATATGATGATGGGGATTGTGTGGAGAAGACAAACAAAAAGAGAAGGTCTCACATTGACGAGGATAATCAACGGGCTATGGAGATGCCCATCAATTGATGTCAACATGAGGAGTAGGGATTGCCATGCAACGGATGCACTAGAGCTATGAATGCTCAACAAAATAAAAGTAGTGGGCGTGCATCCAACTTGCTTGCTCATGAAGACCTAGGGCATTTGAGGAATCCCATCGTAGGAATATACAATCCAAGTTCTATAACGAAAAATTCCCACTAGTATGAAAAAGACAACTTATGAGACTCACTATATGAAAAACATGGTGCTACTTTGAAGCATAATATATGAGACTCACTACATGAAGAACAAGGTGCTACTTTGAAGCACAATATATGAGACTCACTACATGAAGAACATGGTGCTACTTTGAAGCACAAGTGTGGAAAAAAATGATAGTAGCATTGCCCCTTTTTTTTGGGCCTTCTTTTTTTTCTTTGGCCTTTCTCTTTTTTTTGGGAACAATGCTCTATTGAATGATGATCATCACACTTCTATTTATTTACAACTCAATGATTACAACTCGATACTAGAACAAGATATGACTCTATATGAATGCCTCCGGCGGTGTACCAGGATGGTGCAATGAATCAAGAGTGACATGTCTGAAAAATAATGCATGGTGGTTTTGCCACAAATATGATGTCAACTACATGATCATGCAATGTCAATATGACAAAAGTAAAGTATGTCATGATGATGAACGGAATGGTGGAAAGTTGCATGGCAATATATCTCGGAATGGCTATGGAAATGCCAAAAATAGGTAGGTATGGTGGCTGTTTTGAGGAAGATATAAGGAGGTTTATGTGTGAAAGAGAGTATCATATCACGGGGTTTGGATGCACCGGCGAAGTTTAGACCAACTCTCGAGGTGAGAAAGGGCAATGCACGGTACCGAAGAGGCTAGCAATGATGGAAGGGTGAGAGTGCGTATAATCCATGGACTCAACATTAGTCAAAAGAACTCATATACTTATTGCAAAAATTTAGAAGTCATCAAAATTTCAAGTACTACGCGCATGCTCCTAGGGGGATAGATTGGTAGGAAAAGACCATCGCTCGTCCCCGACCGCCACTCATAACGATGCACAAGCCAGGTACACTTCATGTTTCAAATTTGTTACACAACTTTAACCATACGTGCATGCTACGGGACTTGCTAACTTCAACACAAGCATTTCTCAAATTCATAATCACCCAACTAGCACGACTTTGATATTATCACCTCCATATCTCAAAACAATTATCAAGCATCAAACTTATCTTAGTATTCAATTCACTCAAAAGAAAGTTTCACATATCTTGAATACCAAGTATATTAACATTAAGAAACTTATCTTAGCACGAGAGTTCATCTATTTCTTAAAAATAAAACTACCATCGTGCTCTAAAAGATATAAGTGAAGCACTAGGGCAAACGACAAACTACTCCAAAAAGATATGAGTGAAGATCAATGAGTAGTCGAATAATTATACAACTATGTGAAGACTCTCCCATTTAATAATTTCAGATCTTGATACTTTATTCAAACAGCAAGCAAAGCTAAATAAAACTACATTGCAAGGATAGCACAACTCATGTGAAGAAGCAAAAACTTAGGCTCAACCGATACTAACCGATAGTTGTTGAAGAAAGGTGGGATGCCAACGGGGGCATCCCCAAGCTTAGATGCTTGATACTTCTTGAAATATTATCTTGGGGTGCCTTCGGCATCCCCAAGCTTGACTTTTGTGTCTCCTTAATTCCTCTCATATCATGGTTTCTCTTTTTATCAAAAGCTTCATTCACAACAAACTCAACAAGAACTCGTGAGATAGGTTAGTATAAACCAATGCAAAACCATATCATTTTCTACTGTAACAAATCACTAACATTATTATTCCACATTGCATACTAAATGCCTCTGCATATTTAACACTCCTATCCTCAAATAGAATCATTAAACAAGCAAACATATGCAAACAATGCAAACATAACAGCAATCTGTCAAAACAGTATAGTCTGTAAAGAATGCAAGAGTATCAATACTTCCCTGCCTCCCAAAATTATGAACTAAAATTCCCACTGTAATAAATTTATCAGAGCTTTATATGGAAAAAGTTTCAACATTATATCATGCTCTGACTTTTCTAGAGAATTTTTGCAACAGCGGTAAACTTTCTGTTTTCAAACAGCAATATGTATACTAGCAAAATAAGCATAGCAAAGGCTATCCTTGACTTTTTTATTGAAACTAAAGATGCAAAACACTAATCTAACTAACAGAAAGAAAAAAAATGAAATTACATGACGCTCCAAGCAAAACACATATCATGTGGTGAATAAAAATATAGCTCCAAGTAAAGTTACCGATGAACGAAGACGAAAGAGGGGATGCCTTCCTGGGCATCCCCAAGTTTAGGCTCTTGGTTGTCCTTGAATATTACCTTGTGGTGCCTTGGGCATCCCCAAGCTTAGGCTCTTGCCACTCCTTATTCCATAGTCCATCGAATCTTTACCCAAAACTTGAAAATTTCAACCACACAAAACTTAACAGAAAACTCGTAAGCTCCGTTAGCGAAAGAAAACAAAACACCACTTCAAGGTACTGTAATGAACTAATTCTTTATTTGTATTGATGTTAAACCTACTGTATTCCAACTTCTCTATGGTTTATAAACTATTTTACTAGCCATAGATTCATCAAAATAAGCAAACAACACAATGAAAACAGAATCTGTCAAAAACAGAACAGTCTGTTGTAATCTGTAACTAACACAAACTTCTGGAACTCC
The DNA here is from genome assembly GCA_021605205.1 of Aegilops longissima. Lineage (NCBI taxonomy): Eukaryota > Viridiplantae > Streptophyta > Magnoliopsida > Poales > Poaceae > Aegilops > Aegilops longissima. Next base: position 665,315,198 of record CM038679.1, on the reverse strand, counting down.
AAAAATTATAAACTAAATTGTTGGACCTGAGGAATTTTTCTAGTAATCATCTGCAAAAAGAATCAACTAAATAGAACTCTCCAGTAAAAAGTTCTAGCTAATCTCGTGAGCGCTAAAGTTTCTGTTTTTTACAGCATGATCATAAAGATTTCACCCAAGTATTCCCAAAGGTTCTACTTGGCACAAACACTAATTAAAACACAAAACCACATCTAAACAGAAGCTAGATGAATTATTTATTCCTAAACATAACCAAAAAGCAAGAAACTAAAATAAAATTTGGTTGCCTCCCAACAAGCGCTATCGTTTAACGCCCCTAGCTAGGCATGATGATTTCAATGATGCTCACATAAAAGATAAGAATTGAAACATAAATGGAGCATCATGAAGAATATGACTAGCACATTTAAGTCTAACCCACTTCCTATGCATTGGGATTTTGTGAGCAAACAACTTATGGGAACAATAATCAACTTGCATAGGAAGGTAAGACAAGCATAACTTCAAAACTTTAAGCACATAGAGAGGAAACTTGATATTATTGTAATTCCTACAAGCATATCTTCCTCCCTCATAATAATTTTCAGTAGCATCGTGAATGAATTAAACAATATAACCAGCACCTAAATCATTCTTTTCATGATATACTTGCATAGAAATTTTATTACTCTCCACATAAGCAAATTTCTTCTCATGAATAATAGTGGGAGCAAACTCAACTAAATAACTATCATGTGGTTGAAAATTAAGATCAAGATGACAAGTTTCATGGTTATCATTATTCTTTAAAGCATACGTGTAATCACAATAATCATCATAGATAGGAGGCATGCTTTCATCAAAGTAAATTTGCTCATCAAGGCTTGGGGGACAAAAAATATCATCTTCATCAAACATAGCTTCCCCAAGCTTGTGGCTTTGCATATCATTCGCATCATGGATATTCAAGGAATTCATACTAACAACATTGCAATCATGCTGATCATTCACATATTTCATGCCAAGCATTCTATGTAATTCTTCTTCTAGCACTTTGGCACAATTTTCCTTTCCATCATTCTCACGAAAGATATTAAAAAGGTGAAGCGTATGAGACAAACTCAATTCCATATTTTTGTAATTTTTTTATAAACTAGACTAGTGCTAAAACAAGAAACAAAAAGATTCGATTGCAAGATCTAAAGATATACCTTCACTTACCTAGCCTCCCCGGCAACGGCGCCAGAAAAGAGCTTGATGTCTACTACACAACCTTCTTCTTGTAGACGTTGTTGGGCCTGCAAGTGCACAGGTTTGTAGGACAGTAGAAAATTTCCCTCAAGTGGATGACCTAAGGTTTATCAATCCGCAAGAGGCGTAGGAAGAAGATGTTCTCTCTCAAACAACCCTGCAACCAAATACCAAAAAGTCTCTTGTGTCCCCAACACACCCAATACAATGGTAAATTGTATAGGTGCACTAGTTCGGCGAAGAGAAGGTGATACAAGTGCAATATGGATGGCAGATATAGGTTTTTGTAATCTGAAATAATAAAAACAGCAAGGTAACAAGTGATAAACGTGAGCGTAAACGGTATTGCAATGATAGAAAACAAGACCTAGGGTTCATACTTTCACTAGTGCAAGTTCTCTCAACAATAATAACATAGATAGAACATATGACAAGCCCTCAACATGCAACAAAGAGTCACTCCAAAGACACTAATAGCGGAGAACAAACTTAGAGATTATTGTCGAGTACGAAACCACCACAAAGCTATTCTTTTGGATCAATCTATAAAAGAGTTCGTACTAGAATAACACCTTAAGATACAAATCAACCAAAACCATAATGTCACCTAGATACTCCATTGTCACCTCAAGTATCCGTGGGCATGATTATACGATATGCATAACACAATCTCAGATTTATCCAACCAACATAAAAGTACTTCAAAGAGTGCCCCAAAGTTTCTACCGAAGAATCAAGAACGTGTGCCAACCCCTATGCATAGGTTCCCAATGTCACGAAACCCGCAAGTTGATCACCAAGACATACATCAAGTGTTCATAAAAGACTCAATCCGATAAGATAACTTCAAAGGGGAAACTCAATTCATCACAAGAGAGTAGAAGGGGAGAAACATCATAAGATCCAACTACAATAGCAAAGCTCGGGATACATCAAGATCGTGCCATAGAAGAACACGAGAGAGAACACGAGAAAGAGAGAGAGAGAGACCAAACACATAGCTACTGGTACAAACCCTCAGCCCCGAGGGTGAACTACTCCCTCCTCATCATGGAGAGCGCCGGGATGATGAAGATGGCCACCGGAGATGGATCCCCCCTCCGGCAGGGTACCAGAAAGGGGTCCCGATTGGTTTTTGGTGGTTCTGGATGCTTGCGGAGGCGGAACTCCCGATCTATCTTCTGTTCTGGAAGTTTTAGGGTACGACGGTATATATGGGTGAAAGGAGTACGTCGGTGGAGCTACGGGGGCCCCACGAGGTAGGGGGGCGCGCCCAGGGGGGAGGGCACGCCCCCACCCTCGTGAGCACCTCCCGTATCTTCTGAGATGGGGTCCAAGTCCATCAGGTGGGTTTCCTTCCAAAAATAACTTCTCCAGTTGATTTCGTTATGTTTTGACTCCGTCTGATATTCCTTTTCCTCGAAACACTGAAATAGGCATAAAACAGCAAATCTGGGATGGGCCTCCGGTTAATAGGTTAGTCCCAAAAATAATATAAAAGTGGATAATAAAGCCCAATATTGCCTAAAACGGTAGATAAAGTAGCATGGAGCAATCAAAAATTATAGATACGTTGGAGACGTATCATCCACCGTACGGTCAGCCATAAACTGGCGCTCCGGCCCTGCGGCCCCGGCCGCCGGTCAAAGAAGGGGGTTCTGCTCAAAGACAAGCCGACTAGTCAAAAGTCGGCCGTCACGAACCCGGCAACAAAAGAAGAAGAAAAGAAGGAAAACTCACCACAGGCGGGGGATCAGCCCGAGAATATGGCGCCTTGCCATACTGCCACTACTCGGTGAGCTTGCAGTTGGAGATGTAGTTCACCATGTAAGACACCTCGTCACGAGGCATCTCCTTGGTGCTCAGCCGGCATGGGCCGAAGCGGCGGCTCATCTGGCAGATCATGTGTGGTCGACCTTGGAGCGGGAGCACCCGGCGCTCCATGAAGGCGGCGACCAGGTCGGCCCCGACCAAGCCCTCCGATTGGATCATCACCCGGAGCCGGGTGACGGCGGCGTTCCCAGCCAGGGAGAGCGACCTGGCTTGGTAGGACCAAGACGGCTGCCTCCCAGCCGGCGGGCCGGCTACGTAAGCCGGCAGATTGACGAAGTCGCCTTGCGAGGCGACGTTCTTCACGTAGAAGTATGATTGCTGCCAGAGCTTCACCGACTGGATCAGCGGGATAGGCGGAAAAGGGTTGTTGTCGGCTGACCTCCGCATGGCGATGAAGGCGCCACAGGGGGCGGGCACACCCGCGGAGACGGTGCCAAGCTTGCACTGGAAGAACTCCCCAAAGAGCTCAAGGGTGGGGAGGACGCCAAGAAAACCCTCGCACAGGGTGACGAAGGCCGACAGCAGCATCACCGTGTTGGGGGTGAGATGATGCGGCTGGAGGCGGTAGAACTCGAGGAAGGAGCGGAAGAACCCGCTCGCCGGCAGGCCGAGGCCGCGCAGGCAGTGCGAGCGGAAGATGACCCGCTCGCCCTCCTCCGGCGCCGGCGAAACCTCCGCTTCTGGAGCGAGGCGGGTCTTCACGTAGCCCTCGCCCGGCAACCGCCGCGTCTTGCGAAGCCAATCAATGTGGTCCTCGTGGACGTTGGAGCCATCCCACGAGCTAGATAGCGCCATGGGAGCAAGAGGAAGCAAGAGAGGCGCGGCGGCGGAGAGCACAACCATGCTGCGGAGGAGCCGCGGCAAGCCAAGAAGGTCGACGGCGGAACGACGCGGTGGTGAGGGCGCTGCGGCGGCGGAAGAAAGGAGAAGGAGGTAGAAGGAAGGGCGGAGCGAGGGCGAGCGTGCGAGCGTCTGCCACTCCCCCTCCTCCCCCTACTTATAGGCTCTTGCGGCGGAGCAGAGGAGGCGAGGTGGGGAACGTGGGATTAATCGCGCCCCTCCCCACGCCCCGCGATTATTGCGCCCTAAAGGCGTGCTGAAACCGCCGCGGGAAGGCGAGCGGTCCGTTCGGGCCACAGAGGATCCGCACATGGGCCGAAGCCTAGGTATGGCGGGCCCCAGCCTGCGGCGGCGTCCCGTCGCGCGCGTGGGCTGGCAGGCCTTTTTGGCCACGTGGCGCGTGGGGTGGCGCACGGTCAACGCGCGATTCGGCTCGCGTTCTTACCTTCGGGCTGCAGAGCTTCCCGAAGACGGCGCACCAGCTCAAGGTCGGCTCCTAGCTGCCGGTCCCTCAGGATAGGAAGCCGATCGAGCTTCTCGTCCTCCTTTTAGCCTCGAAGCTCAACCAGCTTCGGGGACTACTGTCGGAGTAAATCAAGCAGGAGTAGGGTATTACCTCCATTGAGAGGGCCCGAACCTGGGTAAAAACATCGTGTCCCTTGTCTCATGTTACCATCCGCCTAGACGCATAGTTCGGGACCCCCTACCCGAGATCCGCCGGTTTTGACACCGACAGTCACCCTGATGATTCCACAATCTCTTTGATTATTGATAATCCCAGGAAAATACAGGAAAAGTATAAAGAGGTGTTGGTTAATGAGTGTACTTTTGAAGAAATAACGAATGTTGTGTTTAAAATGGCTCATAATAAATCTCCTGGCCCTGATGGCTTTCCAGCTGAATTTTATGAGCACTATTGGGAGTTAGTCAAACATGACCTTAAAGCCTTTCTAGATGATTTTGCGACCGAAAAGATTGATATAAGCAAGTTGAATTATGGGATCATTACTCTGGTCCCTAAAACTAAAAATGCAAATAGGATCCAAAATTTCAGACCTATTTCCTTGCTGAATGTCTGTTTTAAAATCATTATCAAGGTTCTGATGAATAGATTGAACTTAGTGGCAGCTGAGATTATATCTCCTGTATAGACTGCCTTTATAAAAGGCAGATACATTATGGAGGGGGTTTTAATTTTACATGAAGCTTTGAATGATATAAAAAAGAAAAAACAAAGTGCATTGTTGCTGAAGATAGACTTTGAGAAAGCATATGACAAGATCAAATGGTCCTTTTTGTTTCAGATGCTCAATTTAAAAGGATTTCTAGATAAATGGATAGACTGGGTGATGGAAACTATCAGGGGAGGGAAGGTTTGTGTGAAGGTTAATGAACATTTAGGAAAAAAATTCTCACTCATAAAGGCTTGAGACAGGGGGGTTTTTATCCCCCCTGAACTTTGATCTGGCAGCAGATGCTTTAGCTATGTGATACGTCTCCGTCGTATCTACTTTTCCAAACACTTTTGCCCTTGTTTTGGACTCTAACTTGTATGATTTGAATGGAACTAACCCGGACTGACGCTGTTTTCAGCAGAATTGCCATGGTGTTGTTTTATGTGCAGAAAAGTTCTCGGAATGACCTGAAACTCCACGGGATGTCTTATAAAAAATAATAAAAAATCCTCGCCAAAGATGAAGACCAGGGGGCCCACACCCTGTCCATGAGGGTAGGGGGCGCCCCCCCTCCTGGGCGCACCCCCTACCTCGTGGGCCCCCTGGAGACCCTCCGATGCCAACTCCAACTCCATATATTGGCTTTCAGGGAGAAAAAAATCAGAGAGAAGAAATCATCGCGTTTTACATTACGGAGCCGCCGCCAAGCCCTAATCTCTCTCGGGAGGGCTGATCTGGAGTCCGTCCGGGGCTCCTGAGGGGGATTCGTCGCCGTCGTCATCATCAACCATCCTCCATCACCAATTTCATGATGCTCACTGCCGTGCGTGAGTAATTCCATCGTAGGCTTGCTGGACGGTGATGGGTTGGATGAGATTTATCATGTAATCGAGTTAGCTTTGTTAGGGTTTGATCCCTAGTATCCACTATGTTCTGAGATTGATGTTGCTATGACTTTGCTATGCTTAATGCTTGTCACTAGGGCCCGAGTGCCATGAATTCAGATTTGAACCTATTATGTTTTCATAAATATATGTGTGTTCTTGATCCTATCTTGCAAGTCTATAGTCACCTATTATGTGTTATGATCCGACAACCCCGAAGTGACAATAATCGGGATACTTCTCGGTGATGACCATAGTTTGAGGAGTTCATGTATTCACTATGTGCTAATGCTTTGTTCCGGTTATCTATTAAAAGGAGGCCTTAATATCCCTTAGTTTCCAATAGGACCCCGCTTCCACAGGAGGGTAGGACAAAAGATGTCATGCAAGTTCTTTTCCATAAGCATGTATGACTATTTACGGAATACATGCCTACATTACATTGATGAATTGGAGCTAGTTCTGTGTCACCCTATGTTATGACTGTTACATGACGAACCACATCCGGCATAATTATCCATCACTGATCCGGTGCATACGAGCTTTCCATATACTGGTTCTCGCTTATTTACTTTTCCGTTGCTACTGTTAGAGTCACTATAAAAATACCAAAAACACTACTATTGTTGTCTTTACTTTTGTTACCATTACCACCACTATCATATTACTTTGCTACTAAACACTTTGCTGCAGATACTAAGTTTCCAGGTGTGGCTGAATTGACAACTCAGTTGCTAATACTTGAGAATATTCTTTGGCTCCCCTTGTGTCGAATCAATAAATTTGGGTTGAATACTCTACCCTCGAAAACTGTTGCGATCCCCTATACTTGTGGGTTATCAAGACCTTTTTAAAGGCGCCGTTGTCGGGAGCATAGCTCTATTCTTTGAGTCACTTGGGATTTATATCTGCTGGACACTATGAAGAACTTGAAAGACGCTAAGACAATAATTTATCCCTCAAGCTGCGAGGCGAGGTAAGGAACTGCCATCTAGCTCGCACTTGATTCACCTTCTCGTTATGAGTAAGCTAGCGACACCTAAACCTTCTTACGCTATTCGTTCCGATATGTCGCATGTTATTGATGATGCCACTTCTGCTATGCATGATACTTATGATGAAACTACTTCTATGCTTGATACTACTGTGCCCCTTGGTGAATTTCTAGATGAACAAATTTCTAGGTCTAGATGTCGGTGTACTAGAGTAGGGGTACCCCTAGCACCCCGAACTCGTGCACGGGCAGTTGCAGCACCCCGCGGCAAGGCTGCCCTGATGACTGCCAAGATCCTCAGCGGCTCCTTTGGAGCCATTCAAGAACAAAGTAATCAAGGCCCCGGCAAGAGGAGCTTGCCGGGAAGGCCATTCAGGGCACGAAGGAAGCAAGGCCCCGGCAAGAGGAGCTTGCCGGGAAGGCTTGGCGAGCGACAAGCTCCCGAGCGCGACAAGAACCCTGCCGTGGCAAGGTGCTCGCCGCGGCAAGCGACCTCTCTTCATCTCCGCTCCAGCTCATCCGCCAACGTGTCGCCATGGGACTCTCCCAAGCACGCGTGTCGACGGGCTGTGCAGCCAGCGGGGAGCAGTGATAAGCGGCACTGACAAGCCACCATCGTGGCAAATAGAGGCGCACTTGACGGTCCCCTGTTATAATTGTTCAAAGCGATCGAGACGGGCATTTATGACTCTTCCCTTGCCGTCGAGAGTTAGGTATAGATCATTGTACCTTTGTATAAAGCGGTGTACCAACCTCTGTTTTACTATCTTACCCTTGTCTACTTGCCACATGTGGTGACCCCTTGTGCCTATAAAAGGAGGCCCAAGTGCAACGTAGAAAGGGTTCGGTTCAGCTCCAGCTTAGTTCATTCGACTCACACATACACTCGAGCTAGGTCTTGTAGCCCTCATTGCTCCCTAGCAGGAACACAATAGAATCCACAAAGCAGCAGTAGGAGTATTATCTCTCCGGAGAGCTCCGAAGCTGGGTAAATCCGCTCGTGTGCATCGCTTCGATCCACTCTTTGTGCAATCTCCGCCCCCCTCCGAACCACAAGGGACCCAGGTCCCATAGGTGTTCGTGGGCGACGATCAGCTTCCCCGACATATTTGGCGCGCCAGGTAGGGGGCGTCGAGGCTGTGTGAACCCGATCCAGCGTTCACACGAGCAGTTTCTTCATCAACATCTTCGTCAACATGGCGCCGAAGAAGAAGTCTTCGGCAGCAGCAGAGCCGTCTGCGTCGAACCCACCACCACCGGAGCTATCAGTGGTGGGGAAACTGTTAGCGGAGGAACAAGCGTCGTCGAGAGAGCCCACAATGCCGCCAGGTCCAAGGACAAGGCAGCACAGGCGTCGGCGTCCGAGTCCGCACCGCGTCCTTCTCAGGAGGCGCGGGACCGACAGTGTCATGATACTCGCGGCACCATACGCTCGTTGGATCAAGGCCAAGCTGGAGGATCCCGAGGCCCTCAAGACCCGCATGCACATCAGCATGCCGGTACGAGCGGAGTACGGTCGCTTGGGCGGGATGCTGCTCCTCCAAACTTGGTTAGGAGTCCGAGCACATCCCGTTCCTCATTACTTACGCCATTGCCACCCACCACACCAGCAGAAGCCTTGGCGAGAGCCCAGTTACTTCTAGACTACCCTCCAACGGCCGACAAAGTCGACGAATGGAGGGCCACAATCCAGAGCCTCATCGGCTTTGCCAACGGTGACGTCCCGCGGCAACCAAGCACCTCGCAGCCGCGGCAAGGCGACAAGGTACGAGCCGATGGCGACGAGACTTGCGGGGGTGCAGCCACCGTACACTCCCCTTCTCGAAGGCCAAGATCGCCGACTCGCCGGATCCACCTCGACAGCGACTCCACGGCGTCGTCGGATCCGCGAGCTCGTCGTGACCAGCGCCAAGTTCTTCGAGAACGGCAAGAAGAAGACGCTCGAACCCGAATCGAAGCGCCCGAGAGAAGCGCCGTCAATCCGACCAGCGCGCCGGGCCCATGTCGATATGCATGCGCCCAGGGAACCAGCGACTTGTCAGACTGCTGTAGGTTGCCCTGCGTTCACTCGTGAGCTGCGGCAAGTCCGTGGCGACAAGAAAAACTTCAAGCGACGCGTGCGGAGAAGTATGATGACATGACACACCCATCGTAGTTCCTCAGCATCTACACCATCGCGGTGCAGGCTGCGGGGGGACGAGACGACAAGATCCTCGCCAACTACTTTCCCCTGGTGCTCAAGCCAAACGTCAGATCTTGGCTCATGCACTTGCCGGACAGCTCTATTTCTTCTTGGGCGGATTTGTGCCACCAGTTTGTCGGCGCCTTCACAGGCGGCCACAAGCCTCATGGCCAAGAGAGTGACCTTCACCTGCTCGCCCAGAAGGAAGGAGAGTCCCTGCGCAAATTCATTCAAAGATTCAGTCGAGTGCACTACAACATCCCAGACGTCCACCCTGCCGCGGTGATCAGTGCATTTCATCAGAATGTGCGAAACCGCAGGATGAGGGAGGAGATGGCGATGTGCAAAGTGAAAGACGTCGGTGAGCTCGCCTGGCCGACAAGTGTGCACGCTACTGAAGAAGGAAGAAGACTCAGGAGAGAATGTGGGAGCAGAGTCGATAGTGAGGAGATCGCCCTGCAAGGAAGAGCGGTGGCGAAACAATGAAGGAAGAAAATCAAGAAGTACTAGTTGTCGAAAGCAGTCCGCAAGGATGGTGCCGCCAACAAAGCCAAGGCTGGTAGCTCCGGCAAGGAGGTTGCCGCTGACGCCGACCGCCAAGCTGTGGCGGCCGCCGACAAGCCTGACAGCTCCAACAAGCAGTAGTGTAAGATCCACCGCACCAAGGGCCACGATCTCCAGAGCTGCAAGAAAGTCGAGCAGCTTGTTGAGCTACAAAGAGCTGAATCTGAGCGGCGTAGACAAGGAGAAGGCCAGGAAGGTGCAGGTGCAACTAGTAAGAAGAGACCCGGTCGGGAGGACGCCTGGCAAGGCCAAGCAGCGGCAAGGAGACAGACCTCCCAGCGGCGCGACAAGGAAGAAGACGAAGATGAAGATGACGAAGACATGGAAGACGATGAAGCTGATGAGCAGGAGTTTCGAAGGCAACGGAGGTCCTTTGCGTTGACGGTGGCGCTTCTCGCATACCTCGCACCGCCAACTCAAGCAATGGATGCGTGAGGTCAATGCAGCAGAACCATCCATAGAGTCGCGCAAACCTCGAAATGGTCCAGACGCCCATCATCTTTGACATTGAGGATCACCCTGACCGCATAACTGCGGTCGGGTGCTTGCCGATGTTGGTCTCACCAACCATCCGCAACCTCAAGGTCACAAAGATGTTGGTTGACGGCGGGGCCGGCCTGAACCTGATCTCCTCTGCAGTGCTCCAAAAGCTTCAAATCCCTGACAGTGAGCTCGAAGAGACTGGTACTTTCCAAGGAATCAACCCAGGAAGGAGCAAGCCCAAAGGGAAGATCACGTTGCCGGTAACATTTGGCAGCGAGCTCAATTTCAGAACTGAGAGGGTCATGTTTGACGTTGCCGATTTCCCATTGCCCTACAATGGCATACTTGGCCGTCCAGCACTCGCCAAGTTCATGGCCGCCTCTCATTATGCTTACAACTTACTCAAGATGCCCGGCCCGATAAGCGTCATTTCTGTCCATGGTGACAAGAAGGATGCGCTTATCTGCGCCGACAAGATTTACCGGGATGCAGCAGCCGCAACAGATAGCAAACCACTTGCCGCTGAAGCTCCCGGGGGGAAGAAGAAGACCACCAAGTCCGGCAAGAGCTCTGATGCCCACTCCGGCAAGCGCACCTCTTCGAGTGCTGCGCTACCGCCGAGGACGCACCATCGAGCTCCACCGCAAGTACAAGAAGACGATGGCAGCTCCGCCAAGACCAAGAAGGTGCCCGCCAAGGAGGATGGCACCGTGGTACCTTCACCATCGCCACGCTTGACCCTAAATAGGAAGGCGAGCTCGTTGCTTTCTCTGGGCGAATGTCGATGTGTTTGCATGGCAACCATCCGACATCCCCGTGTTCCTGTGAAAGTAATTGAGCACCACCTAGCTGTCTGTCCTCACGCCGCCCGTCAAGCAAAAAATTAGAAAACAAGCAGTGGAGCGCCAAGAATTCATAGCGGAAGAAGTCAAGAAGTTGGAAGCAGCATGCCTTGTCAGAGGAGTACTCCATCCCACGTGGTTGGCCAATCCGGTAGTCGTACGTAAGGCAAATGGGAAATGGAGACTTTGTATTGACTTTACGGATGTTAATAAAGCTTGTCCCAAAGACCCATTTCCCTTGCCACGTATAGACCAGATTGTTGACTCCACGGCTGGATGTGATTTGATTTCATTTCTTGATGCATATTCAGGATACCATCAGATCTTCATGGCAGAAGAGGATGAAGAGAAAACCGCATTCATTACACCATGTGGCACGATCGTTTCATACGGATGCCTTTCGGTTTGAAGAATGCTGGTTCAACCTTTGCAAGAGTAGTCCATGATGCCTTTGAGCCACAAATACAGTAAATGTAGAAGCTTACATGGATGACATAGTGGTCAAGAGCAAGGACAAAGCAACTCTGATTCGGATTTGATGAAACATTTGCAAATCTGCGCAAGATCAACCTCAAGCTCAACCCCGAGAAGTGCGTGTTTGGAGTCCCTTCCGCAAGCTTCTCGGTTCTTTGTATCTCAGCGGGAATCAAGCCAATCCCGACAAGATCAAGGCCATTGAGTAGATTGAAGCACCAAAGCGCGCCAAGGATGTAAGAAGGCTTGCCGGTTGCGTGGCTGCTCTCAAGAGGTTTATCTCTAAGTCTGCTGAGCGCCTCGCCATTTTTCAAGATTTTGAAAAAGGCAGGTCCAATGAAATGGACTCCCGAAGCGGAGGCTACGCTGCAGGACTTGAAGAGATACCTGTCCTCCACTCCAATACTTGTCGCACCTAAGCTACAAGAGAAGTTGCTGCTGTATATAGCGGCAACCAATCAAGTGGTTAGTGCTGCGTTAGTAGCGGAGAGGGAGGCAAATGATGAGCCGGCAACCGAGACAGGTGCATCCAGCCACAAGCAGGGGGCTTCGCCATCAAGCTCTGGTCCCGACGAGGACAGATCAGCGCAGGGTTGCGACAAGATACAAAAAAGGATGGTGCAGTGCCCAATCTACTTTGTCAGTTCCCTTCTGCAGGGGGCTAGGTCAAGGTACTCTGGTGTGCAGAAGTTGCTTTTCGGCCTCCTCATGGCCTCGAGAAAGCTGCGCCATTACTTCCAAGCACATGAGATAACAGTTGTCACTCGCTTTCGGCTGAAGAGGATATTGCAAAATCCGAAGCAACAGCGTAATTGTCGAGTGGGCACTGGAGCTGTCAAGCTTTGGTCTCAAGTTTGAAAGTACTTCAACTATCCAAAGCAGGGCATTGGCAGAATTCATAGCAGAATGGACGCCAACGCAAGATAAAGAAATACCAGAGACAAGCATCCCCGTCAAGGAGGCAAATAAAGAGTGGCTGACGTACTTTGATGGTGCCTTCTCGCTGCAAGGCGCCGGTGCCGGCGTGCTGCTTATCGCACACACCGGAGAGCACCTCAAGTACATAGTCCAGATGCACTTTCCCAAGGAACAAGCAACAAATAATACTGCAGAGTATGAAGGTTTGCTTGCAGGCCTCAGGATTGCGGTAGACCTTGGGATCAAGAAGCTCATTGTCAGGGGGGACTCGCAACTTGTCGTCCGCCAAGTAAATAAAGATTATCAGAGTCCGTTGATGGAAGCCTACGTCGATGAAGTGAGGAAGCTAGAAGAGCACTTTGAGGGCCTGCAAATGGAACATGTTCCAAGAGCTCAGAATGATATTGCTGATGGCCTCTCCAAATGTGCCGCACTTAAGTTACCTGTGGAACCAGGAATTTTTGTGCTCAAGCTGACTCAGCCAACCGTAACACCATCAACAGGACAGAGCAAGAAGAGAAAATTGATTTCCGGCGACTACTTTTCGGCAGAGCTCCTTGGAGCCGCCGCCAAGAAAGTCCCTAAAATCAATGCAAATATCACTGAGGAGCAGTCTGCTCCGACAAACCTTGCGGTTTGTTTCGTTGAAGCAGACGCTCCCGACAAGCCTTGTTCCGACAAGCTTGCCGGGGATCATCAAGCTCCGGCAGAACCGCGGGTTCTTGCCGTGGAAGCTAATGTTCCCGCAGTGGTAGACGAGCCTTTAGTCCTTGTTGTCGAGCCACAGTGCTCCAAAGATGGGCGCAGCAAATCGTCCATTTCCTTCAGACAGGAGAACTTCCCGAAGAGCAAGAAGAAGCGGAAAAAGTAGCCCGGCAGTCAAGTATGTAGCAGTTTGTTGACAACATCCTGTACAGAAGAAGACTCAACGGAGTGAAATTGAAGTGCATTTGCCGGGAAGATGGACAGAAGCTGTTGGCAGAGATACATGGAGGCATATGTGGTCACCACATTGGCGCAAGAGCACTTGCCGGCAAAGCTTTCCGGCAAGGATTCTTCGCCGAAGCCCTCCAGATGCAATCGCACAAGTAACCAAGTGTGAAGCGTGCAAGGCCCATTCCAAACAGATACACCAACCAGCTCAAGCTCTCCAGACGATCCCTTTATCCTGGCCCTTTTTGGTCTGGGGGCTCGACATCCTTGGCCCCTTCCTCAGAGCTGTCGGGGGCTTTGAGTACTTGTACGTCGCAATCGACAAGTTCACAAAGTGGCCGGAAGTGGAACCAGTGAAGAAGGTGACAGCACAGTCAGCAGTCAAGTTCTTCAGGTCAATTGTTTGCCGTTTTGGGATTCCTAACAGGATCATCACCGACAATGGCACACAATTCACGAGCCGCACCTTTATGCAGTACGCCCAGGATCTTGGCGCCAAGATCTGCTTTGCTTCTGTTGCTCATCCGAGAAGTAACGGTCAAGCAGAGAGAGCAAACGATGAAGTGCTGCGGGGACTCAAGACCAGAACTTTCGACAGGCTGCACAAGTGCGGAAGAAACTGGATCGAGGAGCTGCCGGTGGTTCTTTGGTCGATTAGGACGACGCCAAATCGAGCCACCGCCGACACCTTTCGCTCTAGTCTATGGAGCAGAGGCAGTTCTCCCCACGGAACTCAGATACGGGTCACCTCGAGTGCTCGCTTATGATGAGTTTGAGCAAGAGCAGCTGCGACAAGATGACGCGCTCCTCGAGGAAGATCGCCTTCAGGCTGTCAGACGAGCTGCTCGTTACCAGCAAGCTTTGCGCCGCTACCATAGCCGCAGTTAATGCCGAAGCTTCGAGGAAGGCGACCTTGTTCTTCGCGCGCTCAATCCGCCAAGAATTCCAACAAGTTGACGCTGAAGTGGGAAGGCCCTTATCGGGTGAAACGAGTCACTAGGCCCGGCGCTGTCCGCCTTGAGACCGAAGATGGCGTTCCGGTGAGCAATTCCTGGAATATAGAGCATCTTTGCAAGTTTTACCCATAGGGCGCGGTTGCTGGAACCCGTTCCGGCAACCACCCTTTTGTACAAGTCTTGCCGCTGTTGCATGTAATCCTTTGTACAAAGCCGGGCGCAGACCCCGTGCATCAGTAAAACCTATGTGTTGCGCACAACTTGTCAATACAAGCTTTCATAATCTTATATGCATGTGTGCTCTAACATTTTGTGCAGCATCCACACTCGGTAAGCGATAACGAGCCACTAGGATCCATAACTTTATTTTCTCTTCTTTCTTCTCAAACAAGAAGAAGGTTCATCCACCCACAAGTTAACCGGGGGGGAAGGAGAAGATAATGGTGTGGGCCGCCAAGCGTCGCTCGAGGGACTATCGCCTTGCCGGGAAATAGACAACAGAGAAGCTAAGTTGCTAAGTTTAAATAACCAGTTTTAAATTTTTAAGTTATCTTCCTCGAAATACTTTGTATGGAAAACCTGTGCGCGGAGGAACCGACTCGCGACTAGCTTGCGCCCTTACTTTGTTTCGAGTCCGCTCAACAACTTAAGTGTGCTGCAACTAGTTGCGACAAGGTTGCTTGCCGGAGGCAGCATCGCCAAAGAAGAGCTGAAGTTCCGCACTCAGCGCCATGCAAAGGTGTTCGCACCGACAAGTTCCCCAAAAGCGTAGGGCATAAACATACAAGGGAAGAAATCGAGTAAAGGAAATAACATTGCATTAGATTGCCTAAGATAGTGTATATTACATAATAACTTGTCACGGATCTAATAGATTTTTCGCCTAAACATGATCTACAGCGACAAGAGAAAGATAAGCTTGGCGGCCTAGTCCACGCGGTCGCCATCGAGCCTCTTGACTCCGCTCACCCTGTCCACAATGGGTACGACAAGGGTTTTGAGCGCTTCAACGTCAGCAGATGGAGGCAGGGACTTGAGGACTTTGGTGAAATCGACGCCTGGGTTGCGGAAGGCCACTTTCATCAAGACCTTCGAGAGCCCCGCGCAAACTTGGCGCGACTCCTCCGCCGCCTGCTTTGGGATCTCCTCCCGAGCCGCTGGAGACCCACAAGACGCCCTTGAAGAACAGGCTGAGCTTGACGCTGGGTTGAGGTTCTCGCCGGTGGAGTACCCAAGATCCACCATCCCCAGCTCCATCACTCATTATGGATGCGGCGGCGGTGTCCACAAGACCTTCCGCCCAAAGGCATTATGCTGTCTCGAGATTATTCTGGGCAGTCACAGCGATCGACAGCAGTTCCTCGTTGGCCTTGATCTTCCAAGCAGGCCCGCTTCCCGCTCCTTGGCGCCTTCCAACGTCTCCGTCAAGGTGGCTGGCTTCAGCTCCAGATCCGCCTTTGGAGTCCTTGGCGGTGTCTATCTCCTTGATCTTCTCAGCGAGGCGCCCTGCAACTCACCGAGGGTGTGCGTCCTTCTCACGCGCGCTTCAACCCGTGACCTCCTCGGCGCTCTTGGAGGGTGGACTCCAGCTGAGCCACCTCGCTCTCCAGCTTCCTTCTTGGCGGCCTCGACAGCCGCAGCAGCATCCTTTGCCTCTGAAGTGGCCCGCTAATCATTTGTTTTCGCGACGGCGAGATCTTCCTCATAGCTGTCGAGGTTGATCTTTCGCTGCGCCACCACCTTCTCGCTGAGATCTTCTCGCCGGCAAGCCTCGCTGCTCCTCGATCTCGCCCTTCTCCAAGATGAAGGCAGGCGCCTCGCAAGCTGCTCCCGCCTCGCTATATCCCGGAGAGTTTCTTTGTTGGCGTGTCGGAGCTCTTCCGCGCGTTTCTCCAAGTCGGCTCCCGCCCTCGCGACAAGCACCTCCCTGGACTCCAGCTTGGCTTGTCGGGCGCGGTAGAGCGACAGCAACCTCCTTAGCAGCTGCTCCTCCTCAGCTTTCGCTGCTGCTGCTCGAGCATCGACCAGCGACAGCCCAGCGGAGGCAAGCAGTTCAGCGTCAAGGTCTCCCCCTCGGCCGGTGCCCTGGAGCTTGAAGCCCAGGGGAGCTTGATAAAGACACCCTCGCCAGCCTTCAGATAGGCGCCGGGTTGGGGCTCTTCGGAGTCTGGTGCGGCATCGGTGGCGGGAGGATCGCGGTCGGTGCAGCGCCTGGCGCTCCTGCGGCCTCGTGGTCGCTGGGCAGGATCGCCAGATTCCTCCCCACCTCTGCGCCAAGAGCCTTGGCGGCCTCCTCGCGGGCGGGCCCGTCGGCGCCAGCCTCCTCCTCCATGTTGGCGGCGTCGACATTGTCGCCATGAAGGCCCTCCTCGCCCGGCAGCCTCGGCCTCCATCGGGTCTCCGCAGATGGATCTGATGGTCGAGAAAGAAAGAACAAGTCAAGCAAATGTTCAAAGAGAAGAATGAAGAAAAGAGAATCCAAGGAGATTTTCAAACAAGAAAATTACCTGCAATGGGATCTGCTGCCGCGGTCTCCACAACCGGAGGGTCGCCGGGCGCTGCCCTTGTCGGGAAGCCCCTTGTCGGAGAGGCCTCCCTTGCCGGAGAGCGCTCCCTTGGCGGAGAGTTCTCCCTTGGCGGCGTAGTTGAAGCAAGCAGAACGTCGGGAGTGACCTCCGGTGCTTCATGATGTGGCTGCTCTGCTCCTACATGATTCAACAAACCAGGTATCAGTGACGGAGAAGCACCCAAGCACACCTAACCACTAGAAGTAAACCAAAACACTTACGCTGGGGCTGCTCTGTTGAAGGGTTGCCGGGTCCGCAAGGAGTCTCAGACGTGCTCTCGTCAGCCATGTGGGAATCATCCGAGACGACAACCACCGGGTCTTGGCCCTCTTCGACGCCCTCCGAGCTAGTGTCCCAAGAAGGAGAAGGTTCGTAATGAAGCCACCGGATACAAAATAAAGCAATAAATTGAGGATTGCAAGTAGCAGCGACAAGATCTTACTCTTCCTCTTCTTCCTCGGAGCTGAGGGCGAGAGATCAATTCAGCTCCCGCGCGATTTAATTGGAGGAGAAGACTCCCTCGGACGCTTGGCGGATGCAGGGGCCGCGACTCCAGAAGACCCCGCTCCCGTTGCTGTGGCGGCAGGAGGCGCTCCCACGGCACTAGAGAAAGAGAAATTATTGAAACTGAATACAATGATGAAACTGATGATGAGGATATGCCTTCTATTCCCGAGGGTTATGTTTTTGATGCGGAATCTTCTGCAGCTATTTTTGCTTGTCAGGATAGATACAAACTTAAGAGGCTGCTAGTTAAATGGAGTAAAGAATCTCTTAGAGATAGGACGAGACCTGACCCTGCTTTTTCTACTTCACCTATTTGTGTTCCTGATAAGGATTATGAATTCTCTGTTGATCCTGATATAATTACTTTGGTTGAATCTGATCCTTTTTATGGCTATGACTCTGAAACTGTTGTGGCACATCTTACTAAGTTAAATGATATAGCTGCCCTGTTTACTAACGATGAGAGATCGCGCTACTTTTATATACTCAAAATATTTCCATTCTCATTAAAGGGTGATGCTAAGATATGGTTTAATTCTCTTGATCCTGGTTGTGTGCGTAGTCCCCAGGATATGATTTATTACTTCTTTGCTAAATATTTCCCTGCTCATAAGAAACAAGCTGCTTTGAGGGAAATATACAATTTCGTGCAAATTGAAGAAGAGAGTCTCCCACAAGCTTGGGGGAGGCTTCTCAAGTTACTTAATGCTTTGCCTGATCATCCTCTTAAGAAACATGAAATACTTGATATCTTTTATAATGGACTAACCGATGTTTCCAGAGATTACCTGTATTGTTGTGTCGGTTCTCTTTTCAAGGAAAGAACACCGGATGAAGCTGAAATTCTATTGAATAATATGCTGACAAATGAAAATAATTGGGCACCTCCTAAGCCAACTCCCGAGCCAGCTCCTGAGCCAATTACTGAGCCTATTCCTAAACCAACTCCGAAGAAGAGAGGTGTTCTATTACTTAGTCCCGAAAATATGCAAGCGGCAAAAAAATCTATAAAAGAAAAAGGTATTAAAGCTGAAGATGTTAAGAATTTACCTCCTATTGAAGAATACATGGTCTTAATCTACCGCCTGTTGAAGAAACTTATGATATTGATCCATTACTTATTGAAGAACCTCCTGATCCCGATAACCCGACACAGGTAGTAAAGGTAAATTCTCTCTATAGATTTTATGAAGGTGATATTGTAAGTGCATCTAGTGCCACCCCTAGTTGGTTTTGGAGTATTGACGATAAATGTGGTTGAGGGACTAATGCGTTTGTGAGAATTGCAGGATAACGCAGGTAGTGTCCCCCATTGATTCGGTTTACCTACCGGAGATGACCCCTAAAAATGTATGAAGACATTGACGACAATGGTGGTATGTGAAGATATTCACATTGAAGACTATGACATGAGAAGACATTGAGTGAAGACTATGGAGCGCGAAGACTATGTCGTTTCGTTGTTTCCTTTTCTTCTTTGTTGAGTCATATGAACCACCATACTGTTAAGTGGGGTCCAAGTGAACAAAGTCAGAATGACTGAAGTGATGCTCAACCCAAATCCTATGTCTTCAAGCGAAGACAATGAGAGCAAAACTTATCCAGAGCTGGATGAGTCAGCTTTGCTTGTAGCCCAAGTAAAGTTGCCGTGTGTGTTTGAAATCTGACCGTTGGAACACGTGTCAGTTCCTTAGTGACCCAGGATCATTTCGGACATATCAGGTCGGGTTGCCTAGTGGCTATAAATAGCCCACCCCCTACACCATAAATTGGTGGCTGCTCAGAGTTAGTACACGGCTTTTGTCGCTTGAGAGCAACCCACCTCAAGCCTTTGAGAGAGAGAAATCCTTGCAGGACAAAGCCCAAACACCCAGAGCCAAAGAGTGTTAGGCATCACAAGTCTTTCTATCTGTGTGACTCAAGACTTATTACACTTGAGGACTGTGAATCCTCCACCGGTTAGGCGCCGATTCTCGAGCATCCAAGAGTCATTGTGGATTGCCGTGAACGCAGATCTCAGGAAGGTTCGAAGTCTACCTTGAAGACTTACCAGAGTGATTGGGCGAGGACTGTGTCCTTAGCTCAAGGGGAATAAGGTGAAGACGCGGTCTTCTCGAGTTGAATCTCAGCCTCCCTAACAGATGTACAGCTTGTCACAAAGAATCGAACTGGTCCAACAAATCATGTGTCTTCAACAAGTGACTGGTTCTATCTTCTCCCTCTCTTTACTTAGAGTTTGTCTTCGTGAAGTCATTGCCTATTTGTCATACCTATTTGACTTCATTGCTTGACTACTTTTGTTGATTGGCTTCTCACTATCTTCCATCTTGATCCTACTACCAAGCTGCTATTAGTCTTGTACTTTCACGCTATTGCATACTAGACTATGGTTTGCTTGTTGTAGTTTATCTTCCGCTGCATATCAATTAGGTCATTTCTATTGTTTGTCTTCGAAACATCCGTGTTTTGAAGACTTTCCTAAAAATCGCCTATTCACCCCCCCTCTAGTCGATAACTAGCACTTTCAATTGGTATCAGAGCAAGGTACTCCCTTGTTCTGTGTGATTCGGTTTAACCACCTGGAGTTTTAGCTATGTCGACTGCAGGGATAATCAAAGTCTCCGCTGCTTGCCCCGTGTTCGATGGAACTGACTATCCCTACTGGAAGAATAAGATGCGCATGCATCTTGAAGCCATTGATGTCGACCTCTGGTATGTCGTCAAGAACGGCGTTCCTAAATCTGGTGAAGGTGTCACCCCTGCTGATGTCAAGAAGTTCATTCAACTGGACTCCACTGCAAAGAACATCATCTGTGGTCATCGACCAAAGGACAAGATGGCCGTGTGAGTGCTCGAAACGCCGAAGTTAGTATGGGACTGGCTATCCAAGGTCAACGAAGGCGCCTCAACCCGTAGAGATCAAAGGATCAGTGTTCTTCGCAACCTCTTCAACCGCTTCAAGAGAAACGACAATGAAAATGTCCAGCTCACATTTGATCGCCTCACTGACATCACAAATGAGCTTCATGCTCTCGGCGCCACTGAAGTCACCAAGCATGAAATCGTCAAGATAGTATTGAGATCACTTGACAGCTCTTTTGACACCCTTGCCCTCATGATACAAGAACGTCCTGACTTCAAGACACTCGATCCGTCTGATATACTTGAGAGGCTCAACACACATGAGTTCCACTTTCGAGAAAAGAGATATCTATGGTCCCAACTATGGCCGAACTCGCTTTGAAGGCAAAAGTTGTTTCCTCATCCAAGAAGAATCGATTGCGGTTCGATGATCCCAAGACATTGGAAAGGAACTTGCTATGCTTGTGAAGAAGTTCCAAGTTCACTAGGAAGAAAGGCTTCGTAAAGTCTTCACGATCCAGCTCAAGAGATGATGAAGCTTCCACTCATGACTACAAGAAGAGAACCTGTCACAAGTGCAAGAAAACTGGACACTATATCTCTGAGTGTCCACAGTGGGACAACGAGAAGAAGAAGAAGAAGAAGAAGAAGAGCAAGGAATATGATTCTGATGACAAGAAAAAGAAGAAATCTTCAAAGTCTTCTTCCAAGTCCTCATCAAAGTCTTCATCGCATAAGAAGAGCTCATCTGGCAAGGCTCGTGCTTTTGTTGGCAAGGAAATGGATTCAGAGGAGGAGTCTGCTTCTGAGGAGGTGGAGGTGGAGTCCAAGAGGAGTCCGACCTGGCGCTGTAAGTCCGGCTTTAGCCACAGCCTATGTTGCCAAGTCCATCTTCAACATCAAGACAATGACTTCCACACCAACGCCAAGTTGATGACAAGGACGACCCTGCTCCCACCTACTGCTTCATGGCACGTGGTGCCAAGGTAAAATCACGTGATGCTTACTTTCAAACATCAAGTGAAGATGACTCTGATTGTGAATCCAAACCCAGCTACAAAACACTTGCTAAAATTGCAACCGAACAACAAAGAGCTATGGAACATACTCAAAAACTGTTAGACAAAAGCGATGACCTGTTGGACGCGGAAATGACACGCTCACAGTCCTTAGTTGAAGACATTAAAATCTTCATGCTAAGTACCAAGAACTTGAAAGTCGCCATGAAACGCCTCAACTACTCATGAAAAGCTCTCCTATGATTATCTTCAAAGGAAGCAAGAGCTTGAGAAATTGAGAGCGGCTCATGAAGATCTTCAAAAGAGAATGAGTCACTTCAGCCAACAGATCATTTCCGCTCAGATGGATTTGAACCACCATGTCTAAAATGTCTTGAGCGTGATATCGCTACCTCTGCTGCTGAATGTTCAACTGCTGCCACGTTGCATTGTCTTCAACTACTAATGTGGTAACTAACCCTCTCTGCGGAGGATACCACCGCTATTGCCGATGAAAATGCTAGGTTGAAGACATTGCTTGAAACAGGATGTATAAAAGTCCGAAGGGCATCGACACTTTATGATGTCCTCAAAAGCAGATTCGAACCAAACCCTAGGAAAGAGGGTGTTGGGTTGAGAGGAAAATGAATGTTGATGGTTCCTACTGGAAGCCTGAGCAATATCCCAAAACCACATGGGTTGCTGCAAAGGGACCTTCAGTGGATCCATCCACCTTATCTGGCTTTACCTATGCTAACCCTATTATCATTGATGAATCCTTTGATGCAAACTATAAGCTGTTCAAGAATCAGAATGGTGAAGTGTTTGCCAAGTATATTGGTACTAACTGCAGGAATGGACCACCTATGAAGAAGATCTGGGTTCCCAAAAGCTGTCTTGAGAATCTTCCAAATGAATGTCATCATGACACCACCGGGAAGAAGACAAACCCTGCACCTAAGGCGTCATATGGTCCAAAGGCTTCATGAGACAGAGGACTCACCTGAGTCACCCTAACGCCAATGTTTTGCAGGGAAACCGTACTCAAATTTATGAATATGAGCGTGTGTCTTCAAACCGCTATGTTCATAGAACTAAGAACTTTTTTGCTTATTCATATGAGTATCATTCATCTCCTGCAAGGCTATTTGCTAGGGCTCCAAAGTCAAGTTTCGAGATGCTGCACTTAGACTCATTGCTTCTAAGCCACCCCTGAAGATGTGGGTGGTTAAGAAGAATTAACTTTCTTTTGCAGGAAAGGGTCTCCAGCCGAAAATCAAAGGCGTCTGATGCTATAGCTAGGGACCTAAAACATCTTGTAGGGCACAAGATCATATGCCCAAATGGTCTCACTATGTATTTTTTTCCTGAATCGTTTGCCATTCATCCTATCAGTCCTAATCTTGATTTAAGCTTCAATAATCCACTTGCCCGTCAAATGTTTATGCTTCACAATGCTCTTGGTGAAGCCTATCCCCTAACTATCTCAGAGGGTATGACACCTCATGCTTGAGAATGGATTATGGACGGTGGATGCACTAATCATATGATTGGTGATCAAGTCTTCTCATGGACTCAACCTTACGCCCATCGACAAGAGTCACATCACATTTCTTCGACACCGGTAAAAGCAAGGTATTGGGTCTAGGTAGAGTTGCAATCTCAAAGGATCAACACATGGATAAAGTGATGCTTGTTGAATCCCTTGGTTTCAACTTGATGTACATCTCAATGCTTTGTGACTTGAACATGATTGTGATATTCGGAAAATATCGTTGCCTTGTACTAATGGAATCGACAAGTCTCTAGTCTTTGAAGGGTATAGGAAAGATGATCTATACATGGTAGATTTCTCAAGAGGTCCACGACTTGTCAGATGTCTTCTTGCAAAAGCTTGAATCGCTGGCTCGCATCGGAGGTGGGGCATCTTGGCATGAGGAACTTACACACACTCTCCAAGAAGAAGCATGTCATAGGCATCAAGGTGTCAAGTTCAAGAAGGATCATTTGTGTGGTGCTGCGAAGTGGAAAGATGACTAGGCAAAGCACCCTCAAGACAATCATGACGACATCTCAACCCTTCGAGCTGTTACACATGGACTTGTTTGGCCTACTCATTACACTACCCTCACAACAACTGCTTGTCTCTATGGCTTCGTCATTGTTGATGACTACTCAAGATACACATGGATGCACATAATTCTCTACAAGACTAAAGTGCAAGATGTCTTCAGACGCTTCGCCAATCGAGCAATGAACAATTATGGTGTCAAGATCAAGCATATCATAAGTGATAACGGCACTGAATTCAAGAACACCGGACTTGATCTTTATCTGGATACCATGGGAATCACTCATGAGTTCTCTGCTCCATACACACCTCAGCAAAATGGCATCATGGAGCGCAAGAACAGAACCCTCATTGAGATGGCTCGAACAATGCTCGACGAGTACAAGACACCAAGAAAGTTCTGGCCTGAAGCTATTGATACAGACATGTCACGCCATCAACCGTGTTTATATCCATAAGCTTCGAACAAAACATCCTATGAGCTCCTTATCGCAAGAAGCCAAATGTCAGCTACTTCAGAGTATTTGGGGCTAAGTGCTGGATCAAGGATCCCCATCACAAGTCAAAATTTGAACCCAAAGCTCACGAAGGCTTCATGCTCGGTTACGGAAAGGACTCGCACTCCTACAGAGTCTTCAACCTTTATCTCTACAAAATCGTCGAAACGGTGGACGTGCGATTTGATGAAACCAATGGTTCACAAAGAGAGTTCCTGCCAAGTACACTAGACGAAGCTCCACCCAGAGAATCTATCAAGCTAATGGGAACTGGTGAAATCATGCCTTCTGAAGCACAGCTCAAGAGGAACTTATCATTTCTGCACCTAACCAACCTGAAGACAATGCTCAGCCTGAAGACAATCCTCCCAATGATGACAATGATCAGCATGAGCAAAGTCTTCGTCCAGTTCATCCTCGAGTTGCAAATGAAGTACATATTGAGAAGATAATCGATAGCATCAATGCACCTGGTCCGCTTACTCGCTCAAGAGCAACACAACTAGCAAATTTATGTGGGCACTTTTCTTTTGTGTCAATATCAGAACCCAAGAAAGTTGCTGAAGCCTTTATGGAACCAGAATGGATACAAGCTATGCAAGAAGAACTTCAACAGTTCAAGCTGAATAATGTTTGGGAACTTGTCAAGCGTCCTGACCCTCGCAAGCATAACATTATTGGCACCAAATGGATATATCGAAACAAGCAAGATGAGCATGGTCAAGTCGTCAGAAACAAAGCACGGCTTGTGGCTCAAGGATATACTCAAGTTGAAGGAATTGACTTCGATGAAACATTTGCTCCTGTAGCTAGGCTTGAAGCTATTCGCATACTACTAGCCTATGCTAACCACCACAACATCTTGCTCTATCAAATGGATGTGAAGAGTGCATTTTCAACGGCAAGATTGAAGAAGAAGTATATGTCACTCAACCACCGGCTTTGAAGATCCAAAACATCCCGATATGGTGTACAAGCTAAATAAAGCATCAGATGGCCTCAAACAAGCTCCTCGCTACCGGTATGATACGATCAAAGACTTCAAGAGCAAAGGCTTCAAACCTGGATCCCTTGATCCCACACTCTTCACGAAGACATATGATGGTGAACTGTTTGTATGCCAAATATATGTGGATGACATTATCTTGGCTGCACCAACCAAAAGTATAGTGATGAATTTGGATACATGATGCAAGAACAATATCGATGTCCATGATGGGAGAGCTCAAGTTCTTCCTTGGTCTTCAAATTCATCGAGAAAGGAATGGCATCTTTATATCTCAAGAAAAATACCTCCAAGATTGTCTCAAGAAGTTTGGAATGCAAGAGTGCAAAGGATACACGACGCCAATGCCAGCCAAACACCATATGGGTCCCGACGACAATGGTAAAGAGTTCGATCAAAAGGTATACCGCTCCATGATTGGTTCCTTACTTTACCTATGTGCATCTAGGCCAGATATTATGCTTAGTGTTTGCATGTGTGCTCGATTCAAGCGGCACCAAAGGAATCGCATCATTTAGCGTGAAGTTTAATTCTTCGATATTTGGCTCACACCCCAACACTCGGATTATGGTATCCAAAGGGCTCAAAATTTGATTTGGTTGGATTTTCGGATGTTGATTATGCTGGTGACAAGGTGGATCGCAAGTCTACATCAGGCACATGTCACTTTCTGGGACGATCACTTGTCTGTTGGTCTTCAAAGAAGCGTAACTGTATCACTCTCAAGCTGCTGAATCTGAATACATTGTTTTGGATCTTGTTGTGCTCAGCTTCTATGGATGAAGCAAACTCAAGGACTATGGCATCAATCTGACACAAGTACCTCTCTTCTGCGACAACGAAGCGCCATCAAGATTGCCAACAATCCAGTCCAAGACTCAAGACAAAGCACATTGAAATTCGCCATCATTTTCTCGTGGATCATGTCATGAAGAAAGATATTGACATCATTCACGCCAACATCAAGAGCAATTGGCAGATATCTTCACAAAGCCCTTGGATGAGAAAAGGTTTTGCAAGTTACGTGTGAGCTAAATATCTTGGAATCCTCAAATGTCCTGTGATCAAGCACACATCCTAACACTTATGCATGTTGATGACTTAGATGTGCAACACAGAAGTAAAGTATATCTTCAATCAATGAAGACTTACATTCTAAGTGTGAATACATTAACGTGGAATTTGACTTGAGCGCCACGATAATTGTGCGCCGTGTCAGGTCTAATACTTCCTATACGGTGGGTAACGCCACCACCAAATTTCTTTGTTTGAAGTGTTTCACTCATGGCGTTATTTCTGCAATATCTTCGCATTTGATTTGTCTTCAACTTCAACCTATCTTCATGATTTTCTTCACTATATATATATATATATATATATATATATATATATATATATATATATATATATTGTTCTGTCCTCTACAAGCATTCACTTATAGCTATGTCTTCCAAGTTGAATCTTTTGAACTAAGTGAATGTGATGGGACCCCAATCTCTATGCTTTCTATCTCAAACTCTATCTGTCCAAATCATATGCATTCTATTGAATCGTCGAATGTCTTCTTTGCGTCCTTGTCGCCAGAAGACATAGAGACAAACTTTAAGTCTGTTTTAAATGATTCATCCTCATTGTTGAATCCGGAGATGCCGGAATGACCATCCGACAAACCCTGGCGGGCGGGAATGGGACAACTCGAGTATGTTGCATGCTGCCACGTGCCCCTCGGATGTGAACCGCCAGGCACTGCGTATTGCGCTGTGCCGCACACCTCCTTATAAATATATGTCCCCTGCGGTAAAGAAGACCTTCTTCCACCTCTCCACCTCGTCAAAACCCTAGCGCCACCGCTAGCTCTCGACGACGCCGGCGACGAAGCGCTTAGCTGCCGCGACTTCTCCGACGCCGTCTTCACGCCGGCCGCGAACATCGTCCTCTCCGCCGCCGCCGTAGGTGTCCTCCGTCGCCAAGTTAGGGCATGGTGGATTGAACTGCTCGGCCTCCTTTTCCTCCCGTCTAGCAGTTCTTCGAGTGGTAAATATAACTCTATTTTTACCATCCTTTTGATCTTCAAGATTCATCCTACTTACCAAAATTGGTTTCTGCCCATACAATGTTAGATCTATTCTGTCTGCATCTCATACTGCCTAGTATATTCACTTAAGCTTCACAACTAGTTAGATTCCTCACTTGTACTTATTCACGGATTCGTACAAATCTGGAACCAACTCTCAGCATATAAGTGAATGTCTTCGCATCATGAGGTCAATGTCTTCAAACTGATTTATCTTCAAAATCTTCTGAGAATGCATATGACCTCTTCCCTTCCTCGCATCTCTAATGTGTCACAGTACATGTCCGTGGAGAATCCCTTGGTTCTCATAGTCTACATTCGTTTGCAGAATTCTTACAGAATCAAACTAACTCTCCCGAAGCCAGTTCCTGTTTGTCCAGCAAACGCAAGCCTTTGAAGCCTTTGAACGTATTGAAGCCATTCAGTTTGAAGTTCATGGCTGCAGATAAATCAGTCAGGAAGGGCGGCAGACAGCGTCGTGGGGGAACCTCAAAAGATCTGCCTGATGACCTCGTAGAGCTATACAAGACAGATCACGAAGAGAACTACAATCAGCGCAAGACGCGAATCCAATGGATTCGTCGATATTGGGCTGAACAATGGTTCAAGTACAATTTCGTGACCCAGGAATATGCCGAGAAGAATGCTATCAGAAGCCCTTGGGGTGATATTCTCTTTCGAGGCCTTCCACCCAAGAACATGGCTGAAGCTATTGCACAAGGGTTTCTATCCTTGTATGGTCCGTGGACCTCAGCCTGAAAATGCCGACCCAACGTCATTGCTCTGGTGTCGTGACGATAATCTCTTCAAGCGCAACTTCCAGCACGCAAAGGCTTCGGCCAAGGAAAACAAGAAGTCATTGGGATTAGACTTCAACCTGGTCCCTCCGCTCCCGTGCCGACGGCTCACGTGATGCTGAACCCAATGTCATCGGTCCCTTTTCAAACCTTGATGGCCTCATCACTTACATCTTGGTCCAAGGTGCCAAAGTGGATCACTCTGATGACGATGTTGAGTCTGATGAAGCCCCAGCCCAGCTCCCGCTCCTGCTCCAAAGCCGCGAAGCAAAAAGAAAGTCAAGGCTTCAAAGTCAGCTGCTCCTCCAAAAGCTTCACGTGAAGCCAGCCATGCACCTCCCGGAAGCCAGCAGCGGTCAAGATCAATCCGTGATCTCCAAGAAGACGGAGAAGAGAAAGAAAATTGTCAAGAATAATGAACTGACACTGACTCCTGCTGCCATTTTGCACGAAGAGCACATTGATCTGTCCAGTGATGAAGATCTTGCAGATGATGCTCTTGAGCAACTTATCAAGAGCAAAGAAGAAGCATAAATCTTCAACAATTTGCCTCTCTTTGATGTGGCAATCATCCATCACTTCATTGGTAAGTGGTTTGACACCCCAAACATCAGCTTTGAAGATCTGCAACTTCCTATTGGCCTCAGCGTCTCCTTCAATGGAGCCATTGCTTCTGAGCTAGCTCTTGCTCAGCGCATTGTTGAACTGAAGAACAAAATCGACTATGAAAAAGCTCAGTTCAAGAAGCATATGGCTGCACTCAGCGTGCAAGATGTCAGAAACTTCAAGGTCATGCTGCACGACCTCAAGGAAGCCTTTCTCAAGAAGCGTGAAGAAGCGAGAGGCTCTCGTGAGCGCATGAAGTCTAGCTGACAAGTGTGTGCTTGCCTACAATGAGGCTGAGAAGCGCAAGGCTCTTGGCCGTCCTGGCATTGACCCCAGAATGGCTACAAAGAGGAAGAAGTCTTCAACTGACCAAGCTGCACCTTCAAGGCAGGAAGAAACCCGCATAGTCTTCCCAAGCAGCATGACTGGCTCGAAGCCAAAGGTCAGATCAACCGCTTCTGAACAGAAGAAGATGAGGGCTGCCGAGGCTGAAGCCAGAAAAAGGAAAAATCCTAACGCCTCTGATGCTGCTCCCTCCAAGAAGAAGCTCAAGACCAAGAAGAATCGGGCTGCTCCCACAGAGCCCTTGGTTGTTGAACCCATTTCGATGGTTCGCCCCTGCATCCGCAACCAAAGAACTACGATGACTGTTCATGAGCCTGCTTCCACAGAGGCTCCTGAAGCTGAAGAGATTCCAGCAGTTGATCCCATCACTGCTGAAGACATTGGTCACCATGACAATGTTCAAGATGATGAAGTTCTTCCTCAAATCAAGTACAATGTGGTATCATCGCTTTGTTAAATTAACAGCGAAATCATCAGCATTGGTCGTCCTCTGACGCCAATTGCTCAGGATGCTTCATGGGCTGATCACCCACAACAAGAAGACTCCCCTAGTACTCCCCAACAACAAGCACTAGTAGAAAAAGGTCCTATAGTCCCGGTTGGTGAGGGCCTTTAGTCCCGGTTCATGAACCGGGACTAAAGGGTCGGTACTAATACCCTCACCCTTTAGTCCCGGTTCTATCCAGAACCGGGACAGATGGGCCTCCACGTGGCCTGTCCGTGAGCCCGAGCTCAGGGAGGGCCTTTGGTCCCGGTTGGTGGCACCAACCGGGACCAATAGGCATCCACGTCAAACATTTCTTTGGCTCTGGTTTTTTTTTTTTTTTTAAAAGGGGGGTTTGGGGGTTAATTTAGGTGTTTCATATATTGTGCTATAGCTAGCTAATTAATAGAGAAAAGTGTCCTTTCTTTTGTCCGTGCTTGGTCGACGCTACGTACTATACATACGTATAGAGAGGACTAACTAGACATGCTAGCTAGCTAGTAATTAAGCAAACAGAAGATCGTCATGAACATATATGCATCAGAGAGAAGTGATATCGACCACCTCTCCTTCTCGAGAGATTGGTCGAACAACAAGTTCTCGATATCTATCCAACACTACCGCTACATATATACAATAATTATCTTTTACAATACGGACGCGTGGTCCACATAGTATTCCCGTCTTCAGCGATCACATAGTCAAGAAAGAATGCCGCCAATTCCTCTTGAATTGCTGCATGCGATCTGGTGCTAGGAGTTCATCCCTTTCAAACATCTAATTTTAAGAAAGGGGTCATATATATATATATATATATATATATATATATATATATATATATATATATATATATATATATATATATATATATATATATATATATATATATATATATATGAATGAATGAAACTAAACACAAATGATGGTAATAAAATAAAATTGTGAATATTTTTATTTACGCACTTCAAATTGTTTGTCGGAGTAGCCCCTCTCACAGGTCGTGTGGCGGATGGACTCGCAAACGTAGTATCCACAGAAATCATTCCCTTGTTCCTGCCACAACCACTTTACAAGAAACAGAGGTCAATCAAACTGATAATTAGCAAGCACATGCTAAATGGTATTGATGAAACTAGCGCTTGAATCACTAGGAGATGCGTGGAATATGCTACTATATAGTACTTACTTTGGTGTCTAAATTGCAGCTTCTTGGTAGTCCCGGAGCTTTTTGGTGAATTTTCCCAAGCCCTGCCATACAAAGAAAACAATTACTTGATATTAGAAATGAACAAAGTTGCTGATATGGTGGATAATGATCGATTTAACTTACTTCTCGAGCAATTCAGTCATTTCCGCATACTCCTTGGGATCTTTTCGTCTCGAGTCTAAGACAGTTACTGCTCAAGCTTAATCTCTAGGAGAATATAGTGGAACCTGCGCACGCATGCATAACTCATCAATATTACATTTCTATAACCTGGACTAAATAAGGGAAACCGAATATGCCACAAGACAGTAACACTCACGTGTAGTTGTAAGGAAAGAGTATTGTATTTTTGTGTTCATTTATTTCCAACGATCGTAGCAAGTTGGCCTCGGTTTCCTGGCACGATATTTAACCTCATTTGCATCGATGAGATATGTGTTAATGAACCCAATATCACCCACTTGTTTTTCTTCATTTCTGCGATCTTCAATCTGCATAATATAGTGAGGATATTTATAAATACATGCAATGAAAGAGCTGAGTTATATAGAGATACTAATTAATGACAGAAGTAGTACTACTTACAGACGATGAGCGGGTGACCGTTGCTTTATCGAGGGCCAATTGATTGAAAACTGATAGAACTCCTCAAATGGAATAGGCAACAGTTCAATTCCAAGGAGGTCATGCTCCTTTTAACTCTCACATACAAAATATTCCTCCCCTCGGACTCTTTGCAGGTTTTCATGTACCAATCATGCAATCTTCGCATCATCGTTGTTAGAGAGCTTTCATCTTTGACGAGAGGCTTCCCGTATCGTATCTTTGTATCTGCACCTCCAAGAAATCAAATTGTACATCGTCGGGCAGGTAATCTTCAGATTGCCATAACGGGCACCATCCTCGGATCGGCGATGTCGCTAGCGAGCACCTTGATCGGGGGCACGATTGCCCGCTTGTTCGCCGAGCTGGGCAATTTGTTTCCCAGCTCGTCGTTCTTTCATCCTTTGATCACCGACAGTACTTCCCGATCTCTCCGCGGCAAATGCCTTTCCAATAATGCGCTCATAGTTGCCTTTCGGCGGAGACTTGGGTGGTTTTGCGGGGCAGCGAGCGCTTCGCTTTGACCGGATCTACCTTCTCCTCCGGAGGTGGATGTCTCTTTGCTTTCAACCCTTGAAACCAGTCATCCACTTCGTCCGCACGATCTTCGCGTTTTCCTCCTCGCTCCTCTCATACGGTAACTTCTCCGAGTCTTGAGAGAAGGACCGAATCATATCTCCTCCCGCCTTTGGCTGTCTGCTAGACGCCGGCAGAAGCGAGCGGAGCGGATGTCTTCTTTCCTTGCTTACGAGGCGGAGGAGAAGGACTACGGCCGGAGCAGCCGGAGCGGCGGCGGGTCTCTTCCGCCCTTGCCGACGAGGCGGAGAAGGAGGAGGCTGGCTGCCGGACGCGCGGTGCAAGGCGGAGAAGGAGACGGAGTGCCGCCACGCCGGAGAAGGAGCCGGCCGAGTGCCCTGATCGTCACTACTGGAGGAGGAGGCGGTGGAGGAGGCGGAGTGCCCCTGACTCGTTGGAGGAGGAGGAGGAGGCGGAGGCGCCCAGTTCGGAAGGTTGATGAGATCCTTCCGCCATAGGCATGGAGTCTTGAGCAGAACCCAGCCGATACTCCCTTCACCGGTAGGGTGGTCAAGCCGAGCTCCTCAAATCCTCCGTTATTTCATCGACCATCACCTTAGCATATCCTTCGGAATCGGCCGCGGTGAAAAGTTGAGTCGGGTTTAGTAGGATAAACAGAGCCAACAGCCGCCTTGACCTTCAAATTGCTCCATTGCGCCATAAGGTGGCAACTTTCAGCATCCGTGATAGCATCCACGGGATAGCTGGCAGGAGCCGTCAAGGCATGCTACTCTGGCTGAAGCAGCTCGGTGGAAGCCACGCTGCTTCTCCGCTGAGATGGCGGGGTAGCTTCGGGGGAAGCTTCGGCAGGTCGTTTGTTGTGATCTGCTGCTTCTCGTTCCTCTAGCCCCATTACCCTTTCGTGCAGCGCCTGCATTAGGCTCTGCTCCAGTTTCTTCCTCCTCTCATGGGTTTTGTAACCCCCTGCGTCCGGAAATCCAGCCTTCCACGAAAGGGAGCCTGGCGTGCCTCGTGTCCGTCCAGGGTGCTAAGGATTCCCGAGGGCCATTGTGAGATCTTCCTTCTCCCTGTCTGGAACGAACTTCCCTTGCTGCGCTGCTTCGATATAATGCTTAAGCCTCTTGACTGGTATGTCCAATTGTTCGTCCGTCCAAATGCACTTCCCGTTATAGGGTCCAAGGATCCGCCGCCCGAAGAACCAAGTCCGCAACGGTCAGCCAGTTCATTGTCTCGGTTCGATCCCTTTATCAAGCAGATCATTCTCAGCCTTGGCCCACTTAGGCGGGCTATGAGGTAGCCACGACCCGTGCGATGGTGAAGCTTCTTCTTCGCAGCATTTCTCTTGTTTGTCGCTGACATCTTTTTACTCTTTTCCGATGTCTTGTAGGCCACAAATGCGGGCCATCATCTCGATCTTCTCATATTTGCCCGTGAATTCTGGTGTCTCATTTTTTCGACATACGTATTGAGGTCTTTCTTCCAATTCCTGAATAGTTCTGCCATCTTCTTAAGAGCAAAAGACTTGATTAATGGCTCTATTACTGGCTTCTCGGATCATCCTCTGGCGGTAGGGTAAAATTTGACTTCAGCTCAGTCCAAAGATCATTTTTCTGCATATCATTGACACAAGACACCTCGTGGTCTTCATTCTTAGGCTTATACCATTGGTGGATGCTGATCGGGATCTTGTCCCTAACCGTAACCCATGACCGAGCAACAAATGCCTTCTTTGTCGGTAGGGTTCAATCGGTTGGCCGTCATAGCGATTTGTATGATCTCAAACTTTTCATCCGAGCTCAACTTTTCTTGGGCCTCGTCTCTTTACGAAGTTGTGCTCGATCCGGAGGGCTAGAAAAAGAACAAAGACGAGAGTTAATTAATATGTGTACATATATACCAAAACAAAGGCGAGAGCTAGTCAAGACAGGCTTAACTAATATATATACTGGCGGACTCGGTTTGGTGATCACCGAGCCGTCCTCACGGTCTACTTCTTCACCCTCTCCTTCTTGCACCGGCATTGGGTCATCGGAGCCATGTAAATCATAGCCAGCTGCTTCTTCACCCTCTCCTTCCAGACCATCGTTGACGACTTTGAGAAACATCATCAAGGAGACGGCATCACTTCCGTGTGCGATTATGTCCCTCAACAACGCTTCTTGTGCTTCGTCTCGGGGGGTGTCCATAGTTTCTACAAATATTTACAACATGGCAATTATTATTCAAACATGACAGATATGGATATATTAGTGCCAACGTAGAACTAGATAGCTAATCACAATAAGGAATCATATTAGTGGCCTCGACGCTGCTTCTCTAGGGTTTGGGGTGGCCTCGACAACGCTTCAAGGGTTAGGGGTGGCCTCGAGAACGCTTCAAGCTAGGAGAAGTGCGTATCGACTCGACCCACGTGTTGAAGCTATCGGGAGGGGTCGGCGTTGAACAGTACATCTATGTCCCACAAGTGGCGTGGGCATCGACGCCTGTGATAGGGTAGAGGGTCGTGGATCGCCGAGGGTCGAGGTCAAGGGTCGAAGATCGCCGAGGGTCGGGAGGTTGCCTAGTGTCAAAGGATTCAACAAAACCATGTCTTCATCATTGGCGAAAAATGCAGGTGCATGATGGTGCAAGCTCTCCAAAGTTGTTTTGGAGCGGAGTCCCAGATAGGATAATTTAGCTTTTTGGTACAAAGTTCAGCAAAAGGCAAATTATCCTATCCGGACTCCATTCCAACAACTTTGGAGGACTTCTGTACCATCATGCCATGGTTACTCCGGCTAATGATGAAACCATGGATTTCTTCAATACTTTGACACTATAGGAACCTCGACCTGAAACCTTCGACCCTTGACCCCTTAACGACCTCGACCCTCTACCCTAGTTCCCGACCCTCGACCCCTCGGCGATCCTCGACACCCTCGTTATATCGACAACGACGCAACATACATATACATGGGAAAATAATGTTATCGGGGAGGGGGTATCGGTACCCCCCCCCTGTGTCAAAGTTTCTTCTTTCTCCTCTATTCCTTTCTTTCTTCTTCTCCTCTTCTTTTTCTTCTTATCCCTCGAGAAAGGAAAATAAGGAAAAGGAAGAAAAGAGGAAGAAGGAAGAAGGAAGAAGAAGAAGAAAAAAAAGAAGAAAAAAAAAGAGGAGAAGAAGAAAAGAATAGAGGAGAAGAAGAAAAAAATAGAAAAAACTTCTATTTTTTCTTCTTCTCCTCTATTCCTTTCTTCTTCTCCTCTTCCTTTTCTTCTTTTTCCTCTCATTATTTTTCTTCTTCTTCTTCCTTCTTCCTTCGGATCCTAGAACCCTCGAACCCTCGAACCCTAGAACCCTCGAACCCTCGACCCTAGAACCCTCGAACCCTGAAACCCTTGTGCCTCGAAACCTCGACCGGCCTCGACGACCCTCGACCCTCAAAACATTGACCCTCGACCGGCCTCGACGACCCTCGACCCCTCTGTGACCCTCTCGACCCTCTAGCCTAGTTCCCGACCGTCGACCCCTCAGCGATCCTCGACACCCTCGTTCCCGATAAAAAGAAGAATAAGAAGAAGAAGAAGAAGAAGAAGAAGAAGAAATGAGAAGAAGAAAAAAGAGAAGAAGAAGAAAGAAGAAGAAAAAATAGAAGAAAAAAAGAGAGGAGAAGAAGAAGGAATAGAGGAGAAGAAGAAAAAATAGAATTTTTTTTCTTCTTCTCCTCTATTCCTTGTTCTTCTCCTTTTATCTTCTACTTCCTCTTCTTATTTTTTTTCTCTTCTTCTTCTCCTTCTTCCTTCTTCCTCTTTTATTCTTTTCCTTATTTTCCTTCTTCCTCGACGACCCTAACTCTAAGCAGTACAACTTCCTCGACGCCCCGCCTCTCTCATGAAAAAATAAAATCTATGAATAAAAAAACATCATATTCTATGAACAAAAAACATCATATTCCATCCACATCGATCCATGCATACATCATATATATGATCATATCTATGAACAAAAAAATTCATATGATCATCTATGAACAAAAAACATCACATATATATGCAGAAAAAAAACATTAGATCAACACATATGCAAAAAGCATCATACATATATCCATACATCAATATATATACATGAACATTTATATATGAAAAAAGCATCACATCTCTGGAAAAAAAAAATCATGGCGGCGGCGGGGGCAGGGCAGGTGCGCTGGGGCTCATCAGGCGGAGGCGACGGCGAGGTCGCGGAGACGGGGCGGCGGGGAGGCGGAGGCGACGGCGAGGTCGGGAGGCAGAGGCGGCAACGGCGAGGTCGGCGAGGTCGGCGAGGTCGCGGAGGCAGGGGCGGCGACGGCGAGGGCGATGGCGATGGCGAGGGCGCAGCGACGGGCGGGACGGCGACGACGCAGGCAGGCGACAGCGTTAAGGCGAATCAGATACGGTCTGGCGGCGACGGCGGGGCAGACGGCGGCGACGACGGGCGGCGACGGCGGCGAAAACGGCGTGGCGACGGCGATGGTGGACAGACGTGGGCGGCAATGACAGCGTCGGCGGGCGGCGTCGGGGCAGCTGGCGGCGTCGAGGAGGAAAATCGCGATGAATCTGAAATTTCCCAAGTGCTTTCTTATATAGCAAGGGCATTAGTCGGTTGGTGCCACGACCGGGACTAATGCCCCTTAATCCGGGTTGGTGCCACCAACGGGACCAAAGGCCAAATTTCAGCAGCCCAAAGGGCGGAAGCGGCGGTCTTTGGTCGGTTGGTGGCACCAACGGTACTAAAGGGGGAATTAGTCCCGGGTCGTGGCACCAACCGGGACCAATGCCCCCTTTAGTCCCGGTTGGTGCCACCAACCGGGACCAAAGACCTTGTGCTGCCCCGCGCCCAAAAGTTTAGTCCCACATCGCTAGCTGAAGGGCGCCGGCACTGGTTTATAAGCGCTGGTGTGCCTCCCCTTTCGAGCTCCTCTCTAATGCAGGCTTTCGGGCCTAAACTTGCTACTGCCTGTGGGCCTATTGGGCCTCTGCGGGCCTGAATCCTGGCCCATGTAGGGTTTCTAGTCGTATTCAGGCCGTGGGGGCCCAGTAGGTGGCACTTTTTTTTGCTTTATATTTTATTTCTTTTTGCTTTTAGTTTTAGAAAAAAATAATGTTTCTATTAGTGCCATTAGTTTTAAAATTTGAAAACACTTTTTTTGTTTTCTTTGTTGCTTTATTTATTTTATTTTGTTTCTACTTACAACAAAATACTTATTGTTGCTATTTTTATTTTTTCAAGTTTTTTGTTTTTATAAAATTTGAATTCTTTGAAATTTGTGTGAATCACAAGTTTGTGAGCTCAACAAGGCGTAGAGGGACGGGCTTATAAACGGTGTGGCGCCCTTGATTTGGCGAGGTTTTCAAATTCATAGTTTTCAAATGAACTCTGAAAAAGTTGGCATAGCATGCTCATGAACAAAGCGGACAATGGTATCATACTCGTGTGTTACAAAGTTGGCATGGTATCATCATAATAGTTGCGGAGAAAGTCTTCACTTTTTCTTCGCTTGTGTCGTTTGCTTATTGCGCCGTAACCATGGATAATCTTCATCGTTTATCGGGATGCTTGGGTCAGCCTTGACTTTGAAGGGGGAATTTCATGAAACTTTTCATACTCTTGAGACATGTCTGTCTTGCCCTCCACTCCCGGGATGTCCCTTTTCTGAAAGAACTATGTGGCGCTTTGGCTCATTGTATGATGTATTCGCTTCCTTATCTTTTCTTTTCCTCGGTCTGGTAGACATGTCCTTCACATAGATAACCTGTGCCACATCATTGGCTAGGACGAGCGGTTCGTCGGTGTACCCAAGATTTTTCAGATCCTTGTTGTCATTCCGTCTTTGTGGGTCTACCTGTACCCGCCTCGACAGATTGACCCACTTGCACTTAAACAAAGGGCCTTAAAATCTACTCCGTAGTCAAGTTCCCATATGTCTACTATGTAACCATAATATGTGTCATTTCCCTTGTCGGTTGCTGCATCAAAGCGGACACCTCTGTTTTGGGTGGTGCTCTTTTCATCTTGGTCAATCGTGTAAAATGTATTCCCATTTATCCGTATCCTTTCCAAATCATTACAATCGAAGATGGTCCCTGGACAACAAGTACAACTCATCACAAACAGTCTGTCACCTCGAGGCGTGTTTCCAACCAACTAATGTGTTCACATGTAATCCGATCGTCGCCTTTGCTCCGGTGTTTGAGCGCAGACTGTTCTTGTGTTCATCGACATACGGGTCACCAAAGTAGAGTTACGTAGAAGCTGTGTAGTGTGCTTGAGACCAGAATATCCGTCCTGCATATTATTGAGTCTCTTCCAAGCGTGCCTTTTCGGTCGGTCTCCCCTCATACCGCGATTTAGGGAGACCTATCTTATTAAGGCCAGGAATGAAGTCAACACAAAACCCGATGACATCCTCTGTTTGATGGCCCATGGAGATGCTTCCTTCGGCCTAGCATGCGATTCTGAACATATTTCTTTAGGACTCCCATGAACCTCTCAAAGGGTACATATTGTGTAGAATCACGGGCCCCGAATGACAATCTCGTCGACTAGATGAACTAGGGCGTGCGTCATGATATTGAAGAAGGATGGTGGGAACACCAGCTCAAAAACCGACAAGACATTGCGCCACATCACTCCTTAGCGTTACTACGATTTCTGGATCGATCACCTTCGAGATATTGCATTGAGGAATGCACATAGCTTCACAATGGCTAATCGGACGTTTTCGGTAGAAGCCCCTCAATGCAACCGGAAGCGATTGCGTCATAATCACGTGGCAGTCATGAGACTTTAGGTTCGGAACTTTTTCTCGGCATATTTATTATTCCCTTTATATTGACGAGAAGCCGGTCGGGACCTTCATCTTGAGCAGGCATTGAAAGAATATTTCTTTCTCTTCTTTCGTAAGAGCGTAGCTGGCGGGACCTTCATCTTTGCTTCGGAGGCATGCCCTCTTTTTTTCGTAAGCGTTGCAGGTCCTCTCGTGCCTCGGTGTATCTTTTGTCTTCCCATACACGCCCAAGAAGCCTAGCAGGTTCACGCAAAGGTTCTTCGTCACGTGCATCACGTCGATCAAGAGCGGACCTCTAGGTCTTTCAAAGAGGGTAGGTCCCAAAATATAGATTTCTTCTTCCACATGGGTGCGTGATTCTCAGCGTCATTCGAATAGCTAGTCCGCCGGGACCCTTTCCAAAGATTACGTGTAAATCATTGACCATAGCAAATGCGTGATCACCGATGCGCATGGCGGGCTTCTTCCGTGATCTGCCTCGCTTTGAAATGCTTGCCTTTCTTTCGACATTGATGGTTGGTCGGAAGAAATCGGCGATGGCCGGTACACATTCTTCCTGCAGCTTCCGGTATATACTATCGGTGTCAAGTAAACAGTGCGTGCATGCGTGGTATCCCTTGTTTGTCTGTCACGAAAGGTTCTTGAGAGCGGGCCAATCGTTGATGGTCACGAACAGCAACGCCTTTAGGTCAAATTCCTCCTTTTTGTGCTCATCCCACGTACGTACACCGTTTCCATTCCACAGCTGTAAAAGTTCCTCAACTAATGGCCTTAGGTTCACATCAATGTCGTTGCCGGGTTGCTTAGGGCCTTGGATGAGAAGCGGCATCATAATGAACTTCCGCTTCATGCACATCCAAGGAGGAAGGTTATACATACATAGAGTCACGGGCCAGGTGCTGTGATTGCTGCTCTGCTCCCCGAAAGGATTAATGCCATCCGCGCTTAAAGCAAACCATACGTTCCTTGGGTCCTTTGCAAACTCATCCCAGTACTTTCTCTCGATTTTTCTCCACTGCGACCCGTCGTGGGTGCTCTCAACTTCCGTCTTTCTTACGGTCCTCACGTGCCATCGCATCAACTTGGCATGCTCTCCGTTTCGAGCAGACGTTTCAACCGTGGTATTATAGGAGCATACCACATCACCTTCGCAGAACCCTCTTCACGGAGGCTCGCCGTCAACATCACCGAGGTCATCTCGTCGATCTTATACGCAATGCACCGCATACCGGGCATGCGTTCAGATACTTGTAGGCACCACGGTAGAGGATGCAGTCATTAGGGCATGCATGTATCTTCTCCACCTCCAATCCTAGAGGGCATCGACCTTCTTTGCTGCGTATGTCTTGTCGGGCAATTCGTTATCCTTTGGAAGCTTCTTCTTCATTATTTTGATAGCTTCTCAAATCCTTTATCAAGCACAGCATTCTCTGCCTTCCTTTGCAGCAATTCGAGTACGGTACCGAGCTTTGTGTTGCCATCTTCGCAATTGGGGTACAACCCTTTTGTGATCCTCTAACATGCGATCGAACTTCAGCTTCTCCTTTTGACTTTCGCATTGTGTCCTTGCATCGACAATGACCCGCGGAGATCATCATCATGGGGCACATCGTCTGGTTCCTCTTGATCTTCAGCAGCTTCGCCCGTTGCAGCACCATCGCACATCGTCAGTGCATCTTGATGTTCAATAGCATCACCGTATTCAGGGGGCACATAGTTGTCATCGTACTCTTCTTCCTCGCCGTCTTCCATCATAACCCCTATTTCTCCGTGCCTCGTCCAAACATTATAGTGTGGCATGAAACCCTTGTAAAGCAGGTGGGTGTGAAGGATTTTCCGGTCGAGTAAGACTTCGTATTCCACATATAGGGCATGGACAACACATAAAACCATTCTGCTTGTTTGCCTCAGCCACTTGAGAAAAGCATGCACGCCCTTAATGTACTCGAGGTGTGTATGCATCACCGTACATCCATTGCGGTTCATCTGCGTGCATTATATATAATTAAGTGTGTCAAAAATCATTACAAAACATCATGAATAGATAATTAAGTGACCAAATTAATAGAAGTTCATCATCACATAAAACCAAAGTACATACATAGTTCTCATGTAACAACATAAAGCTCTGCAGAGCATCTAAATTAATTAAACCATACATTGAAACTATGTAAAACATTTCAATGTGAAAACAAATCGATCATAATCGCAACCAAGGTAACAACTGATCCAACGGCATAATGATACCAAGCCTCGGTATGAATGGCATATTTTCTAATCTTTCTCATCTTCAAGCGCATTGCATCCATCTTGATCTTGTGATCATCGGCGACATCCGCAACATGCAACTCCAATATCATCTTCTCCTCCTCAAGTTTTTTATTTTTCCTTCAAGAAATTGTTTTCTTCTTCAACTAAATTTAACCTCTCGACAATAGGGTCGGTTGGAATTTCGGTTCAACAACCTCCTAGATAAATAAAATCTATGTCACGTTGGTCGGCATAATTTTCATAAACAATAAATGAACCAATAGTTATGAAAAGATAATATATACCACATCCGAATCATAGATGTGACGAGGGCCGAGGGCCGGCAGGCGGATACCAAAACCATCGCACTATATAAGATGCAATAATAAAAGTAAGAAAATAATACAAGTAAGAATATTTTTCCTTTCGTAAAGAAGATAAGAACAAGAGGCTCACCACGGTGGTGCTGGCGGTGAGATCGGCGCGGTGATCGATCGGCGGTGAAGACAGGGGACGGGCGTGACGGACCGCTAAACCTAGACAAATATTGAGGAAAATGGAGGTTAGAGGTCGAGCTTGGAGAGGAGAAAGCTTAAGTAGTGTGGCTCGGGCATTCCATCGAACACCTTGTGTGCATAGGAGGTGAGCTAGAGCACCACCAAGCCCTCTCCCCTCGGCCAAAAAAGCAGAGCAGGTGCTCTGCTCTTTGTGAGGGGCTATATATAGGCAGCACCATTAGCCCGGTTGGTGGCATGAGCCGAGACTAAAGGAAGCCTTTGGTCCCGGTTCATGCCACCACCCGGACCAATAGTGGTGGGCCAGAGCCAGGACCATTGGTCCCGGTTCGTCCCACCAACCGGGACCAAAAGGTTCGGACGAACCGGGACCAATGGCCCACGTGGCCCGGCCGGCCCCCGAGCTCACGAACGGGATAAATGCTCACATTAGTCCGGTTCGGATTGAACAGGACTAATGGGCAAAACAGGCCTCAACGATAGCCCCTTTTTCTACTAGTGAAGTCACTCCCCAACAACAACAACAACAAGAAGAGGAAGACTTTGAGGCCCAGGCAACCCCATCTCCAAAGGCGTCGCCAGCATTTCGCAGGCTTCGCAAAGGTCAAAGGCCTCAAGTACCTCTCTCGAGCGTTCCAGAAGGAGAAGTGTACCACCAACCTGTTGCACGTCAAGTGTTTTCAGAAGCCGCTCCAACTGTGAATGTCTCCGAGTCTGAAGCCAAAGCTGCTGAAGACAATCCGGCTGCATCAGCCGAAGACACCCAAGAAGAAGAAGAACGTGTCCCTACACCCCCTGTAATTGAAGAAGTTATTCCTGATATCAATGTGCCAGTGCCCGACCCTCCAGCTCCTCAAGTGGAGGTTGAAAACATTGAGGCTGCCACCTCCAACACCGATGAAGCCAATGACGTGGTCATGGATGAAGCAAATGTGGAGCCTGCACAAACAGCTCCTGAAGCCAATGAAGGAAATGTGCCTGAAGCCAATGAGGCAACTGCTCCTGAAGCTCTGCTGAGCAGCCACGATGCCTCGATTGTTGCCCTTGCTCCAGATCCGCCACCTAGGCCCTACACAATTGACCAAGCATACAACT
The DNA here is from genome assembly GCA_021605205.1 of Aegilops longissima. Taxonomy (NCBI): domain Eukaryota; kingdom Viridiplantae; phylum Streptophyta; class Magnoliopsida; order Poales; family Poaceae; genus Aegilops; species Aegilops longissima. The sequence continues at coordinate 665,273,063 of CM038679.1, read as the reverse complement.
ATGGTCACTAATCACGATAAGATGGCTGTTACGGTCCCTCCGCCTCATGCCTCTGGTCCTCGGTTCGAATATCATATTGCGATAGGCCTCGGGTCCATAAGCGAAGCCAAGACTGCCAAGGTTTCGAGCACTGCCACCTCTGAGTTCTTTCAATGCAAATGGCTTCAAAGCCCACAACACTTTTTTGTGAGCAAAGAACCCTACACAAGGCCAAGGATATCATTTGACCGTTTCGAGCTATCAACAACGAAGCTATTACTCATGCGTTACAGATAATCAAGGGCGCATTTTCCCTCATATCGCCTCGACTTTGAAGCCATTGCGGACTGCCGTGCTTAGAAGAAGCACTTGATTGCTTTCGTGATGCAGTCTGCTCGGCCGTTCATGCATAAAGAACCTTTGGAATGAAGAACTTGTGCTTCAATTCTATGCTACCCTCCACATCCGCGGCTACTACAGAGATACGAAGACATGGGTTCTCGAGTGGATGACAGGAAATGTTCATCATGAAGCCAAAGATCTTGACGTCATTGAGCTCACAGGCCTACCCACTCCCGGAGAGCTGTTTGAACCTGGTTGTCAACTCCACCGCGATGCACTCGAGAGCATATTTCATAAGCCAGAACCCAACATGAGTCAGATGTTGAGCATGATGAAGCCACTGCCACATGACGCTGAATACCCTCAGGACTTCTTTGTTGATGAGCTTGAGTATCTGCCTCGTACCATATATCACATCATCAGGCGAACTCTATGGCCTATCAAAGGGCATTCATCATCTGCAAAACTTGAAGGAGCCATGAAGACATTGGTCTTTTACATCCTCAATGGCATCAGCTTCAATACGCAAGAATTCTTCATCCGACAATTGGCTGCGTCTGGATCTGATCTGTTTGGTCTGAAATTTTATGCTCCATGGGTCATGCGCCTCATCAAGATGCACTCTGCTATCAACTATCAGCCCGCTGCTCGCAATCATCTGATCTTTCTACCAGAGGTTGATATGTCAGTTGAAGCCATATACCCTGAGCCTGCCAAAACACCACTTTGTCTTCAGAGTGCAGATCACCATAGCTTCTCTCAACCCATGGAAGGCGTCCAAGCAGTATCTCGTGTCTATCCTCCGGCTGGGAACACTCGTCTGCCTCGCCGTGCACAAACTGAAGCTACTGAGAGCACTATTGCACAAAGGCCTAGGAAGCGCTCTCGCGTCCTGAATAACCGAGAACTTCTTGTGGCACTGCATCAGAAACAAGATAAGCATCACTCCTGGCTCAAGCGACAAATACAAAGCCTCTTGGTGGACGTCAATCGCATTCGAAACCTTGCCACCAAGAATGCCTTTGTCATCACGAGACCTGTCGGCGATCATGGAAGAGTTTGACCTGCTCGGTCTTTGAAGAAGATCTTCAAGGCGATGGCTTCCTTTGAGCGCTTCAAGTTTGACTCCACTCCTCCATGGAATGCAGTCCTACGACGAACTCCATCACTTGAAGACTCTAACTATTCTTCCTCTGCGGCAACTGTCAATGCTAGAGTGATCAATGATGAAGATGATGCTACTTCACCGCCCCTACTTACGCGCATCGACCTTTGCACCAAGTTAAATCGCACCGCCAACCAACAACGACATCCCTTCTGCATCATCTACTTCTGAGGAGGACGAGTAGACACTCTATGTCTTCAAACCTTTTGTGTCCTTACTGACAAAAGGGGGAGAAGCATATGAGTTTGATAGTCTTCAAGCGGGTTCATAAGGGCTGTTGCATAATATTTTGCCTAAGTGTTTACAACTCTCGCTTTTGATACATTTAGTTCTTTGAGTTGTAACACTTAAACTCGATGGTCGTCTGCTACTTATTTGCTTAACTCTGGTGCGATGATAACTTACGCACTTAGATCATTCTGCAGACGTCCATTTTTCATTATGCATGTCATTCTCTTAGCTATATCATTTCATGCATGATGAATTGTCTTCATAAGTTGAAGAGGATCTCCACAAGTACAACCTGCCGTGTGCATTTGCATTCCAAAAGCAAACTACTTATATGCACATCTTCAGGGGGAGCCTTTGCCACTTATGAAGACAATTCCTATCCTTACAATTTCACATATTTTATCCCGTTGAAAACTTCAACCAGTTTGTCATCAATCACCAAAAGGGGAGATTGTAAGTGCATCTAGTGCCACCCCTAGTTGGTTTTGGAGTCTTGACGACAAATGTGGTTGAGGACTAATGCGTTTGTGAGAATTGCAGGATAACACAGGTAGTGTCCCCATTGATTCGGTTTACCTACCGGAAATGACCCTAAAATGTATGAAGACATTGGCGACAATGGTGGTATGTGAAGATATTCACATTGAAGACTATGACATGAGAAGACATTGAATGAAGACTATGGAGCGCGAAGACTGTGTCGTTTCGTTGTTTCCTTTTCTTCTTTGTTGAGTCATAGGAACCACCGTCTTTGTTAAGTGGGGTCCAAGTGAACAAAGTCGAATGGTCAAGTGATGCTCAACCCAAATCCTATGTCTTCGAGCGAAGACAATGAGAGCAAAACTTATCCAGAGCTGGATGAATCAGCTTTGCTTGTAGCCCAAGTAAAGTTGCCGTGTGTGTTTGAAATCTGACCGTTGGAACACGTGTCAGTTCCTTAGTGACCCAGGGTCATTTCGGACATATCAGGTCGGGTTGCCTAGTGGCTATAAATAGCCCACCCCCTACACCATAAATTGGTGGCTGCTCAGAGTTAGTACATGGCTTTTGTCGTTTGAGAGCAACCCACCTCGAAGCCTTTGAGAGAGAGAAATCCTTGTGAGGACAAAGCCCAAACACCCAGAGCCAAAGAGTGTTAGGCATCATGAAGTCTTTACATGCATGTGACACAAGACTTATTACACTTGAGGACTGTGAATCCTCCAGCCGGTTAGGCGTCGCATTCTGAGCATCCAAGAGTCATTGTGGATTGCCGGTGAATGCAGTCTGTGAAGGTTCGGAAGTCTACCTTGAAGACTTACCAGAGTGATTGGGCGAGGACTGTGTGTCCTTAGCTCAAGGGGAATAAGGTGAAGACGCGGTCTTCTAAGTTGAATCTCAGCCTCCCTAACCAGATGTACAGTTGTCACAGCAACTGGAACTGGTCCAACAAATCCCGTGTCTTCAACAAGTGACTAGTTCTATCTTCTCCCTCTCTTTACTTAGAGTTTGTGTTCGTGAAGTCATTGCCTATTTGTCATACCTGTTTGACTTCATTGCTTGACTACTTTTGTTGACTGGCTTCTCACTATCTTCCATCTTGATCCTACTACCAAGCTGCTATTAGTCTTGTACTTTCACGTTATTGCATACTAGACTATGGTTTGCTTGTTGTAGTTTATCTTCCGCTGCATATCAATTAGGTCATTTCTATTGTTTGTCTTCGAAACATCCGTGTTTTGAAGACTTTCCTAAAAATCGCCTATTCACCCCCCCTCTAGTCGATAACTAGCACTTTCAGTGATATACCTCATTATAAGTCTGCTAGGCAATGCTTCGATGAGTTTGATAATTTTATTGTCAAACAAGAAAACTTTAATGCTTACTTTGGTAGACAATTGAAATATGATTCCAATATGATTAAACACTTGGGTGATTATATGGCTAATATTAGAGGTGAACTTAAACTTGTTAGCAAACATGCTTCTATGGTTACCACTCAAGTAGAGCAAGTACTTAAAGCTCAGAAAGAAGTGCTTGATGAAATGAATAGTAAGAAAAATGATTATGTTGTTAGAGTGGCTACTAGAACTGGTAGAATGACTCAGGAACCTTTGTATCCTGAAGGCCACCCTAAGAGAATCGAGCAAGATTCTCAGAGAAATAATATTGATACTCCTAGTTCTTCTAAAAGTTAGAAAAAGAAAAATGATAGGACTTTGCAAACTTCTGGTGAACCTATTGATGAACCACCTGATAATCCAAATGATATCTCTATTTCTGATGTTGAAACACAATCTGGTAATGAACATGAACCTAGTGAAAATGTTAATGATGATGTTCATGATGATGCTCAACCTAGTAATGATAATGATGTAGAAGTTGAACCTCTTTGTTGATCTTGATAACCCACAATCAAAGAATCAACGTTATGATAAAAGAGACTTCGTTGCTAGGAAACATGGTAAAGAAAGAGAACCATGGGGTTGAAACCCATGCCTTTTCCTCGAAACCATCCAAGAAAAGGATGATGAGGATTTTGAGTGCTTTGCTGAAATGATTAGACCCATCTTTTTGCGTATGCGATTGGTGATATGCTCAAAATGAATCCTTATGCTAAATATATGAAAGATATTGTTACAAATAAAAGAAAGATACCGGAAGCTGAAATTTCCACCATGCTTGCTAATTATACTTTTAAGGGTGGAATAGCAAAGAAACTTGGAGATCCAGGGGTACCTACTATACCATGCTCCATTAAGAGAAATTATGTTAAAACTTCTTTATATGATCTTGGAGCCGGTGTTAGTGTTATGCCACTCTCTTTATATCGTAGACTTGACTTGAATAAGTTGACACCTACTGAAATATCTTTACAAATGGCTGATAAATCAACTGCTATACCTGTCGGTATTTGTGAGGATGTGCCTGTTGTGGTTGCAAACATTACTATTTTAACGGACTTTGTTATTCTTGATATTCCCGAGGAGAATAGTATGTCTATTATTCTTGGAAGACCTTTCCTTAACACTGCAGGGGCTGTTATTGATTGCAACAAAGGCAATGTCACTTTTCATGTTAATGGTAATGAGCACAGTACACTTTTCGAGGAAACAACCTCAAGTTCATAGTATCAACTCTATTGGAAAAATTCCATCGATTATATTTGTAGGTTTTGAATTTCCTCTCCCTACTGTCAAGAAAAAATATGATATACTTATTATTGGGGATGTCCATATCCCCGTTGAGGTAACATAGTGTTATTCGAAATTTCTCCGGTTCCATGTTAATCGGAATGAGTTTGTTAACAAGACTTGATCAACCTTGATAGTGGATTCCTTTTGATGAGCATGAGATGGATGAAACTAGAAGCACAACCTTCTGTACCCTCTTTATATTTTCTGTTCTTTAGTAGAAATAAAGTAAAATAGTATTTTTCATGCATTTCTGATTTATCGATTGCAATATAAAAATATCCCGAAAATAAAAGTCCTTAGAATGCCATGCCAATTTAATATGATTGTTTCGGGAATATTTGAGGATTTTTAGTGCAAAAATTACCGCGGGGGAAGCTGCCACCTGGCCACGAGGGTGGAGGGCGTGCCCTACCCCCTGGGCGCGCCCCCTGCCTCCTGGGCCCATGGTGGCCCTCCTCCACTTATCCCTGCACCCATCTTCTTCCTCTTCCTCACACAAACCCGAAAAACCAACTCAAGCTCGTGTTCCAGCCACTTTTGCTGTGATTTTTGATCTCCTTGCTCAAAGCACCTCTCGCAAAACTGCTTGGGGAGATTGTTTCTTGGTATGTGACTCCTCCATTGGTCCAATTAGTTTTTGTTCTAGTGCTTTATTCTTTGCAAATTTGTGCTGCATAGGTGACCATGTTCTTGAGCTTTCATGTCAAATTTATATGGTTCCAAGTAGTTCTAATGCTTGATATATGCTCTAGGCACTTGTATGAGTAGTTGCTATCGGTTTTATTGAAGTTGGTTCACTTTTGTTTAAAGTCACTAAAAATTTCAGAATTTTTTCAGAGAAAACAATATGTTTAGGAAGATGTTCCAAGGTGGTTCTTCAAGGAAGCAAGGTCCCGGGCTTGCAATGCGTGATCTTGATGAGGAACCACCAAGAGGCGCTCTGTGAGGCCACGTGAATGGCCTTGGAAAATTTTATGGATCAGCGGGAATCAAAGAAGAATTTAACATATTTGCGTAATGCGGTCTTGAGGACTTTGAAGTCGACAAATTCCCCAATATCATGATCTCACAAGTTCATTTGTGGGGAGGTTTGAGTTTTCATCTTGGCGTAATTATCCTTGGTCATGTTTGACCTTTATGACAAATCTTATACCATGGACTTAGAAGATTTCACTTTTGCTTGCAAACTTCCATCTTGGGGTAGTATCAGGGATCCCCCTAAATCTGAATATAGAGACTTTCTTGCTAGAGTAACTGTGGGGGAATCTAGAGATATAACACAAGCCACTATAGGGAGCATCCACTTTCCTGCTATACATTATTTTGCTCTCTTCATAGGTAGATGCATAAATGCTAAGGATGAAGCATGTCACATGTGTGCCGCTGATCTCAGCATTCTCAGAAGTGCTGTGTTAGGGGACCAATCTTATCATATGGGAGCCATTGTAGCTCGTAGGTTGCATCATAATAGACATAACAGAGATTTCTTTGGAGGGATTTATGCAACCCGCTTAGCTAATTTTCTTGAGATAGACATTCGTGAGGATGACATGGATTTACCCCCTACTTATTTAGATTTTGATTCTATGGTTTCCCATCAGTTTGTTGAGAGGACTGAACCACCTCTCCAGTATCGACTAATCTTTAACAAACAGCATGTTGTCCATGTTACTCTTCCTGCTCCTGCCTTCTTTGATTTTCAGACAAAAGGGAGATGTATTATTACCAGAGAGGAGGCAGATGAGTACGAGAGGAGAGCGGAGGCGTCTCGACGCCACGCTGCAGCTCAGGAGGCGATAGCCGCTGCATCGCAGTACGACCCCAGCTACACCTACGGGTATTCGTCAGGCTATCCCTGGCAATAGACCAACTTAGGCCAAAAGCCTAAGCTTGGGGGAGTACGTATTTCCCACCGACATTACATTCATGTTCACACACACTCATTGCTAGATGTCGGTGCTCATACTCTTTCACTATAATATCCGTGCTAGTTTATTTTCTTTTTCCTGCTTTCTTCTTGTGTGTTTAATAAACCTTAGAAAAACCAAAAAAATTAGTAGTAGTTTATTTTTCCTGCTGTATTAGTAATAATTATAAAGGAAACCCAAAAATATTTCCCGTTCTTCTTTTGCTTGTTGGGAGCTTTCCCGTGTAAATAGTTTTTATTTCGTTTGTTTTCTTTGGGGTTCAGTAGGAGAAGACCATGATTAAATTGTTGAAGTGGCTCATATATGCATCATTGTTGATTTAACCAAGAGCCCATATTGCCTTGTCTTCTCCTGTTTATTGAATGCTCGCAGATTCCAGCTTAGTCCAATGCACGTGCGCTCTTATTATTATTCACACCGTTCGGTCGTGCAAGTGAAAGGCAATTATGATGATATATGATGGACTGACTGAGATGGGAAAACCTGGTATGAACTCGACCTCTTTTGTTTTTGTAAATATGATGAGTTCATCGTTCTTGATTCAGCTTATTATGAATAAACATGTTTGCAATGACAATTAGAGATCATAGTTGCTTATGCCATGCTTGGTTAGCTATGAGTTATAATGGTTTACCTTGCGTGCCAACATGCTATCGAGATGATTATGATGTGGTATGATAGGGTGGTATCCTCCTTTGACTGATTTAGTTGACTTGACTTGGCACATGTCCACGCATGTAGTTGAAACAAATCAACATAGCCTTCACGATATTTATGTTCATGGTAGATTATATCCTACTCATGCTTGTATTCAATGTTTATTAATTTTAATGCATGTTCATGACTGTTGTCGCTCTCTAGTTGGTCGCTTCCCAGTCTTTTTCTAGCCTTCACTTGTACTAAGCGGGAATACTGCTTGTGCATCCAATCCCTTAAACCCCAAAGTTATTCCATATGAGTCCACTATACCTTACTATATGCGGTATCTACCTTCCGTTCCAAGTAAATTTGTATGTGCCAAACTCTAAACCTTCAAATAAACATTCTGTTTTGCATGCTCGAATAACTCATATATCAACTAGTGCTGCCCTTATCTTCCGTGTTAGGCGGGTTATTCTCAAGAGGAGTGGACTCCGCTCCTCACTCACAAGAAAATGGATGGTCACCGGGATGCCCAGTCCCATGCTTTATGCAAACTAAATCAAAATAATTGCAAACAAAACTCCCCCTGGGACCCGTTGAATGTTGGAGGCACTCGTTGTTTCGAGCGAGCCATGGATTGATGCTTGTGGGGGAGGGGGAGTATAAACTTTACCATTCTGTTTGGGAACCACCTATAATTTGTTTAGCATGGAAGATATCGTCATCTCTTAGTTGTTATGTTGACAATGAAAGTATGCCGCTCAAAATATAATTTATCTCTATTTCAAAATCGAGCTCTGGCACCTCTACAAATCCTTGCTTCCCTCTGGGAAGGGCCTATCTATTTACTTTTATGTTGAGTCATCACCCTCTTATTAAAAAGCACTAGCTGGAGAGCACATCTGTCATTTGCATTCATTATTGTTAATTTATATCGGGTATGACTATGATTGGATCTCTTTTACCATGAATTACAATGTCTAGTCAGTCCCTGATCTTTGAAGGTGCTCTGCATTTATGTTTTGCGGTCTCAGAAAGGGCTAGCGAGATAACATCTTGTTATATCATATTATGATTGTTTTGAGAAAGTGTTGTCATCCGAGATTTATTATTATGGCTTGCTAGCTGATTATGTTATTGATATGAGTAAACATGAGACCTAGGAGTTATTGCAAATGTGGTTAGTTATGATCTTTGCTGAAAACCTGAATGCTGGCTTGACATAGGTACAACAACAAGAGCAAACCGAGTTTGTAAAGTTTTCTTTTTTCTTTCAGTTTGTCAACTGAATTGCTTGAGGACAAGCAAGGGTTTAAGCTTGGGGGAGTTGATACGTCTCCGTCGTATCTACTTTTCCAAACACTTTTGCCCTTGTTTTGGACTCTAACTTGTATGATTTGAATGGAACTAACCCAGACTGACGCTATTTTCAGAAGAATTGCCATGATGTTGTTTTATGTGCAGAAAACAAAAGTTCTCGGAATGACCTGAAACTCCACGGGATGTCTTACAAAAAAATAATAAAAAATCCTCACCAAAGATGAAGACCAGGGGGCCCACACCCTATCCACGAGGGTGGGGGCGCCCCCCCTCCTGGGCGCGCCCCCTACCTCGTGGGCCCCCTGGAGACCCTCCGACGCCAACTCCAACTCCATATATTGGCTTTCGGGGAGAAAAAAATCAGAGAGAAGAAATCATCGCGTTTTACGATACGGAGCCGCCGCCAAGCCCTAATCTCTCTCGGGAGGTCTGATCTGGAGTCCGTCCGAGGCTCCGGAGAGGGGAATTCGTCGTCGTCGTCATCATCAACCATCCTCCATCACCAATTTCATGATGCTCACCGCCGTGCGTGAGTAATTCCATTGTGGGCTTGCTGGACGGTGATGGGTTGGATGAGATTTATCATGTAATTGAGTTAGCTTTGTTAGGGTTTGATCCCTAGTATCCACTATGTTCTGATATTGATGTTGCTATGACTTTGCTATGCTTAATGCTTGTCACTAGGGCCCGAGTGCCATGAATTCAGATCTGAACCTATTATGTTTTCATGAATATATGTGTGTTCTAGATCCTATCTTGCAAGTCTATAGTCACCTATTATGTGTTATGATCCGACAACCCCGAAGTGACAATAATCGGGATACTTCTCGGTGATGACCATAGTTTGAGGAGTTCATGTATTCACTATGTGCTAATGCTTTGTTCCAGTTCTCTATTAAAAGGAGGCTTTAATATCCCTTAGTTTCCAATAGGACCCCGCTGCCACGGGAGGGTAGGACAAAAGATGCCATGCAAGTTCTTTTCCATAAGCACGTATGACTATTTACGGAATACATGCCTACATTACATTGATGAATTGGAGCTAGTTCTGTGTCACCCTATGTTATGACTGTTACATGACGAACCACATCCGGCATAATTATCCATCACTGATCCAGTGCCTACGAGCTTTCCATATACTGGTTCTCGCTTATTTACTTTTCCGTTACTACTGTTACAATCACTATAAAAATACCAAAAACACTACTATTGATGTCTTTACTTTTGTTACTGTTACCACCACTATCATATTACTTTGCTACTAAACACTTTGCTACAGATACTAAGTTTCCAGTTGTGGCTGAATTGACAACATAGTTGCTAATACTTGAGAATATTCTTTGGCTCCCCTTGTGCCGAATCAATAAATTTGGGTTGAATACTCTACCCTCGAAAACTGTTGCGGTCCCCTATACTTGTGGGTTATCACTATTATGCTGGATAATGCCAGAAAAAATGGGTTGGTCAAGGGGGTTCTGTATGATTATGTCACAGATGGAATTAACATGTTGTAGTATGCAGATGATACCATCTTTCTTTTACAAGATGATATAGATAGTGCTCATAATCTGAATTATATATTATGCCTCTTTGAGCAAATGTGTGGTTTAAAAATTAATTTTCATAAAAGTGAGCTCTTCCTCTTTGGAGGGGCCAAAGATAAAAAAGATGAATATGCTAAGATATTCACTTGTCCTGTAGGATCTTTACCTATGAAATATTTAGGATTGCCGGTTTATAAAAATAGGATTAGAAACAAACACTGGAAACCCCAGAATCTAAAATGGAGAAAAAATGTGAAACCCGGCAAGGGAGATTGCTTGCAAGTGCTAGGAGGGTCACACTAATCCAATCTTCTTTCACATGCATCCCTTATTTTATGATGTCCTTCTAAGGTTTACCTGTTGGGGTTAACAAACGTATGGATTTTTATAGAGCCAGGCTGCTTTGGCAGGAAGATGATAAAAAAAGAAATATCACCTGGTTAAATGGGCTGATGTTTGTAGACCTAAAGACATGGGTGGACTGGGAATCCAAAATCTTGCCCATATGAACAAAGCTGTGTTGTGTAAATGGTGGTGGAAAATCTATAACACGGAGGGATTATGGCAGGAAATTATCTTGAAAAATACCAGGGATCTAAAGCATTAGGTAACATTGCAGTTAGACAAGGAGACTCCCAGTTCTGGAGGGAGTTACTAAAACACAAAGATCATTTTACCTCCTTGTGCAAATTCCAGATTGGAAATGGAAGGAATACCAGATTATGGGAAGACTGGTGGATTGGATCTGCACCTTTGTGCAGGAGCTTTCCTAGATTATATAATATCTGTTTTGATAAACAGAAAACAGTTAGAGAGATTTTTTTAAAAGAAATTGAAAATATGAGTTTTAGGAGGACTTTGACAGGAGACTCAAGAGAGTTGTGGGACCACATTAAAGAGGTGTGCAGCTCGGTGGATTTGAGAGATGAAAATGACAAGATAAAATGGATGCTAACAAAAAATGGGATATATAGTGTAAAATCTTATTATAGACACTTGATAGAGAATGGGATCAAATATCCACATCTGTATATGTGGAAGATTAAGATGCCTCCGAGAGTCAAAGTCTTTATGTGGCTGACTCTTAGAAATTGTATTCTCACGAAAGATAATCTATGACGTAGAGGTTGGAAGGGAGATGATAAATGCCCATTTTGTGGCCGAGAGGAAACTGTAAATCACTTATTCATATCTTGCTCGGTAGCTAGGTTGTTGTGGAACATTCTTAAATGTGCTTTTGATTTAACTGATTACTAGATGACTTGGATCTGGTGATGAGAATTTGGGCTAAAACCTTAGGGAAGGAAGAGAGAGGTTTATTTATGGTAGGAATCTCTGCTATTTTGTTGGACTTTGTGGAAATTGAGAAATAGTGTGGTTTTTGATAATAACAGGATAAATGACCCCTATGTACATGTTAATTTGCTTCTTAAAAACTTACATGATTGGAATATTTTGCAGAAAACCCCGCAAGAAGTGATATGATGGAAGCAGGAGTGAAGCGAGTAGGTGAAGTTGCTGAAGATGTATTCAAAGCAGTACATGGGTGGCGTCTGGAGACTAGAAGTATTCTGGGATGACCAAAAGCTTCAAGTCTCCTCGGATCTATGCTGCTGTGATGGAAGCTGGGAGGCAACAACCCCTGCGTTTTGCTTCACTCCGCTCTTTTATATCATGTTTTCCTCTCCCCTGTAGAGGAGACTACCTGTCGTATGTCTGCTTGGTCCGTTTGATACTCTGTGGTCTTTTTAACCTTGTAATGCTGGGTCTGAGACTTGCTTTAGAGCCCAGGCCTTTTATTCTCTCTTAGCGACACTGCTTTTGGGGGCTTCAGGTGGGGGAGGGATGGCTCTCCCTCCTCTTCATTAGTATAGTGCGATGCCTAAGGAGTTTACTACTCTAGTAGTTTAGTCCGGTTTCCTAGTTGTAAGACCAAATGATTTCTTTTAATGGAAATCGGAGAGGGCACTCTTTTATAAAAAAAACTCTTGCCCCTCCCTACGGTTTGTTTCTTGTGGTTCGATTCCTGTTTAGATTTGGATTTATAGCACGCTCGGTGATGTTGTAGGTTAGTACACGTGGTAGAGAGCTAGCTGGCTAGCTGGTGGATTGTTGCGGATTGAACTTACAGGGGTGTTACCACGGTGCAGGTCAGGAGTGGAGACACAGCCTTATTTAGGAAGGACATATGGCAGCAGCAACTGTTGTCTGAATCCCATCTGAGGGCCTATTCTTTTGCTTCTGATGAGGATGTCTCAGTTAAAGGTCTTCTGTCGCCCAACTCATCTTTGAAATTTCCAGCATCCCACTGTCGACCTAGGCTAGATACGAGGTCAGAGATCTGCAGAGGATAACTGCAAATGTGATCCCGGATGACACAATGCCAGATTCCTGGAGCTGTGTTTGGGATCAGAACCTCACGCCCGCCAAATTCTACTCGTTTTGTTTAGAGATGACCAAGCGGATGAGGCATTCACCTGGATTTGGAGGACTAGCTGCAACATGAAGTGGAAAGTTTTCTCGTGGCTGCTTCTTGTAGACAGGCTAAACACATGAAACATGCTCAAACGCCGACACTATGTCCTGGCAAACAATGACTATGCATGCATGTTATGTATAGCATGTCCTGAGGGGACACTGACACACTTGTTCTTTTCATGCCCGTTTGCCAAAAGGTGTTGGGATGCCATTGGAATCATCTAGCCGATCCTGGATGAGAGGTTCTCTATATGGCATGCGGGCAGAAATGATTGGGGGAGGCCTATGTTCATGGAGGTTTTTATAGTGGCTGCTTGGGGGATCTGGATAGAAAGAAACAACAAGTGCTTCCGAGGGATCAACCCATCATTTGAGTCATGGTGCGCACGATTCAAGGAGGATTTCCATCTACTTATACACATGACAAAGAGAGGACTAGTAATGAAAGGAACTAGTGAACACCCTTTCCCACCTCCTACCTTCCTCTTGTGAACAGCCTTTGCTTGTACTTCCTGATCTCTTCTAACACTCTCCTGCCTGACACTAACCTATAAATATGTAGCAGTTTTTTGCTTTTAATACAAAGTCAGTGGGGGAGCTTCTCTCCACTATCCATAGTTCCTAAAAATATAACTTATAAGGCATTGTTATTTTGCTATTCATGTTTAAAGATGTCATTTCTCTTATTTGATACCATCTATTTATGCTTGTTAGAGGGCCAACAGGAGATTATTGTTCAGGAAATTAGAAGCATCGTTTGAGCATTCGTCGAAAAGGTACTTTAGTGTAACGTGCGTAAATATTGCTCCTCATATGACCTCCAAATTTATTTGACCCAAATGCTTAATGGTATTGACTCTACTCTGAATATTGTGGGAGATCTCATTTTGAGATTTAACTAGCCTACTTTCTTGTAATTTATGATGATCGCATGACTGTAGCATATAGAAAGGGGCTGGTTCATTGCTTCGTCTAGCGCCGCCACTGACTGGGACAAGGTAATGGAGGCGATAGGTTTCCCCTCTGCGCATACATGCCTTTGTGTACTCCGTTTCATGAAGTACTAGTGTTTTATCCAAACTTTAAGGCATTTCATAAAACTAATGTATATCTGATGGATGATTGGCCTTTTTCTTTTTAGTACATAGAATACATGATCTCACTTAAATCCTTCGGGATGTGAAAAATAGCTAGACTCTAAAAGATTGATTCATAAGTAACTGAAGAGGTGGTTATTTCATTACTTTTTTCTCCTTGCAGATTTCCTTATCTCCATAAAAAAAAGAGGTTTAGTACACTTAAAGAATTACTAGATGACATCCCTGCCATAAAGATTTGCTCAGAAGATGCTTTAAGCAACCCCAATGATATACATCTGTAGTATATTAATTAATGCACGTGACTCATTGTCATGCAAGTGGCTCCAGGAAAACCTAATAAGAATGCTAATTAGGCTCAAAGTCCATGTTTTCTGATACGTCCCAACGTATCTATAATTTATGAAGTATTCATGCCATATTTACAATAATTTTATGTGGTTTTGGTATGATTTGATTAGAACTAACCCGGACTGACGCTGTTTTCAGGAGAACTACCTAGTGTCGTTTTTTGGGCAGAAATAAAAGTTCTCAGAATGGGTTGAAAATTTATGGTGATTTTTATGGACGAAAAGAGACCCCCGAAGCACCGGAGCTGGGCCAGGAAGTGACCGAGGTGGCCACAAGCTGCCAGGACGCGCCCCTAGGGTTTGTGGGCCCCTCGGGCACCCCCTTGACGTGAGAACAACGTCAAAAATTCTTATAAATCCTCAAACCTCCGAAAAGAACCCTAGATCAGACGTTCCGCCGCCGCAAGCCTCTGTAGCCCAGAAAAATAAATCTAGGCCTTCTCCGACACCCTATCATAAGGGGGCATCATCACCGGAGGCCATAGGGGAGGAAGCCGGAGGGGGCCATCATCACCATGGAGGCCAAGGACCAGAGGGAGAACCTCTCCCCATCTAGGGGTGGGCCCATGGAGGAGGAATCACAAGGGGGAGACTCTCTCCCCCTCTTTTCTCTCTCTCTCTCGGTGGCGCCGAACTGACGCCGAGGGAACCATCGCTGCGGTAATCGTCTTCATCAACATCACCATCTTCATCACCTTCCTCATCTCTTTTAAGCGGTCCACTCTTCCGCAACCCGGTGTAATCCCCTACTTGAACATGGTGCTTTATGCCACATATTATGATCCAATGATGTGTTGCCATCCTATGATGTTTTGAGTAGATTTCTTTTGTCTTTTGGGTTCATTGATGATCTAGATTGGTTTGACTTGTATGTTTTATTTTGGTGCTGTCCTATGGTGCCTTCCGTGCCGTGCATACGTGAAGGATTCCCGCTGTAGGGTGTTGCAATATGTTCATGATTCATTTATAGTGGGTTGCTAGAGTGACAGAAGCTTAAACCCGAGTAAGGGGGTTGTTGCATATGGGATAAAGGGGACTTGATACTTTAATGCTATGGTTGGGTTTTACCTCAATGATCTTTAGTAGTTGCAGATGCTTGCTACAGTTCCAATCATAAGTGCATATGATCCAAGTAGAGAAAGTATGCTAGCTTATGCCTCTCCCTCATATAAAATTGCAATAATGATTACCGATCTTGTTAACAATTGCCTAGGTTAATTCCGCACACCGATCCATCATTATTCCACACTCACTTTTTATAATATATTGTAATATATTCTAACTTTATGTTAAAAGCACCTATTCTTATATTATCATGCAAAGCTATCCACTTCATACCCACAACGTAATTTTATTTTTTGTTTCTAGATGGAGGCAAACGTTCGGTGTATGTAGAGTCGTATCAGTGGCAGATAAGACTTGAGATAATATTGATCTTACCTTTAGCTCCTTGTGGGTTCGACACTCCATACTTATCACTTCCACCTTTGGAAATTGCTACGATGATTCCTTGCACTTGGGGATTATCATTTTCCAGCAAGTAGACTAAAAATGTTGGCAAGTAGATAGAAAAGGACTAGAAGGGACGATTAAGTTCAACAATAGTTGCATCTACAGATCTACTTGTGCTGCCCAGAACGAAATAAAGCAACCCAAAAGTGTCCTATCCAGCACCGTAGTTGTATGACTCATGGTTATGTACATATTTAGTATTCATGTTATGCATATTTGGTCTAACATGCTCTGTTCTCAACCATATCCCATATAATAGAATTTTGATTTAGAATTATGGTGCCATGCACTGTGTAAACAACAACTGTTTTGATCTTTTTTTCAGCCCAACTATATCATTCTGGCTGTTTCTGCAGCCAATCAGGACCTTATGACTTTGGATGCTATCAAGATATCACGGGAAGTTAACCCAAAAGGTATGACTTTGTTGCAGACGGTTTGGTGAACTGCATTTCGAGTAATCTGGTTAATGTCGTTATGTTCCCGGTCACTAATGTCTTAAACGCTTATTATCCGGAGTTCTTTACTTTTAATATGCCACAAAGATTCAAACTATGTTATCTTCACCTTATTTATTGGACCAATAGCTGACATAAAGATAAACCACTGAGACCTATGCTTTTAGTTTATCTTTGTGGATATCAGCCATATTATGTTGGCAATCACTATTTGGTTGATATGTTTGATTTTTTGTATGAACCTATTGTGGGCCAACTCTGTTGAAGAAAGGGGAAACTCACATGTAGTAATTTCTTTTATTTTCATGTACCATTGCTGCAATTTTACTCATTTCTGAGCTTGGACTTCACTTTTTATTGATTCAGGTGAAAGAATCTTTGGTGTGGTCACAAAAAATGATTTCATGGAAAAGCGTACTGATGTTGTTGATGTAAGTTTCGACCAGTTAACCAAGTGCTAAACACTTGTGTGTGTTTTTGTGTAGTTATTCTCTAGTTCTACAACTTCGAAATTGTTCACCAGTTATCCTGGAAAGGTAACTTATATTGGCCTGTTAATGTAGACACTTAAATGTTGTGCTTATTTAGATTGATATACCGAAGCCTTTATGTATAACTAGGATCTGGCCGCCGGCCATGCGGTCAACAATGCCCAGCGCCAGCCGCTGATGTTTTAATTTGCGAGTCCTGACATTCTTCATGAAGAGTGAATCAACCCATTTATGAAACTATTGAGATGCACTAATTTAGTATCAATAATCTGGAAGTTGTATTAGCCATAGTTGAACATTTTTTATGTTTATCTTTCTCTTAATCATATCACTTACAGGAAACATGCTTAGATATATCTTGTCCAGAGTCTGGAGTGTACTGAGGAGCTTGAGTGAAGATTAACCAGTACATGATCTTCTTTGGGAAGGAACCATTTCATTATCTCATGGCAACATAATTGATTACCACCAATAACAACAACCTTTTAAATCGTTTCCCCCACATAACTGATAGTTGTAGTTACATTTGTTAAAAGCTGAAGCATGTGACCTTTTCGAATAGGCTCCAAATCCCGATAACAAAATAGGGAGTTGAATTTTTATGCAAATAGATTGTGTCTGTAAGATTTTGGCGTTGTTTTAGTTTTTTTTGGTTATATATTGCTATCCTGAAGGGTTGCTTGCTGGACTTCTCTATCTTTTCTCAAACAAAAGATTGTTTGTAGTCTGCATGCTGTCCAACTTATGGTTTCTTCTAAATGATTACTAAAAATCAACATGCTTGTTGTTATTGTGCCGTAATCAGGTGTTGAATTGGTTCCATTGTTTATTGATTTTCAATATAGATCTGCAAACTAATAGGTGGCACATCTAGGTCCCTCGCCATGCTGCGGCACGGCGGCCCTACTGGAGTACGGTGCGGACGAGCCACGAGCTGATGTAGCTGGTGGCTCATGTCACTCACACCAACTGGTTCTGCTTCGGCAAGCCGCCGGCGCCGATGTCTGTCTCGATCTCGCCCTGCATCTCCTTTAGGCAAGTGTGTGGGACGCGTATTACAGGAGAAAAAAACATGGAGCATTCAGTCCATCCATGATCTTTTTAGAGTTGTACTTGTGCACATAGAGAAAGTAGCTAAGCGATGGGAAGCCGAGGAAGCATTGATTGCTGCCATATGTGTGAAAGCCTATTCGAGGCCTTTGCGTTGCTCGGCGAGATATTGAAGGAGATCAAACACACATTTATAGATATATATAATACTCTGTTTGGATGTAGACATTGGTAGGCTTGGCATTGAATTGAGCCAGGGCCAAATCACACAGGACATTGATATTGATATTAAATGTGAATTCTGGTGTTTGTATGTCAAGTAATTGGCACTTGGCATTTGGAGGAGTGGCTCAATTCCATGGCTTGTTTGGATGGTCATAAGTTGCATTGGAATTGCTCATTTCTTACAGGATCTACATTGTACTTTGTTGTATTGATTGAAACTAAATTGTATACAACAAATGAATATATTTGTGAATGATTATATGTATAAAAAAATTAAAAATAGAAACAATGCTTATACATGTAGTAGCAGCACAATACGACAAAACTTAACATACGTAGCAGCAGCAGCACTTGTACAACATCACTTTTTTGTGGGAACAACATCACTTTTTTGTGGGAACAACATCACTTTTATAGCACCATCACTTGCACAAGAGCATCACAAAACAACACCAGCTGTAGCATTTGACATCAATAAAAGTGAGTCCCATACATGTAGCAACAGCTGGTTACAATTACATCAAGTTGATGACACCAAGTTCAAAATAAATGTTTTAACCATCGTAAAGACAGGAATTAGGACCACTTGTTCTTAATGGCTACATTGCAGCGAACAAGTACATAATATCCAAAAGGAACCAATCAAGCACCGTTCTTCTCATTCAACATCAATAGCCAATCCTTCCTCAAAATAATTCCGAAAAGAACCGATCCAAAGTAGAGTTATATCAAGATAATCCTTTTCCTCTTTCTCTTGTTGTTCTCTTCAGTTATTTAAGAAACCAATTTGCTTGATCTAACATTATGGAAGTACATAATAATTAAGTAATTAGGCATCCATCACTTGTACAACATATCAATCAAGAAACTGTACATTCAATCAAACCGCCAATTCAGATCAACAACACATGCCTATCTCAGGTGAACATTAGACTGCCCATTCAGATCAACAACTCATGCCTATCTCGGACTAATTCATACAAACATGGCAAGAAATTTCAGAACAACATGGCATATATTATACTTATCTCATGTGAAAATTGGACTACTAATCCAGATCTACATCACAAGTGAAGAGCACGTACCTTGAATCGGGTTGCTGATGGGGATCCATCCACCCAGCAGGTGACCTGCAAAAGAGACAAGAAAGTCTCGGATTAGAGGGAAATTTTAGGGATTAGAGTTCTAGCTAAGGGGAGGAAGGGGTGGCGGCCATGGGGGCTTCAGGCCCTTGTAGGGAGGGTTGCCGGGGGGCAGCCGCCACCGCTGCCGGGTGGGACCTCCTCGGTCGCCATGACGGGGAAGATAGGGGACAGGAGGGCACTTTCCATGGCAGGCAAGAAGCAGCCATGGTATGGATCGATCTTTGTAGCGAGAAGAGAGGAGGAGGTGGGATTAGAGGAGGAAGGAGAAGGCATCACCTGCGCCGCGTCTCCTTGCTTCTCCTCTCCAGCGCCTGTTCCTTTTTCTCGAGCGAGACGAAGCGGTAAGTGAGGTGGGGACCTTGCGCGCTACCGAATACAAGGAAAACCGAGCGGTAAGGCTCTGAATTGGAGAAGGGGAGGCGCGAGTGTTGCCGCGGACGGGCCAATATCTGGGTCCATTTCCGAGTCTGAATACCAAGACCATCTGAACAATGGCATTCGGGTCTAACCGATGCCAATATCTAATTCGGAGGCCCAATGTCTACATCCGAACGAGGTGTATATGATTTGTATCACAGGTCTTCAGATTGTGGGTGCTTAAATCTCTGATCCTGACTGCGTATTAAGCAAAATGATGCCAAATTAGTTTGTGACATTTCTTTGCCTAGTTTACTTGCTGGTGGTTGCATAAAGAAATTTTGAGACATTTAATTTCCTCGTACATAATGGTAGTTGTTAAACCATGTGCATAATTAAAATGGGAGCGCACAGGCCTGCCTTAGGTGGCGCCACCAGGTGGCACCCTTTCAAGATGAAGTAGTAGCAAGCAACCATGATCTACTTGCAACTGATGAAACAAATTATAACTGTTCGATAGATAAAACCAGGAAGGAATGACGACACTATCTCTCACAAATTTTGAGAGCGACACTTTATTGACCTAGACCAATATCCATCTGACGACTGACTCACGACTACAGCTTAAGCTCCGACTAACTAACAAACTAAACTCGATCGACGATCTGCCTCCAACGACTCTTAACAATTATTCAAACCACGATGCATGCATGTCGCGCTCTTTCACTGCGCCCCGGCGTCTGGCAGGTGGCCGCCGCTGCTCTCGCCGAGGCTCATCTTCAGCTTGTGCTTATCGGCGTGCTCCTTGGCAGTGCCGGCGCCGTCGGCGGGCATTGCGCTCCACACGGACACCGTGAACAGGGGGTGCTCGTGCCACGCGAGCGAGAGGCAACCGCCGATCTCCTGGACGCGGAATCCGGTGCCGGAGAACACGCGGACAAACTTAGCGGCCTGATAGGCCGCGCTCGGACCCAGTGGCACGTGGGTGAAACCCGTGCGCCTGAGGCGAGCGCACCAGTATGCCAGTGGCTCGTGGCGCTCGGTGCGGGCGCTGCCCTCGTAGCATACGATGTTGAAGATCTCCCTCTGCACGTACGCGTCGGCGCCGGCTCCGTTGCCGATGGCGCCGCCACGGCTCACGGACATGGCCTCCATGGAGTCGAGCACGGAGCCGTAGTAGAACATGGCATTCTCGAAGCGTGTCACCAGCCCCGGCTTGTTGTGGTCTGCCTCCTGCTCCACCACCGTGAACACCCTGGGCTGCATGGACGCGATCCAGCCGAGCACGATGTCGATGGGAGAGGGGAGAGAGGTTGATGCGGCGTCCGGGTTCACCAGGACGCGGTGGAGCTGGCAGATGGAGTTCACGGCCACCGCCTCTCCGGGGAGGACCTGGAACATCCACGGCTGGAGATGGTCCAGGCTGTCGGCAGTGACCCTTTGAAACGAGAAGGGGACGTTCATGGCGCGCGCGAACTCGGCGAGGTGGAGGCCAACTTCGTCGGCGGCGGGCGCAGATCCGACGCCGGTGATGCGGACGGACGGCGGGCCGCCAGGGCGGATGGAGAGGGCCTGGATGAGGGCAGGCCACTGCATGCCCTGCTTGATGGCGAGATCCACGACATGCACGCGGTCGCAGCCCTCAAACGCCTCGAGGATGGCCTGGTTGGCCGTGAAGTGCGCGAACTTGAGGTAGGGCCCCGCATTGTAGAACTGACGGTAGAGCTCGCCAGCGCGCTCCGGCGAGGTGTCCAGCGCGAAGGAGGAGTGCGGTGTCGCCGGGAAAAGGCGTTGGGCAAGCGCGGCGGTGAAGTGGCTGGCGACGCGGCCGATCCCGGTGGTAGTCGAGACAGACGTCGCGAGCATCGTGTGCGCCTCGGTGAGCTTGCCGGCCGCGGCCGCATAGTCGCCCGCCTCGATGGTTTCAGCGCACTTGCGAAGGGTGTGGATGAGATAGAGCGCGATGTTCTCCGCTTCCTGGCGCCTCCTCGCCGCCGCCTCCGCAACGGGCGGCGGGACCGTGGGTGGGACTGCGGACGCGTACATGGCCGGGTCGAGGCAGTACGCCGTGTCAGCGCCGGTCGTCGAGGCGGCGGTGCCCTGGATGGACTGGAGAGGCAGCATAGCACCCGCGCCGGACGGGGAGGCGGCGGGGGCGGGTTCCTTGCCCTTCCAGCCGAAGGCGAAATGGCCCATGTGTTCCTCACGGGCGAGCTGCGTGAAGGCTGCGAGTGCTGGCTGTGTGTGAGCTTCCAGTCCATGCTTTGGGGCGTATTTGTAGGTGTGGAGAGTGCCGATTGGGTGCACACGTGGAGGTGGGGACAGCGTCGTAGCGAAGCGTTTTGGCGTCCGGGAAACCGTGGATGCACGGGCGGGGGTGGGGGAAGCAAATTGGATGGCTCACAATAGATCAGGGGCATAGAGCCAGGCCGGGTCGGGCCGGGCCGGGCTCGGGTGTTACAGAAACCCCAATATGATTATGGCATGCTTGGGCCTGAGAAACCATTCCGTTTCAACAAAAACTTGAATTGAAAAACATGCCAGTTTATTTGTTTTTAGAATACATATGTGCATTCTTGAACCTATTTCTAAAAACACACACAGATGAACATGATTTCATTTTTTTCCACACATTTGGCCCGGGCCACGGGCTGAAAACTAGGGCCCGGGCCCGAGCCCGGCATGGCACGAGTGACGTAAGTGCTTACGTTTTAGGTCTTCATGATTGATTTCAATTAATTCATGAAATTCATCCCCGCATTAACCGTCGAGTCCAAAGAACACAAATAGTTATTATCGATTTTGGAATTATTTAACAAGTTACTAAAAATAATTGATCGCAAAGAACAATTTCTAAATTACGCCTAAATTTAATAATTTAGTAAATCTGTATCGTAATGCTTGATTTCAAAAATATTTTATTAATTTGCTAAATTAAACCCTACCGTGCTATCAATTTTGGAATTAATTAATTTTAACAAATAATTGAAATTAATCACTATCACAACAATCGACTCCCAAATTCAAAATATTAAGTTCATATTTAATTCTAAAATTGAAAAATTATTTTCTACCACAAAGATTTATCTGCAATTTTGAATAATAATATTTTATTTGTTTTGTTAAATTTTAAAATTATTGTGTTGTCATTGTCGATTGTCAAAATGGCGGATCTCGGGTAGGGGGTCCCGATCTGTGCGTCTAAGGTTAATGGTAACAGGAGGTAAGGGACACGATGTTTTACCCAGGTTCGGGCCCTCTCGATGGAGGTAAAACCCTACTTCCTGCTTGATTGATATTGATGATATGGGTATTATAAAAGTTGATCTACCACGAGATCGTAGAGGCTAAACCCTAGAAGCTAGCCTATGATGATTATGATTCTGTCTCTAAGGACTAAACTCTCCGGTTTATATAGACACGGGAGAGGGCTAGGGTTTACATGGAGTCGGTTACAAGGAAGGAAATATAATATCCGGATCGCCAAGCTTGTCTTCCACGCAAAGGAGAGTCCCATCCGGACACGGGACGAAGTCTTGAGTCTTGTATCTTCACGCCCAATAGTCCGGACAAAGTATATAGTCCGGCTGTTCGGATACCCCTAATCCAGACTCCTCAAGAGTCTCCCGAACCAGGCTTCAATGACGATGAGTCCGCGCGCAGTTTTGTCTTCGGCATTGTAAGGCGGGTTCCATATCCGAATACTCCAAAGTAATTATCGTACACTTAAAACGTGTCCGGATCTGCAAGATGATCTTCACATACCACCGTAGAGAGAATGATATTTCAAAAATGTAATCTGCTGACAACTTTAGACAATGTGACATGACACTACGGTCGAGTCATTATTCGAACCGTTTTCCCACAACCAGCCATAGCGCATATTGCGAGGCGGTTTCCTCGACACGTCTTGTCAAAGCAGAGATCATGTCCCCTTATCACGGGATTCCCATCAATACGGGTATGGGTAACCCAACCGCGCCATCAATCGTGGCGCTTGAGAAATAAGCGCCCCTCAACGTGCAAGTGGGGAGGCGCACCGCTTTCGTCGCGTCTATAAAGGGATAAGGGTTCCCCATTTTCACCTACGCCTTCTCCCTCCTTTGCTTATCCCTACTTGCCTCCTCAAGCTCCAGCGCCCTAGTCCACGCCTTCTCCGCACAGCCAAACATGTCCGGAGCAGGAGGCAAGTGGGTGACCTCCACCGTGAAGGAGGAGCATATTGCGAAGCTCCGGGCGGCCGGATACTTGGCCGCAGACATCGCGCACCGGCTACCGGACGAAGCGCAGATTATTCCAACTCCGGAACCCCACGAGAGGGTCGTGTTTCTCGCCTACTTCGTCCATGGACTGGGATTTCCACTTCATCCCTTCGTCCGCGGGCTCATGTTCTACTACGGACTAGATTTCCATGATCTAGCCCCAAATTTCGTCCTCAACATCTCGGCGTTTATCGTCGTGTGCGAGGCCTTCCTCCGCATCAAGCCTCACTTCGGCTTGTGGCTACGAATCTTCTGCATGAAGCCGAAGGTCATGAGCGGCCAGCAAGCGAAGTGCGGAGGCACCATGGTGGGCAAGATGCCAACGTCACCTGGCTTGACGGCTCCTTCGCGGAGACCGTGAAAGGATGGCAATCGGGGTGGTTCTACATCACCAAGCCGCGCGACGCCAACTGGGTGGCGGCCCCCGAATTCCGATCCGGAATTCCCATGCGGCTCACCTCCTGGGAAAAGAAGGGCCTAGCCTAGGGTGAGCCTGCGGAGCTGACCGGACTTCAGAACTGCATCAGGAATATGAAGGACAAGAAAATCAAGCTTGTCAACGTGGTCCAGGTCATGCTTGTCCGCCGAATTCTTCCGTGCCAAAGACGTGCATTTAATCTGTGGGTGTTCGTCCCAGCTGAACACCAGACACTTCAGGAGCTCTATGGCATGACACACAAGGACACATGGAAGGCGCTGTTCAAGGCCTCCAAAATACCTCCTCCCACATCCGGGACCGTGGACTTCACGCCACGCGGCTCCCTCCACCGGTGAGTTTTCTGACTATCACCGGATTTAGTTTTTCCCAGTGTATTCATGGGAGGATCTTAAGTCATTGTGTGTATTTAATCAGGAGTATGTGGAGACGGCGGAGCGGATTGACTGTCCGGATCCACTGCTAGAAGGTCCAACAGATGCTCTCCTGACGGAGATGCTAGTCCCGGCGCCCTACAAGGCGCCGGAAAAGAAGGCCGACAAGAAGGCCCCGGGGACCAGGAAGGGTCTCCGCGAAGGTCAGACGGATGCCTCGTCCAAGACGACGAGGCACACTCCTCCCCCGAAGGGGAGGAGGAAGAGGAAAGGGCCGCCCCATCCGGAGAGGACGAGGGGCCTAAGAAGGCGGCCCAGGGGACCAGGAAGGGACCCCGGCGCAAGGCAGTCATACCCTCGTCGTCCGAAGATGACGAGGCAGATTCCTCCCGCGGAGGCGGGGGAAAACACGAAGACACTCCGCCTCCCCGCACTGGGGAGGAGAAGAAGAGGAAAGCCGCCACGGAGGGGGAGGCCAGGACGCCCAAGAAGGGAAAGGCGTCCCTTCCGGATTACTCCACCACGGCCGCCTATAGCGCGGAGGAGTGGCTGCCCAGGGGGAAGCCCCTAGTGAGATCTTAAGTATCTGCACTCTGTTGTACTTTAGTGCGACTTAGCTTCATAGTTTGTTTATAACGCCGAACACATATATGTAGTCCGGCCAGGGTCCATCCCGAGGTATCATCTTCGGATGGGTCCTTGAGTGATTCAGCGATGAACTCGCTCCCGACGGCCACTACTCCTCGGCTTGCGGATGACACGGAGGTGTTGTCCCAAAGGCTCCCAGAGTAGGGGGAGGTGACTCTGGAGACGCCCCAAGGCGAAATTCCAGACGCCGGGCACACGGGGTATAAGATCCCCGCGAATTGTGCCGACAAGAGCCGCAGCAAGCCGGGCTCTCAGCCGGATACTGTGCCGGAACCTCCAATGGTTCCGGATTCGGGCAGGCGGCCCCTCGCTAGGGAGGGCGAGCCATCCGTGCCGATTGTTGGGAACGTAGTAATTTAAAAAAAATCCTACGCACAGGCAAGATCATGGTGATGCATAGCAACGAGAGGGGAGAGTGTTGTCCACGTACCCTCGTAGACCGAAAGCGGAATCGTTATAACAACGCGGTTGATGTAGTCGTACGTCTTCACGGCCCGACCGATCAAGCACCGAAACTACGACACCTCCGAGTTCTAGCACACGTTCAGCTCGATGACGTTCCCCGGACTCCGATCCAGCAAAGTGCCGGGGAAGAGTTCCGTCAGCACGACGGCGTGGTGACGATCTTGATGTTCTTCCGTCGCAGGGCTTCGCCTAAGCACCGCTACAATAATATCGAGGACTATGGTGGAGGGGCACCGACACGGCTAAGAGATCTCAAGGATCAATTGTTGTGTCTCTAGGGTGCCCCCGCCCCTGTATATAAAGGAGCAAGGGGGAGGCGGCCGGCCCTTGCTAGGCACGCCAGAGGAGGAGTCCTCCTCCTAGTAGGAGTAGGACTCCCTCTTCCTACTCCTACTAGGAGGGGAAAGGAAGGGGAGAGGAGAGGAAAGGGGGGGCGCCCGCCTCTCCTAGTCCAATTGCACAGAGGGGAGGGCGCGGACCACCGTGGCTGCCCTCTCTCTCTCCACTAAGGCCCATAGGGCCCATTACTTCTCCCGGGGGTTCCGTAACCTCCCGGCACTCCGGTTTTCTCCGAAATCACCCGGAACACTTCCGGTGTCCGAATATAGTCGTCCAATATATCAATCTTTATGTCTCGACCATTTCGAGATTCCTCGTCATGTCCGTGATCACATGCGGGACTCCGAATAAACTTCGGTGCATCAAAACATATAAACTCATAATATAACTGTCATCGTAGCGTTAAGCGTGCGGACCCTACGGGTTCGAGAACTATGTAGACATGACCTAGAATTGTTTCAGGTCAATAACCAATAGCGGAACCTGGATGCTCATATTGGCTCCTACATATTCTACGAAGATCTTTATCGGTCAAACCGCATAACAACATACGTTGTTCCCTTTGTCATCGGTATGTTACTTGCCCGAGATTCGATCGTCGGTATCTCAATACCTAGTTCAATCTTGTTACCGGCAAGTCTCTTTACTCGTTACGTAATGCATCATTCTATAAGTAACTCATTAGTTACATTGCTTGCAAGTCTTATAGTGATGTACATTACCGAGAGGGCCCAGAGATACCTCTCCAACAATCGGAGTGACAAAACCTAATCTCGAAATATGCCAACTCAACATGTACCTTTGGAGACACCTGTAGAGCTCCTTTATGATCACCCAGTTACGTTGTGACGTTTGGTAGCACACAAAGTGTTCCTCCGGTAAACGGGAGTTGCATACTCTCATAGTTATAGGAACTTGTATAAGTCATGAAGAAAGCAATAGCAACATACTAAACGATCAAGTGCTAAGCTAACGGAATGGGTAAAGTCAATCACATCATTCTCCTAATGATGTGATCCCATTAATCAAATGACAACACATGTCTATGGTTAGGAAACATAACCATCTTTGATCAATGAGCTAGTCAAGTAGAGGCATACTAGTGACATTAAGTTTGTCTATGTATTCACACATGTATCGTGTTTCCGGTTAATACAATTATAGCATGAATAATAAACATTTATCATGATATGAGGAAATAAATAATAACTTTATTGTTGCCTCTAGGGCATATTTCCTTCAGTCTCCCACTTGCACTAGTGTCAATAATCTAGATTACACAGTAATGATTCTAACACCCATGGAGTCTTGGTGCTGATCATGTTTTGCTCGTGGAAGAGGCTTAGTCAACGGGTGTGCAATATTCAGATCCGTATGTATCTTGCAAATCTCTATGTCTCCCACCTGGACTTGGTCCCGGATGGAATTGAAGCGTCTCTTGATGTGCTTGGTCTTCTTGTGAAATCTGGATTCCTTTGCCAAGGCAATTGCACCAGTATTGTCACAGAAGATCTTCATTGGTCCCGATGCACTAGGTATGACACCTAGATCGGAAATGAACTCTTTCATCCAGACTCCTTCATTTGTTGCTTCCGAAGCAGCTTTGTACTCCGCTTCGCATGTAGATCCCGCCACGACGCTTTGTTTAGAACTGCACCAACTGACAGCTCCACCATTCAATATAAACACGTATCCGGTTTGCGATTTAGAATCGTCCGGATCAGTGTCAAAGCTTGCATAGACGTAACCATTTACGACTAGCTCTTTGTCACCTCCATAAACGAGAAACATATCCTTAGTCCTTTTCAGGTATTTCAGGATATTCTTGACCGCTGTCCAGTGATCCACTCCTGGATTACTTTGGTACCTACCTGCCAAGCTTATTGCTAAGCACACGTCAGGTCTGGTACACAGCATTGCATACATGATAGAGCCTATGGCTGAAGCATAGGGAACATCTTTCATTTTCTCTCTATCTTCTGCTATGGTCGGGCATTGAGTCTGACTCTGTTGGGGAACGTAGCAGAAATTCAAAATTTTCCTACGTGTCACCAAGATCTATCTATGGAGAAACCAGCAACGAGGGGAAGGAGAGTGCATCTACATACCCTTGTAGATCGCTAAGCGGAAGCGTTCAAGAGAACGGGGTTGAAGGAGTCGTACTCGTCGTGATTCAAATCACCGATGATCCTAGTGCCGAACGGACGGCACCTCCGCGTTCAACACACGTACAGCCCGGTGACGTCTCCCACGCCTTGATCCAGCAAGGAGAGAGGGAGAGGTTGAGGAAGACTCCATCCAACAGCAACACAACGGCGTGGTGGTGGTGGAGGAGCGTGGCAATCCTGCGCAGGCTTCGCCAAGCACCCACGGGAGAGGAGGAGGTGTCACGGGAGGGAGGAGGCGCCAGGGGCTCAGGTATGGCTGCCCTCCTCCCTCCACTATATATAGGGGCAAGGGAGAGGGGAGGCGCAGCCTTGCCCCTCCTCCAAGGGAGGGGTGCGGCCAAGAGGGGGAGGAGTCCATCCTCCCCAAGGCACCCCGGAGGTGCCTTCCCTCTATGGACTCTTCCTCTCCAAGTGTTTCATCGCATGGGCCTCTTGGGGCTGGTTCCCTTGGCCCATGCAGGCCTAGGCGCACCACCTAGGGCCCATGTGGCCCCAGGGCAGGTGGCCCCACCGGTGGGCCCCGGGACCCCTCCGTGGTCCCAGACAATACCGATAACCCCAAACTTGTCCCGATGGTCAAACAGCACTTCCCATATATAAATCTTTACCTCCGGACCATTCCGAACTCCTCGTGACGTCCGGGATCTCATCCGGACTCGAACAACATTCGTAACCACATACAAACTTCCTTTATAACCCTAGCGCCATCGAACCTTAGTGTGTAGACCCTACGGGTTCGGGAACCATGCGAACATGACCGAGACGTTCTCCGGTCAATAACCAACAGCGGATCTGGATACCCATGTTGGCTCTACATGTTCCACGATGATCTCATCGGATGAACCACGATGTCAAGGACTCAATCGATCCCGTATACAATTCCCTTTGTCTAGCGGTATTGTACTTGCCCGAGATTCGATCGTCGGTATCCTATACCTTGTTCAATCTCGTTAACGGCAAGTCTCTTTACTCGTTCCGTAACACATCATCCCGTGATCAACTCCTTGATCACATTGTGCACATTATGATGATGTCCTACCGAGTGGGCCCAGAGATACCTCTCCGTCACACGGAGTGACAAATCCCGATCTCGATTCGTGCCAACCCAATGACACTTTCGGAGATACCGTAGTGTACCTTTATAGCCACCCGCCATTCGTTGTGACGTTTGGTACACCCAAAGCATTCCTACGGTATCCGGAGTTGCACAATCTCATGGTCTAAGGAAATGATACTTGACATTAGAAAAGCTTTAGCATACTAACTACGATCTTTGTGCTAGGCTTAGGATTGGGTCTTGTCCATCACATCATTCTACTAATGATGTGATCCCGTTATCAATGACATCCAATGTCCATGGTTAGGAAACCGTAACCATCTATTGATCAACGAGCTAGCCAATAGAGGCTTGCTAGGGACATGGTGTTGTCTATGTATCCACACATGTATTTGAGTTTCCTATCAATACAATTATAGCATGGATAATAAACGATTATCATGAACAAGGAAATATAATAATAATAACTAATTTATTATTGCCTCTAGGGCATATTTCCAACAGTCTCCCACTTGCACTAGAGTCAATAATCTAGTTCACATCGCCATGTGATTAACACTGATAGGTCATATCGCCATGTGACCAACACCCAAAGAGTTTACTAGTGTCTTAAACTAGTTCACATCACCATGTGATTAAGTCTCAATGAGTTCTGGGGTTTGATCATGTTTTGCTTGTGAGAGAGGTTTTAGTCAACGGTCCGAACCTTTCAGATCCTGTGTACTTCGCAATTCTCTATGTCATATTGTAAATGCTGCTTTCACGCTCCACTTGGAGCTATTCCAAATGGTTGCTCCACTATACGTATCCGGTTTGCTTCTCAGAGTCACTCGGATAGGTGTTAAAGCTTGCATCGACGTAACCCTTTACGTCGAACTCTTTATCACCTCCATAATCGAGAAACATGTCCTTATTTACTCCAAGGACAATTTTTGACCGCTGTCCAATGATCCCCATTCTGGATCATTCTTGTACCCTTGATCGACTCATGGCATGGCACACTTCCGGTGCGGTACACAGCATAGCATACTATAGAGCCTACGTCTAAAGCATAGGGGACGACCTTCGTCCTTTCTCTCTTTTCTGCCGTGGTCGAGCTTTAACTCTTAACTTCATACCTTACATCTCGTGCAAGAACTCCTTCTTTGGTGATCCATCTTGAACACTTTCAAGATCATGTCAAGGTATATGCTCATTTGAAAGTACCATTAAGCATTTTTGATCTATCACTATAGATCTTGATGCTCAATGTTCAAGTAGCTTAATACAGGTTTTCACTTGAAAAAACACTTTTCAAATAACCCTATATGCTTTCCAGAAATTCTATATCATTTCTGATCAACAATATGTCAACAACATATACTCATCAAAAAATTCTATAGTGCTCCCACTCACTTCTTTGGAAATACAAGTTTCTCATAAACTTTGTATACACCCAAAATCTTTGATCATCTCATCAAAGTGCACATTCCAACTCCGAGATGCTTACTCCAGTCCTTAGAAAGGATCGCTGGAGCCAGCATACCTTTTAGCATCCTTAGGATCGACAAAACTTTTCTGATTGTATCACATACAACCTTTCCTTATAAAACTGGTAAGGAAACTCGTTTTGACATCCATCGCAGATTTCATAAATGCAGCTAATGCTAACATGATTCCGACGGACTTAAGCATCGCTACGAATGAGAGAATCTCATCGTAGTCAACTCCTTGAACTTGTGACAAACTCTTCGCCACAAGTCGAGCTTCATAGACGGTGATATTACCGTCCACGTCCGTCTTCTTCTTAAAGATCCATTCATCTCTGTGGCTTGCCGATCATCGGGCAAGTCCACCAAAGTCCATGCTTTGTTTTGATACATGGATCCTATCTCGGATTTCATGGTTTCTAACCATTTGTCGGAATTTGGGCCCACCGTCGCTTCTCCATAGCTCGTAGGTTCATTGTTGTCTAGCAACATGACCTTCAAGACAGGATTACTGTACCACTCAGAAGTAGTACGCATCCTTGTCACCCTACGAGGTACGGTAGTGACTTGATCCAAAACTTCATGATCACTATCATAAGCTTCTACTTCAATTGGTGTAGGTGCCACGGAACAACTTCCCGTGCCTGCTACACACTAGTTGAAGTGACGGTTCAATAACCTTATCAAGTCTCCACCATCCTCCCACTCAACTTTTCGAGACGAACTTTTCCTCGAGAAAGGACCCGATTCAAGAAACAATCCCTATTGCTTCCGGATCTGAATTAGGAGGTATACCCAACTGTTTTGGGTGTCCTACGAAGATGTATTTTATCCGCTTTGGGTTCGAGCTTATCAACCTGAAACTTTTTTCACATAAGCGTCATAGCCCAAAACCTTTAAGAAATGACAGCTTAGGTTTCTCTAAACCATAGTTCATACGGTGTCATCTCAACGGAATTACGTGGTGCCCTATTTAAATGAGTGTGGTTGTCTCTAATGCCTAACCCATGAACGATAGTGGTAATTTGATAAGAGACATCATGGTACGCACCATATCCAATAGGGTGCAACTATGATGTTCGGACACACCATCACACTATGGTGTTCCAGGCGGTATTAATTGTGAAACAATTTGCACAATGTCTTAATTGTGTGCCAAAACTCGTAACTCAGATATTCATCTCTATGATCATATCATAGACATTCTATCCTCTTGTCACGAAGATCTTAAACTTCACTCTGAAATTACTTGAACCATTCAATAATTCAGACTTGTGTTTCATCAAGTAAATATACTCAACATCTACTCGAATCATCTGTGAAGTAAGAACATAACGATATTCACTTTGCATGCCTCAAAGACTCATTGGACTGCACATATCAAAATGTGTTACTTCCAACAAGTTGCTATCTTGTTCCATCTTCTTGAAACCGAGGCTTTTGGTCATCTTGCCCATGTGGTATGTTTTGCATATCTCAAGTGATTCAAAATCAAGTGAGTCCAAACGATCCATCTGCATGGAGTTTCTTCATGCGTATACACCAATAGACATGGTTCACATGTCTCAAACTTTTCAAAAATGAGTGAGTCCAAAGATCCATCAACATGGAGCTTCTTCATGCGTTCTATACCAATATGACTTACATGGCAGAGCCACAAGTAAGTGGTACTATCATTACTATCTTATACCTTTTGGCATGGAAATGTGTATCACTACGATCGAGATTCAATAAACCATTCCTTTAGGTGCAAGACCATTGAAGGTATTATTCAAATAAACAGAGTAACCATTATTCTCCTTAAATGAATAATCAGATTGCGATAGACATAATCCAATCATGTCTATGCTCAACGAAAACACCAAATAACAATTATTTAGGTTTAACACCAATCTCGATGGTAGAGGGAGCGTGCGATGCTTGATCACATCAACCTTGGAAACACTTCCAACACATATCGTCAGCTCACCTTTAGCTAGTCTCCGTTTATTCCGTAGCTTTTATTTCGAGTTACTAACACTTAGCAACCGAACCGGTATCTTAATACCCTGGTGCTACTAGGAGTACTAGTAAAGTACACATTAACATAATGTATATCAAATATACTTCTATCGACCTTGCCTGCCTTCTTATCTACCATGAATCTAGGGTAATTCTGCTCCAGTGGTTGTTCCCCTTATTACAGAAGCACTTAGTCTCGGGTTTGGGTTCAACCTTGGGTTTCTTCACTGGAGCAACAACTGATTTGCTGTTTCATGAAGTGCCCCTTATTGCCCTTGCCCTTCTTGAAACTAGTGGTTTCACCAACCATCAACAATTGATGCTCCTTCTTGATTTCTACTTTCGCGATGTCAAACAACGCGAATACCTCAAGGATCATCATATCTATCCCTGATATGTTATAGTTCATCACGAAGCTCTAGCAGCTTGGTGGCAATGACTTTGGAGAAACATCACTATCTCATCTGGATGATCAACTCCCACTCGATTCAAGTGATTGTTGCACTCAGACAATCTGAGCACAAGCTCAACGTTTGAGCTTTTCTCCCTTAGTTTGTAGGCTAAGAAAATCGTCGGAGGTCTCATACCTCTTGGCGTGGCACGAGCCTGAAATCCCAATTTCAGCCCTCAAACATCTCATATGTTCCATGACGTTTGAAAAACATCTTTCATGCCTCAACTCTAAACCGCTTAACTGAACTATCACGTAGTTATCAAGACGTGTATGTCCGATGTTCGCAACATCCACAGGCGACGTTTGGGGTTTAGCACACCGAGCGGTGCATTAAGGACATAAGCTTTCTAACGTCCGCATAACCGCTACTATCAACTTTCAACTATGTTTTCTAGGAACATATCTAATCAGTGGAACTAAAGCGCGAGCTTACGACATAATTTGCAAAAGGTCTTTTGACTATGTTCAAGATAATTAAGTTCATCTTATGAACTCCCACTCGATAGACATCCCTCGGTCATCTAAGTGATTACATGATCCGAGTCAACTAGGCCGTGTCCGATCATCACGTGAGACGGACTAGTCATCATCGGTGAACATATTCATGTTGATCGTATCTACTATACGACTCATGCTCGACCTTTCGGTCTCCGTGTTCCGAGGCCATGTCTGCACATGCTAGGCTCGTCAAGTTAACCCCAAGTGTTTTTGCTGTGTAAATCTGTCTTACACCCGTTGTATGTGAACGTAAGAATCCATCACACCCGATCATCACGTGGTGCTTAGAAGCGACGAACTGTAGCAACGGTGCACGGTCGGGGAGAACACTTCTTGAAATTTGTAAGGGATCATCTTATTTACTACCGTCGCTTCTAAGTAAACAAGATGCATAAACATAATAAACATCACATGCAATTATATAGTAGTGACATGATATGGCCAATATCATATAGCTCCATTGATCTCCATCTTCGGGCTCCATGATCATAATCATCACCGCATGACACCATGATCTCCATCATCATGATCTCCATCATCGTGTCTTCATGAAGTTGTCTCGCCAACTATTACTTCTACTACTATGGCTACCGGTTAGCAATAAAGTAAAGTAATTACATGGCGTTGTTTAATGACACGCAGGTCATACAATAAATAAAGACAACTCCTATGGCTCCGCCGGTTGTCATACTCATCGACATGCAAGTCGTGAATCCTATTACAAGAACATGATCAATCTCATACATCACATATCATTCATCACATTCTTCTTGGCCATATCACATCACATAGCATACCCCGCAAAAACAAGTTAGACGTCCTCTAATTGTTGTTTGCATGTTTTACGTGGCTGCTATGGGTTTCTAGCAAGAACGTTTCTTACCTACGCAAAACCACAACGTGATATGCCAATTGCTATTTACCCTTCATAAGGACCCTTTTCATCGAATCCGTTCCGACTAAAGTGGGAGAGACTGGCACCCGCTAGCCACCTTATGCATCAAGTGCATGTCAGTCGGTGGAACCTGTCTCACGTAAGAGTACGTGTAAGGTCGGTCCGGCCGCTTCATCCCACAATACCGTCGAAACAAGATTGGACTAGTAACGGTAAGCATATTGAACAAAATCAACGCCCACAACTACTTTGTGTTCTACTCGTGCAAAGAATCTACGCAATAGACCTAGCTCGATACCCTTTGTTGGGGAGCGAGCAGAAATTCAAAATTTTCCTACGTGTCACCAAGATCTATCTATGGAGAAACCAGCAACGAGGGGAAGGAGAGTGCATCTACATACCCTTGTAGATCGCTAAGCGGAAGCGTTCAAGAGAACGGGGTTGAAGGAGTCGTACTCGTCGTGATTCAAATCACCGATGATCCTAGTGCCGAACGGACGGCACCTCCGCGTTCAACACACGTACAGCCCGGTGACGTCTCCCACGCCTTGATCCAGCAAGGAGAGAGGGAGAGGTTGAGGAAGACTCCATCCAACAGCAACACTGCAGGCGTGGTGGTGGTGGAGGGCGTGGCAATCCTGCGCAGGCTTCGCCAAGCACCCACGGGAGAGGAGGAGGTGTCACGGGAGGGAGGGAGGCGCCAGGGCTCAGGTATGGCTGCCCTCCCTCCCTCCACTATATATAGGGGCAAGGGAGAGGGGAGGCGCAGCCTGCCCCCTCCTCCAAGGGAGGGGTGCGGCCAAGAGGGGGAGAGTCCATCCTCCCAAGGCACCTCGGAGGTGCCTTCCCTCTATGGACTCTTCCTCTCCAAGTGTTTCATGCGCATGGGCCTCTTGGGGCTGGTTCCCTTGGCCCATGCAGGCCTAGGCGCACCACCTAGGGCCCATGTGGCCCCGGGGCAGGTGGCCCCACCGGTGGGCCCGGGACCCCTCCGGTGGTCCCAGTACAATACCGATAACCCCAAACTTGTCCCGATGGCGAAACAGCACTTCCCATATATAAATCTTTACCTCCGGACCATTCCGAACTCCTCGTGACGTCCGGGATCTCATCCGGACTCGAACAACATTCGTAACCACATACAAACTTCCTTTATAACCCTAGCGCCATCGAACCTTAGTGTGTAGACCCTACGGGTTCGGGAACCATCTGAGACATGACCGAGGCGTTCTCCGGTCAATAACCAACAGCGGGATCTGGATACCCATGTTGGCTCCCACATGTTCCACGATGATCTCATCGGATGAACCACGATGTCAAGGACTCAATCGATCCGTATACAATTCCCTTTGTCTAGCGGTATTGTACTTGCCCGAGATTCGATCGTCGGTATCCTATACCTTGTTCAATCTCGTTACCGCAAGTCTCTTTACTCGTTCCGTAACACATCATCCCGTGATCAACTCCTTGATCACATTGTGCACATTATGATGATGTCCTACCGAGTGGGCCCAGAGATACCTCTCCGTCACACGGAGTGACAAATCCCATCTCGATTCGTGCCAACCCAAGACACTTTCGGAGATACCGTAGTGTACCTTTATAGCCACCCGATTCGTTGTGGACGTTTGGTACACCCAAAGCATTCCTACGGTATCCGGAGTTGCACAATCTCATGGTCTAAGGAAATGATACTTGACATTAGAAAAGCTTTAGCATACTGAACTACGATCTTTGTGCTAGGCTTAGGATTGGGTCTTGTCCATCACATCATTCTACTAATGATGTGATCCGTTATCAATGACATCCAATGTCCATGGTTAGAAACCGTAACCATCTATTGATCAACGAGCTAGCCAATAGAGGCTTGCTAGGGACATGGTGTTGTCTATGTATCCACACATGTATTTGAGTTTCCTATCAATACAATTATAGCATGGATAATAAACGATTATCATGAACAAGGAAATATAATAATAATAACTAATTTATTATTGCCTCTAGGGCATATTTCCAACAGACTCAACTTCCCACGTTGTAAGACGGGCAAGAACCCTTTCTTTGCCTGATCCATTTTGAACTTTTTCAAAACTTTATCAAGGTATGTGCTTTGTGAAAGTCCAATTAAGCGTCTTGATCTATCTCTATAGATCTTGATGCACAATATGTAAGCATCTTCACCGAGGTCTTTCATTGAAAAACTTATATTCAAGTATCCCTTTATGCCATCCAGAAATTCTATATCATTTCCAATTAACAATATGTCATCTACATATAATATCGAAATGCTCTGAGCTCCCACTCACTTTCTTTTAAATCTGAGACTTCTCCAAAAGTCTCATATAAAACCATATGCTTTGATCACACTATCAAAGCGTTTATTCCAACTCCGAGAGGCTTGCACCAGTCCATAAATGGATCGTTGGAGCTTGCACGCTTTGTTAGCACCTTTTGGATCAACAAAACCTTCGGTTGCATCATATACAACTCTTCTTCCGTAAATCCATTCAGAATGCAGTTTTGACATCCATTTGCCAAATTTCATAATCATAAAATGCGGCAATTGCTAACATGATTCGGACAGACTTAAGCATCATAACGGGTGAGAAAGTCTCATCGTAGTCAACCCCTTGAACTTGTCGAAAACCTTTCGCAACAAGTCAAGCTTTGTAGACAGTTACATTACCATCAACGTCGGTCTTCTTCTTGAAGATCCATTTATTTTCTATGGCTTGCCGATCATCGGGCAAGTCAACCAAAGTCCATACTTTGTTCTCATACATGGATCCCATCTCAGATTTCATGGCCTCAAGCCATTTTGCGGAATCTGGGCTCATCATCGCTTCCTCATAGTTCGTAGGTTCGTCATGGTCGAGTAACATGACTTCCAGAACAGGATTACCGTACCACTCTGGTGCGGATCTTACTCGTAGACCCACGAGGTTCGGTAGTAACTTGATCTGAAGTTTCATGATCAATATCATTAGCTTCCTCACTGATTGGTGTAGTTGTCACAGGAACCGGTTCTTGTGATGAACTACTTTCCAATAAGGGAGTAGGTACAATTACCTCATCAAGTTCTACTTTCCTCTCACTCACTTCTTTCGAGAGAAACTCCTTCTCTAGAAAGGATCCGAATTTAGCAACAAAAATATTGCCCTCAGATCAGTGATAGAAGGTGTACCCAATAGTCTCTTTTGGGTATCCTATGAAGACACATTTCTCCGATTTGGGTTCGAGCTTATTTGGTTGAAGTTTCTTCACATAAGCATCGCAGCCCCAAACTTTAAGAAATGACAACTTTGGTTTCTTGCCAAACCATAGTTCATAAGGCGTCGTCTCAACGGATTTTGATGGTGCCCTATTTAACGTGAATGCAGCCGTCTCTAAAGCATAACCCCAAAACGATAGCGGTAAATCAGTAAGAGACATCATAGATCGCACCATATCTAGTAAAGTACGATTACAACGTTCGGACACACCATTTCTTTGTGGTGTTCCGGGTGGCGTGAGTTGCGAAACTATTCCGCATTGCTTCAAATGTAAACCAAACTCGTAACTCAAATATTCTCCTCCACGATCAGATCGTAGAAATTTTATTTTCTTGTTACGATGATTTTCCACTTCACTCTGAAATTCTTTGAACTTTTCAAATGTTTCAGACTTGTGTTTCATCAAGTAGATATACCCATATCTGCTCAAATCATCTGTGAAGGCAAGAAAATAATGATACCCGCCGCGAGCCTCAATATTCATTGGACCACATACATCAGTATGTATGATTTCCAACAAATCAGTTGCTCGCTCCATAGTTCCGGAGAACGGCGTTTTAGTCATCTTTCCCATGTGGCACGGTTTGCAAGTACCAAGTGATTCATAATCAAGTGATTCCAGAAGTCCATCAATATGGAGCTTCTTCATGCGTTTTACACCAATATGACCCAAACGGCAGTGCCACAAATAAGTTGCACTATCATTATCAACTCTGCATCTTTTGGCTTCAACATTATGAATATGTGTATCACTACTATTGAGATTCAATAAAAATAGACCACTCTTCAAGGGTGCATGACCATAAAAGATATTACTCATATAAATAGAACAACCATTATTCTCTGATTTAAATGAATAACCGTCTCGCATCAAACAAGATCCAAATATAATGTTCATGCTTAACACTGGCACCAAATAACAATTATTTAGGTCTAAAACTAATCCCGATGGGAGATGTAGAGGTAGCGTGCCGACTGCGATCACATCGACTTTGGAACCATTTCCCACGCGCATCGTCACCTCGTCCTTAGCCAATCTTCGCTTAATCTATAGTCCCTGTTTGAGTTGCAAATATTAGCAGAACCAGTATCAAATACCAGTGCTACTGCGAGCATTAGTAAGGTACACATCAATAACATGTATATCACATATACCTTTGTTCACCTTGCCATCCTTCTTATCCGCCAAATACTTGGGGCAGTTCCGCTTCAAAGTGTCGATCCGCTTGCAGTAGAAGCACTCAGTTTCATGCTTAGGTCCAGACTTGGGTTTCTTCTCTGAGCAGCAACTTGCTTGCTGTTCTTCTTGAAGTTCCCTTCTTCTTCCCTTTGCCCTTCTTCTTGAAACTGGTGGTCTTATTGACCATCAACACTTGATGCTCCTTCTTGATTTCAACCTCCGCAGCCTTTAGCGCTATGAAGAGCTCTCGGAATAGTCTTGTCCATCCCTTGCATATTATAGTTCATCACGAAGCTCTTGTAGCTTGGTGGCGTGATTGAAGAATTCTGTCAATGACACTATCATCGGAAGATTAACTCCCGGTTGAATCAAGTGATTATTATACCTGCACATTTTGAGTATATGTTCACCGACGTAACTATTCTCCTCCATCTTACAGCTATAGAACTTATTGGAGACTTCATATCTCTCAATCTGGGCATTTGCTTGAAATATTAACTTCAACTCCTGGAACATCTCATATGCTCCATGACGTTCAAAACGTCGTTGAAGACCGGTTCTAAGCCGTAAAGCATGGCACATCGAACTATCGAGTAGTCATCAGCTTTGCTCGCAAGAAGTTAAATAACGTCGTCGATTGCATCTGCAGCAGGCTCTGGCACCCAGCGGTGCTTCGGGGACGTAATTCTTCGTGCAGCAATGAGGATAATCCTCAAGTTATGGACCCAGTCCGTAGTTGCTACCATCATCTTTCAACTTAGCTTTCTCAAGGAACGCATTAAAATTCAACGGAACAACAACACGAGCCATCTATCTACAACAAACATAGACAAGCAAAATACTATCAGGTACTAAGTTCATGATAAATTTAAGTTCAATTAATCATATTACTTAAGAACTCCCACTTAGACAGACACCTCTCTAGTCATCTAAGTGATCACGTGATTCAAATCAACTAAACCATGTCCGATCATCACGTGAGATGGAGTAGTTTCAATGGTGAACATCACTATGTTGATCATATCTACTATATGATTCACGTTCGACCGTTCGGTCTCCATGTTCCGAGGCCATATCTGTATATGCTAGGCTCGTCAAGTGTAACCTGAGTATTCCACGTGTGCAACTGTTTTGCACCCGTTGTATTTGAACGTAGAGCCTATCACACCCAGTCATCACGTGGTGTCTCAGCACGAAGAACTTTTGCAACGGTGCATACTTAGGGAGAACACTTCTTGATAATTAGTGAGAGATCATCTTAAAATGTTACCGTCAAACAAAGCAAGATAAGATGCATAAAGGATAAACATCACATGCAATCAATATAAGTGATATGATATGGCCATCATCATCTTGTGCTTGTGATCTCCATCTCCAAGCACCGTCGTGATCACCATAAATCCTTCGGGCGCGACACCTTGATCTCCATCGTAGCATCGTTGTCGTCTCGCCAATCTTAAGCTTCTACGACTATCGCTACCGCTTAGTGATAAAGTAAAGCATTACAGGGCGATTGCATTGCATACAATAAAGCGACAACCATATGGCTCCTGCCAGTTGCCGATAACTCGGTTACAAAACATGATCATCTCATACAATAAAATATAGCATCACATCTTGACCATATCACATCACAACATGCCCTGCAAAAACAAGTTAGACGTCGTCTACTTTGTTGTTGCAAGTTTTACGTGGCTGCTACGGGCTTAGCAAGAACCGTTCTTACCTACGCATCAAAACCAGAACGATAGTTCGTCAAGTTAGTGCCGTTTTAACCTTCGCAAGGACCGGGCGTAGCCACACTCGGTTCAACTAAAGTTGGAGAAACTGAGACCCGCTAGCCACCTCTGTGCAAAGCACGTCGGGAGAACCGGTCTCGCATAAGCGTACGCGTAATGTCGGTACGGGCCGCTTCATCCAACAATACCACCGAACCAAAGTATGACATGCTGGTAAGCAGTATGACTTGTATCGCCCACAACTCACTTGTGTTCTACTCGTGCATATAAAATCTACGCATAAAACCAGGCTCGGATGCCACTGTTGGGAACGTAGTAATTTCAAAAAATTTCCTACGCACACGCAAGATCATGGTGATGCATAGCAACGAGAGGGGAGAGTGTTGTCCACGTACCCTCGTAGACCGAAAGCGGAAGCGTTATAACAACGCGGTAGATGTAGTCGTACCTCTTCACCGCCCGACCGATCAAGCACCGAAACTACGACACCTCCGAGTTCTAGCACACGTTTAGCTCGATGACGTTCCCCGGACTCTGATCCAGCAAAGTGTCGGGGAAGAGTTCCGTCAGCACGATGGCGTGGTGACAATCTTGATGTTCTACCGTCGCAGGGCTTCGCCTAAGCACCGCTACAATAATATCGAGGACTATGGTGGAGGGGGGCACCGCACACGACTAAGAGGATCAATTCTTGTGTCTCTAGGGTGCCCCCTGCCCCAGTATATAAAGGAGCAAGGGGGAGGCCGGCCGGCCCTTGCTAGGCACACCAGGAGGAGGAGTCCTCCTCCTAGTAGGAGTAGGACTCCCCTCTTTCCTACTCCTACTAGGAGGGGGAAAGGAAGGGGGAGAGGGAGAGGGAAAGGGGGGCGCCGCCCCCCTCTCCTAGTCCAATGCGGACCAGAGGGGGAGGGGGCGTGCGGCCCACCCTGGCTGCCCCTCTCTCTCTCTCTCCACTAAGGCCCATAGGGCCCATTACTTCTCCCGGGGGGGTTCCGGTAACCCTCCGGCACTCCGGTTTTCTCCGAAATCACCCGGAACACTTCCTGTGTCCGAATATAGTCGTCCAATATATCAATCTTTATGTCTCGACCATTTCGAGACTCCTCGTCATGTCCGTGATCACATCCGGGACTCCGAACAAACTTCGGTACATCAAAACATATAAACTCATAATATAACTGTCATCGTAGCGTTAAGCGTGCGGACCCTACGGGTTCGAGAACTATGTAGACATGACCTAGAACTGTTTCTGGTCAATAACCAATAGAGGAACCTGGATGCTCATATTGGCTCCTACATATTCTACGAAGATCTTTATCGGTCAAACCGCATAACAACATACGTTGTTCCCTTTGTCATCGGTATGTTACTTGCCCGATATTCGATCGTCGGTATCTCAATACCTAGTTCAATCTCGTTACCGGCAAGTCTCTTTACTCGTTATGTAATGCATCATTCCGTAAGTAACTCATTAGTTACATTGCTTGCAAGGCTTATGGTGATGTGCATTACCGAGAGGGCCCAGAGATACCTCTCCGACAATCAGAGTGACAAAAACCTAATCTCGAAATATGCCAACTCAACGTGTACCTTTGGAGACACCTGTAGAGCTCCTTTATGATCACCCAGTTACGTTGTGAC
Organism: Aegilops longissima; assembly: GCA_021605205.1. NCBI lineage: Eukaryota > Viridiplantae > Streptophyta > Magnoliopsida > Poales > Poaceae > Aegilops > Aegilops longissima. The sequence continues at coordinate 665,230,675 of CM038679.1, read as the reverse complement.
GTTTGGTAGCACACAAAGTGTTCCTCCGGTAAACGGGAGTTGCATAATCTCATAGTTATAGGAACTTGTATAAGTCATGAAGAAAGCAATAGCAACATACTAAACGATCAAGTGCTAAGCTAACGGAATGGGTCAAGTCAATGACATCATTCTCCTAATGATGTGATCCCATTAATCAAATAACAACACATGTCTATGGTTAGGAAACATAACCATCTTTGATCAATGAGCTAGTCAAGTAGAGGCATACTAGTGACATTAAGTTTGTCTATGTATTCACACATGTATCATGTTTCCAGTTAATACAATTATAGCATGAATAATAAACATTTATCATGATATGAGGAAATAAATAATAACTTTTTTATTGCCTCTAGGGCATATTTCCTTCACCGATGACTTCCGTTATGCCAGAGGCGTCGGATAGTCTGCTGGAAGCGCTTCGCGGTGCTTCCATGGATGAAGAGCACCGTACTCTTATGAGTGCGGTGATTCAGAAGGTTCTGTCCACCATGAGCGGACTAACCGAAGCCTGCATCAGCCTCCTGAGAGGTTTTGAGGTAAGTAATAAAAAATGTGTGAAATTATCACCCGATAGATAGTAGCCCCTGATACTCTGTTTGGTGTTCGGAACGAAAAGCCAAATGGAGGGTTGATTATAATCCGCAGGAGTGTAATAGTAGGTGTGCATGTGAATAAGCAGGCAATGATGCTTGCCGCTGCTGCCCGCACAGCCGAGGTCGCCGGACTCAAATGGGACCTGGAGCAGGCACAGGGAGAGCTCGGTCTCACGAAGAGGCAGCTCGAAGAGAACAAAGGTTTGTGATACCCCGTTCGCATATCGTAAAGAATAGACAAAATTGGTGATTCTAATGACAAATTGTCGTGACTTTGAAATAGGGGCCACAACTGAAGTGGCGTCCTTGAAGAAAGCGCTGTCCGAGGCCGAAGACAGGGCGGCCCTGGAGCGCATCGAGCGCGAAAAGCAGAATGCTAGGGTGGGCGAGGTACAGCAAGAGCTCCAGGAGCTCGGCAAGAAGTTCGAGTCCTTGGAGCGTGACCTCAAGAAGAAGGAGTCTGAGCTTGCGAAGGCCCTTGCGAGCATCGTGTGCATCTTGCGAAGGATGTGGATGAGATAGAGCGCGATGTTCTCCGCTTCCTGGCGCCTCCTCTCTGTCGCCTCCGCAACGGGCGGCGGGACCGTGGGTGGGACTGCGGACACGTACATGGCCGGGGTGAGGCAGTACGCCATGTCAGCGCCGGTCGTCGCGGCAGCGGTGCCCTGGACGGAATGGAGAGGCAGCATAGCACCCACGCTGGACGGGGAGGCGGCGGGGGCGGGTTCCTTGCCCTGCCAGCCGAAGGCGAAATGGCCCATGTGTTCCTCACGGGTGAGTTGCGTGAAGGCTGCGAGTGCTGGCTGTGTGTGAGCGTCCAGTCCACGCTTTGGGGCGTATTTGTAGGTGTGGAGAGTGTCGATTGGGTGCACATGTGGAGGTGAGGACAACGTCGTAGCGAAGCGTTTTGGCGTCAGGGAAACCGTGGATGCATGGGCGGGGGTTGGGGAAGCAAATTGGATGGCTCACAATAGATGATCAGGGGCATAGAGCCAGGCCGGGTCGGGCGGGCAGGCTCGGGTGTTCTGAAACCCCAATATGATTATGGCATGCTTGGGCCTGAGAAACCATTCCATTTCAACAAAAACTTGAATTGAAAAACATGCCAGTTTATTTGTTTTTAGAATACATATGTGCATTCTTGAACCTATTTCTAAAAACACACACAGATGAACATGATTTCATTTTTTCCACACATTTGGCCGGCCACGGGCTGAAAACTAGGCCCGAGCCGAGCCCGGCATGGTACGAGTGGCGTAAGTGCTTACGTTTTAAGTCTTCGTGATTGATTTCAATTAATTCATGAAATTCATCCCCGCATTAACCGTCGAGTCCAGCAACACAAATAGTTATTGTCGATTTTGGAATTATTTAACAAGTTACTAAAAATAATTGATCGCAAAGAACAATTTCTAAATTACGTCTAAATTTAATAATTTAGTAAATCTGTATCGTAACGCTTGATTTCAAAAATATTTTATTAATTTGCTAAATTAAACCCTACCGTGCTATCAATTTTGGAATTAATTAATTTTAACAAATAATTGAAATTAATCACTATCACAACGGTCGACTCCCAAATTCAAAATATTAAGTTCATATTTAATTCTAAAAATTGAAAAATTATTTTCTACCACAAAGATTTATCTGCAATTCTGAATAATAATATTTTATTTGTTTTGTTAAATTTGTAAAATTATTGTGTTGTCATTGTCGGTGTCAAAACTGGCGGATCTCGGGTAGGGGGTCCCGATCTGTGCGTCTAAGGCTAATGGTAACAGGAGGTAAGGGACACGATGTTTTACCCAGGTTCGGGCCCTCTCGATGGAGGTAAAACCCTACTTCTTGCTTGATTGATATTGATGATATGGGTATTATAAGAGTTGATCTACCACGAGATCGTGGAGGCTAAACCCTAGAAGCTAGCCTATGATGATTATGATTCTGTCTTTAAGGACTAAACTCTCCGGTTTATATAGACACCGGAGAGGGCTAGGGTTTACATGGAGTCGGTTACAAGGAAGGAAATATAATATCCGGATCGCCAAGCTTGTCTTCCACGCAAAGGAGAGTCCCATCCGGACACGGGACGAAGTCTTGAGTCTTGTATCTTCACGCTCCAATAGTCCGGACAAAGTATATAGTCCGGCTGTCCGGATACCCCCTAATCCAGGACTCCCTCAGTAGCCCCTGAACCAGGATTCAATGACGATGAGTCCGGCGCGCAGTTTTGTCTTCGGCATTGCAAGGCGGGTTCCATATCCGAATACTCCAAAGTAATTATCGTACACTTAAAACGTGTCCGGATCTGCAAGACGATCTTCACATACCACCGTAGAGAGAATGATATTTCAAAAATGTAATCTGCTGACAACTTTAGACAACGTGACATGACACTACGGTCGAGTCATTATTCGAACCGTTTTCCCACAACCAGCCATAGCGCATATTGCGAGGCGGTTTCCTCGACACGTCTTGTCAAAGCAGAGATCATGTCCCCTTATCACGAGATTCCCATCAATACGGGTATGGGTAACCCAACCGCGCCATCAATCGTGGCGCTTGAGAAATAAGCGCCCCTCAACGTGCAAGTGGGGAGGCGCACCGCTTTCGTCGCGTCTATAAAGGGATAAGGGTTCCCCATTTTCACCTACGCCTTCTCCCTCCTTTGCTTATCCCTACTTGCCTCCTCAAGCTCCAGCGCCCTAGTCCACGCCTTCTCCGCACAGCCAAACATGTCCGGAGCAGGAGGCAAGTGGGTGACCTCCACCATGAAGGAGGAGCATATTGCGAAGCTCCGGGCGGCCGGATACTTGGCCGCAGACATCGCGCACCGCCTATCGGACGAAGGGCAGATTATTCCAACTCCAGAACCCCACGAGAGTGTCGTGTTTCTCGCACACTTCGTCCATGGACTGGGATTTCCACTTCATCCCTTCGTCCGCGAGCTCATGTTCTACTACGGACTAGATTTCCATGATCTAGCCCCAAATTTCGTCCTCAACATCTCGGCGTTTATCGTCGTGTGCGAGGCCTTCCTCCGCATCAAGCCTCACTTCGGCTTGTGGCTACGAATCTTCTGCATGAAGCCGAAGATCATGAGCGGCCAGCAAGCGAAGTGCGGAGGCGCCATGGTGGGCAAGATGCCAACGTCACATGGCTTGACGGCTCCTTCGCGGAGACCGTGAAAGGATGGCAATTGGGGTGGTTCTACATCACCAAGCCGCGCGACGCCAGCTGGGTGGCGGCCCCCGAATTCCGATCCGGAATTCCCATGCGGCTCACCTCCTGGGAAAAGAAGGGCCTAGCCTAGGGTGAGCCTGCGGAGCTGACCGGACTTCAGAACTGCATCAGGAATATGAAGGACAAGAAAATCAAGCTTGTCAACGTGGTCCAGGTCATGCTTGTCCGCCGGATTCTTCCGTGCCAAAGACGTGCATTTAATCTGTGGGTGTTCGTCCCAACTGAACACCAGACACTTCAGGAGCTCTATGGCATGACACACAAGGACACATGGAAGGCCTTTGTTCAAGGCCTTGAAATACCTCCTCCCACATCCGGGACCGTGGACTTCACGCCCGCAGCTCCCTCCACCGGTGAGTTTTCGACTATCACCGGATGTAGTTTTTCCCAGTGTATTCATGGGAGGATCTTAAGTCATTGTGTGTATTTAATCAGGAGTATGTGGAGACGGCGGAGCGGATTGACTGTCCGGATCCACTGCCAGAAGGTCCAGCAGATGCTCTCCTGACGGAGATGCTAGTCCCGGCGCCCTACAAGGCGCCGGAAAAGAAGGCCGACAAGAAGGCCCCGGGGACCAGGAAGGGTCTCCGGCGTAAGGTCGTACCGGATGCCTCGTCCGAAGACGACGAGGCACACTCCTCCCCCGAAGGGGAGGAGGAAGAGGAAAGGGCCGCCCCATCCGGAGAGGACGAGGGGCCTAAGAAGGCGGCCCAGGGGACCAGGAAGGGTCCCCGGCGCAAGGCAGTCATACCCTCGTTGTCCGAAGACGACGAGGCTGATTCCTCCCGCGGAGGCGGGGGAAAACAAGAAGACACTCCGCCTCCCCGCACTGGGGAGGAGAAGAAGAGGAAAGCCGCCACGGAGGGGGAGGCCAGGACGCCCAAGAAGGGAAAGGCGTCCCTTCCGGATTACTCCACCACGGCCGCCTATAGCGAGGAGGAGTGGCTGCCGAGGGGGAAGCCCCTAGTGAGATCTTAAGTATCTGCACTCTGTTGTACTTTAGTGCGACTTCGCTTCATAGTTTGTTTATAACGCCGAACACATATATGCAGTCCGGCCAGGGTCCATCCCGAGGTATCATCTTCGGATGGGTCCTTGAGTGATTCAGCGATGAACTCGCTCCCGACGGCCACTACTCCTCGGCTTGCGGATGACACGGAGGTGTTCTCCCGAAAGCTCCCAGAGCAGGGGGAGGTGACTCTGGAGACGCCCCAAGGCGAAATTCCAGACACCGGGCACACAGGGTATAAGATCCCCGCGAATTGTGCCGACAAGAGCCGCGGCAAGCCGGGCTCTCAGCCGGATACTATGCCGGAACCTCCAATGGTTCCGGATTCGGGCAGGCGGCCCCTCGCTTGGGAGGGCGAGCCATCCGTGCCGATTGTTGGGAACGTAGTAATTTAAAAAAAATCCTACGCACACGCAAGTTCATGGTGATGCATAGCAACGAGAGGGGAGAGTGTTGTCCGCGTACCCTCGTAGACCGAAAGCGGAATCGTTATAACAACGCGGTTGATGTAGTCGTACGTCTTCACGGCCCGACCGATCAAGCACCGAAACTACGACACCTCCGAGTTCTAGCACACGTTCAGCTCGATGACGTTCCCCGGACTCCGATCCAGCAAAGTGCCGGGGAAGAGTTCCGTCAGCATGACGGCGTGGTGACGATCTTGATGTTCTTCTGTCGCAGGGCTTCGCCTAAGCACCGCTATAATAATATCGAGGACTATGGTGGAGGGGGGCACCGCACACGGCTAAGAGATCTCAAGGATCAATTGTTGTGACTCTAGGATGCCCCCCTGCCCCCGTATATAAAGGAGCAAGGGGGGAGGCCGGCCGGCCCTTGCTAGGCACGCCAGGAGGAGGAGTCCTCCTCCTAGTAGGAGTAGGACTCCCCTCTTTCCTACTCCTACTAGGAGGGGGAAAGGAAGGGGAGAGGAGAGGGAAGGGGGCGCCCCCTCTCCTAGTCCAATTCTTACCAGAGGGGGAGGGGCGCGCGGCCCACCCTGGCTGCCCCTCTCTCTCTCCACTAAGGCCCATAGGGCCCATTACTTCTCCCAGGGGGGGGGGGTTCCGGTAACCCTTCGGCACTCCGGTTTTCTCCGAAATCACCCGGAACACTTCCGGTGTCCGAATATAGTCGTCCAATATATCAATCTTTATGTCTCGACCATTTCGAGATTCCTCGTCATGTCAGTGATCACATCCGGGACTCCGAACAAACTTCGGTACATCAAAGCATATAAACTAATAATATAACTGTCATCGTAGCGTTAAGCGTGCGGACCCTACGGGTTCGAGAACTATGTAGACATGACCTAGAAATGTTTCCGGTCAATAACCAATAGCGGAACCTGGATACTAATATTGGCTCCTACATATTCTACGAAGATCTTTATTGGTCAAACCGCATAATAACATACGTTGTTCCCTTTGTCATCGGTATGTTACTTGCCCGAGATTCGATCGTCGGTATCTCAATACCTAGTTCAATCTCGTTACCGACAAGTCTCTTTACTCGTTACGTAATGCATCATTCCGTAAGTAACTCATTAGTTACATCGCTTGCAAGGCTTATAGTGATGTGCATTACCGAGACGGCCCAGAGATACCTCTCCGACAATCGGAGTGACAAAAACCTAATCTCGAAATATGCCAACTCAACATGTACCTTTGGAGACACCTGTAGAGCTCCTTTATGATCACCCAGTTACGTTGTGACGTTTGGTAGCACACAAAGTGTTCCTCCTGTAAACAGGAGTTGCATACTCTCATAATTATAGGAACTTGTATAAGTCATGAAGAAAGCAATAGAAACATACTAAACGATCAAGTGCTAAGCTAACAGAATGGGTCAAGTCAATCACATCATTCTCCTAATGATGTGATCCCATTAATCAAATGACAACACATGTCTATGGTTAGGAAACTTAACCAACTTTGATCAATGAGCTAGTCAAGTAGAGGCATACTAGTGACATTAAGTTTGTCTATGTATTCACACATGTATCATTTTTCCGGTTAATACAATTATAGCATGAATAATAAACATTTATCATGATATGAGGAAATAAATAATAACTTTATTATTGCCTCTAGGACATATTTCCTTCAGTCTCCCGCTTGCACTAGAGTCAATAATCTAGATTACACAGTAATGATTCTAACACCCATGGAGTCTTGGTGCTGATCATGTTTTGCTCGTGGAAGAGGCTTAGTCAACGGGTGTCCAATATTCAGATCCGTATGTATCTTGCAAATCTCTATGTCTCCCACCTGGACTTGGTCCCGGATGGAATTGAAGCATCTCTTGATGTGCTTGGTCTTCTTGTGAAATCTGGATTCCTTTGCGAAGGCAATTGCACCAGTATTGTCACAGAAGATCTTCATTGGTCCCGATGCACTAGGTATGACACCTAGATCGGAAATGAACTCTTTCATCTAGACTCCTTCATTTGTTGCTTCCGAAGCAGCTATGTACTCCGCTTCGCATGTAGATCCCGCCACGACGCTTTGTCTAGAACTGCACCAACTGACAGCTCCACCGTTCAATATAAACACGTATCCGGTTTGCGATTTAGAATCGTCCGGATCAGTGTCAAAGCTTGTATCGACATAACCATTTACAATTATCTCTTTGTCACCTCCATAAACGAGAAACATATCCTTAGTCCTTTTCAGGTATTTCAGGATATTCTTGACCGCTGTCCAGTGATCCACTCCTGGATTACTTTGGTACCTACCTGCCAAGCTAATTGCTAAGCACACGTCAGGTCTGGTACACAGCATTGCATACATGATAGAGCCTATGGCTGAAGCATAGGGAACATCTTTCATTTTCTCTCTATCTTCTGCTGTGGTCGGGCATTGAGTCTGACTCAACTTCACACCTTGTAAGACGGGCAAGAACCCTTTCGTTGCCTGATCCATTTTGAACTTTTTCAAAACTTTATCAAGGTATGTGCTTTGTGAAAGTCCAATTAAGCGTCTTGATCTATCTCTATAGATCTTGATGCACAAGAAGGAAGCAGCTTCATCGAGGTCTTTCATTGAAAAACTTTTATTCAAGTATCCCTTTATGCCATCCATAAATAACAATATGTCATCTACATATAATATCAGAAATGCTACAGAGCTCGCACTCACTTTCTTGTAAATACAGGCTTCTCCAAAAGTCTGTATAAAACCATATGCTTTGATCACACTATCAAAGTGTTTATTCCAACTCCGAGAGGCTTGCACTAGTCCATAAATGGATCGCTGGAGCTTGCACACTTTGTTAGCACCTTTTGGATCAACAAAACCTTCCGGTTGCATCATATACAACTCTTCTTCCAGAAATCCATTCAGGAATGCAGTTTTGACATCCATTTGCCAAATTTCATAATCATAAAATGCGGCAATTGCTAACATGATTCGGACAGACTTAAGCATCGCTACGGGTGAGAAAGTCTCATCGTAGTCAACCCCTTGAACTTGTCGAAAACCTTTCACAACAAGTCAAGCTTTGTAGACAGTTACATTACCATCAGCGTCAGTCTTTTCTTGAAGATCCATTTATTTTCTATGGCTTGTCGTTCATCAGGCAAGTCAACCAAAGTCCATACTTTGTTCTCATACATGGATCCCATCTCAGATTTCATGGCCTCAAGCCATTTTGCGGAATCTGGGCTCATCATCGCTTCCTCATAGTTCGTAGGTTCGCCATGGTCGAGTAACATGACTTCCAGAACAGGATTACCGTACCACTCTGGTGCGGATCTTACTCTGGTAGACCTACGAGGTTCGGTAGTAACTTGATCTGAAGTTTCATGATCAATATCATTAGCTTCCTCACTGATTGGTGTAGTTGTCACAGGAACCGGTTCTTGTGATGAACTACTTTCCAATAAGGGAGTAGGTACAGTTACCTCATCAAGTTCTACTTTCCTCCCACTCACTTCTTTCGAGAGAAACTCCTTCTCTAGAAAGGATCCGAATTTAGCAACAAAAATATTGCCCTCAGATCTGTGATAGAAGGTGTACCCAATAGTCTCTTTTGGGTATCCTATGAAGACACATTTCTCCGATTTGGGTTCGAGCTTATTTGGTTGAAGTTTCTTCACATAAGCATCGCAGCCCCAAACTTTAAGAAATGACAACTTTGGTTTCTTGCCAAACCATAATTCATAAGGCGTCGTCTCAACGGATTTTGATGGTGCCCTACTTAACGTGAATGCAGCCGTCTCTAAAGCATAACCCCAAAACGATAGCGGTAAATCAGTAAGTGACATCATAGATCGCACCATATCTAGTAAAGTACGATTACAACGTTCGGACACACCATTTCTTTGTGGTGTTCCGGGTGGCGTGAGTTGCGAAACTATTCCGCATTGCTTCAAATGTAAACCAAACTCGTAACTCAAATATTCTCCTCCACGATCAGATCGTAGAAATTTTATTTTCTTGTTACGATGATTTTCCACTTCACTCTGAAATTTTTTTAACTTTTCAAATGTTTCAGACTTGTGTTTCATCAAGTAGATATACCCATATCTGCTCAAATCATCTGTGAAGGTAAGAAAATAATGATACCCGCCGCGAGCCTCAATATTCATTGGACCACATACATCAGTATGTATGATTTCCAACAAATCAGTTGCTCGCTCCATAGTTCCGGAGAACGGCGTTTTAGTCATCTTTCCCATGAGGCACGGTTCGCAAGTACCAAGTGATTCATAATCAAGTGATTCCAGAAGTCCATCAATATGGAGTTTCTTCATGCGTTTTACACCAATATGACCCAAACGGTAGTGCCACAAATAAGTTGCACTATCATTATCAACTCTGCATCTTTTGGCTTCAACATTATGAATATGTGTATCACTACTATTGAGATTCAATAAAAATAGACCACTCTTCAAGGGTGCATGACCATAAAAGATATTACTCATATAAATAGAACAACCATTATTCTCTGAGTTAAATGAATAACCGTCTCGCATCAAACAAGATCCAAATATAATGTTCATGCTTAACACTGGCACCAAATAACAATTATTTAGGTCTAAAACTAATCCCGATGGGAGATGTAGAGGTAGTGTGCCGACTGCGATCACATCGACTTTGGAACCATTTCCCACGCGCATCGTCACCTCGTCCTTAGCCAATCTTCGCTTAATCTGTAGTCCCTGTTTCGAGTTGCAAATATTAGCAACAGAACCAGTATCAAATACCCAGGTGCTACTGCGAGCATTAGTAAGGTACACATCAATAACATGTATATCACATATACCTTTGTTCACCTTGCCATCCTTCTTATCCGCCAAATACTTGGGGCAGTTCCGCTTAAAGTGTCGAATCTGCTTGCAGTAGAAGCACTCAGTTTCAGGCTTAGGTCCAGACTTGGGTTTCTTCTCCTGAGCAGCAACTTGCTTGTTGTTCTTCTTGAAGTTCCCCTTCTTCTTCCCTTTGCCCTTCTTCTTGAAACTGGTGGTCTTATTGACCATCAACACTTGATGCTCCTTCTTGATTTCAACCTCCGCAGCCTTTAGCATTGCGAAGAGCTCGGGAATAGTCTTGTCCATCCCTTGCATATTATAGTTCATCACGAAGCTCTTGTAGCTTGGTGGAAGTGATTGAAGAATTCTGTCAATGACACTATCATCAGGAAGATTAACTCCCAGTTTAATCAAGTGATTATTATACCAGACATTTTGAGTATATGTTCCTTGTGTAACTATTCTCCTCCATCTTACAGCTATAGAACTTATTGGAGACTTCATATCTCTCAATCCGGGCATTTGCTTGAAATATTAACTTCAACTCCTGGAACATCTCATATGCTCCATGACGTTCAAAACGAAATTGAAGACCCGGTTCTAAGCCGTAAAGCATGGCACACTGAACTATCGAGTAGTCATCAGCTTTGCTCTGCAAGACGTTTGTAACGTCGTCGGTTGCATCTGCAGCAGGCCTGGCACCCAGCGGTGCTTCCAGGACGTAATTCTTCTGTGCAGCAATGAGGATAATCCTCAAGTTACGGACCCAGTCCGTGTAGTTGCTACCATCATCTTTCAACTTAGCTTTCTCAAGGAACGCATTAAAATTCAACGGAACAACAACACGAGCCATCTATCTACAACAAACATAGACAAGCAAAATACTATCAGGTACTAAATTCATGATAAATTTAAGTTCAATTAATCATATTACTTAAGAATTCCCACTTAGACAGACATCTCTCTAGTCATCTAAGTGATCACGTGATCCAAATCAACTAAACCATGTCCGATCATCACGTGAGATGGAGTAGTTTCAATGGTGAACATCACTATGTTGATCATATCTACTATATGATTCACGTTCGACCGTTCGGTCTCCATGTTCCGAGGCCATACCTGTATATGCTAGGCTCGTCAAGTTTAACCTGAGTATTCCACGTGTGCAACTGTTTTGCACCCGTTGTATTTGAACGTAGAGCCTATCACACCCAGTCATCACGTGGTGTCTCAGCACGAAGAACTTTTACAACGGTGCATACTCAGGGAGAACACTTCTTGATAATTAGTGAGAGATCATCTTAAAATGTTACCGTCAAACAAAGCAAGATAAGATGCATAAAGGATAAACATCACATGCAATCAATATAAGTGATATGATATGGCCATCATCATCTTGTGCTTGTGATCTCCATCTCAAGCACCGTCGTGATCACCATAAATCCATCGGGCGCGACACCTTGATCTCCATCGTAGCATCGTTGTCGTCTCGCCAATCTTAAGCTTCTCGACTATCGCTACCGCTTAGTGATAAAGTAAAGCATTACGAGGCGATTGCATTGCATACAATAAGCGACAACCATATGGCTCCTGCCGATTGCGGATAACTCGGTTACAAAACATGATCATCTCATACAATAAAATATAGCATCACATCTTGACCATATCACATCACAACATGCCCTGCAAAAACAAGTTAGGCGTCCTCTACTTTGTTGTTGCAAGTTTTACGTGGCTGCTACGGGCTTAGCAAGAACCGTTCTTACCTACGCATCAAAACCACAGCGATAGTTCGTCAAGTTAGTGTTGTTTTAACCTTCGCAAGGACGGGTGTAGCCACACTCGGTTCAACTAAAGTTGAGAAACCGAGACCCGCTAGCCACCTCGTGCAAAGCACGTCGGAGAACCGGTCTCGCATAAGCATCTGGCGTAATGTCGGTGCGGGCCGCTTCATCCAACAATACCGCCGAACCAAAGTATGACATGCTGGTAAGCAGTATGACTTGTATCGCCCACAACTCACTTGTGTTCTACTCGTGCATATAAAATCTACGCATAAAACCAGGCTCGGATGCCACTGTTGGGAACGTAGTAATTTCAAAAAAATTCCTACGCACACGCAAGATCATGGTGATGCATAGCAACGAGAGGGTAGAGTGTTGTCCACGTACCCTCGTAGACCGAAAGCGGAAGCGTTATAACAACGCGGTTGATGTAGTCGTACCTCTTCACGGCCCGACCGATGAAGCACCGAAACTACGAAACCTCCGAGTTCTAGCAAACGTTCAGCTCGATGACGTTCCCCGGACTCTGATCCAGCAAAGTGTCGGGGAAGAGTTCCGTCAGCACGACGGCGTGGTGAAAATCTTGATGTTCTACCGTCGCAGGGCTTCGCCTAAGCACCGCTACAATAATATCGAGGACGATGGTGGAGGGGGGGCACCGCACACGGCTAAGAGATATCAAGGATCAATTGTTGTGCCTCTAGTGTGCCCCCTTCCCCAGTATATAAAGGAGCAAGGGGGAGGCCGGCCGGCCCTTGCTAGGCACGCCAGGAGGAGGAGTCCTCCTCCTAGTAGGAGTAGGACTCCCCTCTTTCCTACTCCTACTAGGAGGGGGAAAGGAAGGGGGAGAGGGAGAGGGAAAGGGGGGCGCCGCCCCCCTCTCCTAGTCCAATGCGGACCAGAGGGGAGGCGCGGCCCACCCCTGGCTGCCCTCTCTCTCCACTAAGGCCCATAGGGCCCATTACTTCTCCGGGGGGGGGTTCGACGGTAACCTCGGTACTCGGTTTTCTCCGAAATCACCCGGAACACTTCCGGTGTCCGAATATAGTCATCCAATATATCAATATATCAATCTTTATGTCTCGACCATTTCGAGACTCTTCGTCATGTCCGTGATCACATCCGGGAATCCGAACAAACTTCGGTACATCAAAACATATAAACTCATAATATAACTGTCATCGTAGCGTTAACCATGCAGACCCTACGGGTTCGAGAACTATGTAGACATGACCTAGAACTGTTTCCGGTCAATAACCAATAGCGGAACCTGGATGCTCATATTGGCTCCTACATATTCTACGAAGATCTTTATCGGTCAAACCGCATAACAACATACGTTGTTACCTTTGTCATCGGTATGTTACTGGCCCGAGATTCGATCGTCGATATCTCAATACCTAGTTCAATCTCGTTACCGGCAAGTCTCTTTACTCGTTATGTAATGCATCATTCCGTAAGTAACTCATTAGTTACATTGCTTGCAAGGCTTATGGTGATGTGCATTACCGAGAGGGCCCAGAGATACCTCTCCGACAATCAGAGTGACAAAACCTAATCTCGAAATATGCCAACTCAACATGTACCTTTGGAGACACCAGTAGAGCTCCTTTATGATCACCCGATTCGTTGTGACGTTTGGTAGCACACAAAGTGTTCCTCCGTAAACGGAGTTGCATAATCTCATAGTTATAGGAACTTGTATAAGTCATGAAGAAAGCAATAGCAACATACTAAACGATCAAGTGCTAAGCTAACGGAATGGGTCAAGTCAATCACATCATTCTCCTAATGATGTGATCCCATTAATCAAATGACAACACATGTCTATGGTTAGGAAACATAACCATCTTTGATCAATGAGCTAGTCAAGTAGAGGCATACTAGTGACATTAAGTTTGTCTATGTATTCACACATGTATCATGTTTCCGGTTAATACAATTATAGCATGAATAATAAACATTTATCATGATATGAGGAAATAAATAATAACTTTATTATTGCCTGTAGGGCATATTTCCTTCACCGATGACTTCCGTTATGCCAGAGGCATCGGATAGTCTGCTGGAAGCGCTTCGTGGTGCTTCCATGGATGAAGAGCACCGTACTCTTATGAGTGCGGTGATTGAAAGGATTACATCCACCATGAGCGGACTAACCGAAGCCTGCACCAGCCTACTGAGAGGTTTTGAGGTAAGTAATAAAAAATGTGTGAAATTATCACCCGATAGATAGTAGCCGCTGATACTCTGTTTGGTGTTCGGAACGATAAGCCAAATGGAGGGTCGATTATAATCCGCAGGAGTCTAATAGTAGGTGTGCATGTGAATAAGCAGGCAGTGCTGCTTGCCGCTGCTGCCCGCACGGCCGAGGTCGCCGGACTCAAACGGGACCTGGAGCAGGCACAGGGAGAGCTCGGCCTCACGAAGAGGCAGCTCGAAGAGAACAAAGGTTTGTGATACCCCGTTCGCATATCGTAAAGAATAGACAAAATTGGTGATTCTAATGACAAATTGTCGTGACTTTGAAATAGGGGCCACAACTGAAGTGGCGTCCTTGAAGAAAGCATTGTCCGAGGCCGAAGACAAGGCGGCCCTGGAGCGCATCGAGCGCGAAAAGTAGAATGCTAGGGTGGGCGAGGTACAGCAAGAGCTCCAGGAGCTCGGCAAGAAGTTCGAGTCCTTGGAGCGTGACCTCAAGACGAAGGAGTCTGAGCTTGCGAACAGGGGCGGATCCAGGCCCCAGGCCCCCAGGGCCCAGGCCTGGGGCGTGAGGCCCACACACGGTGCATATTGTATCAGTTACTGTAGACCTCTGCTACAGTGTACAAAGGCGGCCCGGGGCGGCCCACTGGGCTGGCTCCGCCCCTGCTTGCGAAGGCCCTTGCGAGCATCGTGTGCATCTTGCGAAGGATGTGGATGAGATAGAGCGTGATGTTCTCCGCTTCCTGGCGCCTCCTCTCTGTTGCCTCCGCAACGGGCGGCGGGACCGTGGGTGGGACTGCGGACACGTACATGGCCGGGTGAGGCGATCTGCTGTGTCGGCGCCCGGTCGTCAATGGCAGCGGTGCCTCAGACGGACTAGAGAGGCAGCATAGCACCAGGCTGGGCGGGAGGCGGCGGGGCGGGTTCCTTGCCCTGCCAGCCGAAGGCGAAATGGCCCATGTGTTCCTCACGGGTGAGCTGCGTGAAGGCTGCAGTGCTGGCTGTGTGTGGCGCCGATCCACACTTTGGGGCGTGTTGTAGGTGTGGAGAGTGTCGATTGGGTGCACACGTGGAGGTGGGGACAACGTCGTGGCGAAGCGTTTTGGCGTCGAGAAACCGTGGATGCATGGGCGGGGTGGGGAAGCAAATTGGATGGCTCACAATAGATGATCGGGGCATAGAGCCGGGCGGGCGGGCGGGCGGGCTCGGGTGTTCTGAAACCCCAATATGATTATGGCATGCTTGGGCCGAGAAACCATTCCATTTCAACAAAAACTTGAATTGAAAAACATGCCAGTTTATTTGTTTTTAGAATACATATGTGCATTCTTGAACCTATTTCTAAAAACACACACAGATGAACATGATTTCATTTTTTTCCACACATTTGGCCCGAGCCACGGGCTGAAAACTAGGGCCCGAGCCCGAGCCCGGCATGGCACGAGGGACGTAAGTGCTTACGTTTTAAGTCTTCGTGATTGATTTCAATTAATTCATGAAATTCATCCCCGCATTAACCGTCGAGTCCAGCAACACAAATAGTTATTGTCGATTTTGGAATTATTTAACAAGTTACTAAAAATAATTGATCGCAAAGATCAATTTCTAAATTACGTCTAAATTTAATAATTTAGTAAATCTATATCGTAACGCTTGATTTCAAAAATATTTTATTAATTTGCTAAATTAAACCCTACCGTGCTATCAATTTTGGAATTAATTAATTTTAACAAATAATTGAATTAATCACTATCACAACGGTCGACTCCCAAATTCAGAATATTAAGTTCATATTTAATTCTAAAAATTGAAAAAAATATTTTCTACCACAAAGATTTATCTGCAATTCTGAATAATAATATTTTGTTTATTTTTTAAAATTTGTAAAATTATTGTGTTGTCATTGTCGGTGTCAAAATTGGCGGATCTCGGGTAGGGGGTCCCGATCTGTGCGTCTAAGGCTAATGGTAGCAGGAGGTAAGGGACACAATGTTTTACCCAGGTTCGGGCCCTCTCGATGGAGGTAAAACCCTACTTCCTGCTTGATTGATATTAATATTATGGGTATTATAAGAGTTGATCTACCACGAGATCGTAGAGGCTAAACCCTAGAAGCTAGCCTATGATGATTATGATTCTGTCTCTAAGGACTAAACTCTCCGGTTTATATAGACACCGGAGAGGGCTAGGGTTTACATGGAGTCGGTTACAAGGAATGAAATATAATATCCGAATCGCCAAGCTTGTCTTCGACACTAAAGAGAGTCCCATCCGGACACGGGACGAAGTCTTGAGTCTTGTATCTTCACGCTTCAATAGTCCGGACAAAGTATATAGTCCGGCTGTCCGGATACCCACTAATGCAGGACTCCCTCAGTAGCCCCTGAACCAGGCTTCAATGGCGATGAGTCCGGCGCGCAGTTTTGTCTTCGGCATTGCAAGGCGGGTTCCATATCCGAATACTCCAAAGTAATTATTGAACACTTAAAACGTGTTCGGATCTGCAAGACGATCTTCACATACCACCGTAGAGAGAATGATATTTCAAAAATGTAATCTGCTGACAACTTTAGACAACGTGACATGACACTACGGTCGAGTCATTATTCGAACCGTTTTCCCACGACCAGCCATAGCGCATATTGCGAGGCGGTTTCCTCGACACGTCTTGTCAAAGCAGAGATCATGTCCCCTTATCACGGGATTCCCATCAATACGGGTAAGGGTTACCCAACTGCGTCATCAATCGTGGCGCTTGGGAAATAAGCGCCCCTCAACGGGCAAGTGGGGAGGCGCACCGCTTTCGTCGCCTCTATAAAGGGATAAGGGTTCCCCATTTTCACCTACGCCTTCTCCCTCCTTTGCTTATCCCTACTTGCCTCCTCGAGCTCCAGCGCCATAGTCCACGCCTTCTCCGCACAGCCAAACATGTCCGGAGCTGGAGGCAAGTGGGTGACCTCCACCGTGAAGGAGGAGCATATTGCGAAGCTCCGGGCTGCCTGGATACTTGACCGCAGACATCGCGCACCGGCTACCGGACGAAGGGCAGATTATTCCAACTCCGGAACCCCATGAGAGGGTCGTGTTTCTCGCCCACTTCGTCCATGGACTGGGATTTCCACTTCATCCCTTCGTCCGCAGGCTCATGTTCTACTACGGGCTAGATTTCCATGATCTAGCCCCAAATGTCGTCCTCAACATCTCGGCATTTATCGTCGTGTGCGAGGCCTTCCTCCGCATCAAGCCTCACTTCGGTTTGTGGCTACGAATCTTCTGCGTGAAGCCGAAAATCATGAGCGGGCGGCAAGCGAAGTGCAGAGGCGCCATGGTGGGCAAGATGCCAACGTCACCTGGCTTGACGGCTCCTTCGCGGAGACCGTGAAAGGATGGAAATCGGGGTGGTTCTACATCACCAAGCCGCGCGACGCCAACTGGGCGGCGTCGCCCGAATTCCGATCCGGAATTCCCATGCGGCTCACCTCCTGGGAAAAGAAGGGACTGGCCTAGGGCGAGCCTGCGGAGCTGACCGGACTTCAGAACTACATCAGGAATATGAAGGACAAGAAAATCGAGCTTGTCAACGTGGTCCAGGTCATGCTTGTCCGCCGGATTCTTCCGTGCCAAATACGTGCATTTAATCTGTGGGAGTTCGTCCCAGCTGAACACCAGACACTTCAGGAGCTCTACGGCATGACACACAAGGACGCATGGAAGGCGCTGTTCAAGGCCTCCGAAATACCTCCTCCCACATCCGGGACCGTGGACTTCACGCCACGCGGCTCCCTCGTCCGGTGAGTTTTCTGACTATCACCGGATGTAGTTTTTCCCAGTGTATTCATGGGAGGATCTTAAGTCATTGTGTGTATTTAATCAGGAGTATGTGGAGACGGTGGAGTGGATTGACTGTCCGGATCCACTGCCAGAAGGTCTAGCAGATGCTCTCCTGACGGAGATGCTAGTCCCGGCGCCCTACAAGGCGCCGGAAAAGAAGGCCAACATGAAGTCCCCGGGGACCAGGAAGGGCTCCGCGTAGGTCAGACGGATGCCTCGTCCAAGACGACGAGGCACCTCCTCCCCCGAAGGGGAGGAGGAAGAGGAAAGGGCCGCCCCATCTGGAGAGGACGAGGGGCCAAAGAAGGCGGCCCAGGGGACCAGGAAGGGTCCCCGGCGCAAGGCTGTCATACCCTCGTCGTCCGAAGACAACGAGGCAGATTCCCCTTACGGAGGCGGGGGAAAACACGAAGACACTCCGCCTCCGCGCACTGGGGAGGAGAAGAAGAGGAAAGCCGCCACGCAGGGGGAGGCCAGGACGCCCAAGAAGGGAAAGGCGTCCCTTCCGGATTACTCCACCACGGCCGCCTATAGCGAGGAGGAGTAGCTGCCCAGGGGGAAGCCCCTAGTGAGATCGTAAGTATCCGCACTCTGTTATACTTTAGTGCGACTTCGCTTCATAGTTTGCTTATAACGCCGAACACATATTTGCAGTCCGGCCAGGGTCCATCCCGAGGTATCATCTTCGGATTGGTCCTTGAGTGATTAAGTGATGAACTCGCTCCCGACGGCCACTACTCCTCGGCCTGCGGATGACACGGAGGTGTTGTCCCAAAGGCTCCCAGAGCAGAGGGAGGTGACTCTGGAGATGCCCCAAGGCGAAATTCCAGACACCGGGCACACGGGGTATAAGATCTCCGTGAATTGTGCCGAGGAGAGCCGCAGCAAGCCGGGCTCTTAGCCGGATACTGTGCCGGAACCTCCAATGGTTCCAGATTCGGGAAGGCGGCCCCTCGCTAGGGAGGGCGAGCCATCCGTGCTGATTGTTGGGAACGTAGTAATTTCAAAAAATTTCCTACGCACACGCAAGATCATGGTGATGCATAGCAACGAGAGGGGAGAGTGTTGTCCACGTACCCTCTTAGACCGAACGCGGAGTCGTTATAACAACGCGGTTGATGTAGTCGTACGTCTTCACGGCCCGACCGATCAAGCACCGAAACTACGGCACCTCCGAGTTCTAGCACACGTTCAGCTCGATGACGTTCCCCGGACTCCGATCCAGCAAAGTGTCGGGGAAGAGTTCCGTCAGCACGACGGCATGGTGACGATCTTGATGTTCTACCGTCGCAGGGCTTCGCCTAAGCACCGCTACAATAATATCGAGGACTATGGTGGAGGGGGGTACCGCACACGGCTAAGAGATCTCAAGGATCAATTGTTGTGTCTCTAGGGTGCCCCCTGCCCCCGTATATAAAGGAGCAAGGAGGGTGGCCGGCCGGCCCTTGCTAGGCGCGCCAGGAGGAGGAGTCCTTCTCCTAGTAGGAGTAGGACTCCCCTCTTTCCTACTCCTACTAGGAGGGGGAAAGGAAGGGGGAGAGGGAGAGGGAAAGGCCCCCCCCCCTCTCCTAGGGCATATTTCCTTCACCGATGACTTCCGTTACGCCAGAGGCGTCGGATAGTCTGCTGGAAGCGCTTCGCGGCGCTTCCATGGATGAAGAGCACCGTACTCTTATGAGTGCAGTGATTCAGAAGGTTCTGTCCGCCATGAGCGGACTAACTGAAGCCTGCACCAGCCTCCTGAGAGGTTTTGAGGTAAGTAATAAAAAATGTGTGAAATTATCACCCGATCGATAGTAGCCCCTGATACTCTGTTTGGTGTTCGGAACGAAAATCCAAATGGAGGGTCGATCATAATCCGCAGGAGTCTAATAGTAGGTGTGCATGTGAATAAGCAGGCAGTGCTGCTTGTCGCTGCTGCCCGCACGACCGAGGTCGCCGGACTCAAACGGGACCTGGAGCAGGCACAGGGAGAGCTCGGCCTCACGAAGAGGCAGATCGAAGAGAACAAAGGTTTGTGATACCCCGTTCGCATATCGTAAAGAATAGACAAAATTGGTGATTCTAACGACAAAGTGTCGTGACTTTGAAATAGGGGCCACAACTGAACTGGCGTCCTTGAAGAAAGCGTTGTCCGAGGCCGAAGACAAGGTGGCCCTGGAGCCCATCGAGCGCGAAAAGCAGAATACTAGGGTGGGCGAGGTACAGCAAGAGCTCCAGGAGCTCGGCAAGAAGTTCGAGTCCTTGGAGCGTGACCTCAAGACGAAGGAGTCTGATCTTGCGAAGGCCCTTGCGAGCATCGTGTGCATCTTGCGAAGGATGTGGATGAGATAGAGCGCGATGTTCTCCGCTTCCTGGCGCCTCCTCTCCGCCGCCTCCGCAACGGGCGGCCGGACCGTGGGTGGGACTGCGGACGCGTACATGGCCAGGGCGAGGCAGTACGCCGTGTCAACACCGGTCGTCGCGGCAGCGGTGCCCTGGACGGACTGGAGAGGCAGCATAGCACCCGCGCCGGACGGGGAGGCGGCGGGGGCGGGTTCCTTGCCCTGCCAGCCGAAGGCGAAATGGCCCATGTGTTCCTTACGGGTGAGCTACGTGAAGGCTGCGAGTGATGGCTGTGTGTGAGCGTCCATTCCACGCTTTGGGGCGTATTTGTAGGTGTGGAGAGTGCCGATTGAGTGCACACGTCGAGGTGGGGACAGCGTCGTAGCGAAGTGTTTTGGCGTCCGGGAAACCGTGGATGCACGGGCAGGGGCGGGGGAAGCAAATTGGACGGCTCACAGTAGATCAGGGGCATAGAGCTAGGACGGATCGGGCCGGGCCGGGCTCGGGTCCGTGCCAGGCTTACAAAACCCCAATATGATTATTGCATGCTTGGGCCCGAGAAACCATTCCATTTCAACAAAAACTTGAATTGAAAAACATGCCATTTTTTTAGAATACATATGTGCATTTTTTTAGGATACTAAATCCTGATAACAAAATAGGGAGTTGAATTTTTATTCAAATAGATTATCTCTATAAGATTTTGGCGTTTTTTAGTTTTTTTATTTATATATTGCTTTCCTGAAGGGTTGCTTGTTGGACTTTTCTATCTTTTCTCAAACAAAAAGTTGTTTGTAGTCTATATGTTGTCCAACTTGTGGTTTCTTCTGAATGGTTACCACTCAAGATGCTTGCTCTCATTGTTTCATAATCAGGTGTTGAATTGGTTCCATTGTTGATTGATTTTCAATATAGGGATGCAAACGAATAGGTGGCACATCTAGCACTAGTAGAAAAAGGGCCTATTGCCTGAATCGGAACTAAAGGGTTGGTACTAATGCCCTGGCCCTTTAGTCCCGGTTCAATCTAGAACCGGGACAGATGGGCCTCCACGTGGCTCTGTCTGTTGAGCCCAGCAGGAGGGCCTTTGGTCCCGGTTGGTGGCACCAACCGGGACCAATAGGCATCCACGCGTCGACATTTCAAATTGGCTGGGGTTTTTGTTTTTTAAGGGGGGTTTGGGGGTTTTGGGGGGTTAATTTAGGTGTTTCATATATTATGTTAGCTAGCTAATTAATAGAGAGAAGTGTCCTCTCTTTTGTCCTTGCTTGGTCGACGCTATGTAATATACATACGTATAGAGACGACTAGCTAGACACGCTAGCTAGCTAGTAAGCAAACGAAGGAAACAGAAGATCGTCATGAACATATATGCATACAGAGGGATGTGATATCGACAACCTCTCCTTCTCCGAGAGATTGGTCGAACAACAAGTTCTCGTAGATTTATCCGACACTACCGGCTACATATATACAATAATTATCTTTTACAAATATAATCTCCTAACATACGGACGCGTGGTCCACATAGTATTCTCCGTCTTCAGCGGTCACGTGGTCAAGAAAGAATGCCGCCAATTCCTCTTGAATTGCTCGCATGCAATCTGGTGCTAGGAGTTCATCCCGCATCCGAAACATCTAATTTTAAGAAGGGGTCAATACATACATACATATATATATATATATATATATATATATATATATATATATATATATATATATATATATATATATATATATATATATATATATATATATATATATATATGAATGAATGAAACTCAACACAAATGATGGTAATAAAATAAAATTGTGAATATTATTATTTACGCACTTCATATTGTTTGTCGAGTAGCCCGCTCACAGGTCGTGTGGCGGATGGACTGCAAATGTAGTATCCACATAAATCATTCCTTGTTCCTGCCACAACCACTTTACAAGAAAAAGAGGTCAATCAAACTGATAATTAGCAAGCATGCTAAATGGTATTGATGAAACTAGCGCTTGAATCACTAGGAGATGCGTGGAATATGCTACTATAGTACTTACTTTGGTGTCTAAATTGCAGCTTCTTTGGCAGTCCCGAGCTTTTTGGTGAATTTTCTCCAAACCCTGCCATACAAAGAAAACAATTACTTGATATCAGAAATGAACAAAGTTGCTGATATGGTGGATAATGATCGATTTAACTTACTTCTGGAGCATTTCAGTCATGTCCGCATACTCCTGGGGATCTTTTCGTCTCGAGTCTAAGACAGTTACTACTCCATGCTCAAGCTTAATCTCTAGGAGAATATAGTGGAAGCTGCGCACGCATGCATAACTCATCAATATTACATTACTATAACCTGGACTAATATAGGGAAACCGAATATGCCACAAGACAGTAACACTCACTTGAAGTTGTAAGGAATGAGTATTATATCTTTGTGTTCATTTATTACCAACGATTGTAGCAAGTTGGCCTCGGTATTTTCGGCATGAAATTCAACCTCAGTTGCATCTATGAGATATGCGTTAATGAACCCAATATCACCCACTTGTCTTTTCTTCAATTCGGCGATCTTCAATCTGCATAATATAGTGAGGATAATTATAAATACATGCAATGAAAGAGCTGAGTTATATAGAGAGACATAATCACTGAAGTAGTACTACTTACAGACAGTAGCAGGTGACCGTTGCTTTATCGAGGGCCAATTGATTGAAAAACTGATAAAACTCCTCAAATGGAATAGGCAACAGTTCAATTCTAATGAGGTCATGCTCCTTTTTAACTCTCACATACAAAGTACTCCTCCCCTCAGACTCTCTGCAGGTTTTCATGTACCAATCATGCAATCTTCGCATCATCGTTGATAGAGATCTTTCATCTTTGATGAGAGGCTTCCCGTACTCGTATCTTTATATCGACAACAACAACGACGACACTACATCTATGTCGCACAAGTGACGTAGGCATCGACGCCCGCGTCACTTGTGGGACGTGGATGTAGTGTCCGACACCGACGGCCACATGTATCTCACACCGACGATACTTGCTATTTAATTAGGGTTTCCTCTACCGCTCGGCGACCCTCGGCGACCCTCGTTCCCGATAAAAAAGAGGAAGAAGAAGAAAAAAGAGGAGAAGAAAGTATAGAGGGTAGAGGGTCGTGGATCGCCCGGCGGTCGAGGTCGAGGTCGAGGATCGCCGAGGTCGGGAGGTTGCCTAGTGTCAAAGGATTCAACAAAACCATGTCTTCATCATTAGGCGAAATGTGAGGTGCATGATAGTGCGAATCTCTCAAAGTTATATTGGAGCGGAGTCCCAGATAGGATAATTCGCTTTTTGGTACAAAGTTCAGCAAGAACCTTCCGAATATCGTTATTTGGAAGGCCTTTGCTGAAATTCGTATAAAAAGGCAAAGTATCCTATCCGGGACTCCATTCTAGTATAACTTTGGAGGACTTCGTACCATCATGTCCTGGTTACTTCTGGCTAATGATGAAGCCATGGATTTCTTCAATACTTTGACACTAGGAAACCTCTCGACCCTCGGCGATCCTCGACCTCGAACCTCGACGACCACTCGAACCGTCGACCCTAGGCGACCTCGAACCTCGACCCTCGATCCCTCAACCCTATAGAACCCTCGAACCCTCGGCCACAAACCCTCGACCCTTGACCCCTTAACGACCCTCGACCCTCTACCCTAGTTCCTGACCCTCGACCCCTCGACGATCCTCGACACCCTCGTTCCCGATAAAAATTAAGAAGAAGAAGAAGAAGAAGAAGAAGAAGAAGAAGAAGAAGAGAAGAGGAGAAAAAAAAGGAGAAGAAGATCCTCTATTCCTTCTTC
Source organism: Aegilops longissima (assembly GCA_021605205.1). Classification (NCBI taxonomy): domain Eukaryota; kingdom Viridiplantae; phylum Streptophyta; class Magnoliopsida; order Poales; family Poaceae; genus Aegilops; species Aegilops longissima. The sequence goes on along the minus strand of CM038679.1, from coordinate 665,206,568 downwards.
TTCTCCTCTTTTTTTTTCTTATTCTTCCTCTTCTTCCTCTCCTCGTCTTCTCCTTCTTCTTCTCCTTCTTTCTCTACTTATTTTCCATTTTACTCTCCTTCTTTTTCTTCTTCTTCCTTCTTCTTCCTTCCCCTTTTCTTCCTTTTCCTTATTTTACTTTTTCCTATCCACTAACATAAAATGCACTAACCTAAAATGCAACAAACATAAAATGCATTAAATCGATCAACTAACCTAAAATCAGTGATAAAATGCACTAACCTAAATTCGATATCTACTAACAACTTAAAAAAATTAATACATATATGAAAAAAATGCATATATGAAAAAAAAAACATCATCATATCATCAACATGAACATATCATCAACATCATCATATCATCAACATCATCATATCATCACACTACAAGAAATATGTCAACTAGTGACCTTCTCTTATTGACCCTAGCTGAATTGGTCGTAAATCCACGGCCATTTCGCTTAGAAGGGCTCAAACCCTGAATTGCCTTAGACCAAATGGTCATAAAAGCAGACAACAGTGGTCCATGACCTTATTTCTACCTGATTACGACCAATACAAATGGTCATGAGGTTGTGAACGTGGATGAATTAGTACTTATTGCTATGACTAGGCGCCACCTCATCAGTTTTGCCTATGTGTCATGTCCATGTGGCGATTTTGCCCTAGGTTGTGAAGCAACCTATATTTTTATCATTCCCAAAATTCCCAAAAAATCTCATAAATTCTTTCGGTCATATCTTCGTCAAATATGTAAAAATCTTCCTTGCCTAGTTCAAAATAATTAAAAATATTCATTTTCCTATTCATTCAGAGTAGCACTTTGTGAAGGAAGTACTACTTTGGCATGTCCAAATGGTATCCATTTTCTACAGTGCTTTCCTATGCCCAAATAACCATCCTCCACCAAATGCCATCTCAATCCATTCATTATTTTGAGCCCAGCTTCAACATTCGTATTTATGTCCAGTGTGGTAGTTTGTAAAGCAAGTACCACCTAGGCTCCTCCTTTTGAGGTGAAAATTTGTGAAGACGGTCTTCTTAGTAACTGATCATCCTCAGCCAAAACTCACGCCCATTAGCTATGTGCATTTCCGCATCATAAATCAAACACTTGGATGCTTATTCATGTTTGAGCATCGATTGGTCTCCTCGTGAGAATCTTATGTTGTGATTTTCTTCCTAGCACCTACATGGGGAGTGCCCAACCCACTAGACATGACTAGGCCTCCCAGAACACAGGCAACGCCACAGTCACGCTGGTGACCACCTTGGCGGGCATCTTGAGCTTCTGCGCTCTAGAGTTGGGGCCCTCGGCCACCGTCAAACCTTGATGTCTCGCCATCAAACCATGTATTTCTGATTAAATAGATACTTATTTACCTAGAAATGATTTTTGGAAAAATAAAGAGCAAACTATGAGGCAGCTGCAGTTCAAATTTGACCCGCTTCCAACCGAATCGACGGAATTTGTCTTTTCACAGAGGTGGATCAAAATTTTGACACCCAACCATTTTTTCAATTGTGCATTATATATGGCCTAGTATTTTATAAAATTGATTAGGTCCAATTTTGCAACAATTATTTGGTAGTTCCTTCACAAAAAAACCTCCTTTTGGGCACTCGGAAAATGAAAAATGAATTTTCCGTGCAAATAAAATGAAAACTTCCTTAGGCAACATTGTTTAGAATTCCAAGATGCACCCTCGTGCATAATATGAGATCATTTAAACAAACTATGCCATGAATGTGGCCATAAGATTGATCATTTGGCTAGAAAGCCATGAATCTTCACGCATGATAGCTCATTTCTGAGAACACCTTTTTAAAATAATTACCGTATTACAAGTTTATTATTTTTCCTGGAAACTTGGTCACATATAATGACACAATGCGAAGGTTTTCCAATTTTTTGATTTTTTTTAATTTTTTATGCCCGTTTCAAAATGCGGTCAAAACGGCGGGCTTGACCGTTCCTAGCTAGTGGTTGAATCTTGGAATTTTTTTGGTGTTTCTATGATTAAATAGATACTTATGTACCTAGAAATGATTTTTGGAAAAAATAAAGAGCAAACTATGAGGCAGCTACAGTTCAAATTTGACCCACTTCCACCTGAATCGACGACAATTTTTCTTTTTCACCAGAGGTAGATCAAAACTTTTTTCACCCAACTATTTTGTCAATTATGCATTATATATGGCCTAGTATTTTATAAAAATGATTTGGTCCAATTTTGCAACAATTATTTGGTAGTTCCTTCACAAAAAAACCTCCTTTTGGGCACTCGGAAAATGAAAAATGAATTTTCCGTGCAAAGAAAATGAAAACTTCCTTAGGCAACATTGTTTGGAATTCCAATATGCACCCTCGTGCACAATATGAGATCATTTGAACAAACTATGCCATGAATGTGGCCATAAGATTGATCATTTGGCTTGAAAGCCATGAATCTTCACGCATGATAGCTCATTTCTGAGAACACCTTTTTAAAATAATTACAGTATTACAAGTTTATTATTTTTCCTGGAAACTTGGCCACATATAATGACACAATTCAAAGGTTTTCCAATTTTTTGATTTTTTTTTGAATTTTTTATGCCCGTTTCAAAATGCGGTCAAAACGGCGGGCTTGACCGTTCCTAGCTAGTGGTTGAATCTTGGAATTTTTTTTGGTGTTTCTATGATTAAATAGATACTTATGTACCTAGAAATGATTTTTGGAAAAAATAAAGAGCAAACTATGAGGCAGCTACAGTTCAAATTTGACCCGCTTGAAATGAATCGTGACAATTTGTCTTTTTCACTAGAGGTAGATCAAAACTTTTTTCACCCAACCATTTTGTCAATTATGCATTATATATGGCCTAGTATTTTATAAAAATGATTTGGTCCAATTTTGCAACAATTATTTGGTAGTTCCTTCACAAAAAAACCTCCTTTTGGGCACTCGGAAAATGAAAAATGAATTTTCCGTGCAAAGAAAATGAAAACTTCCTTAGGCAACATTGTTTGGAATTCCAATATGCACCCTCGTGCACAATATGAGATCATTTGAACAAACTATGCCATGAATGTGGCCATAAGATTGATCATTTGGCTTGAAAGCCATGAATCTTCACGCATGATAGCTCATTTCTGAGAACACTTTTTTAAAATAATTACAGTATTACAAGTTTGTTATTTTTCATGGAAACTTGGCCACATATAATGACACAATGCGAAGGTTTTCCAATTTTTTTGATTTTTTTTGAATTTTTTATGCCCGTTTCAAAATGTTGTCAAAACGGCGGGCTTGACCGTTCCTAGCTAGTGGTTGAATCTTGGAAATTTTTTTGGTGTTTCTATGATTAAATAGATACTTATGTACCTAGAAATGATTTTTGGAAAAGATAAAGAGCAAACTATGAGGCAGCTACAGTTCAAATTTGACCCGCTTCGAGCTGAATCGACGACAATTTGTCTTTTTCACCAGAGGTAGATCAAAACTTTTTTCACCCAACCATTTTGTCAATTATGCATTATATATGGCCTACTATTTTATAAAAATGATTTGGTCCAATTTTGCAACAATTATTTGGTAGTTCCTTCACAAAAAAACCTCCTTTTGGGCACTCGGAAAATGAAAAATGAATTTTCCGTGCAAAGAAAATGAAAACTTCCTTAGGCAACATTGTTTGGAATTCCAATATGCACCCTCGTGCACAATATGATATCATTTGAACAAACTATGCCATGAATGTGGCCATAAGATTGATCATTTGGCTTGAAAGCCATGATTCTTCACGCATGATAGCTCATTTCTGAGAACACTTTTTTAAAATAATTACCGTATTACAAGTTTATTATTTTTCCTGGTAACTTGGCCACATATAATGACACAATGCGAAGGTTTCCCAATTTTTTGATTTATTTTGAATTTTTTATGCCCGTTTCAAAATGCGGTCAAAACGGCGGGAATGACCGTTCCTAGCTAGTGGTTGAATCTTGGAATTTTTTTTGTGTTTCTCTGATTAAATAGATACTTATGTGCCTGGAAATGATTTTCCGAAAATATAAAGAGCAAACTACGAGGTAGTTGCAGTTCAAATTTGACCCGTTTCCAGCTGAATCAGCGGAAATTTGTCTTTTTCACGAGAGGTGGGAAAAAACTTTTGACACCTAACCATTTGGTCAATTATACATTAAATATGTCCTAATATTTTATAAAAAATGATTTAGTCCAATTTTGCAACAAATATATGGTAGGTCCTTCACAAAAAAAACTCATTTTGGGCACTCAAAAAATGGAAAATGATTTTTTCGTTCAAAGAAAATGAAAACTTCCTTAGGCAACATTGTTTGCCATTCCAATATGCACCCTTGTGCACGATATGAGATCATTTTAACAAACTATATCATGAATGTGTCCATAAGATTGATCATTTGGCTTCAGTGCCATTAATCTCCACACATGATAGCTCGTTTCTGAGAACATTTTTTAAAAGAATTATCGTATTACAATTTATTATTTTTCCTGATAACTTGGCCACATATAATGACACAATACGAAGGTTTTGCAATTTTTTGATTTTTTTTGAATTTTTTATGCCTGTTTCAAAATGTGGTCAAAACGGCGGGAATGATCGTTCCTAGCTAGTGGTTGAATCCTGGATTTTTTTTATGTTTCTCTGATTAAATAGATACTTATGTACCTAGAAATGATTTTTGGTAAAAATAAAGAGCGAACTATGAGGCAGCTGTAGTTCAAATTTAACCCGCTTCCTGCTGAATCGACAAAAGTTTGTCTTTTTCACCTGAGGTGGATCAAATCTTTTGAAACCCAACCATTTGGTCATTTATGCATTAAATATGACCTAATATTTTAGAAAATTGATTTGTTCTAATTTTGCAACAAATATATGGTAGGTCCTTCACAAAAAAAACCTCATTTTGGACTCTCGAAAAATGGAAAATGATTTTTTCGTTCAAAGAAAATGAAAACTTCCTTAGGCAACATTGTTTGCCATTCCAATATGCACCCTTTGTGCAATATATGAGATCATTTTAACAAACCTCATTTTCCATTTTTTTTTGATTTTTTTTCAATTTTTCATGCTCGTTTCAAAATGCCGTCAAAACGGTGGGTATGACCGTTCCTAGCTAGTGGTTGAATCTTCGAAAACTTTTGATGTTTCTCTGATTAAATATATACTTATGTACCTAGAAATGATTTTTGGAAAAAATAAAGAGCAAACTATGAGACATTGTAGTTCAAATTTGACCCGCTTCTCACCGAATCGAAAAATTTTGTATTTTTCACAGAGGTGTATAAAATCTTTTGACAACCAACCATTTGGTCATTTATGCATTAAATATGACCTAATATTTTAGAAAATTGATTTGTTCTAATTTTGCAACAAATATGGTAGTCCTTCACAAAAAAAACCTCATTTTGGACTCTCGAAAAATGGAAAATTTGATTTTTCGTTCAAAGAAAATGAAAACTTCCTTAGGCAACATTGTTTGCCATTCCAATATGCACCCTTTGTGCAATATATGAGATCATTTAACAAACCTCATTTTATTTTTTTGATTTTTTCAATTTTTCATGCTCGTTTCAAAATGCCGTCAAAACGGTGGGTATGACCGTTCCTAGCTAGTGGTTGAATCTTCGAAAACTTTTGATGTTTCTCTGATTAAATATATACTTATGTACCTAGAAATGATTTTTGGAAAAAATAAAGAGCAAACTATGAGACAGTTGTAGTTCAAATTTGACCCGCTTCCTACTGAAAAGGCGAAATTTTGTATTTTTCAGCAGAGGTGTATAAAAACTTTTGACAACCAACCATTTTGTAAATTATACATTAAATATGTCCTAATATATTATAAAAATGATCTAGTCCCATTTTGCAACAAATATATGGTACGTCATTTACAAAAAAAACTCAAGTTAGGCACGCGAAAAGTAGAAAATAATTTTTTTGACCAATTTAGATGGTCATAAGGTCGTACTGTATTCTGATTGGTCCGTGGACATCTCACGCGGATCATGCATTGAACACCGTCGGATATTCGTGGATCCAACGGCAGTCCTCAGCCCTTCCACACCATCCCGAAACCCTAGCTCTGCCCTGTGGTAATTTTGCATCCAACCCCCCCCGCCTCCTTTCTTTCCCTCGATCTCTTCTCCTCCTCTCCTCTTCCAGATCCGCTCCTCTCGATCCCTCCCTCCAGCCCTCGCCTCCACCGCCCATTCCAGATCGCCGCCGCCGCCACCTCCCCATCAGCTCAACCGGCGAGCCCGTCCTCACCGCATCCCCACCCCCGCGCCCATCCATGGCCACCCCGCGCCCGGCAGGACGGGTACTCGTGGAGAGCTTCAGCTCATTGGGTCTTTGTGCTCCGCGCGTCAAGCCCCTGCTCCACCGCGTCCTCGCCTACCGGCCCTCCGCACCGGCGTGATCTCCGGCCCGGCCGCGCCCCGATGTGCCCATGACATGGCCCCAGCTCCATCATCATTTGACGCGGGCCTCTGCGCGAGGTCCATGGCCACCTTCACCCGCACGTGAGCTCGCGAGATCCATCACCGTTGTTGTCCAGGTAGGCCCTTCCCCTCCTTCCTCGCCCAGATCCACCCCCTCCTCCTCACCTTCTCCTCCTATCCGTCCCTTTGCTGTAGGTCATCATGGCGTGGAGATGGCGATGACGGCAGGAGGGCGCCGACCTTGCCCTGCTCGAGATGGGTGAGGGCTGCGCCTAGCTTCGGCCATGCTCTGCTCGAGGAGGAGGGGCAGGATGGTCGGCCACCTCCCCGGGGGCGTCCTCGCGCTCTCCGCCTCCGCCATCGCCACCTCACTCGCCTCCGTCTCCGGATTCAGCCTCCTCGTACGTCATCCCTCACACCTCTCTCTCTCTCTAACGCACGCGCTTGATTCCGGCTTAAACTGATCGCCGCATTGCCCTGTCGCAACCTTGATTTGCCGGCTTAATAAAAAACATGTGTTTTATTGTTGCTATTGCACGATCGATCTAGCTAGAAAGAATTGGTACGAGCCCGCCCCAGATTTGGTTTGGGGGTTCGCGGTGCGATGCTCATTCACTGTATGAGCCTGGGTGGTCAATCTCGAGTTGAACACAAGCACCTTGCTGTAAAGCGTAAAGTGACCTCACTAGCAACAAAATCGTTCTCTCTTTTCCTCTGTAGCCAAGTACAGTGTTCTTTCCTTTATACTACTGTACATTATAATAGTAATATGTCATAACAAAATTGTGTGCGTCCTGCCGCTGAACATAGGTAGCTACTGGTAATCAGTGTACTAGTACCAGTTTACCAAGGCATGGCGCAATCAATTAAATTATGCAAAGTTCAAGTTTAAGCCACAGTTCAAGTTTAAGCCATAGTTAAGTCTCTCAAGCATATTTCTATAATGTCATTTGAAAGAATTATGTAGGATGTTAACTGTCGAATCTGAAAATGCAGGAGTTATGACTGAATTCCCAATCTAGTGGGTAGTGGTGGAATGCTAATTTTCTTATTCTCTCTGATTGTGAGGCTGGGCATGTTTTGTGTTCTCCTTGCCCATCTTCATGGTGATCGCTCGATCGGTGCCCGCCTCATTTGTTTCTTGTTCCTGTGTTTACTCTATTTATCGTGTGGATGGATGCACGATAGGCTGTAGGCTGTGGAACTAAGCTGAGCTACACGGCCTAGCTGCTGCGGTTTGTGTCTGCTGCTAACTAGACATGCGCAAGAAACATATCGATCAGCCGGCCTTCAATGGCTGGATTAATTTAACCAGGAGGTGCATGATTGATCAAGATCATGTGGCAACTTAAGTTCATCAATCAACTATAGGTTGAAGTAATACAATCCTAGGGCGTGCTGCTATCATATGTCTATCGTGCACGACGTAGATGGCAACAAGTTCCTAACATTTTCTCGCTCCGAGTTCCTAAGCATGGTATTATATTTTGTTAGCTAGAACATACAATCTTTGAATTTGCTGAACATTAGTAGCTAACTAAGTTGTGCCCCATTGATGTCTAAATTGTTACATTACATCTAAAAAAGTTAGCCTCAACTAACTATGAAATTTAGAATGTTCAAATTCAGATATTAAGTTCTCAAACTGGACCTGCTTTGGGACTTACATCTAAAAAGTTGAGATAATTGTGTTTTCCTCGGCGGTGGAGGTCATGAACACGGCTCCTGCTATATATGCTAAGCTGCCGCTTGATGTTTGTGCGATGTTGCGGCTTAGAGCATCATCTCAATAGTTGCTGCTTGTTGATGTGCTTGTTGTGGTGTCATGTTCTTCTCCTGAATCTGTTGTGTGCTTAGCTGATTAAGCGTGCAGTTTTTTTAGTATTTTAGTCATTTGTGTTTCTTTTTTTGGCTCAAGTGCTTAAGCGATGAGCTTATGTTGAAGTGTGCTGATTTTGCACTATTGAAATTGATAGGAGATACTATGGATGCAAGATTCATTGTTTGTTCTTGCTCACTATGCTTATGGCGATGATGATTGTTGTTGTTAGAAATTATGATTGCTTGTGTCTTAATTTTTTCTTACGTAATGATGATATGAAATGTCACGCAGGTCCTTATTGGTGCTGCTGCTGTTGCTATGGTTGTCGGAGGTGTTGCTGCGCATCTGGCGGAGCTACATCCGAGAAGGTCAAGGATAAGATCATCCTCGATGGGAATGCCATTGAGCTCGTCTCCCGCTCTGCCGCCCTCATCAACTAGGTGAATCAAACAGGACCCAGAAGTTGTCTTTGTTCATGTGCATGTTGTGCTGCTTGAATAATTTGGTTGATGAGATGCAAATGATATTGTATCATGTTTGCTTATGCTCTTTGCGGAAACTAGTATGCTAGATGTTCTTAGAAATCATTGCAATGCATGTCTTCAGATGTTGGATGTCGAGTGTTATTTCTTTGCGTTGCATATATGGCTGCTTGTGCTGTTCAACATGATGCAAATAGGGCTACTTCTGCCGTTGTGCTGTTGTTTGTGGTTTCTCCAGTTTTGGCCTATATAGCTGCTTCTTTCTCTTCATGTATTATTATGTGCTCCATAATGATTTGGTTTTTGCTTTAATATAATCTGCTTCTACATTCTGTTCCTGTGTAATCTGATGTGGAATGATTCAGTTTTTGGTTCCATATAATTAATCTGCTTCTATGCTCTTTTCTTGTGCAATTTTCCTGCTGTTCTATGCGTTCGCCTTCCAAGGACAACATATATGTGCTTTTCTTACTTGTTTTTCTTTATTTAAGCTGGTAGCTTTTTATGTTCACTCTTTTTCAGGAGCTTCAGGCCTAATCTTTTTGAGTGTGAAGCCGTGAAGCCAAGTGCGAAGCAGCGAAGCCCTACTTAGGAAGATGGCGAAGCAGCAAAGCCATACTTAGCAAAGAGTTTTTTGATTCTGTAGTAGAGAGTAAATTGTAATATTGTAACAGATTGTAAAAGACTAATTTAGTGTTATTTGATGAATTATATTTGTCCCGTCCTATTTGAAATAGTGATTATGTATGTTAAAAATATGTGAAATGGAAACTTGACGAGCGGGACCAATTTATGTCCCACTTATGAATATAATCTGAGAAATTTTGAAATTTTTGACATGTGGGACCCATCTGACTAGTGGGACCAGCTCTAAAATAAAACAATTGAAAAATGGAAAATCAATTGATGGAAAGAGGGCCATGGCCCAACAAAAATAAGGCTGCAATATTGGGCTTGGCCCATGAACCCAACCAAAAATTGACAGATGGAAAAAAACACAAATGTTCTGAATTGTTGGGCTTGGCCCATGTAAAACACTGAATCGGACCGGGCTGATTCTTGTGCCACATCGACTTGCCATCTTTGGATGCCTCGTGGTGCAGGGATGTTGCTTGTGACCAAAAATTTGGTCGTGGAACCAACGACCTTTTACACATCGCAAAGAAGGTCGCTATAGTCAGTTTACGACCGCCAGCTTTTGACCTTCTGTTTTTGGTCACAAAAAGGTCACAAATGAAAAACTATGACCTTTCGGTGACCAATAGTGGTGGTCACAAGTTGACATATTTCTTGTAGTGTCAACATCATAATATCATCATCAACATATGTATGAAAAAAATGCATATATATATATATATATATATATATATATATATATATATATATATATATATATATATATAATGGCCGCCTGCATCAGTAAAAGGGAGGCGCGGACTGGGCGGCAATGGCGTGAGGCAGGGCGGCGCGTGGCAACAGCAGCGTCGGGCACTGACGGCGTGAGGGCTTGGAGACGGTGACGGCGGGACGGCAGCGGCGAGGGCGGGCGATAGTTTGGCGAGGGCGCGAAGCGGCGACGACAGCGCGCAGCGGTGTGGCGGCGGCGGCGATGTCGGGGCAACTGGTGGCGTCGATGTGCTCGGCGTCGTCGAGAAAGCTGGCGAGAAAATCTGAAATTTCCTAAGTCTTGGCTTATATAGCAAAGCCATTGGTCGGTTGGTGCCACGAACGGGACCAATACTACTAGTCGATTGGTGCCACCAACGGGACCAAAGGCCTCTTTTCAAGAGCCCAAAGGCGGGAAGCGGCGACCTTTGGTCTCGGTTGGTGGCACCAACCGGGACTAAAGGCATTGGTCCGGTTCGTGGCACCAACGGGACCAATGCCCCTAGTCGGTTGGTGCCACCAACCGGGACCAAAGGCCTTGTGCTGCCCCGCGCCCAAATGTTTAGTCCCACCTCGCTAGTTGAGAGGGAGCCGCACCTGTTTATAAGGTGCGGTGCGCCTTCCCTCTCGAGCTCCTCTCCAAAGCAGGCTTTCGGGCCTAACCGTGGAATGTGTGCTTGTGGGCCTACTGGGCCTCCCGCGGGCCTGAATCCTGGCCCATGGTAGGGTTTCTAGTCGTATTCAGGCCGTGGGGGCCTAGTAGGTGGCACTTTTTTTGTTTTTTTGTTTTTTTGTTTTCTTTGTTGCTTTATTTAGTTTATTTTGTTTCTACTTACAACAAAATACTTATTGTTGCTATATTTATTTATTTTCCAGTTTTTTTGTTTTTTTATGCATTATTTATTTTCTTTTGTTTTTTGCTTTATTTTTAATTCTTTTTGCTTTTAGTTTTAGAAAAATTATAAACTTTCTGTTAGTGCCATTAGTTTTCAAATTTGAAAACACTTTTTTGTTTGCTTTGTTGCTTTTTTATTTTATTTTGTTTCTACTTACAACAAAATACTTATTATTGCTATTTTTATTTTTTCCGGTTTTTTGTTTTGTTTTCTGCATTATTTATTTTCTTTTGTTTTTTGCTTTATTTTTTAATTATTTTTTGCTTTTAGGTTAGCAAAATTATAAAATTTCTGTTAGTGCCATTAGTTTTAGAAAAATTATAAACTTTACTGTTTGTGCCATTAGTTTTCAAATTTGAATAGTTAAAATTTGAATTCTTTGAAAATTCGACCTAAATTCATAGTTTTCAAATGAACTCTGAAAAAGTTGGCATAGCATGTGCATGTACAAAAGCGGACAATGGTATCATACTAAATGCATTACAAAGTTGGCATGGTATCATCATAATAGTTGCGGGAGAAAGTCTTCACTTTTTCTTCGCTTGTGTCATTGCTTATTGCATTTGTAACCATGGATAATCTTCATCGTTTATCGGGATGCTTGGGTCAGCCTTGACTTTGAAGGAGAATTTCATGAAACTTTTCATACTCTTGAGACATGTCATCTTGCCCTCCACTCCTGGGATGTCCCTTTTTCTGAAAGAACTATGTGGCGCTTTGGCTCATCGTATGATGTATTTGCTTCCTTATTTTTCTTTTCCTCGATGCGGTAGACATGTCCTTCACATAGATAACCTGTGCCACATCATTGGCTAGGACGAACGGTTCGTCGGTGTACCTAAGATTTTTCAGATCCTTTGTTGTCATTCCGTCATTGTGGGTCTACACATACCCGCCTCTGACAGATTGACCCATTTGCACTTAAACAAAGGGACCTTAAAATCTACTCCGTAGTCAAGTTCCCATATGTCTACGATGTAACCATAATATGTGTCCTTTCCCCTGTCGGTTGCTGCATCAAAGCGGACACCGCTGTTTTGGTTGGTGCTCTTTTGATCTTGGTCAATCGTGTAAAATGTATTCCCATTTATCTCGTATCCATTCCAAATCATTACAGTCGAAGATGGTCCCCTGGACAACAAGTACAACTCATCACAAACAGTGTTGTCACCTCTGAGACGTGTTTCCAACCAACTGCTGAAAGTCCTGATGTGTTCACATGTAATCCGATCGTCGCCTTTGCTCCGGGTGTTTGGGCGCAGACTGTTCTTGTGTTCATCGACATACTGGGGTCACCAAGGTAGAGTTATGTAGAACTGTGTAGTGTGCTTGAGACCAAGAATATCCGTCCCTGCATATTATTGAGTCCCTTCCAAGCATGCCTTTTCTAGTCAGTCTCCCCTCATACCACGATTTAGGGAGACCTATCTTCTTAAGGCCAGGAATGAAGTCAACACAAAACCGGTGACATCCTCTCGTTTGATGGCCCATGGAGATGCTTCCTTCGGCCTAAGCGCGATTCTGGACATATTTCTTTAGGACTCCCATGAACCTCTCAAAGGGAACATATTGTGTAGAAATCACGGGCCCAGAATGACAATCTCGTCGACTAGATGAACTAGGACGTGCGTCATGATATTGAAGAAGGATGGTGGGAACACCAGCTCGAAACTGACAAGACATTGCGCCACATCACTCCTTAGCGTTGGTACGATTTCTGAATCGATCACCTTTTGAGATATTGCATTGAGGAATGCACATAGCTTCACAATGGCTAATCGGACGTTTTCCGGTAGAAGCCCCCTCAATGCAACCAAAAGCACTTGCGTCATAATCACGTGGCAGTCATGAGACTTTAGGTTCTGGAACTTTTTCTGGCATATTTATTATTCCCTTTATATTCGACGAGAAGCCAGTCGGGACCTTCATACTGAGCAGGCATTCAAAGAAGATTTCTTTCTCTTCTTTCGTAAGAGCGTAGCTGGCAGGACCTTCACACTGCTTCGGAGGCAAGCCCTCTTTTTCGTGCAAGCGTTGCAGGTCCTCCCGTGCCTCAGGTGTATCTTTTGTCTTCCCATACAAGCCCAAGAAGCCTAGCAGGTTCACGCAAAGGTTCTTCGTCACGTGCATCACGTTGATCAAGAGCGGACCTCTAGGTCTTTCGATGAGGGTAGGTCCCAAAATATAGATTTCTTCTTCCACATGGGTGCGTGATTCTCGGCGTCATTCGAACAGCTAGTCCGCGGGACCCTTTCCAAAGATTACGTGTAAATCATTGACCATAGCAAATGCGTGATCACCGATGCGCATGTCGGGCTTCTTCCGGTGATCTGCCTCGCCTTTGAAATGCTTGCGTTTCTTTCTACATTGATGGTTGGTCGGAAGAAATCGGCGATGGCCCGGTACACATTCTTCCTGCAGCTTCCGGTATATACTATCGGTGTCAAGTAAACAGATGCGTGCATCGTGGTATCCCTTGTTTGTCTGTCTTGAAAGGTTCTTGAGGCGGGCCAATCGTTGATAGTCACGGACAGCAACACCTTTAGGTCAAATTCCTCCTTTTGTGCTCATCCCACGTCGTACACCGTTTCCATTCCGCAGCTGTAAAGTTCTTCAACTAATGGCCTTAGGTACACATCAATGTCGTTGTCGGGTTGCTTAGGGCCTTGGATGACAAGCGGCATCATAATGAACTTCCGCTTCATGCACATCAAGGAGGAAGGTTATACATACATAGAGTCACGGGCCAGGTGCTGTGATTGCTGCTCTGCTCCCGAAAGGATTAATGCCATCCGCGCTTAAAGCAAACCATACGTTCCTTGGGTCCTTTGCAAACTCATCCCAGTACTTTCTCTTGATTTTTCTCCACTGCGACCCGTCGTGGTGCTCTCAACTTCCGTCTTTCTTACGGTCCTCACTATGCCATCGCATCAACTTGGCATGCTCTCCGTTTACGAGCAGACGTTTCAACCATGGTATTATAGGAGCATACCACATCACCTTCGCAGAACCCTCTTCTGGGAGGCTCGCCGTCAACATCACGGGGTCATCTCGTCGATCTTATATCGCAATGCACCGCATACCGGGCATGCGTTTAGATCCTTGTATGCACCATGGTAGAGGATGCGGTCATTAGGGCATGCATGTATCTTCTCCACCTCCAATCCTAGAGGGCATCGACCTTCTTTGCTGCGTATGTCTTTGTCGGTCAATTCGTTATCCTTTGGAAGCTTCTTCTTTATTACTTTCGGTAGCTTCTCAAATCCTTTATCGAGCACAACATTCTCTGCCTTCCTTTGCAGCAATTCGAAGACGGTACCGAGCTTTGTGTTGCCATCTTCGCAATTGGGGTACAACCCTTTTTGTGATCCTCTAACATGCGATCGAACTTCAGCTTCTCCTTTTGACCTTCGCATTGCGTCCTTGCATTGACAATGACCCGGCGGAGATCATCATCATCGGGCACATCGTCTGGTTTCTCTTGATCTTCAGCAGCTTCGCCCGTTGCAGCACCATCGTGCACATCGTCTGGTTCCTCTTGATGTTCAGTAGCATCACCGTATTCAGGGGGCACATAGTTGTCATCGTACTCTTCTTCTTCGTCGTCTTCCATCACAACCCCTATTTCTCCGTGCCTCGTCCAAACATTATAGTGTGGCATGAAACCCTTGTAAAGTAGGTGGGTGTGAAGGATTTTTCAGTCAGAGTAAGACTTCGTATTCCCACATATAGGGCATGGACAACACATAAAACCATTCTGCTTGTTTGCCTCAGCCACTTCGAGAAAATCATGCACGCCCTTAGTGTACTCGGAGGTGTGTGCATCGCCGTACATCCATTGCGGTTCATCTGCGTGCATTATATATAATTAAGTGTGTCAAAAATCATTACAGAACATCATCAATAGATAATTAAGTGACCAAATTAATAGAAGTTCATCATCACATAAAAACCAAAGTACATACATAGTTGTCATCTAACAACATAAAGCTCTGCAGAGCATCTAAATTAATTAAACCATACATTCAAACTATGTAAAACATTTCAATGCGAAAACAAATGCGATTATAATCGCAACCAAGGTAACAATTGATCCAACGGCATAATGATACCAAGCCTCGGTATGAATGACATATTTTCTAATCTTTCTAATCTTCAAGCGCATTGCATCCATCTTGATCTTGTGATCATCGACGACATCCGCAACATGCAACTCCAATATCATCTTCTCCTCCTCAAGTTTTTTTTATTTTTTCCTTGAAGAAATTGTTTTCTTCTTCAACTAAATTTAACCTCTCGACAATAGGGCCGGTTGGAATTTCCGGTTCAACAACCTCCTAGATAAATAAAATCTATGTCACTTTGGTCGGCATAATTTTCATAAACAATAAATGAACCAATAGTTATGAAAAGATAATATATATACCACATCCGAATCATAGACAGGAAGAGGGCCGACGGGGGCGGATACCAAAACCATCGCACTATATAAGATGCAATAATAAAAGTAAGAAAATAATACAAGTATCTATCTAAACATATAAGGAAGAATATTTTCCTTTCGAAAGAAGATAAGAACAAGAGGCTCACCACGGTGGTGCCGGCGATGAGATCGGCGGGTGATCGGCGGTGAAGACGGGACGGAGGCGTGACGGACCGCTAAACCTAGACAAATATTGAGGAAAATGGAGCTGGAGGTCGAGCTTGGAGGAGAAAGCTTAAGTAGTGTGGCTCGGGCATTCCATGAACACCTTGTGCGCATAGGAGGTGAGCTAGAGCACCACCAAGCCCTCTCCCTCGCCTAAGACAAAAAGCAGAGCAGTGTGCTCTGCTCTTCTGTGAGGGGTATATATAGGCACATCATTGGTTCGGTTGGTGGCATGAACCGGGACTACAGGCGATCTTTGGTCGGTTCATGCCACCAATGGGACCAATGATGGTGGGGGAGTGAGTCTATTGGTCCCGGTTCGTTCCACCAACCGGGACCAAAAGGGCCAGACGAACCGGGACCAATGGCCCACGTGGCCCGGCCGGCCCCCTGGGCTCACGAACCGGGACAAATACCTCCATTGGTCCCGGTTCGTGAAAGAACCGGGACTAATGGGCTTAACCGGCCTGGGCCATTGCCCCCTTTTCTACTAGTGTAGGTCCCTCACCATGCCGTGGACACGGCGGCCCTACGGGAGTACGAGTGCAAACGAGCCACGTGTTGATGTAGGTGGTGGCTCCTGTCACCCACACCGGCTGGTTCTGCTCCGGCGAGCCGCAGCCACTGCTGCCCGTCTTGATCTCACCCTGCATCTCATTTAGGAAAGTGTGTGGAACACGTAGGAGGGGAGTAAAAAATGTGGATATGTCAGTCCATCCACGATCTTTCTAGAGCTGTACTTGTGCACATCGGGAAAGTAGCTAAGCTGCGGGGAAGCCGAGGAAGCGTTGATTGCTGCCAGATGTGTGAAAACCTATCCGAGGTCTCTGCGTTGCTCGGCGAGACATTGAAGGAGATCAAACATGCATTTCTGGGCATATATGATTTGTATCACAGGTCTTCAGATTGCGGGTATGTAAATCTCTGAACCTGAATGCATATTAATTAAGCAAAATGATGCCAAACTAGTTTGTGGCATTTCTTTCCCTAATTTACTTGCTGGTGATTGCATAAAGAAATTGTGAGTCATTTTATTTTCTCAATGCTAGTGTTCACGTACATAATGGTAGTTGTTAAACCATGTGCATAATTTGGAATTTAGGAGGGGAGTGCACAGGCCTGTCTTATTGGCGCCACCAGATGGCGACCCAGTTCTAGTGAACTACTCCCTCTGTTTCTAAATTTAAGTCTTTCTAGAGATTTAAATACAAACTACATACAGATGTACGTAGACATAATTTAGAGTGTAGATTCACTCATTTTGCTTCGTATGTAGTCACTTATTAAAATCTTTAGAAAGACTTATATTTAGGAATAGAGGGAGTACAAGAGAGAGATGCCGCAGTTGAGCACCAACGAATTTCAGCAGTTGAGAGTAGCTTTATTGTGTGCAGCGCCATGTTCCGCAGTTGAGTGTAGATTCTTTTTTTTTAAGTTGATGCATATAGTAGTAGAAGCCAAACTATTCGCCACCTCCACCAATCAACCACCGCAGTCACCAAGGATCTATTTGTGATAGTCAAGTCTCGTTGTCGGCCTAGGGTTTGGCGGCCCTCGGGCGATCACCCCGCCGCCGCCACCGCCGCCGCCGCTGCCGCCGCCGCCGATGCCATCTTCAAGATCGCCGGCCGCAAAGCAGGCTAACCGTTCCACATCGCCCTAGGGTTGCAGGGTGGACTGTTCTTGCTCTGTCACCTTTGTATCTCGGAGGAACGTGCAAACGGGACTCGCGAGGAAGCTGTCTCCAAGTTAACCTTGGTCCGATCTGGGAAGGTGGAAGTCGGATTGTTTCAGAAAGTCGAGTTGGTGGACGGCGCGAGGCCGCCGTCAGGCGGAGCTGCTGGCTTACCATTGCTGTGCAGTATGGACCCTAGGGTTCCTAAGATCAAACAGATTGATCTGCGTCACAGGGAGCCCCCAGATCGTAAGCTGTCGCATATCATACTAGGAGACCCTCCGACACAGTCGACGACGATGCCAATACCAGCAAACTCCTTGGACTTGCTGCCACTGGTTCCTGCGGTGTACTCAGCTTGGAGGTGCAGCAGCAACAGGAAGTGGGTATGCAGCAAACATATGTGGTAGAGATACATCTGGAGGAGGATGGTAGCAGCTTGTCGCGTGAGGTGGATTTGGAGGCAACCGGCCCAGGGGCCGCCGGTAAACTGACGGGGCCAAATGTGGTGCCCCGTCAGGAGCAATGAATTGCTTAGCATGGAACTGTCGGGGTGCGACCAACAAACCGACAGTTCGTGATTTGGTGGGACTCGTGAAAACCACCAAGGCTCGTTTGGTCTTCTTGTGTGAAACTAGACAAAAATCTGAAAAAGTTCGCCGGCTTCGTGGTAGGTTGGGTTTGAGTGGATTTGCTGGTTGTGATAGTGCTGGCCTGAGTGGTGGTTTAGCTCTCTTTTGGTGTGAGCAATTATGTGTGGATGTTAAAGAAGTTAATGAAAGGTTTATTCATGCTCATATTCGTGCGTCCCCGACAGAACCTGAATGGAGACTCACATGTGTCTATGGAGAACCCCGTGTCGAGAACAGAAACCACATGTGGTCCTTGTTGCAAAACTTGAAGATGCAGCCAGATTTACCTTGGTGTGTTTTGGGTGACTTTAATGAAGCCATGTGGTCTTTTGAACATCTATCACTGACTCCCCGGGGTGAACAACAGATGCTTGCCTTCCGGGATACTCTAGAGGTATGTGGCCTCATGGATTTGGGTTTCTCGGGGCTGCCTTTCACTTATGATAACAAACGCGAGGGGAGGAGAAATGTCAAGGTCATATTGGATAGGGTGGTCATGAGATAATGAATGGCGTGATTTGTTTGCTGATCGGCGGTCACTCATCTTGTTAGTGCTTGTTGGACCACCTTCCTATCCTTTTATGTTGTGAAAAGGAACCTCTGAACAACAGCGCAGACCAACACATAAGCAATATGAAATTGCTTGGGAGCGTGAGCCTAGCTTACAGGAGAGAATTGAGTCAGCCTGGGGAGAAGCAGGGAATATGGTGCACCTTGGTGATGTCCGGCAGGGCCTGCAGCAGCTTATGAACAAGTTGCAAGTATGGAGCAAGGAAAATTTTTCTAACGTCACTCGTGAACTGGAAAAATCTCGCTCCCAGTTAGAAGAATTATTGAGTATGAATGCGGATAGGAGAGAGATAAGAAGGGTAACAGATCATATGAATGAACTTCTGTATCGGGAGGAACTTATGTGGCTGCAACGTTCCAGAGTGGATTGGTTACGTGAAGGTGACCAAAATACAAAATTCTTTCATAGGAGGGCAGTTTGGCGTGCGCGTAAAAACAAGGTTAAAGCTTTAGTGGATGAACACGGGGTCAGCCATAGTAACCAGGAAGCTATGCGTGGGATGGTTAACTCTTACTTTCAGGCACTTTTTGAGGAGGAGAAGAACCTGGTGCGGGAACCTTTGTTGAACTTGTTTGAATCAAAGGTGACTCAGAACATGAA
Organism: Aegilops longissima; assembly: GCA_021605205.1. Taxonomy (NCBI): domain Eukaryota; kingdom Viridiplantae; phylum Streptophyta; class Magnoliopsida; order Poales; family Poaceae; genus Aegilops; species Aegilops longissima. The sequence continues at coordinate 665,187,369 of CM038679.1, read as the reverse complement.
TACTAGCCTCTGTGCGGAGTTCTCTGAAAAAGAAATCTCAGATAGCTTGTTTCAAATTGGTCCTCTCAAGGCTCTGGTAAGGATGGTTTTCCTGCGAGATTTTTCAGCGGAATTGGGCAGTCATGAAAAAGATATCATACATGCTGTGAAGGATTTCTTCAATCTGGTGTGATGCCCAGGTGTCAATGAGGCGATCATAGTGCTAATCCCAAAGGTACCAACTCCCACGCCTCACAGATTTTCGTCCCATCAGTTTATGTAACGTGGTCTACAAAATTGTGGCAAAGTGCCTAGTCAATCGGCTGCGACCTATTCTTGATGATATCATCTCTCCGTCTCGAGTGCCTTTGTTCCAGCCGTTTGATCACTGATAACGCTCTGTTGGCTTCGAGTGTTTGCACTTTATTCATCAGTAAAAAAATCCGGATAATAGTTTTTGTGCGTATAAACTTGACTTGTCCAAGGCATATGATCGAGTGGATTGAGACTTTTTGAAGCGAGCGATGGAAAAGTTAGGCTTCTCTCAGCGGTGGGTACAGTGGATAATGTCGTGTGTTACCTCCGTGAGATACTCCGTGAAATTTAATGGAGCCATCTTGGATTCGTTTGCACCATCGCGTGGGCTACGGCAAGGTGATCCCCTATCCCCTTTTTTATTCCTATTTGTTGCTGATGGTCTCTCTGCCCTCCTCAGACAGGGTGTGGTGTCAAATAATTTCGATCCAGTTAAAGTGTGCAGAGGAGCCCCAGGTGTATCTCATTTGCTTTTTGCAGATGACACATTGTTATTCTTCAAGGCAAATCAGGAGCAAGCTACCTTTACTACACAGATATGCACAAGCAACAGGACAACTCATCAATCCCCAAAAATGTTCTATACAGTTTGGGAATGCTTGTCCAGGGGACAATCAACATCAAGTGCGCCAGATTTTGGAGGTACAACAACAAGACTTTGAGGGGAAGTATCTTGGGCTTCCAACCCCGGATGGTAGGATGCACCGTGGTAAATTCCAGAAATTACAAGAGAGTCTGACACGGCGTATACTGGAGTGGGGAGATACTCTTTCACAAGCCGCCAAAGAAACAATGATCAAATCAGTGGCCCAGGCGATACCCACATATATAATGGGGTGTTCAAACTACCGACATCGGTATGTGAGGATCTTTCTCGGCTAGTCAGAAACTTTTGGTGGGAGCCAAGAATGGCAAGAGGAAAACACATTGGCGATCCTGGGAGAAAATTTGTGAAGCGAAGGGTAGAGGAGGACTTGGTTTCGTGACTTCCATATGTTCAACCAAGCGCTCTGGCGTGCAAGCTTGGAGACTCCTAACACGACCAGAATCTCTTTGTGCATGTGTTCTCAAGGCGAAATACTACCCTAATGGCTCTCTTGAGGATACCGTTTTTGCAGGGAATGCATCATCTACTTGGCAAGCCATTACATATGGCTTGGAACTACTCAAGAAGGGCATCATTTGGCGTGTCGGCAATGGCGAACAAATTCGGATTTGGAGGGATCCGTGGATTCCTCGCCCTCACTCTTATCGCCCTATCACAGTGCGTGGTAATTGCCGCCTCCGACGGGTGGCGGAGCTCCTTGACGACCAAGGGCGTTGGGATATGGCACTCCTTCGACAATACTTCACGTCTATGGACGTCCAAGCCATCATTCAGATCAAGGCGTCGCCACGCCATTTGGCGACAACGTATTAGCTCGGGCACGGACCCTAAGGGCATCTTCAGCGTCCGTACAGCCTACCATCTTGCACATGATGAGAAGTACCGCGCATCTTTGTGTGCCACGAGCAGGGCACCGGACGGCACACGTGCTGTCTGGGAAGCATTGTGGGGGTGCCCTGCTCCTCCGAAGGTACAAGTTTTTGCCTGGCGGGTCGCTACTAACTCTCTTGCTACTGCGGCAAATTTGAGCGTCGAAACATTGTGGTGACTGACACTTGCGTTATTTGTAGACTGGAGCGTGAGGACACTTTCCCGCGTTGTGCAGATGCCCGCTGCCCAACGCCTATGGCGAGCCATGGGAGAACTACGGAGCATGCCAAGTGGAAGATATCCAAAATACAGGACCAGTGGCTACTTCAACTCCTGCTCCAATGCCAGCGGAAGAAGCGACTACAAGTGCTGATGACGCTCTGGCGCTCTGGCTGCGTGCACAATGAACTCACTCACGACAAGCCAGCTCCACCTATTGAAGCCTCCACACGCTTCCTAAGCAGCTACATCGACACCCTTACATGCATCAAACAACACCCAATCACCGACATGGACAAAGGGAAGATTGTCGTTTCCTACCATGGTAAGCAACCTGCCGCCATGATGGCACCAAGGCGCGTGTAATACATGCATGCTGGAGCAAACCACCAAGAGGATGGACAAAACTGAACATAGATGGGTCGTTTGTGGAAGAGCTGGGCACCGGAGGGGCTGGAATAGTTCTCCATGATGATTTAGGTCAAGTCATCTATTCCTCTTGTCGCTACCTCCGGTCTTGTTCTTCAGCGCTTGAAGCAGAGCTGGCTGCATGCTTGGAAGGAATCAACATCGCGAAAGCCTGGAGTTCGACTCCTATGATAGTAGAAACTGACTGTTTGGTTGCTGCGCAAATGATCATTCAGAGCGACACCAACAGGTCACCATGTGCTGTCATATGTAGGGGAGATCAAGAGAATGTTAGAAGAGGTAGGAGAACATGCGATATCGCATGTGGTAAGGAGCAGGAACAAAGTCGCCCATGCTCTAGTTCACATGGGCCAGGTAGAGAAACGTACAGCAGTTTGGCTACGTAGTAATCCGGGAGAGATTGACATTTTTTGTAATGCAGACTGTAATGATCCCACTTAATCAATGAAAGTTTTTCATTCGCAAAAAAAAAAAAAAAAACCCACCGCAGTCACCACGCCAATTTTTTGACGAGCACTCCGTTGGCGCAAAGCCGGGCAAGCTGGGCGAGCCAATCTTTTATTTTTTTGGCGTCGATCCAAACAGCAGCCACCGGCTTCCCCGCAATCGCAAAAAGAAAAGAAAAAAAAACCGCCGGCTCGCCTCACGTCCCAGCCCGCCGCCGCCGTCCTTCACCCCGCGCATGCGGCCGCCTCCGTCACGGCTGGGGGCGTGCTCCACGCGGTCCTCGTCAAGACCTCCTCCGCCTACAACCTTCTCCTCTGTCGCTCTCCCGGCCCCTCCTATCCCGCCCCACCGCCGCCTCGCCCACCTCCTCCCCGTCTTCCATTTCCTCCTCCTCCCCGTCTTCACGCCCTCGCCTTCATGCTCGCTCTCTCGCCTCCTCTCAGTTCTCAGCTTCGTGTCTCATTACTATGTACTCCCGATCCCGCCTCCCTGACGCCGCACACCACCTGTTCGACGAAATCCCTGTGGCCTACAAGACCCCGTCTGCTACTCCTCCACCATCGTTGGCCTCGCGCAGAACGGCTGTCCGCAGGAGTCTCTATCCGTCTTTATTGTTATGTGATGCAATGCCATTGCTTCCACCAGGTACGCATTGTCCGGTGCACTCCGGGCGGCCGCGGCACTTGATGCTCTGGAGCAGGCTTGTGGGATTCATGCGCATGCACTGGTGATTGGTCCCGACCCGCGTATTCGCGGGTTCCCCCCTCGCCGCTGCGGTGCCCTGCATATAAGTGGAAGCGGTTGGTGGGGGAACATTTCAGCCCGCCATTTCCCTCCACCAACCACCTTCCCCCCCCCCCTCGCGCCGCCGCCACCCCGCCGCCCAAGATTCGGCGGCGGCGGCGGCGAGGCTTCGCCGAAGGCCGCCCGCCGCACGAGGCCGCCTCTCTCCCCCTGCGTCGGCGGGCCACGGTTCGCGGACCTTCATCAGCGTGACCGCGGTTGGCTTTGCGGCCGCGGTGGCTGCGTAGCGATGGAGTGGTGCAGGAGCATCACCCGCAACCCGACAAAGGCGCATCACCGCATGTAGTAGCGAGTTCGCCCTCCGGCGCCCGCAAGCGATTTGCTGACCATGGATCCGTCCGGCGCCCACGGGCTCGGCGCTTCATGCGATGGCTTTGTGACTTCGCCGTTGTCGCTCATACGGTCACGACAACTGCGCGCAGCAGACGATGTTGCGGCTTACCCGCCACGCCGAAGCACACAGATGGGTGTTCTTCAAATCAAACGGCGAGAGTGCGTGCACTTGCGGTAGCTCGTTTTGATAGCCCATTTCTTTTGGTTCAATAGCGGATCCTCGTTCCGAACATGGTCATTCTTTTGTGTAGGAAGATGGATGCTCATTTTGGTTTGGGAAGGCCAATACATTGATTTATTGATAGAAAGAAAGTTAATAGATGTTGATGCACTCCTTAGTAGAATAGAAAACAATGATGCGGCTGCATGTGCAACTAGAGTGAAAGCAACATCTACTTCTTTCGAACCAAAGATGAAGAATGAAAAATGCAAGATCAAGAATCCACAGATCAACAATGAGTGCATTGAGAAGATTTTGCTTCAACTAGTGGGAGCAATTATGGAAGTTGGAAATCATCTAAAATGCATACTTGTGGTTCTTGTTTTCTTTGGTCTTACTATTCTAGCAAAGATTTGGTGATGTTTTATGTATCCAATGTTATTGAAAAAGCAAAGAAATGCATTATGTTGGATCAAATCAAAGTGCAAATTTAGGTTTTTTGGGCCGGGAGGAGCTTCGCCAGATCTGACCCCGCAAAGCCGACCTGTAAAAAAGCATATTCGTGGAATATGCTTTTTACTGAGTCGACTTTAATAGTCTACATCCTTGACGTCTTGCGCCGGCCCGTAAAGGCGTTTTTCCGCGAACTGCAAACACGTTTTGCAGGCCGGATGGATGCGGGGTCTGCTAGAGTTGCTCTTAGGATCTACTAACACTTTTGTAGCAAGTTTTTGTTATTGCGGAAGTACCTAGGGAGGAGGACGAAAAAATGAGGTAGGGGCGAACTCGTAAGGCATAATATTTTTTGTCAAAATATGTAATTCGTAATACGAAAACCGCTAAGGTTGTGCTTGGATTGGCATTTTGCAGTGATTTAGAAGCATATAGATTGCCTTGAAAAGGTCAAATTTGCCATGCCTAAAAATCTGACATCAGATTTTTAGTGTTTCCATTTTTTTAGGTAGAATATTACGTTTTGAAGAAGAAGCCATGTTCAAAGTCACACGGTTGAATCACCCTTCACGGCTTCACCTGCTAGGATCGAGGCCCAATTTTTCACCTAGTCATGTACTCATGTCTTGAATCAGTAAGGCGCTCGCGCACTTAACTCCTAACCACTGGTTTCGACGTTTGTGTGCACGCTTGCAGATCGCTCTACTTCTTAATCCTCGGTTTGAAATCAAGGCCCAGTGCTAACCTTGCACGTTGGTACACTCTCATCACAGTAGTGCAATGGATTTTGCCATAGTGCTGCTAGGAGGTGTTTGGTTCGCGCTACTGTAACGTAATCTGATTACAACGTTAACAGGTCCCGCTAAATCGTGTTTGTTTCCCTTGTTCTGTAATCCGATAACATGGTATCCAATCCCAGCCTAATACAAAACCGATACCGCTGGAAATCTGCAGTAACAGATTACGCTACAGGCATCTCCTCTCCGCACGAGATGCGATCACACGAGCTATCGCCCTCCTTCCTTGTTCCTCACGCGGCGGGAAGCCGCGGCGCTCTTTGTTTCCTCTTTGGTCGTGCTGGACACTCGCCGTCATGGCGAAACTTGGTCGGAGGAGCAGATCGACGGCGAGCTGTCGAAGCCTCGAGCAGCTTCTCGACCACCGGCCAGCCTTGCGTCGAGCTGGAAGCCCTGCGTGCAGAAGCGCGGTCATGGTCTTGTCCAGCCGGCGGCGGCATCGGCGCCGGCTCGTCGCTCCTCGGCGTCGCGTCGGCGCCTCACCTCCGCCTTCAGCCTTGGCGGCGGTGGCGCTTCGCGGGGCGGTGGCGGCAGCGCCCACGGCGCTCACTCGTGCTCTTACCGTCCGGGCCCTTGTACTCCGCCTGCATATCCAGCGCTGGCCCGCCACTGCCGTTCCCGGCCTACTTATCCATGTTCACTGACGTGAATTCTTGAGCAATCCCGGTATTGATTGACGTTACAATAGGTAACCAAACAAATTTCAAGATTTATCCATTCCGTTTACATAAACAGTATAAACTCATTACGTTTACGTTTGCGTTACCAATCCGCAGCCAAACACCTCTTTCTTTTTTTTATCTGGAACACCTTGCATTCCAATTACTCGGGACCAACCAAATCGGCGGTCACAGCACGACGTACATCGTCAGGGATATCCGAGTACCAAATAAGTTGGCCATCGGAGGGGCAGCCAAACACCTCCTTGTCTTGATTCTTGCACCGTGGATTTCATCATGCACTGGCTGCCAGGACTGCCGGCTGCCCCTCCTCCACCTTTAGTAAGTAACTTGCCTCTTCCTCTTTTTAGTCCAAATGCGTTATCCCTTTTGCATTTATTTAAACATACAATTGTGAATAATGACCTATTTTGGGTGGCCTATAATTAAGCAGAGTCTCTGCCTTACCTAAGATACGGACCATTTTTTTTCTTTCTTTTAGATGAACAGGCCTGAATTCACGGCATTTCCATGCAATTGAGGGTTTGTCTATACCTCGCTTGCTACTAGGGCGTATGAGATGCACGCCTAAGCGCACCCGCAATGTGCCGGACCCAAATTTTCGCTTGCCTTGCTTTGGCCTGACTCGTCCTTTTTTTTTAATTATGTATTTTTCTATATTCATCAAATTTAATGTATTCTGGGAAAAACAAATTTCTTATTTAACTTTTAAATATTGTTCGTGCAGTTCAAAAAAGTGTTAATGTATTCTAAATTATTTCGAAAATGTTTCACACATCGGTAAAAAATCATGAAAGTTTAGATTTTAAGCATAAGTTTAGCAAAATCTCCGTACATTTAAAATGATCATGGCATTTAATAAGTGACCATAACATTTAGAAAAAAAATCATCATAGCCCAATTAATAAAAATATTTACACATTTTTGAAATGGTCATGAAAATTTTGAAATAATTTGCATGAAAGTGTAAAACAATTATCAAGCATTTTTAAGAAAGTCATAACATAAAAAATGCTATATTTTTTATGCCATTTAAAAATATATTCACAACATATTAAAGAATGTTTATACGTATAAAAAGTTCATATATATATATATATATATATATATATATATATATATATATATATATATATATATATATATATATATATATATAGGAAAATCCATCCTACCACCGGTGGTAGTTACCCCATGTCTCATATACTACCATGTGGTACTATATATACTATTTTATTATTTTAAATATGTTCATATAATATATCTAAGATATTTCAAAGCAAGTTACATGAAAAATATTTTACATATAGTATATAAACATATTTAAAATAATAAAATATTATATATAGTATCACATGGTAGTATATATATATATATAGGATATATATATATATATATATATATATATATATATATATATATATATATATATATATATATATATATATATATATATATATATATATATATATATATATATAGGATATATTATTCTTCAAAAAAAGTAAAAATCATAACATATAAAGGAAGTATTTACACAATTTATAATTTTTTTTCACAATGCTTAATAAATGTTAATGCTCTTCAATACTTTTAAAGAAGCACAATTTTTAGATAAGTTGTTCACAACTCTTAATATGTGTACACTAAACCGGGTGGGTTAAAAAAGCTCGTCAATTTTAAAAATAAAAAAATAAATATCAAGAAAAAACGAAAAATGAACAGAAAACTGGAAAAAGAAAAAAAAACTCAAGTGAAAACAGAAAAACTGGCTGAGAAATAAGGGAAGAAACAACCGGAAGCTTCCCCAAACCGCTCAAAACCGAGTAGGTAGGTTCCTAAAACTGGAGCTAATGGGTTGGCCCAGATAGACGCCTTTGTAGGCGGTAAGAAAGCGAGATATAGCTCTCGCAGTGCAATTAAGGTTGACCTGAATATTCCCCTAGAAAACTAGAATCATATTTCTTGTGATTTCTCTATAGAAAAATATTCCCTGTTGTAACGAGAATCCCGTAACTAGTTTATGGGGAAGCCCACTTGTTGGGATTACTCGTGGAAGAATGTCAAAAGAGGATACATTTATCAAGATAGAAATGTATGTTCTTTCTTAATAGGAAACTTTAGCAAACATACATGGTTTGGCAATATACATATCTTGAGAGTAAAGACTTGATTGTCTTTATTAAAGAGATATAGCATAAAAAACAAAATTCAAGCACAAAAAGGAACATCTTTTATACTATATGCACAATGAAGCAATTTTTTTTTAGAATGGTAGCTTGTACGCCTGGGTTGAGTGCTAGGTTTCTTTCATATGTTTTTGAAACATAGAAATGTAAAATTTTTGAGTACTCTTATTTTAAATAAAGGGCTCACTAGAGGCCGGCAGCACACAAAAATATCCTCAATAGTATATGTATTTTCACTGATGTGCAAGACAATACATACATAGCTATCTCAAAAAGGCAAGAAGACATTGTACTGGAATGGTGCTGTAGTTTGTTCGATACATTTATCTCTAGAAAAGATATTGTTTGCGTCATGCAATGATTTTTGTGGCCTCTTCAGAAATATGGCATACATGTTTGCTTCATACTCCATCATTTTGTTAATTGTCACTATGTGTTTGTTCGCTGTTAGTTTTTCATCACCGCTACAGTTTTTATTGCACAAAACACATGCCTCGCTGCACACTCATGGAGACTACTTTTAAGATTGTTAGAAATGCACATCTTTTTTTGAAGGCATTACCCCTTTCCATTTGCATTAAACGGAAATACAACAGTTCCAGGTAACTAAGGAGAAGGGAAAGGAGGTAGCGAGTTCAAAGAACTAACAGGAAACCCACCGTGCCCGCCCGTCATCGAAACGAGCACTATGGGGCGAAAACCTGACAGCACCATACAGTTTTACAAATCTAAGACCACCAGCTAAACATGAGAACAAAAGGGCTCAGAGAGCCAAACGACAACCATCAGGCAAGCTGTGAAGTAGAGTAGCCAAGCTCATCACCAAGTCAACACCTCTCCATCATCATCCATCGCACGCCTGGCCTTCTCACACATCGCCATCAGCCTGGTCATGCTTGAACGAATCAACTCTGCACCTTGGCGTAGATCCTCCGTGTCTTCCTTGTTCTGAAGCCCTGCCCAATACAAGAGAAAAGAGCATGTCGAAAACACAATCTTAAAAGGAGACTTAATCAACTTCTTCTCAAAGGTAGCTCTATTACGAGCCAGCCAAATGGCCCAGGTCACAACAGCCAGGCCAACTGTGAAGAACTTAGCTCCATTTGGCAAAAACATATTACACCACACATAATATTGCCAAGCATTATTAGGACACAGGTCGGTCCCCAGGACCACGCCAATAGATCTCCAGGCAACTCGTGCCACAGGGCAGGAGAAGAACAAATGCGAGTTCCAGCTGACCACAAAAGGAGCACACAGGGTTTCCTGGCCATTTTTTCTTTTCATTACCGCTCTAGTGAGAACTGCATCTTGTGCCATTTGCCATAAGAATACCTGGATCTTAAGAGGGAGTTTAGCTCCCCAGATCCATCTATAGTTGCAGCCACTAATTGGCTTCTCTAGCCATTTATACATAGATTCAGTAGTATACTTGGCATTCTTATTGAGCCCCCAAAAAACCGAGTCTCTATTAGTAGAGAGGTTTAATCTCACAACTAGCGCACACATTTTTTTCCACTGTTCTCTCAGATCAGGGTCCAGGCGACGTCTAAAGAACGAAGCGGGTACAACACCACAGAAATTTTCTACTATGCAATCTTGGTCTGTGCAAATTGCAAACAGCTGCGGGAAGGATAATTCGAGTGGTGGAAGTCCATTCAAGGAATCTTTCCACACCCTGGCCAGATCGCCAGCCCCCAAAGCAATTCGCCTCCCCACCATGTATAGGTCTTTTACTTTCAGGAGGGCTTTCCAGCAAGGCGAATCAGAATATCTAGAAGACACTGTAGCCACAGACTTGTTAGACAAATATCTGGCCTTTACCAGATCTTGCCACACCCCCTTCTGGGTTTTGAGTTTCCACCAACACTTCACCATAAGGCTTATATTCTGTTTCCTGAGATCTTTGACCCCCAGGCCCCCCTTCTCTTTTGATCTACATACCCTTTTCCATTTTACCAGGTAATAACGATTCTTCTTATTGCAGCCTTGCCAGAAGAACTTTCTTCGGTGCTTATCCAATTTTTCTATAAAAGTCTTGCTCATGAGGCACATCGACATGTGGTACAGAGACAGTTGCGATAGCACCGAGGTAAGCAGAGTAAGCCTGCCCCCTATAGAGGCAGCATTCCCAATACAAGTCCCAAAAATTTTCAAATATTTATCAACAATAAATTCCCACACCGAGTCTTTCAAAGAGGGAAAACTCACTGACATTCCCAGGTATTTGATTGGAAAGTGCCCAATCTCACAGTTGAATAGCTCAGCATACCCCTTGTCGATCTCAGCATCTCCCCCAATAGTCAGGATTTCACTTTTCTGAAAATTCACTTTCAACCCTGACATCAGTTCAAACATGTATAACAGGATTTTAAGATTCATCGCTTTCTCCATGTCATGCTCCAGGCAGATGATCGTGTCGTCTGCATACTGCAGAACGTCCACCCCATTTGGGATGAGATCAGCAGCTAAACCAGTCAGCTGGCCATTTTGTTGAGCTTTGTTAATAATTTTATTTAAGCAGTCTGCAGCCAAATTGAACAGGAAAGGGGAGTGCGGATCCCCCTTCGCACCCCCTTCGCACTCTGAAAGTATGGGCCTACAGAGTTATTCAGCTTAATGCTAACTGTACCGTTGTACAGGATCTGTCTCACCCACCCACACCAGGTTTCATCGAAGCCTCTCAACTTATGACATTCCAAAAGAAACTCCCAGTTTACTTTATCGTATGCCTTCTCAAAGTCCAATTTCAGTACCACCCCAGTTCTTTTCTTAACATGGGTGTAGTTCAGTAGCTCATGAAGAGTCATGATTCCATCCATAATATTCCTACCCTTCACAAATGCATTATGCGAAAGGCTAATCAGCTTATCAGCGTACTTCTCAACTCTCCGATCCATTGTCTTAGTAATCAGTTTATACGGACATCTAAGAAGGCAAATGGGTCGGAACTTTTGAATGCGCTCGGCGCCCGACACCTTGGGAAGGAGAGTTATCACACCGTAGTTGAGACGCTGCACATCAAGCGTCCCATCATGGAAGTGCCTAAAAATCCTCATAATGTCATCTTTGACAATATCCCAACAATGTTGGTAGAACTCTGCAGGGATATTATCAGGGCCGGGTGCTCTATTGGTATCCATTGCAAACAGAGCCTCCTTCACCTCCTCCACAGAAAACTCCCTAGTTAGATCTTCATTGTCTTCTCGCGTAAGTTTTTCCGAATCATCCCACGAACTGGGGTCCATGTGAAATATGTTACCAGGTGCTGGACTGAACAAATTCTTATAGAACTCCGTGGCATGTGAGATTAGGTTATCAGTGCCCTCAATCTCCACATCTCCACATTTCAGCGTGTGAATAGTATTTTTCCTTTTTCGCCCATTGGCTATCTTGTGAAAGTAATCAGTGTTAAGGTCCCCTTTGAGCAGCCAGCGCTCATGGGACTGTTGGAGCCAGAATATTTCCTCATTCACCAGAATCTCATGCAGCTCGAAATTAATATCAACTTTTCTATTATACATCTCAGGTAGCAGAGGGCCTTCTTCTTCCAGCTCTTCCAGAATAGCTAGTTCCAGCCTGAGCTCTTCCTTTCTTTTTTTAACATGACCATATTTGTGTGATCCCCACCCTTTAAAGAAGTTTTTAAATCTCTTAAGCTTGATATTGAGAATATCTATAGGGTCTTTTGCTTTAACAGCTTTGGACCAGATTTTCTCAACTAAGGGCAAGAATTCATCATTCTTGAACCAGGCCAGGTCGAACCTGAACTCTCTGGATTTGGGTGCTTCTCTACCCGAGTCTCCCAAGGAAAGGAGTAAGGGATTATGGTCATCTCGAACCAGCTTCCTAACTGTCACTAGAGGAAATAGGTCCTCCCAGTCACTAGACATCAGAATCCTGTCTAGCTTTTCTAAAGTGGGATGGGATTGATTGTTGGTCCAGGTGTACTTGCCACCACTGCAAAAAATCTCTCTCAGCCCAAAAGCATTAATAACAGAACTAAACATATCCATGGATCTATGGCTATGGGCCTTCTTATTCTTCTCTCCCCCATGTCTCAAGATGTTAAAATCACCTCCCACAATGTAAGGCTTATCCATGGTAGAGCAGAAGTGGGCAAGCTCAGACAGGAACTCTTCCCTCTTATCTTCATGAGCTGGCCCATACACCACCAACAGGCTCCAAATACTCTTCTTTTTGATATCCTTCAAATCAAGTTGGATCATATATCTACAAGTATTGCTATGTTCAATGTCTAAAGTACCTTTTCTGGCCCCAGCCAAAATCCCACCAGACTTGCCATTTGAGGGGATCCAGACCCACTCAAAAATATTAAAAGGGTCAATCTTCCTCAAGCATTTAGAGGTGTTTTTTTTCATGGTCTCCTGTAAACCTAAGAAGTCAAGGGCATGGTCACTAATTAGATCAGAGAGGCAGGTGGCCATACCTTTCTTTCCCACCCCTCTGCAGTTCCAAATGAGACCTCTCATTTGGAATGATTCTTTTGCTTCTTGGCCCTGGTAACCCTGCCAGGGGCCGGGGCAGAGTTACCACTATTTTTTCTATCCTCAGTCATCATGTTCTTTTGACTTCTAGTCACAGGCCTAGAAATCTTAACGGATGGTCTATGGGTTTTCTTCTTACTACCATGTCTGGATGATTCAAACTCATCATCACAGTACTCATCTTGCTCCAGCCAAGTTAAACTAAGAGGGGCTTTTTTTCCTAGACCATTTATCACAGATATGTTATTATCAACATCATTTTCTTTGTTCATGATATTATGTTTGTTTATCAAATTTTCTCTAGCATCCTCAAGCTCATGCAAAATATCAATGCAAGTAAAGTCATCATCAGGTATACTTACTCCCATTTTATTAGCTCTACATATCAACTCCGCATCCCCTAAAACAGCAAAAGAATTATTTCTGGGGTTTGAAGTATTACCTTCCAGGGTTTTCTTCTTTACAGCCATAGCTTTTGCCATCATATCTGCCTGCCCCCCCCCCGAGCACAGCGAAGACTAAACCTCAGGTTAGCTTCAGGAACCAAAGGGGGAGTTGGGACGATCTCATCTTCGCAATCAGGTGATGGTAGATGTACCAGATAGTCATCAGAGATCTTCAGATTGGGATCAACCTCTCCCACCACTTCAGACACCTGCGAGACACCAGTTACTATCTCTGCATATGAAGACTTCTTCATAGTAAGTGGTATATCATTCACCTGTATTTCATGTATTTTATTCATCCCCTTCGGCACGGGTTCCTGAATCTCACAGCTCTGCTTGGTTTCAGATATCAGTTCATAAGACACCAGAGCAGAATGCTCATTTGCCAGTCTTTCAATGAACAGGGTCTTATCATCGTCACTCTCTGACGAAGCAGACGAGTCATTCTCAACTGTATTGATCTTTTCTGATTCGAGCATTTCCTCAGAGGGAAGCAGGCGACAGGCCTTGCCCCCCCTGAAGGAGGAGTTGCCATGCGCAACAGGAGCCTGGACCCCTTTCGAGGAATCAACCCCCGCTCCTGCCTTTTCCTTTTAGGTGTAGTGATATTGTTATTATCCTGGCTCTTGACAGCCACAATATCTTCATCAACAGGAGGGTTTCTAACCACAACCTCTTCCACCTCATACAGAAATCTGTAGAAACGTCCCTCCATACACCCCTCAGCAGAGGCAGGGAGATCATCCACACTGCGGCATCCAATTTTAGCCCGGACAGACGAGGGTATTTTCAGAGTTGACATATCAATCTCTAAAGTCACACCGACAAGCCCGCCCACAAATGCCACATTCTTCTCACATCTCTTGTTCAAAGGGATCTTGCTGATTCTAACCCAGGCGATTTCCATCAGACTTTCACAATCCATATCATCAGACCATGGAGTGATGCGAACCACAGTCTTATGTTTCTTCAGGGTGATATATTCAACAAAAAGCGCACGCTCAACCTCGCTAACATTAGGAAACCTCATGAAATATTTGTTAGGGGCCAGGAGATGTGCAGAACATCTCCAGCCCTGACCGATGTACACCCCCATGTCATCCTGTAGATCTTGCTTGGAAATATTACCCTCTACAATGGTAATCAGAACATTTGTATTCTCTCTCTGAGGCTGCCTCTCAATGCTATAATCAGGAAAATAGCAATAACCCTGCCCCTTAGACTGAAATCCACACATAACAGGAATACACTCCCAGGGAATCAGATCAGTACAGATGATCGACAGGTGACCCTTTCTCTTGCAATGCTCACACAGAGCCTGTGGACACCTAGCAGTATAGTGACCCACAAGGTTGCAGATCTGACACGCATCAGGCATGGGATTAGGGTTACCAGCGTTGACGGAAGATCGCGCCTCATAGCGGGGGTAGGAGATTTCCCGTGAGGGCGGCGCGTAGCCTTGTCCCCGCCATCGCCGTCGGCGGCCGTCGCCCAACGGTCAGGACGAGGCAGTCCAGATCCGCCCGATCCTGCCGCGGCTTCCCACTTCTCGAACCCCGTGTCACCGGAGCCCGACGCCTTGGTGGTCGAGGACTAGTTGAGCAAATGGTCGTGCAAAATCCATACCCAACAAATAGTAGGTTATTTGCTTGTTTACGAAATAGTATATCCTTGTAATATTTTCATCCAACTGCACATAATTGACTCTGTCGGGCATGTTTAAATAGATCACGTTGTCAACTCGGACGGAGCACTTGAGTTCCCCCTGTTTCACAGGGACCATCCATGCGTCCAGCAACACTACCTCAGCCACCGGAGGTCATCTGGAAACATCGTTCAGAAGGACCTACAACTGCCGATTGACCTGATACGGAATGGCAGTATAAACAACTTCCTCTTTCTGATGCCCATCAAGCTGGGCACGCCACCGGTGTGGAATCTCGTTTGCAGTTGATACCGGAGCTTCACTTTCTTTTGTTCAGTGCGAACCATGCACTCTCTGGTGCCATGACCAATCCAACGCCGGCAAAATATTCGACCCCAGCAAGTCATCGAGTTTGAGGCGTGTTTAGAGCATCTCCAGCCGCGCCCCCAACAGCCCCCCCAGGCGAATTTTTCGGCGCCGGCGCCAAAAAACGCCCCAGTCGCGCCCCCAGGACGATGGAAAGCGCCGGTTCGGCCCTTTTTTCCTCCCGGCGGCCGCAGGCCGAACCCGACGCGCTGGGGGGCGCTTGGGGGCTCCGGCGCAAGGGAAAAGCGCGGCTGGCCCACGCCGTCAGGTGAAAAGTCAACCATTTCTTCCCCGACTCGCCTCCCAACCCCCGCGCTCTCGGCCGCCACTAGCTATATCCCGGCGCCGCCCGCCGCCTTTCGCCGCTAGATAGCCATTCCCCGCCGGAAAAAAATAGCAGAGGTAGCAGAGGTTCATCGTGGCAGCCCCTCCGACAGCAGCTGGGTGTTTCCAGCCGCCGTTTCCGGCCGCGGAGGGGCAGTTTAACGGCGGGTGCACGCCCACCGGGCGCGAGGTGTTCGGCGAATTGCCTGCCTCAGCGATGGACTCAGATGATGAGGAAGCGCTCGCCGCGCTGCTGGAGGAGGAAGCCGAGGCCGACGTCCAGGAAGAAGAGCATCTCATGGTGCTCGCCGCCCTCGCCAACTCTTTGGCGAGCAATGAAAAGCAGCGGCGAGGTGGCTCGGCGCCGGGCGGGTGAAAGCAAAGAACGGCATCGTCTCGGCTCTGCATGCTCTACTCCGACTACTTCACCGATGCTCCACTTCACGGCGACAGAACATTTTGGCGCCCGTTGCGGATAATGACTTTTCTCGAGTTGTGAATTCCATCAGGAGTTCAACAACTACTTCAAATGCAAGATGGATTGCACGGCAAACATGGATTCACCTCGATCCAGAAATGCACGACAGCGATGAGGATGCTTGCATATGGAGCTCCCGGTGACTCACAGGACGACTATGGGCGCATGGCCGAGTCCAGCAGCATAGAGTGTTTCTACAAGTTCTGTCGGGCAGTGGTGGCAGTGTTTGGACCTCTGGATTTCCTAGCAGTGGTGGCCGAGAACACCCAATGCAGAAGACACTGCTCGAATCCTAGCACAGAATGCAGCAAGAGGATTTCCTGGGATGCTTGGAAGCATCGACTGCATGCATTGGAAATGGAAGAATTGCCCATTTGCTTGGCAGGGGATGTACAAAGGCGCCAAAGGCGGTTGCGGTGTGGTACTTGAGGCGGTGGCCACACAGGACCTCTGGATTTAGCACTCCTTCTTTGGTATGCGAGAACTCACAATGACATGAGCGTCTTGCGGTGCTCTCTGTCTTTGCCAAGCTTGTTGAAGGTCATTCTCCTCCGGTGAACTTGAGATCAATGGGCGGCACTACAACAAGGGGTACTATCTAGCTGATGGCATCTATCCGAGATGGTGGACATTTGTGAAGACCATCAAAACCCTGTGCCTAGAGGCAAGAATGCCAGTTTGAAGATTCGGGAGGCTTGCGGGAAGGATGTCGGCGGGCATTTGGTGTGCTCCAATCTTGATTTGTTGTTGTCCGATTACCGCTTTCGGACCTGGTCGAAAGATCAAATGTGGGAGATCATGACCTGCTGTGTCATCTTGCACAACATGATCATTGAGAGCGAGCAGGAAGAGCCAGTGTTTGACACTGAACCATACCACAGGCAGGGTCCTCTTTCCCAAGCTGATCACCAGCTACCGGCAACCTAGACTGCCTGCCTTAGTATGCGTCAGGAGATCTGAGACCCACAGGTGCATCATCAACTGCATCAAGATCTGATAGAGCACCTATGGAGGCTCAAGGGAGACACCGGGCGCGACGTGTGATGAAATATGAGTTTTTATTTGTTGAACTATATTATTTGTATTGAACTATTTGTTGTTGTACTATTTTGTTGAAGTATTTGAATTTTCTGTGATGAAATATGTGATAAAAAATATATTTATGTTGATAACTGAACGCCGAGCCACGGCGAACCACGCCGAATATGGGCCTATTCTCGCCCATATGGGCCTTTTTCACCGAAATGGGGCTTCAAAAGTGGGCCAAAATCGGCGACTAGGGGCGAGCTGAGGCGCACGTGGCGCAAAACCGCCCCGGCGCCCGAGCGAATCGCTGGCTCGCCCCAGGGGCAATTTTATCGTCTGGGGGCCAGCTGGAGATGCTCTTAGAGCATCTCCACTCAGGCCCGCAAGACGCCCCACCAAGCACCTTTTTTAGCACCGGCTATACAAAAATGGTCCCAGTCACGCCCCCAAGGCGTAGCCCCCTCGGGGGGCACTTGGGGCGTCCGGCGCTATTTTATGCATGGTCAAACCGCACCAGTCAGCCCCTCTCCTCTTTGCATTTTAAGAACATATGCGCCCCGTCCTCGTCGAGCCTTCTGCAGCAAACACACAGAGTATCACACTCAATGCCTCTTTTCTTCTGGCCCATCAGCAAGGGCAGACTGTTGTGCACAATTCTCCAGATAAACTGTTGCATTTTTGGCTGGCATGTGATCTTCCATATGTTCCTCCAATCGATGTCACCATCAACAGGGTGGGAGGTGGACGGCAGCCCCGCATCACGCAGCCTAATGTACGGCCTGTATGCAGACTTCACCGAGAACGTTCCTTTTCTATCAAAAAACCATGCGTAGAAGTCATCAAAATCATCTCTTATGGGTGTAGACAGGATCACCTTTGCATCTTCACTTACGAAGATGTATTGCACCAGCTGTTCGTCCCATGAGCATGTATCCGGGTTGATCAGTTTGCAGACTGTAGTCAGCAAGCACCTACCCCGCACCATGTTCGGCAGCCGAGAACCCTCTCTATTTCTTGGAAATATGCCCTAGAGGCAATAATAAAATGGTTATTATTGTATTTCCTTGTTCATGATAATTGTCTATTGTTCATGCTATAATTGTATTAACCGGAAACCGCAATACCACTAGTAGAAAAAGGGCCTATAGTCCCGGTTCATAAGGGCCTTTAGTCCCGGTTCATGAACGGGACTAAAGGAATCGATACTAATACCCTCACCCTTTAGTCCGGTTCTATCTAGAACCGGGACAGATCAAACCTCCGTGGCCTGTCCGTGAGCCAGAGGGGAGGCCTTTGGTCCCGGTTGGTGGCACCAACCGGGACCAATAAACATCCACGCGTCAACATTTTTTGGCTCTGGTTTTTTTTTTTTCAAAGAGGGTGGGGTTTGGGGGTTTTGGGGGTTAATTTAGGTGTTTCATATATTGTGCTATAGCTAGCTAATTAATAGAGAAAAGTGTCCTTTCTTTTGTCCGTGCTTGCAGTCGGCGCTCGTACTATACATACATATAGAGAGGACTAACTAGACATGCTAGCTAGCTAGTAATTAAGCAAACAGAAGATCGTCATGAACATATATATGCATACAGAGAGAAGTGATATCGACCACCTCTCCTTCTCCGAGAGATTGGTCGAACAACAAGTTCTCGTATATCTATCCGACACTACCGGCTACATATATACAATATTATCTTTTACAATACGGACGCGTGGTCCACATGGTATTCCCCGTCTTCAGCGATCACATAGTCAAGAAAGAATGCCGCCAATTCCTCTTGAATTGCTCGCATGCGATCTGGTGCTAGGAGTTCATCCGCTGCGAAACATCTAATTTTAAGAAAGGGTCAATACATACATATATATATATATATATATATATATATATATATATATATATATATATATATGAATGAATGAATGAAACTCAACACAAATGATGGTAATAAAATAAAATTGTGAATATTTTTATTACGCACTTCAAATTGTTTGTCGGAGTAGCCCTCTCACAGGTCGTGTGGCGGATGGACTCATAAGCGTAGTATCCACAGAAATCATTCCTTGTTCCTGCCACAACCACTTTACAAGAAACAGAGGTCAATCAAACTGATAATTAGCAAGCACATGCTAAATGGTATTGATGAAACTAGCGCTTGAATCACTAGGAGATGCGCGTGGAATATGCTACTATATAGTACTTACTTTCGGGTGTCTAAATTGCAGCTTCTTCGGTAGTCCCGGAGCTTTTTTGGTGAATTTTCCCCAAGCCCTGCCATACAAAGAAAAAAATTACTTGATATCAGAAATGAACAAAGTTGCTGATATGGTGGATAATGATCGATTTAACTTACTTCTCGAGCATTTCAGTCATGTCCGCATACTCCTTGGGATCTTTTAAGTCTCGAGTCTAAGAAAGTTACTACTCCTGCTCAAGCTTAATCTCTAGGAGAATATAGTGGAACCTGCGCGCATGCATAACTCATCAATATTACATTTCTATAACCTGGACTAAATAAGGGAAACCGAATATGCCACAAGACAGTAACACTCACGTGTAGTTGTAAGGAAAGAGTATTGTATTTTTGTGTTCATTTATTTCCAACGATCGTAGTAAGTTGGCCTCGGTTTCCTTGGCACGATATTTAACCTCATTTGCATCGATGAGATATGTGTTAATGAACCCAATATCACCCACTTGTTTTTCTTCATTTCTGTGATCTTCAATCTGCATAATATAGTGAGGATATTTATAAATACATGCAATGAAAGAGCTGAGTTATATAGAGATACTTAATGACAGAAGTAGTACTACTTACAGACGTAGCAGGTGACCGTTGCTTTATCGAGGCCAATTGATTGAAAAACTGATAGAACTCCTCAAATGGAATAGGCAACAGTTCAATTCCAAGGAGGTCATGCTCCTTTTAACTCTCAAATACAAAGTATTCCTCCCTCGACTCTTTGCAGGTTTTCATGTACCAATCATGCAATCTTCGCATCATCGTTGTTAGAGAGCTTTCATCTTTGACGAGAGGCTTCCCGTACTCGTATCTTTGTATCTGCACCTCCAAGAAATCAAATTGTACATCGTCGGGCAAGTAATCTTCAAGATTGCCATAACCGGGCACCATCCTCGGATCGACGATGTCTCTAGCAGGCACCTTGAGCGGGGGGCACGATTCCTTCGCTTGTTCGCGAGCTGGGCAATTTGTTTCCCAGCTCGTCGTTCTTTCATCCTTTGATCATCGACAGTACTTCCCGATCTCTCCGCCTCGGCAAATGCCTTTCCAATAATGCGCTCATAGTTGCCTTTCGGCGGAGACTTGGGTGGTTTTGTCGGGGCAGCAGAGCGCTTCGCTTTGACCGGATCTACCTTCTCCTCCGGAGGTGGATGTCTCTTTGCTTTCAACCCTTGAAACCAGTCATCCACTTGGTCTGCGCGATCTTCGCGTTTTCCTCCTCGCTCCTCTCGACGGTAACTTCTCCGAGTCTTCAGAGAAGGACCGAATCATATCTCCTCCGCCTTTGGCTGTCTGCTAGACGCCGGCAGAGCAGACGGAGCGGATGTCTTCTTTCCTTGCTTACGAGGCGGAGGAGAAGGACTACGACGCCGGAGCAGCCGGGGCGGCGGCGGGTCTCTTCCGCCCTTGCCGACGAGGCGGAGAAGGAGGAGGCTGGCTGCCGGACGCCGGTGCAAAGCGGAGAAGGAGACGGAGTGCCGCCACGCGCGGAGAAGGAGCGGCCGAGTGCCCTGATCGTCACTCGCCGGAGGATGAGGCGGTGGAGGAGGCGGAGTGCCTGACTCGCGGAGGAGGAGGAGGAGGCGGAGGAGGCGGAGTGCCTGACTCACGGGAGGAGGAGGAGGAGGCGGAGGCGCCCATTCGGAAGGTTGATGAGATCCTTCCGCCATAGGCATGGAGTCTTGAGCAGAACCCAGCCGATACTCCCTTCACCGGTAGGGTGGTCAAGCCGAGCTCCTCAAATCCCTCCGTTATTTCATCGACCATCACCTTAGCATATCCTACGGAATCGGCGGCGGTGAAAAGTTGAGTCGGGTTTAGTGGGATAACAGAGCCAACAGCCGCCTTGACCTTTAAATTGCTCCATTGCGCCATAAGGTGGCAACTTTCAGCATCCGTGATAGCATCCACGGGATAGCTGGCAGGAGCCGTCAAGGCATGCTGCTCTGGCTGAAGCAGCTCGGTGGAAGCCACGCTGCTTCTCCGCCGAGATGGCGGGTAACCGGGAAGCTTCGCAGGTCGTTGTTGTGATCGGCTGCTTTCGTTTCTCTTCTCGTTCCTCTAGCCCCATTACCCTTTCGTGCAGCGCCTGCATTAGGCTTTGCTCCAGTTTCTTCCTCCTCTCATGGGTTTTGTAACCCCCTGCGTCCGGAAATCCAGCCTTCCACGAAAGGGAGCCTGGCGTGCCTCGTGTCCGTCCAGGTGCTCTGGATTTCGAGGGCCATTGTGAGCTCGTCCTTCTCCCCGTCTCGAGCGAACTTCCCTTGCTGCGCTGCTTCGATATAATGCTTAAGCCTCTTGACTGGTATGTCCAATTGTTCGTCCGTCCAAATGCACTTCCCGTTATAGGGTCCAAGGATCCGCCGCCCCGAAGAACCAAGTCCGCAGCGGTCTGCCAGTTCATTGTCTGGGTTCGATCCCTTTATCAAGCAGATCATTCTCAGCCTTGGCCCACTTAGGCGGGCTATGAGGTAGCCACCCGACCCCGATGCGATGATGAAGCTTCTTCTTCGCAGCATTTCTCTTGTTTGTCGCTGACATCTTTTACTCTTTTCCGATGTCTTGTAGGCCACAAATGCGGGCCAGTCATCTCTGATCTTCTCATATTTGCCCGTGAATTCTGGTGTCTCATTTTTTCGACATACGTATTGAGGTCTTTCTTCCAATTCCTGAATAGTTCTGCCATCTTCTTAAGAGCAAAAGACTTGATTAATGGCTCTATTACTGGCTTCTCGGATCATCCTCTGGCGGTAGGGTAAAATTTGACTTCAGCTCAGTCCAAAGATCATTTTCTGCATATCATTGACACAAGACACCTCGGGTCTTCGTTCTTAGGCTTATACCATTGGTGGATGCTGATCGGGATCTTGTCCCTAACCGAGAACCCCAGACCGAGCAACAAATGCCTTCTTTGTCCGGTAGGGTTCAATCGGTTGGCCGTCGCGCGATTTGTATGATCTCAAACTTTTCATCCGAGCTCAACTTTTCTTGGGCCTCGTCTCTTTACGAAGTTGTGCTCGATCCGAGGGCTAGAAAAAGAACAAAGACGAGAGTTAATTAATATGTGTACATATATATATATATATATATATATATATATATATATATATATATATATATATATATATATATATATATATATATATATATATATATACCAAAACAAAGGCGAGAGCTAGTCAGACAGCTTAACTAATATATATACCTGGCGGACTCGGTTTGGTGATCACCGAGCCGTCCTCACGGTCTACTTCTTGCACCGCATTGGGTCATCAGACCATGTAAATCATAGCCAGCTGCTTCTTCACCCTCTCCTTCCAGACCATCCTTATCGGCGTTGAGAAACATCATCGAGGAGGCGACATCACTTCCGTGTGCGATTATGTCCCTCAACAACGCTTCTTGTGCTTCGTCTCGGGGGTGTCCATAGTTTCTACAAATATTTACAACATGGCAATTATTATTCAAACATGACAGATATGGATATATTAGTGCCAGCGTAGAACTAGCTAGCTAATCACAATAAGGAATCATATTAGTGGCCTCGACGCTGCTTCTCTAGGGTTTGGGGTGGCCTCGACAACGCTTCAAGGGTTAGGGGTGGCCTCGAGAGGCGCTTCAAGCTAGGAGGGGTGCGTAATATCGACCCCCCACGTGTTGAAGCTATCGGGAGGGGGTCGGCGTTGAACAGTACATCTATGTCCCACAAGTAGGGTAGAGGGTCGTGGATCGCCGAGCGGTCGAGGTCAAGGGTCGAAGATCGCCGAGGGTCGGGAGGTTGCCTAGTGTCAAAGGATTCAACAAAACCATGTCTTCATCATTAGGTAGAAATAACAGGTGCATGATGGTGCAAGCTCTCAAAGTTGTTTTGGAGCGGAGTCCAGATAGGATAATTAGCTTTTGGTACAAAGTTCAGCAAAAGGCAAATTATCCTATCCGAGACTCCATTCGAACAACTTTGAGGACTTCATACCATCATGCCATGGTTACTTCGGCTAATGATGAAGCGATGGATTTCTTCAATACTTTGACACTATAGGAACCTCGACCTGAAACCTTCGACCCTTGACCCCTTAATGACCTCGACCCTCTACCCTAGTTCCCGACCCTAGACCCCTCGGCGATCCTCGACACCCTCGTTATATCGACAACGACGCAACATACATATACATGGGAAAATAATGTTATCGGGGAGGGGTATCGGTACCCCCTCGTGTCAAAGTTTCTTCTTTCTCCTCTATTCCTTTCTTTCTTCTTCTCCTCTTCTTTTTCTTCTTATCCCTCGAGAAAGGAAAATAAGGAAAAGGAAGAAAAGAGGACGAAGGAAGAAGGAAGAAGAAGAAGAAAAAAAAGAAGAAAAAAGAAGAGGAGAAGAAGAAAAGAATAGAGGAGAAGAAGAAAAATAGAAAAAAAAGGAGAAGAAGAAAGAATAGAAGAAGAAGAAAAAAATAGAAAGAAAGGAATAGAAGAAGAAGAAAAATAGAATTTTCTATTTTTCTTCTTCTCTTCTATTCCTTTCTTCTTCTCCTCTTCTTTTCTTCTTTTTCCTCTTCTTATTTATATCTCCTCTTCTTCCTCTCCTCTTCTTCTCCTTTCTTCCTCTTCTTATTTTCCTTTTATATGAACATATCATCATATATATGAACATACATTTTCTTTGCATATGCATATGAACATACATACATACATTTTCTTTCATATGAACATACATACATACATTTTCTTTGCATATGACCATACATACATTTTCTTTGCATATGACCATTCATACATTTTCTTTGCATATGCTTTGCATATAAACATACATACATATGAACATACATACATACATATAAACATAACATACATACACAAAAATTCTAAAATCTGCCTAAAAATCTAAAAATCTGCCTAAAATTATCCATCCATCCATCCATCCATATAATGAACATATATAATGAACATATAATGAAAATATAATGAACATATATACATGAACATAAATCATCCATATTATGAACATATAATGAACATATATACATGAACATAAATCTGCCTAAAAAAATTATATGAAATTTTTTTTTATGAAGAGGACGAGGACAGGGAGGAAAGGGGTCGCCGGAGCCGGACCGAGCGGGGAGGAGGCGGCGTCGAGGCAGAGGCGGCGGTGGGGGGGCGCCCGGCGGCAACAGGTGGGGCGGGCGAGGCGCGAGGGCGCGAGGCGGCGGCGGCGGGGGAAGGGAGGCGCAGCCGTGCGTGCTCGTGGGCGGGCGAGGGCACGGCGGCGGCGGCGTGGGAAGCAGAGCGCCGACCGTGCGTGTTTCGGGACAGGGCGGGGACGGGCGGCGGCGGCGGTGAAGCGCAGGGCGGCGGCGGTGGGGCGAGGGGCGCGGCGTGCGTGCTTTCGGGACGGGCAGGGCAGGCGGCGGCGGCGTGGGCTCGAGGCGGGCGAGGGGCACGGGAGAGGCGGGATGGCGGCGGCGGCGGCGGCGGCGACGAGGCGCTTGATTTGGGCAGCTGGCGGCGGGGGCAACTGGCTAGGAGGCGAGGAGATGTGAAAATTTCACAAGTCTTGCTTATATAGAAAGAGCATTGGTCGGTTCGTGGCACGACCGGGACTAATGCCCCTTTAGTCCCGGTTGGTGCCACCAACGGGACCAAAGGCCAATTTCAGCAGCCCAAAGGGCGGAAGCGGCGACCTTTGGTCGGTTGGTGGCACCAACCGGGACTAGAAGGCATTAGTCCGGTCGTGCACCAACCGACTAAACACCCTTTAGTCTCGGTTGGTGCCACCAAGGGACCAAACTGTGCTGCCCGAACCCAAATATTTAGTCCCACCTCGCTAGTTGAAGGGCGCCGGCACTGGTTTATAAGCGCTGTGTCGTCCCCTTCGAGCTCCTCTCAAATGCAGGCTTTGGGCCTAATCATGCTACTTCTGTGGGCCTATTGGGCCTCTGCGGGCCTGAATCTGGCCCATGTAGGGTTTCTAGTCGTATTAGGGCCGTGGGGCCTAGTAGGTGGCTTTTTTTTTTGCTTTATATTTTATTTCTTTTTGCTTTTAGTTTTAGAAAAATATAAACTTTCTATTAGTGCCATTAGTTTTAAAATTTGAAAACACTTTTTTGTTTTCTTTGTTGCTTTATTTATTTTTTCAAGTTTTTTGTTTTGTTTTCTGCATTATTTATTTTCTTTTGGTTTTTTGCTTTATTTTCTAATTCTTTTTTGCTTTTAGGTCAGCAAAATTATAAACTTTCTGTTAGTGCTTTTAGTTTTAGAAAAATATAAACTTTCTGTTTGTGCCATTAGTTTTAAAATTCAAAACACTTTTTTGTTTTCTTTGTTGCTTTATTTATTTTATTTTGTTTCTACTTACAACAAAATGCTTATTGTTGCTATTATTTTTTTTTTCAAGTTTTTTGTTTTGTTTCCTGCATTATTTATTTTCTTTTGGTTTTTGCTTTATTTTTAATTCTTTTTGCTTTTAGGTCAGCAAAATTATAAACTTTCTGTTAGTGCCATTTGTTTTAGAACAATTATAAACTTTCTGTTTGTGCCATTAGTTTTATAAAATTTGAATTCTTTGAAATTTGTGTGAATCACAAGTTTGTGAGCTCAACAAAGGCGTAGAGGGCGGGCTTATAAACGGTGTGGCGCCCTTGGTTAGCGAGGTTCTCAAAGTTGGCATAGCATGTTCATGAACAAAGCGGACAATGGTATCATACTCGTGTGTTACAAAGTTGGCATGGTATCATCATAATAGTTGCGGAGAAAGTCTTCACTTTTCTTCGCTTGTGTCGTTTGCTTATTGCGCCAGTAACCATGGATAATCTTCATCATTTATCGGGATGCTTGGGTCAGCCTTGACTTTGAAGGGGGAATTTCATGAAACTTTTCATACTCTTGAGACATGTCATCTTGCCCTCCACTCCCGGGATGTCCCTTTTCTGAAAGAACTATGTGGCGCTTTGGCTCATTGTATGATGTATTCGCTTCCTTATATTTTCTTTTCCTCGATGCTGGTAGACATGTCCTTCACATAGATAACCTGTGCCACATCATTGGCTAGGACGAGCGGTTCGTCGGTGTACCCAAGATTTTTCAGATCCTTTGTTGTCATTCCGTCATTGTGGGTCTACACTGCACCCGCCTCTCGACAGATTGACCCACTTGCACTTAAACAAAGGGACCTTAAAATCTACTCCGTAGTCAAGTTCCCATATGTCTACTATGTAACCATAATATGTGTCATTTCCTTGTCGGTTGCTGCATCAAAGCGGACACCGCTGTTTTGGTTGGTGCTCTTTTCATCTTGGTCAATCGTGTAAAATGTATTCCCATTTATCTCGTATCCTTTCCAAATCATTACAGATCGAAGATGGTCCCTGGACAACAAGTACAACTCATCACAAACAGTGCTGTCACCTCCGAGGCGTGTTTCCAACCAACTGCTGAAAGTCTGATGTGTTCACATATAATCCGATCGTCGCCTTTGCTCCGGGTGTTTGGAGCGCAGATGTTCTTGTGTTCATCGACATACGGGTCACCAAGGTAGAGTTACAGTAGAAGCTGTGTAGTGTGCTTGAGACCAAGAATATCCGTCCCTGCATATTATTGAGTCTCTTCCAAGCGTGCCTTTTCGGTCAGTCTCCCCTCATACCGCGATTTAGGGAGACCTATCTTATTAAGGCCAGGAATGAAGTCAACACAAAACCCGATGACATCCTCTGTTTGATGGCCCATGGAGATGCTTCCTTCGGCCTAGCACGTTTCTGAACATATTTCTTTAGGACTCCATGAACCTCTCAAAGGGTACATATTGTGTAGAAATACGGGCCCCGAATGACAATCTCGTCGACTAGATGAACTAGGGCGTGCATCATGATATTGAAGAAGGATGGTGGGAACACCAGCTCGGCCCGACAAGACATTGCGCCACATCACTCCTTAGCGTTGCTACGATTTCTGGATCGATCACCTTCGAGATATTGCATTGAGGAATGCACATAGCTTCACAATGGCTAATCGGACGTTTTCGGTAGAAGCCCTCTCAATGCAACCGGAAGCGATTGCGTCATAATCACGTGGCAGATCATGAGACTTTAGGTTCGGAACTTTTCTCGACATATTTATTATTCCTTTATATTCGACGAGAAGCCGTCGGGACCTTCATCTTGAGCAGGCATTGAAAGAATATTTCTTTCTCTTCTTTCGTAAGAGCGTAGCTGGCAGGACCTTCATCTTGCTTGGAGGCATGCCCTCTTTTTCTTGCAAGCGTTGCAGGTCCTCTCGTGCCTCGGTGTATCTTTTGTCTTCCCATACACGCCCAAGAAGCCTAGCAGGTTCACGCAAAGGTTCTTCGTCACGTGCATCACGTCGATCAAGAGCGGACCTCTAGGTCTTTCGATGAGGGTAGGTCCCAAAATATAGATTTCTTCTTCCACATGGGTGCGTGATTCTCGGCGTCATTCGAACAGCTAGTCCGCGGGACCCTTTCCAAAGATTACGTGTAAATCATTGACCATAGCAAATGCGTGATCACCGACGCATGGCGGGCTTCTTCGGTGATCTGCCTCGCCTTTGAAATGCTTGCCTTTCTTTCGACATTGATGGTTGGTCGGAAGAAATCGGCGATGGCCGGTACACATTCTTCCTGCAGCTTCCGGTATATACTATCGGTGTCAAGTAAATAGTGCGTGCATCGTGGTATCCCTTGTTTGTCTGTCACTGAAAGGTTCTTGAGGCGGGCCAATCGTTGATTGTCACGAACAACAACGCCTTTAAGTCAAATTCCTCCTTTTGTGCTCATCCCACGTCGTACACGTTTCCATTCCACAGCTGTAAAAGTTCCTCAACTAATGGCCTTAGTTACACATCAATGTCGTTGCCGGGTTGCTTAGGGCCTTGGATGAGAACGGCATCATAATGAACTTCCGCTTCATGCACATCCAAGGAGGAAGGTTATACATACATAGAGTCACGGGCCAGGTGCTGTGATTGCTGCTCTGCTCCCGAAAGGATTAATGCCATCCGCGCTTAAAGCAAACCATACGTTCCTTGGGTCCTTTGCAAACTCATCCCAGTACTTTCTCTCGATTTTTCTCCACTGCGACCCGTCGTGGGTGCTCTCAACTTCCGTCTTTCTTACGGTCCTCACTGTGCCATCGCATCAACTTGGCATGCTCTCCGTTTCGAGCAGACGTTTCAACCGTGGTATTATAGGAGCATACCACATCACCTTCGCAGAACCCTCTTCTGGGAGGCTCGCAAATCAACATCACCGAGGTCATCTCGTCGATCTTATACGCAATGCACCATACCGGGCATGCGTTCAGATCCATGTAGGCACCACGGTAGAGGATGCAGATCATTAGGGCATGCATGTATCTTCTCCATCTCCAATCCTAGAGGGCATCGACCTTCTTTGCTGCGTATGTCTTGTCGGGCAATTCTTTATCCTTTGGAAGCTTCTTCTTCATTATTTTCGTAGCTTCTCAAATCCTTTATCGAGCACAGACATTCTCTGCCTTCCTTTGCAGCAATTCGAGTACGGTACCGAGCTTTGTGTTGCCATCTTCGCAATTGGGGTACAACCCTTTTTGTGATCCTCTAACATGCGATCGAACTTCAGCTTCTCCTTTTGACTTTCGCATTGTGTCCTTGCATCGACAATGACCGGCGGAGATCATCATCATGGGGCACATCGTCTGGTTCATCTTGATCTTCAGCAGCTTCGCCGTTGCAGCACCATCGTGCACATCGTGCAGTGCAACTTGATGTTCAATAGCATCACCGTATTCAGGGGCACAAAGTTGTCATCGTACTCTTCTTCCTCGCCGTCTTCCATCATAACCCCTATTTCTCGTGCCTCGTCCAAACATTATAGTGTGGCATGAAACCCTTGTAAAGCAGGTGGGTGTGAAGGATTTTCCGGTCGAGTAAGACTTCGTATTCCCACATATAGGGCATGGACAACACATAAAACCATTCTTCTTGTTTGCCTCAGCCACTTGAGAAAAGCATGCACGCCCTTAATGTACTCGGAGGTGTATCTCACCGTACATCCATTGCGGTTCATCTGCGTGCAATATATATAATTAAGTGTGTCAAAAATCATTACAGAACATCATGAATAGATAATTAAGTGACCAAATTAATAGAAATTCATCATCACATAAAACCAAAGTACATACATAGTTCTCATCTAACAACATAAAGCTCTGCGAGCATCTAAATGAATTAAACCATACATTGAAACTATGTAAAACATTTCAATGTGAAAACAAATCGATCATAATCGCAACCAAGGTAACAACTGATCCAACGGCATAATGATACCAAGCCTCGGTATGAATGGCATATTTTCTAATCTTTCTCATCTTCAAGCGCATTGCATCCATCTTGATCTTGTGATCATCGGCGACATCCGCAACATGCAACTCAATATCATCTTCTCCTCCTCAAGTTTTTTATTTTTCCTTCAAGAAATTGTTTTCTTCTTCAACTAAATTTAACCTCTCGACAATAGGGTCGGTTGGAATTTCGGTTCAACAACCTCCTAGATAAATAAAATCTATGTCACGTTGGTGGCATAATTTTCATAAACAATAAATGAACCAATAGTTATGAAAAGATAATATATACCACATCCGAATCATAGACAGGGACGAGGGCCGACGAGGCGGATACCAAAACCATCGCACTATATAAGATGCAATAATAAAAGTAAGAAAATAATACAAGTAAGAATATTTTCCTTTCGTAAAGAAGATAAGAACAAGAGGCTCACCACGGTGGTCTTGGCGATGAGATCGGCGCGGTGATCGGCGGCGGTGAAGACGGGGGCCAGGCGTGACGGACCGCTAAACCTAGACAAATATTGAGGAAAATGGAGGTTAGAGGTTGAGCTTGGAGAGGAGAAAGCTTAAGTAGTGTGGCTCGGGCATTCCATCGAACACCTTGTGTGCATAGGAGGTGAGCTAGAGCACCACCAAGCCCCCTCCCCCTCGGCCAGAAAAAATAGAGCAGTGTGCTCTGCTCTTGCGCGAGGGGCTATATATAGGCATAACTATTGGTCCCGGTTGGTGGCATGAGCTGGGACTAAAGGGAAGCCTTTGGTCCCGGTTCATGCCACCAACCGGGACCAATAGTGGTGGGCTAGGAGCGAAGCCCATTGGTCCCGGTTCGTCCCACCAACCGGGACCAAAAGGTCCGGAGGAACCGGGACCAATGGCCCACGTGGTTCGCCGGCCCCCAGGCTCCTGAACAGGGATAAATGCTCACATTAGTCCGGTTACTGGATTGAACCAGGACTAATGGGCAAAACAGGCCTCAACGATAGCCCCTTTTTCTACTAGTGTACATGTGTGAATACATAGACCACAACATGTCCCTAGTGAGCCTCTAGTTGACTAGCTCCTTGATCAACAGATGGTCATGGTTTCCTGACCATGGACATTGGATGTCATTGATAACGGGATCACATCATTAGGAGAATGATGTGATGGACAAGACCCAATCCTAAGCATAGCACAAGATCGTGTAGTTCGTTTGCTAAAGCTTTTCTAATGTCAAGTATCATTTCCTTAGACCATTAGATTGTGTAACTCCCTGATACCGTAGGAGTGCTTTGGGTGTCTGAAACGTCCACAACGAATCGGGTGACTATAAAGGTGCACTACAGGTATCTCCGAAAGTGTTTGTTGGGTTGGTACGAATCGAGACTGGGATTTGTCACTCCGTATGGCGGAGAGGTATCTCTGGGCCCTTTCGGTAATGCATCATCATAATGAGCTCAATGTGACTAAGTAGTTAGTCACGGGATCATGCATTACGGACGAGTAAAGTGACTTGCGTGCGAGATTGAGCGAGGTATTGGGATACCGACGATCGAATCTCAGGCAAGTAACATACCGATTGACAAAGGGAATTGCATACGGGATTGCTTGAATCCTTGACATCATGGTTCATCCGATGAGATCATCGTGGAACATGTGGGAGCCAACATGGGTATCCAGATCCCGCTGTTGGTTATTGGCCAGAGAGCTGTCTCGGTCATGTCTGCATGGTTCCCGAACCCATTGGGTCTACACACTTAAGGTTCGGTGACGCTAGAGTTGTTATGGGAAATAGTATGTGGTTACCGAAGGTAGTTCAGATTCCCGGATGTGATCCCGGACGTCACGAGGAGTTCCGGAATGGTCCGGCGGTGAAGATCGATATATTGGACGAAGGGTATTGGAGTTCGGAAGTGTTCCGGCGGTACCAGGCTATGGCCAGCATGACCGAAAGGTGTTTCGAGAGCCCCGACAAGTGTTGGAGGGCCTCATGGGCCAAAGGGGTAGGGGAAAACCAGCCCACTAAGGGGTGGTGCGCCCCCCACACCCTTTCCCACGTTATTTGGGGCGGTGGGGTGCCTCCACCTGGCTTGGGAGGCAATCCTCCACCTGCTTGGCTTGAGGGGCAAGTCTCCCTAGGATTTTCCCTAGGGAGATCCAATCTGCTTGGCCGCCGCCCCCTAGGGGAAACCCTAGGGCTCCCCCTCTCCCCTTGCCCCTATATATAGTGGAGGGGTGGGAGGGCAGCCGCACCTCTTCCCTGGCCCAGCCCTCTCCCTCCTCCAACACCTCCTCCTCCTCCTCCGTAGTGCTTGGCGAAGCCCTGCCGAAGAACCACGAGCTCCATCGCCACCACGCCGTCGTGCCGCTAGAGTTTTCCCTCAACTTCTCCTCTTCCCTTGCTGGATAAAGAAGGAGGAGATGTCCCCGGGCTGTACGTGTGTTGAACGCGGAGGCGCCGTCCATTCGGCGCTTAGATCGGAATCGACTGCGATCTGAATCGCTGCGAGTACGACTCCACCAACCGCGTTCTTGTAACGCTTCCACATCACGATCTTCAAGGGTATGAAGATACACTCATCCTCTCCCTCTCTTGTTGCTAGAATCTCCATAGATTGATCTTGGTGATGCGTAGAAAATTTTGAATTTCTGCTACGTTCCCCAACAGCGGTGTTGGGGATATTACTACTGGGCGTAAACCGGCCTATCTGGGCCGGGTTAACTTCATTAGTAGATCAACAGTGTAGAAGCCCAAGAGGCATGAAAGTAAGGGCCCAAGGCCTGTAGTCGGTTTAGCACCTGTAGCCATAAACCGGCCTGGTATGTAAACTTGTATCATAAGTTAGGAATAGAGAGAGACCAACCCGGATGTGTATGAACCGGAGATTGGGACTCTCTGAACCGAAGGGCGTCACCCATGTATATAAGGGGACGACCCGGGACGGTTCAAGGACGACAACTCGAGGCCTAGGAGAAGCTTATTTGCTCCCTAGTCATCGAAACCACATCAATCCCATCACAACTAGACGTAGGCTTTTACCTTCATCGAAGGGGCCGAACTAGTATAACTCTTGTGTCTTTGCGTCCGCTTTAACCCCTTCAAGTTAAACCATAGCGATGGCTCCACGACTAAGTCCTTTCATGAGGACATCTGCCGTGACAAAACCACGACAGTTGGCGCCCACCGTGGGGCTATCGCACGATGGTTTGATGATCTTGGAGGGCAAGTTCGAAGGACTCGAAGGGTATGCTGTTGGCCGGATGACCAAGAGTCGTCGCGGCAAGCTCTACATCGACGATGCAGGATGGGGCCCCGAGACCGGTTAAATTGAGTACGGATACCGGGTCCCCTTTGGTGGCATCCACGTTTTCATCGGCAAGATCGGGGAGCCAGGGCCTGAGCCGGACATCTGCACCGACCTCGTCGAGACGGCTCAGCGTACGAGATCTGCCCAAGCTAAACCGACCGTGAGGCGTGCCTTTGTGGGAGTTATCCACGGAGGAAGTTATGAGGGCGGATCAGAATCTGGTACCGAAACTGTCATTTGCTCTGATGGCGAATCGTCAACCGGAGAAACTGAATCTCTGTATCAGCTACAAGATGGCCGGATTGGAGGCTGTTTCGATGGTGACAGTATTCCGGACCCCTCCGATCTACCCAACCGGGTTGGAATATTCATGGCCGGTACACAAGCAGTGCTTCATTCTTCGACGGCTGCGGCGATGATGGCCGGCTCAACAGCGGCGACGGCTGCTGGGGCAGGAGGCCCCGTGCGCCCACCAGCTCAAGTTTTATCAGATCTGTTCGATGTGTTGGCTGCGAGAGGTTAACCCGGCGGAGATTGCAAAGGTAAAGGAACAAATCGCCCAGGCTAAAACGGATCTAGCAGCTGCTGACGCCAGGATGATGGCAGAGCGGGCCGCTTTAGATGCGCAGGCTTATAGGCTCATGTTGGATCAGAATGCACCGCATGAAGTCATGAAGAGGAAATATAGATCCCGTTTGCCTTCAGGTTTCGGAGGAAGAGACCTTTTCAACACCCCCGGAGCGGGAACCAGTAATCCGCCAGCAGTAAACCGGACGGAAGCACCTGGGATAGGTACGCCGGTTCAACCCCGTTTGATAGATCTGCCTCATCATAACACCAGTGTACCTCAGGCTGTGCAAACACCTCCGGGCCACTACTCCAATCCGATGGATAACCTTGTTGCAGCTGCGGCGCGGCTGGAAGCTATTCCAGTTGAAGGTGATTCACCACAGGCAGTAGAGACGCGCCGGGTTAAGGAGCTCCTTAGAACAGCCTTAGTTCAACAGGAGGCATATTCATACAGCCGTGACCGGATCCACTCTACCCCCCGCCCAAGCCGGAGCTATAGCAGGCACGTAGATGAACCGGCCGTATCAAGTAATGCACGGCGTGGTACGCCCCGTGGCAACCACCCGACAGGTGGTGTCGATAACGCCCAGGAGGTAGTAGACCGGGCCCGAGCACGCAGGGAGGCCGAGTTAGCAGCACAGCATCAAGCATATCAGCCTACGCCGGTTCGTCCAACCATCTCGATAGAGCCTGGGATTTCCTCTAGCTCTTTGGGGGTACCTTGCCTCGTCCCCGCTTTATGCAATGTGCGCTTGCCTAAAGATTTCAAGGGTCCGCGCAAGGTGCCAAATTACACTGCCAATTTAGCCCCAGAAGCATGGATAGAAAGTTATGAAATGGCCATGGAGATGCTGGATGTGGACGAGGCCGCGTGTGCAAAGTACTTCACCATGATGCTCGAAGGTACGGCCCGTACTTGGTTGAAGAGCTTGCCACCCAATTCTATCAGTTCATGGGCCCAACTGCGGACCCGGTTTATCCAGAATTTTAAAGATACATGTAAACAACCCATGTCCGTAGTGGACTTGGCGGCTTGTGTCCAGGGGTAAGGGGAGTCAACAACCCATTGGGTACGCCGCGTTTCGGAAATCCTGCATTCATCAGACCGGATCAATGCTGACTCTGCGATCATAATCCTGGAGGGTAATTGCCGGTTTACACCTTTAAAGTTGAAGTTGGGGCGCATGAAGCGGTTCTGTAATGACATGGGCACTCTCATGGGCACTTTAGTAAAATATGCTGATTCTGATAGTACCAAGGATCCCGAGTCT
Source organism: Aegilops longissima (assembly GCA_021605205.1). Classification (NCBI taxonomy): domain Eukaryota; kingdom Viridiplantae; phylum Streptophyta; class Magnoliopsida; order Poales; family Poaceae; genus Aegilops; species Aegilops longissima. The sequence continues at coordinate 665,152,595 of CM038679.1, read as the reverse complement.
GACGATGACGAGACAGGGAAGGAAAAAAAGAACAGCAACTTCAAGGGCCAGCAACATCACTCGGCAGGTAACGGTGGAGGCAAGCGTAAGGCGAATGGCAACATGGACTTCAGAGCTAACACCAGCAGCAGGACAAGGGTCAGCGGCGCAAGGGCAAACGGCCGAATCGAGGCGGCGCTCCTAATCCCAATCCAGACCGCTTGAACTATTTATTGAATCAACCCTGTCCGAAGCACGGGACGACGGAGACACCAGTAAACCACCTCTGGAAAGATTGCTACATTATGCAGGAGTTCAAGAATTCCAATGCTTTCCGGTATGATCAGGGTTCTGGCGGCGGTTCAGGAACCGGACCAGGTTTCGGTGGAGGAAATTCCGGTTCAGGATTTAATGGTGCTCCGGGTGGACATAGCAATCAGAACAATCAGAATAACCAAGGTGGTTACAGCCAGCAGCAGCAGCAGTCGGGTTACCAGAGCCACCCAAAGCAGTTGAATAGTGGGCAGTATCACGTCTTCACCACCAGCTTAAACAAGCAAGACCGGAAGCTTCAGAAGCGGGCAGTCAACACTGTTGAACCGGCCATGCCCCATTTCCTGCGCTGGTCAGAGCAGCCCTTTATTTGGAGTAGAGAGGATCATCCTCCCCGGGTGGACAATCCGGGTCAGCTAGCCCTGGTAGTGGCACCTCAGGTGGGAGGTTATAAGTTCACCAAGGTACTCATGGACGGAGGGAGCAGTATTAACATCATGTACTATGAGACCTTCCGTCGTATGGGGTTAACAGATAAACATCTCAAACCGTCCAATACAGTGTTCCATGGTGTGGTGCCTGGCAAGTCAGCATATCCGGTTGGTAAGATAGCTCTGGAAGTGGCCTTCGGAGATGAATATGATTCTAGATCGGAAACATTGACGTTTGAAGTGGTAAAAATACAAAGTCCATATCACGCCCTATTTGGGCGGCCGGCTTATGCCAAATTCATGGCACGGCCTTGTTATATTTATCTGCAACTCAAAATGCCGGGTCACAAGGGGACAATAACGGTTCATGGGAACCGCAAGATCGCTTTGGAATGTGAGGAAGGTGATGCAGCTTATGCAGAGTCAGTTTGTGCCGCCGAGGAGCTGAAGTATTGTAAGGACAATGTTGATCCGACGAACATGACTCCATTGAAGAAGCCAACCACAGAGCATGATCCGGCCCTGAAATTCAAATCGGCAGCTGAAACTAAGCTTGTTGACTTCATGCCTGGCGATTCATCCAAACAGTTCAGCATCAGTGCCAACCTGGATCCGAAATAGGAAAGCGCGCTCATCGAGTTCATCCGTGAGAATCGGGACATTTTTGCCTGGAAACCTTCTGACATGCCAGGTGTACCGAGGGAACTCGCCGAGCACACTCTTAATGTTGATCACAAGTACAAACCGGTGAAGCAGTTTCTCCGCCGGTTTAACGAAGAAAGGCGCAAGGCCATCGGAGAGGAGGTGGCCAGGCTCTTAGCAGCTGGTTTCATCGTTGAAGTTTTCCATCTAGAATGGCTTGCTAATCCGGTGCTGGTTCTTAAGAAAAATGGCACTTGGCGCATGTGTGTGGATTACACAGATCTTAACAAGGCTTGTCTGGCAGATCCTTTTGCCCTCCCCCGCATTGACCAGATTATTGATGCCACTGCGGGTTGTGGCGTTGAGCTTTTGGATGCATATTCGGGTATCATCAGATCAAGATGGCAGTTAAGGACCAGGAGAAAACGGCGTTTATCACCCCCTTTGGAGCCTTCTGCTATGTGTCTATGCCTTTTGGGCTTAAGAGCGCCCAAGCAACTTATCAGTGCTGTGTACGGAATTGCCTGCATAAACAGATCGGTCGTAATGTGCACGCCTATGTGGATGATATAGTGGTAAAGTCAAGGGAAAAGGAGACACTGATTGGCGATTTGAAGGAAACCTTTGACAACCTGCGGGTTTACAAGATGATGCTCAACCCGGCCAAATGTGTTTTTGGTGTTCCGGTAGGCAAGTTATTGGGTTTTCTCGTGTCCAACAGGGGAATTGAAGCTAATCCGGAGAAGATTACTGCTATTACTTCCCTGGCTAAACCAAAGTGCATTAATGATGTCCAGCGTTTGGCAGGCCGGATTGCCGCACTGAGCCGGTTTATCAGCCGCCTCGGAGAGAATGCCATCCCTTTGTACCATCTTTGAAGAAGACAGATCGGTTTGTGCGAGTCCGGCTGCGATGAAGCGTTGGAGGACTTAAAGCGGCAATTGGCCAACCCGCCTGTGCTCGCCGCTCCCATTGACAAGGAGCCGCTTCTGCTATATGTTGCTGCTAATGCCAGGGCGGTTAGCGTGGCCATTGTGGTAGAGCGGAAGGAGGTAGGGAAGGAGCATCCGGTTCAACGTCTGGTTTATTATATCAGCGAAGTACTTATTGAATCTAAGCAAAGGTATCCGCATTGGCAGAAGCTGGTGTATGGGGTTTTTATGGCTAGCCGGAAGCTGAAGCAATATTTCCAAGGGCACCCCATCACGGTGGTCAGTTGTGCTCCCTTAGGCGATATCATACAAAACCGGGAAGTGACTGGCCGGATTGCTAAGTGGGCTATAGAGCTTGGGCCGCACGGTCTGAAATACGTGCCTCGGACGGTGGTAAAATCTCAAGCACTTGTAGATTTCATTAATGATTGGACATAGTTGCAAGCACCTGAAGAAAAGCCGGATCACACATATTGGACCATCCATTTTGATGGGTCCAGGCAATTGGAGGGCTCGGGGGCTGGAGTTGTGCTAACTTCCCCACGAGCTGACAAATTTTGTTACGTTCTTCGCTTAATGTTCCCTTGTACTAACAATGCAGCTGAGTATGAAGCCTTGCTCCATGGTCTCCGGATGGCTAAAGAGATGAATCTAAGCCGGGTTAAGTGCTTCGATGACTCGGACCTAGTGGCTCAACAAGTGTCCGACACTTGGGATTCCAAGGACCCGCTCATGGCTGCATATCGTCGTGAGGTAGATATCGTCGCGGGTCATTTCAAGGGCTATCAGGTGGACCACGTGGACCGTCGGAAGAATGAAGCGGCGGACGCTTTAAGCCGGTTGGGCTCTCAACGTAAACCTGTCCCGCCCAACGTTTTCCTGGACGTACTGTATAACCCGTCGGTCAAGCTCCCTGGTGAAGCGGATTTAGCTATTCCTGATCTGGAGGCTCAATTGGTGGCAGCCCTTCACGTCACTCCGGATTGGACGCTCCCTTATCTTGCATACATGAACCGGGGCGAGTTATCAGAAGATGAGACGTTGGCTCGGCAGATAGTCCGGCGATCTAAGTCTATGACCATTATTAATGGTGAGTTGCATCATTGCAGCATATCAGGGGCGTTTCAACGATGTGTGTCCCCTGAGGAAGGCTATGAAATATTGCGTGAGATCCATGAAGGAGATTGTGGCCACCACGCCGGTTCAAAGTCCTTAGTGGCTAATGCGTTCCGTCACGGTTTCTATTGGTTGACCGCCCATGCTGATGCGGACGATCTGGTCAGGCGATGTGATGGTTGCCAAAGGTTTTCCAGGCGTGCTCATATACCGGCCCAAGAATTGAGGATGATTCCAATTACTTGGTCGTTTGCGACTTGGGGGCTGGATATGGTTGGACCTTTTAAACGGTCCAAGGATAAAAAGACCCACCTCCTGGTGGCGGTGGACAAATTTACGAAGTGGGTGGAGGCAGAACCTGTTAGCAAGTGTGGACGCGCTACGGCGGTTCAGTTCATCAAAAGGTGATTTTCGGTTTGGCTTTCCACAGTATTATCACGAGATAATGGTACCAATTTGTCCAAGGGTGCCATGAAAGAGTTCTGTGACGTGAGCACATCCGCTCGGCGTTTCTTGATAGCCCACCACAGTCCAATGGTCGGCGGAAAGGGCTAATCAAGAGATCTTGAAAGGCATCAAGCCCCGGCTTATGGTCCCTTTGCAGAGGACGCCGGGTTGTTGGGTAGAAGAGCTACCGTCAGTGTTATGGAGCATCAACACTACGCCTAACAGATCCACGGGATATACACCGTTTTTTATGGTCTACGGAGCAGAGGCGGTTCTCCCCAGTGACATCCGTCATGATTCACCTCGTGTGGCTGCTTATGTTGAAGCGGACAGCGAGACGTCACGGCAGGACGCTTTGGATCGGTTGGATGAGGAGCGTGACATAGCAGATGCCCGCTCGGCAATTTACCAACAGGATCTTCGTCGTTACCATAGTCGCTGGGTCAGAGCCAGAACTTTTCAAGAAGGAGATTTGGTGCTTCGGCTCATCCAAGACCAGACTGATATGCACAAGTTATCCCCGCCTTGGGAAGGACCTTTCGTGGTCAGCAAGAATCTGCACAACGGGTCATATTATCTGATCGATATTCGAGAGCATAAAGACTCACGCACGTCGGAGGAGGAGACCAACAGGCCGTGGAACATAGCTCATCTTCGGCCTTATTATACCTGAGCCATCGGCTCCACTTATGTACATATTATAACAGTGTTTATGATATAAATAAAGTAATAAACCGGAGCCTCAGCTAAAGCGGGGTATCTGTTCTGTTACATCATGTGTGGTTACATGGAGTTGCTATGTTTTCGAAACAACCTCCGGTTTACCCCCTGAGTTTGCTTTTTAAGAGCTTTGTAATATCACATGGGGGCTTGGTCGTGTCCGAACCAATGCAACACCTTTTGATAGGCGAAAGCCACCAGATCACTTGGGGACATGGTCAAGTCTGAACCAGTCACACCTCTTGATCGGCCTAAGGCCATAGAGTCACTTGGGGGCTTGGTCGAACTCGAACCATTGCCACGCCACTTGATCGGCATAATGCCACGGTTTCAGTTGGGGACCTGGCTGACTTGAATCATGACTACGCCTTATAGGGAGCTTGATCATGTCCGACCATGGTAACACCATCTGATCGGCTCAGTAAAGCCTTTATTTTTGCAAACGGTTTATCATTGCCTTTGCTGTTATGTTTTTCATAACTATTATTTGATCTTTATTGTGATTTTTAAACCGGTAACATTTTTAAACCGGTTCACGTTCTCAGTTACGAACGTCGATCCATTTTTTAAAAATCTGGAAATACTTTCACTGGTTTTACTTTTTCTATTAACATACCAGTATGAGTAACATGGGGGCTTATCATGACCCGGCAAGGTTTACACTGTAAACCGGCATTATAAATACAGGAGTTGTTTTTTCTCCTTTGACGGAAAGGGTTTATATCACCTCCGCTTCAATATTGGCTAAGCCAACTTTCTGCCCAGCAACGGCAGGTATTTGGTATCACAAGATTTGATTACCTCAGTATTTCATTTCATACATATATGAATATCACAAGCCGGCTGGCGGTTTAAGACTTTGCGACTGCAGGCAAGATAGATTGAAAATTTTGATCATTCAAGCAACAGTATCGACACCTATGCACGAAGGCATAGTCACAGCAAGAACGTTGGCTATCCTATTACAAGGCAACATGGTACCCAAATAAGATCATTGTTTCTTTTGGCAAAATATAATACAACAGCTATTTGAACCGTCTTCCGGTTCATGCCTGCTCGCCGCCCCGGTCTGATGGTTGGAGGATGTCCTGTGCCGCTTCAGCTTCTTCATCTCTACCCACCGGCTGGAAGTCAACAGTGGTCCAGTCGATTCCCATTAAAGCTTGAAAGACAGCCTCTTCATGGATCAGGGAAGATGGTTCAATATCAGGAGCGTAAGTGTGCTTACGGTTTGGGGGAATCAGGTTCTCCGCTTTAGGAATAGGTGCAACCACTCGCTTGTTCTGATCGTCATATTGAGCTTGATAATGTGACAAATTTGCCTCTTCGACTAGTTGGCAAGCCAGAGGGCGCACCGCCCGGTTTATTGCTCTCAGATCATTCTCGTTGAACTCTGAACCGTCTTCCTTCAAACTGGGATAGCCCTGAGCTGCCTCCATAGGATCGAAATCTGGCACCCATGCTTTGGCCCGGATTAAAGCATTAATGGCGCCGGTTCGAGCAGCAGATTTTTTCAGCTCTTCAATCCGGGCGGGGAGCATGGACAGCCTCCTAAGAGTGACTTGGATCAAGGAGGGTGCGGGATTGTTGTGTGATGTAGTGGAGATGATTCGCTGCGCCCCGGTGTACAACTGCTCTACTAGGGTATAGATAGCTTTCAATTTCATCCGCACATCTGCTCCCAAGTGACCAATACGTGTGCCTATGACAATACAAGAACAATCACAAACTGGACTTATCATAATAAAGGCCAAGTTATTACAGAAGTCAAGAAAAGCTTACCAAAGATAGCAGCAGCCATGGCGTGCACTTGTCGCTTCACGCTGGTCAGATCCTCCACCACCGGTTTAAGGGCAGCTTCAGCATTTTCAGCCCTTTTGGTTAAAGCGGCCTTTTCAGTATCCCAGCCGGCCCGCTCAGACTTGAACCACTCATTGGCTCCATTGTGGTCAAGGCGGTTTTCAGTTCATCTTTGGCTTTGGAAGTTTCTGCTTGCTGAGTCTTCAGATTTTCTTGAAGGTCATTGATTTGTATGCCTTGTTGACATATTTCGCTCTGCAACGAAACAAGAGCACGTTCAATATCTTCATTACAAGTCCCGAGTGCATAACCAGTTATACACTTGGCACTTGGGGGCTAATGCATATTTGATCATCATCTACAAACGGAATCACAAAGTCCCAAGCTTAATACAAGTATTCAACTTGGCACTTGGGGGCTAATGGCTATTTGCTCGAACATGTTCTGATGCAGTGATATGAGTTACAGTCCCGGTTTAACTATATTACAGTTAAACCAGCCCTTGGGGGCTAGGAGAGCTAACAACAATTGAAACATTCTAGTAGAAAGAAACATGGAGATTACCTCAAATTTTTCTTTCATCATCTTCACCAAGCCAGCTTCGTAATCACGGCTAGTATACAGCCGGTTCAAATAACCAGAATGAAGGTCTTGGGGGCTCAGAGCGGCGTAAGTTGCCAGATCAACATCCCACTTGCCCTTGCTCCTAGTGGCAGATTCTTCCTTGGATGAATGCTTAGCTAAAGCAACCGGGTTGCCCGGTTCACTGTGGCCAAAACCAGTAATTACAACATCATCGTCCTTGCTAACGCCGGTTTGACCAGGAACGGTCGTTTTATCGGCAGGACGGATTGGACTGGTGGGTTTTTCAATACGGATCGGGCTTCTGGGCTAGTCAGCAAGAAGGGAGGAATCAATAGGCCTATCCTCAGCAACAAGATTGCCATCATGCAATGGCGGGTCATTGGGCGTGTCTTCACAAATAGCCGCTTCAGGATTTGGGGCGCTTTCCGGTTCAGGGGCAGTCTCTTCGTCGACCGTCTTATCCAGACGAGCCTTTTTACTTGGCCTCGGTTTAGCCTTGGAAAGGCACAATAACAGTCAAATACAGCGTATGTTATGCAATGATGCACTAGAAATAATATGAAGTGTATGACTTACCCAAGCACCGTTTTAAGCGGTGGCAGCTGGGTAGCTGATGGCTCGCCAGATGAAGAGTGGGAAGTGACCTGATAATCGGAGTCAGATGGATTAAGGGGTTGACGAACACAGCCCGCTTTAGGGTAAGCACTGACAAGCAAATTAGAGACCTCTGAACGACGTTTCCGAACCGGACTGTTTGGTAAACCGGCGGAGGTAACTACCTGGCCGCTGTGCCGAGTTGTGCGGCGAGCTTCATGTTGTTGAGTCTTCATAAGAAATTTGGGATCCAAGTAAGCAAGGGGATGAGAAAATCTAATTTTCCGGTTTGCCCGACAGATTTTTAGTGAAGGCGAAGGACTTGAATCAGAGGAGAGAATAATTACCTCGACATCATCAGCAATGCTGGCTTCAGCATCATCCTGACAAATATCATCGTTTATTAGGCGTGTGAAAAGTAAGCCAAGTGAATCAAGTTCTACCTCAAGGTCCGGATTACCCACATCATCTTCCACGACCGGATCAGAAGATGCAGTGGTTCTTCTTTTATAAGCAGTTCTCTTGACAGCTTTGGTCTTTTGCCGGATTGGTTTTTCCGGTTTGTCTGGCTTCTCTGGTTTCTCTTGTGGACGTTTCTTGCTCCAGAATGGATCATCACCCTGATTGAGCAGCAGTTGAGGTTAAAAATGATGTCCAAAACAACAGTAATATATTCAGTAAAGATTAGTCAGAAGTCTTACAGAGGGTGGTTTGTTGATAGCACAGAACGGGAGCAGACCGGTTCGGGCACAGAGATGTTCCGGTTCATTCAACATTTTCTTCACCGCTTCAGTGACCTCATCATCGGTGAGCTGAATATTAATGTGTCGGAGGGGGTCATTGACACTACCAGAGTATTCGCACATTAAACCGGAGCGCTGGGAGAGGGGCAGTATGCTCCATGATATCCAACAGCGTGCGAGATCAATTCCGGTCAGACCATTGGCCATGAAGGCTCTGAGCTTGGAGAGTTGAGGAGCGTATTTACTTCTCTCATTGGCGGTTAGCCTTTGCGGGAAGGGATGTGCATTACTGAGTCGCTCAGGACGAAAACCGGGCAAAGGATTCTCATTGGCAGGTGAGGTGTCTCTGCAATAAAACCATGTTTGATTCCATTCCTTGGGGTGGCTGTGCAGTTTGACATGAGGATAAGTGACCTCCTTCCTCTTTTGAATCGCCACACCACCTAATTCTGTGTTGGGCCCGTCGGTGAACTCTATGCGGCGGTTTAGATGAAAGCAGTCTCTAAACAATTCAACCGTGGGTTCTTCTTGAAAGCATGCTTCACAGAGCACTTGGAAGTGACAAATATTGGTAACATAATTGGGGCCTGTATCTTGCGGACGGAGTTGAAAATTGGCTAGCACATCCCGGTAAAATTTTGAACCGGGCGGATTAAAGCCCCGGGCTAAGTGATCTGCGAACACTACAATTTCTCCCTCCTGAGGTGTGGGTGGACATTCGTTGCCAGGAACCCTCCAATGGATAACATTTTTGCTGCTTAAAGCGCCAGTCAGTACAAGATTGTTTAGCTGAGTTTCGGTGACACGGGAAGGCGCCCAGTTGCATTCATACACTTGTTTGGCCATCTAAAAAAAAGAAAAGATATCCGGTTCAAGGAATGTGTTGGGACAAAAAGAAGAACCGGTGTACCGTGTTGAATCGGAGACAAATACATCTAAACCGGAGTTCTACGAAGCGACAGTATCTGGTTAAGGAGTTCTGGCGGTTCAACAAGGGGACTAATGGTGTATACCGGTTTAATTAGTTTTTTCTATGTCAAGTTAAACCGCCTGGTCTAAATATTGAAAGCAACTAAGGATGCAAATGACTAAGTATGCAGAAACAGGTTTCACAAGACTTCTTTACAACAAAGGATCTGGAGCCAGATCAGAAAAGAAGGAATAAAACAGAACAATTTTTGATGCCATGAACAGGAGATAATATGTGGGATCTACAGGCGTAGGCACAAGGCTACAGGCGGATACTAAAAGCTACTGTTAATCAGAGCAAGCTGTCACAAAGAACTAGCCAGGAGTCTGGCATGAACATGAGCAGTTCATGGAGCACGGCAAGAACAGGAAACCCTAGAACGGATCTAGGTCGAGGGGAGCTAAAGACTTACCTGAGTCGAGGAGATGCGGAGGAAGTGATGCGTCTCTCTGGTGCGTTCAGGTTGATGCAGCGGCCCGAGACGATGTAGAGGTCGACGGTGGCGGCGGACTTCCGAGGCGAGTGACGCGAGGAAGATGAAGAGAAAGAGGACGAAGGGGAGAAACGGAATGACCTTTCGGTCCTATTTATAAGGCGAGACACCTGTGTCAGGCGCGTGAATCAAGGAACCGCGAATCTGGGAAGCAGAGCTGTCGCCTCGATTATTGCGGATCTGTTAAATAAATAAGACATCATGAATGCTATCTTTAACGAAGACGTCATGCCGGTTTACAACAGCTGGAGAAGGTGACGTCACGGCGGTTCAACGATTTTAAGAAAGTATTTGCAGATGAAGATTTTTATCAAAGATTGACATGAACCTGTTCAAATCAATATGGGGCCTAATGTTGGGGATATTACTACTGGGCATAAACCGGCCTATCTGGGCCGGGTTAACTTCATCAGTAGATCAACAGTGTAGAAGCCCAAGAGGCATGAAAGTAAGGGCCCAAGGCCTGTAGTCGGTTTAGCACCTGTAGCCATAAACCGGCCTGGTATGTAAACTTGTATCATAAGTTAGGAATAGAGAGAGACCAACCCGGATGTGTATGAACCGGAGATTGGGACTCTCTGAACCGACGGGCGTCACCCATGTATATAAGGGGAGGACCCGGGATGGTTCAAGGACGACAACTCGAGGCCTAGGAGAAGCTTATTTGCTCCCTAGTCATCGAAACCACATCAATCCCATCACAACTAGACTTAGGCTTTTACCTTCGTCGAAGGGGCCGAACTAGTATAACTCTTGTGTCTTTGCGTCCGCTTTAACCCCTTCAAGTTAAACCGTAGCGATGGCTCCACGACTAAGTCCTTTCATGGGGACATCTACCGTGACAAAACCACGACAAGTGGCATCATGAGCTAGGTCTATTGCGTAGATTCTATGCACGAGTAGAACACAAGTAGTTGTGGGCGTTGGTTTGTTCAATTTGCTTACCGTTATTAGTCCTATCTTGCTTCGGCGGTATTGTGGGATGAAGCGGCCCAGACCAACCTTACACGTACGCTTACGTGAGACAGGTTCCACCGACTGACATGCACTTGTTGCATAAGGTGGCTAGCGGGTGCCAGTCTCTCCCACTTTAGTCGGATCGGATTCGATGAAAAGGGGCCTTACGAAGGGTAAATATCAATTGGCATGTCACCGTTGTGGCTTTGCGTAGGTAAGAAATGTTCTTGCTAGAAACCCGTAGCAGCCACGTAAAACATGCAACAAAAATTAGAGGACGTCTAACTTGTTTTTGTAGGGTATGCTATGTGATGTGATATGGCCCAAAAAGAATGTGATGAATGATATATGTGATGTACGAGATTGATCATGTTCTTGTAATAGGAATCACGACTTGCATGTCGATGAGTATGACAACCGGCAGGAGCCATAGGAGTTGTCTTAATTTATTGTATGACCTGCGTGTCATTGAATAACGCCATGTAATTACTTTACTTTATTGCTAAACCGTTAGCCATAGTAGTAGAAGTAATAGTTGGCGAGACAACTTCATGAAGACACGATGATGGAGATCATGGTGTCATGCCGGCGACGAAGGTGATCATGCCGTGCCTCAAGATGGAGATCAAAGGCGCAAGATGATATTGGCCATATCATGTCACTTTATGATTTGCATGTGATGTTTGTCATGTCTACGTCTTATTTGCTTAGAACGACGGTAGCATAAATAAGATGATCCCTCACTAAAATTTCAAGAAAGTGTTCCCCCTAACTGTGCACCGTTGCGAAGGTTCGTTGTTTCGAAGCACCACATGATGATCAGGTGTGATAGATTCTAACATTCGCATACAACGGGTGTAAGCCAGATTTACACACGCGAAACACTTAGGTTGACTTGACGAGCCTAGCATGTACAGACATGGCCTCGGAACACAAGAGACCAAAAGGTCGAACATGACTCGTATAGTAAATACGATCAACATGAAGATGTTCACCGATCATGACTAGTCCGTCTCACGTGATGATCGGACACGGCCTAGTTGACTCGGATCATGTATCACTTAGATGGCTAGAGGGATGTCTATCTAAGTGGGAGTTCATTAAATAACCAGATGAACTTAATTATCATGAACATAGTCAAAAGGTCTTTGCAAATTATGTCGTAGCTTACACTTTAGTTATACTGTTTAAGATATGTTCCTAGAGAAAATTTTAGTTGAAAGTTGATAGTAGCAATTATGCGGACTGGGTCCGTAAACTGAGGATTATCCTCATTGCTGCGCAGAAGGCTTATGTCCTTAATGCACCACTCGGTGTGCTGAACCTCGAGCGTCGTCTGTGGATGTTGCGAACATCTGACATACACGTTTTGATGACTACGTGATAGTTCAATGCGTAATGTTAAACGATTTAGAATTAGGCACCGAAGACATTTTAAAACGTCGCGGAACATATGAGATGTTCCAGGAGCTGAAATTGGGATTTCAGGCTCGTGCCCACGTCAAGAGGTGTGAGACCTCCGACAAGTTTCTTAAGCCTGCAAACTAAGGGAGAAAAGCTCAATCGTTGAGCATGTGCTCAGATTGTCTAAGTACTACAATCGCTTGAATCGAGTGGGAGTTATCTTCTAGATGAGATAGTGATGGTTATCCAAAAGTCACTGCCACCAAGCTACTAGAGCTTCGTGATGAACTATAACATATCAGGGATAGATATGATGATCCTTGAGCTATTCACGATGTTTGGCACCGCGAATGTAGAAGTCAAGTAGGAGCATCAATTGTTGATGGTTAGTAAAACCATTAGTTTCAAGAAGGGCAAGGGCAATTAGGGATACTTCATGAAACGGCAAATCAGTTGCTGCTCTAGTGAAGAAACCCAAGGTTGAACCCAAACCCGAGACTAAGTGCTTCTGAAATGAGAGGAACGGCCACTAAAGCAGAACTACCCTAGATACTTGGTAGATGAGAAGGCTGGCAAGGTCGACAGAAGTATATTGGATATACATTATATTAATGTGTACTTTACTAGTACTCCTAGTAGCACCAGGGTAATAGATACCGGTTCGGTTGCTAAGTGTTAGTAACTCGAAATAAATGGCTACGGAATAAACGGATACTAGCTAAAGGTGAGATGACGATATGTGTTGGAAGTGTTTCCAAGCTTGATGTGATCAAGCATCGCATGCTCCCTCTACCATCGAGATTGGTGTTAAACCTAAATAGTTGTTATTTGGTGTTTGCGTTGAGCATAGACATGATTGGATTATGTTTATCGCAATACGGTTATTCATTTAAGGAGAATAATGGTTACTCTGTTTATTTGAATACTACCTTCAATGGTCTTGCACCTAAGATGAATGTTTTATTGAATCTCGATCGTAGTGATACACATGTTCATGCCAAAAGATATAAGATAGTAATGATAGTACCACATACTTGTGGCACTGCCATTTGAGTCATATTGGTATAAAACGCATGAAGAAGCTCCATGTTGATGGATCTTTGGATTCACTCGTTTTTGAAAAGATTGAGACATGCGAACCATGTCTATTGGTATATATGCATGAATAAACTCCATACAGATGGATCATTTGGACTCACTTGATTTTGAATCACTTGAGACATGCAAATCATACCACATGGGCAAGATGGTGAAAGGCCTCGTTTTGGTGAGATGGAACAAGAGAGCAACTTGTTGGAAGTAATACATTTGATGTGTGCAATCCAATGAGTCTTTGAGGCTTGATGAATATCATTATGCTCTTACTTCACAGATGATTTGAGTAGATTCTTAGTATATTTACTTGATGAAACACAAATCTGAATTATTGAAAGGTTCAAGTAATTTCAGAGTGAAGTTGAAGACCGTCGTGACAAGAGGATAAAATGTCTATGATATGATCATAGAGATGAATATCTGAGTTACGAGTTTGGCACACAATTAAGACATTGTGGAAATTGTTTCACAACTAATACGGCCTGAAACACCATAGTGTGATGGTGTGTCCGAACATCATAACTGCACCCTATTGGATATGGTGCATACCATGATTTCTCTTATTGAATTACCACTATCGTTTATGGGTTAGGCATTAGAGACAACCACATTCACTTTAGAATAGGGCACCACGTAATTCCGTTGAGTCGACACCGTATGAACTATGGTTTAGAGAAACCTAAGCTGTCGTTTCTTAAAAGTTTGGGGCTGCGACGCTTATGTGAAAAAGTTTCAGGTTGATAAGCTCGAACCCAAAGTGGATAAATGCATCTTCATAGGACACCCAAAAATAGTTGGGTATACCTCCTGTCTCAGATCCCGAAGCAAAAGGGATTGTTTCTAGAATCTGGTCCTTTCTCGAGGAAAAGTTTCTCTCGAAAGAATTGAGTGGGAGGATGGTGGAGACTTGATAAGGTTATTGAACCGTCACTTCAACTAGTGTGTAGCAGGGCACAGGAAGTTGTTCCTGTGGCGCCTACACCAATTGAAGTGGAAGCTGATGATATTGATCATTAAACTTCGGATCAAGTCACCACCAAAACTTGTAGGTCGACAAGGATACGTACTACTCCAGAGTGGTACGTAATCCTATCTTGGAGGTCATGTTACTGGATAACAATGAACCTACGAGCTATGGGGAAGCGATGGTGGGCCTGGATTCCGACGAATGGCTCGAGGCCATAAAATCCGAGAAAGGATCCATGTATGGAAACAAAGTATAGACTTTGGAAGAACTACTTGATGGTCGTAAGGCTGTTGGGTACAGATGGATTTTAAAAGGAAGACGGACAATGATGGTAAGTGTCACCATTAAGAAAGCTCGACTTGTCGCTAAGATGTTTTCCGACAAGTTCAAGGAGTTGACTACGATGAGACTTTCTCACCAGAAGCGTGCTAAGAGTCTGTTGAAATTATATTAGCAGTTACTGCATTATTTATGAAATCTTGCAGATAGGATGTCAAAACATTGTTTCCTCGACAATTTTCTTGAGGAAAGCTTGTATATGATACAACCAAAAGGTTTTGTTAATCCTATAAGATGCTAACAAGTATGCAAAGCTCCAGCAATCCTTCTAAGGACTGGAGTAAGCATCTCGGAGTTGGAATATACGCTTTGATGAGATGATCAAAGATTTTGGGTTTATACAAAGTTTATGAGAAACTTGTATTTCCAAAGAAGTGAGTGGTGGCACTATATAATTTCTGATGAATATATGTTGTTGACATATTGTTGATTGGAAATGATGTAGAATTTCTGGAAAGCATATAGGGTTGTTTGAAAGGTGTTTTTCAATAAAAACCTGGATTAAGCTACTTGAACATTGAGCATCAAGATCTATAAGGATAGATCAAAAACGCTTAATAGTACTTTCAAATGAATACATACCGTGACAAGATTTTGAAGGAGTTCAAAATAGATCGGCAAACAAGGAGTTCTTGGCTGTGTCATAAGGTGTGAGTATTGAGTAAGACTCAAGACCTGACCACGTCATAAGAGAGAGAAAGGACGAAGGTCGTCCCCTATGCTTTAGACGTAGGCTCTACAATATGCTATGTTGTGTACCGCACCTGAAGTGTGCCTTGCCATGAGTCAGTCAAGGGGTACAAGAGTGATCCAGGAATGGATCACTGGACAATGGTCAAAGTTATCCTTAGTAACTAGTGGACTAAGGAATTTTCTCGATTACGGAGGTGGTAAAAGAGTTCGTCATAAAGGGTTACGTCGATGCAAACTTTGACACTAATCCGGATGATTCTGAGTAGTAAACCGGATTTGTATAGTAGAACAGTTATTTGGAATAGCTCCAAATAGAGCGTGGTAGCTGCATCTACAAGATGACATAGATATTTGTAAAGCACACACGGATCTGAAAGATTCAGACCCGTTGACTAGTAACCTCTCTCACAAGCGAGATATGATCAAATCCAATGGGTGTTGGACTCGTTACAATCACATAGTGATGTGAACTAGATTATTGACTCTAGTGCAAGTGGGAGACTGTTGGAAATATGCCCTAGAGGCCATAATAAAATGGTTATTATTGTATTTCCTTGTTCATGATAATTGTCTATTGTTCATGCTATAATTGTATTAACCGGAAACCGCAATACATGTGTGAATACATAGACCACAACATGTCCCTAGTGAGCCTCTAGTTGACTAGCTCCTTGATCAACAGATGGTCATGGTTTCCTGACCATGGACATTGGATGTCATTGATAACGGGATCACATCATTAGGAGAATGATGTGATGGACAAGACCCAATCCTAAGCATAGCACAAGATCGTGTAGTTTGTTTGCTAAAGCTTTTCTAATGTCAAGTATCATTTCCTTAGACCATGAGATTGTGTAACTCCCCGATACCGTAGGAGTTCTTTGGGTGTACCAAACGTCACAACGTAACTGGGTGACTATAAAGGTGCACTACAGGTATCTCCGAAAGTGTTTGTTGGGTTGGCACGAATCGAGACTGGGATTTGTCACTCCGTATGACGAGAGAGGTATCTACGGCCCATCGGTAATGCATCATCATAATGAGCTCAATGTGACTAAGTAGTTAGTCACGGGATCATCATTACGGAACGAGTAAAGTGACTTGCGTAACGAGATTGAGCGAGGTATTGGGATACCGACGATCGAATCTCGGGCAAGTAACATACCGATTGACAAAGGGAATTGCATACGGGATTGCTTGAATCCTTGACATCGTGGTTCATCCGATGAGACCATCGTGGAACATGTGGGAGCGAACATGGGTATCTAGATCCCGCTGTTGGTTATTGGCCAGAGAGCTGTCTCGGTCATGTCTGCATGGTTCCCGAACCCGTAGGGTCTACACACTTAAGGTTCGGTGACGCTAGAGTTGTTATGGGAAATAGTATGTGGTTACCTAAGGTAGTTCAGACTCCCGGATGTGATCCCGGGCGTCACGAGGAGTTCCGGAATGGTCCGGCGGTGAAGATCGATATATTGGACGAAGGGTATTGGAGTCCGGAAGTGTTCCGGGGGTACCAGGCTATGGCCAGCATGACCGAAAGGTGTTTCGGGAGCCCCGACAAGTGTTGGAGGGCCTCATGGGCCAAAGGGGAAGGGGCAAACCAGCCCACTAAGGGGTGGTGCGCCCCCACACCCTTTCCCACGTTATTTGGGGAGGTGGGGCGCCTCCACCTGGCTTGGGAGGCAATCCTCCACCTGCTTGGCTTGGGGGGCAAGTCTCCCTAGGATTTTCCTAGGGAGATCCAATCTGCTTGCCGCCGCCCCCTAGGGGAAACCCTAGGCGCCTTCCCTCTCCCTTGCCCCTATATATAGTGGAGGGCTGCGAGGGCAGCTGCACCTCTTCCTGGCGCAGCCCTCTCCCTCTTCAACACCTCCTCCTCCTCCGTAGTGCTTGGCGAAGCCTGCTGGGAGAACCACGAGCTCCATCGCCACCACGCCGTCGTGCGCTGGAGTTTTCCTCAACTTCTCCTCTCCCTTGCTGGATCAAGAAGGAGGAGACGTCCCGGCTGTACACGTGTGTTGAGCGAGGCGCCGTCTGTTCGGCGCTTAGATCGAATCCATCGCGATCTGAATCGCTGCATGAGTACGACTCCACCAACCGCGTTCTTAACAGCTTCCACATCGCGATCTTCAAGGGTATGAAGATACACTCATCCTCTCCCTCTCTTGTTGCTAGAATCTCCGTAGATTGATCTTGGTGATGCGTAGAAAATTTTGAATTTCTGATACGTTCCCCAACACTATTTAGCCAAGGATCAGACCAAATTTTAACACTGGTTCCATCCCCGATTTTGCAGATTAGTCCCTCTTTCTGCAACTCAACCCCTTTGAGAATACTTCTCCAAGTGTAGGAGATCCCTGGGTTAGCTTGTGCCTCCAGGATCGAGGTGTTCGGGAAGTACCTGGCTTTCGAAACCCGTGCACAGAGGGACTCTAGTTCAGTGAGGATCATCCATGCCTGCTTTGCAAGCATGGCCAAGTTAAACCCATGCAAGTCTCTGAACCCGAGGCCACCATTTTTTTCGGTTGAGTCATGAGTTCCCGACTTAACCAATGCATAGTCTTGGTCTTCTCCTGCTTTGCCCACCAAAATCGAAAAATCATCTCTCCCATTTGCTCACACAAAGTTTTTGATAGATCAAAGCATGACATAGCGAAAGTACGTATTGCTTGGGCACAAGCTTTTATGAGCACATCTTTGGCTGCCTTCGACATTAGCCTTTCCAACCAGCCATGGATTCGATTCCACATGCGGTCCTTCAAGTATTCAAACATTTTGGTTCCGTTCCTGCCTAGGTACACCGACAGCCCCAAGTACCTCTCTGATCTGGTCACATTTCCAATTTGCAACTCCGCTAGCACATGTTGTTCCTACACTGCACCTATGTTCTTGCTGAACATAACGGAAGACTTGTCGTAGTACACAATCTATCTCGAGCACACCTCATACACATTTAGCACGTTTTACAGATGTATGGCACTCTTGCAAAGCTTTCGTAAGTACCAAACAGTCATCTGTAGACATTAGATGGTTCAAACTCGGGGCACCATTGCAAATACGTATTTCATTTAATCTTCCGTCCCTTTTCTCTTTATGAAGCAAGGAAGAAAACCTCTCAGCAACAATCAAAAAAAGATACGGTGATAGAGGATGACCTTGATGGAGACCTCTTTGGGGCACCACCACATCTGTGCATTCTCCATTCACCTTTACCTTGTATGACACGGTGGAGATACATAGCATTACAAGCTTAATCCAGCTCTCCTCAAAGCCAAGCTGGTACATCATCTTCTCCAAGAAGCCACACTCCACCATATCATATGCCTTTCTCATATCCAACTTCACCACAACATAGCCATCTTTTCCAGTTCTCTTAGTCTGCATGTAATGGGTACATTCATAAGCAAGCAAGATATTATTTGTGATCAAGAGGCCCGGTACAAAAGGGCTCTGGTTTGGCGAAATGATGTCAGGGAGTATCTGTTTCAGCCGGTTAGCAAGTACCTTCGAGATAAGTTTATAAACCACATTGCAAAGACTAATGGGCCTCATGTCCTTCATGCTCTCCGTGTTATGTACCTTCAGTATGAGGACACCACATGTATCATTCCAACCTTCAGGCATATGACCTCCATTAAGCACACTCAGAACTTCAGTAGTCACATTCTCTCCCGAAATATCCCAACATTTTTTTATAAAAGATAGACGACATACCATCTGGACCCGGAGCCTTAGGTCTCCAATACTCTGTAGGGCATCAACAACCTCCTTTTCTCTGAACGCCTCGCCGAGTAAGGCATTCATTTGCGGAGTCACTCGGGGATCAACATGACCTAAGAGCTCTTCCGTCCTCGTACCTGCATGGGAGGTAAAAAGATTCAAAAAATAGTTAGTCACCACATTTTTCATGGCCCCCTCTTCCTCCACCATCGTACCATCCTCCTTCTTCAACCTCCTAATCTTATTCCTTCGCTTTCTCTTTGAGGCTGCTGCATGGAAGAATTTGTGTTTCTATCCCCGCACTTCAGCCAATGAACATGTGCCTGTTGCCTCCAGTAGGTTTCTCTTTGCTCCTCCAATCGGTCTAGCTTGAATCAGATCACCTCCTCTCTCCTAACTTGCTTCGGCCAATGTTATCACGTCTACACCTCTCTAACTCCTTTGTTCTGGAAATTCTCTTTTCGAGATCTCCTAGGATATTTCTACTCCAATCAATAAGGTCGCTCATCACTCCTCTTGTCACCTCTGCTACCTTCTTATCACTGCCCGACATCTCTCCCTCCCACTTGTTTCGAACCAGTTCTGGACAGATCTCCTCTTCAAGCCATCTCGCTTCGAATCTGGGCTCCAAACTCCTCGCTGACCCCCCTTCTAAGCCTAGCAGCCCCTTGCAGCTCAATAGTTATCGGGTGATGATCCGAGTGCTGAGGGTCTCCATTGATGACACGGAATGCTGGAAATATGTTGCACCAAGTCTGCATGGCGATCGCCCTATCCAGTCTTCCTTTAATGTACCCGGAAGCATCATGACTATGATTTCACCAAGTGAAGGTGTCCCCCACAAAGCCGAGATCTCGCATCTCACACACCTCTAGAGCCACTTTAAAATCGGTCCATGCAAACTTGATCCCGTGGTGCTCCTCCATCCTTCTCCCATGAATGTAGAATTTCATTGAAATCTCCGGCGCACAACCAAGGCTTATTGCTTTAGTGTTTCAGGTTTTGCAGCAACTTCCACATCTTATCTTTTTCATCATGTTTTGGTTCTCCATAAATCCCTGTGAACCGCCAAACGAATCCATCTGATTCAATAATTTCCGTGTCAATATGGTATCGAGAAATAAACCCAATTAGCTTGAGGTTAACTTGATTCTTCCAAAACAAGGTTGGTCCGCCACTCTGCCCCTCGCAGTCTCTTATAATCATATTGGTCATGCCCATCTTCCACCTCAACCATTCCAGTCTGCCATGCACCATCTTTGTTCCCGACAAAAAAAAGCATGTCGGGGTCCTCCTCCTTCTGAAGCTCCAGAAGGCTGCGAATTGCTGGGTCGTTCCCCAACCCCCGGTAATTCCATGAGATAAGCTTCATTGGTTCCCGCAGGGCTGTCCCGGTAGCCCCGCATCCTCACATTTCTTTGTGCCTTCGTCTCCCTCCTTGTCACTCCCCCTCCCTTTGTCTTCTTTTCCTCCCCCCGTTCCATCAATATCCATGCCCTCTCCCTTCCGCTTCTCACCGCTGACCACTGATGTTGCAGCACCCGTACTCTCCCTGGACACACGCTTAAACATATCATTCCTGCCCTTCTTACTCTTTCTTTAAGGTATGAGCCTTCTCCTCTGCATGCAGCTCCCCCTTAAGACCACTCTTTCCATCCCTCTCGTCGTCTTTTTCTCTCCTCTCTACCCCTGCAGACGTGTCCCTTTGCTTGTATGGGACTGCCTTGTTTGCGGCTACACCCACTGATCCTTCCGCTTCCTCCAAAGCACCAAAACTCAACCATTTTTTGCTCTTTTCCTCACCATTTTCCTTATTTTGTTGGCCCGCTGGCAGTGTGATCTTTATAGGACTAGTAACTTCAGTTTCGATCATGCTCTTCTTCCCATTGTCTCCCCCACTTCCACACGATTTTTTTCAGGAGTCCACATCACTCCTGGACCTCCCCTCGCTATTCATCCACCCATATCTCTTGCCCGAACTGCCACCACAGTTTTCTCTCCAGTTCGCTCTTCCTGCCTCATTGACATGAGCTCTTTCCAGCACATACTTCAGCCATCTTCCAAACTCAGCCTTTTGGCCCTTCTTTCGCTTGATGCTGCACTCTCTGTCCACATGACCAAGCCTCCCACAAGTATAGCAGAAATCAGGCAAGTATTCGTACTCAAAGTGGCACCAGATCTTCTCTTCATTTTCCTTTTTCGATCTCTCTTCCTCGGTCATGCCTACCTCCATGTCACTCCTTGTTTCCCCCTCCCCCGGTTCCACGTCCAGGTACAGTCCCCTCATGAGAGGTTCTGGGACTTTGATCTTCACTTCTGCCCTCAAGCATTTTCCCAATGACGTTCCATCCTCCCCAGCATGAACCTCCATCAATTTACCTATTTCTTCCCCTACCTCCATGCACATCATTCCCAGCAGAACATTGTAGATTCTCACCCAGATCGGGACCGTGTCAAAAGTGTAATCCTCTAGTGTTTTGCGAGGATCGAAGTCTTCCATCACAAGCATCTCCTTGCCAAAGGTCCATGGGCCATTATCCAATGCTTTTCTCTTCCCCAACTCCTGATGACATAGGAACAAGAATCGGTTCTCTCCCATCTCCTTGACCTCCAGACCCTTCATCGGGCACCAAATCTTGCCTAGCGCTAGCTCCATTATACCTCCTACATGTCCCGGTTTATCAGAGAACAACTTCCCCATTGCTTTAGCCACGCTCCCCATCTGCTCCACCACTCTCCTCCAACCGATTTTCACTCCCCTCTTCTCAGCCTCTAAGAGATTCATGTGCTTCAGCTTGTCTCCAACGCTATCCATGGCTCCTGACCAACCTCGTGATCCCATGCACCTTGGAGATGGAAGAAATCGAACTATCCTGGAGGAAATTTGGGATGGTGGGAGGTGTATGCTCGTGTGCACTGACACATGAAAGGCTTAACGAGGGACAGAATAAACACGCACATAAGGGTGTGACCAAATATAAAGAAGTACGATTACTTTCTTGTTTCTATATCTATACGAATGAGAAAATAATCAAACTCGCTATGAGATGGGCAGTACTCCATCAAGATGGTTCGTTGTACTAGTACCGAGTGTGCATTATCATTAAGGGGGCAGGCATGGAAGTATGCAAGTAATTCATAGGAAACAATACAGTGCATGCATCAATGGAAGCATGGTCTTTGACCTGCACCGCAACATGTCAAATTGTTCTTTTATGTGAACATTATTGGATGGCCTCATGCACACCGCCAACTAAACTATCGCTTGTGTCGATTGTTATTTTATGTGAAAGAAAAGATCGGTGTAATTACTACTCCCTCCGTAAAGAGATATAAGTGTAGTGATCTAAACACTCTTATATTTCTTTACGGAGGGAGTGTATCACATGTTTCCCGCCCATTTCTTTTGCCCCAGCAGTGTCTCTTGCCATGTGTTTTCCCGCCCCATGTTTCCCGTTCAATATCTACTGCCATGTGTTTTCTTTTCATCCCCCTCCCAATATCTTCCTTCATGTTTTTCGCGCCCAATATGCCATGCCGCGTGTCTCCCGCTCGTTTTCACACCCAATATCTACACCGCGTGTATCCCTCCCATTTCTATCGCACGATATCTCCCTCCATGCATGTGTTTCGAGCTCATTTCTCCTGGCAACAGGTGGGCTATGAAAAGGCAAGGTGAATGGGCAACGAATAGAGGTGTCTTCCTTTGACCAGCAGGTAGGTTTTCATTCGGGGAAAAGTTGACGCGAGACATTGGGTGGGGAACTTAGGATGGGAAGCTTTCCGGTGAGAAACACGTGGTGCAAGAAGTTGGGATGGAATCTCTCGGGTGGGACATAGCGATCGAGAAACACTTGGTACGAGAGAAATCAGGCGGGAAAAATTCAGACGGGCATCCTCGGCCACCACTCAGATGAGAATACATGTGCCCAGGCCGACTACCCCCCTCAGAAGGCTGGTAGGAGGGCCCTCTGATTCCAATTGATTTCAGTGCGGCATTTTTGGCTGAACAAACTCACGAGGCCCGTTAGAGGGGCTAGAAGAAGCGTGACACGGTGGGAGGCGATGGCGGGCTCTCCATCCTTTCGGAACCGAACGTTTGCTTTGGCCGCAGACCGGAGGCAAACCAAGAGGGCTTTGTAGAAGTTCGGGCCCCTACCATGTACGTGACGGACACACAGGATCCATGCATAGACCTCTCCCGTATGAAGCTGTTGCCGCTCGGCGCCGTATTCATGACCTCTCAGTGGCTCCCGCATAGAATAGGCACGGCGACCGCGCAGAGTCCCGGTCTTCACACATGTTCAACGCTCGAGTGAGGGATGGGTTGGAGATGACCTAGCCAATTCCAGCTAGGAGTAGTACTCGTACAAGTCTTGGTCATGTGGGAGCAACTTTTTTGTAATTAGGATATTAAGTCTTGGTCATGTGGACTGAATGGAAACGAGAAATAAGCAAGCGCCCGTGTGCGATTTTTTTTAAAAAAATTACGGGATGGGAAAAGCGCTCGCGTTTGTTTGGTGCGTGTTCATTTGTCGCTCCCAATGGGGCTAAATTTCGTGTTTTGACCCTTTTGCATACTATTTCAGGATCTGACCCCCCTTATGGAAAAATTTCGGGATCTGACCCTTTTGCCTACCGCCAGGGTCAGTGGCGGTAGGCTTGCACTACCTACCGCCATGGGCCCTGGCGGTAGGCCCCTGGACGGAGACTGACGGCCGTTTGGTCGTGCTGACGTGGAAAAGGGGCCTACCGCCAGGGGCGCTGGCAGTAGGGTACTGAAGCCTACCGCCGGCACCTGTGGCGGTAGGGTCCTGTGTGCTGGATAAGGTGGGGAGGGGCTGGATATTTCCTCCCCCACTCCTCATCCACTCATTCAGCCCACCCACTCCTCACCTCTCCCCCGAGCTCAAGTCTCCCCCCTCTATCTTTCAAGCACAAAAGCCTCTCAAATCTCTCTCATTTGTTAGAGATTTCTCCGGTGGATTCTTACCATTTTAATCACCCAAGGTAGCTCTCTCATTTCCCCTCATTTTGATTGGTTGATATCTTTGTTTAGCTTGCATTTGCTCATTTGGTTGCAAACCCTAGCTCATGTGGTCAAATCAATTCATATGATCTATTTAGGGTTATGTTTGTGATTTCCATATGTATGATGTGCTTAATTGCTTGTAGAATAGTTTGTGTACCTAGATCTAGTGCTAGTATTACTGTACATAATTAGGGTTGGGTTAGGCTTAAGAAAGAAATTAAACATAAGTTTACTTCAATAGCAACTTCTCGAAATGTAGGATGGCACCGTTCGTTTTCTTTGAAGCTTCTGTTGAGGCGACGGTGAACCGTGAACGCGAATTGATTGAGGAAAAGATGAACTTGTGGGTGAAAGCCATTGATGCGTTGAATGCGGAGTGAAGGGCCTTTTCACATTATTATTTCAATAATGACCGTTCAGAAAATTTTATCAAAAAAAGGAGAGGCAGAAGCTCAAGACGGCGGAAAGAAATTGTAGGCATGATCTTGCAATGCAAATTGCATTGTGTGTGACAAGGGGAGAATATGCTGGGATAGACATGGGAAATCATGGTCAGGTCATTGATTGGTTAGTTCGCCAACCATTCTCGTCGGACGAGAAGTGGGCTTCTCGTTGGGCATGGGTCAAAGAAAGAAACGATGTTATTTGTTGCAACCCGGGACTGTATGCCACGTAGAATTGCATGAGGCTATGTAATCTTTGTCATTTGGACTGTAGTGACATGTACCCTTTGCTTGGTCGTCATTTGAACTACTATGACTTGTACCCTTAACATTTGAACTCATTAAGAACATGGTGTTGTATGTCATATCAAGTACCCAAGTGTTGTACTTCATTGAATTTATTTTGTGTTTTGTTGTATGTCATCTTAAACCCGTATATTCATGTAGGATGGACATTCCATCCATGACTATGAACATAGCGTGTGAGAAGCTCATGTCGGAGCGACACCGTTGCTTGAAGAGGGAATGTGAAGCATGGTTGAAGAGTTGTGATGAGGCAAATGCGGCCATGAAGGATTTCAACAAGTATCACTTTATCGAGGAACCTTCTGATGCTAAGGAGAAAAAAGCTTTTCAAAAGCTTGTGAAGGAAAAAAGGAAGATGCTTGATGAGCTGCAAGAACAGGAATATGCTTGCAGACACACTTTGGCAATTGAGATTGCGTTCACTGCCAGCAAAGAAGAATTCCATGAGATGGACTTGAGGAAACCCGACCAGGTCATAGGATGGGCAATCAAACAAGGCGTGTCAGAGAATCCCGCCCGCCGTGCTGCATGGGCCTGGTTCCGTGAAGTGAATGGTGTGTTGGTTCATTGGGCAGGATCCACCGACTTTCAACTGAAGCGTAATCAAGCACATGACGAACAAATTGAACGTTTGATAAGTATGAGAAATATGATACCTGTTTAGAAAATGTGTCGTTGAGCTTGAGCTTCTAGTCTGAACTTATGTCATCTGAACCTGGCCATGTTTTAATTAGTTTGAACATGTGTTATTCGTGGATGTAATGAACTATGTTGAGTTGAGTTATGTATGTGTTTGTGAGATGATCATTCTAATATTTGATACAAGTGGGTTATTGTTCTAACATTCGACAGAAGGGGGTAGGAAAGGGGGGAGGAGAGGATTCAATCCCTACCGCCACAGCCTCTGGCGGTAGGGTGCACGAACCTACCGCCAGTGCCAGCCTCTGGCGACAGGGTGTACGAACCTACCGCCAGTTCCTGTGGCGGTAGGGGGTGTAAACTTGCTGTGATGGTAAAACCGGAGGCCTGGCGGTAGGGTCCCCCTTACCACCAAGGCCTCCGGTTTACCGTCGCAGTAGGTTTGCCACCCCCCCCCCCTACCGCCACAGGCGCTGGCAGTAGGGGTCATGACCTACCGCCAGAAGCTGTGGTGGTAGGGTCCCCTTACTGCCAAGGGCTCCGGTTTTACCGTCACAGTAGGGTTGGCCACACCCTACCGTCAGGGCCTATGGCGGTAGGGTCAAGCAACCTACCGCCAGCGTCTGTGGCGGTAGGGTGTGGCCAAACTGAAACAGAGCAAAACAGAGTTGTCCTCTGTTTTGCCCCTCTTCTCAGCACAACAATTCACAAATATTGCAGACAAATCAAAGAAATTGCTGACAAACTAAAGTTCATTCATGACACCTTGCAAACATCTCGACACTAAATTCAATACAAATGGCAAATTCATTCACGACAAGGTCACGGCATATGCATTCTTGCATTAGTACTACGTAGTTCATGATAAATTTGGCATGGCTTCATCCGGTTACATGACGAGTCCACCGAAGCGAAGGCTTTACTGAGTCATACGGGGCCATTTCCCCTTCTTGTCACATGCCTCATCCTCCTCTTGTGCCTTGCGAGCCTTTGCAAGCTTTCTTGCCCTCTCCTCCTCACGAGCAAGCTTCGCTTGGCGTGCCCTCTCCTCCTCGCGTTGCTTGCTCTCCATCCTCTCCTTCTGACGACGCTTTTCCTCCAAGCCTCTTCGAAACCTTTCTTCAAACAGTCGTTGGCGCCTAAGACAATCTTGATATTGGTCCTTTTGGACATCTTCTGGCACCTCATAATCTATCCACGTGAAGTACTTGCATAGAGGAGGCGGTGACTGCATACAAAATGGATGTTAGTGTTGGCACACATTTTAGAGTAACATGTTACTTCTCTAGCATACCAGTGGTTGGTCATAGGCATGAGTTGGAAGCGCACGATCATAATCATAGTTGGGGCATACAAAATATCTCCTTCCTTCCGTCCATGACTTCTTTCGGTCGGTGGACACCTTCACCTTGCAAACATCTCCACACCAACATGGCCGAATCTTCACATCTTTCTCCTTCACCTTGTCCAAAGATGCGTTCTCCCACTTGTGCGGCATGTCTTCTTGGTTAGCACACGGTGGCCTCGTCATGGAACCGGATGAAGCCATGCCTACAACAATTAAAGATGTTAAGTCAAAAAATGAACACATTGACATGTAAAGAGGCAAGTATATTAAGAGTGAACACATGAACACATGAGCATATTAAAAGTAGTACCATTCACATTATTGCAACAATACGGATTGAGCAACACGTCGATAGGCCTTCCCCTATCAACCCTACGTGTCCTAGAACCACCGGATGCACGGCCACGGCCCCCTCCAAGGCTAGTCCTTCCTCCACGGCAACGGCCCCCTCCAAGGCTAGTCCTCCCTCCACGGCCACGGCCCACTCCAAGGCTAGTCCTTCCTACACGTGTTTGACTAGTCCCCGTGTTGGTTCTAGGTTTCTTCGTGCATCTCCTAACGTTGTGTCCTGTTTCGTTGCATTCTCCACAATTGTTGGTGTCTGGTGCCTCCATGAAATGACCACTACCAAATTGCTTCATTCCGGTGTATCCAGCTAGATCATCCATGTCACTCCTAAACCTATTCTTTCTTCTTCTTCCCCTCATAGGCACCATGAGTGTGGGATCTGGCACAATGTGTGGGCCGTGATACTCAGGCCACTGTGAGGCATCAAGGAAAGGATTAAACCGAGGCGCCCACGTCAACCTTGTTCGTTCCAATGTGAACTCGTGCAACCGCACCGTTGTGCCATCGGATACGGCATGTTTCTCGCCCGTGTTGCGGTCATCAAATGCGAGCAAGGCCAATGATACTTGTGTGGCCTCTCACACTGGCACCAACGGTTTTTGATGCGCACCTCGTAAGCAACTCCACCATAAGACCTACCATCCCTTGTTGTCCCACCCGGCTCATTGATTTGATAGATCATTTATTTTTCATTATATTTGATCACTTGTTGTTTGGAGGACTTCCGCGCTTGATGCGACAACCAATCATGAACCTTGAATGGATAGTCCATCTCTATGCCGATCCACTTGGCCTTGCTTTCAGAATGCTTTAGGAAGTACTCGTTGAGCTTGATGAAAGTGTACTTGAGTATTGCGGTCACCGGCAAGGAACGGACACCCTTCAACACTTGAAGCATTCCACCACGTTTCTTGTCATGTCCCCATACCGCATACCTCCTTCATCGTAAGCGCGTGGCCACTTTTCTTTATCCGGCTCGTGCCTAAGCAAAAATTATTTCCCCCCTTTGTTCTTGTCCAAAGCCTTGAGGAGTTTATCATATCGGCTTTTGTATGTGTCGGTGTTGAATGCAACGCAAACTAGGGTAAGGTCTTTGCAAAACTCCTTGCTCTTGCATGCCCGATAAAAGTTTGCAACAAAGTGTCTCAAGCACCAACAGTGGTAAAGCTTTGGAAGACCGAGAATATCAACTTCTATTGCTTTGAGAATACCATGATGGCGATCCGATATAATGCATACCTCTCGGTTGCCTATAACCTTGGTTCTCACATGCCCCATGAACCATTCCCAATTATCATCATGCTCCGAAGGCACCAAGGCAAATGCCACCGGCAACACGTTATCATTTGAGGAGTGGGCCATCGCCACCATCAATGTGCCCTTGTATTTGCCGGTCAAGAATGTACCATCTATAGACAAGACCGGGCGACAATACTTAAATTCCTCAGTGCATTGTCCAAAGCTCTAGAAGGCACGACGAAACACATCGTCGTTTGACTCCACCAGATGGCGCATTACCGGGTTTCGATGAGCAATGGCTGCTAACATCTTGGGCAGAATGTTATATGTGGCCTCATAATCACCATGCAACATCCTAATAGTGTTTGCCTTCGCCATCCGTGCCTTCCCATACTTGACCGGGTATCCGAATTGTTCCTCAATCGAAGACATGAGAAACTTGACCTTCACGATTGGATCATGTGCTATTTGATTCAACAATTTGTATCCTGGATACTCAGACGTGAGTTGACGGTGTCCTTTGCTTCGGTCCGCCTTGTCCGGGGGTACGCACGTGTGAGTGCCAACATGACTCTTCAACACCCATTGCCCGGTTTCTTTGATTTTTCTACCGCGGACCATCCATTTGCAACCTTCTTGGTCACATTTGATTGTGTACCGAACTTTTTGATTGGAATGAGCAACAACAAACGGCCTATGGTTCCTAATGGCATAGTCACACAACCATATCTTGAACTCTACCAAAGAACCAAACTTGATGCCTTTCTTCAAATGTGCATCCTCATCCTCATTTTGTGGCGGAGGATCACTGAATTTGGGGCACGGTGTTGGCTCAGACAACCCGAATCTCAGCCCACCGTCAACAACGGCATTGTCCACAAGACTCACATCCCTAAACAACGGCGACCCTCTCTCCTTGCCGGTCACCTTCTTGTAGATTTCATTTTCTTGCGCAGTCAACCCATCCTCATCCAATTCTTCCTCTGGACCCTCGTCATCCGAGTTATACCCACACATACGGTTGTAAGGGAGGGGACGGTCCATGTCTTGTTGCCTCACAATGACATCCAAGTTACCAATTGGATTGTAATGGATCTCTTCATTCTCCGCGTAAGCATCCTCTTGAGCAACAATAGCATCATCATCAACATGACCACTAGCATCTTCTTCAACATGAGGAATAGCATCATGACGGAGTACTATGGCGCTAGCATTGATATGATCTTCATTGGGTTGGCTACTTGGTGGTTGGCTAGAACAATTGGGGATATACACCTCGGCACTATCATCATGTATTTGGGAGGATGCATTGCGGTTGAGATCAATTTTCAAGGGGGGAGGAGGATCAACCTTTGTGGCAAAGATCTCAAGAGACTTGTCTTGTGATGCGTCTACTTTTTCCTTGTAGACATTCCAATGCAATTGGGAGGTGATGGGCATACTCTTTAATCGGGACTTTACTCCCAATCCAACGTCATTCCTCCCAATAAGCTTAACCTCGGCATTTGGGTCATTCCAATGTAACACGCTTCTCACTTTAACTACAAGATCATCAAAGCTTGGACTTGTGTCAAAAACCGTAGCCTCTTCCCCTTCATCGTCATTTCCAAGCATAAATGTCGCCTTGTCCAAATAATGAACATTTACGAGCTTATGCATCTAAGAAATTGGAAACAATATAATCAATCCATATATGTCATCCAACCAATTCAAATGGACAAATTAACTAAATTTTGCACAAATTGAACAAGTAACTACTATTCATACTCAAGTTAACCTAACAATTAACCCTAACCCTAACCATAACCCCCAACATAACAACTATAACCCTAACCCCCAACATAACCAACATAACCCAAACCCTAACCCTAACACTAACCCTAACACTAACACTAACACTAACCCTAGCCATAAATGCATCATAAATGCACACAACAAGATCAACACCTAGGGTTTGAAACCAAATGACCAAATCCACACAAAACAAAGATCTCAACCAATCAAAAGGAGGGGAAATGGGGGAGGTACCTTGGGTGATGAAAATGCTCCGGACCCACCGGTGAAATCTCAAGCAAATGGAGGAGATCTAGTGGGGGTTTGTGAGGGAGAGAGATGGGGAGAGGAGCTGAGTACGGGAAAGAAGATGAGTGGTGAAGAAGAGTGGTGGTGGGGCCCACAAACCAGCCCCTCCCCACCTTATTCAGCACACAGGACCCTACCGCCAGAGGTGCTGACGGTAGGCTTCAGTACCCTACCGCCAGGGCCCCTGGCGGTAGGCCCCTTTTCCACGTCAGCCACGACAAACGGCCATCAGCCGCCGTCCAGGCGCCTACCGCCAGGGCTCTTGGCGGTAGGTTGTGCAATCCTACCGCCATAGCCCCTGGCGGTAGGCAAAAGGGTCAGATCCCAAATTTTTTCCAAAGGGGGTCAGATCTTGAAATAGTATGCTAAAAGGGTCAAAACACGAAATTTTGCCCCCAATGCCGAGTCACGCCCAATGGCGATCGTGTCTGCCACCGGCTTGCCAACTGAATAATAGGATCCCTTCCCGTATGACGCACTGTAAATGCAGCTATCCTCTTTCTTCATGCATGCTTTGAACGGCAGACGCATTGCGGCGAAGTGGTGCGAACTTTCGCCGAGCACCCAATACGCTGAAACTCCCGGACTTCTTGGGATCGAATATCCGCCAGCACCCTCTTGATCGTTGCACCAGAGGGTGCAAGGTCTACACTGAACAAAGCAGAATGGAGATCCAGTGTCAACTGCCACGAGGTTCCAGACCGGTGGCGTGCCCAGCCGGATGGGCATTAGAAAGGCAAAGTTGTTGATGCTCTCATTCCGTATCAAGTCAATGGGCAAGTCCGTATCATCAGTTTCACTGATGCTTTCAGTTGACATCGGACGACCACGATGTTGTTGGACGCATGGGTGGTCGGTGTGAAACAAGGGGAACTCAAGTGCACCTTCTGAGTTGACGACATGCTCTGCAGTCATTGTAGGAATAATGTAAGTGTCTGTTTGCTAATTTCAGTTTTGTAAACAGTAGTGAAAGTAGTAATTTTGAGAAAAGCAAGTAACTTGTACTCTGCAGACATTAGAAAAATCTAATCCTAACAATGGGAGATACCATAGTGGCCAGCGAGGTTGAAGATGAGCGACACTGACTATATATATATATATATATATATATATATATATATATATATATATATGACAAATTTTATCTATCACAGTGGTAGTTACCACCACTTGCGTTTAGTAAGTTGTATGTAGTATGTGTAAAAACCGAAAGTATGTATGCGTAGTATGTAGTATATAACGATGTTTAGGTACTATATATACTACTTTTTAGGTAGTATGTACCATATTTTAAGCATGCTTTTTTTACATTATAAATATGTACGTATTTCATAAATATAACAAAACTATGGGCTCATATGCAATTTTTCATGTAACTTATGTTTAAATATCTTAGATATAGTGTATGAACATATTTAGAGTGATAAAGTAGTATATATAGTACCACATGGTAGTATATCAGACATGTAGTAACTACCCCAGGTGGTAGGATGGATTTTCCATATATATATATATATATATATATATATATATATATATATATATATATATATATATATATATATATATATGGAAAATCCATCCTACCACCTGGGGTAGTTACCCCACATGTCTCATATATACTATCTTATGGTAGTATATATATCCTACTTTATCATTTTAAGTATGTTCATATACTATATATAAGATACTCCAAAGTGAGTTGCATGAAAAATTTCAAGTTGGCCCATGGTTTTATTATATTTATGAAATACATACATATTTGTACATAAAAGAGAGCATACTCAAAATATGATACATACTACCAAAAAAAAAGTATATATACTACCTAAACATTCTTATATACTACATACTACGCGTAGATACTGTCCGATTTGATAGATACTACATACTACATATAAAACTAAAGTGGTGGTAACTACCACTTGTGGTAGATAAAATTTGTCATATAGACGGTCTATTCTGCTAATATTAGCAGAATAACTATTCTG
This sequence comes from Aegilops longissima, assembly GCA_021605205.1. Classification (NCBI taxonomy): domain Eukaryota; kingdom Viridiplantae; phylum Streptophyta; class Magnoliopsida; order Poales; family Poaceae; genus Aegilops; species Aegilops longissima. The sequence continues at coordinate 665,120,264 of CM038679.1, read as the reverse complement.
CACACCACTTTCGCACTGCACGCTAAACGTAAGTGCACGTCACTCTTTGAACCAAGTGTGCTGCAGCACTCACACGAGTGAACTTCTCGGCGCAACTTCTACATGTTGAACACTTTTCGAGATTCCACACGGTTTAAGAGCAGTTTTGAAAATGGTGCGGCCCATGACGAGTGGCAGCGAGCGTTTTTTCGTGATTTCTTCTAAACCGCTTGTCGGAATGAAGGAAATGATACGTCGTTGGATAGATATCGTCGAGGCGCATCTTTTTCATATATAAATTTTTCTCTAATTCCTTACGGTTTAAGAGCAGTTTCAAATTTACTAAATCGCGGAATTCTGTTTTTCAAATTTTTTCAAATTTTCGGTACTGTTTTTGCTCTAGTTTATTTAACCGTTTGTCGAAACGAGGCGTGTAATATATCGTTGAAAATCTATGGACGAGGCGCAACTTTCATATGTTGAAATATATTTGAAATTCCTTACGGTTTTAAGTTAATTTTAAAAATCGTGCGGCGGACGACGAGTGGCAGCGGCCGTTTTTGGCAAAAATTTTGCAAACTGCTGGTCGGAATGATTCAAACTATACGCCGTTGGAAAGATATCGATGAAGCACAATTTCTTCATGTAGAACACTCTCTCTAATTCTTTACGGTTTAAGAGGAATTTCGAATTTACCGAAATGGGGACACTCTGTTTTTCGCGACACCCAAATCGACGTGCGTACTTCATCAGACAGAAGAGCACTGCTTCAAACTGAAAACCGCACTGCATTATACGGGCAAGTGAACTTCATGATTTCTCTTTTTGTGGGATGTAAATTTTCTCAAACGAGGTGGAGTGCACCTCATGTAAGCGTTGGTGAATCGCAATACTATGAAAAAGTGAACCACATTCTTTTTCTTTTATCGTCTCCGTAATTTTCTTTATCGACAAGTATGCACTGCAGGGTCGACGTGAGTGTACTAAATCAAATTTTCTTTTCCAATTTTCTTGTTACTGCACATAACAACAGAGTGAGCTGCATTAAGAAAAACCAACTTCTTTCCAATATGAATATGTCGAAAAAAGCGAATGATGGGCGTGAGTGAACAACATCACCGATGAAAGCGAGCGACATTACTTTTTTTTTTGTTTCTCTACCTTTTTTTCATTTAACACGTCTTTGCACTGCATTTTCTTCTTTTTATAATCTATTTGGAGTTTTGGGTTTCCCCATGGCGAGTTGTACACGTGCGAAGAAGCGAACTGCATGGTCGAGGAAAATGAGCCGCAACACAATTCAAAATGAACTTGTTTTATAAACAAAATCCTTGTATATACACGCCTAAAAATCGCACAATCATATTCTTTCCCACACATTCATATTTTCTGTACACAGCTATGGCATCTTTTTGTCTCACATCTGAACGGCTAAACCCATCCGAGCAAGCTGCGCACAAGAGCACTGCATAGCCAACGGTGTGGGCTGTCGCACTCCTCGTGCACTGCACGTCAACACTGAAACGTCGCCATCCTTTTGCTAACTGAACTGCACGGTGCAGTGCACTTGACATCTTGCCGAAAACAAAAAAGCGAATGGCACAAAATCAATTAGGGGAGGTAAGAACTGCAGATGGGAAGTCAGCCAACTACATCACCACGCACACGCCGTGCTGCACTGCATCACCGCAGGAGCCGAGCTACACTGCTAAGAAGATCCGCACGGCCGGATCTCGCCCGCCGGCTCGTGTTGGCAGGTGGCTGGGAGTGGGAGGCTCGTCGGCGAGGGGAGGGGTAGAGATTGAGGTGGAGGGGACTAGGGTCACCGGAGTTGGTGGGTGCCGGCAGTACCTCGCGGTGGAGTACACGGGCACCTTTTTTTGCCTTGCTGGTATGCCATGGGAAGACAACCGCCGGAGGTCATGAATAAGAACCACATCGGGGCGCTTGACGCACTGCTCGCGGGATCTGGCTGAACTGCACAAGAAAAATCCAGAAAATAGAAAGAAAAAAGAACTCTTCCTAACCGCACCCACATGCGAGATGAACTGAACCATGCGTCTGTAGTGCACGCCGCCGCCTGCAGTGCACGCCGCCGCCGCCTGAAGTGCACGCCGCCGCCTGCAGTGCACGCTGCTACTACCTGCAGTGCACGCCGCTGCTGCCTGCAGTGCACAGGGTGGCTGCTCGATGGAATTTGGAGGCGTGGGGTCGCAGCGGTCAGCAAGAAGGAGCAGCAGTGCAGCAAGAGGTCGCCGACTGGATCCGGCGGTCGCGGCGGAGCAGGAGGTCGCCGACCGGATCCGGTAGCCGCGGCGGAGCAGGAGGTCGCCATGGAGGAGCCAGAAGGAGGAGCACCATCGACGGAGTAGAAGGAAGGGGAGGGTAGTCAGGGTGTTGGGGGCCATGGAGAGGGAAGCGAGGCAGGGGCTGGATCGAACCAGATCCGTTGCAGGGGAGGCGCATCGGGGCAGGGGCATGGCGCATCGGGGCAGCGGAGGAAGGTGGGAGGAGGCAGCATCGAGGCGGCATGGTGGATGGTGGTCGGGGCGGCATGGGAGAAGGTGGGCGGGAGGGGGTCGGCGAATGGTGGGGTGGTGGCGGGGAGCTTGGCAGAGGGGAGGTAGCCGGAGGGCTCGGGCGGGGCCAGGGCGCCGGCGTGGTCACGGGAAGTAGGGGGCGGCTCCACGGGAAGGTGCTGCAGGGGAGGAGGCAGGGCGTGGTGGTAGGTGGCGGGGTGGGGCTCTGGCGGCGCGCGGCGGGGGCGTGTCTCCGGCGGTGCTTGGTGGGGGTGGGGATCCGGCGGCGCGGGTTGGAAGGAGGGCGGTGCGCCGGAGTTGCAGGGAGGATTTTGGGGCGTAGAAGGTGGGAGGAGATGGGTTGGTGTGCACGAGGGAGACAGAGGAGGTGGGGGTTAGTTGAGGTTTTTTTATCTCCGTGTTCATCTGGGTCGGCAGCTGCGGGTTAGAGTGTTAGCAGAATAAGAAAGTGAGGTGCAGAATAAGACTCTAAGGGGTGTTATCATAATAGACCCTATATATATATGGTGAGCTACCAAGAAAAGTGATTTATCTTTGGGCTATCTGGAGATGCAGAAATGACCTGTGTTTTAATAACACAATATGGATGGGTGTGCAGGTGGTTCTGAGAAAGATTACATGATATTGCAACATCTGGAAGATCCTCTGCAAAGGAGTGGCAAGAGAGCGCATGGAGATGATCATTATAGCTATCTAGGAGGCTGCAAGAAAACCACCGCTGCTGCTTTGGCGAGAGCCAGGCTGAAGAGGTACGAGCTTTGGCTGCAATACTCCATGCAAAAGATGGGAGGCTGGATGGACATGGAGGAGCTAGTTGTGTTGGTGCTGCCTCCTCTCAGCGCCTTCTTCTTCTTCTTGGCTGTCTCTCACAGGAACAACCTTCTCTCTTGTGGTTTCTCTCAAATACACACCATGGAAGAAACTCTCAGGAAACACACACACACACCCACTCATGGACCAAGGAAGAAGGAGGTAATAGCTTTGCCAAAAGACACCTTCCTCTTGGTCAGCCGTGGCTACATGTTTTCACTGCTCAGCCCTCACGGCTTCACATTTCATTCAATCAATGCATTACTTATATACAACAGCTAGCACGGCCAGGAGGCAACTCCCTGATCTGTTTCCTATGCTCACGTTTAGGATGTGTCCAACTACTCCACTATTGCAGCTGCATGCAACCTCCATCTGCTACATACACGTATTAATTAACTTGACCAAATCACTCGGCCATACCTCAACTAACCATGCACTAACTAACTAGATAATATCCTAGTACATGCATGCACCACCGCAGCTTCACGCCACAACGGCATCTCACCAAGCTGCGGCATCACACGGCCCTTAGCATCTCCCATGCAGATACATGACCAATTGACCATGACAATATTAAAACTAACATTGTTAGCGATTCAGCTCGAACATTTGGTATCAGCGCTAGGTGATGACGAAGACGAGGCCGCGTGACTCTTCAGCGAGTGGAGCATTGGTGCCGAGCGACTCGGCGGCGACGACGGCGGCGGGGAAACTCCCGTTCCCTCTGCTCACGAGGACGAACTACGCGGCGTGGGCGATGAGGATGAAGTACATCCTGCGGGCCAACGACGCATGGGCTGCCATTGATCGCGAGGTGTCGTCAACGGAGGTCGACAAGGGCAAGGAGGAGATGGCCATGACGATCATCTCCAGTCGATCGACGACACAACGCTGCTGCGAGTTGCGGAGGAGGAGACCGCCGCCGATGTGTGGGCGGCGCTACGATCCATGCACGTGGGCGTTGAGCGCGTCCGAGAGGCGAGGATTCAGTCCTTGCGCTCAGCGTTTGAAGGCCTCAAGATGGGTGATGCGGAGTTCGTGGATGACTTCGCGGCGAGGTTCACGACGCTCGTGGGGCGCATCCGTGAGCTTGGTGATGCGATGGAGGAGAAGTACGTCGTGAAGAAGCTGCTCCGAGCCGTCTCCAACAAGTTCATCCACGTTGCATCTTCAATTGCGTTGTTCGGCGACACAAACAAGATGGCCATGGAGGAGGCCATTGGTTCACTCAAGGCGCATGAGGAGCTTGTCAAGGGAAGAGAGACGGGGCGTGAAGAGGAGCAACTTTTGATGGCGAGGGGACACGACTCGTCGCGAGGACGGGGTCGTGGCCGTGGACGCGGTGGAGGGCGCAAAGACAAAAGCGAGGTACAGTGTTACAATTGTCGTCAACTTGGTCACTTTGCCTGGGAGTGTCCGGAGAAGAAGAAGGTGAATGAGGATAAGGCTCTGCTGGCCGGCTACGGAAGTGACGGACCGGCTCTTCTTCGAAGTTTCTGCATGAAGAATGGACATCAAGATTAGGAGGTTGAATGTTAGATATAATCTTGATGTCCTATGTATCTGCATGTTTACTTTTGTATTTGCATGTAGTAGTGTGTCTGTGCAGAGGTACGTGCGAGGCGTACACCTGATGGTTCAGTTTGAAGAGCATGCATGGTGAGACTCCAAGGTGCAGTGAGAAGCTGCTGCATGCAAGGATCTGAAGCCAACGGGCTGCACAAGTCATCTAGGAAGTTGTTATGCATGCGTGTGTTAGTGCCATAAGAATAGATGATGGATTAGTTGGTTAGTGGAGCAGGTCGTGTGCACAAGAGCCAGGCACGTTGTGGCCTGGCAGCGCGTGTGAGCTAACTACTTAAAGCATTGTAATTCAGGTTGTCTGGTTAAGAGAAATACAGAGAGAAAACGGCAGGCTGTGTAATACAGCGGCCACCAAAACCAGAGTTCTTCTATTCCTTAAGAGTTCTACGTGAGGTAGAAGAGAGGAAGAGAAAGGGGCTGAGCGATTCAGCTCCAACAAGTTGAGGGCTAGGCCTCATGTCCCTTCTGTGTATGTGGAGAGTTGCCAGTCGATAATTCAGCTTGAGAACCTTTTTAGCTTGGTATGTATCTGTTGTTTTTGTTATATGTGGGACTCAGGAAGTTTATGCCGGAGAGATACCACAATCTCCACCTGCGGTCTGTAATTGATATTGTACTCTGTAGGTTTTATTTTCTATGAAAATGGAACTGGGGCAGGAGCCCTTATAGCATCAATTTGTACACAATTGTCCATCCGAAATTAAGTCAGACGGCTCCATTAGTTGCACTTGCCGACGTCTATGGGAAATTGATGTTTTTTATGGAAAAATCAGAATAGATTCAAGCCTAGTTTAACAATGTGCACGTACTACAGTGATTTGGCCCACGCTCCCTCGCCACCACGCCGGCAGCCACTCCGGCCCCGGCGTCCATCGCCCTCGGCGTCGGCCACTCCGACCACGCTACACAGCATGCTGCCATGGCTTCCTCCCCCTCCCCCACCGCCGTCGGGCGCTCCCGCGAGGACTGCTGGCTCGAGTCCAGCCCCTCCTCCGAGGGATCTTCGCTCTCCTACTGCCAGGCCTTGTGTCGTTCCCTGCTCCGCGCCCGCGCTTGTCTCCACGTCGCCGCGGCCCTCGCCCTCGCCGCCGACGCTGCGCCCTCGCCGCTGCCGCCGCCCCCCCCCCGTCCGCCCGAGATATGCCGGTGCCGACGGGCAGGGACGGCGCGCACAATACGTGGCTGGTCGCTCGGGGCCGCAAGTGCCCTCACCTGCGTGAACCCCGCCGCCAGCGTCGGGGCGCGGAGCCTCAGCCTCGCTCCGCCCCTGGCTGCGCGATAGGGACTGCCTCCACGCCGGTCACCCTCTCTCTGAGTGCCGGAAGGACATCCGCTGCGCGCGTTGCCGATTCTTCGGCCACATCGCCAAGCACCGCTCTCTCCCCCGTGCCGCCCCCTCCTCCTCCGACGGACGCTCCCCCCCTCCGCTCCGGCGCCGCGTTCCCTCCCCGACTGCGGTCGACGGCCACCCCGCATCGGTTGGCTCGGCGGCAACCACCCGCTCCTCATCCCGGCTGCTAACGCCCGCGTCCTCCAGGCAAGCATGCACCGCCGGCCAGCGCCTCTCGTCGCCTTCCCCCGCGTCCTCCGGGTTGACCGCGAAGGGCCCCGAGGCGGATCCCTCGCCGGTGTCCTCGGCGCCCCTCCTCGCCGGCCTCGGCCGGCTCCTCCGTCGCCACCCCGCTCTCCGGCCACCCTGCCTACCACCCGCCGCGGCTGTTTGCTACCTACCCCGCTCCCAGGAGGTCATCAACGCCGAGCGTGCTCTGGAGCGCGCGCTTCTGGTCATCGTCGCAGGTCGACGAACTGGTGTTTCTCACGAAGAGATCGCCGACGCCCTTCGCTCCCTGTGCGACCTCGCCGACGGAGACTTCTCGGTCCACCGGCACGCTCCGGAGGACTATCTCGTCCGCTTCACCGAACCCGCGCTCCGCGCCCGCGTCGCCACCAGCCAGGTGCGCACGCCCCGCTTCCGCCTCATCTTCCATCCTTGGGGCCGGATGACGGGCTCCGAGCCGGTGAAGGCTCTGTTCCTCGTCTCGCCGGAGTTATTTGGTGTCCCGGACCATGCCTGGCATCGTTCCTCCGCCTATACCTTGCTCTCCCCGTTCTGCAAGATTGAGCACCTTGCGCCAGAGACCTGGAACATGTCCGACATGTCTGTCTTCAAGCTCACGGCTTGGACCATCAACCCCGACGTGATCCCGCGCTCCTCCGAGCTGCTCGTACAAGATGATGACGCAGTAGACCTCGACGCCGACCCGGATCGTGCCGAGCGCGTGGCGCTCGGGCTTGCGCGCTTCCCCGTCCGCATTCATGTCGCCTCCTGCCTTGACTACCATCGTCCGTCTCCGCCACCACCGCCTCCGCCGCCCGCCGCCGTCGATGCTGACTCGGGGCCGAGCTCGCCCCCGCTCCCCCTCGATGGCCGCAACAACACGACTTCCCTCCCGCCCAGCCGGACAACACGTTCCCTCCTTATCGTCGCGATGGTCGCCGGCGTGGACGCGGCCGGACGCACGCGCCTTCGCCGTGCAGCGAGTGGGCTGGGATCCTGGGGGCCCACCCTGGGAATCTCCCACCTTTTGACCGGGTCCCCGCACGTCAAAGGCTGGGTTCCCCCGTGCGTCAAATGCTGGGGCGCCTCGTCAGTCCACCGCCTGCTGTTGGGACCCACCCGTCCACTCCTGTGCAATCCTGCGGGACCCAGGGGGCTGGGGACGTGTGTGTTTTGAACGCGCCAATTGCAGCCATGTGTTCTCCGCCAAGAATCGAGGATTCTGCCGTTGTGCCCCTCCCGACCGCGCCTGTCTCCAGCTGCCTTCCCACCCCGCCCTCGGATCCCGCGCCGATCCTTCTTGGCGTGGATTGGCCGGCCGACTCGGCCTTGGATGCCCCGCCTCGCTTGGCCTGAGCATCGGGCGTCGCTTTTGGCGCGCTTCGGGTCCCTGGGGGCGACGTGCATGATTCCATCACGTCTCCTGGGCCTGGGCATGGCGCGACTGTCGCCACTCCACGCCCTGAGCCATGCATGGCGATCGTCCCATCGCCTGCTACCAACCAACCCGGCCCCAGCTCAAGCTCAGCCCCACCTACTACTGTCATGGCGCAACCGCCCAACCCGGAGCCAGCTACGGCTGTGACTGATGACCTGGTCATGCAACCCATGTAGATGGCCACGAACGACGCCCCCCTCGCCTCCTTTGTCGATGCTATCTCCGTCAGGGCCTCCTCCCTTCTACCTGCTCCCAAGCCGCGACGTAGACGGAGGGAATTGTCAGCGAACTTCATGCCGCGGCGTAGCTTTTGGATCGCTCGTGCCTTGGCCTTAGCTCGGAGATGAAAGCAAAACGGGTTCTCCTCCGGCGCCTTGGCCTCATCGAGGATGATGATTCTCCCATCTCCAACGACATTCTCGACAAGTATGCCCTCCTCTTCGAATAGCCACTGGCCGTGGACGTCCTACAGGCCTTCGCGGACTTTTTTCGATGGCATCTACTGCCAACGCTGCCTGCGACCACCCGCGCGACGAGCGCGTAGCTCATCGAGGCTTAGCACTGATGGGCTTGTAACTCCAACGCCTATAGCTTCTTTGTCATGGATTGCAACTTTAAGGCTATTTTCTGGAATGTTCGCGGTCTTAACTCCGACACCAAATGAACGGCTGTTCGCAGCATGATCACTGTTGCCGCCCCTTCCATCGTATGTCTTCAAGAGACTAAACTTGCGCTCGTCACCGATTCCATTGTGCTTGACACGCTTGGTCCACTCTTCGAGGACTACTTCTTCCTCCCCGCAACCGGCACCCGTGGGGGCATTTTGCTTGCCGGGTGACGCTCGGACCTCTCCCTCTCGAATCCTTTCGTCGGCACGCATCATGTCACGGCTCTAGTTACCCCTTCGGCCCCTTCGGCTGGTGATGGCCACTGGTGGATCACCGGGGTCTACGGGCCATAAGACGACGAGGCCAAGCTCGAGTTCCTGGCCGAGCTGCATGATGTGCGTGAGTCCCGCATAGGCTCGTGGCTCCTTGGCGGTGATTTCAACATGATCGTCTCGGTGGCCGAGAAGAGCAATGCAAATCTTAACCACCGTGTCATGGGTCGATTTCGATGTTTCATTGCTGATGAGGAGCTTCGGGACTTATACATGCACAGCCGCCGTTATACTTGGTCTAACGAGCGTGACAACCTGATCCTGGTCCACAACGACCGCATCCTCTGCACCTCTGGATGGGAGATCGCCCGCCCACACTGCCTGTTTTTAGATATGCCCTAGAGGCAATCATGTATGATGATATTTCCTATGTGTTTATGAATAAAGATAGTCCTTGCACATTATCAATGATGTGTATCAGCAAGTACATGACTTGTTTGTGGGACTATGCATTGTATGATGACTGTCCTAAAAGGTCCCTAGTCGAAGGCTGTGTGGACGCAAGCAGCGACTAGACTAGCATATGACACGGTCGATGGCTTGGTCTCACTAACCATGGAGCATTGGATGCTAACCACATAATATGGACTTGAAAGGTCTGGTCGGATTCGACGAGTCGGATCCGAAGTCGAGATAAGGTCCGAGTCGGACAGACCCAACTATGAGACGCAGCGATATGTCATCTGTGAGTCTCTAGTACAACATACGCTCTATGTCCTAAGACCTGAGGCGACATGTATTCGGATGGTGACAGACTTGCTTTGGGCCGACCAAACACTACTCCGTGATCGGTAGTTACAAAGGTAGGTTTCGGCTTGTCGCATCCATGTCATGCGAGACGGGTCGAGCAAGATGGGATTTGCCCTCCCACCAGGAGAGATATACTGGCACCTCGTGTGATCCGACCGGGATAAGCATGGCTATGCGACAAGGATTATGAGATAATCCGGATTATGGTCAGTATCACCGAACGAGAAAGAGGTCGTGCTAGCACAAGGATGACAGATCTCGCCTTTGAGCCCGACAACATATATCGTATGCATAAAGGGAGCAGAAGTGTAACGCCGGATGGTTATGCAACAAGAATTCACCCGGTTATGTTAATTAACCTTCGCTGATACGGACCGTCCTAAAACAAAAATTAAAAATAAAACAAACGATAAAAAGTTTCAAAATAAATTCTAAAATGTTCGGGGGTTGACTAATGTAGCTAACCTAATATTGGTGGGGTGCACTAATTTTTGTAAATGCTCTAGCATGATTAAATAAAATAAAAACAGAAAAGGAAAAATAATAAAAGAAAAACAAAATAAAACAATGGAGGGGAAGACCCCCCTGGCCCAGCCAGCCCTCCCTCTCCCCACTTGGCCTGCTCCTTTTCCCTGGTCGCCCACCGCCCATCGCCCACCACCGCCACTTACCCCCACCCCTGCGGCTAACCCTAGCCGCCACCCCACTCCTCCCCCCACGCGCCCCGCGCCCCTCGCCTCTCCCGATTGATCGGGCGGAGATCCGCCCGACCGAGCCAACCCCGTCGTCCCCACCTCGCCGTCGGCCCCCCGCCCCCGCCGCCGGACCTCCCCTCCTCCCGTCCACCTGAAGCCCCCTCATCCCTCCGTCGCCCTAAACGCTGGCACCGGCCGTGGTCGGGCTCGGCCTCGCCTCCCCTCGCCGGGCGGCTTCCCCGACCTCCTCCCCGACGGTCTCCCCGCCCCATCGAGCCCGCCGCCGAGACCCTACCCCCTGTGAGGCCCCTCTCTTCCCCTTCCCCCGCTGGCGACGGCTCGCCACTCAGACGGTTCCCCTGCTCCCTCTCTCTCGTCGCTGACGCCAGGCCCCTGACCGTCTCTGCTGGTTCGGTCGCCATGACCCAGACCGCGCCTGCCTCCTCTCCTTCCTCCCGCTGGGACCCGACCGCCCGCCACCGCATGGTCTCCCCCTCCTCCGACGGCGACGACCTCTCGCGGCCCTAGCGGCGCCCGAGCCCCTCGCCTCTGCTCGGCGCCCTCGCCCCGACCGAGCCTCCTCGTCTCAAGACGGCTGCTGCCTGACCCGAACCACCACCTCATTGTCCGCCTCACGGCTGGCTTGGGCCGGTGGCCAGTGGCCTCGGCCGGCGCCAGCCAGGTTCGGCGCCTGGTCGCGCCCGATCCGCCTGAACGAGCCTGTTCGGCATCGCCAGAATCAAGACGCCCATAGCCTCGAACATCACGTGGGGCCCTTTAAAAAAAAAACAAAAAGAAAGTTTTAAATTAAAACAGAAATTAAAATGGAAATAAAATGAATTAAGTTAATTAACTAAATAATTAATTAATTAATTAATTAAGTAATTAATTAAACTAATTAATTCTGATTAATTAACCCTAATCATTAATTAACTTAATTAAGTATTGTTAATTTAACTGATTAGGTTAATTAGCCATTAGTGAATGACATGCGGGACCCACTGTCAGAGTTGACTCACCAACCCTGTTGATCGATGATGCCAAGATGACATCATGTCGATGTCATAAATGCATTTTCGAAATTAATTAAATAATTAATTAAATTCCGTAAATTAATAAAATCTTTTGAAAATCATATCTTTTAACCGTAATCCGATTAAAATATTTCCAACATGAAAGTTGCTCGAGCGACGAGACGAATCCGGATACGCAATCCGCTCGTCCACCACACGCCTCTAACCTATCGAACCTGCAAACTTTCCTCTCCGGTTCATCTGTCGACAGACGTCCTAACCGGAAAACTTCCGGATGTTTTCCCCTAAACCAAGACTTCATACCACGTTAGGGCACGCCTAGCATCGCTTTGGCATGTCATGCATCGTTATGCATCTCATTACCTTGTATTCATTGTTTCTTCCCCTCTTCTCTCCGGTAGACTACTGAGACCGACGCTGTGCGGTGCCGGTTCGACCACGGTGTTGACGACCCTCTCTCTTGCCGTGAGCAACCAGTAAGCCCTCAGAGCGACCGACCTCAGACGGTCAAGCCTCGTGTATCCGTGCCATCCTCGGATCAAGATATCGCACACACAAGACATCAATGTATATATCAAAGTACAATCACATGTATAAATAACGAAACTGATATATACCTCATAAGTCTCAGCTGAAACAAGTAATCGGTGTGGAGTCCCATCAACGCCATCGGCAGGTTGAGTGTAGACCGTAACCAGATCGTAACTCTTACTCGTCGAGGAAATATCTGCAACATGATACGTTGCAGCTGTGTAGGTCAAGACATTGAATGTACCGCAAGATCACAACATGAGAAAACGGATGATAAAACTATACTATATGCAATATGGCTTTATGGCTCAGATTCGAATTTTGTTTATGTAAAAGCTGGTTTTATTTTACCTACATCAAAGGAATAAAATGAAGCCTGTACTATGGAGTTTTTCTGTCATGACATGGTTCCGCCAACCGATGTCTCATAGCCCAAAATCATCATAAGTTGCCCACAATTAAGTTATCAATCCGTGTTGAGAGTTCCAGATAGATCCAAGTCCAGAGGCTCAAATTGTCCGTGAATCGGGACACGGCTAATCGATTAGGTTTAAACCCTCCGCAGAGGTTTGTACACTTTACCCGCAAGATTCGATCCTCTTTTACGCTCGCACTTCGTGGTGTTTGAGAACAAGATGACCAAACATGGTCTTCCAAAGAGTTCCTCCGACCATTGTCCGCACCCATCCAATCCTACCGTAGTTCTACATCGCTAGCACCGCCCCAGCCAGAGTCACCACTAAGGTCAACCAAGCCGAGCCCATAATGACTTGCGGTTGCACATGTAAGCTTAGGGCATGAAGTATTCTTCCGCTCTTTGAGTCTGGGTGAAGCTTTCAAGATGTCATGGCGCTTCTCCATGCATCCCGCCAACCTTGGTTTCTCCAGGTGCTCACAACCGCCCTTCACCCAAAGAGTGTGTATTGAATTCTTGTCTTGAGTCTTGAAATCTTGAGGCCTTGAAGATGCAGTCCTTGCAGATGCCATCATGGATTTGTCGTCATTGACGAGAGTCCTCCATCTTCACACCACTCTCGATCACTCATACCAAACCCCGCCTACTACAGCGTAGCATTAGAATAAAATAACGCCCCGGCTTGGTAACAGGGTGATGGGTTCCTACCTCATGCATACTACTCAACTACAAGAATTTCAATAACACTATCGAGGGTGGTTGCAAAGGTGCCACTAAATGCAATAAAACATAGGTAAGAAAGCATGGTCAAAGTGAACTTGCCTTGTTGACGATCTTGAAAAAACTAGGGTTTCAGAGTAGCAATCTTCGCACCGGAAATTCTACCGAGGCAAACAATAACTATAATAAGCACATAGCATAGCATAACATAACAAAGTAACACACCAAAACCAACAAAACAAAACCCAAAGGAAAACTTAAAGAAAAAAAACAACTCAAAGTTTTCCTACTTCAATTAACAACAAAAATAGTTTTATATAACAAAAATTTCTTAACATCACCTAATCATGGTTTTATGTTAACTAAACAGAAAATATTTCATTAAGCAACTAGGAGCAAAAAGAATTAAATAAAAATCTATTATGAAACTCCTGAATAAGCAAAACAAGCTTTAATTCAAATCTGATCTAACTCAATTTTTATAAATCCAAACATAGACAAATTATATATTTTTGAAACTACAAGAAAATTTTGATCTAACATAAAAAGAATCAGTATCATTGGACTTCTAGATCAAAAGTTATAAGCTAAACAAGAACGGAACTAAATCTGTTACGGGAATAAATCTGAAAACGAAAACGGAGTTACCTGATGTGAGGCAGAGATGGCAGGAAGGAGAAGGCGATGTGGAGGGCTGCTCAAGCGAGGGGTGAGGTCGCCAAGCAGGGTGGGGGTGGCGGAGGAGGGGTCGGCGCTGGGGAGGTGGCGCTGGGCGATGGGAGGTTCCGGAGAGCCCCGGTGAGCGTTCTAGGCAGGAAAAGGAGGACGGTGGCGAGAAGGCTACGGGCAGGGGGGCGTGGTGATGGGAAAAATGGAACGAGGAGAGGGAGGGGTTTTATAGGCGGTCTCGGAGGCGCTGGGATGGAAAGACGAGGAGATCGGGAAGGTGGAGTTTCCTGCTCCATGGATATGGAAAGCTTATGTAACGTGAGAGGAAACAGAGGAAGGAGATGATCTCTTGTTGGGCTAGAATAGGAAAGTGCTTAATGGGCCAGCAGGTTTTTCCTAATAAAACGATTCCATTCCTATTTTTAAAATTAGGAAACTAAAACAATAAAAAGGAAATCAAATCAATTCGAATAAAGAGTTTTTATATACTAAATTTATCGAAAAATAAAATGTAGATGATGAGCATTATTCCACGGCCAAAATAAAACTTAAAAAAATGTTTTTCAGAAAATCCCTAAAGGCTTTATTTCTTTTTGCAAATAATTTTTAAATAAAACTTTGGTTTTTCTTGGCTCAATATTTTCAAAATGCCCTGATTTTGGAGGGTCATTTTCTCCGCTCTTTCTTGCTTGCAAGAATTTATTTTTCGGGTATTTCTCGGGAAGAAAAATAGAGAAGCAAGTGCAAATATTTGAAAGAATTAAATTGCAAAACTCCGCTCAAATTCTTTATAGTTGAAGAAGTCATGTCATCTTCTCTCATTGATTTTAATAGGATGAATTTGAATTTACCGAGAAGGGAAAGTCATTTTATTCCCTCTCATTCAAAAGTTTTTGAAAAGGTTCAAATTTCACTCAAGTTTAATTCACTCAAGCAAACAAACAAGCAATTCAATTAATTATATTAACATTCCAAAATTTGGGATGTTACAAACCTACCATTACTTAAAATGAATCTCGTCCCCTAGATTCAAGAGGCTAGCAAGAAAAGGTTAGGGTTGGGGTCTTCCAAAGCAAATGTCTTGGTCGAAGGTCGGGGTGCTACCACACTTAAAACAAGGTCATGGTTCCAATAAACTCAGATACTTCCTCCGAGGGCTGACAATGTATGTCTCTTCACCTATCTTACAATAGCTCCTCCGTCAAGCATAGAGTTTTCCTCGTAATCTTGGGTCGGTTCACAAAGTTGAAGTTCGTCCGAGACCGGATCTTCTTAGCTGATGGGTCTCGTGTCCATTCTAAACAACTATTGAAACACTCATGGTGGTCTACAATTTATGGTTTTCTCCTGCAGAAAACGGGTCTGTTGAACCTCACCAGATAACCTACGCTTGGCAACGGTTTTCTGTAATGGGGTTCCATCGTCCTACCATTTTATGGTTTTATGGCTTATCGCGTCGACACTCTTCTAAGTTTTTCAAGGCTCTCGATTTTCAATCAACATATGATAGTTCATGATAGAAGTCTCCGTATGGGGCCAATCCATCCTGCATTTGAATCATTACCACATATGTAAATATCGAATCACGTGTTTTAACACTTGGGCATACTCACAAGCATTGCAGAATTTCTCTTGTTCTCGAACCGAGTTCGATAAATCCATGGTTTCTGATGCCAAACAAAACATCTATCGTTACTTCACCACTCTCGTGTTTTTATGTAACCTCCACGTAAACGTAGGCTGATTGGATCACAGATTCTTCCAAATTTATTCCTTTATCAAGGTTACAACGGTTCCTTCTCAAAATCCTCGGCCTGTGGGTTATGGCCCACTTCAACACTAGTGCAGCTTTAACTCATCCTTGGAGTAACTCTCTTGTTACACCTCCTTAAATCCAGAGTACTGCTTCTTCATACCATCATATCAAAACAAAACTCCAACTTATTTTGTCCAGCTTCCTTCTATGGCCGTCATGAATAACACGCTTTTTCTTCATTGATCCCGTGGCTTTATAGAGTACTATGACCAAAAGAAGTGCACAAGTTTATCCATAAAATCTCATTAATCTCATATCAATCTTTCATTACATCCTTAACCATTTTCAGAATCCAAATTCCAAAAGTATTTGTTACAAATGCTGCCACCCACATGATTTGGTATGGTCGACATTACTTCCGCTTTATTTATTTATCCTCCTCGAGGATTCTTCATCCCACCGAATTGTGCGACATGAGCCTTGAAATCTTCAATCTTCTGTTTCATCATGGTGGTCTTGAGCTTCACCTTCATCATCTCTGCATGCACTTCGCTTAGGTATTCCCGGTATAACGGAGTCTTGCTTCAAGTATTTCTCGATCCGGCGATGGCTTCCATGGCTGCTTCACTAACGCATCAAGAAAGTTGCTTGTGGCACACGTGAAATGAAAAGTACTGCCCCATCATTTTGGGCAAACTCCATTCAAATGGTGGAGGTGTACTCCACATACCAAAGTTCCACTCCCTTATGCATGAAGGGTAGCCTTTGTAGACCTGATCTCCTTCAAGGTGAATATGCTTCATCATGTCCTTCAGATCTTGGGTAATCATGATCACTTGTCGTGGTCATGATGGTTTTGACCTTTAAGGAAAGACTCAGAAGTGTCGCCATCTGCAGTTTAGAAACAGAAATGATGCTCGTAATTAAGGTACTTATCTCCGGGGCACACATTCATATCATCCAAACAAAACTTCAAACTCAATTTCCAATTTCCTGTTTATGCATCACAACTCACCTTCTTCCATGTTCATCAAGAATATTAATTTCAAGATAAAATATGACAACTCCTTAAAGCTTTTCAGCATGTGACATTACAACTTTATTGAGTCATGAACTATTACAATCTCGTGGTAATCTATTACATAATTCAACTCATTGAGCTCATGAAAATGAAATTGCTTTCTACTACTCTTATTATCCATATCAAAATTCCAACTACTCAACTCCAGCTTTCATCTTGTCGGGACATTTAATAGCATAATGTCCTGCCTCCTTGCAGCGAAAACAAATGACTTCCGACATGTCTCGGGCTTCTTTGTGATTATGCGGGCTCCTTGGATTCTTGGCTTCTTTTCTCGGCATTTACTAGCGAATGACCTAAATCCTTGCACCTGTAACAGTGATATGACTCAAGTCCTTCTCTGCAAAAATTGTGTTGCTCTCGGTTGCCTTCCTTTCTCTTCCCGGATTTCTCTGTAATGATCGAGTTTCTATCTCCGGGGTCAAACTTCACTTCATTGTCGGGAAATATCCTGGATACTCCTTTCTTTCCTTGGTAACATCTGTGAAAATGTCCTTCTTCTCCACATGAATAGCGTGCATTGAGTAAAATCTGTTGAGACCTTCTCCATCCAGGTCTTCAACACTTTCACCACATCTTGGTTCTTCTAGATCTTCCTTGAGGGCTTCTTTCATTCCATCTTCTGGTTCGAATAGTTTGTTGCACCGTGGAGTAAATGTGACATCTGCACCGGTAGTGGGTGGTTCCTTCACACAGAAGCAAGTCACCCGCTAGTTGGGCATTCCTCGGTGGGTGTTTCTCCTCACAATGAGGGCATCCATCTTTGTGTTCCTCCGGTGTGTCCTATTTCTCCGCAAATCTTGCAGCACAAGGTTTACTTCTTGGTGCATCATTGTGCTTCCGGATAAGACGTGATTTCAACAGGTCTTCTTGAATTCCTCCCAAGTTCTTGCTCCATTAAATCCCAGTATGGCTTGGTGCATGTTCCACCAGGTTGCAGCACTTTCTCGAAGGTATTGAAGAGCATATTGAACCTCATACTTCCTTGAAACCAAATTGCTCCCAAGTGATTTTCCATGTTCGCATCCATAGCTCGCCTCGGCTGAGTCTTCGGTCCAGAGAATATCACCAACTTCATTCATCATCTACGGGTTCAAGGGTTTTAGGGTGAGATGAGAGAGAGGGGGAGGATATACACACAATACAAACATTAGTTTTGAAGAAACAGGTTTTATTTTGGGGCTGTCGGAAAACATCAAACAAATGACAGCTCACAAATCATCGTGATCTAACGTAGGTGTATAACAGGGTTTGGTCTTCTAAAGGTCAAATAATTCTTCAGATCCTTCAAGTCTTCGGAGTCTTCAACTGTTGTAGCTTCTAATGGAGAAATCCTCTTTACTCTGAAGGGATCATCAGTCCTCCGATATCAAATCCTTCTTGGAGCGTCTTCAGTTGATCCTTCAAAAAAGGGGTATATTCTAACTATTTGAGGTGAGAGGGTCTACTTGATAAAATCAGAAAAGACGAGAAGTAAAGGATCCTTTTGAAAATAAAGTTTTAGAGATTTCCTGTCCTAGGGCTTTCCGATTTCTAGGTCACGCCCCATACCAACATGTGCTCGATACCATTTCAGAGCGACCGACCTCAGACGGTCAAGCCTCTGTATCCGTACATCCTGGATCAAGATGTCGGCACACACAAAGACATCAATGTATATATCAAAGTACAATCACATGTATAAATAACGAAACTGATATATACCTCATAATAATCAGCGGAAACAATCAATCGGGTGTGGAGTCCCATCAACGCCATCGACAAGTTGAGTGTAGACCGTAACCTCAGATCGTAACTCTTACTCGTCGAGGAAATATCGCAACATGATACGTTGCAGCCGTGTAGGTCAAGACATTGAATGTACCGCAAGATCACAACATGAGAAAACGGATGATAAAACTATACTATATGCAATATGGCTTTATGGCTCAGATTCGAATTTTGTTTATGTAAAAGCTGGTTTTATTTTACCTACATCAAAGGAATAAATGAAGCCTGTACTATGGAGTTTTTTCTGTCATGACATGGTTCCGCCAACCGATGTCTCATAGCCCAAAATCATCATAAGTTGCCCACAATTGTTATCAATCCGTGTTGAGAGTTCCGAGATAGATCCAAGTCCAGAGGCTCAAATTGTCCAGAATCGGGACACGGCTAATCGATTAGGTTTAAACCTCTGCAGAGGTTTGTACACTTTACCCGCAAGATTCGATCCTCTTTACGCTCTCGCACTTCAGTGGTGTTTGAGAACAAGATGACCAAACATGGTCTTCCAAAGAGTTCCTCCGACCATTGTCCGCACCCATCCAATCCTACCGTAGTTCTACATCTGCTAGCACCGCCCCAGCCAGAGTCACCACTAAGGTCAACCAAGCCAGAGCCCATAATGACTTGCGGTTGCACAGGTAAGCTTCCGGCATGAAGTATTCTTCCGCTCTTTGAGTCTGGGTGAAGCTCCGCAAGATGTCATGGCGCTTCTCCATGCATCCCGCCAACCACTGGTTTCTCCAGGTGCCCACAACCGCCCTTCACCCAAGAGTGTGTATTGAATTTTGTCTTGAGTCTTGAAATCTTGAGGCCTTGAAGATGCAGTCCTTGCAGATGCCATCATGGATTTGTCGTCATTGACGAGAGTCCTCCATCTTCACACCACTCGATCACTCATACCAAACCCCGCCTACTACAGCGTAGCATTAGAATAAAATAACGCCCCGGCTTGGTAACAGGGTGATGGGTTCCTACCTCATGCATACTACTCAACTACAAGAATTTCAATAACACTACTGAGGGGTGGTTGCAAAGGTGCCACTAAATGCAATAAAACATAGGTAAGAAAGCATGGTCAAAGTGAACTTGCCTTGTTGACGATCTTCGAAAAAACTAGGGTTTCGTAGTAGCAAGGAAATTCTACCGAGGCAAACAATAACTATAATAAGCACATAGCATAGCATAACATAACAAAGTAACACACCAAAACCAACAAAACAAAACCCAAAGGGAAAACTTAAAGAAAAAAAACAACTCAAAGTTTTCCTACTTCAATTAACAACAAAAATAGTTTTATATAACAAAAATTTCTTAACATCACCTAATCATGGTTTTATGTTAACTAAACAGAAAATATTTCATTACAACTAGGAGCAAAAAGAATTAAATAAAATCTATTATGAAACTCCCGAATAAGCAAAACAAGCTTTAATTCAAATCTGATCTAACTCAATTTTTATAAATCCAAACATAGACAAATTATATATTTTTGGAAACTACAAGAAAATTTTGATCTAACGCAAAAAGAATCAGTATCATTGGACTTCTAGATCAAAAGTTATAAGCTAAACAAGAACGGAACTAAATCTGTTACGGGAATAAATCTGAAAACGAAAACGGAGTTACCTGTATGTGAGGCAGAGATGGCAGGAAGGAGAAGGCGATGTGGAGGGCTGCTCAGGCAAGGGGGTGAGGTCGCCAGGGTGGGGGTGGCGGAGGAGGGGTCGGCGCTGGGGAGGTGGCGCTGGGCGATGGGAGGTTCCAGGAGAGCTCCTGGTGAGCGTTCTAGGCAGGAAAAGGAGGACGGTGGCGAGAAGGCTACGGGCAGGAGGGGCGGTGATGGGAAAAATGGAACGAGGAGAGGAGGGGTTTTATAGGCGGTCTCGGGAGGCGCTGGGATGGAAAGACGAGGGAGATCGGGAAGGTGGAGTTCCTGCCTCCATGGATATGGAAAGCTTATGTAACATGAGAGGAAACAGAGGAAGGAGATGATCTCTTGTTGGGCTAGAATAGGAAAGTGCTTAATGGGCCAGCAGGTTTTTCCTAATAAAACGATTCCATTCCTATTTTAAAATTAGGAAACTAAAACAATAAAAAGGAAATCAAATCAATTCGAATAAAGAGTTTTATATACTAAATTTATCAGAAATCCGCCAGAATCGAGATTACGCGTTGTGCCCCTCCCGACCGCGCTTTGTCTCCGGCTGCCTTCCCACCCCCCCTCGGATCCCGCGCCGATCCTTCTTGGCGTGGATTGGCCGACGACTTCGGCCTTGAGATGCCCGCCTCAGCCTGAGCATCGGGCGTGTCGCTTTTAGCGGCGCTTGGTCCCTGAGGCGGCGTGCATGATTCCATCCGTCTCACAGGCCTGGCATGGCGCGGCTATGCCACTCCGCTACGAGCCATGCATGGCGATCGTCCCATCGCTTTGCTACCAACCAACCCGGCCCCGCTCAAGCTCAGCCCCACCTACTCTTGTCATGGCGCAACCGCCCAACCGGAGCCAACTACAGGCTGTGGCCGATGACCTGGTCATGCAACCCATGTAGATAGCCCGCGAGCAGCGCCCCCTACGCCTCCTTTGTCGATGCTATCTCCGTCGAGGCCTCCTCCCTTCTACCTGCTCCCAAGCGCGCGTGAGCGGAGGAATTGTCAGCGAACTTCATGCATGGCGTAGCTTTGGATCGCTTCGTGCCTTGGCCTTAGCTGGAGATGAAAGCAAAGCGGGTTCTCCTCCGGCGCCTTGGCCTCATCGAGATGATGATTCTCCATCTCCGCGACATTCTCGACAAGTATGCCCTCCTCTTGAATAGCCACGGCGTGGGCGTCCCTACGGAGCCTTAGCGGACTTTTTCGATGGCATCTACCCTTAGCTGCCTGCGACCACCAGCGGCGGCGCGTAGCTCATCGAGGCTTAGCATTGATGGGCTTGTAACTCCAACGCCTATAGCTTCTTTGTCATGGATTGCAACTTTAAGGCTATTTTACGGAATGTTGGCGGTCTTAACTCCGACACCAAATGAGCGGCTGTTAGCGGCATGATCCTTGTTGCCGCCCTTCCATCGTATGTCTTCAAGAGACTAAACTTGCGCTCGTCACCGATTCCATTGTGCTTGACACGCTTGGTCACTCTTGAGGACTACTTCTTCCTCCCGCAACCCGGCACCCGTGGGAGCATTTTGCTTGCCGGGTGGCGCTCGGACCTCTCCCTCTCGAATCCTTTGTGACGCGCATCATGTCACGGCTCTAGTTACCTTACTTGCCGGTTTGGTGATGGCCAGCTGGTGGATCACCGGGGTCTCTGGCCATAAGGCAGCGAGGCCAAGCTGGAGTTCTGGCGAGCTGCATGATGTCGCGTGAGTCCGCATAGGCTCGTGGCTCCTTGGCGGTGATTTCAACATGATCGTCTCGGTGGCCGAGAAGAGCAATGCAAATCTTAACCACCGTGTCATGGGTCGATTCGATGTTTCATTCTGATGAGGAGCTTGGGACTTATACATGCACAGCCGCCGTTATACTTGGTCTAACGGCGTGAACGATGATCTGGTCCTGCGACCGCATCCTCTGCACCTCTGGATGGGAGATGCGCCGCCCTTTGCTGTTTTAGATATGCCTAGAGGCAATCATGTATGATGATATTTCCTATGTGTTTATGAATAAAGATAGTCCTTGCACATTATCAATGATGTGTATCAGCAAGTACATGACTTGTTTGTGGGACTATGCATTGTATGATGTTGTCCTAAAGGTCCCTAGTCGAAGGCACATGAATGGCCTAGCCGACTAGACTAGCATATGACCGCGATCGATGGCTTGGTCTCACTAACCATGGAGCATTGGATGCTAACCACATAATATGGACTTGGAAAGGTCTGGTCGGATTCGGCGTGGTGAGTCAAAGTCGAATAAGGTCCAGTCGGACGGACCCAACTATGAGCGCAGCGATATGTCATCTGTGAGTCTCTAGTACAACACTCGTTCTATGTCCTAAGACACTGGTGGCGCATGTATTGGGATGGTGGCGGACTTGCTTTGGGCCGACCAAACACTACTCCGTGTTGGGTAGTTACAAAGGTAGGTTTGAGCTTGTCGGACCCATCTTTGCGAGGCATGGTCGAGCAAGATGGGATTGCCCCTCCGACCGGAGAGATATACTCTGGGCACCTCGTGTGATCCGACCGAGGATAAGCATGGCCATGCGACAAGGTTATGAGATAATCCGGATTATGGTGGTATCCTTTGGAAACGAGAAAAGAAGTCGTGCTAGCACAGGAGGATGGTGATCTCGCCTTGAGCCCGACAACATATATAAATGCGACAAAGGGAGCGAAGTATAGCTTGGATGGTTATGCAGCAGTAACCACCCGGTTATATTAATTAACCTCTCGTTGAATCTGGACCGTCCTAAAACAAAAATTAAAAATAAAACAAGCGATAAAAAGTTTAGAAAATAAATTCTAAAATGTTAGGGGTTGACTAATGTAGCTAACCCTAATATTGGTGGGGTGCACTAATTTTTGTAAATGCTCTAGCATGATTAAATAAAATAAAAACAGAAAAGGAAAAATAATAAAGAAAAACAAAATAAAACAATGGAGGAAGACACAGCCCGGCCAGCCCTCCCTCTCCCATGGCCCGTTCCCTTTCCCTGGGCGGCCCAGCCACGCTCGGCCCAGCCATGACCACCCCCCACCCCTGGCTAACCTAGCCGCCACCCCTCCTCCACGCGCTTGCTCCCTCGCCCTCTCCCGATTGGATCGGGCGGAGATCCGGCCCGACCAGGCCAACCCCGTCGTCCCCACCTGCGTCGGCCCCCGCCCGGCCCCGCCCGGACCTCCCTCCTCCCGTCGCGCGCTGAAGCCCCCTCATCCCTCCGTCGCCCCCAAGCGGGCACCCTTGTGGTCGGGCTCAACCTCGCCCTCCCACGCATGGCCTTCCCCGACCTCCTCCCAGACGGTCTCCCAGGCCCCATCGAGCCCATGCGGCGAGACCCTACCCCTGTGAGGCCCCTCTCTTCCCCTTCCCCGTCGGCCCTTTCAGCCCCATGCAGGTTCCCCGGCTCCCTCTCTCTCGTCGGCCTTGTGGCCCGGCCAAGCCCGTCGCCCGGTTCGGTCGCCCATGACGCCTCGCGCCCCCCGTTCCTCTCCTTCCTCCCCCCTGCCCGGACCCGACCAATGGCCCACCTGTGGTCTCCCCTTCCTCCCCTCGTGGCGACCCCTCGGCCCCTCAGCGCCCAGAGCCTCGTTACCCCCCCCGTTCGGCGCCCTCGCCGCCCCAATGACCCAGCCCGTCCACCACACTTGGCGCTCGGCCCGGACCGAACCACCGCTCGTCGCCCCAGGCTACTTGTGCGCTTCGCCGCCCGGCCGTGTGGCAAGTAGCCTCGGCAGCCTTGGCGCCCATGCTCTCAGGCGCCCACAGGTCGCGCCCGATCGCCGAGGAGCGAGCCCGTTCAGACATCGCCCGCAACGCCTTGCAGATTGAGCCTCGAGACCAGCAGCGTGGAGCCCCCTAAAAAAAACAAAAAGAAAGTTTTAAATTAAACAGAAATTAAAATGGAAATAAAATGAATTAAGTTAATTAACTAAATAATTAATTAATTAATTAATTAAGTAATTAATTAAACTAATTAATTCTGAATTAATTAACCTAATCATTAATTAACTTAATTAAGTATTGTTAATTTAATCGATTAGGTTAATTAGCCATTAGTGAATGACATGCGGGACCCACACACGGGGTTGACTCAGTCAACCACTGTTGTTGATAACGTCGACATGACATCATCTTGATGTCATAAATGCATTTTCGAAATTAATTAAATAATTAATTAAATTCCAGAAATTAATAAAATCTTTTGAAAATCATATCTTTTAATCCGTAATCGGATTAAAATATTTCAACATGAAAGTTGCTCGAGCAGCGAGGGCGAATCCGGATCACGGTCCGTTCGTCCACCACTGCGTCTCTAACCTATCAGACCTGCAAACTTTCCTCCGGTTCATCATCAATAAGCGGGGCGTCCGGAGCGGGAAAACTTCCGGATGTTTTCCCCTAAACGATACCCCCATACCCGTTAGAACACGCCTAGCATCGCTTCTTGGCATATCATGCATCGTTATGCATCTGTTACCTTGTATTCATTGTTTCTTCCCCTCTTTCTCTCCATTGAACTACGAGACCGGCCAGCTGCGGTGGCGAGTTCGACTACGGTGTTGGCGACCCCTCTCTTGCGGAGCAACGAGGCAAGCCCTGTAGCGACCGACCTCGGGCGGTCAAGCCTCGTATCCGTGCCATCCACTGGATCGGTATCTTTGCACCTACAGTACATCAATGTATATATCAAAGTACAATCACATGTATAAATAACGTAAAAGCTGATATATACCTCATAAGTCTCGTGAAACAAGTAATCGGGTGTGGAGTCCCATCAGCGCCATCGGCGAGGTTGAGTGTGAACCGTAACCACTGTATCGTAACTCTTACTCGTCGAGGAAATATACGCAACATGATACGTTGCAGCCGTGTAAGTCGATTACATTGAATGTAAGCAAGATCACAACATGAGAAAGCGGATGATAAAACTATACTATATGCAATATGGCTTTATGGCTCTGTATCTGAATTTTGTTTGCGTAAAAGCTGGTTTTATTTTACCTACATCAAAGGAATAAAATGAAGCCTGTACTATGGAGTTTTCTGTCATGACATGGTTCCGTAACGATGTCTCATAGCCCAAAATCATCATAAGTTGCCCACAATTAAGTTATCAATCCGGTGTTGAGAGTTCGAGATAGATCCAAGTCGAGCTCAAATTGTCATAACAGCAGGGACACGGCTAATCGATTAAGTTTAAACCCTCTGCGAGAGGTTTGTACACTTTACCCATAAGATTCGATCCCTCTTTTTACGTTCTCGCGCTTGAGGTGTTTGAGAACAAGATGACGGCTATGGTCTTCAAAGAGTTCCTCGACCATTGTCGGTACCCATCCAATCCTACCGTAGTTCTACATCTGCTAAGCACCGTCCGGCGAGTCACCACTAAGGTCAACCAAGCGAGCCCATAATGACTTGCGGTTGCAGGTAAGCTTCGGGCATGAAGTATTCTTCCGTCTCTTTGAGTGCGGGTGAAGCTTTCCATAAGATGTCATGGCGCTTCTCCATGCATCCCGGCCAACCCTGGTTTCTCGGGTGCTCGTCAACAATCCTTCACCCGATGGTGTGTATTGAATTCTTGTCTTGAGTCTTGAAGTCTTGCGGCCTTGAAGATGCAGTCCTTGCAGATGCCATCATGGATTTATCGTCATTGGCGTAGAGTCCTCCATCTTCACACCACTCTCGATCACTCATACCAAACCCGTCTACTATAGCGTAGCATTAGAATAAAATAACGTCCGGGCTTGGTAACAGGGTGATGGGTTCCTACCTCATGCATACTACTCAACTACAAAATTTCAATAACACTCTTGAGGGGTGGTTGCAAAGGTGCCACTAAATGCAATAAAACATAGGTAAGAAAGCATGGTCAAAGTGAACTTGCCTTGTTGGCGATCTTGAAAAAACTAGGGTTTCGTAGTAGCAATCTTAGCACTCCGGAAATTCTACGAGGCAAACAATAACTATAATAAGCACATAGCATAGCATAACATAACAAAGTAACACACAAAACCAACAAAACAAAACCCAAAGGAAAACTTAAAGAAAAAAACAACTCAAAGTTTTCCTACTTCAAATAACAACAAAAATAGTTTTATATAACAAAATTTCTTAACATCACCTAATCATGGTTTTATGTTAACTAAACAGAAAATATTTCATTAAGCAACTAGGAGCAAAAAGAATTAAATAAAAATCTATTATGAAACTCCCGGAATAAGCAAAACAAGCTTTAATTCAAATCTGATCTAACTCAATTTTATAAATCAAACATAGACAAATTATATATTTTGGAAACTACAAGAAAATTGTGATCTAGCATAAAAAGAATCAGCATCATTGGACTTCTAGATCAAAAGTTATAAGCTAAACAAAACGGAACTAAATCTGTTACAGGAATAAATCTGAAAACAGCAGAGTTACAGTATGTGAGGCAGAGATGGCAGGAAGGAGAAAGGCGATGTGGAGGCTGCTCGGCGAGGTGAGTGTGGCGAGGTGGGGAGGTGGCGGAGGAGGTCGGGCGCTTGGGAGGTGGCTGGGCGATGGGAGGTTCGGAGAGCTCTGGTGGCGTTCTAGGCAGGAAAAGGAGGGCGGTGGCGAGAAGGCTACAGGCAGGGAGGCGTGGTGATGGGAAAAATGGAGCGAGGAGAGGAGGGGTTTTATAGGCGGTCTCGGGGCGCTGGGATGGAAAAGCGAGGGAGATCGGGAAGGTGGAGTTTCTGCCTCCATGGATATGGAAAGCTTATGTAACGTGAGAGGAAGCAGAGGAAGGAGATGATCTCTTGTTGGGCTAGAATAGGAAAGTGCTTAATGGGCAGCAGGTTTTCCTAATAAAAGCGATTCCATTCCTATTTTAAAATTAGGAAACTAAAACAATAAAAGGAAATCAAATCAATTGAATAAAGAGTTTTTATATACTAAATTTATCGGAAAAATAAAATGTAGATGATGAGCATTATTCCACGGCCAAAATAAAAACTTAAAAAAATGTTTTCAGAAAATCCCTAAAGGCTTTATTTCTTTTTGCAAATAATTTTTAAATAAAAACTTTGGTTTTCTTGGCTCAAATATTTTCAAAATGCCCCTGATTTTGGAGGTCATTTTCCTCCGCTCTTTCTTGCTTGCAAGAATTTATTTTGAAGTATTTCTCGGGAAGAAAAATAGAAGCAAGTGCAAATATTTGAAAGAATTAAATTGCAAAACTCCGTTCAAATTCTTTATAGTTGAAGAAGTCATGTCATCTTCTCTCATTGATTTTAATAGGATGAATTTGAATTTACGGAGAAGGGAAAGTCATTTTATTCCCTCTCATTCAAAAGTTTTTGAAAAGGTTCAAATTTCACTCAAGTTTAATTCACTCAAGCAAACAAACAAACAATTCAATTAATTATATTAACATTCCAAAATTTGGGATGTTACAAACCTACCACACTTAAAATGAATCTAGTCCTCGAGATTGAAGAAACTAACAAGAAAAGGTTAGGGTTGGGGTCTTCTAGCAAATGTCTTGGTCGAGAAAGGTCGGGGTGCTACCACACTTAAAAACAAGGTCATGGTTCCAATAAACTCAGATATTTCCTCTGGAGGGCTGACAATGTATGTCTCTTCACCTATCTTACAATAGCTCCTTCATCGGAAGCATAGAGTTTTCCTCGAAAGCTTGGGTCGGTTCGTCAAAGTTGAAGTTAAATCCAGGCTGGATCTTCTTAGTGATGGATGCTGTGTCCATTCTAAACAACTATTGAAACACTCATGGTGGTCTACAATTTATGGTTTTCTCCTGCGAGAAAGCAGTGCAGGTTGAACCTCACCGTATAACCTCGTTTGGCAGCGGTTTGCTGTAATGGGGTTCCATCGTCCTACCATTTTATGGTTTTATGGCTTATCGGCGTCGACACTCTTCTAAGTTTTTCAAGGCTCTCTGATTTTCCATCAACATATGATAGTTCATGATAGAAGTCTCGGTATGGGGGCCAATCCATCCCGTGCTTGAATCATTACCACATATGTAAATATCGAATCACGTGTTTTAACACTTGGGCATACTCACAAGCATTGCAGAATTTCTCTTGTTCTCGAACTGAGTTAGTATAAATCCATAGTTTACGCATGCCAAACAAAACATCTATCGTTACTTCACCACTCTCTAGGGTTTTGCGTAACCTCCTCTGAAGCGTAGGCTGATTGGATCTGATTCTTCCAAATTTATTCCTTTATCAAGGTTACAACGGTTCCTTCTCAAAATCCTGGGCACATGTGGGTTATGGCCCACTTCAACACTAGTGCAGCTTTAACTCATCCTTGGAGTAACTCTCTTGTTACACCTCCTTAAATCGATAGTACTCTGTTTCTTCATACCATCATATCAAAACAAAACTCCAACTTATTTTGTCGAGCTTCCTTCTATGGCCGTCATGAATAACACATTTCTTTCTTCATTGATCTGTGGCTTTATAGAGTACTATGACCAAAAAGAATGCACAAGTTTATCCATAAAATCTCATTAATCTCATATCAATCTTTCATTACATCCTTAACCATTTTAAATAAATCCAAATTCCAAAAGTACTTGTTACAAATGCTGCCACCCACATGATTTGGTATGGTGGGACATTACTTCCTTTATTTATTTATCCTCCTCGAGATTCTTGATCCTTTGGAATTGTGCGACATGAGCCTTGAAATCTTCAATCTTCTGTTTCATCATGGTGGTCTTGAGCTTCACCTTCATCATCTCTGCATGCACTTAGCAGGTATTCTGGGTATAGCAGTCTTGCTTCAAGTATTTCTCCGATCGGCGTATGGCTTCCATGGCTGCTTCACGAGCGGCATCGAAGAAAGTTGCTTGTAGCACACGTGAAATGAAAAGTACTGCCCCATCATTTTTGGGCAAACTCCTTTCAAATGGTGGAGTGTACCTCCACATACCAAGTTCCACTCCCTTATGCATGAAGGGTAGCCTTTGTGAACTGCATCTCCTTCAAGGTGAATATGCTTCATCATGTCCTTGAGGATCTTGGGTAATCATGATCACTTGTCGGGGTCATGATGGTTTCGGACCTTTAAGGAAAGACTAAATAAAGTGTCGTCATCTGCGGTTGTGAAAGCGAAATGATGCTCGAATTAAGTACTTATCTCACAGGGCACACATTCATATCATCCAAACAAAACTTCAAACTCAATTTCCAATTTCCTGTTTATGCATCACAACTCACCTTCTTCCATGTTCATCAAGAATATTAATTTCCAAGATAAAATATGACAACTCCTTAAAGCTTTTCAGCATGTGACATTACAACTTTATTGAGTCATGAACTATTACAATCTCGGGGTAATCTATTACATAACTCAACTCATTGAGCTCATGAAAATGAAATTGCTTTCTACTACTCTTATTATCCATATCAAAATTCAACTACTCAACTCAGCTTTCATCTTGTCGGGACATTTAATAGCATAATGTCCTGCCTCCTTCTGTGAAAACAAATGACTTCCGACATGTCTAGGGCTTCTTTGTGATTATCACGGGCTCCTTGGATTCTTGGCTTCTTTTACGGGCATTTACTAGCGTAATGACCTAAATCCTTACACACTATAACAGGTGATATGACTCAAGTCCTTCTCTGCAAAAATTGTGTTGCTCTCGGGTTGCCTTCCTTTTCTCTTCTGGATTTCTCTGTAATGATCAGAGTTTCTATCTCCGGGGTCAAACTTCACTTCTGCTGTGGAAATATCCTGGATACTCCTTTCTTTCCTTGGTGCAATCTTGTGAAAATGTCCTTCTTCTCCACATGAATAGCGAGGCATTGGAGTAAAATCTGTTGAGACCTTCTCCATCAGGTCTTCAACACTTTCGATCATTCTTGGTTCTTCTAGATCTTCCTTGAGGGCTTCTTTCATTCCATCTTCCTGTTGGAATAGTTTGTTGCACCGTGGAGTAAATGTGACCTTTGCAGGGTAGTGGGTGGTTCCTTCACACAGGAAGCAAGTCACACAGCTAGTTGGGCATTCCTCGGTGGGTGTTTCTCCTCACAATGAGGGCATCCATCTTTGTGTTCCTCACAGGTGTGTCCTATTTCTCCATAAATCTTGCAGGCACAAGGTTTACTTCTTGGTGCATCATTGTGCTTCGGATAAGGCGTGATTTCAAGGTGTCTTCTTGAATTCCTCCCAAGTTCTTGCTCCATTAAATCCTGTATGGCTTGGTGCATGTTCCACCAGTTGCAGCACTTTACATAAGGTATTGAAGAGCATATTGAACCTCATACTTCCTTGAAACCAAATTGCTCCGAAGTGATTTTCCATATTACGCATCCATAGCTCGCCTCGGGCTGAGTCTTGATCGAGAGAATATCAGTCAACTTCATTCATCATCTATGGGGTTCAAGGGTTTTAGGGTGAGATGAGAGAGAGAGGTGGGAGGGATATACACACAATACAAACAATAGTTTTTGAAGAAGCAGGTTTTATTTGGGGCTGTCGGAAAACATCAAACAAATGACAGCTCACAAATCGCGCATCTAACGTAGGTGTATAACAGGGGTTTGGTCTTCTAAAGGTCAAATAATTCTTGAGATCCTTCAAGTCTTGAGTCTTCAACTGTTGTAGCTTCTAATGGGAAATCCTCTTTACTCTGAAGGATCATCAGGTTCTCGATATCAAATCCTTCTTGGAGCGTCTTGATTGATCCTTCAAAAGGAAAAGGGTATATTCTAACTATTTGAGGTGAGAGGTCTATTTGATAAAATCAGAAAAGGCGAAGTAAAGGATCCTTTGAAAATAAAGTTTTAGAGATTTCCTGTCCTAGGGGCTTTCCGATTTCTAGGGTCACGTCCTCTGAGTCAACATGTGCTCGATACCATTTACATGGCGACCCGACCTCGAGGCAGTCAAGCCTACGTGTATCTAATGCCATCCACTGGATCGGTATCTTTGCACACACGGTACATCAATGTATATATCAAAGTGCAATCACATGTATAAATAACGTAAAATGATATATACCTCATAATAATCAGCGGAAACAATCAATGGGTGTGGAGTCCCATCAGCGCCATCGGCGAGTTGAGTGTGACCCGTAACCTGTGTCGTAACTCTTACACAAATCGAGGAAATATCGCAACATGATACGTTGCAGCCGTGTAAATCGATTACATTGAATGTCTGGCAAGATCACAACATGAGAAAAGCGGATGATAAAACTATACTATATGCAATATGGCTTTGTGGCTCTGTATCTGAATTTTGTTTGCGTAAAAGCTGGTTTTATTTTACCTACATCAAAGGAATAAAATGAAGCCTGTACTATGGAGTTTTCTATCATGACATGGTTCCGTAACCGATGTCTCATAGCCCAAAATCATCATAAGTTGCCCACAATTAAGTTATCAATCCGGTGTTGAGAGTTCGAGATAGATCAAGTCGAGAGCTCAAATTGTCCGTAACGGGGACACGGCTAATCGATTAGGTTTAAACCCTCTGAGAGGTTTGTACACTTTACCCAAGATTCGATCCCTCTTTTTCGTTCTCGCACTTGAGTGTTTGAGAACAAGATGACGAAACATGGTCTTCAAAGTTCCTCGACCATTGTCCGTACCCATCCAATCCTACCGTAGTTCTACATCTGCTAGCACCGTCCCAGCGAGTCACCACTAAGGTCAACCAAGCGAGCCCATAATGACTTGCGGTTGCACAGGTAAGCTTCAGGCATGAAGTATTCTTCCGTCTCTTTGAGTGCAGGTGAAGCTTTCCGCAAGATGTCATGGCGCTTCTCCATGCATCCGGCCAACCACTGGTTTCTCCAGGGTGCCCGTCAACAAATCCTTCACCCAGTGAGTGTGTATTGAATTCTTGTCTTGAGTCTTGAAGTCTTGAGGCCTTGAAGATGCAGTCCTTGCAGATTCCATCATGGATTTATCGTCATTGGCGTAGAGTCCTCCATCTTCACACCACTCTCGATCCTCATACCAAACCCGTCTACTACAGCGTAGCATTAGAATAAAATAACGTCCGGGCTTGGTAACAGGGTGATGGGTTCCTACCTCATGCATACTACTCAACTACAAAATTTCAATAACACTCTTGAGGGGTGGTTGCAAAGGTGCCACTAAATGCAATAAAACATAGGTGAAAAGCATGGTCAAAGTGAACTTGCCTTGTTGACGATCTTGAAAAACTAGGGTTTAAGTAGTAGCAAGGAAATTCTACCGAGGCAAACAATAACTATAATAAGCACATAGCATAACATAACATAACAAGTAACACACAAAACCAACAAAACAAAACCCAAAGGAAAACTTAAAGAAAAAAACAACTCAAAGTTTTCCTACTTCAATTAACAACAAAAATAGTTTTATATAACAAAATTTCTTAACATCACCTAATCATGGTTTATGTTAACTAAACAGAAAATATTTCATTAAGCAACTAGGAGCAAAAAGAATTAAATAAAAATCTATTATGAAACTCCCGGAATAAGCAAAACAAGCTTTAATTCAAATCTGATCTAACTCAATTTTATAAATCCAAACATAGACAAATTATATATTTTGGAAACTACAAGAAAATTTTGATCTAGCATAAAAGAATCAGTATCATTGGACTTCTAGATCAAAAGTTATAAGCTAAACAAAACGGAACTAAATCTGTTACAGGAATAAATCTGAAAACAGCGGAGTTACCATATGTGGCAGAGATGGCAGGAAGGAGAAAGCGATGTGGAGGCTGCTCGGCGTGGGGTGGTCGCCCGGCGAGGTGGGGGTGGCGGAGGAGGGTCGGCGCTTGGGAGGTGGCGCTGGGCGATGGGAGGTTCGGGAGAGCTCTGGTGGCGTTCTAGGCAGGAAAAGGAGGGCGGTGGCGAGAAGGCTACGGGCAGGGAGGCGTGGTGATGGGAAAAATGGAGCGAGGAGAGGAGGGGGTTTATAGGCGGTCTCGGGCGCTGGGATGGAAAAGCGAGGGAGATCGGGAAGGTGGAGTTTCTGCCTCCATGGATATGGAAAGCTTATGTAACATGAGAGGAAACAGAGGAAGGAGATGATCTCTTGTTGGGCTAGAATAGGAAAAGTGCTTAATGGGCCAGCAGGTTTTCCTAATAAAAGCGATTCCATTCCTATTTTAAAATTAGGAAACTAAAACAATAAAGGAAATCAAATCAATTGAATAAAGAGTTTTATATACTAAAATTATCAGAAAAATAAAATGTAGATGATGAGCATTATTCCCGGCCAAAATAAAAACTTAAAAAAATGTTTTCAGAAAATCCCTAAAGGCTTTATTTCTTTTTGCAAATAATTTTTAAATAAAAACTTTGGTTTTCTTGGCTCAAATATTTTCAAAAATGCCCCTGATTTTGGAGGTCATTTCCTCCGCTCTTTCTTGCTTGCAAGAATTTATTTTCAGGTATTTCTCGGGGAAGAAAAATAGAAAGCAAGTGCAAATATTTGAAAGAATTAAATTGCAAAACTCCGTTCAAATTCTTTATAGTTGAAGAAGTCATGTCATCTTCTCTCATTGATTTTAATAGGATGAATTTGAATTTACGGAGAAGGGAAAGTCATTTTATTCCTCTCATTCAAAAGTTTTGAAAGGTTCAAATTTCACTCAAGTTTAATTCACTCAAGCAAACAAACAAACAATTCAATTAATTATATTAACATTCCAAAATTTGGGATGTTACAGCCCCCCCTTGATCACAGATATAGCCTACTCTTATCTACCTTTGCTTGCATTAGGTAGCATAGCATATTCTTGTTTTCGGATACTCCTATCTTTGCATAGCTTTGTCAAAGTGTAACCATTGTTACCTTACGCAATCCTATATGCTTAGTATAGGCGGCTAGTACTTTCATCATGGCCCTTCATACTTGTAAAATCTGCCGTGCTATACTATCGGGCCGTGATCACTTCGGGAGGTGATCGCGGGTATATCTCTCTCTTATACATGAAACATGTGGAGACTAAAAGTCGAATTGGTGATGGAGCACCCGAGTGGATCATTAATGGCGGGCTGCACAGGGCAGGTTGAGACCGCCTAGGAGAGTGGGCCTTTGGCCTGTTAAGTTGATTGGTTACTTAACTGCAACGAGGTCTTGGTATTTGATCTGGGTTGGCTCTGAGCTTATCGCACTAACCATCTCGCGGGAGTAGTTATGGGTATCCGGCGTCGTGGTATTAGCGAGAAATGCCAGACGTCGGCTGACGGAGGCGGTAGCGCGCCCGGATTGGACTGGCGCACGATGGGCTAGGTGCGCTTCGGCCGCGTCGTGCATAGCGTGCAGGTGTGCTTTCGAGGCGATGGGCGGAGACTGCTGGCAGCAAGGTTTAGAACCGGCGTGTTGGCCTCTGTTGTGCCTAGGTGGGGCTGCGGCGTGTTGATCTTCTGTGGACGGGCATGACCGGGAAAGTGTGTCGGCCAAATGGGATCAAGCGTCTTTGGGTAGATGGTGCACCTACAGGTGTTAATCTATTCGGATAGCCGTGATCTTGATATGAGGCGACTTGGAGTTGTACCTTGAGCTTATGACAACTAGAACGGATACTTGATAAAACACACCCTTCCAAGTGCGGATACAACGGCGGTCGCTCTCGCTCGAGGGATATGAAGCGGATTGCGGGTAGGATTATGCTATATGATGTTACTTGGAGGACTTCCGTTGTCCTCTTACATGCATGCAAGACAGGTGTCGAGCGTAGTCTTCGTTAAGACTAACTATCCCCTCTTATTACGGCATTACTGCGATTCGGTCCATGATATGGCCTTTACTCATATATCCATGCATATGTAGTGTAGCTCCTTGCTTGCGAGTATTTTGGATGAGTACTCACGGTTGCCTTGTTCCCCCCTTTCCCTACCTCTACTCGATTGCGCAGCAGACGATGGAGCCGGGATCCGGCGCCACGCCTCTGACGACTACTACTCGGAGGTGCCTACTACTACGTGCAGCCCGGCGGCGACCGGGAGTGACCTAGGAGGATCCCGAGGCGGGAGGCTGCTCCTCTTCGATCTGTATCGGTTTGTGCTAGCCATCTTATGGCACCTTATTTAACTTATATACGTACTCGAGATATTGTTGCTTCGCTGACTTCGTCTATGATCGAGCACTTGTATTGAGCCCTCGAGGCCCTGGCTTGTATTATGATGCTTGTATGACTTATTTTATTATAGAGTTGTGTTGTGATATCTTCCGTGAGTCCTTGATCTTGATCGTACACATTTGCGTGCATGATTGGTGTCTACGATTGAATCGAGGCGTCACAAGAAATGTGAGCATTATATATCGCCTAACCAGCTTCATAGAATGCGCTTGGTGGGCGGCATGCCTTGCTAGGCCGCTACCAACCATGCAGGTCGGAGGTGATCGAGCTGTGACCAAGCCGACTTGAACCTAAAGAATTGGCAGCAGGGAAGGAACCTACGAGGTTGGTTCGTGGAGACAACAGTGGGATGTGATCCGAGCTGGACTAGAGGCGTGACCGAGTAGACTTTGAACTTTAGGGTCCGTGCAAGGCCCAAGTGTTGAGCCTCTGACGGGCGCCTATATAAAGTGGAGGTCGGCACACTCATGTGGTTGATAACCGCTTGGCGCTTTGCGACTAGGATTTGCATGTGTTGCGAATAGCCACCTCCACTCGCCGCCGGCTGTGATCCGACCTAGCAGTCCGCCATACGGTGTTCTTCCTGCAGCGGATACCGTTAGGGCGGTGCACATCGCCGCTCCGGTGAACTCGTGCGTGGGATCGGACGACCCGGCTGTTGAGGAGATCGAGCGAGGAGGAGGCGATCCGCAGCGGACGCTGCTGCTAACTCTTCTTCCGCTGCGGCCGCTGGCGTCTAGTGGTAACGAACTGTGATCCATCTCCGTAGCATGTTCTGAATGTTACTGCAGCGTGGAAAATTTTAATTTGATCGGCGCACCCTACCGTAGAACTAACGGTGGTATCGAGCCTCTCTGCTATAGGATTTGGATTCAGATCGTATGCATATTAGATATCACGGAGGCGGATCACGATGTGTAGATCCTTGAAGAGATCGGCTATGTGCACGGTTGATGTGATCAACGCACATGGGGATCGTTGAGGCTATATTTTCTGTCAATCGGGATCGATGAGTCGTGACACGATCTACCCCTACCGGTCGGTCATCCGCCGCCGGGGTTAACGATAAAAGCGTAAATCCGAATCGGATTCGCGATGATCGATAAGATCGGTCAGATCAGAAAATTCGCGATGATCGGGACCGCCGTGTGCGTAGCGCCGTATATTTAAATGCCGACACACAAACCGGTAGAATGCAATTCTATGCATAACTTTGTTTTGCGGTTTGATGTGAATAGTATGGCTCATGTGTATGTGATGCATGTGTGTAATTTATCGTGGCTGCGTGTCATGTTTGTCGGCGGCGAGAATAAAGTGCTGTCATTATATTGTATAACGACCTGCGTGTGGACTTGTGACTCTATGTAAAATTCATTACTAGTTGTAGTAGTTGGATAATCTGAGATCAGGTTGGTGGCTTGGCGTCCGGATGATTCTCCCATCTCCGCGACATTCTCGACAAGTATGCCCTCCTCTTGAATAGCCACGGCCGTGGGCGTCCCTGAGCCAGCGGACTTTTTCGATGGCATCTACCCAGCGCTGCCTGCGACCACCAGGCGGCAGCGCGTAGCTCATCGAGCTTAGCGATGGGCTTGTAACTCCAACGCCTATAGCTTCTTTGTCATGGATTGCAACTTTAAGGCTATTTTCGGAATGTTCGCGGTCTTAACTCCGACACCAAATGAGCGGCTGTTAGCAGCATGATCCTTGTTGCCGCCTTCATCGTATGTCTTCAAGAGACTAAACTTGCGCTCGTCACCGATTCCATTGTGCTTGACACGCTTGGTCCCACTCTTGAGGACTACTTCTTCCTCCCATAACCCGGCACCCGTGGGAGCATTTTGCTTGCCGGGTGGCGCTCGGACCTCTCCCTCGAATCCTTTGTGCAGCACGCATCATGTCACGGCTCTAGTTACCTTATTGCCGGTTTGTGATGGCCGCTGGTGGATCACGGGGTCTACAGGCCATAAGGCAGCGAGGCCAAGCTGAGTTCTGGCGAGCTGCATGATGTCGCGTGAGTCCGCATAGGCTCGTGGCTCCTTGGCGGTGATTTCAACATGATCGTCTCGGTGGCCGAAAGAGCAATGCAAATCTTAACCACGTGTCATGGGTCGATTCGATGTTTCATTGCTGATGAGGAGCTTGGGACTTATACATGCACAGCCGCCGTTATACTTGGTCTAACGGCGACAACGATCACAGTCCCTAGCGACCGCATCCTCTGCACCTCGGATGGGAATCATGCGCCCACCTTTGCTGTTTTAGATATGCCTAGAGGCAATCATGTATGATGATATTTCCTATGTGTTTATGAATAAGATAGTCCTTGCACATTATCAATGATGTATCAGCAAGTACATGACTTGTTTGTGGGACTATGCATTGTATGATGTTGTCCTAAAGGTCCCTAGTCGAAGGCTTTGTGTGACGATATTTTTGAATGGTATGTTCCACGACTATGCACCCATTGTTGATGGGCTATTTATATTGAATCTAGAACATGAACCGGTCAATAACATGAATGTCAAGAGGCATAAGCCTAATGAGATAAATCTGACATACTTATGGCATTGCCGGCTTGGACACATTAGTGCGAACGCATGAAGAAGCTCCATGATGATGGGCTCCTAACCGTCCGACTTGGTCATTCGAGACATGTGAATCATGCTTGCTCGGCAAGATGATTAAGTCTCCTTTCGCAAAGAATTGCGAGAGGGCGTCCGAGCTATTGGAACTTATACATAGTGATGTGTGTGGTCCAATGAGCACAACCGCTAGAGGTGGCTATCAGTACTTCGTGACTTTTACCGACGACTTGAGTAGATATGGGTATATCTATTTGATGAGGCACAATTCGGAAAATTTTGAAAAGTTCAAAGAGTTTCAGAACGAGGTTGAGAATCAGCTAGGCAAGACTATAAAGCTTCTAAGATCTGATCGTGGAGGTGAGTACATGAGCCAGGAGTTTGATGATCATCTGAAAAGCCGAGGTATAGTACCTCAGCTCACACCTCCGGGTACGCCACAGAGAAACAGTGTGTCAAAACGGAGGAATAGGACCTTGTTGGACATGGTCCGGTCTATGATGAGCAAATCGGATTTACCCTTGTCATTCTGGGGATACGCTCTAGAAACTGCAGCTTTCACACTTAATAGGGTACCATCAAAATCCGTAGACAAGACACCACATGAGATGTGGACTGGGAAGTGTCCCAGTTTGTCTTTTCTAAAGATTTGGGGTTGTGAAGCATTTGTCAAGCGATTTATGTCAGACAAGCTTACACCCAAGTCAGATAAATGCATATTCGTGGGATATCCGAGGGAAACCTTGGGATATAACTTCTGAAGGAAATATGCCCTAGAGGCAATAATAAAGTTATTATTTATTTCCTTATATCATGATAAATGTTTATTATTCATGCTAGAATTGTATTAACCGGAAACATAATACATGTGTGAATACATAGACAAACAGATAGTCACTAGTATGCCTCTACTAGACTAGCTCATTAATCGAAGATGGTTATGTTTCCTAACCATAGACATGTGTTGTCATTTGATTAATGGGATCACATCATTAGGAGAATGATGTGATTGACATGACCCATTCCGTTAGCTTAGCACTTGATCGTTTAGTATATTGCTATTGCTTTCTTCATGACCTATACATGTTCCTGTAACTATGAGATTATGCAACTGCCGTTTACGGAGGAACACTTTGGTACTACCAAGCGTCACAACGTAATGGGTGATTATAAAGGAGTACTACAGGTGTCTCCAAAGGTACTTGTTGGGTTGGCGTATTTCGAGATTAGGTTTTGTCACTCCGATTGTCGGAGAGGTATCTCTGGGCCTTCTCGGTAATACACATCACATAAGCCTTGCAAGCATTAAAACTAATGAGTTAGTTGTGAGATGATGTATTACGGAACGAGTAAAGAGACTTACCAGTAACGAGATTGAACTACGTATTGGATACCGACGATCGAATCTCGGGTAAGTAACATACCGATGACAAAAGGAACAACGTATATCATTATGCGGTTTGACCGATAAAGATCTTCGTAGAATATGTAGGAACCAATATGGGCATCCAGGTTCCTCTATTGGTTATTGACCGAGAATGGTTCTAGGTCATGTCTACATAGTTCTCGAACCCGTAGGGTCCGCACGCTTAACGCTTCGATGACAGTTCATTATGAGTTTATAAGTTTTGATGTACGAAGGTTGTTGAGTCCCGGATGTGATCACGGACATGACGAGGAGTCTCGAAATGGTCGAGACATAAAGATTGATATATTGGAAGCCTATGTTTGGACTTCGGAAGGTTCGGATGAAAGCAGGAAGTTACCGAACACCGGAGGGTTACGGAACCCCGGGGTCAATGGGCCTTAATGGGCCATAGGGAGAAGAGGAAGGGCGGCCAGGGCAGGCCGCGCCCCCTCCCTCTAGTCCGAATAGGACAAGGAGAGGGGGCGCCTCTTCCTCTTCCCTCCCCAATCCTATTCCAACTAGGAAAGGGGGGAGTCCTACTCGGTGGGAGTAGGACTCCTCCAGCGCCCCCTTGGGCTGGCCGCACCCCTTGCTCCTTTATATACGAGGCAGGGGCACCCCGAACACGAAGTTGATCTACGGATCGTTCCTTAGCCGTGTGCGGTGCCCCCTCCACCATATTCCACTTGGTCATATCGTCGCGGAGCTTAGGCGAAGCCCTGCGCGGAGAAGTCATATCATCGCGGAGCTTAAGCGAAGCCCTGCGTCGGTGGAGCATCATCATCGCCACCACGCCGTCGTCGACGGAACTCATCCCGACACTTTGCTGGATCGGAGTCCGGGATCGTCATCGAGCTGAGCGTGTGCAGAACTCGGAGGTGCCGACGTTCGGTGCTTGGATCGGTCGGATCGTGAAGGCGCACGACTACATCAACCGCGTTGTTATAACGCTTCCGCTTTCGGTCTCACGAGTGCGTGGACAGACACTCTCCCTCTCGTTGCTATGCCATCACCATGGTCTTGCGTGTGCGTAGGAAATTTTTGAAATTACTCGTTCCCAACGATGGCATCCGAGCCTGGTTTTATGCGTTGATGTCATATGCACGAGTTGAACACAAGTGAGTTGTGGGCGATATAAGTCATCTTGCTTACCAGCATGTCATACTTTGGTTCGGCGGTATTGTGAGATGAAGCGCCCGGACCGACATTACGCCAGACGCTTACGCGAGACTGGTTTCACCGCTTGAGCACTAGTTGCTTAAAGGTGACCGGCGGGTGTCAGTTTCTCTCACTTTAGTTGAACCGAGTGTGGCTACGCCGGTCCTTGCGAAGGTTAAAACAGCACCAACTTGACAAACTATCGTTGTGGTTTTGATGCGTAGGTAAGAACGGTTCTTGCTCAGCCCGTAGCAGCCACGTAAAACTTGCAACAACAAAGTAGAGGACGTCTAACTTGTTTTTGCAGGGCATGTTGTGATGTGATATGGTCAAGACATGATGCTATATTTTATTGTATGAGATGATCATGTTTTGTAACTGAGTTATCGGCAACTGGCAGGAGCCATATGGTTGTCGCTTTATTGTATGAAATGCAAACGCCATGTAATTGCTTTACCTTATCACTAAGCGGTAGCGATAGTCGTAGAAGCAATAGTTGGCGAGACGACAACGATGCTACGATGGAGATCAAGGTGTCGCGCCGGTGACGATGGTGATCACGACGGTGCTTCGGAGATGGAGATCACAAGCACAAGATGATGATGTCCATATCATATCACTTATATTGATTGCATGTGATGTTTATCCTTTATGCATCTTATCTTGCTTTGATTGACGGTAGCATTTTAAGATGATCTCTCACTAAAATTATCAAGAAGTGTTCTCCACGAGTATGCACCGCTGCGAAAGTTCTTCGTCTTTGAGACACCACGTGATGATCGGGTGTGATAGGCTCTACGTTCAAATACAACGGGTGCAAAACAGTTGCGCACGCGGAATACTCAGTTAAACTTGACGAGCCTAGCATATAACAGATATGGCCTCGGAACACGGAGACCGAAAGGTCGAGCGTGAATCATATAGTAGATATGATCAACATAGTGATGTTCACCATTGAAACTACTCCATCTCACGTGATGATCGGACATGGTTTAGTTGATTTGGATCACGTAATCACTTAGATGACTAGAGAGATGACTGTCTAAGTGGGAGTTCTTAATAATATGATTAATTGAACTTAAATTTATCATGAACTTAGTCTGGTAGTATTTTGCAAAATTATGTTGTAGATCAATAGCTCGCGTTGTTGCTTCCCTATGCTTTTATATGTTTGTTTTGATATGTTCCTAGAGAAAAATTATGTTGAAAAATGTTAGTAGCAATGATGCGGATTGGATCCGTGATCTGAGGTTTATCCTCATTGCTGCCTGGAAGAATTATGTCCTTAATGCACCGCTAGGTGACAGACCTATTGTAGGAGCAAATGCGAGGCGTTATGAGCGTTTGGCTAGCTCAATATGATGACTACTTGATAGTTTAGTGCACCATACTTAACGGCTTAGAATCGGGACTTCAAAGGCGTTTTGAATGTCATGGACCATATGAGATGTTCCAGGAATTGAAGTTAATATCTCAAGCAAATACCGAGTTGAGAGATATGAAGTCTCCAACAAGTTCTATAGCTAAAAGATGGAGGAGAATCGCTCAACTAGTGAGCATGTGCTCAGATTGTGCAGGTACTTCAATCGCTTGAATCAAGTGGGAGTTAATCTTCCAGATAAGATAGTGATTGACAGAATTCTCTAGTCACCATCACCAAGTTAGTAGAACTTCGTGATGAACTATAATATGCAAGGGATGAAAAAGTAATTCCCAAGCTCTTCGTGATGCTGAAATCGACGAAGGTAGAAATCAAGAAAAGAGCATCAAGTGTTGATGATTGACAAGACCACTAGTTTCAAGGAAAGGGCAAAGGGAAGAAGGGAACTTCAAGAAGAACATCAAGCAAGTTGCTGTTCGAGTGAAGAAGCCCAAGTCTGGACCTAAGCACGAGACTAAGTGCTTTTGCTGCAATGGAACTGGTCCTTTGGGCGAAACTACCCCAAGTATTTGGCGGATAAGAAGGATGGCAAATTGAACAAGAGTATATTTGATATACAGGTTATTGATGTGTGCATTACTAGTGTTTATAGTAGCCCTGAGTATTTGATACTTGTTAGGTTGTTGAGATTAGTAACTCAAACAGGAGTTCTGAATAAATAGAAACTAGTTGAAGGGAAGTGACGATGAGTGTTGGAAGTAGTTCCAAGATTGATATGATCATCATCACACACCCCTATACTTTCGGGATTAGTGTTAAACCTAAATAAATGTTATTTGGTGTTTGCGTTGAGCATGAATATGATTTGATCATGTTTAATGCAAAGCGGTTATTCATTTAAAGTCAAAGAATAATTGTTGTTCTGTTTAAATGAATAAAACCTTCGATGGTCATACACCCAATGAAAATAGTTTTCAAAACGGTTATTCATTTAAAATCAAAGAATAATTGTTGTTCATTTAAATGAATAAAACCTTCAATGGTCATACACCCAATAAAAATAGTTTGTTGGATCTCGATCGTAGTGATACACATATTCATAATATTGATGCCAAAAGATGCAAAGTTAATAATGATAGTGCAACTTATTTGTGGCACTTGCCGTTTAGGTCATATTGGTGTAAAGCGCATGAAGAAACTCCATGCTGATGGGATTTTGGAATCACTTGATTATGAATCACTTGATGCTTGCGAACCATGCGTTATGGGCAAGATGACTAAAGACTCATTCTCGGAACAATGGAGCGAGCAAATGACTTATTGGAAATAATACATCTTGATGTATGCGGTCCGATGAGTGTTAAAGCTCACGGCAAGTATCGTTATTTTCGATCTTCACAAGATGATTTGAGCAGATATGAGTATATCTACTTAATGAAGCACAAGTCTGAAACATTTGAAAAGTTCAAAGAATTTCAGAGTGAAGTAGAGAATCATCGTAATAAGAAAATAAAGTTTCTACGATCTGATCGTGGAGGAG
The DNA here is from genome assembly GCA_021605205.1 of Aegilops longissima. Taxonomy (NCBI): domain Eukaryota; kingdom Viridiplantae; phylum Streptophyta; class Magnoliopsida; order Poales; family Poaceae; genus Aegilops; species Aegilops longissima. Next base: position 665,077,173 of record CM038679.1, on the reverse strand, counting down.
AATATTTGAGTTACGAGTTTGGCCTTCATATCAAACAATGTGGAATAGTTTCACAGCTCACGCCACATGGAACACCATAACGTAATGGTGTGTCCGAACGTCATAACCGCACTTTATTTGATATGGTGCGATCAATGATGTCTCTTACCAATTTACCAATATCGTTTTGAGGTTATGCATTAGAGATAGCTGCATTCACATTAAATAGGGCACCATTAAATCCGTTGAGACGACACCGTATGAACTATGGTTTAGCAGTAAACCTAAGCCGTCGTTTCTTAAAAGTTTGGAGTTGTGATGCTTATGTGAAAAAGTTTTCACCTGATAAGCTCGAACCCAAATCGGAAAAGTGCGTCTTCATAGAATACCCAAAGGAAACTGTTGGGTACTCCTTCTATCACAGATCCAAAGGCAAAACATTCGTTGCTAAGAATGGATCCTTTCTAGAGAAGGAGTTTCTCTCGAAATAAGTGAGTGGGAGGAAAGTAGAACTTGATGAGGTAATTGTACCTTCTCCCTTATTGGAAAGTAGTTCATCACAGAAATCAGTTCCGGTGATTCCTACACCAATTAGTGAGGAAGTTAATGATGATGATCATGAAACTTCAGATCAAGTTGCTACCAAATCTCGTAGGTCTTCGAGTAAGATCCGCACAGAGTGGTACGGTAATCATGTTCGGAAGTCATGTTACTAGACCATGATGAACCTACGAACTATGAGGAAGCGATGATGAGCCCAGATTCCGCGAAATGGCTTGAGGCCATGAAATCTGAGATAGGATCCATGTATGAGAACAAAAGTATGGACTTTGATTGACTTGCTCGATGATCAACAAGCCATGTTAAATAAATGGATCTTCAAGAGGAAGACAGATGCTGATAGTAGTGTTACTATCTACAAAGCTAGACTTGTCGAAAAAGGTTTTAGACAAAGTTCAAGATGTTGAATACAATGAGATTTTGTCACTTGTATCGATGCTTAAAAGTCTGTCCGAATCATGTTAGCAATTGCCACATTTTATGAAATCTTGCAAATGGATGTCAAAGCTGCATTCCTTAATGGTTTTCTTAAAGAAGAGTTGTATATGATGCAACCAGAAGATTTTGTCAATCCTAAAGGTGCTAACAAAATGTGCAAGCTCCAGCGATCCATCAATGGACTGGTGCAAGCATCTCGGAGTTGGAATATACGCTTTGATGTGTTGATCAAAGCATATGATTTTATCTGAGACTTTTGGAAGGCTGTATTTACAAGAAAGTGAGTGGGAGCACTACAGCCTTTACGATAAGTATATGTGAATGACATATTGTTGATCGGAAATAATGTAGAATTATTACGCAAAGCATAAAGGAGTGTTTGAAAGGAGTTTTTCAAAGAAAGACCTCGGTGAAGCTGCTTACATATTGAGCATCAAGATCTATAGAGATAGATCAAGGCGCTTGATATGTTTTTCAATGAATACCTTGACAAGATTTTGAAGTAGTTCAAAATGGAACAGTCAAAGAAAGAGTTCTTGCCTGTGTTACAAGGTGTGAGATTGAGTAAGACTCAAAACCCGACCACGGCAGAAGATAGAAAGAGAATGAAAGTCATTCCTATGCATCAGCCATAGGTTCTATAAAGTATGTCATCTTGTGTACAGATCTATTGCATACCCTACCACTAAGCTTGGCAAGGAGTGCAATAGTGATCTAGGAGTAGATCAATGGACATCGGTCAAAATTATCCTTAGTAGAATAAGGATATGTTTCTCGATTATGGAAGTGAAAAAGGTTCGTCGTAAAGGGTTACGTCGATGCAAGTTTTAACACTAATCTAGATGACTCGAGTCTCAATCTGGATACATATTGAAAGTGGGAGCAATTAGCTAGAGTAGCTCCGTGCGAGCATTGTAGACATAGAAATTTGCAAAATACTTACGGCTCTGAATGTGACAGACCGTTGACTAAAATTATCTCACAAGCAAAACATGATCACACCTTAGTACTCTTTGGGTGTTAATCACATAGCGATGTGAACTAGATTCTTGACTCTAGTAAACCCTTTGGGTGTTGGTCACATGTCGATGTGAACTATGGGTGTTAACCACATATAGATGTGAACTATTGATGTTAAATCACATGGCGATGTGAACTAGATTATTGACTCTAGTGCAAGTGGGAGATGAAGGAAATATGCCCTAGAGGCAATAATAAAGTTATTATTTATTTCCTTATATCATGATAAATGTTTATTATTCATGCTAGAATTGTATTAACCGGAAACATAATACATGTGTGAATACATAGACAAACAGATAGTCACTAGTATGCCTCTACTAGACTAGCTCATTAATCGAAGATGGTTATGTTTCCTAACCATAGACATGTGTTGTCATTTGATTAATGGGATCACATCATTAGGAGAATGATGTGATTGACATGACCCATTCCGTTAGCTTAGCACTTGATCGTTTAGTATATTGCTATTGCTTTCTTCATGACCTATACATGTTCCTGTAACTATGAGATTATGCAACTCCCGTTTACCGGAGGAACACTTTTGGTACTACCAAGCGTCTGGCGTAATCGGGTGATTATAAAGGAGTACTACAGGTGTCTCCAAAGGTTCTTGTTGGGTTGGCGTATTTCGAGATTAGGTTTTGTCACTCCGATTGTCGGAGAGGTATCTCTGGGCCTTCTCGGTAATACACATCACATAAGCCTTGCAAGCATTACAACTAATGAGTTAGTTGTGAGATGATGTATTACGGAACGAGTAAAGAGACTTACGAATGCGAGATTGAACTAGGTATTGGATACCGCGATCGAATCTCGGGTAAGTAACATACCGATGACAAAAGGAACAACAGATATCGTTATGCGGTTTGACCGATAAAGATCTTCGTAGAATATGTAGGAACCAATATGGGCATCCAGGTTCCGCTATTGGTTATTGACCGAGAATGGTTCTAGGTCATGTCTACATAGTTCTCGAACCCGTAGGGTCCCTTACGCTTAACGTTCGATGACAGTTCATTATGAGTTTATAAGTTTTGATGTACGAAGGTTGTTGAGTCCGGATGTGATCACAGACATGACGAGGAGTCTCGAAATGGTCGAGACATAAAGATTGATATATTGGAAGCCTATGTTTGGACTTGGAAAGGTTCGGATGAAAACAGGAAGTTACGGAACACGGAGGTTACGGAACCCCGGGGTCAATGGGCCTTAATGGGCCATAGGGAGAAGAGGAAGGGCCGGCCAGGGCAGGCGCGCCCCCTCCCCTCTAGCCCGAATAGGACAAGGAGAGGGGGGCGGCGCCCTCTTCCCCTCCCAATCCTATTCCAACTAGGAAGGGGAGTCCTACTCGGTGGGAGTAGGACTCCTCCAGCGCGCCTTGGGCTGGCCGCACCTTGCTCCTTTATATATGGGGCAGGGGCACCCGAACACGAAGTTGATCTACGGATCGTTCCTTAGCCGTGTCGGTGCCCCCTCCACCATATTCCACTTGGGTCATATCGTCGCGGAGCTTAGGCGAAGCCTCGCGCGGAGAAGTCATATCGTCACGGAGCTTAGGCGAAGCCCTCGTCGGTGGAGCATCATCATCGCCACCACGCCGTCGTCTTGTGGAACTCATCCCGACACTTTGCTGGATCGGAGTCCGGGATCGTCATCGAGCTGAGCGTGTGCGAGAACTTCGGAGGTGCCGACGTTCGGTGCTTGGATCGGTCGGATCGTGAAGACGACGACTACATCAACAGCGTTGTTATAACGCTTCCGCTTTCGGTCTCACGAGTGCGTGGACGACACTCTCCCCTCTCGTTGCTATGCCATCACCATGGTCTTGCGTGTGCGTAGGAAAATTTTTGAAATTACTACGTTCCCCAACAACTTCTACAACCGGGAAGAGAACAAAGTGTTTGTTGCTCGGAACGGGGTTTTCCTTGAGAAAGAGTTGCTCAGTCGGGAGGCCAGTGGGAGGACGGTTCGACTCGAAGAAATTCGAGGACCACTCTGGGACGGCTCGGCTGGTGATGAGATCATGCCGGAGTCAGTCAGGGAACCTGTAGTGGAAGCGGCATCGGAACCACGGAGGTCGGAAAGATTGCGCAGAGTGCGTGATGTATTGTTGCTAGAAAGCGACGAGCTGGCCACGTATGCGGAAGCAATGGTGAGCCCAGATTCCGAGGCATGGATGGAGGCCATGAGATCCGAGTTAAAGTCCACGGATGAGAATCAAGTCTGGGACTTGGTTGATCCGCCACCTGGCGTAACTGCCATTGGTTGCAAATGGGTCTTTAAGAAGAAAACCGATGTGGATGGAAATGTTCAGATCCACAAAGCTCGGCTTGTCGCTAAAGGTTATGGACAAGTTCAAGGAATTGACTATGACGAGACTTACTGGCGGTAGCGATCATCAAGTCGGTGAGGATCATACTAGCTATAGCTGCATATTTCGATTACGAGATATGGCGGATGGATGTCAAAACGGCTTTCCTTCACGGAAATTTAACCGAGGGCGTGTATATGATACAGCCCGAGGGTTTTGTCGATCCGACTAGCACTAGTAAGGTATGCAAGCTCAAGAGATCCATTTATGGGTTGAAGCAAGCATCTCGGAGTTGGAGCATTCGTTTTGATGATGTAAATCACTGGTCTCGGTTTCATCAAAAGCGAAGAGGACTCTTGTTTATACAAGAAGTTAAGTGGGAGCTCGATAGTGTTTTTGATCTTGTATGTGGACGACATACTACTGATCGGAAATGATGTTTCGATGCTAAACTCGGTCAAGGAGTCATTGAATGGCAAGTTTTCAATGAAAGACCTTGGTGAGGCAGTATATATTTTAGGCATTAAGATATATAGAGATAGATCGAGCAGGCTGCTCGGCTTAAGCTAGAGCACGTACATAGATAAAGTGTTGAAGTGGTTCAACATGAGGGAGGCGAAGAAAGGGTTCTTGCCGCTCTCACATGGTATAAGGCTAAGCGAGACTCAGAGTCCTTCGACATCTGATGAGGAAGCAGGATGAGTAGGATTCCGTATGCCTCGGCAATCGGATCCATCATGTATGCCATGATATGTACAAGGCCTGATGATGCGTTTGCAATAAGCCTAACAAGTAGATACCAGGCCAACCAGGTGAGAGTCACTGGGCAGTGGTAAAGACTATTTTGAAGTACCTGAAAAGGACTAAAGAGATGTTACTAGTTTATGGAGGTGAGGAAGAGCTCGTCGTAAGGGGTTACGTCGATGCTAGTTTCCAAACCAGCGAGAGATGATTGTCGATCACAGTCCGGATTCGTATGCGTCCTGAATGGAGGAGCAGTGCACTCGATGAGTTCCAAGCAGGATACGGTGGCCGATTCTACCACAGAAGCCGAATACATTGCGGCTTGTGAAGCTCCAAAGGAAGGTGTTTGGATCTGGCATTTTCTGGATGATCCTTGTATTTTCCTAGCCTCGGTGAAACCATTGGACCTTTATTGTGATAATTCTGGTGCCATCGCACAAGCCAAGGAGCCAAGGAATCACCACAAGGTCAGACACATAGACGGAAATATCACGATCGAAAGATCGTAAGAATGGTGATGTAGAGTTATGCAAGATTCACACGGATGCAAATGTTGCAGATCCGTTGACTAAGCCGCTTCCACAACCCAAGCATGAGGGGCACGTTAGAGCTATGGGCATTCAATGTCTATTTGATTGACTCTAGTGCAAGTGGGAGACTGTTGGAGATATGCCCTAGAGGCAATCATGTATGATGATATTTCCTATGTGTTTATGAATAAAGATTGTCCTTGGACATTATCAATGATGTGTATCAGCAAGTACGTGACTTGTTTGTGAGACTATGCATTGTATGATGACTGTCCTAAAAGGTCCCTAGTCGAAAGGGCTGTGTGGATGCGCAGCCGACTAGACTAGCATATGACACGGTCGATGGCTTGGTCTCACTAGCCATGGAACATTGGATGCTAACCGAATAATATGGACTTCGAAAGGTCTTGTCGGATTCGACGTAGTCGGATCCGAGTCGAGATAAGGTCCGAGTCGGACAGACCCAACTATGAGACGCAGCGATATGTCATCTGTGATTCTCTAGTACAACATACGTTCTATGTCCTAAGACCTGAGCTGACGCATGTGTTCGGGATGGGGACAGGCTTGCTTTGGGCCGACCAAACGCTACTCCGTGACTGGGTAGTTACAAAGGTAGGTTTCGGGCTTGTCCAGACCCATGCTGCGAGACGTGGTCGAGCAAGATGGGATTTGCCCCTCCGATCAGGAGAGATATACTCTGGGCCCCTCGTGTGATCCGACCAGGATAACCATGGCCAGGCGACAAGGATTATGAGATAATCCGTATTGTGGTCGGTATCACTGGAACGAGAAAGAGGTCGGGCTAGCACAAGGATGACAGTCTCACCTTGAGCCCGACAACATATATCATGCGACAAAGGGAACAGAAGTGTGACACGTTGTACAGGTTCGCCTAACTAGCTTCATAGTCTTCTTGGTGGTCGGCACGCCTTGCTAGAGGCCGCTACCAGCCGTGCAGGTCGGAGGTGATCTGAAGCGTGACCAAGCCGACTTGAACCTAAAGGGTCGCAGCTTAAGGAAGGAACCTCACGAGGTCGGTTCGAGGACACTGGTCGGATGTGATCCGAACTGGACTAGGAACGTGAACGAGTAGACTTTGGGCTTTAGGGTCCGTGCAAGGCCAAAGTGTTGAGCCTGCGACGAACGCCTATATAAAGTGGAGGTGCGGCACACTCATGTGGTTGATCGCTTCGGCGCTGCGACTAGGGTTTGCATGTGTTGCGAATAGCCACCTCCACTCGCCGCCGACTGTGTGATCGGACCTAGCAGTCCGCCGCACGGTGTTCCTCCTGCACGCGCGGATACCATTAGAGGCGGTGCACTTGCGCCGCTCCGGCGAACTCGTACTTGGGATCGGACGACCGGCTGTTCGAGAGAGATCGAACGAGGAGGAGACGATCCACGCGGACGCGCTGCCCCAACTCTTCTTCCGCTGCACGACACTGCGCGTCTATTGGTAACGAACTGTGATCCATCTCCCATAGCATGTTCCTGAATGTTCTGCGCGTAGGAAAATTTTAATTTGCAGTCGACGCACCCTACCGTAGAACCCAACACTGCCTCCTTTAGTGCCTCTCTTCGGCAGCCTCGGATCACTGCCCGCTCTTGGTTGACTGTGTGGCGCAGCCACCGGGGGCTAGACGCTTCCATTTCAAGAGATTCTGGCCAAAGCTTGAGGGCTTCCATGATGTGGTCTCTAAGGCCTGGACATCCGTTCCGCCTGACGCCGACCCTTTCAGAAGGATCGTGACACGTCTCAAGGCTACGGCACGACGGCTCCAGCGCTGGAGTGCACGCACGATTGGTAACGTTTCCTTGCAGCTCAAGGTCGCGTGGGAGCTCATCGCATGCATAGACACGGCTCAAGACTCTAGGCCACTCTCTCACCTTGAGACTTGGCTACACTGAAATCTCAAGGCCTCGTACCTAGGCCTCGCTTCCCTTGAAAGATCCATCGCACGGCAGCGGGTGCGCCTTTCCTAGCTATGTAGCGACGATGTCGCGCTCTCCTACTACAAAGTCCATGCGGCCCACCGCAAGTAGCGCAATGTCATGACGAGCCTCCTGGTTGGCTCCACCATTGTCACCGATCATGATGCCATGGTTGACACCGCCTTCGACCACTTCTCCGAGGTTCTCGGCACCGCCGCCGAGCGCGATATCATGCTCGATCTTCAAGCTCTCCAGGTTCCGCGGTTCGACTTGCTCGATCTTGATGCGCCCTTCACCGACGATGAGATCTGGGCCGCCGTCAAAAGCCTACTGGCCAGCAAGGCGCCCGGCCCCGATGGCTTTACCTCCGAGTTCCTAGTTTCTTGTTGGGACACGATCAAGCACAACTTCCGTGAAGCCTTCGACAAGCTTTACTCCATGAACGCAGAAGCTTCCAAAAGCTCAACAAGGCATTACTCACTTTGCTCCCAAAGCGCGCAGACGCGAGATCACTCTATGACTACCGGCCAATCAGTATCATCCACATCTTTGCCAAGCTTGCCACGAAGTTGCTCTCCCTTCGGCTGGCGCCTCACCTCGGATCCATGGTTTCTACTAGCCAAAGTGCATTCATCGGAGGACGATGCATCCATGACAACTACATGCTCGTACAACAGACGGCCCGTCTCCTCAACAAACTCAAGGCGCCGTGCATGCTCCTCAAACTTGATATCGCGCGGGCCTTCGACAGCGTGTCTGCCATTTCTCGTCCAAGTCTTGAGTCACCTAGGCTTCGGACCACAGTGGCGCAAGTGGATCTCTATCCTACTCTCTACGGCCTCGACGAGGGTGCTCATCAACGGTCACCCAGGCCCCCCGATTGACCATGCCCACGACCTGCGGCAAGGTGACCCGGTCTCACCCATGCTCTTCGCGATAGTGATTGACGTCCTCAACACTATGCTGCTACGTGCTGTGGATCTCGGCCTCCTCCATCGCATTACTACTCGGCATGCGTCATCCAGCATATCTCTCTATACGGACGACGTCGTCATTTTCTGCCACCCGGACAGCCATGACATTGCTACCGTGCGCGCCCTCCTCCATGTCTTCGGCAGGGCTTCCGGACTGCACACGAACTTCAGCAAATGCTCGGCGACCCCGATCCAGTGCACTGATGATCACATCGCCACGATCTCCTCCGAGATGCAGTGCCCCGTGGCCCACTTCCCCATCACCTAGCTGGGGCTGCCCCTTGGCATCCGCAAGACCAACTCGACGAGCTTGGAGCCGATCTTTGGCAAGCTCTGCCGCAAGCTATCCACCTGGCGCGCCTCCATGCTCTCTCGAGGTGATCTCCTTGCTCTCGTGCGTCATGTCCTCTGCGCCATCCCCACGCATTTCCTCACGGCCATCGCCTTCAACAAAACGGCCATCAAGAAGGTGAATCGGATCATCTGCGAATTCCTTTGGGCTGGCCACAAGGAGGCCAATGGAGGCCAATGTCGTGTCAACTGGCAACGAGTGTCCCGCCCCATCTCTCTCGGCGGGCTTGGCATCCGCGACATCTACCGCGCGGGCTTGTTTCTGCGTGTTCGTTGGCTCTGGCTCCAGCGCACAAACCCCTCGCGGCCATGGAGCCACCTTCCCATTCCTCATGACGCCGACATGAACGCTATCTTCTGTGCCCCCACATGCTGGCAGCTCGGCTCGGGCGACACGTGCCATTTCTGGACCGACCACTGGATCAACGGCAGATCCGTGGCTGAGATCGCCCCCCTCGTCTACGCGCTAGTCCCTTGCCGCCTTCGCAAAGTTTGCAGTGTGCGCGACGACCTTCATCTACGTAGCTTGATAACCCACAAGTATAGGGGATCGCAACAGTTTTCGAGGGTAGAGTATTCAACCCAAATTTATTGATTCGACACAGGGGGAGCCAAAGAATATTCTCAAGTATTAGCAGTTGAGTTGTCAATTCAACCACACCTGGATAACTTAGTATCTGCAGCAAAGTATTTAGTAGCAAAGTAGTATGGAAGTAACGGTAACGATAACAAAAGTAATATTTTTGGGTTTTGTAGTGATTGTAACAGTAGCAACGGAAAAGTAAATAAGCGAAGAACAATATGTGAAAAGCTCGTAGGCATTGGATCGGTGATGCAGAATTATGCCGGATGCGGTTCATCATGTAACAGTCATAACATAGGGTGACACATAACTAGCTCCAATTCATCAATGTAATGTAGGCATGTATTCCGAATATAGTCATATGTGCTTATGGAAAAGAACTTGCATGACATCTTTTGTCCTACCCTCCCATGGCAGCAGGGTCCTAATGGAAACTAAGGGATATTAAGACCTCCTTTTAATAGAGTACCGGACCAAAGCATTAACACATAGTGAATACATGAACTCCTCAAACTACGATCATCACTGGGAGTGGTCCCGATTATTGTCCTTCGGGGTTGCCGGATCATAATGAAGGAAATATGCCCTAGAGGCATGATAACCCACAATTATAGGGGCTCGCAACAGCTTTCGAGGGTAGAGTATTCAACCAAAATTTATTGATTCGACACAAGGGGAGCCAAAGAATATTCTTGAGTATTAGCAGTTGAGTTGTCAATTCAACCACACCTGGATAACTTAGTATCTGCAGCAAAGTGTTTAGTAGCAAAAGTGGTATGATAATAAAGGTAACGATAGCAAAAGTAAAGATAAATGTTTTTGGGTTTTTGTAGTAGTTGTAACAGTAGCAACGGAAAAGTAAATAAGTGAAGAACAATATGTGAAAATCTCGTAGGCAATGGATCAGTGATGGATAATTATGCCGGATGCGATTCCTCATGCAATAGTTATAACATAGGGTGATATAGAACAAGCTCCAATTCCTCGATGTAATGTAGGCATGTATTCCGTAAATAGTCATACGTGCTTATAGGAAAGAACTTGCATGACATCTTTTCTCCTACCCTCCCGTGGCAGCGGGGTCCTTATGGAAACTAAGGGATATTAAGGCCTCCTTTTAATAGAGAACCGGAACAAAGCATTAGCACATAGTGAATACATGAACTCCTCAAACTACGGTCATCACCGAGAAGTATCCCGATTTTTGTCACTTCGGGGTTGTCGGATCATAACACATAATAGGTAAATATAGACTTGCAAGATAGGATCAAGAACACACATATATTCATGAAAACTTAATAGGTTCAGATATGAAATCATGGCACTCGGGCCCTAGTGACAAGCATTAAGCATAGCAAAGTCATAGCAACATCAATCTCACAACATAGTGGATACTAGGGATCAAACCCTAACAAAACTAACTTGATTACATGATAAATCTCATCCAACCCATCACCGTCCAGCAAGCCTACGATGGAATTACTCACGCACGGCGGTGAGCATCATGAAATTGGTGATGGAGGATGGTTGATGATGACGACGGCGACGAATCCCCCTCTCCGGAGCCCCGAACGGACTCAGATCAGCCCTCCCGAGAGAGATTATGGCTTGGCGGCGGCTCCGTGTCGAGAAACACGATGAAACTTTCTCTATGATCTTTTTCTCCCCGAGACGGAATATATGGAGTTGGAGTTGTGGTCGGAGGAGGTCCAGGGGGCCCAAGAGATAGGGGGCGCGCCCTGGGGGGGGGGGGGCGCCCCCCTGTCTCGTGGACAGGCCCTGGGCCCCCTGGGTATTTCTTTCGCCCAATAATTTTTATAAATTCCAAAAAGTGCCTCCGTGGATTTCAAGGACATTCTGAGAACTTTTCTTTTCTATACATAAAACAACATCATGGTAGTTCTACTGAAAACAACGTCAGTCCGGGTTAGTTTCATTCAAATCATGCAAGTTAGAGTCCAAAACAAGGGCAAAAGTGTTTGGAAAAGTAGATACGTTGGAGACGTATCAACTCCCCCAAGCTTAAACCTTTGCTTGTCCTCAAGCAATTCAGTTGATAAACTTAAAGTGATAAAGAAAAACTTTTACAAACTCTATTTGCTCTTGTTGTTGTAAACATGAAAAGCCAGCATTCAAGCTTCAGCAAATATTATGAACTAACCATACTCACAATAACACATAGGTCTCACAATTACTCATATCAATAACATAATCAGCTAGCGAGCCATAATAATAAAACTCGGATGACAACACTTTCTCAAAATAATCATAACATGATATAACAAAATGGTATCTCGCTAGCCCTTTCTGAGACCGCAAAACATAAATTCAGAGCACCTTTAAAGACCGAGGACTGACTAAACATTGTAATTCATGGTAAAAGAGATCCAGTCAAGTCATACCCAATATAAACTAATAATAATGAATGCAAATGACAAGTGTGCTCTCCAATGGTGCTTTTTAATAAGAAGGATGATGACTCAACATAAAAGTAAATAGATAGGCCCTTCACAGAGGGAAGCAGGGATTTATAGAGGTGCCAGAGCTAGATTTTAAAATAGAGATTGAATAACATTTTGAGCGGCATACTTTCGCTGTCAACGCAACAACTATGAGATGGTTGTATCTTCCATACTACATGCATTATAGGCAGTTCCCAAACAGAATGGTAAAGGTTTATACTCCCCCAACCACCAACAAGCATCAATCCATGGCTTGCTCGAAACAACGAGTGCCTCCAACATACAACAGCCCTGGGGGAGTTTTGTTTAATTATTTTGATTTTCTTTGACCTTTTGGATCATGGGACTAGGCATCCCGTTTACCGGCCCTTTCTTATGAATGAGGAGCGGAGTCCACTCCTCTTGAGAATAACCCACCTAGCATGGAAGATATAGGCAGCCCTAGTTGAAACATGAGCTGCTCAAGCATACAAAACAAAATTTCATTTGAAGGTTTGGAGTTTGGCACATACAAATTTACTTGGAACGGCAGGTAGATACCGCATATAGGAAGGTATAGTGGACTCATATGGAACAACTTTGGGGTTTTAGGAGTTTGGATGCACAAGTAGTATTCCGCTTAGTATGCAGTGAAGGCTAGCAAAAGACTGGGAAGCGACCAACTAAGAGAGCGACAACAGTCGTAAACATGCATTAAAATTAATTCACACCGAGTACAAGCATGAGTAGGATATAATCTACCATGAACATAAATATCATGAAGGCTATGTTGATTTGATTCAACTACATGTGTGAACATGTGCCAAGTCGAGTCACTCAATTCATTCAAAGGAGGATACCATCCCATCATACCACATCATAATCATTCTAATAGCATGTTGGCATGCGAGGTAAACCATTATAACTCATAGCTAATCAAGCATGGCACAAGCAACTATAATCTCTAAATGTCATTGCAAATATGTTTACTTCATAATAGCTGACTCAGAAACGATGAACTCATCATATTTACCAAAACAAGAGAGGTCGAGTTCATACCAGCTTTTCTCATCCCAATAAGTTCATCATATATCGTCATTATTGCTTTTCACTCACACGACCGAACGATGTGTATAATAATAAGAGTGCACGTGCATTGGACTAAGCTGGAATCTGCAAGCATTCAACTCAAGAGAGAAGACAAGTAATATGGGCTCTAAATCAAGTAAACAATCATGCATATAAGAGCCACTAAGCATTTTCAATATGGTCTTCACGACCCCCAAAATAAAGAAGAGAAAATAAAACTATTTACACGGGAAAGCTCCCAACAAGTAAGAATAAGAACTAGAAATCTTTTTGGGTTTTCATTTTAATTTCTACTACAAGCATGGAAATTTAAAAAACTATTTTTTTAGTTTTTCTTAAGGTTTATCAAACACACAAGAAGAAAACTAGAAAAAGAAAATTAAACTAGCATGGATAATACAATGAAAGAGTATGAGCACCGACGACTAGTGTGTGAACATGAATGTAAAGTCGGTGAGAAATACGTACTCCCCCAAGCTTAGGATTTTGGCCTAAGTTGGTCTAGTACCAAGGACCGCCGCTACTCTCCCCGGTGTAATGGGAGGTGTAATCAGGATACCACTGGCTGGTCATCTCTGGATCCCATTGGACAGATGATGCACGATAAGGGTCCAGTTCAGGTTCCGGCTCAGGTTCAGGTTCTGGAGTAAAAGCTTGAGCTCGGTGATTGTACACCGCTTTCGGTGTAACAAGAAAATTATCTGCAGTCAAATCAAAGAACAGAGGCGCAAGCAAAATAATAGTCTCATTCTGTTTCTTATTAAATCTAAGGTTATACAAGAGCATCTTCTCTTCGTTGTCAACAATAAACTTGTGTGCTACCATGCTCTTGTAATCTAAAATGTGAGGAGGTAATTTTGTCTCCTCCTCATGGTGCCTAATGGGTATCTGAAAATGTTTAGCAAGACGTGAAGCACAGATACCTCCAAATATGGGGCCTTTTGTACGATTCAGGGCTAGCCTTTAGCAACGACGGCACCCATACTAAAAGTATTGTCTCCTAGCAAAGCATGTTGAAGAATAATAATATCTGGAACGCTCAAATTTCCACTATTTCCACGACCCATCAAGCATCTACTAGCAAATATAGCAAAATAGCGTAAAACAGGAAAGTGTATGCTAGAGACCTTCGCCTCGGAGCCCTTCTTTGGCTCCTCTACAACAATAGTGTTAACAAAGCCACCCACATCTTCATGATGGGGTTCATCTAATTCTACCTCATAAGGTATCCTACATACCGCGCAAAAATGACGTAAAGACATTTCTTTGAATTCATCATATAAATGAAATGATACTGCAGGTGGTGATTTCTTAGGATAATAATAAAAGTTTTGCACGAAGTATTGGTGAGTAAGAGATAATGATCGATTCGGTCGTTGATGAAACCGGTGAGGCCTGCAGTCTCGATTAAAGCATAAAAATCTTCATGAATTCCGTCTTCTTCCAAGAAATCCTCGCATGGCCATTCACACGACCGTACTTCCGCTAAGCGTGGAAGATTATACTTGGGTTTTTCCTTCTCTTTGTCTTGTTTTTCCTTAGAGCTTTGGCTAGAAGAGCCTTTAAAGAGCCTCCTTAACATGTTCTAAAAATTTCTGAAATTTTAGTAACTTAAACATAAAAGTGAATAAAACTAAACAAGATTGATAGCAACTACTCCTACAAGTGGCTAGAGCCTATATCATGCATTGGAATTGCTTGGGACCTCCAAAAATTTAATATGCAAGCTCAAGAACATGGTCACCTATGCAGCAAAAATGTGCAATGAATAAAGCACTAGAACAAAAACTAATTGAACCAATGGAGGAGTCACATACCAAGCAACAATATCCCAAAGCCGTTTTGTGAATGGAGCTTTGAGCAAGGAGATCGAAAATCGCAGCAAAATGAGCTAGAACTCGTGCTTGAGCTGGATGGGGATTTTTTTGGGTAGAAGATGAAGTGTGTGGGTGCTGGCATAAGTGGAGGGGAGCCACCAGGGGCCCACGCGAAAGGGGGGCGCGCCCTACATGGGGGGGCGCTCCTCTCTCGTGGCCTGGTACTTTCCCCTCCTGCAGTGTTTTCAGTGCCTAAAATACTCAAATATTCCAGAAAAAATCATACTAGATTTGTAGGGCATTTTGAGCACTTTTATTTTTGGACTATTTTTTAGTGCACGGAGAATTCAGAAAACGGACGGATAATACTAATTTTGCTTTATTTATTCTAAATAACAGAAAGTAAAAAGAGGGTACACAAGGTTGTGCCTTCTAGTTTCATCCATCTCGTGATCACCAAAATGAACCCACTAACAAGGTTGATCAAGTCTTGTTAATGAACTCATTTCGAATAACACGGAACCGGAGAAATTTCGAATAACACTAAGTTACCTCAACGGGGATATGAAAATCCCCGACAATAAGAATATCATACTTTTTCTTGACAGTAGGGAGAGGAAATTCAAAACCTCCAAAAATGATAGTTGGAACTCTTTCAATAGAATTGATGCTATGGACTTGAGATTGTTTCCTCGGAAAGTGTACCGTATGCTCATTACCATTAACATGAAAAGTGACATTGCCTTTGTTGCAATCAATAACAGCCCCTGCAGTATTAAGAAAAGGTCTACCAAGGATAATAGACATACTATCGTCCTCAGGAATACCAAGAATAACAAAGTTCGTTAAGATAGTGACATTTGCAACCACAACAGGCACATCCTCACAAATACCGACAGGTATAGCAGTAGATTTATCAGCCATTTGCAAAGATATTTCAGTAGGTGTCAACTTATTCAATTCAAGTCTATGATATAAAGAGAGAGGCATAACACTAACACCAGCTCCAAGATCACATAAAGCAGTTCTAACATAATTTCTTTTAATAGAGCATGGTATAGTTAGAACACCCAGATCTCCAAGTTTCTTTGGTATTCCACCCTTAAAAGTATAATTAGCAAGCATGGTGGAAATTTCAGCTTCCGTATCTTTCTTTTATTTGTGATGATATCCTTCATATACTTAGCATAAGAATTTACTTTAAGCATATCTGTTAAACGCATACATAAGAAAATAGGTCTAATCATTTCAGCAAAGTGCTCAAAATCCTCATCATCCTTTGACTTGGATGGTTTAGGAGGAAAGGGCATGGGTTTCTGAACCCATGGTTCTCTTTCTTTACTGTGCTTCCTAGCAACAAAATCTCTCTTATCATAACGTTGATTCTTTGATTGTGGGTTATCAAGATCAACAACGGGTTCAATCTCTACATCATTGTCTTTGCTAGGTGGAGCATCAACATGAGCATTATCATTAACATTATTACTAGGTTCATGTTCATCACCTGATTGAGTTTCAGTATCAGAAATAGAAATATCATTGGGATTCTCAGGTGTGTCTACGACAAGTTCACTAGAAGCATGCAAAGTCCTATCGTTTTTATTCTTCTTCTTTTTAGAAGAACTAGGTGCCTCTAAATTATTTCTCTAAGAATCTTGCTCGATTCTCTTAGGGTGGCCTTCATGATACAAAGGTTCCTGAGTCATTCTACCAGTTCTAGTAGCCACTCTAAGAACAAAGTCATTTTTATTATTTAATTCATCAAGCAAATCATTTTGAGCTTTAAGTACTTGCTCAGCTTGAGTAGCAACCATAGAAGCATATTTGCTAATGCGGTTCATCTTTAACTCTAGCCAGATTATCACCTACGCGTCCTATCTCGAAAGCATTATTCTTTAACTCTCTACCAACATAAGCATTAAAACTTTCTTGCCTAGCCATAAAGTCATCAAATTCATCAAAGCATGGGCTATGAAATTTAGTAGAGGGTATTTCAACTTTATCATATCTATAGAGAGAATTTACCTTTACTACCTGTGTCGGGTTATCAAGACAATGTGGTTCTTCAGGCGGTAAATTAAGACCATGTATTTCTTCAATAGGAGGTAAATTCTTAACATCTTCAGCTTTAATACCTATTTCTTTCATTGATTTCTTTGCCTCTTGCATATCTTCAGGACTGAGAAATAAAACACCTCTCTTCTTCGGAGTGGGTTTAGGAATAGGCTCAGGAGTTGGCTCAATTGGTTTAGGAATTACTTCAGGAACTGGCTCAGGGAGAGTCCAATTATTTTCATTAGTCAACATATTATTCAATAGTATTTCAGCTTCATTGACTGTTCTTTCCCTGAAAACACAACCAGCACAACTATCCAAGTAGTCATTGGAAGCATCGGTTAGTCCATTATAAAAGATATCAAGTATTTCATTTTTCTTAAGAGGATGATCAGGCAAAGCATTAAGTAACCGGAGAAGCCTCCCCCAAGCTTGTGGGAGACTCTCTTCTTTAATTTGCACAAAATTATATATTTCCCGCAAGGCAGCTTGTTTCTTATGAGCAGGGAAATATTTAGCAGAGAAGTAATAAATCATATCCTGTGGACTACGCATACAACCAGGGGAAAGAGAATTATACCAAGTCTTAGCATCACCCTTTAATGAGAACGGAAATATCTTAAGGATATATAAATAGCGAGACTTCTCATCATGAGTAAATAGGTTAGCTATATCATTCAACTTGGTAAGATGTGCCACAACAGTTTCAGATTCAAGACCATAAAAAGGATCAGATTCAACTAAAGTAATAATATCAGGATCAACAGAGAATTCATAATCCTTATCAGCAACACAGATAGGTGAAGTAGCAAAAGTAGGATCGGGTTTCATTCTAGCATTAAGAGACTGCTACTTCCATTTAGCTAATAATTTCTTAAGATCATTTCTATCATTGCAAGCAAGGATTTCCATAGTAGCTTTTTCATGCATAACATAACCCTTAGGAACAACAGGTAATACATAATCATTGGGGGAACCTTCATCATCACTATCATCAATAATAGGTTCTTCAATATTTTCGTTCCCCCTAACTCTAGCAAGTTGTTCATCAAGAAATTCACCTAATGGTAAAGTAGTATCACGCATAGAAGTAGTTTCATCATGCATAGCAGAAGTGGCACCATCAATAACCGCCTACTAATAACGGAAGGAGAATCTAGTGCAGATCTAGATGGCAGTTCCTTACCTCCCCTCGTAGTTGAGGGCAAAATAGTAGTTCAGTCGTCTTTCAAGTTCTTCATAGTGATCAATAGATATAAATCCCAAGTGACTCAAAGAATAGAGCTATGCTCCCCGGTAACGGCGCCAGAAATTAGTCTTGATAACCCACAAGTATAGGGGATCGCAACAACTTTCGAGGGTAGAGTAGTCGACCCAAATTTATTGATTCGACACAAGCGGAGCCAAAGAACATTCTTGAGTATTAGCAGTTGAGTTGTCAATTCAACCACACCAGGATAACTTAGTATCTGCAGCAAAGTGTTTAGTAGCAAAAGTGGTATGATAATAAAGGTAATGGTAGCAAAAGTAAAGATAAATGTTTTTGGGTTTTTGTAGTAGTTGTAACAAGAGTAGCGGAAAAGTAAATAAGCGAAGAACAATATGTGAAAAGCTCGTAGGCAATGGATCGTGATGGATAATTATGCGGATGTGATTCCTCATGCAATAGTTATAACATAGGATGATATAGAACTAGCTCCAATTCCTCAATGTAATGTAGGCATGTATTCCGTAAATAGTCATACGTGCTTATAGAAAAGAACTTGCATGACATCTTTTGTCCTACCCTCCCGTGGCAGCGGGTCCTTCTGAAACTAAGGGATATTAAGGCCTCCTTTTAATAGAGAACCGGAACAAAGCATTAGCACATAGTGAATACATGAACTCCTCAAACTACGGTCATCACCGAAGTATCCCGATTTTTGTCACTTGGGTTGTCGGATCATAACACATAATAGGTGACTATAGACTTGCAAGATAGGATCAAGAACACACATATATTCATGAAAACATAATAGGTTCAGATCTGAAATCATGGCACTCGGGCCCTAGTGACAAGCATTAAGCATAGCAAAGTCATAGCAACATCAATCTCAGAACATAGTGGATACTAGGGATCAAACCCTAACAAAACTAACTTGATTACATGGTATATCTCATCCAACCCATCACCGTCCAGCAAGCCTATGATGGAATTACTCACGCACGGCGGTGAGCATCATGAAATTGGTGATGGAGGATGGTTGATCATGAAGACGGCGACGAATCCCCCTCTCCGGAGCCCCGAAGGGACTCCAGATCAGCCCTCCCGAGAGAGATTAGGGATTGGTGGCGGCTCCGTGTCGTGAAACGTGATGAAACTTTCTCTCTGATTTTTTTTCTCCCTGAGACGGAATATATGGAGTTGGAGTTGAGGTCGGAGGAGGTCCAAGGGGCCCACGACATAGGGGGGCGCGCCCTGGGGGGGCCCCTGTTTCGTGGACAGGCCCTGGGCCCCCTGGGATATTTCTTTCGCCCAATAATTTTTATAAATTCTAAAAAGTGCCTCCGTGGATTTCCAGGACATTCCGAGAACTTTTCTTTTCTACACATAAAACAACATCATGGTAGTTCTGCTGAAAACAGCGTCACTCCGGGTTAGTTTCATTCAAATCATGCAAGTTAGAGTCCAAAACAAGGGCAAAAGTGTTTGGAAAAGTAGATACGTTGGAGACGTATCAACTCCCCCAAGCTTAAACCTTTCCTTGTCCTCAAGCAATTCAGTTGATAAACTGAAAGTGATAAAGAAAAACTTTTACAAACTCTATTTGCTCTTGTTGTTGTAAACATGAAAAGCCAGCATTCAAACTTCAGCAAATATTTGAACTAACCATACTCACAATAACACATAGGTCTCACAATTACTCATATCAATAACATAATCAGCTAGCGAGCCATAATAATAAAACTCGTATGACAACACTTTCTCAAAATAATCATAACATGATATAACAAAATGGTATCTCGCTAGCCCTTTCTGAGACCGCAAAACATAAATGTAGAGCACCTTTAAAGACCGAGGACTGACTAAACATTGTAATTCATGGTAAAAGAGATCCAGTCAAGTCATACCCAATATAAAATATTAATAATGAATGCAAACGACAGTGTGCTCTCCAGCGGGTGCTTTATAATAAGAAGGGATGATGACTCAACATAAAAGTAAATAGATAGGCCCTTCGCAGAGGGAAGCATGGATTTGTAGAGGTGCCAGAGCTCGATTTTAAAATAGAGATTGAATAACATTTTGAGCGGCATACTTTCGCTGTCAACGCAACAACTATGAGATGGCTGTATCTTCCATACTACATGCATTATAGGCAGTTCCCAAACAGAATAGTAAAGGTTTATACTCCCCCAACCACCAACAAGCATCAATCGATGGCTTGCTCGAAACAACGAGTGCCTCCAACATACAACAGTCCTGGGGGAGTTTTGTTTAATTATTTTGATTTGCTTTGATCTTTTGGATCATGGGACTGGGCATCCCGGTTACCGGCCCTTTCTCGTGAATGAGGAGCGGAGTCCACTCCTCTTGAGAATAACCCACCTAGCATGGAAGATATAGGTAGCCCTAGTTGAAACATGAGCCGCTCAAGCATACAAAACAGAATTTCATTTGAAGGTTTGGAGTTTGGCACATACAAATTTACTTGGAACGGCAGGTAGATACCGCATATAGGAAGGTATAGTGGACTCATATGGAACAACTTTGGGGTTTTAGGAGTTTGGATGCACAAGCAGTATTCCCGCTTAGTACGAGTGAAGGCTAGCAAAAGACTGGGAAGCGACCAACTGAGAGAGCGACAACAGTCTTAAACATGGATTAAAACTAATTCACACCGAGTACAAGCATGAGTAGGATATAATCTACCATGAACATAAATATCATGAAGGCTACGTTGATTTGATTCGACTACATGTGCGAACATGTGCCAAGCTTGGGGCGCCTGTCTCGTGGACAGGCCCTGGGCCCCCTGGGGTATTTCTTTCGCCCAATAATTTTTATAAATTCCAAAAAGTGCCTCCGTGGATTTCCAGGACATTCCAAGAACTTTTCTTTTCTACACATAAAACAACATCATGGTAGTTCTGCTGAAAAGAGCGTTAGTCTGGGTTAGTTTCATTCAAATCATGCAAGTTAGAGTCCAAAACAAGGGCAAAAGTGTTTGGAAAAGTAGATACGTTGGAGACGTATCAAGTCAATAATAAAGTTATTATTTATTTCCTTATATCATGATAAATGTTTATTATTCATGCTAGAATTTTATTAACCGGAAACATAATACATGTGTGAATACATAGACAAACAGAGTGTCACTAGTATGCCTCTACTAGACTAGCTCATTGATCAAAGAGATTATGTTTCCTAACCATAGACTTGAGTTGTCATTTGATTAATGGGATCACATCATTAGAAGAATGATGTGACTGACTTGACCCATTCCGTTAGCTTAGCACTCGATCGTTTAGTATGTTGCTATTGCTTTCTTCATGACTTATACATGTTCCTATGACTATGAGATTATTCAACTCCGGTTTAGTGGAGGAACACTTTGTGTGCTACCAAACGTCACAACGTAACTGGGTGATTATAAAGCAGGTGTCTACGAAGGTACATGTTGGGTTGGCGTATTTCGAGATTAGGATTTGTCACTCCGATTGTCGGAGAGGTATCTCTGGGCCCTCTCGGTAATGCACATCACTTAAGCCTTGCAAGCAATGCAACTAATGAGTTAGTTGTGGGATGATGTATTACGAAACGAGTAAAGAGACTTGCCGGTAACGAGATTGAACTAGGTATTGAGATACCGATGATCGAATCTCGGGCAAGTAACATACCGATGACAAAGGGAACAACCTATGTTGTTATGCGGTCTGACCGATAAAGATCTTCGTAGAATATGTGGGAGCCAATATGAGCATCCAGGTTCCGCTATTGGTTATTGACCGGAGACATGTCTCGGTCATGTCTACATAGTTCTCGAACCCGTAGGGTCCGCACACTTAACGTTACGATGACAGTTATATTATGAGTTTATATGTTTTGATGTACCGAAGGTTGTTCGGAGTCCCGGGTGTGATCATGGACATGACGAGGAGTCTCGAAATGGTCGAGACATGAAGATTGATATATTGGAAGCCTAAGTTTGGATATCGGAAGTGTTCCGAGTGAAATTGGGATTTTACCGGAGTACCGGGAGGTTACCGGAACCCCACGGGAACATAATGGGCCTTAATGGTCCTAGGTGGAAGAGAGGAGAGGCGGCTAGGGCTGGGCCGCGTGCCCCTCCCCCCCCCCCAGTCCGAATAGGACAAGGAGAAGGGGGCGGCGCCCCCCCCCTTCCTTCTTCTCCTCCACTCCTTCCCCCTCCCAAATCCTAATCCAACTAGGAAAGGGGGGAGTAGGACTCCTCCCGGCGCGCCCTCTCCCTTGGCCGGCCGCACCCCCTTGCTCCTTTATATACGGGGGTAGGGGGGGCACCCCATAGACACAACATTGATCAGTTAATCTTTTAGCCGTGTGCGGTGCCCCCCTCCACCATAGTCCACCTCGATAATACTGTAGCGGTACTTAGGCGAAGCCCTGCGTCGGTAGAACATCAACATCGTCACCACGTCGTCGTGCTGACGAAACTCTCCCTCAACACTCGGCTGCATCGGAGTTCGAGGGACGTCATCGGGCTGAACGTGTGCTGAACTCGGAGGTGTCGTACGTTCGGTACTTGATCGGTCGGATCGTGAAGACGTACGACTACATCAACCGCGTTGTGCTAACGCTTCCGCTTTCGGTCTACGAGGGTACATGGACAACACTCTCCCCTCTCGTTGCTATGCATCACCATGATCTTGCGTGTGCGTAGGAATTTTTTAGAAATTACTACGTTTCCCCAACAGTGATATCAGAGTCTGGTTTTATGCATAGATGTCATATGCACGAGTAGAACACAAGTGAGTTGTGGGCGATATAAGTCATACTGCTTACCAGCATGTCATACTTTTGTTCGGCGGTATTGTGAGATGAAACGGCCAGGACCGACATTACGCGTGCGCTAACACGAGACTGGTTTCACCGTTGTGAGCACTCGTTGCTTAAAGGTGACCGGCGCGTGTCTGTCTCTCTCACTTTAGTTGAACCGAGTGTGGCTACGCCCGGTCCTTGCGAAGGTTAAAACAACACCAACTTGACAAACTATCGTTGTGGTTTTGATGCGTAGGTAAGAACGGTTCTTGCTAAGCCCGTAGCAGCCACGTAAAACTTGCAACAACAAAGTAGAGGACGTCTAACTTGTTTTTGCAGGGCATGTTGTGATGTGATATGGTCAAGACATGATGCTAAATTTTATTGTATGAGATGATCATGTTTTGTAACCGAGTTATCGGCAACTGGCAGAAGCCATATGGTTGTCGCTTTATTGTATGCAATGCAATGCATACGTAATGCTTTACTTTATCACTAAGCGGTAGCGATAGTCGTAGAAGCATAAGATTGGCGAGACGAAAACGATGCTACGATGGAGATCAAGGTGTCGCGCCGGTGACGATGGCAATCATGGAGATGCTTCGGAGATGGAGATCACAAGCACAAGATGATGATGGCCATATCATATCACTTATATTGATTGCATGTGATGTTTATCTTTTATGCATCTTATCATGCTTTGATTGACGGTAGCATTATAAGATGATCTCTCACTAAATTTCAAGAAAAAAGTGTTCTCCCTGAGTATGCACCGTTGCCAAAGTTAGTCGTGCCCAAACACCACGTGATGATCGGGTGTGATAAGCTCGACGTCCATCTACAACGGGTGCAAGCCAGTTTTGCACACGCAGAATACTCAGGTTAAACTTGACGAGCCTAGCATATGCAGATATGGCCTTGGAACACTGAGACCGAAAGGACGAGCGTGAATCATATAGTAGATATGATCTACATAGTGATGTTCACCATTGAAAACTACTACATTTCACGTGATGATCGGTTATGGTTTAGTTGATTTGGATCACGTGATCACTTAGAAGATTAGAGGGATGTCTTTCTAAGTGGGAGTTCTTAAGTAATATGATTAATTGAACTTAAATTTATCATGAACTTAGTACCTGATAGTATCTTGCTTGTCTATGTTGATTGTAGATAGATGGCCCGTGATGTTGTTCCGTTAAATTTTAATGTGTTCCTTGAGAAAGCAAAGTTGAAAGATGATGGTAGCAATTACACGGACTGGGTCCGTAAATTGAGGATTATCCTCATTGCTGCACAGAAGAATTACGTCCTGGAAGCACCACTGGGTGCCAGGCCTGCTGCAGGAGCAACACCAGATGTTATGAACGTCTGGCAGAGCAAAGCTGATGACTACTCAATAGTTCAGTGTGCCATGCTTTACGGCTTAGAACCGGGACTTCAACGACGTTTTGAACGTCATGGAGCATATGAGATGTTCCAGGAGTTGAAGTTAATATTTAAAGCAAATGCCGGATTGAGAGATATGAAGTCTCCAATAAGTTCTATAGCTGCAAGATGGAAGAGAATAGTTACGTCGGTGAGCATATACTCAAGATGTGCGGGTATAATAATCACTTGATTCAACTGGGAGTTAATCTTCCGGATGATAGCGTCATTGACAGAATTCTCCAATCAGTGCCACCAAGCTACAAGAGCTTCGTGATGAACTATAATATGCAAGGGATGGATAATACAATTCCCGAGCTCTTCGCAATGCTAAACGTTGTGGAGGTAGAAATCAAGAAGGAGCATCAAGTGTTGATGGTCAACAAGACCACTAGTTTCAAGAAAAAGGGCAAAGGGAAGAAGAAGGGGAACTTCAAGAAGAACAGCAAGCAAGTTGCTGCTCAGGAGAAGAAACCCAAGTCTGGACCTAAGCCTGAAACTGAGTTCTTCTCGCAAGCGGACTAGTCCTTGAAGCGGAACTGCCCCAAGTATTTGGCGGATAGGAAGGATGGCAAGGTGAACAAAGGTATATGTGATATACATGTTATTGATGTGTACCTTACTAGAGCTCGCAGTAGCACCTGGGTATTTGATACTGGTTCTGTTGCTAATATTTGCAACTCAAAACAAGGACTACGGATTAAGCGAACACTAGCAAAGGACGAGGTGACGATGCGCGTGTGAAATGGTTCCAAAGTCGATGTGATCGCGGTCGGCACGCTACCTCTACATCTACCTTCGGGATTAATATTAGACCTAAATAATTGTTATTTGGTGCCAGCGTTGAGCATGAACATTATATCTGGATCTTGTTTGATGCGAGATGGTTATTCATTTAAATCTTATAATAATGGTTGTTCTATTTATATGAGTAATATCTTTTATGGTCATGCACCCTTGAAGAGTGGTCTATTCTTGATGAATCTCGATAGTAATGATACACATATTCATAATGTTGAAGCCGAAAGATGCAGAGTTGATAATGATAGTGCAATTTTTTTGTGGCACTGCCGTTTAGGTCATATCGGTGTAAAGCGCATGAAGAAACTCCATACTGATGGACTTTTGGAATCACTTGATTATGAATCACTTGGTACTTACGAACCGTGCCTCATGGGCAAGATGACTAAAACGCCGTTCTCCGGAACTATGGAGAGAGCAACAGGTTTGCTGGAAATCATACATACAGATGTATGTGGTCCAATGAATGTTGAGGCTCGTGGCGGATATCGTTATTTTCTCACCTTCATAGATGATTTAAGCAGATATGGGTATATCTACTTAATGAAGCATAAGTCTGAAACATTTGAAAAGTTCAAAGAATTTCAGAGTGAAGTTGAAAATCATCGTAACAAGAAAATAAAGTTTCTACGATCTGATCGTGGAGGAGAATATTTGAGTTACGAGTTTGGTCTACATTTGAAACAATGCGGAATAGTTTCGCAACTCACGCCACCCGGAACACCACAACGTAATGGTGTGTCCGAACGTCGTAATCGTACTTTACTAGATATGGTGCGATCTATGATGTCTCTTACTGATTTACCACTATCGATTTGGGATTATGCTTTAGAGACGGCCTCATTCACGTTAAATAGGGCACCATCGAAATCCGTTGAGACGACGCCTTATGAACTGTGGTTTGGCAAGAAACCAAAGTTGTTGTTTCTGAAAGTTTGGGGCTGCGATGCTTATGTGAAAACGCTTCAACCTGATAAGCTCGAACCCAAATCGGAGAAATGTGTCTTCATAGGATACCCAAAGGAGACTGTTGGGTACACCTTCTATCACAGATCCGAAGGCAAGACATTCGTTGCTAAGAATGGATCCTTTCTAGAGAAGGAGTTTCTCTCGAAAGAAGTGAGTGGGAGGAAAGTAGAACTTGATGAGGTAACTGTACCGGCTCCCTTATTGGAAAGTAGTTCATCACAGAAACCAGTTTCTATGACACCTACACCAATTAGTGAGGAAGTTAATGATGATGATCACGGAACTTCGGATCAAGTTGCTACTGAACTGCGTAGATCAACCAGAGTAAGATCCGCACCAGAGTGGTATGATCATCCTGTTCTGGAAGTCATGCTACTAGATCATGATGAACCTACGAACTATGAAGAAGCGATGGTGAGCCCAGATTCCGCAAAATGGCTTGAAGCCATGAAATCTGAGATGGGATCCATGTATGAGAACAAAGTGTGGACTTTGGTTGACTTGCCCGATGATCGTCAAGCAATTGAGAATAAATGGATCTTCAAGAAGAAGACTGACGCTGACAGTAATGTTACTGTCTATAAATCTCGACTTGTTGCGAAAGGTTTTCGACAAGTTCAAGGGATTGACTATGATGGGACCTTCTCACCCGTAGCGATGCTTAAGTCTGTCCGAATCATTTGAGCAATTGCCGCATTTTATGATTATGAAATATGACAGATGGATGTCAAAACTGCATTCCTGAATGGATTTTTGGAAGAAGAGTTGTATATGATGCAACCGGAAGGTTTTGTCGATCCAAAGGGAGCTAACAAAGTGTGTAAGCTCCAGCGATCCATTTATGGACTGGTGTAAGCCTCTCGGAGTTGGAATAAACACATTGATAGTGTGATCAAAGCATTTGGTTTTGTACAGACTTTTGGAGAAGCCTGTATTTACAAGAAAGTGAGTGGGAGCTCTGTAGCATTTCTGATATTATATGTGGATGACATATTACTGATTGGAAATGATATAGAATTTCTGGATAGCATAAAGGGATACTTGAATAAGAGTTTTTCAATGAAAGACCTCGGTGAAGCTGCTTACATATTGGGCATTAAAATCTATATAGATAGATCAAGACGCTTAATTAGACTTTCACAAAGCACATACCTTGACAAAGTTTTGAAGAAGTTCAAGATGGATCAAGCAAAGAAAGGGTTCTTGCCTGTGTTACAAGGTGTGAAGTTGAGTAAGACTCAATGCCCGACCACTTCAGGAGATAGAGAGAAAATGAAAGATGTTCCCTATGCTTCAGCCATAGGCTCTATCATGTATGCAATGCTTTGTACCAGACCTGATGTGTGCCTTGCTATAAGTCTGGTAGGGAGGTACCAAAGTAATCCAGGAGTGGATCACTGGACAGCGGTCAAGAACATCCTGAAGTACCTGAAAAGGACTAAGGATATGTTTCTCGTTTATGGAGGTGACAAAAAGCTCATCGTAAATGGTTACGTTGATGCAAGCTTTGACACTGATCCGGACGATTCTAAATCGCAAACCAGATACGTGTTTACATTGAACGGTGGAGCTGTCAGTTGGTGCAGTTCTAAACAAAGCGTCGTGGCGGGATCTACATGTGAAGCGGAGTACATAGCTGCTTCGGAAGCAGCAAATGAAGGAGTTTGGATGAAGGAGTTCATATCCGATCTAGGTGTCATACCTAGTGCATCGGGTCCAATGAAAATCTTTTGTGACAATACTGGAGCAATAGCCTTGGCGAAGGAATCCAGATTTCACAAGAGAACCAAGCACATCAAGAGACGCTTCAATTCCACCCGGGATCTAGTCCAGGTGGGAGACATAGAAATTTTCAAGATACATACAGATCTTAATGTTGCAGAGCCGTTGACTAAGCCTCTTCCACAAGCAAAACATGAACATCACCAAGGCTCCATGGGTGTTAAAATCATTACTGTGTAATCTAGATTATTGACTCTAGTGCAAGTGGGAGACTGAAGGAAATATGCCCTAGAGGCAATAATGAAGTTATTATTTATTTCCTTATATCATGATAAATGTTTATTATTCATGC
The DNA here is from genome assembly GCA_021605205.1 of Aegilops longissima. Lineage (NCBI taxonomy): Eukaryota > Viridiplantae > Streptophyta > Magnoliopsida > Poales > Poaceae > Aegilops > Aegilops longissima. Next base: position 665,049,069 of record CM038679.1, on the reverse strand, counting down.
TAGAATTGTATTAACCGGAAACATAATACATGTGTGAATACATAAACAAACAGAGTGTCACTAGTATGCCTCTACTAGACTAGCTCATTGATCAAAGATGGTTATGTTTCCTAACCATAGACATGAGTTATCATTTGATTAATGGGATCACATCATTAGGAGAATGATGTGATTGACTTGACCCATTCCGTTAGCTTAGCACTCGATCGTTTAGTATGTTGCTATTGCTTTCTTCATGACTTATACATGTTCCTATGACTATGAGATTATGCAACTCCTGTTTACCGGAGGAACACTTTGTGTGCTACCAAGCGTCACTGGCGTAATCGGGTGATTATAAAGGTGCTCTACAGGTGTCTCCGAAGGTACATGTTGGGTTGGCGTATTTCGATATTAGGATTTGTCACTCCGATTGTCAGAGAGGTATCTCTGGGCCCTCTCGGTAATGCACATCACTTAAGCCTTGCAAGCAATGCAACTAATGAGTTAGTTGCGGGATGATGTATTACAGAATGAGTAAAGAGACTTGCCGGTAACGAGATTGAACTAGGTATTGAGATACCGACGATCGAATCTCGGGCAAGTAACATACCGATGACAAAGGGAACAACGTATGTTATTATGCGGTCTGACCGATAAAGATCTCCGTAGAATATGTGGGAGCCAATATGAGCATCCAGGTTCCTCTATTGGTTATTGACCCGAGACATGTCTCGGTCATGTCTACATAGTTCTCGAACCCGTAGGGTCCGCACACTTAACGTTACGATGGCAGTTATATTATGAGTTTATATGTTTTGATGTACCGAAGGTTGTTCGGAGTCCCGGGTGTGATCATGGACATGACGAGGAGTCTCGAAATGGTCGAGACATGAAGATTGATATATTGGAAGCCTAAGTTTGGATATCGGAAGTGTTTCGGGTGAAATTGGGATTTTACCGGAGTACCGGGAGGTTACCGGAACCCCACGGGAACATAATGGGCCTTAATGGGCCTAGGTGGAAGAGAGGAGGGGTGGCTAGGACTGGGCCGCGCGCCCCTCCCCCCAGTCCGAATAGGACAAGGAGAAGGGGCGCCCCCCCCCTTCCTTCTTCTCCTCCACCCCTTCCCCCTCCCAAATCCTAATCCAACTAGGAAAGGGGGGGGGGAGTCCTACTCCCGGTGGGAGTAGGACTCCTCCCTGCGCGCCCTCTGCCTTGGCCGGCTGCACCCCCCCCCTTGCTCCTCTATATACGGGGGCAGGGGGCACCCCATAGACACAACATTGATCATTTGATCTTTTAGCCGTGTGCGGTGCCCCCCTCCACCATAGTCCACCTTGATAATACTGTAGCGGTGCTTAGGAGAAGCCCTGCATCGGTAGAACATCAACATCGTCACCACACCGTCGTGCTGACGAAACTCTCCCTCAACACTCGGCTGGATCGGAGTTCGAGGGACGTCATCGGGCTGAACGTGTGCTGAACTCGGAGGTGCCGTACGTTCGGTACTTGATCGGTCAGATCGTGAAGACGGACGACTACATCAACCGCGTTGTGCTAACGCTTCTGCTTTCGGTCTACGAAGGTACGTGGACAACACTCTCCCATCTCGTTGCTATGCATCACCATGATCTTGCGTGTGCGTTGGATTTTTTTTTAAATTACTACGTTCCCCAACACATAACACATAGTAGGTGACTATAGACTTGCAAGATAGGATCAAGAACTCACATATATTCATGAAAACATAATAGGTTCAGATCTGAAATCATGGCACTCGGGCCCTAGTGACAAGCATTAAGCATAGCAAAGTGATAGCAACATCAATCTCAGAACATAGTGGATACTAGGGATCAAACCCTAACAAAACTAACTCGATTACATGATAAATCTCATCCAACCCATCACCGTCCAGCAAGCGTACGATGGAATTACTCACGCACGGAGGTGAGCATCATGAAATTGGTGATGGAGGATGGTTGATGATGATGATGGCGACGGATTCCCCTCTCCGGAGCCCCGAACGGACTCCGGATCAGCCCTCTCGAGAGAGTTTAGGGCTTGGCGGCGGCTCCGTATCGTAAAACGCGATGAATCCTTCTCTCTGATTTTTTTCTCCCCGAACACGAATATATGGAGTTGGATTTGTGGTCGGTGGAGCTCCAGGTGGCCCATGAGGCAGGGCGGCCCGCCCAGGGGGGCAGGCACGCCCCCACCCTCGTGGACAGTGTGTGGGCCCCCTGGCCTTGATTCTTTCGCCAATATTTTTTATTATTTCAAAAAATAATCTCCGTGGAGTTTCAGGTCATTCCGAGAACTTTTGTTTCTGCACATAAATACCATGACAATTCTGCTGAAAACATCGTCAGTCCGGGTTAGTTCCATTCAAATCATGCAAGTTAGAGTCCAAAACAAGGGCAAACGTGTTTGGGAAAGTAGATACGACGGAGATGTATCAACTCCCCAAGCTTAAACCTTTGCTTGTCCTCAAGCAATTCAGTTGATAAACTGAAAGTGATAAAGAAAAACTTTTACAAACTCTGTTTGCTCTTGTTGTTGTAAATATGTAAAGTCAGTATTCAAGTTTTCAGCAAAGATTATGACTAACCACATTCACAATAACTCTTAGGTCTCATGTTTACTCATATCAATGGCATAATCAACTAGCGAGCAATAATAATAAATCTTGGATGACAACACTTTCTCAAAACAATCATGATATGATATAACAAGATGGTATCTCGCTAGCCCTTTCTGAGACCGCAAAACATAAATGCAGAGCACCTTTAAAGATCAAGCACTGACTAAACATTGTAATTCATGTTAAAAGAGATCCAGTCATAGTCATACCCAATAAAAATTAATAGTAAAGATGCAAATGATAGCGGTGCTCTCTAGCTAGTGCTTTTTAATGACAGGGTGATGACTCAACATAAAAGTAAATAGATAGGCCCTTCGCAGAGGGAAGCAGGTATTTGTAGAGGTGCCAGAGCTCGATTTTGAAATAGAGATAAATAATATTTTGAGCGGCATACTTTCATTGTCAACATAACAACCAAGAGATGGCGATATCTTCCATGCTACACACATTATAGGTGGTTCCCAAACAGAATGGTAAAGTTTTTACTCCCCCTCCACCAACAAGCATCAATCCATGGCTTGCTCGAAACAACGAGTGCCTCCAACTAACAACAGTCTCGGGGGATTTTGTTTGCAATTATTTTGATTTGATTTGCATAAAGCATGGGACTAGGCATCCCGGTGACCAGCCATTTTCTCGTGAGTGAGGAGCGGAGTCCACTCCTCTTGAGAATAACCCGCCTAACATGGAAGATACAGACAACCCTAGTTGATACATGAGCTATTTGAGCATACAAAACAGAATTTCATTTGAAGGTTTAGGGTTTGGCACATACAAATTTACTTGGAATGGCAGGTAGATACCGCTTATAGGAAGGTATGGTGGACTCATATGGCATAACTTTGGGGCTTTTAAGGGATAGGATGCACAAGCAGTATTCCCGCTTAGTACAAGTGAAGGCTAGCAAAAGACTAGGAAGCAACCAACTAGAGAGCGACAACAGTCATGAACATGCATTAAAATTAATAAACATGGAGTGCAAGCATGAGTAGGATATAATCCAGCATGAACATAAATATCATGAAGGCTGTGTTGAAGGCTGTGTTGATTTTGTTTCAACTACATGCGTGAACATGTGCCAAATCAAGTCACTTGAATCATTCAAAGGAGGATACCACCATATCATACCACATCACAACCATTTTAATAGCATGTTGGCATGCAAGGTAAACCATTATAAGCTCCTAGCTAATTTAGCATGGCATAAGCAACTATAATATCTAATTGTCATTGTAAACATGTTTATTCATAATAGGCTGAATCGGGAACGATGAACTAATCATATTTACAAAAAAAAGAAAGGTCGAGTTCATACCAGCTTCTCGCATCTCAATCAGACCATCATATATCATCATAATTGCCTTTCACTTGCACGACCGAACGATGTGAATAATAATAATAGTGCACGTGCATTGGACTAAGCTGGAATCTGCGAGCATTCAATAAACAGGAGAAGACAAGGCAATATGGGCTCTTGGTTAAATCAACAATAATGCATATAAGAGACACTTCAACAATTTAATCATGGTCTTCTCCTATCGACCCCCAAAGAAAAGAAATACAAACTATTTACACGGGAAAGCTCCCAACAATGAAAAGAAGAACAGGAAATCCTTTTGAGTTTTCTTTTAATTATTACTACTACAGCAAGAAAAGTAAACTAGCTAAGGCAACAACTATTTTTTTGGTTTTTCTAAAGGTTTATCAAACACACAAGAAGAAAGCATAAAAAGGAAAATAAACTAGCATGGATATTACAGTGAAAAAGTATGAGCACCAACATCTAGCAACGAGTGTGTGGACATAAATGTAATGTCGGTGAGAAATACGTACTCCCCCAAGCTTAGGCTTTTGGCCTAAGTTGGTTTATTGCCACGGATGGCCTGGCGGATATCCAAAGTTATAGTTGGGGTCGTACTGAGATGCAGCGGTCATTGCATCGTGTGCTGCAGCTTGGAAGCGAGCTATCCCAGCCCTCCACTTATACTCTTCCGCTTCCTCTCTGGTTATAAAATATCTCCCTTTTGCCTGAAAGTCGAAGAAAGCAGAAGCAGGGAGAGCGACGTGATAGGTGCGTCGTCTGTCAAAGATTAGTCGGTACTGAAGGAACTGATCGTTCCTCTCAACAAAATGATGACGAACCATAGCCTCATAATCCAAATAAGCAGGAGGTAACTCAATATCATCCTCACATATGGCTACACCAAGAAAATTAGCTATACGGGTTGCATAAATTCCACCAAAGAAATCTCCATTAAATCTATTATGATGCAACCTGCGTGCAACAATGGCTCCTAAGTTATAAGATTTATCTCCTAACACAGCACTCCTAAGAATACTGAGGTCAGGGACACACATGTGACATGCTTCATCCTTACCATTTATGCACCTACCTATGAAGAGAGTAAAATAATGTATAGCAGGAAAATGAATGCTCCCTATGGTAGCTTGTGCTATGTCTCTAGATTCCCCCACAGTTATACTAGCAAGAAAATCTCTAAATTCAGATTTGCGAGGTTCACTAGCACTACCCCATTGTGTGAGAATTGCGTGTAGATGAAAATTTCAAAGCTCCTCACAAAGGAACTAGTGAGATAGTGGTACTGACGGCACTTTTCTGCCTCGAAGCTCACAAGATCAGCGTTATGCGAATATGCGTTAAATTCTTCCTTTATTTCTGCTCGATCCATGAAGTCCTCTGAAGGCCATTCACAAGGCCGCACTGGAGCGTCCCTTGGTGGTTCCTCATCAGCATCACGCATTGCAAGCCTGGGTCCTTGCTTCCTTGAAGGACCACCTTGGTACATTTTCCTAAACATATTTCTTCCTCTGAAAAATTTCTGAAATTTTTAGTAACTTCAAACAAAAGTGAACCAAGCTCAACAAAATTGATAGAAACTACTCATACAAGTGCCTTGAGACTATATCATGCATTAGAACTACTTGGAACCATATAAATTTGACATTCAAGCTCAAGAACATGGTCACCTAGGCAACACAAAATTTGCAATGAATAAAGCACTAGAACAAAAACTAATTGGACCATTGGAGGAGTCACATACCAAGGAACAATCCCCCAAAGCAGTTTCGTGAGAGGTGCTTTGAGAAAGGAGATCGAAAATCGCAGCAAAATGAGCTAGAACTCGTGCTTGAGCTAGATGGTGATTTTTTTGGGAGGAAGAGGAAGTTTGTGGGTGCAGGAATAAGTGGAGGGTAGCCACCGTGGGCCCATGAGGCAGGGGGGCGCCCAGGTGGTGGGCGCGCCCTAGACCCTTGTGGCCAGGTGCTTGCTCCCCTTGTTGTGTTCTCAGTGCCAGATATTCTCAAATATTCCATAAAAAATCATATTAAATTGGCAGGGCATTTGGAGAACTTTTATTTTCGGGGTATTTTTATATTGCACGGATAATTCAGAAAACAGACAGAAAAATACTATTTTTACTTTATTTATTCTAAATAACAGAAAGTAAAAAGAGGGTACAAAAGGTTGTGCTTTCTAACTTCATCCATCTCATGCTCATCAAAAGGAATCCACTAACAAGGTTGATCAAGTCTTGTTAACGAACTCATTCTGAATAACATGGAACCGGAGAAATTTCGAATAACACTATGTTACCTCAACGGGTATATGCACATCCCCAATAATAAGAATATCATATCTCTTTTTGACAGTAGGAAGAGGAAATTAAAACCTCCAAAAATAATCGATGGAATTTTTCCAATAGAATTGGTACTGTGGACTTGAGGTTGTTTCCTCGGAAAGTGTACCGTATGCTCATTACCATTAACATGAAAAGGACACTGCCTTTGTTGCAATCAATAACAGCCCCTGCAGTATTCAAAAAAGGTCTTCCAAGAATAATAGACATACTATCGTCCTCGGGAATAACAAGAATAACAAAGTCCGTTAAAATAGTAACGTTTGCAACCACAACAGGCACATCCTCACAAATACCGACAGGTATAGCAGTTGATTTATCAGCCATTTGCAAAGATATTTCAATAGGTGTTAACTTATTCAAGTCAAGTCTACGATATAAAGAGAGAGGCATAACACTAACACCGGCTCCAAGATCACATAAAGCAGTTTTAAAATAGTTTCTTTTAATAGAGCATGGTATAGTAGGTACTCCTGGATCTCCAAGTTTCTTAGGTATTCCACCCTTAAAAGTATAATTAGCAAGCATGGTGGAAATTTCAGCTTCCGATATCTTTCTTTTATTAGTGACAATTTCTTTCATATATTTAGCATAAGGATTCATTTTGAGCATATCAGTTAATCGCATACGCAAGAAGATAGGTCTAATCATTTCAGCAAAGCGCTCAAAATCCTCGTCATCCTTTTTCTTGGATGGTTTCTGAAGCCATGGTTCTCTTTCTTTACCATGTTTCCTAGCAACAAAGTCTCTCTTATCATAACGTTGATTCTTTGATTGTGGGTTATGAAGATCAACAGCAGGTTCAATTTCTGCTTCATTGTCATTGCTAGGTCGAGCATCATCATGAACATCATCATTAACATTATCACTAGGTTCATGTTCATTACCAGATTGTGTTTCAACATCAGAAATAGAAATATCATTTGGGTTCTCAGGTGGTTCAGCAATAGGTTACATAGAAGCATGCAAAGTCCTATCATTTTTCTTTTTCTTCTTTTTAGAAGGACTAGGTGCATCTACATTATTTCTCTGAGAATCTTGCTCAATTCTCTTAGGATGGCCTTCAGGATACAAAGGTTCCTGAGTCATTTTACCAGTTCTAGTAGCCACTCTAACAGCATAGTCATTATTCTTACTATTCAATTCATTGAGCAAATCATTCTGAGCTTTAAGTACTTGTTCTACTTGAGTGGTAACCATAGAAGCATGTTTACTAATGAGTTTAAGTTCACCTTTAACTCTAGACATATAATCACTCAAGTGTTCAATCATATAAGCATTTTGTTTTAATTGTCTACCAAAATAAGCATTTAAATCTTCTTGCTTAACCATAAAGTTATCAAACTCGTCCAAGCATTGGCTAGCAAACTTAGTAGGAAGGATTTCAGCTTTATCATATGTATAGAGAGAATTTACCTTTACTACCTGTGTCGGGTTATCAGGACCATGTGTTTCTTCAATAGGTAATGGATTGAAATCATGTATTTCTTCAACACGCGGTAAATTAAGACCATGTATTTCTTCAATAGGAGGTAAATTCTTAACATCTTCAGCTTTTATACCTTTTTCTTTCATAGATTTCTTTGCCTCTTGCATACCTTCAGGACTGAGAAATAGAACACCCCTCTTCTTCGGAGTTGGTTTAGGGATAGGCTCGGGAGTTGGCTCAGCAAGTGTCCAATTATTTTCATTGGTCAACATATTATTCAATAGAATTTCAGCTTCATCCGGTGTTCTTTCCCTGAAACGGAACCAGCACAACTATCCAGGTGGTCTCTGGAAGCATCGGTTAGTCCATTATAAAAGATATCAAGTATTTCATTTTTCTTGAGAGGATGATCAAGCAAAGCATTAAGTAATTGGAGAAGCCTCCCCCAAGCTTGTGGGAGACTCTCTTCTTCAATTTGCACAAAATTATATATTTCCCTTAAAGCAGCTTGTTTCTTATGAGCAGGGAAATATTTACAAGAGAAATAATAAATCATATCCTGGGGACTACGCAGACAACTAGGATCAAGAGAATTAAACCATATCTTCGCATCACCCTTTAATGAGAAAGAAAATATTTTAAGGATATAAAAGTAGCGAGTTCTCTCATCATTAGTGAACAGGGTGGCTATATCATTTAATTTAGTAAGATGTGCCACAATAGTTTCAGATTCATAGCCATAGAAAGGATCAGACTCAACCAAAGTAATTATATTAGGATCAATAGAGAATTCATAATCCTTATCAGTAACAAAGATAGGTGAAGTAGAATAAGCAGGATCATATTTCATTCTAGCATTCAGAGATTTTTTTAAGCTTAGCTAATAATTTCTTAAGATCATTCCTATCATTGCAAGCAAGAAAGTCTCTAACAGTTTCTTCATCCATAACATAGCCCGCAGGCACAACAGGAAATTCATATTTATTAGGGGGAGAGTCTTCATCATCACTTTCATCAATATTATCAGTTTCAATAATTTCATTCTCTCTAGCCCTAGCAAGTTGTTCATCAAGAAATTCACCAAGTGGCACAGTAGTATCAAGCATAGAAGTTGTTTCATCATAGGTATCATGCATAGCAGAAGTGGCATCATCAATAACATGCGACATATCAGAATTAATATCAGAAGCAGGTTTAGGTGTCGCTAGCTTACTCAAAACAGAAGGTGAATCAAGTGCAGAGCTAGATGGCAGTTCCTTACCTCCCCTCGTAGTTGAGGGATAAATTTTTGTCTTCTCGTCTTTAAAGTTCTTCATAGTGACCAGCAGATATAAATCCCAAGTGACTCCAAGAATAGAGCTATGCTCCCCGGCAACGGCGCCAGAAAATAGTCTTGATAACCCACAAGTATAGGGGATCGCAACAGTTTTCGAGGGTAGAGTATCCAACCCAAATTTATTGATTCGACAGAAGGGGAGCCAAAGAATATTCTCAAGTATTAGCAGTTGAGTTTTCAATTCAACCACACCTGGATAACTTAGTATTTGCAGCAAAGTATTTAGTAACAAAGTAGTATGGAAGTAACGGTAACGATAACAAAAGTAATATTTTTGGGTTTTGTAGTGATTGTAATAGTAGCAACGAAAAAGTAAATAAGCGAAGAACAATATGTGAAAAGCTCGTAGGCATTGGATCGGTGATGGAGAATTATGCCGGATGCGGTTCATCATGTAATAGTCATAACATAGGGTGACACAGAACTAGCTCCAATTCATCAATGTAATGTAGGCATGTATTCCGAATATAGTCATACGTGCTTATGGAAAAGAACTTGCATGACATCTTTTGTCCTACCCTCCCGTGGCAGCGGGGTCCTAATGGAAACTAAGGGATATTAAGGCCTCCTTTTAATAGAGTACCGAACCAAAGCATTAACACATAGTGAATACATGAACTCCTCAAACTACGGTCATCACCGGGAGTGGTCCCGATTATTGTCACTTCGGGGTTGCCGGATCATAACACATAGTAGGTGACTATAGACTTGCAAGATAGGATCAAGAACTCACATATATTCATGAAAACATAATAGGTTCAGATCTGAAATCATGGCACTCGGGCCCTAGTGACAAGCATTAAGCATAGCAAAGTCATAGCAACATCAATCTCAGAACATAATGGATACTAGGGACCAAACCCTAACAAAACTAACTCGATTACATGATAAATCTCATCCAACCCATCACCGTCCAGCAAGCGTACGATGGAATTACTCACGCACGGCGGTGAGCATCATGAAATTGGTGATGGAGGATGGTTGGTGATGACGATGGCGACAGATTCCCCTCTCTGGAGCCCCGAACGGACTCCAGATCAGCCCTCCCGAGAGAGTTTAGGGCTTGGCGGCGGCTCCGTATTGTAAAACGCGATGAATCCTTCTCTCTGATTTTTTTCTCCCCGAACACGAATATATGGAGTTGGAGTTGAGGTCGGTGGAGCTCCAGGGGGCCCACGAGGTAGGGGGCGCGCCCCCACCCTCGTGGATAGGGTATGGCCCCCCTGGCCTTGATTCTTTCGCCAATATTTTTTATTATTTCCAAAAATAATCTCCGTGGAGTTTCAGGTCATTCCGAGAACTTATTTTTCTGCACATAAATAACACCATGGAAAATTTACTGAAAACAGCGTCAGTCCGGGTTAGTTCCATTCAAATCTTGCAAGTTAGAGTCCAAAACAAGGGCAAAAGTGTTTGGAAAAGTAGATACGACGGAGACGTATCATAGCGATCCGACCTCAGAAGGTCAAATCTCTGTGCATAAGTGTCATCCCTGGATCGGTAATTCTGACACACACAGTACTTGAAGGATTTATAACAGAGTTCATTCACACACTTATTACATCGAATGTCTAAAAAGAGAACTTATTACAATAAATATGTTTTAAGGCCATCTAAAATAAGATAACAGCGGAAGGCTTGGAAGATAAAGTGAGTCCATCAACTCCGACGGTATAGCTGAGTGCACGACAACGACCTAGCGCACCTTACTCTTTGTCTGAAAAGTCTGCAACATGATATGTTGCAGCCCGAAACGGGTCAGCACCTGGAATATGCTGGCAATGTAACACAGTAGAGCAATGAACAGAATAATTCTATCACTACATGCATATATGGCTGGTGGAGGCTCTATGGTTACAATGTTTTGCGAAAAGCCAATTTTTCCCTACAACAAAGGAACATATTTTGTTTAACTATGATGGTAGTTGTTAAACATTGAGAAGGTTCCTCCAAGTCAATCCCAATTAAGCAGTATTAATAACCCAACAAATTAATTAGAGTGATGAGATCAACATGATAATCCAAGAACCAAATACTCAAGATATCCATAACCGGGGACACGACTAACCATGATTAGTTTGTACACTCTGCAGAGGTTTGCACACTTTTCCCCACAAGACTCGATCTCCTCCGTTGGATTTATCGCACTACATGGTGTTAGAGAAACGGATGACCGAGACACAGTCTTTCCGAAGCGTTAACTCTTTACTCTGGGTAGACAGTACCAACCTACATCCCCTATATCTGCTAGCCTACCACTGAAAGAGGTCATGCAACATACTCAACTATGGTAGAGCCCATAATAGCTTGTGGCTGCACACGGAAGTTTCTAGCATGAATAATCTTATGATCCCTTTGAGCCTGGGTGGCGAACCATAGGATGATCACACGGGTACTCCGGGATATCCTAGGACAACACTGGATTCTCCAGGTGCCCGCAACCAATCCACCCAGATGTGTATTTAAGTAGCCACCTTAAGTTAACCATTAATTAACATCTCACATCTGTCATGGATACACTCAAACCCAATCCACGTCTACGATCATAGCATGGCAATATAAGCATAACGTAGGAGTAACTCCCAAGGGTTTGATAATAAAAGGGCAATAGGTTCTACCTCGTCAACTACTTCCCAATACCCACATGTTAATCACAACCTAATCATGCAGTGTTTGAGGGTTGTAACTAATGCATTAAAACTGGGTAAGGGGTATGATCAATGTGTTACTTGCCTTGCTTACGATCCGCAAACCCTAGAGACTCGTAGTAGCACGCTTCGCACTCCGGATATTCTATCGCAAACAAACAATAGCATACATAAGCACTCAAGTATAGATGCAAGGGTAAAACTCAAATAAGAAGATCCAATCTAAAAGTTCAACTGAAGAGATTCGATTTGCAAAAAGAATCGGTCAAACCGGAGCTACGAAACTGAAACTACGGTCAAAAGAACTTCGAACTCAAATCTGCTTGAAACCAAATTTTAAATTGTCAAAACCTTGTTCAAGTTGATTAAACAGAAAGAGGGGCTCGAGACGAATATTTTGGCGTTGGTTTCACTGGATTTGGACGAACGGTTAAAAAGTTGCGAGGGTTTGAAGATCAGGGGCTAATCTCCGATAAAAATAATCGCGGATAGGTCCCTGGCCAAAAATAAACGGAAAAAGAAAAATCTATCGGACGAACGCCCGCTAACAGAGAAGAACGGGCGAACTCGTTTGTTAAAACAAACGAACGAACGTTTGCAAACGGAACTAAACCGAGAAAAACCGAACCGATCTAAAAAACGGTCTGGGATTTTAAGAATACCGGCGGTTTTTACCTAAAACCGAAAAAAATTGACGGCTGCGGCTTCCGGGGAGGCGGCTCGGCGATGCGCGGCTGCGGGGTGGCGTGGGCGGCAGCGTGGGCGGCGGCTCGGTGGCGGTGCAGAGGCGGCAGGACGGGTCAAGGAGAGGAGGGGCGGCGAGGGCGACATTTAAAGGGGAGGTCCGACTTGGCCCAAGGAGCAAGCCGGGGCGGCGGGGGCGTCCCGGACTCCTGCCGGAGTCCGGCTCGGGCGCGGTGCTGGTGCGGGGAGGCGGAGACGGCGGCTGGGCCTGCTGGGCTTCGGCCCAGTTCGTTCCAGGAACTTTTCAAAAACCTACGCCGAAAAGGAAAAATCCTAAATAAATATAAAAAGATAAAAATAAATTCTAAAAATGTCAAAAACAATTTTCATGATCTAAATAAAATATAAAGAACAAAGTGCACATTTTCTTGGCCTAAAAATGCAATTTTGAAAAATGCATATTTTTCTAATTCAAATAAAATAGGAATAAAATCCAAATAAAATTATTTATTTGATTTTAACATTTTTCCTCCAATATTTCTTTTATTTTGGAGAAGTCATATTATCTCCTCTCATTTATTTTTATATTGGAAATATTTTCAGAGGAAAAATAATTAAAACCAAAATGATCCTCTTTTCAATACTTGAGAAAAATTCAAATATGAAAATGAATGAAATCAGCAACTCTCTCCGTGGGTCCTTGACTTGCTTAAAATTTCTAGGATCAAAATCCAAAATGCAAATAAAATATGATATGCATATGATGACCTATGTATAACATTCCAAATTGAAAATTTGGGATGTTATAATCTACGCTCCTGGGTCCAAGACATTCGAGGTGCACTTGGCCCTGCGGCCATGGTTCAATACGTAGACCTCTGGCGCCAGGTGCGCCACACGCCGATCTCCACCACGCCAGACGTGCTCTCCTGGTGCTGGACCGCCTCCGCCACGTACTCGACGAGCTCCTGCTACAAGGCGCTTTTCTTTGGCGCGTGCGAAGATCCTCACTGGCGTCTCACCTGGCGGCCATGGGCGCCTCTTCGCGTTAATTTGTTCCTTTAGCCAGCCATGCAAGATCGCTGCTGGACTGCGGAACGACTCGCCCGCCACGGCTTGCCACACGAGGACACGTGCACGCTATGTGACCAAGAATCCGAGTCCATGCACCACCTCCTCGCTGCCTGCTCATTCTCCCGTCAGGTTTGGCATGAGATCCTCGGCTGGGCTCACATGGCTGTCGATCTACCAAATGCCGCCACCCCCTTGCAAACTTGGTGGTCCTCCTGCCTCGACCGCTCGCCGGCCCCCATGCGAAAAGGCCTATCCTCCCTCATCATCCTCACGGCGTGGTGGCTCTGGAAACACCGTAACGCTTGCGTCTTCAACAGAGTCACTCCTTCGCTCACCCTCATCACCGACACCATCAATGAAGAGACGCGTCTTTGGGCCAAGGCCGGCGCCAAAGGGCTACTTAACATCATCCCTGGCACGTAGTTGCTAGTCTTGACACTTAGGGCCGAGCAGACCCCTTGTTTTAGTTTGCTCCGACGCTTGTGCACCATGCCTATTGCGTACATGGCCTTGTATGTGTTGTAATCTTATGCTACATTCTCCTTCTATCAATACAAAGATACGCAGCTTGCATTTTCACGAAAAAAAAGATAAAGAGGCAGCCGCAAAGAAAGAAGAAGATAAAGAGGCAAATCACTTACGGAAGGTGGATGAGGGGCAGCTGGTAAATGATGGCATCCCTGCTGGTGCAAAGATCAAGAGAAGCAACAGTATGGCAAAATCCATTGCACGTGGAATAAGAACTGGAACGCAGCCGGCCGGTGTTCAAACAGTCGTAGAATCCAGTGGCCGGCCTTGTTCCGTGATTCAGTTGGACATGAGTAGGTGGAAATGAAGCATGCATGTGTCAACCGTTTTTTTTTTTTTTTTGAAACAAGCTGCATGCATGTGTCAACCGTGACTTTGAAGTTTGTGAGCATGACTTCAACATGACTTTTTCGCCTCCTGCAAAAGAAAAAAAACATGACTTCATGGTCACGAGACGTATACAGATTGGTCAATATTACTCGGATAATATGTTGGAGTCGGGCGCGGCCTGATCGATGGCGATGACATATATAGTACTGATGTACAACCGTCGGCTAGCACTCGGATAACTCGGATCGCCCGAACACGACGAGAAACAGAAACTCCAATGGCGGCGACTCGTCCGTTCCTCTACTACCTTGGTGTTCTGCTGTTCCTGGCCATGGGTCTGCTTTCTTCTCCCTCTCCGATATACTAGATCGATCTCCGGTTGCCTAATTCTCGATAATTTGATTGATTTTCTTGGCATGACATGCAGCGGCATCGGGAGCGGCGGCGTTCGGCCTCCCGCGAGGCGTGTCGCCTGCCTACTGCGCCAACGAGTTCCTGCAGTACCAAGGGATCTCGCAGAACGAAAAGGCGGCCATCCACCTCGGCAACACCAAGTCCTGCATCGCCGGCTACGGAGGCCGGCTGGATCCCTACACCGCGTACCAGCTCTGCATCCCCTCCTGGGTTGCCTTCACACACAACGGCACCCTCGTCGGCGAGGCCGCCATGAACCACGCCGCCGTCAGCCCCGGGACGGCCGTCTCCGGCTTCAAGCGACTCCTCGGCATCAGGCAAGTAACTTGCTACCTCGCTCTGTTTAAAGCTTGCACAATTAGTTGTTGGAGCGCTAGCGGATGGATTATTTGATTCGACAAATTCAATTGTTCGTACGTACTGTAGGATTTACAACGAGATGGTGAAGAGGGAGGCAGAGCTAGTGCCGTACCAGTTCACCGAACAGCTGGGAAGATGCGGCATCCAGATGGAAACCGAAGAAGGCCACGTGATGAATTTCCTTCCCGAGCGTGTGGCCGGCGTCCTCATGGCCGAGCTTAAGAAGATGGCGGAGGCGCGCCTGGGCCGCGAGATCGAGAGCGTCCTTGTCACCGTCCCCGGGCACTTCAATGGTGCCCAACGGAGTTCGGTCAGGAGAGAAGCTGCGCGCTTGCACGGTGGCTTCGGTGTCGCCAAGGTCGTCGACGAGCAGGTCGCGGCAGCCGCGGCATATCGCCTTCACGAGAAGAGGGGCGACGGCAAGGTCGTCCTCGTCTTCCATCTCGGTGGCCGCACGAGCCATGCTACAAAGTTCAGATTCAAGGATGGCACGGGTCATCTCCTCGACGAACGCCATGATGCCTACCTCGGCGGTACGTACGTGAGCTGAGCATGCACAGCTCCAGATTTTGCTAAGGCAGGAGGCTAAACTCGATCTGGTTCACTTCCTCCATGCAGGCGACGACTTCACTGACAGGATTGTGGACCATTTCGTGGAGCTGATCAGGGAGAAGCACCACCGTGACATCCGTGGGGACGAGAGCGCTCTCAGGAAGCTGAGAGCAGACTGCGAGAGGGTCAAGAAGTTACTGAGCGACCGAGATGGCGTTCTGATGAACATCCGATCCGTGCTCGGCGAAGGCGCAGATATCTACGAGGAGCTCACGCGGGCCAAGTTCGAGGAGCTGAACCGTGACCTCATGGAGAGAGCACTGGGAATAGTGGACACGGTGGTGATGGGAGGTGCTCCCACTTCCCAGACGCAGAGCCGCAAGGACGCCATCGACGAGGTCATTCTCGTCGGCGGCAGTGTGAGGATCCCCATGGTTGGGCAGCTCCTCGAGGATTACTTCAATGGTAGGGGGCTAATCAGGGACGAGGACGCGGTGATCCGCGGCGCTGCTCTTCTGTCCCGCCCCGAGTCTGCTAGGTATGTGGACGAATGCTACCACGGAGGAGTCTCGGGGCCTCTCTGGTTGGCAAAATAAACACACAAATAGGGCGTGAAACCATATGCAGCACAGATACATAGGGTTTTTGTAACGTTGGCAATTTGATTTACAGGAAACATGAGTCTCGGTTGTCAGTGCTATCAGTTTATACATATACGGGTCTTATGTGTTCCATGTTATTTAGAGAGAAAAACAAAGAAAAAAAATCCAATCTTACTCCCTTGAAGAAAATGGGTTGTTGGCATAACCCCTGAACTTTTTTCCTGTTCGTTTAACCCCCTAATCTTATCAATCCCGTTCAAAAATCGACATTGGTGGTTTGCGCAGGTGGTTTCACTGAAATGGCCGAGGTCAAAATGGTTTGTTGACTAGTGGGTCCATGTTTTTTTTTGACAGAAAGACTGTAGATATATGGTATGGAAGCCTATCCCCCATATAAGATAAGACGGGGGGACAAAAAGATGGGAAAATTAAAATAGTTAATTAAGTTCAGAATGGTATTCCATAAAGGAAAGGAATTCCAATCAAAACAAAAAATACTGAGTCTCTTAAACAAGACATTCTAAAACTTAGGTAATTTATAGTCATTCTAAAACAAAGTGACTATCCCAGAGCTGTGTTGAACTTTCTTAATACAGTTTGGAACTTATCTAAAAAACCTAGTTGATTCTTAATGTTTTTTCCTCATCAGTTCTAAAAATCCCAGCGCATCCGTCCAACTTTGTATCAGGATATACTATGTTGCTTCTGTAAATTTTCTGTATACTTGTATGTGCAAAAATATGTTACAGTTGCCTCTTCGATTTCTTATGGTGGGGATGTTTGTGCTCCCACATATTTGATAGTGTTCTCTCCTGCCTATTTTGGTTGATGTCCACGAATGGACAAAAAATATATGGGAAATGTTCTATTATTACTAGCATCTATGTTGGTTGATGTCCATGAATGGACAAAAATTATATGAGAAATGTTCTATTATTACTAGCATATAAGTACAGAAAAAAGTTCAACATGATGTCCCAGATAAGTTTGAAAAAAGGCTCAAACAAAAAAACCATCCAAATTCAAAATGGTAAAAGTTCAAGTGGTAAAATGAGAGAAGTCCAAAATATCGTCGCAAAACAATGTTGAGTTCAGAATAAAACAGGAATTTATACGGAATATACAGAGTAAAGTTTAGTATGTGAAAACACGCTCAGTACAAAACCATACATACATCCGTTCAACTACTCTTTTTCCCGAACATATATTCGTCCGTTCTACAAAGGAAAAAATGGTTGAATTAAAAAATATTGATCAGTACAAGTTAAAAATGGTGGTCCGTTCGGAATAAAAGAAATGACAGAAATTTAATTTGTAAAAGTTCAAGCAAAAAGAAACTCCATGCAATTCAAATGAGAAAAGTTCAAATCATAAAATAAGAGAAGTACAGAATATCATTGTAAAAAAATGTTTAGTTCAAAAAAGAATAAAAATATATTTTCTTTTTGAAAAAAATATCATTCAGTTCGATGATATAAACCATGCAAGTACAGGGGCGACAATACAGTAAACCGTTGAAAAACTTATGAGCAAAAATATTACCCAAAACAGAGCAAAGTCTAGTTAGTGAAAACACACTTAGTACAAACCCATGCAAACATCAGTTCAAGTACTCTTTTTTTGGAACCTTTCAAAATTACTCTCCGAAGAACGCATCAGTATAAACACACACGTAGATCAGTACAAGTACTCTGTTTTTTCTGACGGAAAAACAACACGTTGGGTTTCATCGTAATCCAAATTACTCTTCAACGGTTGCGAATTTTAAAAAACATTCAACATGACTAAGTTTCGTATTTTTTATATCTTTCCAGCGATATATTATTTGCCTCATTCGACAAACTTTTTTAAAAAATCGCGTTCAAAATCAAATTTGACCGTATTCAAATTCGTTTTTAAACCGTAAGGAATTAGAAAAACATTTCTATATGAAAAAAGTTGCGCATTTTCCAAAGCTTTCCAATGCCGTGTCTTTTGCGTCAATCCGACAAACCGTTTTAAAAAAACGCGAAAATACGTTTCGCCCAAAATTTCACCGTTTTTCAAATTACTTTTAAATGGTATATAATTTGAAAAAAATAGTAGATATATGGAAGATGCAGATTTTTACCAGCTTTCCAACGCCATCTTATTTATTCAATTCCGACAAACCGTTTGAAAATTGAGTCCAAAATACGATTCGCGTTTTCGGTTTTGAAAAAAACGATTTTTTTTCAAAACTGCTCTTAAACCATGATGATTTTGCAAAAAATTCCTATATATTTGTCATGTAGATGTCAAGAGCTTTCCCACGATATATTACACGTCTCATTCCAACGAAAAGGCGATCAGTTCGACGAGATGAAAATCATCAGTACAATCGTGTGAAACCATCAGTTCAAAAAGGGTATTCTGTTACGCGTAACAGAATAGCCCAGATGTATATATATATATATATTTGCAAAGTTTGTTGGCTTCGGTCTGCAACTACAACTTGCACAATAGGTGCAATCGGATAAATGACACAACTTGCACAATAGTTACTTGATATGAGCTTATGAAGAAGCTTGAGGAAACACGAAGGTCAATAGGATGCATTTCCGTAGAGCTTGATCGTGCAGATTTTCTTGAATTAAAGCCTACTGATAAAGCTAAGGTTTCTATGGTTGAAAGGGATTATACCAATTTACAGGACCCAAAGTGACGGAAGATTCTGCAACTGTGGAAACCATCAGGTACATGTAGAACGCACAAAACAATACCTTCTAAGATGAACCAGTACCTTAGGAGTTAGAGAGAACACGTGAAATTACTATCAGTTAGGATTATCAAGTTTATTAGATACACAACATCAGAATGAGTGAGCAAGTGCATGTAAAATTGCTTTGAACAGTGAGCGAGTCCCGTACCAGTTTTAATGTTGTATAGATTGTGTACTTATATTTATTGAACTGGATTACTTAATAAATTTTGAAGCCAAATTTAAGATGATTTGATGAAGAAAAATTAGAAAACTTAAACAATGTCATGTCATGTGTTAAGCTTAGATGATGCCTTTCTTACACAAAGGTTTTACAGTGTATTTCTATTAGTCATTCTAATAAACAAGGATACCTTCCTTGCACAGGTGGTTCAGGAGTGATATCAATCAATTCGAAGAACCACTTTCTTTGGCACTGTTATTGCCCAACTATGTATTTTACCTCTAGCTACCAAGTCGTTGCAGTGAATTTCTATTCAACCATTCACCTTTTGTAGGAATGTCTTGCTCTGAATATTATGTTGCATCAAAATTGCTGGATGCTCTCTCAGACCTTGACTGCTTTGTGTAAATATACAGTATATGAAGCATTCTGTGTTAGCCCTGTTTGTGGTTTGCTAATTGTGTTGCTTGCTCAATACTGATCTGACTGCCACTGGTTGCTTCTGCTACTCTTCAGCACTGAACTCTGTTGCTCTTGAACAAACTAAATACTTGTGCTTTATCATGGTCCTATTAATTGTGCTGGCTAAACATGCTAAGTTTGCCCCACAATTACAGTATACCTGGAACAAGTGTTAGGACCCGGTACCGCGCGCCAGGTGGCGCGCTGCAGGTCTAGTGTATATAGTGGCGGATGAGAGGCAAAGGGGGCCATTGCCCCCCTCCCCCTATAATCTAGGGAAACTCTTAAGTGTATCCTTAATTATTGGATTGAACATCCAAGGTTTCTTAGAGTTCATGCATAGCTTGTATTCTTCACCCCTTCAACTCTGGTTAGCCCCCTCAATAATCTCCATCAAGCTCCGCCTGTATGTATAGTGTAGACTAAAGTAGTGCTGCTGTCATGCTTTTCATATTTCGTTCGGTGTGGTTATTCTCTTGTTTCCTTAGTCTTTTAGAGTTTTGCGTACAGACTAGCTTGATGTTGTGGCGAGGGTGCTTGTTACTTGTGCAAATTTATGGTGTCACGGATATTCCTTTCGATCTTCTGTCGGTGTATCGTTCTTGCCATGGAAAAGACTCTGACCTAGTTGTGACGTGGCCATCGTACATGAAGAACTGTGATGGTGTCGTCCAACTAACATTTCTTTATGTTATTTTTTACTAAGATAGCGTGCGCTGGTGGTGAAGATTATATAGGAGTTTGCTATGAGGGCGATATCAAGAGAACGCTTTATTAATCACAATACCAATATATAAAGTATTACAAAGATAGACAAATGATATTGCTGAACAGTACATGGTCAATACCAAGAGAAAAAAAAATCCTAAGCTAAACTAAGCGTGATCTTCTTCTAGCTTCTCCTTATTTTAAACTTTCCCTTTTGTATTAAAACCTACAAAACAAACTCAAAGATAAAAGAAATGGGGTTAAGGTTAAGGATGTTTGCACTTCTATTCAGCGCCGCAATATTAATTTAGGAGCCTAGCTTTAGAAAACCAGGAACTAGTCTGGTTCCTAATCTTATTAGGAGTGCTAACTATAACATAGTAAGCCACCGTTCATGTTCAAGGTAATAACACACAACATCCGATAATTAAAGGTAGAAGTAGCCCAAAGAAAAGGGTTATTTGCGCATCCCATTCTAGCTAACTCATGAGCTACATAATTTGTTTCTCTACTATAATGCTCAATATTTACCCTCCCGAAATCTAGTAAAAATGTAAAATACTACGACAATCATCAAGAACCGACGCTACCACCATAGAATACCCTTTGTTGCATTTTATAGTATCCACCACCACTGTAATGTTGTCCGATCTCACCACCAGATTAGAGCATCATGTATTTCTTGCTAGCTTCAGCCCCTCAAGCAAGGCAACTTCTTCTGCTGTGAACACATCAGCTACATATTCCAGTCTTCCATAGATGCCGTTATAACACTTCCCCGATGATCACGGATCACAGCTCCACATGAGCCTGCGTCGTCACCCTCGGTAAATGGTGCATCAATATTTAAAATTTGTTGTCCAGAAAGAAACACCGGCCACTTGTTGATTTTAGGCTTGTTTTTTATCTCCACTGCACGAGCAAAATTCATAGCTAAAGCAAGGGCCACCGACGCAGTTCTTTACCGAAAAAGGCTTTCGCCCCGCTTTATATATAAATCCACGACCAGAGGTACAAGTCCGGGTACAACACGCAATTCCCCACACACCACACACACCCAAGGCAAGATACAAGGGTGCCGATGCACCGCAACACTACCCAATCGACCACCAAGCACACTACCAAACACTTGGGACGACGAGGACCTTCCGAGACCTAGCCACTGAGAAGAAGTGAAGCGGGACAATGTCGAAGCATGGACTGCAAGGCGGTGCCTTCAAGAAGGGCACGACACCGAAAGTCGCCACCGCCCGATCTCGGAGATCAAGTTTTCACCTGGAGCAATATGGAGAGAAGAGAACACCACGACGGAGCCTTCATGAAGGAAACGACGCCCGCGGCGCCGCCACCGTCGGCCGGAGAAGACCAGGCAAGTTATGTACTCTGGTGTTAACCCTCTACCAAACCACCATGCTTCGCCAAACATCACCAACCATGTCACCCACGTGGCCATGGCTGCCCGACCGCACCCAAGACGCGCGCTCCGCCCACGAACACCACGTCTCCCGCCGCTAGGGCCGCCGCCCAGCATCCAAGCAACTCCGTGAACACCCAAAGGCCTTGGCTTTGGCCTGACTGGCAGCCCCTGCCTATGAAGATGCCAGCAACCGCCCTGCCTTGAACATCGCCAGAACCCCAACAAAGAGCACACAGCCGAGGAAAGGGGGAGGAGGAGCAGACACATCCGGACCGGTGCACCCCTGCACCGGCGACGGGTGGCCATCGGGGCCTCCCATCCCTCCTGAGAACTCCCCACCGGACACACCCCCGTGTCGCCTCACCATGGCGCCCGTCGCAGCTCGACGTGAGGCCACCAACGGCAGCCCGCCCAACCATCGACAAGAAGGGCGAAGCCAGCCCGCACCCGCATCCAAGAGCACTCACCGGGAGAGCCATCCCGCGCCGCTCGCCGCCGTCCAGGGGCCGGAACAGGGGAGCCCTGACTAGAGGACGGCCAGCGCGCACCACCAGCACGCGCGCCCGCCGCGAGCCCGACCACCGCGCTGCACACAGCAGCGAAGCTCCCGGCCCGCCCGGTGAGGCGCGCCATGGCGCCGCGCTGCCGGACCGCCAGATCTGGCCGAGCCTGCACCTGGCTGCCACCGCCACCACGAGCGCGAAGCCGCCCGAGCAGCCCACCGCGCCGCCACCAAGCCCTCGCTACCTGCCGCCAGGCCCACCGCCGCGCCCGCGCCCCACCAGCGCTGGCACCGCCGTCCGCCGCCGCCCCGCGCCAACAGCCTCCGTGCGGGATGAAGATGAGCCCCGCCGCCACCGGCGCCAGTGGGCTTTGCCCGGCAGCATGGTCCGGCGGCGGCGAGGGAGGGAAGGGACGAGAGGAGGCCCGAGTTACCGCCGGCTAGGGTTCCCCGCCGCCACACGGGAGCGACGCGGGGAGGGGAGGGGGTCTACTACTACTTAAATGGCAACCGCTGCGACGCAGTTCTTTCTGGAGACAAAATGTCTTCTCCCCGAATGAATCGCCGTCGTTGCCACCAATGGTACCAAAACACCATAGATATGAGCTCCGGCAACTCCAACGGTCCACAATACAATCTCCGTAGGATATGTCGCATAGGATAAACTCCATGAGGGATGCTCTTGACTGATCGGTGATACAAGCGAAATTGATATCTGGTGTGACCCCGAGAGCATCCCAAACTGCCTGTGATCTAGTACAACTAGATCGGGATCGCGCCCTGGCGCGAGGGTGCCGGTCCAAACGTGTTTGGTCAAGTAGTGAATGCTTAGCCAGTAGCAATACATGTATATCATATGTATTCATATATGGTAATAATACAACGAAAGAGAAACATTCAAACGTGATATAAGCGAGACATAATACCACTCAGTACCAGCATGAAACTATTAAGGCATAATTAATCTCAGTTCGTTCAAGCTCGAAATCAAAAGCGCAGCCATTCGATACGATGGTTAATAACAAAAGTGATATAATATGAGAAATTTATCGGAGCAGAAACATAATAAAGAAGAAGCAACTAAGCATGTTAACAAACATGACCAAATGAAACACCCTCAAGGTGAAGACAATTGTTGATCTAGTGAACCATAATGTATACGTGCCTTCCACTACCCTCAGAATTGTTACAGGGAACCTCACATGGATCCTGGCACACTTGTATAAATTTCTCTCATGCAAAGTGTCTAAAACATGTCTATGACCTCATTAGGCACCATCTTGTTGGCATGATTTCCCTATAGAAGAGCACACATGTATACTCTTGATAGGTCCATCATCGAAGCAACCCCGCTGATACCATAGCATGGAGATTCGCAGGTAGATGTGCTGGTTCCACACGGCCGAGAAAATGCCAGATAAGTCAACAAAATTGTACAAAAGCAGAGGGGGTTGGATAATCTATGGCACATATGAAAGAAAAACCAGTTTTGGCACAAGTTTTAGGTAAGAATGATACTTGGACAGTATATAAAAAACAACTGATTAGAGTTATTTCTCAGTTTAGATAGAATGGAAAGAACCAATGATTGTTTACATATAGCAGAATTATGTCTGAGTTCAGATAAAAAAGAAATAGGCACCGATTGTTTCCATCAAGCAGAATAAATGCTAGGTGAGTAATTTGTTGATGCCAAAATAACATAATTAGATACATATCCATAATTAGTTAAAACCATTGAAAGAAATCATATATAGTATAAGCTGGAAGACATAGTATGTCAAATCGAAGGAGAAGCACTCTAGATAACATCCATTGATTTGATAATCAGCAACATCAATATAAATGAGACCAATCTTTAACCGTAATGTCCTATACAGCACCCGAAAAACACAATTAGCTTACTATACCTATATAACTTTCTTGGAGAGGTCGAACGAGAGAAAGATGAAGGGTACCTGAACAATGGGGACGAGATCGCTTCTCTGGTGTGCCCCCGCTCCGGTCAAACCACAAGACAACCCTCTGCCACGGCATAGACCGAACTGCAAAATATCCAGAAACATAAATAGTCATCTTTAGTTCAGCTAGGTTGATATATGGCAATGGGAATCAAATAAGTTGTGTGTCTAGTATGCATCCGTATTTAGTAGTCAACTTTTTCTGCAACACTAAAGAAACTGAACTTCTATTAAATTTTTCTCACCACCAAAGATCAATGCACTTTTTAAAAAATATCAATTTAGAAACCAAATGCATCACCAGAAAGATATAAACATATGGTTTAATATAAATATATATGGCATGTTTGGATGCTGCCCGAGCCAACCAAGAGATTGATGAAAGTCTAGGTTCCACTTGTTCTTCAGAAATGAACAACAACGAGAGATTGATGAAAGTCTAGGTTCCACTTGTTCTTCAGAAACCAAGAACAAAATATACACAATAACAAAATAATATTTTTTCCCTTTGTAACAGGGTACGCCATGCGAATTCTCCATCATGCCAGTTCTGAATATGGTAGGGAGCTTTAATATATCAATTAGCTGAGGCATAGGTTGCATTTGCCTAATATATGAAGTATGTCAGATGTTCATAGATTAAGTAAATTACTTAGTACCATGGATTTCGGTGCTGAAAAACATAAAACACTCTATGTATACTGAATGTTTAATTAGACAAATTCAAACTATTATTCGGAATGTTACAGCCAAAAATAGTGTACCCAAGCAAAAAATCAGTGGCACTGAGATGCATGGTGACATCTTCTTACTGGCCTCCTTTCCAAAAGAAGTTCAATAAGCACTACACTAATAGACCAACTGAACATCAAAGACACAAACATCGCGAAAACTAAAAAAAATGCTATATACTTTCTATCTCCTATAGGACACTGATTTATGATAACAGAAATCCGAGGGTGAGCCCTCATCGTTAAGTAAAACTATATATTTTCTATAAAAATTCCTGCAAGAGTAAATTAATAACATCCTTGCCTTCAAGTGAACCCAACAATTTGGTGGACATATCAGAGGCGAGGGAAGAGAGAGTAAACAGAACATACATGCATTTTATTTCCTTCACAATTTGTGCTTTTATCACTAGTAGAAAAGGGGGCAATGGCTCAGGCAGGTTCAGCCCGTTAGCCCCGGTTCTGCCACGAACCGGGACAAATGGAGGTATTTGTCCCGGTTCGTGAGCCCAGGGGGCCGGCCGGGCCACGTGGGCCATTGGTCCCGGTTCGTCCGGACCTTTTGGTCCCGGTTGGAGGGACGAACCGGGACCAATGGGCCTGGCTCCTAGCCCACCACTATTGGTCCCGGTTGGTGGCATGAACCGGGACCAAAGGCTTCCCTTTAGCCCCGGTTCATGCCACCAACCGGGACCAATGGTGGTGCCTATATATACCCCCTCGCGCAAGAGCAGAGCACAGTGCTCTGTTTTTTCTGGCCGAGGGGGAGAGGGCTTGGTGGTGCTCTAGCTCACCTCCTATGCACACAAGGTGTTCGATGGAATGCCCGAGCCACACTACTTAAGGTTTCTCCTCTCCAAGCTCGACCGCCAAGCTCCATTTTCCTCAAGATTTATCTAGGTTTAGCGGTCCGTCACGCCCCATCCCCGTCTTCACCGCCATCGATCACCCGCGCCGATCTCATCGCCGGCACCACCGTGGTGAGCCTCTTGTTCTTATCTTCTTTCTAAAAGGAAAAACAATCTTACTTGTATGTTTAGATAGATACTTGTATTATTTTCTTACTTTTATTATTGCATCTTATATAGTGCGATTGTTTTGGTATCCGCCCCCGTCGGCCCTCGTCCTGTCTATGATTCGGATGTGGTATATATTATCTTTTCATAACTATTGGTTCATTTATTGTTTATGAAAATTATGCCGACCAACGTGACATCGATTTTATTTATCTAGGAGGTTGTTGAACCGGAAATTCCAACCGACCCTATTGTCCAGAGGTTAAATTTAGTTGAAGAAGAAAACAATTTCTTGAAGGAAAAATAAAAAACTTGAGGAGGAGAAGATGATATTGGAGTTGCATGTTGCGGATGTAAATCGATGATCACAAGATCAAGATGGATGCAATGCGCTTGAAGATGAGAAAGATTAGAAAATATGCCATTCATACCGAAGCTTGGTATCATTATGCCGTTGGATCAGTTGTTACCTTGGTTGCGATTATGATCGCATTTGTTTTCGCATTGAAATGTTTTACAAAGTTTGAATGTATGGTTTAATTAATTTAGATGCTCTGCAGAGCTTTATGTTGTTAGATGAGAACTATGTATGTACTTTGGTTTTTATGTGATGATGAACTTCTATTAATTTGGTCACTTGATTATCTATTCATGATGTTCTGTAATGATTTTTGACACACTTAATTATATATAATGCACGCAGATGAACCGCAATGGATGTACGGTGACGTACACGCCTCGAGTACATTAAGGCGTGCATGATTTTCTCAAGTGGCTGAGGCAAACAAGTAGAATGGTTTTATGTGTTGTCCATGCCCTATATGTGGGAATACGAAGTCTTACTCTGACCGGAAAATCCTTCACACCCACCTGCTTTACAAGGGTTTCATGCCACACTATAATGTTTGGACGAGGCACGGAGAAATAGGGGTTATGATGGAAGACGGCGAGGAAGAAGAGTACGATGACAACTATGTGCCCCCTGAATACGGTGATGCTACTGAACATCAAGATGCACCAGACGATGTGCACGATGGTGCTGCAACGGGCGAAGCTGCTGAAGATCAAGAGGAACCAGACGATGTGCCCGATGATGATGATCTCCGCCGGGTCATTGTCGATGCAAGGACGCAATGCGAAAGTCAAAAGGAGAAGCTGAAGTTCGATCGCATGTTAGAGGATCACAAAAAAGGGTTGTACCCCAATT
Organism: Aegilops longissima; assembly: GCA_021605205.1. Classification (NCBI taxonomy): domain Eukaryota; kingdom Viridiplantae; phylum Streptophyta; class Magnoliopsida; order Poales; family Poaceae; genus Aegilops; species Aegilops longissima. The sequence continues at coordinate 665,021,923 of CM038679.1, read as the reverse complement.
GCGAAGATGGCAACACAAAGCTCGGTACCGTACTCGAATTGCTGCAGTGGAAGGCAGAGAATGTTGTGCCTGATAAAGGATTTGAGAAGCTACTGAAAATAATGAAGAAGAAGCTTCCAAAGGATAACGAATTGCCCGACAGTACATACGCAACAAAGATGGTCGTATGCCCTTTAGGATTGGAGGTGGAGAAGATACATGCATGCCCTAATGACTGCATCCTCTACCGCAGTGCATACAAGGATCTGAACGCATGCCCGGTATGTGGTGCATTGCGGTATAAGATCAGACGAGATGACCCTGGTGATGTTGACGGCGAGCCTCCCAGGAAGAGGGTTCCTGTGAAGGTGATGTGGTATGCTCCTATAATACCACGGTTGAAACGTCTGTTCAGAAACGGAGAGCATGCCAAGTTGATGTGATGGCATAGTGAGGACCGTAAGAAAGACGGGAAGTTGAGAGCACCCGCTGATGGGTCGCAGTGGAGAAAAATCGAGAGAAAGTACTGGGATGATTTTGCAAAGGACCCAAGGAACGTATGGTTTGCTTTAAGCGCGGATGGCATTAATCCTTTCGGGGAGCAGAGCAGCAATCACAGCACCTGGCCCGTGACTCTATGTATGTATAACCTTCCTCCTTGGATGTGCATGAAGCGGAAGTTTATTATGATGCCAGTTCTCATCCAAGGCCCTAAGCAACCCGGCAACGACATTGATGTGTACCTAAGGCCATTAGTTGAAGAACTTTTACAGCTGTGGAATGGAAACGGTGTATGTACGTGGGATGAGCATAAAAGGAGGAATTTGACCTAAAGGCGTTGCTGTTCGTGACCATCAACGATTGGCCCGCTCTCGGTAACCTTCGTGACAGACAAACAAGGGATACCACGCATGCACGCACTGTTTACTTGACACCGATAGTATATACCGGAAGCTGCGGGAAGAATGTGTACCGGGTTATCGTCGATTTCTTCCGACCAACCATCAATGTCGAAAGAAAGGGAAGCATTTCAAAAGCGAGGCAGATCACCGGAAGAAGCCCGCCATGCGCACCGGTGATCACGCATTTGCTATGGTCAATGATTTACACGTAATCTTGGGAAGGGTCGGCGGACTAGCTGTTCGAATGACGCGAGAATCACGCACCCATGTGGAAGAAGAAATCTATATTTTGGGACCTACCCTCTCTGGAAAGACCTAGAGGTCCGCTCTTCGATCGACGTGATGCACGTGACAAAGAACCTTTGCGTGAACCTGCTAGGCTTCTTGGGTGTGTATGGGAAGACAAAAGATACACCTAAGGCACGGAGGACCTGCAACGCTTGCACGAAAAAGAGGGCATGCCTCCGAAGCAAATATGAAGGTCCCGCCAGCTACGCTCTACGAAAGAAGAGAAAGAAATCTTCTTTCAATGCCTGCTCAAGATGAAGGTCCCGACGGCTTCTCGTCGAATATAAAGGGAATAATAAATATGCGGAGAAAAAGTTCCGAACCTAAAGTCTCATGACTGCCACGTGATTATGACGCAAGCGCTTCCGGTTGCATTGAGGGGCTTCTACCGAAAACGTCCGATTAGCCATTGTGAAGCTATGTGCATTCCTCAATGCAATATCTCGAAGGTGATCGATCCAGAAATCGTACCAACAATAAGGAGTGATGTGGCGCAATGTTTTGTCGGTTTGAGATGGTGTTCCCACCATCCTTCTTCAATATCATGACGCACGTCCTAGTTCATCTAGTCGACGAGATTGTCATTCTGGGGCCCGTATTTCTACACAATATGTACCCCTTTGAGAGGTTCATGGAAGTCCTAAAGAAATATGTTCGAAACCGCGCTAGGCCAGAAGGAAGCATCTCCATGGGCCATCAAACAGAGGATGTCATCGGGTTTTGTGTTGACTTCATTCCTGGCCTTAAGAAGATAGGTCTCCCTAAATCGCGGTATGAGGGGAGACTGACTAGAAAAGGCACGCTTGGAAGGGACTCAATAATATGCAGGGACGGATATTCCTGGTCTCAAGCACACTACACAGTTCTATAGAACTCTACCTTGGTGACCCCGTATGTCGATGAACACAAGAACGATCGGCGCTCCAAACACCCGGAGCAAAGGCGACGATCGGATTACATGTGAACACATCGGGACTTTCAGCAGTTGGTTGGAAACACGTCTCGGAGGTGACAGCACTGTTTGTGATGAGCTGTACTTGTTGTCCACGGGACCATCTTCGATCTGTAATGATTTGGAAAGGATCTGAGATAAATGGGAATACATTTTACGATTGACCAAGATGAAAAGAGCACCAACCAAAACAGCGGTGTCCGCTTTGATGCAGCAACCGACGTGGGAAAGGACACATATTATGGTTACATAGTAGACATATGGGAACTTGACTACGGAGTAGATTTTAAGGTCCCTTTGTTTAAGTGCAAGTGGGTCAATCTGTCAGAGGCGAGGGCAGTGTAGACCCATAGTACGGAATGACAACAAGGATCTGAAAATCTTGGGTACATCGATGAACTGTTCGTCCTAGCCAATGATGTGGCACAGGTTATCTATGTGAAGGACATGTCTACCGGATCGAGGAAAAGAAAAGATAAGGAAGCGAATACATCATACGATGAGCCAAAGCGCCACATAGTTCTTTCGGGAAAAGGGACATCCCGGGAGTGGAGGGCAAGATGACATGTCTCAAGAGTATGAAAAGTTTCATGAAATTCCCCTTCAAAGTCAAGGCTGACCCAAGCATCCTGATAAACGATGAAGATTATCCATGGTTACGACGCAATAAGCAAACGGCACAAGCGAAGAAAAAGTGAAGACTTTCTCCCGCAACTATTATGATGATACCATGCCAACTTTGTAATAGATGAGTATGATACCTTGTTTCTTTTTGCTCCGGAGGTGGATGTCTCTTTTTGCTCACACCGGTTTATAAGCCCGTCCCTCTACGCCTTGTTGAGCTCACAAACTTGTGATTCACACAAATTTCAAAGAATTCAAATTTTATAAAACTAATGGCACAAACAAAAAGTTTATAATTGTTCTAAAACAAATGGCACTAACAGAAAGTTTATAATTTTGCTGACCTAAAAGCAAAAAGAATTAAAAATAAAGCAAAAACCAAAAGAAAATAAATAATGCAGAAAACAAAACAAAAAACTTGAAAAAATAAAAATAGCAACAATAAGTATTTTGTTGTAAGTAGAAACAAAATAAAATAAATAAAGCAACAAAGAAAACAAAAAATTGTTTTCAATTTTAAAACTAATGGCACTAACGAAAAGTTTAAATTTTTCTAAAACTAAAAGCACTAAAAGAAAGTTTATAATTTTGCTGACCTAAAAGCAAAAAAGAATTAAAAATAAAGCAAAAACCAAAAGAAAATAAATAATGCAGAAAACAAAACAAAAAACTTGAAAAAAATAAAAATAGCAACAATAAGTATTTTGTTGTAAGTAGAAATAAAATAAAATAAATAAAGCAACAAAGAAAACAAAAAAAGTGTTTTCAAATTTTAAAACTAATGGCACTAACACATAGTTTATATTTATTCTAAAACTAAAAGCAAAAAGAAATAAAATATAAAGGAAAAAAAAGTGCCAACTACTAGGCCCCCACGGCCTGAATACGACTAGAAACCCTATGGGCTAGGATTCAGGCCCGCGGAAGGCCCAGTAAGCCCACAGGCACATATGGCAGAGTTAGGCCTGAAAGCTTGCTTTAGAGAGGAGCTCGAGAGGGAAGCCGCACCGTACCTTATAAACAGGTGCGGCTCCCTCTCAACTAGCGAGGTGGGACTAAACTTTGGGCGTGGGGCAGCACAAGGCCTTTGGTCCCGGTTGGTGGCACCAACCGGGACTAAAGGGGGCATTGGTCCCGGTTCGTGGCACCAACCGGGACCAATGCCCACCTTTAGTCTCGGTTGGTGCCACCAACCGGGACCAAAGGCCGCCGCTTCCCGCCCTTTGGGCTGCTGAAAATTGGCTTTTGGTCCCGGTTGGTGGCACCAAAACCGGGACTAAAGGGGTGCATTAGTCCCGGTTGGTTTCACGAACCGGGACCAATGCTCTTGCTATATATACAACACTTGGCAAAAATTTCATTCAGTTCCTCATCCCCGCCGCAGACGCCGCCCTCTGCCCCGACGCCCTGCTCCTCGTCGTCATCGCCACAGACTTCGTCGCCGCCCGTCGTCGCTTCGCGCCCGCACCGCTTCGACGTCGTCGCCGCTTCGCCGCCGCCGCGCTTACCACGCCGCTTCGAGCCCGCCGTCCTCGTCGCTTCTGCCCACGCCGCCCGCCGCCCCCTTCCTGCGCCGTCGTCGTTCGCGCGCTGCGTCGTCGTCGCCGTCGCCGTCACCCCGAGCACGCCGGTCGCGCTGCCCTTACGACCCGCCCACCGTCGCCGTCGACGCCCTGCCACGCCCGCCCTGCCCGCCGTGGTCGTCGCCGACGCGCTCGCCGCCGCCGCCGTCGCCCTCGCCGGCCGCCCGTTAATGAGCCGCCGCCGTCGAGGCTCTGTTCATAGCATTTTTTATATATGTTTTTTCATATATGTATTAATTTTTTGTTTATAGCTATATGATGAATGGATGTGGCTATATATGTATGTATGAATATAATGTTCATAGCATTTTTGTTTGTATATGTTTTTTCATATATGTATTAATTTTTATTTAGGTTGTTAGTAGATATTGATTTTAGGTTAGAGCATTTTAATTAGGTTAGTGTAGAGGAAAAAGCAAAATAAGGAAAAGGAAGAAAAGAGGAAGAAGGAAGAAGGAAGAAGAAGAAGAAAAGAATGAGAGGAAAAGGAAAATAAGAAGAGGAAGAAAGGAGAAGAAGAGGAGAGGAAGAAGATGAGAAATAAATAAGAAGAGAAGAAAAAAAGAAGAAAAAGAAGTGGAGAAGAAGAAAAAAGAAGGAGAAGAAGAAAAATCTTTTTCTTTCTTCTTTTCTTCTTCTTCTTCCTTCTTCCTTCTTCTCTTTTCTTCCTTTTCCTTATTTTCCTTTCTCGATGGATAAGAAGAAGAAGAAGAGAAGAAGAAAGAAAGGAGAAGAAGAAAAATAGAAAAAATTCTATTTTTTTCTTCTTCTCTATTCTTTTCTTCTTCTCCTTTTTTTTTCTTTTTTTTCTTCTTCTTCTTCCTTCTTCCTTCTTCCTCTTTTCTTCCTTTTCATTATTTTCCTTTCTCGAGGGATAAGAAGAAAAAGAAGAGGAGAAGAAGAAAGAAAGGAATAGAGGAGAAAGAAGAAACTTCAACACGAGGGGGGGGGGGTACCGATACCCCCTCCCCGATAACATTATTTTCCCATGTATATGTATGTCGCGTCGTTGTCGATATAACGAGGGTGTCGAGGGTCGGGAACTAGTGTAGAGGGTCGAGGATCGTTAAGGGGTCAAGGGTCGAGGGTTTCAGGGTCGAGGATTCGAGGGATCGAGGGTCGAGGGTTCGAGGTCGCCTAGGGTCGAGGTTCCAGGTCGTCGAGGTTCGAGGGTCGAGAGGTTTCAGAGTGTCAAAGTATTGAAGAAATCCATGGCTTCATCGTTAGCGGAAGTAACAGGGCATGATGGATGAAGTCCTCCAAAGTTATTTTCGAATGGAGTCCCGGATAGGATAACTTGCCTTTTTGTACGAATTTCAGCAAAGGCCTTCCAAATAAAGATATTCGAAGGTTCTTGCTGAACTTTGTACCAAAAAGTGAATTATCCTATCTGGGACTCCGCTCCAAAATAACTTTGGAGAGCTTCGCACCATCATGCACTGTTACATTTTTACTTAATGATGAAGACATGGTTTTGTTGAAACTTTGACACTAGGCAACCTCCCGACCCTCGGTGATCCTCGACCCTTGACACGGGGGGTCGATACCCCTCCTTGAAGCGTTCTCGAGGAAACCCCTAACCCTTGAAGCGTTATCGAGGCCACCCGAAACACTAGAGAAGCAGCGTCGAGGCCACTAATTAATATGATTCCTTATTGTGATTAGCTAGCTAGTTCTACGTTTGCCACTAATATATCCATATCTGTCATGTTTGAATAATAATTGCCATGTTGTAAATATTTGTAGAAACTATGGACATCCCGGCCCGAGACGAAGCACAAGAAGCATTGTTGAGGGACATGATCGCAGAAGGAAGTGATGTCGTATGCTCGTTGATGTTTCTCAACGACAACGATGGTCTGGAAGGAGAAGGTGAAGAAGCAGCTAGCTATGATTTACATGGCTCCAGGGACCCAATGCCGGTGCAAGAAGGAGAGGGTGAAGAAGTAGACCGTGAGGACGGCTCCGGTGATCACCGAACCGAGTCCGGCCAGGTATATATATTAGTTAAGCCTGTGCCGACTAGGGTTTTGATGCATTCATTGTTTTGGTATGTACACATATTAATTAACTCTCGTATTTGTTCTTTTTTGTAGCCCTCCGGATCGAGCACAACTTCGGTAAAGAGACGAGGCCCGAAGAAAAAGTTGAGCTCGGATGAAAAGTTTGAGATCATAGAAATCGCGCGCGACGGCCAACCGATTGAACCCTACCGGACAAAGATGGCATTTGTTGCTCAGTGCAGGGTTCTGGTTAGGGACAAGATCCCGATCAGCATCCACCAATGGTATAAGCCTAAGAACGAATACCCTGAGGTGTCTTATGTCAATGATATGCAGAAAAATGATCTTTGGACTGAGCTGAAGTCAAATTTCACCCTACCGCCAGAGGATGATCCGGAGAAGCCAGTTATAGAGCCATTAATCAAGTCTTTTGCTCTTAAGAAGATGGTAGACCTATTCAGGAATTGGAAGAAAGACCTAAATAGGTATGTCGATAAAAATGAGACACCAGAATTCAAGGGAAAATATGAGAAGATCAGAGATGACTGGCCCGCATTTGTGGCCCACAAGACATTGGAAAAGAGTAAAAAGATGTCGGCGAAAAACAAGCAAAATGCTGCGAAGAAGAAGCTTCACCATCGCACGGGGTCAGGTGGCTACCTCGTAGTTCGCCTAAGTGGGCCAAGGCTGAGAATGATCTGCTTGATAAAGGGATCGAACCGAGACAATGAATCGCCAGACCGCTGCGGACTTGGTTCTTCGGGGCTAGCGGAACCTTGGACCCTATAACAGGGAAGTGCATTTGGACGGACGAGCAATTGGAAACACCAGTCAAGAGGCTTCGGCACTATATCGATGCAGCGCAGCAAGGGACGTTCGTTCCAGACAGGGAGAAGGACAAGCTCACAATGGCCCTCGAATCTCGAGCACCCGGACGGACACGAGGCATGCCAGCTCCGCTTCTGGAAGGCTGGATTTCTGGACGCAGGGGGTTACAAAACCCAGGAGAGGAGGAAGAAACTGGAGCAGAGCCAACTGCAGGCGCTGCACGAAAGGGTAATGGGGCTAGAGGAACGAGAAGCAGATCGAAGCAAACGACCTGCTGAAGCTTCCCCCAAAGCTACCCCGCCATCTCAGCGGAGAAGCAGCGTGGCTTCCACCGAGCTGCTTCAGTCGGAGCATGCCTTGACGGCTCCTGCCAGCTATCCCGTGGATGCTATCACGGAGTCTCAAAATTGCCACCTTATGGCGGAATGGAGCAATTTGAAGGTCAAGGCGGCTGTTGGCTCTGTTTATCCTACTAAACCCGAATCAACTTTTCACCGCCGGCCGATTCCGAAGGATATGCTAAGGTGATGGTGGATGAAATAATGAGGGATTTGAGGACCTCCGGCTTGACCACCCTACCGGTGAAGGGAGTATCGGCTGGGTTCTGCTCTGAAGACTCCATGCCTATGGCGGAAGGATCTCATCAACCTTCCGAACTGGACGCGTCCGCCTCCTCGTCCTCCTCTGGCGAGTCAGGGCACTCCGCCTCCTCCATCGCCTCCTCCACTGCCTCCTCCTCCGGCGAGTGACGATCAGGGCACTCGGCCGGCTCCTTCTCCGGCGCGTGGCGGCACTCCGCCTCCTTCTCCGCCTGTGCCGGCGCGCCCGAGAAGCCAACCTCCTCCTTCTCCGCCTCGTCAGCAAGGGCGGAAGAGACCCGCCGCCGCTCCGGCTGCTCCGGCGCGTCGTAGTCCTTCTCCTCCGCCTCGTAAGCAAGGAAAGAATACATCCGCTCCGCTCGCTTTCGCCGGGCGTCTAGCAGACAGCCAAAGGCGGGAGGAGATACAGATTCGGTCCTTCTCTCAAGACTCGGAGAAGTTACCGTCACGAGAGGTCCGAAGAGGAAAATGCGAAGATCGCGCAGATCAAGTGGATGACTGGTTTCAAGGGTTGAAAGCAAAGAGACATCCACCTCCGGAGGAGAAGGTAGATCCGTGAAAGTGAAGCGACTGCTGCCCCGACAAGACCACCCAAGTCTCCGCCGAAAGGCAACTATGAGCGCATTATTGGAAAGGCATTTGCCGAAGCGGAGAGGTCGGGAAGTACTAAAAGTGATCAAAGGATGAAAGAACGACGAGCTGGGAAACAAATTGCCCAGCTCGGCGAACAAGCGAAGCAATCGTGCCCCCCCCTCAAGGTGCCTGCTAGCGACATCGTCGATCCGAGGATGGTGCCCGGTTATGGCAATCCTGCAGATTACCTGCCCGACGATGTACATTATGATTTCTTGGAGGTGCAGATACAAAGATACGAGTACGGGAAGCCTCTCGTCAAAGATGAAAGTTCTCTATCAACGATGATGCGAAGATTGCATGATTGGTACATGAAAACCTGCAGAGTCCGAGGGAGGAGTAATTTGTATGTGAGAGTTAAAAGGAGCATGACCTCCTTGGAATTGAACTGCTGCCTATTCCATTTGAGGAGTTCTATCAGTTTTTCAATCAATTGGCCATCGATAAAGCAACGGTCACCTGCTATCGTCTGTAAGTAGTACTACTACGTCATTAAGTCTCTATATAACTCAGCTCTTTCATTGCATGTATTTATAATTATCCTCACTATATTATGCAGATTGAAGATCGCCGAATTGAAGAAAAGACAAGAGGGTGATATTGGGTTCATTAACACATATCTCATAGATAAAACTGAGGTTGAATTTCATAAAGAAAATACCGAGGCCAACTTGCTACAATCGTTGGTAATAAATGAACACAAAGATATAATACTCTTTCCTTACAACTTCAAGTGAGTGTTACTGTCTTGTGGCATATTCGGTTTCCTTATTAGTCCAGGTTATAGTAATGTAATATTGATGAGTTATGCATGTGTGCGCAGCTACCACTATATTCTCCTAGAGATTAAGCTTGAGAAGGGAGTTGTAACTGTCTTAGACTCCAAACGGAAAGATCCCAAGGAGTATGCGGACATGACTGAAATGCTCGAGAAGTAAGTTAAATCGATCATTATCCACCATATCATCAACTTTGTTCATTTCTGATATCAAGTAATTGTTTTCTTTGTATGGCAGGGCTTGGAGAAAATTCACCAAAAAAGCTCCGGGACTGCCGAAGAAGCTGCAATTTAGACACCCGAAAGTAAGTGCTACCACGCATCTCCTAGTGATTCAAGCGCTAGTTTCATCAATACCATTTAGCATGCTTGCTAATTATCAGTTTGATTGACCTCTATTTCTTGTAAAGTGGTTGTGGCAGGAACAAGGGAATGATTTCTGTGGATACTACATTTGCGAGTCCATCCGCCACACGACCTGTGAGCGGGGCTACTCCGACAAACAATATGAAGTGCGTAAATAACAATATTCACAATTTTATTTTATTACCATCATTTGTGTTGAGTTTCATTCATATATATATATATATATATATATATATATATATATATATATATATATATATATATATATATATATATATATATATATATGTATGTATGTATGTATGTATTGACCCCTTCTTAAAATTAGATGTTTGGATGCGGATGAACTCCTAGCACCAGATCATCATGAGCAATTCAAGAGGAATTGGCGGCATTCTTTCTTGACCACGTGATCGCTGAAGACGGAGAATACTATGTGGACCACGCGTCCGTATGTTAGGAGATTATATTTGTAAAAGATAATTATTGTATATATGTAGCCGGTAGTGTCGGATAGATATACGAGAACTTGTTGTTCGACCAATCTCTCGGAGAAGGAGAGGTGGTCGATATCACTTCTCTCTGTATGCATATATGTTCATGACGATCTTCTGTTTGCTTACTAGCTAGCTAGCGTGTCTAGCTAGTCCTCTCTATACGTATGTATAGTACGTAGCGTCGACCAAACACGGACAAAAGAGAGGACACTTCTCTCTATTAATTAGCTAGCTAACACAATATATGAAACACCTAAATTAACCCCCCAAAACCCCCAAACCCCTCCCCTTTTAAAGAAAAACAAAACCCCAGCCACGAAATGTTGACGCGTGGATGTTTATTGGTCCCGGTTGGTGCCACCAACGGGACCAAAGGCCCTCCCGCTCGGGCTAAGCGGACAGGCCACGTGGAGGCCCATCTGTCCCGGTTCTGGATTGAACCGGGACTAAAGGGTCAGGGCATTAGTACCGACCCTTTAGTCCCGGTTCATGAACTGGGACTAAAGGCCCTCATCAACCGGGTCTATAGGCCCTTTTTCTACTAGTGCATGCATAAAGAAACAATGACTGTCGTTAGACTATCACAAACAAACTCCAAGAAAATTAAACCGTAACAGTAGGAGACTGGAAACTAAAGAGGGAATATGTTGTGGCAGCCTCTATACAGTAGGAGGGATTAGCTAAATTATGTTGCTTGTAAAAGAACTACCATAATGTGACTGGCATTGATCATTCACATGATCAAGTCATGTGTGTACCAAGACAAAATCAAATACATGGTACCGGCACATTGATGCATAAAACAAAAAGATTCCTTGCCTATTGGCATTACAGACCACGATTCCGCTAACAAAAGAAATGCAAAATTGGCATTACAGATCACAACTCCGCTCACTAAAATAATCAAGGGAAGTACAAAGAACATACACACACACACAGCATATTTGGGCTTAGTACAGCAGCAGAAACCAGAAGGAACAATAAAAAACAGAGCATATTTGGGATTGATGAAGATTGCTCATCTTCTCCAGGAAGAACAGGCGGTCGTTGAACTGCGTGGAAACCTCGTCCAGCTCCACAACATCGGTGACCAGCAGCGGTCAGAGAGAGGGATGGTGAGCAGAAGCAGCGCGAGATTGACGGGGAGAGGAGTCCTGCGTCTTTAATCGAACGTGTCTCACCTTGAGGTCCTCGACGTCTCCGCAGCCCCTACTCTAAAGCAAACTCGGCACATGCATAATTTGCAAGATCCCGGGCATGAAATGAACGCCCAAAAGGGAGTGCAGATCAAATCAGAAGGAAAAAACCACTATTATTGATACCACTACTATTGATTAGATTTATTTGTAATTAGGCAAAGCACTACAACACTTGATCCTAAGCAACAGCTGAGGCATACAAAACTACAAGTGTTTGTTCTTTTTATAAATAAACAACCTTTAGTATCTCAATCAGAACCAAAGCAAAACAAAAATCATGGTTAAGTAACCAGCAAAGGAAGAATGAACCTTTTTTGAATTTTAAAGTAGCAAGACATGAAAAGTTCTTTATTGCCTTCAATACTACACACATTAGGGGAGGTAGCTGCAGTTCTATTGCATAGTGGGCTCAGATTGACCTTTCCTCGATCATATAACCTACCCCCATCATCTCTTATCACCAGATTAATCTGTTTATACAGTAGAGCTGCCCTGGTTATCACTCAACAAGAATGACCATCCAAGGACAGAACAATAAGTATCACAGGATCAAAAAGGATTCTAGAGACAATAGGGAGGATCCAACTTGATACCCACAGGTGCCTTGATTGCTCAAAGGCACACTTATTTCAGCGATGGTTAAACATCATCGCCCTAGCAAGGATGGCTTCCGACCGATGGGGCACGTGCGAATAAAAAGGGTTCAGGGTTCAATGCATATGGGCTCAGATTTGCCTTTCCTCATCATATAATCTACCCCCATCATCTCTTATCACCAGATCAATCTATTTATATAGTGGAGCTGCCCTGGTTATCACTCAATAAGAATGACCATCCAAAGGACAGAACAATAAGTATCACAGGATCAAAAAGGATTCTAGAGACAAAAGGGAGGACCCAACTTGATACCCACGGCTAATCATCATCGCCCTAGCAAGAATGGCTTCCGACCGATATGGCACGTGATTCAAACGCGGTGGGGCAGGCTATTTACGCGCGGTGGCACGGTCGAGGTGAAACCATTCATTGCAACAGTAACTATTTTTTATCCGACGGACGAGGTCATTCCAGGGCTCGATCCGACGGCTCAGATCGCATCAAGCAACCAGATCCAATGGCCAGGAATGCCAAGCGGCTGAGGAGGCTGGAGGATGACCGGCATCCTAGAGCAACTGCTTAAACCATTGAGTACAAAAGTCATTCATGCCAACCACAAAAAGGAAATAATCTGCAATGCAAGGCTAATATGATTATTAGTACTTGTTTTGTAGAATCATTCTGAGCATAACGAATAATTTACCCGTTTTAACGGGGCATGTCACTGTCCTGTAAAAGAATTTAGGTGACCAGGAGCCTCACACACATTCATAGGGGCGAACTAATTGAACAAGAACTATCACAAGCAAAATACCTATGTTAGTAAGCTGAATGCACATGCGTAGTTCATCCTAATCAGGATAGAAAACACACATACTCTCTCTGTAAACTTTTATAAGAGCGTTTAGATCAGTACAGTAGTGACCTAAACGCTCTTATATCTGTTTACAGAGGGAGTATAATTTACATAATTAAGTCTGCTAGGATAAGGCACTGCAAAGTAGAGCATCAGTATACACCATATAAGTTACATAATTTAATTTTCTAGGACCGACGGATTGCATAGTAGAGTATCAGTACATATATCATATAATGTACATAATTAAGTCTGGTAGGACAAGGTGCTGCATAGCAGAGCATTGATTGCATCGCAGAAGGCAGTATACTAACTTACTAAGACGGCGGACTGAAAGTACCTAACAATCATTCAGATAGCCGCATTGCAGAAGGCAATATACTAAGACAGTGAACTGAAAGTACCAAATGATCATTCAGATAGCCATGATAATGAGGAGCTAACACTGGATTAGTAATCATTGTGTACCAGGTTGTCCGCAGAGCAATTTCCCTCACTGTCAAAGATATAATCATCCAAAGAGCTCATGTAAGGCACATGTTCATCTTGTTCTACTGCAGGAGGAAACCAGATGTGAAATCGCTTGTTCATATTAAGAGTAAAACTCTCAATGAACTATCAAAGACTTTCAAGTGCTCCAAAGATCTGCACACAACTGGAAAGAAAAAAAATGATTGCTAGAGATTATCTACTTGTGCATGGCTACCAAAATCATTGCTTCTTTTGTTAGATATTATAATCCGAAAGTCTCCATCCACATTCAGTATAATCTCAGTGTCATCTACAAATATGCGCATTCTGACAAGGATACAAATCTATGGCAGCACATCAACACGAAATAAATATACTAAAAGATTAAATTAATGGGGTTAACTAAGGCAATGAAAATTAAACGATGAACATGATTATATTGAAAGCTCAAATTAATGGAAGAAGACTATATCAAATGTTGTAAGTAGGATCAATTAGTTCATCATATCATTATACCAAGAGCACACACACTGGCGAATCATCTAAAAGGCTGATGCCAACAAAAGAGGGTACACAGTGTAGAAGGCTGAGGCCAACAGAAGAGGGTCCTGGCACAATAAATAGCAATAGAACCAATCGACGATCCTGGAAAGAAGAGTATATACTAAATTTTTAGGCAATGAAATAGAGTCACATTTGCAATAATTGTCCACAGTTTAATTGATCATAATCCACCGCATTCTTTACACTAAACAAATTCATAACCGCTAGTTTCCGAAATATGATGTTGTGAATATAATTAACCTTCATAAGAAAAGGAATAATTTCTGACCAAGAAATAGCTCACGACCACTACTCTCCATCACCACTATGAATCCACCCAAGAAATAGCTCAAGGATTAATTGGTACAGTTTCAGATGACATGTTTTATTTTCACCTTTCTATCTAAACTGTACCAAAACGTGATTTTGCTTCAAACGTGATGAGTCAAAACATGATGCCATCTGAAACTTAAGCATCCAGAGAGATGTGGGGTAGATGGGGGAAGGGAAGCTCACCACGTTGGCATGTAGAAGATGTGACTGGACTGCTCTGTCCGCTGTATATTTGTTGATATATATTCAGATTCAGAGGTGTTTGGTGCTGGATGTTGGCCTGGTGCTGCTGCTCCACCTCCTCTTCTCTGGCCGCTGTACCATCTACACCCGCAGCTTCTCCATGGATGGGACCCCTTCCTTCCTTGACACAAGCAGGGTAGAGGCTGCCTGCCTGCACATCGCACACACGCATCAGAGAAAGAAGAAAGAAAACCAGAGGAAGAAGAAGAAGAGAAACGAGGGGAGGAGGGATCTGACCTAGGGCGCAAGACCGATAGCGCGAGGGCGAGCAGAGGCTACGGGTCGAGCACTCTGCGGGATCGGAGCAGGAGGGCTCGGGAGCCGCCGCCGTGCCCGGGGACGAGCTCGCGGACGGGGAGGGCAGGCGCCCTCGCGCAGCACCGCGGCGTGGTCGGAGGAAAGGAGATGCGAGACGGCGCAGCACGCCGCCGTGCCCTGCTGCTGCTCCTCCCCGCTGCCGCCGCCGTCGTGCTCCTCGTCCTCCCTCCGCTTTTGCTCATCGTCGTTGGGGAGGGGGGAGGGCTTTGCCGCGGTGGATCTGGCCGCCGACAGCGCGGGGAGGCGGGTGGCGGCGGCGGCGGCGATGTGGGCGGGAGGAGAGGAGGCGTGCGGGAGGGGAGGGGAACGAGAGAGAGGGAGAGGAGGCGCGCGGGAGGGGGGGGGGAGCCGGCTAGGGTTTGCCTCCACGGGAGCCGGCCCTTTTATACCCGGGCGAGTGAAATGACGAAAATGCCCCTGGCGGGGCAGGCTATTTACGCGCGGTGGCACGGCCGGGGTGAAACTGTTCATTGCAACAGTAAAAAAAATTATCCGACGGACGAGGTCATTCCAGGGCTGGATCCGATGGCCCAGATCGCATCAAGCCGCCAGATCCAACGGCCAGGAATCGGAAGCGGCTGGGGAGGCTGGAGGATGACCGGCATTCTTATTTCTCGATTAAACAACATATGAAAAATGTCTTCCGCCCCGGCTTGACACAAAGGTTATTGAGAAACCCGTCCGATGTGGCAATTCATAAGAGCACTATAGCACGGGATGGCGTTGTGCAGACACCTCCATATGAAGATTTTCACTTTGGCTAGTACTTTCATATTTCATAAATTCTTGTGGATGGTGGCCTGCCCGTCCAATGGCGGCACGGTCAGCGACATTGTGGGTTGGGGCCTCCGAATGGGCGCTGTGGGTTGGGAACGACGACGGATCAACGATGGCGGCGGAGCTACTGTGGCGCCTGTATGGATGAGGCAAAAAAGAGGAGAGGAAGATGGCAGGTCGAGCAATCTCAATGGTCTTCAAGAGATTTGGCTTGGGTACCTGCCAACAGGCGGACGTGGCAGATGCATCGGGGAACCCCATATCCGCCCTAGATATGAGCTTGGAATGAGGGGTGCCCGTCAGCCAGGACGTATGGGCTGAGTTTGTCAGGTCCGGTTGGGTGGCAGTTTTCTTTCCGGGCAGGCCACCCGAACATTTCATGCGGATATAAGAGTTCTGGCTGTAGATGCTCTGGCGTAGCACAATACTATGAGAGACTGAAGGAATGCAACACCGAAAGGGTTTATGACCTTATTCTTTAATAGCCAAGTAGTGCACAAGCTGGACATGCGTTGTTACAATTATTGGGAATCTAGTACTCAAACAAGAACACACAAAGCTCCTGAACGAGTGAGCAGAACTGCAGGAGCAGCCGCAAACCCCACTATCTTCAGGCCCGGCGCCAGTCATTGGTGTCCTAGAGGACATGTCCTGCGCCGTCGAGGAGGTGGCTGCAAACAATGGATCAAGCATGCATCTATCAGTGCCAATCCTTTGCGTATCAATACACAATATTAACATTATAATTAAGAAGTGAAGAATAACTGACCTGTCACACTCACATTTTAGGCTGATGGCTGATCAGCAGTCTCCATCCCGAAAAGCAAATCGGCCCCCTTGGAAATCAAAGGTGACACCGATAGACCGTGTGACCGAGTTCCCCATCAGCTGCAAACCTGCTTTCCCCATGCCAGCATCTCTCATGAAATACGTGCATAGTCCATGACTGCTTGTAAAATGAAATGAGCTCTCGGGTGCCAATGTAAGTTTAGCACCCATGTCGAACGAAAGCTGTACCACAGGCAAAGCGGACCAATTGCGGAACACTGTGAATAAGTCCTCCTCATAGCACATATGATTTGGTCCCAGAACAAGGGTGCGCTTATATCCCAAAGTTCCCAAAGCCTTGGAGATTACCGTCTCAAGTTGGCTGAAGGTATCAGACCGCAGCACCGTCCATTTTGCCCCAGTGTCAACCATCATTTCTGAGGGGTCTGTGATGAGCGTGATCCCATCGGCCACCACCTTATCCAGCGTCAGTGCAAACACCGGCCGTTGATGAGCCACGAACAAGGGGGTGTAAGAAGTAGAATTGTCACGGTTGTAATCCCCGATGGACAAATATCCAGTCTTCTTTCTGTCACTCGGAAAACAGTAGCTGAATGCCCGATAGTTAACCACCCGTACTACCTGTGAGAAGAAAGAAGACGGCGCGGCACCGAACCCGAATATGCCGGCCTCGCCCTGATCATACTCGATGTCCAAGCTGCAGCCGAAGATGAAGCTGGGAATACTGTATCCCTTGCCATCACGCCCAATGGAGATTGTGTCTGCCACCAGCTTGCCGGCTGAATAATAGGATCCTTTCCCGTATGACGCACTGTAAAGGCAGCTATCCTCTTTCTCCATGCATGCTTTGAACGGCAGACGCAGCCGCGACTGAAGTGCGCGGCAGGCTTTCGCCGAGCACCCAATACGCCTGAAACTCTTGGACTTCTTGGGATCGAATATCTGGCCAGCACCCTCTCGATCGTTGCACTTGAGAGTGCAAGGTCTACACTGAACAAAGCAGAACGGCGATCCAGTGTCAACTGCCACGAGAAAGGCAAAGTTGTTTATGCTCTCATTCCGTATCAAGTCAATGGGCAGGTCCGTATCATCAGTTTCAGTGATGCTTTCAGTTGCGACCACGATGTTGTTGGACGCATGGGTGGTCGGTGTGAAACATGGTTTTCAATTTCAGTTTCAGAAAAATTTCAGCACCAACCGAAATCACTGAAATTCAGTGAATTTCAGTGATTTCAATTTTCGTTTCAGCCAAATGACCGAAATATTCACTTGAATTCAATTAAAATTTTGAAAAACTTAAAAAATATTTTTAAAAATATTGGAATTGATGTGCTATACTGAAATTACTGAAATATTTTGGCCGAAACGTAATATTTCAGTGTCTGCTGAAATTACTGAAATTCAGTGAATTTCACTGAAATCTCACTGAAAGTGAAAACCATGGTGTGAAACAAGGGGAACTCAAGTGCACCTTGTGAGTTGACAACGTGCTCTGCAGACACAATAGGAAGGAAAAAAGTAGGTATCAGTTTGCTAATTTCAGTTGTGCAAAACAGTAAAAGTAGTAGTTTTGAGAAAAGCAAGTAACTTGTACTCTGCAGGCATATGAAAAATGTAAGCCTAACATTGGGAGATTCGATAGTGGCTAGCGAGGTTGAAGATGAGCGACACTGACGACTGAGCTATATATGGTGAGCTACCAAGAAATATGATGATATATAGCATCGATTTGTCATTTGTACACAATTAATAGTCCATCCCAAATTAAGTCAGACGGCACCATTACTAGCACTTGCAGACGTCTATGAGAAATTGATTCAAGCCTTGTTTTGTAATGTGCACGAAAAAGATGAAGAGGCAAATCGCTTACCGAAGGTGGATGAGGGGCAGCTGGTAAATGATGTTATCCCTGATGGTGCAAAGATCAAGAGAAGCAACAGTATGGCAAAATCCATTGCACCTGGAGCTGGATTGTAGCACTTGGATTGTGATTTCTGAACTGGATTAAGAAGTGGAGCGCAGCCGTCCGGCCGGTGTTCGAACAGTCATAGAATCCAGTGGCTAGGCCTTGGTGATTATATTCAGCTGGACATGAGTAGGTGGAAATGAAGTTAGTGACCGATCGATCCTGGCAGGCGAAGCATGCATGTGTCAACCGTGACTTTCAAGTTTGAGCATGACTTCAACATGTCCTTTTTTGCCTCCTGCAAAAGAAAAAGAGAAAACATGACTTCTTCTTTTTTTTTTTTTTTTGCGGGGAAAACATGACTTCTTCGACGAGACGTATACAGATTGGTCAATATTACTATACTCGGAATGGATAACATGTACTGCGCAGAGTAGAAAACATCACGCAACGTGTTGGAGTCTGGCGCGGCCTGATCGATATCGATGGCGATGACATATATATATATATATAGTACTGATGTACAACCGTCGGCTAGCACTCGGATAACTCGGATCGCCCGAACACGACGAGAAACAGAAACTCCAATGGCGGCGACTCGTCCGTTCCTCTACTACCTTGGTGTTCTGCTGTTCCTGGCCATGGGTCTGCTTTCTTCTCCCTCTCCGATATACTAGATCGATCTCCGGTTGCCTAATTCTCGATAATTTGATTGATTTTCTTGGCATGACATGCAGCGGCATCGGGAGCGGCGGCGTTCGGCCTCCCGCGAGGCGTGTCGCCTGCCTACTGCGCCAACGAGTTCCTGCAGTACCAAGGGATCTCGCAGAACGAAAAGGCGGCCATCCACCTCGGCAACACCAAGTCCTGCATCGCCGGCTACGGAGGCCGGCTGGATCCCTACACCGCGTACCAGCTCTGCATCCCCTCCTGGGTTGCCTTCATACACAACGGCACCCTCGTCGGCGAGGCCGCCATGAACCACGCCGCCGTCAGCCCCGGGACGGCCGTCTCCGGCTTCAAGCGACTCCTCGGCATCAGGCAAGTAACTTGCTACCTCGCTCTGTTTAAAGCTTGCACAATTAGTTGTTGGAGCGCTAGCGGATGGATTATTTGATTCGACAAATTCAATTGTTCGTACGTACTGTAGGATGTATAACGAGATGGTGAAGAGGGAGGCAGAGCTAGTGCCGTACCAGTTCACCGAAGAGCTGGGAAGATGCGGCATCCAGATGGAAACCGAAGAAGGCCACGTGATGAATTTCCTTCCCGAGCGTGTGGCCGGCGTCCTCATGGCCGAGCTTAAGAAGATGGCGGAGGCGCGCCTGGGCCGCGAGATCGAGAGCGCCCTTGTCACCGTCCCCGGGCACTTCAACGGTGCCCAAAGGAGTTGGTTCAGGAGAGAAGCTGCGCGCTTGCACGGTGGCTTCGGTGTCGCCAAGGTCGTCGACGAGCAGGTCGCGGCGGCCGCGGCATATCGCCTTCACGAGAAGAGGGGCGACGGCAAGGTCGTCCTCGTCTTCCATCTCGGCGGCCGCACGAGCCATGCTACAAAGTTCAGATTCAAGGATGGCACGGGTCATCTCCTCGACGAACGCCATGATGCCTACCTCGGCGGTACGTACGTGAGCTGAGCATGCACAGCTCCAGATTTTGCTAAGGCAGGAGGCTAAACTCGATCTGGTTCACTTCCTCCATGCAGGCGACGACTTCACTGACAGGATTGTGGACCATTTCGTGGAGCTGATCAGGGAGAAGCACCACCGTGACATCTGTTAGAATTGGGCCCATTATTTGGGGCAGCCCAATAAGCAAATTCTAAAATCTCAAATGGGCCCATGTTTGTGGCAGCTCACTTGCTAGTGGAGTGGGGAGTGGGAGCTAAAGTTTAGTCCCACCATGGAAGTTGGAGGAGATGTACACCACCTTATAAGGTGGAGTGTTCTACCACTTGTAAGTGAGTGAGAACAGGAGAGCCTCTCGCGCACTCCTCCTCCGACGACGCCGCCGCCCGCCCGTCTCGTCTCGTCTCCTCGTCTACCTGCTGCTGCGGCGGTTCGCCACCGACGCCGTCTTCGACCGATCATCACCAACGTTGTCATCAACAACATCGCCGCAACGGGCAACACTGCTTCATCTGCAAACGCTCGGTACGTACGCAGTGTCTCTATTCGTTGTCTAAACATGTTTAGTGTGTACGTGTTTAGCGATCTGTTGATGCTATTTTGCATGTTGATTAGTACATCTACTGTATTGGAGTTTCACATGTTAGTAGCTGCTATCGTCATGTTTAATATGCTCGAATTAATCATGGAAACTATGCCTAATATTCCATCAATCCAAAAACCTAATTGTAGGCATTTTCCTAATTTATCAATGGCTGGATTTACCGATGCGATGAAACCGGATAAGTTTACCGGGGTCAACTTCAAGAGGTGGCAGATTCAGTGCCAACTCTGGCTTGAGGCCCTGAAGATCTGGGAGGTCAGTAAGGGCAAACCCGAAGGAGCTATGTCTGAGGAAGATCAGACTAAGTTCAAGGATGCCACTACTGCCTTCAGAGGCTGTGTTCTGAGTGTTCTTGAGGGTCGTCTGCGAGATGTGTATATGCACATAACAGACGCCAAAGAGCTCTGGGATGCACTGGATGCTAAATTCGGTGCAACCGATGCAGGCAGTGAACTGTATGTCATGGAGAGCTTTAACGACTACAAGATGGTGAACAACCGTGGCGTAGTCGAACAGGCTCATGAAATACAGGTCATTGCAAAGGAGCTTGAACTACTCAAGTGCGTCCTACCTGACAAGTTTGTGGCTGGGTGCATAATTGCAAAGTTGCCTTCTTCGTGGAGGAACTTCGCCACAACGCTCAAACATAAGAGACAGGAGATATCGGTTGAAAACCTGATAGCGTCTCTTGATGTTGAGGAGAAAGCTCGGGCTAAGGACGCTCATGAGAGAGGTGTTGAGGGTCAGTCTAGCGCCAACATGGTGCAGAAAAACTCACACTACAAGAACAGCAACAACAGCAAGAAAGGGAACTACAAGCCTCCGACAAATGTGCCTGTCAATACTGCTTCCTTCAAGAAGAAGAAGAAGCCGAACAAGCTGGCCAGACTAGGGTGTTACACCTGTGGAGTAGTCGGCCACTTCTCCAAGGACTGCCTGCACCGTGCGGACGGAAGAAGAATGTCAACGTCGTGACTGCTAGCGGTGCTGATGGGTACGGTAATTTACCGTTTGTGCTTTCAGCTTTTCAATCTCCAAGTTGGTTGATTGATACGGGTGCTAATGTTCATGTGTGTGCTGACATCTCTATGTTCACTTCTTATCAGGTCGTCCGAGATTCTCCCGTCATAATGGGGAACGGTTCGCATGCTACTGTTCATGGTGTTGGCACGGTAGATCTGAAGTTTACTTCGGGAAAGATCGTGCAGCTAAGGAACGTGCAGCATGTCCCTACTATAAACAAGAATCTCGTTAGTGGCTCCCAACTCTGCAGAGATGGGTTTAAAGTAGTATTTGAGTCCAATAAAGTAGTTGTGTCGAGATTTGGACAATTTATTGGTAAAGGCTATGAGTGCGGAGGCTTGTTCCGCTTATCACTTTCTGAGTTTTGTAATAAGTCAGTATACCATATTTGTGACAATGTTGATTCGGATGCTAGTGTTTGGCACTCTCGTTTATGTCATGTTAATTTTGGTTTCTTGTCTCGGCTTTCCAAAGATGAGTTTAATTCAATTTCACTATTGCCAAAGGTTCTAAGTGCCATAGCTGTGTGCAATCAAAGCAACCTCGGAAGCCTCACAAGGCAGCCGAGGAGAGAAACTTGGCACCTCTAGAACTCATACATTCGATCTGTGTGAGATGAATGGTGTGTTGACAAAAGGTGGAAAGAGATATTTCATGACGTTAATTGATGATGCTACTAGATTCTGCTATGTTTATCTGTTGAAAACTAAAGATGAGGCATTAGACTACTTTAAAATCTATAAGGCTGAAGTTGAAAATCAATTAGAGAGAAAGATCAAACGCCTTAGGTCGGATCGTGGTGGAGAGTATTTTCCCAAAGTTTTGATGATTTCTGTGAGGAACATGGTATTATTCACGAGAGGACGCCTCCTACTCGCCTCACCAAACGGGGTTGTTGAGAGGAAAAACCGCACTGTTGACCGACTTGGTGAATGCCATGTTGGACACCGCTGGTTTATCTAAGGCATGGTGGGGAGGCTTTATTGACTTCATGTCATGTCCTGAATAGAATTCGAACAAGAATAAAGATAAGACCCTTATGAGGAGTGGGCTGGGAGAAAACCATCACTTTCTTATTTGCGCACTTGGGGATGTTTGGCTAAGGTCAACGCTCCAATTTCCAAGAAACGCAAACTCGGACCAAAGACAGTGGATTGTGTCTTTCTAGGCTATGCTCAGCAGAAGCGTTAGCTATAGATTTTAGTGGTTAAATCTGAGGTACCTGATATGCATGTTGATAGTATTATGGAATCTCGTGATGCAACATTTTTGAGAATATGTTTCCTATGAAAGATATGCATAGACCTGCTAGATTTTCTTCCGAGCTCATTCCTGAATCTAGTACATCTAGTGATTATTCGAACAACCACATGTTGAGGAAATCCATGAGAAGGATGACAATGAAGCTCCCAAGAGGGGTAAGAGACAGAGGGTTGGAAAATCCTTTGGTGATGATTTCATTGTGTACCTTGTGGACAATACTCCCACGTCCATTGCAGAGGCATTTGCATCTCGATGCAGATGGTGGAAAGAAGCTGTCAATAGTGAGATGGAATCGATTCTTTCCAATGGAACTTGGGAGTTATCTGAACGACCTATGGTTGCAAACCATTGGGTTGTAAGTGGGTGTTTAAGAAGAAGCTAAGGCCTGATGGTACTATTGAAAAGTACAAGGCACGACTTGTAGCCAAGGGCTACACTCAGCGAGAAGGCGAAGATTATTTTGACACCTATTCACCTGTTGCTAGACTGACCACCATTCGTGTACTACTTTCCCTGGCTGCCTCTTATGGTCTTATCGTTCATCAAATGGACGTAAAGACAGCTTTCCTTAACGGAGAGTTGGAAGAGGAAATCTATATGGATCAGCCTGATGGGTTTGTGGTAAAGGGTGAAGAGAGAAAGGTGTGCAAATTGTTAAAATCTTTGTATGGGCTGAAGCAAGCACCTAAGCAA
Source organism: Aegilops longissima (assembly GCA_021605205.1). Taxonomy (NCBI): domain Eukaryota; kingdom Viridiplantae; phylum Streptophyta; class Magnoliopsida; order Poales; family Poaceae; genus Aegilops; species Aegilops longissima. The sequence continues at coordinate 664,998,651 of CM038679.1, read as the reverse complement.
TGGCATGAGAAGTTTGATGAACTCTAACCTGCGGGCTTTGTCATTAATGAGGCTGATAGATGCGTTTATTATCGCCATGGTGGGGGCGATACGGTTATCTTGTGCTTGTATGTTGACGACATACCGATCTTTGGTACAAGTATGAGTGTGATAATCAAGTCAAGTCTTTTCTATCAAGTTGCTTTGATATGAAAGATCCGGGAGAAGCTGATGTGATTCTCAACATTAAGCTGATTAAGGATGAGAGTGGGATTACGTTAACGCAATCACATTATGTTGAGAAGGTCTTGAGCCGGTTTGGCTTTATAGACAGCAAGCCTTCTCCAACGCCTTATGATCCCAGCGTGACACTGCGAAAGAATAAGAAAGGACCGAGAGATCAACTGAGATACTCTCAAGTGATCGGTTCGCTCATGTACCTTGCGAGCGCAACACGACCTGATATCTCTTTTGCTGTGAGCAAATTGAGTAGGTTCATGTCTAACCCGGGTACTGATCATTGGCATGCACTTGAAAGGGTCATGCGTTATCTCAACGGTACAATGAGCTATGGGATACACTATTCGTGGCACCTCGCAGGTGCTCGAGGGATACCGTGATGCCAAGCTGGATCTCGGATGTTGATGAGCTCTATGCCACAAGTGGATATGCATTTCTTCTTGGAGGTGGCATAGTGTCATGGAGGTCTTGTAAACAAACAATATTGACGAGGTCAACCATGGAAGCAGAACTTATCGCCTTAGATACAGCCACCGTTGAGGCGGATTGGCTGCGTGAGCTTTTGATGGACTTGCCGGTGGTTGAAAAACCATTACCGGCGATCCTTATGAACTGTGACAACCAAACAGTAATTGTCAAAGTGAACAGTACTAAGGATAATGCGAAGTCATCAAGACACATTAAGAGACGTCTCAAGTCTGTCAGGAAAATGAGAAACTCCGGAGTGATAAGCTGTCACATATATTCGAGATGCATAAAACCTGGCAGATCCCTTTACGAAGGGACTATCGCGTAATGTGATAGAAGGTGCATCGAGAGAGATGGGTGCGAGACCCGTGGATGTTACACCATAGTGGCAACCCAACCTATGTGATCGGAGATCCCATGAATTAGGACCAGGAAGAACAAGCTATTGGTTTAAGCGAGGAGAGTTCTATGTGAGACCCTCTCTAGTGAAAATGCGAACTCTCAAGTGTTGTAAGGCAGGTTGGCAATATTGCCTTAATGTGTTCATGTTGGCTATTCATAGCAAAGATGCTGTCCTCTGAGCATTCTTGAAAGAACACACCTATATGAGTCCGATCACAAGCGCAGATCTATGAGATTTGGGTGATCTCTAGTAAACTCATGAAGAGACCAGGAGTACGACGATATGCTCCACCAGGGGTAGGCTCTTGGCAGCCGTGTACTGGTTATGACTTTGAGTGAAGTCTGTTGGCACAAGCTTGCAATTCAAGGCATAGTCCATTGTTCAAGTTCTTTGGCAGATGTAGCTTAAAGCTCTAGGCGGAAGTTCAACTTAACAGTCTCTGCTGAAACACTGGTATATAAACAAGTAGCGAGGATTGGCAAAACTCTAAATGGGCATTTGAGATCTGGTGGGGGATTGTTAGAATTGGGCCCATTATTTGGGGCAGCCCAATAAGCAAATTCTAAAATCTCAAATGGGCCCATGTTTGTGGCAGCTCACTTGCTAGTGGAGTGGGGAGTGGGAGCTAAAGTTTAGTCCCACCATGGAAGTTGGAGGAGATGTACACCACCTTATAAGGTGGAGTGTTCTACCACTTGTAAGTGAGTGAGAACAGGAGAGCCTCTCGCACTCCTCCTCCGACGACGCCCGCCGCCTCACGACGCCGCCACGCACCGCCCGCCCGTCTCGTCTCGTCACGACGCGCCGCGCCGCGGGTTGCGGGAATCTCGCCGAGCCGAGCTTATTTTTGCTGTGCAGGAAAAACGTGACAGACGTGTCAATTGTTAGCCAATTCGGGTCGCTCCCGGATCGTGGGCTACTGTAACCGACCCGACGTGGATTCGGCCCACGTTCGCCTCCATTAGGGTTTTTCCTGAGCAGCACTATATAAGTTGTGCACTGCCTGCGACGCAAACGATAGAAAAGAAATCTAGGGTTTTGCTACTCTCATTCCTTGTGCCGCCACCGAAGTCTACTCCATCCCGATCGCCGGCGTGCACCGTCGAACGGGAGAGCAGGTCTCCGGAACCACTCGCTCTTGTGATCCTGTACGGGAGAGGGCGAATTAGGTTTTTGGGAAGCGCCTCGCGCGACTGCTCGCTGCTTCCACCACGGCTCGTCTACCTGCTGCTGCGGCGGTTCGCCACCGACGCCGTCTTCGACCGATCATCACCAACGTTGTCATCAACAACATCGCCGCAACGGGCAACACTGCTTCATCTGCAAACGCCGACGCACGTCAAAGTGTCTCTATTCGTTGTCTAAACATGTTTAGTGTGTACGTGTTTAGCGATCTGTTGATGCTATTTTGCATGTTGATTAGTACATCTACTGTATTGGAGTTTCACATGTTAGTAGCTGCTATCGTCATGTTTAATATGCTCGAATTAATCATGGAAACTATGCCTAATATTCCATCAATCCAAAAACCTAATTGTAGGCATTTTCCTAATTTATCAATGGCTGGATTTACCGATGCGATGAAACCGGATAAGTTTACCGGGTCAACTTCAAGAGGTGGCAGATTCGGTGCCAACTCGGCTTGAGGCCTCGAAGATCTGGGAGGTCGAGAAGGGCAAACCCGAAGGAGCTATGTCCGAGGAAGATCGGACTAAGTTCAAGGATGCCACTACCGCCTTTGAGGCTGTGTTCGAGTGTTCTTGAGGGTCGTCTGCGAGATGTGTATATGCACATAACAGACGCCAAAGAGCTCGGGATGCCTGGATGCTAAATTCGTGCAACCGATGCGAGCGATGAATCTGTATGTCATGGAGAGCTTTAACGACTACAAGATGGTGAACAACCGTGGCGTAGTCGAACAGGCTCATGAAATACAGGTCATTGCAAAGGAGCTTGAACTACTCAAGTCCCCTACGACAAGTTTGTGGCTGGGTGCATAATTGCAAAGTTGCCTTCTTCGTGGAGGAACTTCGCCACAACGCTCAAACATAAGAGACAGGAGATATCGGTTGAAAACCTGATAGCGTCTCTTGATGTTGAGGAGAAAGCTCGGCTAAGGACGCCATGAGAGAGGTGTTGAGGGTCAGTCTAGCGCCAACATGGTGCAGAAAAACTCACACTACAAGAACAGCAACAACAGCAAGAAAGGGAACTACAAGCCTCAAACAAATGTGCTGTCAATACTGCTTCCTTCAAGAAGAAGAAGAAGCCGAACAAGCTGGCAGACTAGGGTGTTACACTGTGGAGTAGTCGGCCACTTCTCCAAGGACTGCCTGCACCGTGCAGACCGGAAGAAGAATGTCAACGTCGTGACTGCTAAGCGGTCTTGATGGGTACGGTAATTTACCGTTTGTGCTTTCAGCTTTTCAATCTCAAGTTGGTTGATTGATACGGTGCTAATGTTCATGTGTGTGCTGACATCTCTATGTTCACTTCTTATCAGGTCGTCCGAGATTCTCCCGTCATAATGGGGAACGGTTCGCATGCTCTGTTCATGGTGTTGGCACGGTAGATCTGAAGTTTACTTCGGGAAAGATCGTGCAGCTAAGGAACGTGCAGCATGTCCCTACTATAAACAAGAATCTCGTTAGTGGCTCCCAACTCTGCAGAGATGGGTTTAAAGTAGTATTTGAGTCCAATAAAGTAGTTGTGTCGAGATTTGGACAATTTATTGGTAAAGGCTATGAGTGCGGAGGCTTGTTCCGCTTATCACTTTTCGAGTTTTGTAATAAGTCAAGATACCATATTTGTGACAATGTTGATTCGGATGCTAGTGTTTGGCACTCTCGTTTATGTCATGTTAATTTTGGTTTACTGTCTCGGCTTTCCAGTATGAGTTTAATTCCGAATTTCACTATTGCCAAAGGTTCTAAGTGCCATAGCTGTGTGCAATCAAAGCAACCTCGGAAGCCTCACAAGGCAGCCGAGGAGAGAAACTTGGCACCTCTAGAACTCATACATTCTGATCTGTGTGAGATGAATGGTGTGTTGACAAAAGGTGGAAAGAGATATTTCATGACGTTAATTGATGATGCTACTAGATTCTGCTATGTTTATCTGTTGAAAACTAAAGATGAGGCATTAGACTACTTTAAAATCTATAAGGCTGAAGTTGAAAATCAATTAGAGAGAAAGATCAAACGTCTTAGGTCGGATCGTGGTGGAGAGTATTTTCCCAAAGTTTTTGATGATTTCTGTGAGGAACATGGTATTATTCACGAGAGGACGCCTCCCTACTCGCCTCAGTCAAACGGGGTTGTTGAGAGGAAAAACCGCCTGTTGACCGACTTGGTGAATGCCATGTTGGACACGCTGGTTTATCTAAGGCATGGTGGGGAGGCTTTATTGACTTCATGTCATGTCCTGAATAGAATTCGAACAAGAATAAAGATAAGACCCTTATGAGGAGTGGGCTGGGAGAAACCATCACTTTCTTATTTGCGCACTTGGGGATGTTTGGCTAAGGTCAACGCTCCAATTTCCAAGAAACGCAAACTCGGACCAAAGACAAGTGGATTGTGTCTTTCTAGGCTATGCTCAGCGTAAGAGCGTTAGCTATAGATTTTAGTGGTTAAATCTGAGGTACCTGATATGCATGTTGATAGTATTATGGAATCTCGTGATGCAACATTTTTGAGAATATGTTTCCTATGAAAGATATGCATAGACCTGCTAGATTTTCTTCCGAGCTCATTCCTAATCTAGTACATCTAGTGATTATTCGAACAACCACATGTTGAGGAAATCCATGAGAAGGATGACAATGAAGCTCCCAAGAGGGGTAAGAGCAGAGGGTTGGAAAATCCTTTGGTGATGATTTCATTGTGTACCTTGTGGACAATACTCCCACGTCCATTGCAGAGGCATTTGCATCTCTCGATGCGAGATGACCGGAAAGAAGCTGTCAATAGTGAGATGGAATCGATTCTTTCCAATGGAACTTGGGAGTTATCTGAACGACCCTATGGTTGCAAACCAGTGGGTTGTAAGTGGGTGTTTAAGAAGAAGCTAAGGCCTGATGGTACTATTGAAAAGTACAAGGCACGACTTGTAGCCAAGGGCTACACTCATGAGAAGGCGAAGATTATTTTGACACCTATTCACCTGTTGCTAGACTGACCACCATTCGTGTACTACTTTCCCTGGCTGCCTCTTATGGTCTTATCGTTCATCAAATGGACGTAAAGACAGCTTTCCTTAACGGAGAGTTGGAAGAGGAAATCTATATGGATCAGCCTGATGGGTTTGTGGTAAAGGGTGAAGAGAGAAAGGTGTGCAAATTGTTAAAATCTTTGTATGGGCTGAAGCAAGCACCTAAGCAATGGCATGAGAAGTTTGATGTAACTCTAACTTCTGGGCTTTGTCATTAATGAGGCTGATAGATGCGTTTATTATCGCCATGGTGGGGGCGATACGGTTATCTTGTGCTTGTATGTTGACGACATCTTGATCTTTGGTACAAGTATGAGTGTGATAATCAAGTCAAGTCTTTTCTATCAAGTTGCTTTGATATGAAAGATCCGGGAGAAGCTGATGTGATTCGAACATTAAGCTGATTAAGGATGAGAGTGGGATTACGTTAACGCAATCACATTATGTTGAGAAGGTCTTGAGCCGGTTTGGCTTTATAGACAGCAAGCCTTCTCCAACGCCTTATGATCCCAGCGTGACAACGCGAAAGAATAAGAAAGGACCGAGAGATCAACCGAGATACTCTCAAGTGATCGGTTCGCTCATGTACCTTATGAGCGCAACACGACTGATATCTCTTTTGCTGTGAGCAAATTGAGTAGGTTCATGTCTAACCCGGCATCGATCATTGGCATGCACTTGAAAGGGTCATGCGTTATCTCAACGGTACAATGAGCTATGGGATACACTATTCAGGGCACCTTTGTGCTCGAGGGATACCGTGATGCCAATCGGATCTCAGATGTTGATGAGCTCTATGCCACAAGTGGATATGCATTTCTTCTTGGAGGTGGCATAGTGTCATGGAGGTCTTGTAAACAAACAATATTGACGAGGTCAACCATGGAAGCAGAACTTATCGCCTTAGATACAGCCTTCGTTGAGGCGGATTGGCTGCGTGAGCTTTTGATGGACTTGCGGTGGTTGAAAACCATTACCGGCGATCCTTATGAACTGTGACAACCAAACAGTAATTGTCAAAGTGAACAGTACTAAGGATAATGCGAAGTCATCAAGACACATTAAGAGACGTCTCAAGTCTGTCGGGAAAATGAGAAACTCCGAGTGATAAGCTGTCACATATATTCGCATGCATAAAAACTCGGCAGATCCCTTTACGAAGGGACTATCGCGTAATGTGATAGAAGGTGCATCGAGAGAGATGGGTCGAGACCCGTGGATGTTACACCATAGTGGCAACCCAACCTATGTGATCGGAGATCCCATGAATTAGGACACAGGAAGAACAAGCTATTGGTTTAAGCGAGGAGAGTTCTGTGAGACCCTCTCTAGTGAAAATGCAGAACTCTCAAGTCTTTGTAAGGCAGGTTGGCAATATTGCCTTAATGTGTTCATGTTGGCTATTCATAGCAAAGATGCTGTCCTCTGAGCATTCTTGAAAGAACACACCTATATGAGTCCGATGTCAAACGTCATGATCTATGAGATTTGGGTGATCTCTAGTAAACTCATGAAGAGACCAGGAGTACGACGATATGCTCCACCAGGGGTAGGCTCTTGGCAGCCGTGTACTGGTTATGACTTTGAGTGAAGTCTGTTGGCACAAGCTTGCAATTCAAGGCATAGTCCATTGTTCAAGTTCTTTGGCAGATGTAGCTTAAAGCTCTAGGCGGAAGTTCAACTTAACAGTCTCGCTGAAACACTGGTATATAAACAAGTAGCGAGGATTGGCAAAACTCTAAATGGGCATTTGAGATCTGGTGGGGGATTGTTAGAATTGGGCCCATTATTTGGGGCAGCCCAATAAGCAAATTCTAAAATCTCAAATGGGCCCATGTTTGTGGCAGCTCACTTGCTAGTGGAGTGGGGAGTGGGAGCTAAAGTTTAGTCCCACCATGGAAGTTGGAGGAGATGTACACCACCTTATAAGGTGGAGTGTTCTACCACTTGTAAGTGAGTGAGAACAGGAGAGCCTCTCGCGACTCCTCCTCCGACGCCGCCGCCAGACGCGACGCGACGACGCACCGCCCGCCCGACTCGTCTCGTCACACGACGCGCGCGCGCTGGTTATGGAATCTCGCCGAGCCGAGCTTATTTTTGCTGTGCAGGAAAAACGTGATGACGTGTCAATTGTTAGCCAATTCGGTCGCCCCGGATCGTGAGCTATCAGAATCGACCCGACGTGGATTCGGCCCACGTTCGCCTCCATTAGGGTTTTTCCTGAGCCGCACTATATAAGTTGTGCACTGCCTGCGACGCAAACGATAGAAAAGAAATCTAGGGTTTTGCTACTCTCATTCCTTGTGCCGCCACCGAAGTCTACTCCATCCCGATCGCCGGCGTGCACCGTCGAACGGGAGAGCAGGTCTCCGGAACCACTCGCTCTTGTGATCCTGTACGGGAGAGGGCGAATTAGGTTTTTGGGAAGCGCCGCGCGATCGCTCGCTGCTTCCACCACGGCTCGTCTACCTGCTGCTGCGGCGGTTCGCCATCGACGCCGTCTTCGACCGATCATCACCAACGTTGTCATCAACAACATCGCCGCAACGGGCAACACCGCTTCATCTCGCAAACGCCGACGCACGCAGTGTCTCTATTCGTTGTCTAAACATGTTTAGTGTGTACGTGTTTAGCGATCTGTTGATGCTATTTTGCATGTTGATTAGTACATCTACCGTATTGGAGTTTCACATGTTAGTAGCTGCTATCGTCATGTTTAATATGCTCGAATTAATCATGGAAACTATGCCTAATATTCCATCAATCCAAAAACCTAATTGTAGGCATTTTCCTAATTTATCAATGGCTGGATTTACCGATGCGATGAAACCGGATAAGTTTACCGGGTCAACTTCAAGAGGTGGCAGATTCAGTGCCAACTCGCTTGAGGCCCCGAAGATCTGGGAGGTCGATGGGCAAACCCGAAGGAGCTATGTCCGAGGAAGATCGGACTAAGTTCAAGGATGCCACTACCGCCTTGAGGCTGTGTTCGAGTGTTCTTGAGGGTCGTCTGCGAGATGTGTATATGCACATAACAGACGCCAAAGAGCTCGGGATGCACTGGATGCTAAATTCGTGCAACCGATGTAGCGATGAATCTGTATGTCATGGAGAGCTTTAACGACTACAAGATGGTGAACAACCGTGGCGTAGTCGAACAGGCTCATGAAATACAGGTCATTGCAAAGGAGCTTGAACTACTCAAGTCGCCCTACCGACAAGTTTGTGGCTGGGTGCATAATTGCAAAGTTGCCTTCTTCGTGGAGGAACTTCGCCACAACGCCAAACATAAGAGACAGGAGATATCGGTTGAAAACCTGATAGCGCCTCTTGATGTTGAGGAGAAAGCTCGGCTAAGGACGCCATGAGAGAGGTGTTGAGGGTCAGTCTAGCGCCAACATGGTGCAGAAAAACTCACACTACAAGAACAGCAACAACAGCAAGAAAGGGAACTACAAGCCTCCGACAAATGTGCTGTCAATACTGCTTCCTTCAAGAAGAAGAAGAAGCCAACAAGCTGGCCGGACTAGGGTGTTACACCTGTGGAGTAGTCGGCCACTTCTCCAAGGACTGCCTGCACCGTGCAGACCGGAAGAAGAATGTCAACGTCGTGACTGCTAGCGGTCTTGATGGGTACGGTAATTTACCGTTTGTGCTTTCAGCTTTTCAATCTCCAAGTTGGTTGATTGATACGGTGCTAATGTTCATGTGTGTGCTGACATCCAAGGTCGCAGATGACTGCATAGTTAGCTAATTAGCCAATTCGTTGCTCTGCTAACATGAAGAGAACAGATAGACTTAACGATCAGACGGCTGCAACGAAGACACGCATGTCATTCAGTCTGAATCAGTAGTCTCAGAGACGAAACATAGTGCTAGAGGACAGTTCTGGCCTGTCGATCGAGTTGGCATGCAAGACATATCACAGCATATGCCATGAATCAGTGAACTGCTGATGATCACCTGATTCAAATGCAAACTGCAATCCATGCAGTTCTCAAGTGAAGTTAGCATCCACTGGTGAGCTTCTCACTACCGAAACACATGTCAAGGATGAAGTCACATGGCTGCACACTCGAAGAGGTCACAGACGTCCTATTCGTCCCAACTAGGGCCTTCCCTCCGCCAGCTTGAGCCATAGTCCAGACCTGGCTAAGACAAGCCGGTTATGCACGCATCCCTGCTCGACTCATTACAGGGCTGTGATAGGCTAACCTGTCCACTTAGCCATCACTACCTTAGTTGCCCAGAACACCGCGCTATGGTCGAAAGTAAACTGATGTCACGGTTGAACCGATCAGTACTCAAGCGACAATCAGCACGCAGAAGATCTCCTTCTACGTATAAGACAACGAATCGTGTGCCCCACTACAGGAGGTAAAGAGTTACGGCACCAAAGTCGCTGAACTGAGATGTATCGGATCCTGAAAGATGAGCTGCGATACTGTCCAGCTGACCGAGCTAGCGGAACCACGTATTGAAGAGACGTGCCATACATGCCTTTGATGTGTGCTGCGTCACTGCAGCTATAATGCGATCCGCCCATGCGTTACGCAGCGCTCCACTTAGTCCAGCACTTGACGCCAGGTGAAGCAGCGTTCGAACTCGCACGACGCCGCACTAGATGCGCATCTGGCCAGCAATATCCCAGTGAGAGACCAGTGTCACTCACAGAACTGGCAGACTTCATGAATGTCAGTATCAGATGGCAGGTCGAACTTCACGATACTGAGTATGTACACGTACGAGACAGGATTGTAGTCATGAGTAAACGGCATGCTGGTCGGATCATGCAGTGATTCTGTTATGCATGATTCAGAAGTATTAACGACAACCTAACTGAATTCAGGTTTTCATATTTCAGGCATGCCAAATACACATCATTCACTCAATTGAGTATTAGTGTTGAATTGAATAGAATACAAATATTACCTTAGAATGAGCAACTTATATGTATTTAACTAATATTTAAATTCATGAAGAACCGGTACACGATCATGCGCTTATGTCAACAGTAGTGTGCGGACTGAGGCAAGCAGCTTGTGCTGAATCATTGCGTGCAAATAGAGAAGTATGTCTGAAACATGATTGACTGTAAGAGTCTCTTGATCCTAACTTAACTCTTGACATTGAAATGTGAGGAGATTACAGTGATGATTGAAAGACTGCACAGTATTGGTAGCAAACTGTAGCGTTGAATGGCTAATGATATATGTATTTGACCTAATATCCATATCACCAATTGTCAGCAATTATCACGATTACGATGCAGACGTATGGTACTTCAGTCTTCAGATGTATGTGAGCTACGAAAATATGGATGTAGCACCGAAGTGAGTTTGCAGCTAGCAATGATAAGTTAGCCTACGCTACAGGATGCAGAGTTACTGCACATTCGACGTGCATAAATCAGTCAGATTTAATCGGGCAAGCATGGATCAAATGCTGTAGACATGGATGAGACAACTGGATTGGACATCGTGACTGGATTGAGTGGCAAACGGTAGAAGAACTTGTCAAGTCATAATGCAGGCCTGGTGATAATTGCAGCTTGGACATTGGTAGCTCTAAATGGAGTTAGTGATGCTGAGCGCGTCAGCAGTGCAATAGTTTAACGTCTGATACTTTGTCTTGACAAATGATGCTATACTGTCATTTATTCTGAAAAGAGATCTCGCAGGTTAAGTTCGTCAAAAACTCAAGTGAACTACTTGCGAGACTAGTGACAGGTGTTTAGCCTCAGGAATGATATCGCAAGGTAGCCATAAGATGTATTGCGGGCTAACGTATGATCAGTCACTATGAGAACATCATCAACCGGATGTAAAGTCTAGCATCGGATTCGTCAACTTCGAGTACTTATGGCCGATTCATGACCTTGGGCAGCTCTTCTGCCGTATTGAGCATGGTACATTGTCCTATTCGAATCTGAATGATTGCCGTCCATTGATCATGAATGATATGCTTCTTGCTGAGCTATCGCTGCTCATGGGTTCTGATGTACTGCCAAGGGTTGAGCTCATGACCGGAAAGACTACTAGCCTAGCGACTCTCAGATTGCTAATGTCGATAAACCATCTTGGATCAATGCCATCGGCTACGGTTGCATCCGCAGTCTGATGCGTCATATCTGGCTCTTGTGCTAACCAAGGCAGTCTGTCAGACAGAGCCGGTCAAGCCTCGGCCATACAGTCAAGTGCATCGCACTGCTAAACTGCAACCTCTGCTGCTCGATTATGTTGATAAGTGATTGTGACATGGACTACGTGGATCGTTCCGATGACAACAGGATCAGCCGTATCCGTCCGAGCTAAGGTTCGGCATTAGATGACTCTAAGTAAGGCAGTGAAATGAAGTCTATGACGTAGCAATTCATGGCAGCTGGGAAGATTCGCATGTCAGATCGAGAAGGCTTTCACGTAGTGGCATTCATCAGAGTGTCGGTTATGAGAAGGTGACTGAAGCATGTACGCAGTCCGAAGGAGGCGATGGCCAGATATCGCTGACCGTGCGATTCACTGCAAGATGTTAGAAGAAGTAGCGTGCTGCAAATTCTTCTTGCAGGCGTAGTGCGGTCGGTCAATGCGAGCATACTGGCGGAGGTACGCTGACGCAGTCGAAGCTTGCACAGTAGGCGCATCAAGCAGTCCGATCAGGTTCATGGCACGATCATGGCGAGCACATATGCTAGATTGTACAGATAGTGCATGTGTCAGTGCAGGCACTGGCAGTCAGTGGATCTGGATTAGCCCACAGAAGACAGATGGACATGTCGACTCTTCATGAGTAGGAGCAGCTGTTAATGTGATGCAATTCTTGACCTTAGAGCATTCTCCTCCACTGGCGCCTTCTCCTGCTATCGATCTCGAAGCTTGAGTGCAAGCCAATGTTTGTCCAATCAGGAAGTGTATCGAATTGCACGTTGCACGCGGATGCAGGTTTTCGAGAGCTAAAGCAGATCTGGACGTTTACGAGCGACTCTGTGCTGCTCTGTCACCAGTGACATTTCATGTCGCCAGATATCTGCTCTAGTCATACAAATCTGAACTAAGCAAAGCGCTTGCAAAGCTCATTAAGTGACGTCACGATTCCTACAGTTATCCTAAGGCTGCGGTTTGACCGCTTTCGAGACCGATGTTACGTGTCAATCTAGAGGAATCAGTGCAATCTCCGAGCATATCTCGGTTACTGTGACTCGACGCATGATGCAATTATGTTGACTACGCTATTTGGCTCACTTTGAAGCGTTCGTTACTCAGTCATCGATCTGTATATCCGATCACATGCCAGACTATAGGATCATACAATGTGCGACTCGATGCAAAGCGATGCTCAATGCTCAGTCATGGAGCCTGACAAGATCAGATGCAGGCAAGCATCAAGGAATCTATGTCATCTAAGTTGATGTCAGTGATTATGCATGTTGAGGGTGAAAGAATTCTTGTGATAGAATATGAAGCAGCCAGAGCTGTAGCCTGGACATAATGTCAATCAAGCGCTAATGTATGAAATTCGAGGAATCCAATGAGGGACGAATGATAACGCTTGAAGATAGCGTGAAACCATGGGTAGAAGTCGCACGCAACAGTGCAATGCAAAGGCTGAACGTGAAGGCTCAGCGAACTGGTTCAGAACTGCGAGAGAGTCCAGTGCGGATTAGCTACAAGGACCTACTTCAGAGGATGATCTGCTGAGCCTCAGGAGACCTGTGCTTGAGAGCTTGAAGGTGCTAATGGATGCTGTGAGTGCGTAGCATACAGTGTTACTAATCGAGAATCAGCATTAATGGGCAATCATGCTTGAATGATGTTGGTCAGTAACGACTCACAAGATGTCGAGAATCGGCGTTCCAGCTCTACGGGTATGTGTCCAGTCTCTAAGTACTGATCAAGTCGACGCTTATCGGCTCTAGTAAGCTATGATCGAGATTCGCTTAATCTGCGATGTACAATAGTTCGAGACTATTGAGTGACAGTTGGAACTAAGGATTTATGTAGTGGACTGTCGGCTAACTTTCGCATAATGTTAATTACATCCAGGCATGGCAAGCTGGACACTTCAGATCTGAGCCAGGTTGGCACGTAGAAGTACTTGTGCAATGTCTCGTAACTGTTCTGAAGATTGACAAGGACAAGGCAGTCATCATACGATCTGTGTGGCAGTAAGCTGAGTTTCCAAAAGCGAGTGGCATGACTGCTAATGCAAGTGTTTGTAGAGAGTCGAGCTTGCTAGGTGGATTGGAGTTTATTTCAGTCCAAGTGTTATGTGATTGGAGGCAATGTTCAGGACGACTCCTTATAGCTCATTTACATTGGGAGATTCGCCGCATTCCATGGGAAGTATGCCTGCAGCTCTTTCATGTGGCATGTAGACGTATTACCTTACGAAGCACGCAGCCAAGAAACCGTGCTCCTCCTAGGTACGAATCATGACTCTTATTAGGCTGGTGAGAGAGTCTTAAATAGTCATTTGATCAGAACGTAATGAGTTGTGCACTACGATCTTTGCAAGGCTCGGACATATGCTAGGCCTTGACATCACAGTTGTCTAATAAGTCGATATCAATCTTCATGATTCGAGACAATGCGTTAGTCGATCGTTTGCACATGTTCTATATTGTTTAGATTGTTTAGATCGAGTTTTATTCAGATTTCACTCATGTTGACCATGGATTGATGTACATATGAATATCAGAGTCAATGGTAGCCACTATCGTAGCATGCCATTATGACAGTTAGGATCATTAACCAGGAAATGAGCTAATGAACTCTCATGACCAAAGAGCAAGGCGAAAGATGATTGGCATATCCAATTTGAGATGGTATGATTCAGACATGCTTTGATGCTTGGAGCGTTGAAGTAATGTCAATTATAGAAGTAAGTCAATGACTTGGATGCACGCTAGGTAGCTCAAACGGCTTAAGGTTTGAAGATGTAGCGAGTATCTCTATGCAGACTTAAGGTGCATTGATGGTACACATTGAGAAGCATAAGTTCAGTGCAAACTGGTATAGCATAGTCGTAGATTCTGGCTGGTGAGTCGAAAGTGCATCAATGATTACAACACTGTTAACTGAGAGAGCTAGATGGAAGTGAGTAAATCTTGATGTCATGATGGGTGATGAAGATCAAAGTAGAGAAGTTATAGTGGCATGTGTAGAACATTAGCAGACTGCATGCTACAAGATGGCATGATTGATAATCAAGAGTACGAAGCTTGTCTAATGAGTGTAAGGATTGATCGCACTTAAGCTCAAGATTGATGGACGTGCATTAGTATGTCACAGTTGTAAGTCTTAGTGTTGAGTGAAGATAACCGTCAAGTACTTACTGAATCAAGGGACATTTACCGAATAAGCACGGAGATTGCAGATGATATGTCGCTTATTACATGCGTACTCCCGATGATATCGAGCTTAGCAATGCTTCATGTTAGCGCAATTTGGCTATTGAAAACATGGACTCAAGCATGAGTGTAACAAGAAGACGAGCTCAAGGGATAAGGTGAAGTGTTGGCATAATTGCAGTGAGATATCATTTTCTAGAGAGCAAGTTATGCAAGCCATTGTCAACAAGCGGTTCATGGCAGATCTCTATGCTTAGCTACTGAATGAAGTTGGTCATTGCGTTTTGATTCCATGGACTCGTTGATACGGATTCAGATCATGGTGCATCAACAATGAGTGGTATAAGTCAGTTCATAAGAGGCATATGAAGTATTGTAAACATTGAACGTTCAACATTCTGCTAATAGTGTGTTACGATAAGGGATTCATGGTTGAAGGTGATGTGCAGTTTAGTTGACGCTATTCACCATTATGAGATCGTCTCAGTATCGTACATATGAAGGACGAAGAACAAGACTTCTAACAGTCATCAGTTGGAATGGAATCGAAGTGTAAGATCTAAGCTATTGCTGTAATGATGTGTCTTAAGCGAACACTGTCGTATATGAAAGTCAAGCTATCTAATGATCACAGTGGCTGGAACTCGATGAACACCTGATGCAGGCGACCATGATGTGCACTGGATGTAGTTGATTGAATCCTAGTTCGATATGGACTATGCCTTAATGAGCTAATTTATTGCATAGCGATATTGCATGAGGTCATGATTCAATCAAATGGCTGAGCTTCGCAGACATTCCTGATCTTATTGGTAAGCAGCTATAGCATCATTCATGCTTTCTGATGACAATGCAGATTGATAGCGTAGTATGAATGAGTGTGCATCAGCTGAAATGTCAGTGATTAGACTTGAGTGTAACTGCTAGTTCAAACCATTCGCAGTAACGTTCAGATGTTGCTAAACTGAACTCCAAGCTAGTGACCATAGTCCCGGCTAGCATAGGAAACAACCGTGTATAAGCATGACGCAGGATCCTAGCAGAAGGATTTGCACTCGGGTTTGATTCGCCACTATATGCATCTAACGATGAGAAATGAGTGGCCATTTGACACCGGTCCGATGGGAATGGACAAGAAGTCAAGCTATTGATTGACTGTACAGACTTCATGTAGTGGACTCCTCTTGGCAGCAACCACTGGTGAGTACGCGAGCTTGACTCGCCTTCATGTTCTGACCTATCCAGTCATGAACATCCTGCCCTTGAACGCAGGCTATTCTGCGGAACGTGAGAATTTCATAGTACGTCAGATTGGAACGTATCGTATAGATCCGCATGGTTGTGTATATCGAGGTCGTGAGTTATGCATATTACTGTGTGAAGCTTGCAATTAGAGCTGTGACGAATGTAATTGTCATGTGATGTAATTGCGAAGTCATAAACACTTGAACGCTTCAACGTAGGCATGTTGAGTTGGACATACTTGATGCTGGTCAAGTCGAGATGGCATTTGGAAGCCCATACTTTAGCTTCAAGCATGCTATGGAGTCAGGATGAGCTGAGGAGTAGTATCGACTGAACGCGGATGTATGTAAGATCTACAATAGTGTTCATGAAGTAGAACGAATGCTAGGACCTTCATCAACGACTGATTGCCGAGATGCTCTATGCTCAATGACAGTGTATGATTAGTGTATCTAAGTGAGGTGCTATTGCTGTTCGTAGGTACACTATACAGGTTAAAATTTCAGTAGAGCTCGACATCATGTACGAGTACGCGTTGGTTATGACTCAGTTCTATTAGGGACTCAGGAACTTATGCTTGATCGATATGGCTCTACCAAGTGTAGTGAATCTATGGATCGGATTGGTGCAGTCTGACCGACAATGGTCAACAATCGGCATTCCTCAGCAGCGTTGAGGCAGAAGCAGCGTACTGAGACAATTGCACTTTCGAAGACTGCATGTACGTCCGAGAGGTCGACAGCACACGATGGCATGCAGTGAGCGTTCCGAAGTCGTCACAGCAAGCATATGTCTAACGTGCACTCGCAATGCGAAGTAACTAGGTCGTAAGCTCTAATGCATTAGTGCAGTCTTGATGCATCATGTTCATGGAGCATGTGATGTTATCTCATCGTTACCATTGGATGTTGCAACCTTATCATGGATTGAGCTTTACATGGGGAGTTAAGCTGAGGAGTATTGAAAATGATGACCTCTTGAATGAGTAACTCGATCAACTGCTAAAGTAAGGTTAGCTATGCGCAATTGGACTAATGAGCATGGTACGGACTCAAGACTGCTGGTTGTTAATGTCTTCAAGATGGATCAAGATTGCGACTAGGTCAGGACACGTGGCTTATCGTTACGAATTCAGTGCCAGAGCCAGTGAGGTGATATGATGCTCGCGGATTTAGCCTAGCGCTCAATGAGAGTCGATGCACATTAAGTTGTTCAAACTTGAATAGTGACAGATGTCTAGATTGCTACATGTCGTGTGAACAACTGTTCTGCGGTCGCGATCTTAGGAATGCGACAGGACTTAATACGTTGGCATAGATCGAATTTGGAGATTGGATATGAGTTGGCATGTGACATGCCAACTTTCCCAATGAGATGCTAGCTAAAGTCCCTGAGTGCATGATTGCTAGCATGAATATGGGTATAGAATGGTACGTAACATCACCATGAGAAAAGAGGACTTGTAGCAAGTGTTGCTATTCGCTTCTAGAGCAGCTTCGTGGAACTGTTAGATCTGTCGCTCGCTGCAGTTGATTGAAACATCAAGTATGGCAGCACGTTCAGTACGAAGCCAGCTCACTTGTCAAACTGTGAAACTAGTATTCAAATGTACAGTGTAGATCATTTGTTACAATGGTGAGGATTCATGCGCTATTAACGGTCTTACGCATATAGGGTTCATTCTGAACTATGTGAGATCTGAGCTAAGGAACCAAAGACTAGTCTATATCAAGTTCAAGTCCATACCCTCGGTGGTGAGATTTAGTTTTGATGTTTATGATTGTAAACGAAGGGCTGGTAAATCTGCCATTGCTAAGGTGTCATGGAAGCTGCGGAAGCATGCGCCTTGTTACAACCGTGGGATTCATCATGCGTAATGTTACAGGATCATTGCCCAAGGCTGAAACCTACTTTACGGCTCGCTTTGTGGTTCAATTATTTAAAGTTCTCGTGAAAGAATGAGTATCATGCTTAACCTAGTCAGGCAGTTCGATTTAGTGAACTCTAAATACTCATATATGTGAGATATGGCAAATGGACAAATTTAGAAGTACTATGAATGTATAGCATCTATATCGATTATCAGCTGAATGAGATGCAATATGTTAACCTATAAGAGTGAAATGCAACAACTGGTAGCAGAGAATCCTGGATGAGCAACCCAAGCTGCGAGGGAATATTCCAAAGTTCAGGACTCCTGTGAGTGTGGTAGTTATTATGGGATGCTGTCTCTGAATTGAGGACGATAGACCGGTGCTGATGCTATGTGCAGATGTTCAAGCATGCTGTACATGAGATTCTGCCTAAAGGAACACGTATGATAAGCTTTTGCACTACTTGGAAATTGACTATGCATGTCGGTCCTCAATTATGCCAGTAAAAAGAATTTTGCTAACGGGTGAAACTAGCAATGAGTTAGTGGTTGTGAAATTGATGTCGAATCTTTAGTATGGAAACACAGTGGGAGCATTTGAGATTCTGAGTTTGATAGTCTAGATCCTATAATGTGGAATGATTTACAACTGTTAGAACATGGATTACAAGATAGTCAATGTTTATCAGTATGCTTTGAAGATCGGTGGATGTTAATTGGCAAATTTAGTGGATCGATCACCATGCAAGCTGCAATCCGCAGATGGGAAGAAGCTGGCAACGTACTGACTCGCTATTCGGATCTGGTGAGTGATCGAATACCGTTGGTCAAAGTTGTAAATATTTTAGTGAGTCTAACTTGTATGATGCAGTAAGTCTAATCTTAACTAAGATCGAGACTCCGTACAAAGCGGACACTCTGTCCTTGTCATGGCTCAGATAGAACCTGATGACAGTGGAAGATCCAGAGTGGATGTATGGATCTGTAAACAAGGATATTGCGAGACTAACTTTGCTAGCAAGGTTGGCGGATTGGGCTTGAACTTGGTTTAAAAGCGTGGCATTCGCGGTTGCAAGCATATGTGGGCTTTTTGACCAGCACTTTAATAGTTCAGGGATAAAAGAAATCTGGGTTCATCTTTTATTTGCCGACGGATGTTCAATCCTTACGAATTCGGCATCAAAGGAGGGGTGCTTTCATAGCCACCAGAAGGCTTTAATTAGTTCGGAAGGAATTTAGGGAAGGACCGATAGATGGACTTCAAGTGATCTTCGTGACCTGCCAACCTGAATTTTCCTGTAGTATAAACATCCCGATTCTGGCACACCTTAATTAGAACCAGAGAGCGGTTCTATCTCACACTTTAGGGATCTAGCGATGATTGATGAAGTCTTGGCCAAGTTGATTCATAGAGTTGAAGTCTTTGGGTGATTATATCACGGATTAAAAACCATCTTAAAGCCTTTATCAATGCGCGAAAACTTAATTGAGGATTTCTTTGGAATTGGATTATTGACCCTATGGCACCAAATGAAATGGTTTAAGAATAAGCAAGGCCATTTGGTCTATTGATGAAATGACCCAATGGAAGGCAAGCTAAACCAATAGGGAATTTCCATGTTGTAGACGGAGCCACGTGTTTCCCCGTGGCTTCCCAAATGTCATCCTTGGCCTCGAATTGAAGGGAATTAATACGCCTGAGGGCACTTAATTGAAGGCGTGAATAAGCTTTTGTTCATGGTGGCTTTAAGCAGCAATGTGTGACCATTTGGGAGTATAAGGTCATGAAAAAGTCATTTGTGGGGATGATCTGGCTTATGACGAACATACCGATGCTACCACAAGGTGGATAATGCGCTGTGTTGGCTTGTTTGAGGAACGGGTTATTAACTTTAAGCATAGGGGTACGTTTACGATTAAATTGCGATCTTGAACGTTTGTTAGAAAAAGCTTGCTACCTATGGATTGGAACGAGTAAGGGGATTTGTCAGCCAGAACATTAATACCCGTTGTACTATGCAAAAGGAAAATTTGCTTCCACCAAATAAATGTCCGCATCCAATCATGTGGATTCCTAGAAAGGATAAGAAGGGCAACTCCATGGGGTTACACCCGAGAGCGGGCCGAACCAACCCGCATGCCATGGAACCGGGATGTTAATGGTTAAGCGAGATGATGCGTCGCGAGGGGTAATTTTATTGGCGTCCAGATCACGGATTCAATTATACGAACTTAATGCCTGGAGCAACGAAGTTGGTCCGCCTCCATTAGGGTTTTTTTCTGAGCCGCACTATATAAGTTGTGCACTGCTGCGGCATAAGCGATAGAAAAGAAATCTAGGGTTTTGCTACTCTCATTCCTTGTGCCGCCACCGAAGTCTACTCCATCCCGATCGCGGCGTGCACCGTCGAACGGGAGAGCAGGTCTCCGGAACCACTCGCTCTTGTGATCCTGTACGGAGAGGGCGAATTGGGTTTTTGGAAGCGCCCGCGACTCGCTCGCTGCTTCCACCACGGCTCGTCTACCTGCTGCTGCGGCGGTTCGCCACCGACGCGCGTCTTCGACCGATCATCACCAACGTTGTCATCAACAACATCGCCGCAACGGGCAACACTCGCTTCATCTGCAAACGCCGATGACGTACGCGGTGTCTCTATTCGTTGTCTAAACATGTTTAGTGTGTACGTGTTTAGCGATCTGTTGATGCTATTTTGCATGTTGATTAGTACATCTACTGTATTGGAGTTTCACATGTTAGTAGCTGCTATCGTCATGTTTAATATGCTCGAATTAATCATGGAAACTATGCCTAATATTCCATCAATCCGTGGGGACGAGAGCGCTCTCTGGAAGCTGAGAGCAGAGCGTAGCCGTCCGCCATGGCCGACGTGCTCCTCGTTGCTGAGCTCGCCTTGTGTCGTTCTGCTGCTTGATGTGCTCCCCTTGGTCCGTAATATCGATGTCGTCAGAGACGTGGCTCTGCTGCCGCTCAGGTCCGCTGCTAGCCCACTTCAGGCCACTCCACAGCCTCCCGCGACCTACCATGGATGTGCATGAGCACGGGCTACACCTTGCTAACCTCCAATGCCGTTGTCGTGGCCTATGGTGGGATACCGCCATGATTTGAGATCGCCAGTGGTTATCCCCGGCCGTGCCGACGTGGAGTCATTAGTTTAGGATGATTAAGATTAGTCTGAAACGCTAACATGTGGACCCCTTTCTATGATATAGTTAGGGCTAAATTAATCCCATGTTAGTCTCCGCGCAACCGAGATGTGGGCCTCATGTGTCACATTTGACTTGGCACAGTCAGCGTTGACCGGACCTAGCAGTCAGTGAGAGGGACCTACCCGCAACATCCTATCGAGGTAAATCAATCAATGATGTTTTTTTTAACATTGGAGATGCATGTTGGATAGCGGTCCTGGGGTGGCAAATTTGCCATATATGTAGTTGGACAACTGTCTAATGATGTAAGGACGTATGCCTATATGCAACTATGTCATATATAATCATAGTTTAAAAAAATTGCAAGATACACAATTGTGATTGCTCACAACACCTATGCTATGCTTTATGGAGAGATACCACTAGTGAAGTTATGGATCTCCATCCATTCATATTAATCGTTGTCAACCTTGGTCACTCAGACCGGACCATTACTTTATTTTTGTTACAATTATCAATTCTGACCACAGGTTATGATAATCCTTGTAACTAGCAAGGCTAGAGAGACTCACGATCTCATTAGTTTCATTCGGACCAAGATAAGTATTGTAGTTGTGTGCAACTATTGATAAATTTTAAGGTCATCCACTTGAGGAAAAATTGATGCTTGCTACGAACCTTTGTACTTGGGGGCCCAACAACTTCCTAGAAGAGAGGAAGCTGATAACCCACAAGTATAGGGATCAATTGTAGCCTCTTTCAATAAGTAAGATGTCGAACCCAACGAGGAGCTAAAGATAGAATTTATATTCTCTCAAGTTCTATCGACCATCAATACAACTCTACGCACATTTGACGTTCGCTTTACCTAGAACAAGTATAAAACTAGAAGTACTTTGTAGGTATGATAGGATAGGTTTGTAAGATAATAAAGAACATGTGAATAAAAGGTAGGGGCTGTTTAGAAAAGAAACAATTAAGTTAGTTTTAGTAGAGAGCTTTTTGTCACAAGAAAATTATTTGTCCCCAGGCAATCGATAACTAGACCAGTAATCATTATTGCAATTTTATATGAGGGAGAGGCATGAACTAACATACTTTCTCCACTTAGATCATATGCACTTATGATTGGAACTCTAGTAAGCATCCGCAACTACCAAAGATGATAAAGGTAAAACCCAACCATAGCATTTTAAGGTATCAAGTTCTCTTTACGCCCATACACAACAACCCACTTACTCGGGTCTGTGCTTCCACTCACGCCATCCACCATAAGCGAATCATGAACATATTGCAATACCCTACAGCGGGGATCCTCATGCTTGCGCGACATGGAGAGCACCATAGGAAAGCACCAATAATAAAACATACAACTCAAACCAATCATGATCATTAATTAACCCATAGGACAAAATGGATCTAATCAAACATCATAGCATAGCCACACATCATTGGATAATAATATATAGAGTTGAGCACCATGTTTAAGTAGAGAATACGGCAGGGAGAAGAGGTGTTACACCGCTGCATAGAGGGGGCAGAAAGTTGGTGTTGACAGTAGCGAGATTGTTGGTGGTAGATCGCCATCACGATCCTTGCCCCGGCGGCACTCCGGCGTCACTAGGAGAGAGGGGGAGAGAGCCCTCCTCCTCCTTCTTCTTCTTATTCCTTGAACCCCCCCCCCCCTAGATGGGAGGAGGGTTTCCCCTATGGTTCATGGCTGTTGGGGAACGTAGCAGAAATTCAAAATTTTCCTACGTGTCACCAAGATCTATCTATGGAGAAACCAGCAACGAGGGGAAGGAGAGTGCATCTACATACCCTTGTAGATCGCTAAGCGGAAGCGTTCATGAGAACGGGGTTGAAGGAGTCGTACTCGTCGTGATTCAAATCACCGGAGATCCTAGTGCCGAACGGACGGCACCTCCGCGTTCAACACACGCGACAGCCCGGTGGCGTCTCCCTCGCCTTGATCCAGCAAGGAGAGAGGAGAGGTTGAGGAAGACTCCATCCAACAGCAGCACTGTGGCGTGGTGGTGATGGAGGGCGTGGCAATCCCAGCAGGCTTCGCCAAGCACCAAGGGAGAGGAGGAGGAGGAGGCGGGGCTGCACCAAGAGGAGAGGTTCTCATCTGTTGGGCAGCCCAAAACCTCAAGTATATATAGGGGAAAGGGGCTGCGCCCCTTTAGGGTTTCCACCCCAAGGGTGCGGCCAGCCCTAGATGGGACTTGGGGCGGCCAAGAGGGGGAGGAGTGCCTCCCAAGTCAAGTGGAGGCCCTCCCCTTAGGGTTTGCCCCTCCCATGCGCATGGGCCTTGGGGGCTGGTTCCTTGGCCCATTATGGCTAGGGCGCCCCCACAGCCCATGCTACTGTATTGGACGTGGTGGAACAATTTCGGACCTCCGGACCCCTCCGAATCCTCCGGAACCTTCCGAAGCTTCCGGTACAATACCGAAAAACCCGAACTTTTAGGAACCCAACAACAACTTTCCATATATAAATCTTTACCTCCGGACCATTCCGGAACTCCTCGTGACGTCCGGGATCTCATCCGGACTCAACAACATTCGGTAACCACATACAAACTTCCTTTATAACCCTAAGCGTCATCGAACCTTAAGTGTGTAGACCCTACGGGTTCGGGAACCATGCGAACATGACCGAGGCGTTCTTGGTCAATAACCAACAGCGGATCTGGATACCCATGTTGGCTCCTACATGTTCCACGATGATCTCATCGGATGAACCACGATGTCAAGGACTCAATCGATCCCGTATACAATTCCCTTTGTCTAGCGGTATTGTACTTGCCCGAGATTCGATCGTCGGTATCCGATACCTTGTTCAATCTCGTTACGGCAAGTCTCTTTACTCGTTCGTAACACATCATCCCGTGATCAACCCTTGGTCACATTGTGCACATTATGATGATGTCCTACCGAGTGGGCCCAGAGATACCTCTCCGTTTACGGAGTGACAAATCCATCTTGATTCGTGCCAACCCAATGCAGACACTTTCGGAGATACCTGTAATGCACCTTTATAGCCACCCGATTCGTTGTGACGTTTGGTACACCCAAAGCATTCCTACGGTATCCGGAGTTGCACAATCTCATGGTCTAAGGAAACGATACTTGACATTAGAAAAGCTTTAGCATACGAACTACGATCTTTGTGCTAGGCTTAGGATTGGGTCTTGTCCATCACATCATTCTCCTAATGATGTGATCCCGTTATCAATGACATCCAATGTCCATGGTCAGGAAACCGTAACCATCTATTGATCAACGAGCTAGTCAACTAGAGGCTTACTAGGGACATGGTGTTGTCTATGTATCCACACATGTATTGCTGTTTCCGGTCAATACAATTATAGCATGAATAATAAACGATTATCATGAACAAGGAAATATAATAATAACTAATTTATTATTGCCTCTAGGGCATATTTCCAACAGTCTCCCACTTGCACTAGAGTCAATAATCTAGTTCACATCGCCATGTGATTAACACTGATAGGTCACATCGCCATGTGACCAACATCCAAAGAGTTTACTAGTGTCTTAAACTAGTTCACATCGCCATGTGATTAAGTCTCAATGAGTTCGGGGTTTGATCATGTTTTGCTTGTGAGAGAGGTTTTAGTCAACGGTGCGAACCTTTCAGATCCGTGTGTACTTCGCAATTCTCTATGTCATATTGTAAATGCTGCTTTCACGCTCCACTTGGAGCTATTCCAAATGGTTGCTCCACTATCGTATCCGGTTTGCTTCTCGAGTCACTCGGATAGGTGTTAAAGCTTGCATCGGCGTAACCCTTTACGCGAACTCATTATCACCTCCATAATCGAGAAACATGTCCTTATTTACTCCAAGGACAATTTTGACCGCTGTCCAATGATCCCCATTCTGGATCATTCTTGTACCCCTTGAGTGACTCATGGCATGGCACACTTCGGTGCGGTACACGGCATAGCATACTATAGAGCCTACGTCTAAAGCATAGGGGCGACCTTCGTCCTTTCTCTCTTTTCTGCCGTGGTCGAGCTTTAACTCTTAACCTCATACCTTACATCTTAGGCAAGAACTCCTTCTTTGGTGATCCATCTTGAACACCTTCAAGATCATGTCAAGGTATGTGCTCATTTGAAAGTATTATTAAGCATTTTGATCTATCCTTATAGATCTCGATGCTCAATGTTCAAATAGCTTAATCCAGGTTTTCTATTGAAAACATCTTTCAAATAACCCTATATGCTTTCAGAAATTCTACATCATTTCGATCATCCATATGTCAATAACATATACTCATCGAAATTCTATAGTGCTCCCACTCACTTCTTTGGAAATACAAGTTTCTCATAAACTTTGTATAAACCCAAAATCTTTGATCATCTCATCAAAGTGCACATTCCAACTCGAGATGCTTACTCCGGTCCTTAGAAGGATCGCTGGAGCTAGCATACCTTTTAGCATCCTTAGGATCGACAAAACTTTTCTGATTGTATTACATACAACCTTTCCTTACAAAAACTGGTAAGGAAACTCATTTTGACATCCATCTGCCAGATTTTATAAATGCAGTTTATGCTAACATGATTCCGACGGACTTAAGCATCGCTACGAATGAGAAAATCTCATCGTAGTCAACTCCTTGAACTTGTGAAAAACTCTTCGCCACAAGTCGAGCTTCATAGACGGTGATATTACCGTCCACGTCCGTCTTCTTCTTAAAGATCC
The DNA here is from genome assembly GCA_021605205.1 of Aegilops longissima. Lineage (NCBI taxonomy): Eukaryota > Viridiplantae > Streptophyta > Magnoliopsida > Poales > Poaceae > Aegilops > Aegilops longissima. The sequence continues at coordinate 664,972,978 of CM038679.1, read as the reverse complement.
ATTCATCTCAATGGCTTGCCGATCATCGGGCAAGTCCACCAAAGTCCATGCTTTGTTCTGATACATGGATCCTATCTCGGATTTCATGGCTTCTAACCATTCATCGGAATCTGGGCCCACCATCGCTTCTCCATAGCTCGTAGGTTCATTGTTGTCTAGCAACATGACCTCTAAGACAGGATTGCGTACCACTCTGAAGTAGTACGCATCCTTATCACCCTACGAGGTACAGTAGTGACTTGATCCGAAACTTCATGATCAATATCATAAGCTTCTACTTCAATTGGTGTATGTGCCACGGGAACAACTTCCTGTGCCCTGCTACACGCTAGTTGAAGTAATGGTTCAATAACCTTATCAAGTCTCCACCATCCTCCCACTCAACTTTTCGAGACGAACTTTTCCTCGAGAAAGGACCCGATTCAAGAAACAATCCCTATTGCTTTCGGATCTGAATTAGGAGGTATACCCAACTGTTTTGGGTGTCCTATGAAGATGCATTTTATCCGCTTTGGGTTCGAGCTTATCAACCTGAAACCTTTTCATATAAGCGTCATAGCCCCAAACCTTTAAGAAATGACAGTTTAGGTTTCTCTAAACCATAGTTCATACGGTGTCATCTCAACGGAATTACATGGTGCCCTATTTAAAGTGAATGTGGTTGTCTCTAATGCCTAACCCATGAACGATAGTGGTAATTCGATAAGAGATATCATGTTACGCACCATATCCAATAGAGTGCAACTATGATATTCGGACACACCATCACACTATGGTGTTCCAGGCGGTATTAATTGTGAAACAATTTCCACAATGTCTTAATTGTGTGCCAAAACTCGTAACTCAGATATTCATCTCTATGATCACATCACAGACATTTTATCCTCTTGTCACGAAGATCTTCAACTTCACTCTGAAATTACTTGAACCTTTCAATAATTCAGACTTGTGTTTCATCAAGTAAATATACTCAACATCTACTCAAATCATCGTGAAGTAAGAACATAACGATATTCATTGCATGCCTCAAAGCACTCATTGGACTGCATACATCAAAATGTGTTACTTCCAACAAGTTGCTATCTTGTTCCATCTTCTTGAAACCGAGGCTTTTGGTCATCTTGCCCATGTGGTATGATTTGCATATCTCAAGTGATTCAAAATCAAGTGAGTCCAAGCGATCCATCTGCATGGAGTTTCTTCATGCATATACACCAATAGACATGGTTCACATGTCTCAATCTTTTCAAAACGAGTGAGTCCAAAGATCCATCAACATGGAGCTTCTTCATGCGTTCTATACCAATATGACTTACATGGCAGTGCCACAAGTAAGTGGTACTATCATTACTATCTTATACTTTTGGCATGAAAATGTGTATCACTACGATCGAGATTCAATAAACCATTCTTTTAGGTGCAAGACCATCGAAGGTATTATTCAAATAAACAGAGTAACCATTATTCTCCTTAAATGAATAACCGTATTGCGATAGACACAATCCAATCATGTCTATGCTCAACGCAAACACCAAATGACAATAATTCTGGTTTAATACTAATCTTGATGGTAGAAGGAGCGCGTGCGATGTTTGATCTCATCAAATTGGAAACACTTCCAACACATATCGTCAGCTCTCCTTTAGCTAGTCTCCGTTTATTCCGTAGCCTTTTATTTGAGTTACTAACACTTAGCAACCGAACCGGTATCTAATACCCTGGTGCTACTAGGAGTACTAGTAAAGTACACATTAACATAATGTATATCCAATATACTTCTATTCACCTTGCCAGCCTTCTTATCTACCAAGTATCTAGGGTAATTCTGCTCCAGTGGCTGTTCCCCTTATCTCAGAAACACTTAGTCTCGGGTTTGGGTTCAACCTCGGGTTTCTTCTTTGGAGCAGCAGCTGATTTGCCATTTCGTGAAGTATCCCTTTATTGCCCTTGCCCTTCTTGAAACTAGTGGTTTCACCAACCATCAACAATTGATGCTCCTTCTTGATTTCTACTTTCGCGATGTCAAACAACGCGAATACCTCAAGGATCATCATATCTATCCCTGATATGTTATAGTTCATCACGAAGCTCTAGCAGCTTGGTGGCAATGACTTTGGAGAAACATCACTATCTCATCTGGAAGATTAACTCCCACTCGATTCAAGTGATTGTTGTACCCGGACAATCTGAGTACAAGCTCAACGATTGAGCTTTTCTCCCTTAGTTTGTAGGCTAAGAAAATCGTCGGAGGTCTCATACCTCTTGGCGTGGGCACGAGCCTGAAATCCTAATTTCAGCCCTCAAACATCTTATATGTTCGCGATGTTTCAAAACGTCTTTGGTGCCTCAACTCTAAACCGTTTAAGCGAACTATCACGTAGTTATCAAAGCGTGTATGTCCGATGTTCGCAACATCCACAAACGACGTTTGGGGTTTAGCACATTGAGCGGTGCATTAAGGATATAAGCTTTCTACTGTCCGCATAATCGCTACTTTCAACTTTCAACTATATTTTCTCTAGGAACATATCTAAACAGTGGAACTAAAGCACGAGCTTACGACATAATTTGCAAAAGGTCTTTTGACTATGTTCAGGATAATTAAGTTCATCTTATGAACTCCCACTCAGATAGACATCCCTCTGGTTATCTAAGTGATTACATGATCCGAATCAACTAGGCCGTGTCCGATCAACACGTGAGACGGACTAGTCATCATCGGTGAACATCTTCATGTTGATCGTATCTACTATCGACTCATGCTCGACCTTTCGGTCTCGTGTTCCGAGGCCATGTCTTTACATGCTAGGCTCGTCAAGTTAACCCTAAGTGTTTCTGCGTGTGTAAATCTTGCTTACACCCGTTGTATGTGAACGTAAGAATCCATCACACCCGATTAACACGTGGTGCTTAGAAGCGACGAACTGTAGCAACGGTGCACGTTAGGGAGAACACTTCTTGAAATTTGTAAGGATCATCTTATTTACTACCGTCGTTCTAAGTAAACAAGATGCATAAACATAATAAACATCACATGCAATTATATAGTAGTGACATGATATGGCCAATATCATATTGCTCCTTTGATCTCCATCTTCGGGCTCCATGATCATCATTGTCACCGCATGACACCATGATCTCCATCATCATGATCTCCATCATCGTGTCTCCATGAAATTGTCTCGCCAACTTATTACTTCTACTACTATGGCTACGGTTAGCAATAAAGTAAAGTAATTACATGGCGTTGTTCAATGACACGCAGGTCATACAATAAATAAAGACAACTCCTATGGCTCCTGCGGTTGTCATACTCATCGACATGCAAGTCGTGAATCCTATTACAAGAACATGATCAATCTCATACATCACATATCATTCATCACATTCTTCTTGGCCATATCACATCACATAGCATACCCTGCAAAAACAAGTTAGGCGTCCTCTAATTGTTGTTTGCATGTTTTACGTGGCTGCTTTGGGTTTCTAGCAAGAACGTTTCCTACCTACATAAAACCACAACGTGATATGCCAATTGCTATTTACCCTTCATAAGGACCCTTTTCATCGAATCCGTTCCGACTAAAGTGGGAGAGATCGGCACCCGCTAGCCACCTTATGCACCAAGTGCATGTCATCGGTGGAACCTGTCTCACGAAGAGTACGTGTAAGGTCGGTCGGGCCGCTTCATCCCACAATACCGTCGAAACAAGATTGGACTAGTAACGGTAAGCATATTGAACATCATCAACGCCCACAACTACTTTGTGTTCTACTCATGCAAAGAATCTACGCAATAAACCTGGCTCGATACCCTTTGTTGGGGAACGAGCAGAAATTCAAAATTTTCCTCGTGTCACCAAGATCTATCTATGGAGAAACCAGCAACGAGGGAAGGAGAGTGCATCTACATACCCTTGTAGATCGCTAAGCGAAGCGTTCATGAGAACGGGGTTGAAGGAGTCGACTCGTCGTGATTCAAATCACGGAGATCCTAGTGCGAGCAGACGGCACCTCCGCGTTCAACACACGTACAGCCCGGTGGCGTCTCCCACGCCTTGATCCAGCAAGGAGAGAGGGAGAGGTTGAGGAAGACTCCATCCAACAGCAGCACAACGGCGTGGTGGTGATGGAGGCGTGGCAATCCCAGCAGGCTTCGCCAAGCACCAAGGGAGAGGAGGAGGAGGAGAGGCGGGGCTGCACCAAGAGGAGAGGTTCTCATCTGTTGGGCAGCCCAAAACCTCAAGTATATATAGGGAAAGGGGCTGCGCCCCTTTAGGGTTTCCCACCCCAAGGGTGCGGCCAGCCCTAGATGGGACTTGGGGCGGCCAAGAGGGGAGGAGTGCCTCCCAAGTCAAGTGGAGGCCCTCCCCCTTAGGGTTTGCCCCTCCCATGCGCATGGGCCTTGGGGGGGCTGGTTCCCTTGGCCCATTATGGCTAGGGCGCCCCCTACAGCCCATGCTACTGTATTGGACGTGGTGGAACAATTTCCGGACCTCCGGACCCCTCCGAATCCTCCGGAACCTTCGAAGCTTCGGTACAATACCGAAAAACCCGAACTTTTCCGGAACCCAACAACAACTTTCCATATATAAATCTTTACCTCCGGACCATTCCGGAACTCCTCGTGACGTCCGGGATCTCATCCGGACTCAACAACATTCGGTAACCACATACAAACTTCCTTTATAACCCTAGCGCCATCGAACCTTAAGTGTGTAGACCCTACGGGTTCGGGAACCATGCGACATGACCGAGAGGCGTTCTTGGTCAATAACCAACAGCGGATCTGGATACCCATGTTGGCTCCACATGTTCCACGATGATCTCATCGGATGAACCACGATGTCAAGGACTCAATCGATCCCGTATACAATTCCCTTTGTCTAGCGGTATTGTACTTGCCCGAGATTCGATCGTCGGTATACCGATACCTTGTTCAATCTCGTTACCGGCAAGTCTCTTTACTCGTTCCGTAACACATCATCCCGTGATCAACCCCTTGGTCACATTGTGCACATTATGATGATGTCCTACCGAGTGGGCCCAGAGATACCTCTCCGTTTACACGGAGTGACAAATCCCAGTCTTGATTCGTGCCAACCCAACAGACACTTTCGGAGATACCTGTAATGCACCTTTATAGCCACCCAGTTACGTTGTGACGTTTGGTACACCCAAAGCATTCCTACGGTATCCGGGAGTTGCACAATCTCATGGTCTAAGGAAAAGATACTTGACATTAGAAAAGCTTTAGCATACGAACTACACGATCTTTGTGCTAGGCTTAGGATTGGGTCTTGTCCATCACATCATTCTCCTAATGATGTGATCCCGTTATCAATGACATCCAATGTCCATGGTCAGGAAACCGTAACCATCTATTGATCAACGAGCTAGTCAACTAGAGGCTTACTAGGGACATGGTGTTGTCTATGTATCCACACATGTATTGCTGTTTCCGGTCAATACAATTATAGCATGAATAATAAACGATTATCATGAACAAGGAAATATAATAATAACTAATTTATTATTGCCTCTAGGGCATATTTCCAACAATGGCCTCCATGGCGGCGGAGGGGCGGGAGCCCCTCCGAGATTGGATCTATCTCCTATATCTCTGTTTCTTTTCTGTTTCGCGACCCCGATTCTGGCCTTTTATCGTTTCTTAAATATCCAGAGATCCGTAACTCTGCTTGGGCTGAAATTTTAACACGATTTTTATCTGGATATAAGCTTCCTTGTGGCCGAAGGACACCTCCAACCGACCTTCAGGGTGGCCACAATCTTGCTGGGTGCGCCTACCCCTTGGGCGCCCTCTGAGCTTGTGGCCCCCTCGGGTATCGTCTCGCGTTGATTCCGATTCCCAAAAATCACATATATTCCAAAAAAATCTCCGTAAATTTTCACCGCGTTCGGACTTCGTTTGATATGGATATTATACGAAACAAAAAACATGCAACAAACAGGAACAGACACTGGGCACTGGATCAATATGTTAGTCCAAGAAAATCAAATAAAATGTTGCCAAAAGTATGTAAACCTTGTAGAATATTGGCATGGAACAATAAAAAATTATAGATACGACGGAGACATATTAGAAGCAAACCCTTTTCTAGTGACGTTGCAGGGAAGCTAGCCCTTCTTTCAGCTATAGGTCCTACACTCCAGTAATCCGCTTGCTTGCTATTTATCTTGCTTAGGTGTTTTGTATTTGTTGTTAATTTGCTTTCCGGCTCTCCCAAAACCAAATATAACACAAAAAACATTTTTTTACAATAAGTAGTTGAAGGAAATATGCCCTAGAGGCAATAATAAAGTTATTATTTATTTCCTTATATCATGATAAATGTTTATTATTCATGCTAGAATTGTATTAGCCGGAAACATAATACATGTGTGAATACATAGACAAACATAGTGTCACAAGTATGCCTCTACTTGACTAGCTCCTTGATCAAAGATGGTTGAGTTTCCTAGCCATAGACATGAGTTGTCATTTGATTAACGGGATCACATCATTAGCAGAATGATGTGATTGACTTGACCCATTCCGTTAGCTTAGCACTTGTTCGTTTAGTATGTTGCTATTGCTTTCTTCATGACTTATACATGTTCCTATGACTATGAGATTATACAACTCCCGTTTACCGGAGGAACACTTTGTGTGCTACCAAACGTCACAACGTAACTGGGTGATTATAAAGGAGCTCTACAGGTGTCTCCAAAGGTACATGTTGAGTTGGCGTATTTCGAGATTAGGATTTGTCACTCCGATTGTCGAAGAGGTATCTCTGGGCCCTCTCGGTAATGCACATCACTATAAGCCTTGCAAGCAATGTAGCTAATAAGTTAGTTGCGAGATGATGCATTACGTAACGAGTAACGAGACTTGCCGGTAACGAGATTGAAATAGGTATTGAGATACCAACGATCGAATCTCGGGCAAGTAACATACCGATGACATAGGGAACAACGTATGTTGTTATGCGATTTGACCGATAAAGATCTTCGTAGAATATGTAGGAGCCAATATGAGCATCCAGGTTCTGCTATTGATTATTGACCGGAGACGTGTCTCGGTCATGTCTACATAGTTCTCGAACCCGTAGGGTCCGCACGCTTAAAGTTTGGTGGCGATCGGTATTATGAGTTTTTGTGTTTTGATGTACCGAAGGTAGTTCGGAGTCCCGGATATGATCACGGACATGACGAGGAGTCTCTAAATGGTCGAGACATAAAGATCGATATATTGGATGACTATGTTCGGACACCGGAATGGTTTCGGGTGGTTTCGGGCACATACCGGAGTACCGGGGGGTTACCAGAACCCCCCGGGGGGTTTAGTGGGCCTAATGGGCCCTAATGGAGAAGAGGAGGGCCGGCCAGGGCAGGCCGCGCGCCGCCTCCCCTTCTAGTCCGAATAGGACAAGGAGGGGGGCGGCGCCCCCCCTTTCCTTCCTCTCCTCTCTCCCTTCCTTCCCCCTCCTACTCCAACTAGGAAAAGGAGACTCCCGGTGGGAGGAAGACTCCTCCCTGGCGCGCCTCCTCCTGGCCGGCCGCCCCCTCCCCCTTGATCCTTTATATACGGGGGCAGGGGGGCACCTCTAGGCACAACAATTGATCTCTTGATCTCTTAGCCGTGTGCGGTGCCCCCTCCACCATATTCCACCTCGGTAATATTGTAGGGGTGCTTAGGCGAAGCCCTGCATCGGTAGCATCATCGACACCGTCATCACGCCGTCGTGCTGACGGAACTCTCCCGCAAATCTCTGCTGGATCGGAGTTTGTGGGACGTCATCGAGCTGAACGTGTGCTGAACTCGGAGGTGCCGTACGTTCGTACGACTACATCAACCGCGTTGTGCTAACGCTTCTGCTTTCGGTCTACGAGGGTACACGGAACACTCTCCCCTCTCGTTGCTATGCATCACCCTGATCTTGCGTGTGCGTAGCAATTTTTTTGAAATTACTACGTTCCCCAACAGTGGCATCCGAGCCAGGTTTTATGCGTAGATGTTATATGCATGAGTAGAACACAAGTGAGTTGTGGGCGATACAAGTCATACTGCTTACCAGCATGTCATACTTTGGTTCGGCGGTCTTGTTGGATGAAGAGGACCGGACCGACATTACGCGTACGCTTACGTGAGACTGGTTCTACCGACGTGCTTTGCACATAGGTGGCTGGCGGGTGTCAGTTTCTCCAACTTTAGTTAAACCGAGTGTGGCTACGCCCGGTCCTTGAGAAGGTTAAAACAACACTAACTTGACGAACTATCATTGTGGTTTTGATGCGTAGGTAAGAACGGTTCTTGCTCAGCCCGTAGCAGCCACGTAAAACATGCAACAACAAAGTAGAGGACGTCTAACTTGTTTTTGCAGGGCATGTTGTGATGTCATATGGTCAAGACGTGATGCTATATTTTATTGTATGAGATGATCATGCTTTGTAACCAAGTTATCGGCAACTGGCAGGAGCCATATGGTTGTCGCTTTATTGTATGCAATGCAATCGCCCTGTAATTGCTTTACTTTATCACTAAGCGATAGCGATAGTCGTAGAAGCAATAGGTGGCAAAACGACAACGATGCTACGATGGAGATCAAGGTGTTGCGCCAGTGATGATGGTGATCATGACGGTGCTTCGGAGATGGAGATCACAAGCACAAGATGATGATGGCCATATCATATCACTTATATTGATTGCATCTGATGTTTATCCTTTATGCATCTTATTTTGCTTTGATTGACGGTAGCATTATAAGATGATCTCTCACTAAATTTCAAGGTATAAGTGTTCTCCCTGAGTATTCATCGTTGCGAAAGTTCTTCGTGCTAAGACACCACGTGATGATCGGGTGTGATAGGCTCTACGTTCAAATACAACACGTGCAAAACAGTTGCACATGCGGAATACTCAGGTTAAACTTGACGAGCCTAGCATATACAGATATGGCCTCGGAACACTGAGATCGAAAGGTCGAGCGTGAATCATATAGTAGATATGATCGACATAATGATGTTCACCATTGAAAACTACTCCATCTCACGTGATGATCGGACATGGTTTAGTTGATTTGGATCACGTGATCACTTAGATGATTAGAGGGATGTCTATCTAAGTGGGAGTTCTTAAGTAATATGATTAATTAAACTTAAATTTATCATGAACTTAGTACCTAATAGTATTTTGCTTGTCTATGTTTGTTGTAGATAGATGGCTCGTGCTGTTGTTCCGTTGAATTTTAATGCGTTCCTTGAGAAAGCTAAGTTGAAAGATGATGGTAGCAATTACACGGACTGGGTCCGTAACTTGAGGATTATCCTCATTGCTGCACAGAAGAATTACGTCCTGGAAGCACCGCTGGGTGCCAGGCCTGCTGCAGATGCAACTTGTCAGGACCCCGATCCTAAGTCACACCGATCTAGCATGTGACACATCATATCACTTTGCGGCCTCACGCACGGTATTCCCACGGGTGTCGCCTTACCATGGCCCGGGACCGTTTGCGTCTTTTGGCTCACGTATATGATAGTGTCGCTAGCATCCATATGACAAAGAACCCGGGCCGACATGGCTAGTCGTGAACCCAAAGCGGCGCTAACCCATGGGGACAGGCATACATGAATCACATCGAGCATGTCGGTCATCAACGATATATTCGGGCTGTAGCACTGGCTAACAGGACTCCGTATCCCGGCTGTAGCAGGCTAGGCAGGACTCGAATAACACCGCGTGACATTTCCCGAAGGGACAGACATAGGAACGAAGTGAAACACATGCCGCCAGTCAAGTGTCCAAGCGGTAGTCTGGGCTAGCAGGACTCCGTGAACCGGGCTGTAGTGGACTACTATCGCGTAAACACGGGACTACATTTCCCCATATGAGAGGCTGCCAAGGATAAACAACTAGTTTGTCGGATCCACACATACCAAGCATTTCAAACATACACACAATATGCTCAATATGTGTAAATACGACGTGGCATCACAACATAACTCTACGACTCAGATATTATTCATTAGGCTCCAAGAGCGAGATATTACAAACATGGGTCTCATGACCCAACACTCGAAACATACAAGTCAAAGCACAAGCGGAAGCTAAACATGTCTAAGTACAGATAACTATAAATGAAAAAGGCTGAGAAGCGACTATCTACCGAGATCTGCCGAGGGCACAAGATCGTAGCTGAGGTAACAAGCTAAACGTCGAAGTCCAAGCGGAACTACTAGCGAGACTGACGTCTCTCTGCAAAACATAAAATAAGCAAACGTGAGTACAATTGTACTCAGCAAGACTTACATCAGATCTAACTACATATGCATCATTATCAAAGGGGGTGGTGGAGTTTGACTGCAGCAAGCCAGCTTTGACTCGGTGGCTATCCTGAACTACGACTGCAAGTAACTCTTTTGAGGTGGCGCACACGAGTCCACATATTCACCATGTCAATACACCACTATGGACCCGCTCCCGTCTCCCTACGAGAACGCCATCCATAGCACTCACGCTTATCTTGCGCATTTTAGAGTATCCACTTTCACTTGTCTATGAACTGATATAGGCAACCCAGAAGTCCTTCTCCGCGGACACGGCTATTCGAATAGATCATATTAAACCCTGCAGGGGTGTACTTCTTCACACACGCTCTCACCACTTACCGCCGTTTACACGACATGTACTCGGCAACCTTCAAGCGGAAGCCCAACGTGGGTGTCGGCCACGGCCTACCTAAACGCCCAAGTCCCTAGTCCAGGTTTATCGCCTATTCGGGTTCCATCCGCAGGGAGTCCGGCCGAGGTTTCCCATACAGCCCCGAATGATGTGTGCAGGGTTCCCGAGATACCAAACGGGCACTTGGTACACCGGGCCACGGTGTATCTACCGCATCATAGCCCACCCCTAGGGTCAGCGCTACGCACGGCCTCCAACACATATCCTACAAACACCAGAAACTAGTTGCAACTCCTGGACAGAGAACAAGGATGGTTAAGAAGCGAGAGGGTCCATTGGTTTCGGGCCCAATGCGTGGTAGTAATCTGTATCATGGATCACAAACACGAACTCAGTTCTCGAGGACGGCTGCAATGAGACAACCCACCATGTACTCCTACATGGCCTCTCACCGCTACCTTTACCAAATCGTGTTCACACACTTAGCTCTCACACAATAGGACATGTTCATAACAATTCCAATTCATTCCCGATGAATCAGACCCGACTCAACTCTAAGCGATAGCAGGCATGACAAACAAGCAAAATGAGTAGGCACAACATGGCTCAAACAATTCCTACTCATGCTAGTGGGTTTCATCTAATTCTTGTGGAATGACAGTCATGCAAAGGATCAAGGGGTTCAGCTACCGCAGCAAGTAACACATGAGTCGTTGTTGTCCTAATGCAGTAAAATAGAGCAGGAGCGAGAGAGTGGGATTATATCGGAATGAACAAGGGGGTTTTGCTTGCCTGGCACTTCTGAAGATAATATAGTTCTTCATCGGTGTCATCGAATAATCATCGGAACATCGTCTACCGAGAGGGGACAAACACCGGCAACTGAGAAAGAACACAATCAATGCAATGCACATATATGATGCATGAGCATGTTAAGGAACTGAATTCACCTAATGCAACAGTAATCCAAGTTAGTTGAAGTGGAATTCAAACAAGGTTGAACTCCAACCCCAAATGCTATTTCATAAATTAACCTAATCATGATTCATCTTATTCAGTGAGGTTAACTTGTTCAAACATGCATGAAAATGCCATAAACAGATTCTTCATATTTTTCTGATCATTTTTCATATATAAATTATTTCCATTGGAGTTATAGATTATTTTCTATGATTTTTAGAAGTTTAGGACATTTTCTGGAATTTCCTGAATTAAATTAAATCCAGAAAAAGAATATTACTGCGTCAGCCTGACGTCAGTGTGACGTCAGCGAGTCAACGGGCGGCCAGGGTCAAACCTGACCTGCGGGTCCCGCGTGTCAGTGGCACAACTATTTAACCCAGTTATTTAGCCTTAAGTTAATTCCAGCTAAGCTGTTTGTGGGGCCGGGGCCCACTAGTCAGCGACTAACTAGCTAAACTAACCTAGACTAATTAGTGTTAATCTAATACTAACTAAAAGTGTCAGGGGGGTGGCCCACACATCAGTGACCCTGGGGAAGTCAAACCCCTGGTCAACCGGGGCTAATCCACCGGCGGCTTGACGCCGACGACGGCGAACGCGGCGGAGCGCTACGGGGTTGCTCCTCCGGTGGCTAAAAACGCGGCGGACGGCACCAGGGGGAGCCCTTCCTCCTGCGCATCCAATAGAGGCAGCAGGGGGGTGCAGGGTCGCCGGAGTTGGCGACGGCGTCGTGTTTGGCGGCGGCCGAGCTCGGCGAGCTTGGGCACGTCGCTAGGAGGCTGGCGGGGAGGTGTGGAGGTGCTGGTGTCGCTGCAAACGTCTTTGAGCACGGTGGCGCACTCGACGCTGGCGGCGGTGGGCTCTAGCCACGGCGGCGACAAGTTGTGGCGGCGAAGCCGCCGGGTGGCCAAAGGCGCTAGAGGAGAAAATCGACGAGAGGGAGAGAGGGGTTGGGTAGAGGAGCTCACGGTGAGGCCGTCGGTGCTCTCAACGTGCTCGGGGGCGGCCGGAAGGCGGCGAATTCATCGATGGAGTCCGGCGGGTCCGAGAAGGGAAAAAGTGGCGGGGCGGTGCCTCGGGGCGCTCCGGTGTCGGGAGGCTCGGTGAGGAGGGGGGGAGAGGGACTAGGCGGAGCTCGGGGGCATGTCGGGGAGGAGAGGGGGTGGCGGTGGCCGCGAGGGCAGCGAGGGGCGGCGACGGCGGCGCTCGGTCCGGGCGAGAGAGAGGGAGCAGAGGAGAGGGAGGACGTTCTGGAGAGAGGAGAGGGCCGGGGGGCGCGTGGCTGTCTCCAGACGCGTCGGAGGCGCCTCGGTGGCAAGCAGGAGGGCAGGGAGGAGGCGTGGCGAGCTCGGCGCGGTCGCCGTGTCCCTCCTCTGCCTACTGGCAGAGGTAGGCGACGAGCGGCGAGGCGGTTGGTGGGCTGGGCCAACTGGGCCAGCGAGGAGGAGGGGTGGGGAGAAGGCTGGGCCAGGTGGGCTGCTGCAGTAAGCTGTAAGGTATTCTCTCTCTCTCTTTATTTCCATTTTCTATTTTCTGTAATTATGTTTGGCTTTAATAAAATGCAGGGCATTTCCAAAAATCATGAAACTGGTCAATGTCACTGTTTGGAATATTTCCAACAACAAACATTTCAGTTTATGAATATTTGAGCATTTAAAATATTTTATAGTATTTAAATGCCCAAATGCAAATACCATAAGAATTAATTCAAAAGTCCAAATGTCATGGAAAAAATGTGCAACATCTCTGGTTACTGTTTCCAGCATTTTTCCAAAAATGGTGAACATTTTTGAAGGCCATTTGGTTCATTGAAATATATTTCTTAGTTGAACCTATTTGAATTGTCTTGGTGCTAGGGGTTTAGGCAATCCCCATTTCAAATTTCCATGAAATTAAACATGATGCATGGATGCAATGCCACTGGTTACAAGCAAGCTCTAGGGCTGATATGGGGCTGTGACACAACTGACGACGTTAAGAACGTCTGGCAGAGCAAAGCTGATGACTACTCGATAATTCAGTGTGCCATGCTTTACGGCTTAGAACCGGGACTTCAACGTCGTTTTGAACATCATGGAGCATATGAGATGTTCCAGGAGTTGAAGTTAATATTTCAAGCAAATGCCCGGATTGGGAGATATGAAGTCTCCAATAAGTTCTATAGCTGCAAGATGGAGGAGAATAGTTCTGTCAGTGAACATATACTCAAAATGTCTGGGTGTAATAATCACTTGATTCAACTGGGAGTTAATCTTCCTGATGATAGTGTCATTGAAAGAATTCTTCAATCACTGCCACCAAGCTACAAGAGCTTCATGATGAACTATAATATGCAAGGGATGAACAAGACTATTCCCGAGCTCTTCGCAATGCTAAAAGCTGTGGAGGTAGAAATCAAAAAGGAGCATCAAGTGTTGATGGTCAACAAGACCACCGGTTTCAAGAAAAAGGGTAAAGGGAAGAAGAAGGGAACTTCAAGAAGAACGGCAAACAAGTTGTTGCTCAAGAGAAGAAACCCAAGTCTGGACCTAAGCACGAGATCGAGTGCTTCTCGCAAGCAGACCGGTCTTTGAAGCGGAACTGCCCCAAGTATTTGGCGGATAAGAAGGATGGAAAGGTGAACAAAGGTATATGTGATATACATGTTATTGATGTGTACCTTAATAATGCTCGTAGTAGCACCTGGGTATTTGATACTGGTTCTGTTGCTAATATTTGCAACTCGAAACAGGGACTACGGATTAAGCGAATATTGGCTAAGGACGAGGTGACGATGCACGTGGGCAATGGTTCCAAAGTCGATGTGATCGCGGTCGGCACGCTACCTCTACATATACCTTCGGAATTAGTTTTAGACCTAAATAATTGTTATTTGGTGCCAGCGTTAAGCATGAACATTATATCTGGATCTTGTTTGATGCGAGACGGTTATTCATTTAAATCAGATAATAATGGTTGTTCTATTTATATGAGTAATATCTTTTATGGTCATGCACCCTTGAAGAGTGGTCTATTTTTATTGAATCTCGATAGTAGTGATACACATATTCATAATGTTGAAGCCAAAAGATGCAGAGTTGATAATGATAGTGCAACTTATTTGTGGCACTGCCATTTGGGTCATATTGGTGTAAAGCACATGAAGAAACTCCATACTGATGGACTTTTGGAATCACTTGATTATGAATCACTTGGTACTTGCGAACCGTGCCTCATGGGCAAGATGACTAAAACGCCGTTCTCCGAAACTATGGAGCGAGCAACAGATTTATTAGAAATCATACATACTGGTGTATGTGGTCCAATGAATATTGAGGCTCGCGGCGGGTATCGTTATTTTCTCACCTTCACTGATGATTTAAGCAGATATGGGTATATCTACTTAATGAAACATAAGTCTGAAACATTTGAAAAGTTCAAAGAATTTCAGGGTGAAGTGGAAAATCATCATAACAAGAAAATAAAGTTTCTACGATCCGATCGTGCAGGAGAATATTTGAGTTACGAGTTTGGTTTACATTTGAAACAATGCGGAATAGTTTCGCAACTCACGCCACCCGGAACACCACAACGTAATGGTGTGTCCGAACGTCGTAATCGTACTTTACTAGATATGGAGCGATCTATGATGTTTCTTACTGATTTACCGCTATTGTTTTGGGGTTATGCTTTAGAAACGGTCGTATTCATGTTAAATAGGGCACCATCAAAATCCGTTGAGACGACGCCTTATGAAGTGTGGTTTGGCAAGAAACCAAAGTTGTGGTTTCTTAAAGTTTGGGGTTGCGATGCTTATGTGAAAAAACCTCAACCTGATTAGCTCGAACCCAAATCGGAGAAATGTGTCTTCATAGCATACCCAAAGGAGAATATTGGGTACACCTTCTATCAAAGATCTGAAGGCAAGACTTTTGTTGCTAAATTTGGATCCTTTCTAGAGAAGGAGTTTCTCTCGAAAGAAGTGAGTGGGAGGAAAGTAGAACTTGATGAGGTAACTGTACCTGCTCCCTTATTGGAAAGTAGTTCATCGCAGAAACCATTTCCTGTGACGACTACACCAATTAGTGAGGAAGCTAATGATATTGATCATGAAACTTCAGATCAAGTTACTACCGAACCTCGTAGGTCAACTAGAGTAAGATCCGCACCAGAGTGGTATGGTAATCCTATTCTGGAGGTCATGTTACTTGACCATGGCGAACCTAAGAACCATGAGGAAGCGATGATGAGCCCAGATTCCGCAAAATGGCTTGAGACCATGAAATCTTAGATGGGATCCATGTATGAGAACAATGTATGGACTTTTCTTGACTTGCCTGATGATCGGCAAGCCATCGAGAATAAATGGATCTTCAAGAAGAAGACTGACGCTGATGGTAATGTTACTGTAAGCTCGACTTGTTGCGAAAGGTTTTCGACAAGTTCAAGGGGTTGACTACGATGATACTTTGTCACCCGTAGCGATGCTTAAGTCTGTCTGAATCATGTTAGCAATTGCCGCATTTTATGATTATGAAATATGGCAAATGGATGTCAAAACTGCATTCCTGAATGGATTTCTAGAAGAAGAGTTGTATATCATGCAACCTGAAGGTTTTGTCGATCCAAAAGGTGCTAACAAAGTGTGCAAGCTCCAGGGATCCATTTATGGACCGGTGTAAGCCTCTCGGAATTGGAATAAATGCTTTGATAGTGTGATAAAAGCATATGGTTTTATACAGACTTTTGGAGAAGCCTGTATTTACAAGAAAGTGAGTGGAAGCTCTGTAGCATTTCTGATATTATATGTAGACGACATATTGTTGATTGGAAATGATATAGAATTTCTGGATAGCATAAAAGGATACTTGAATAAAAGTTTTTCAATGAAAAACCTCGGTGAAGCTGCTTATATATTGGGCATCAAGATCTATAGAGATAGATCAAGATGCTTAATTGTACTTTCACAAAGCACATACCTTGATAAAGTTTTGAAAAAGTTTAAAATGGATCAAGCAAAGAAAGGGTTCTTGCCTGTATTACAAGGTGTGAAGTTGAGTCAGACTCAATGCCCGACCACTTCAGAAGATAAAGAGAAAATGGAAGATGTTCCCCATGCTTCAGCCATAGGCTCTATCATGTATGCAATGCTGTGTACCAGACCTGATGTATGCTTAGCAATAAGCTTAGCAGGGAGGTACCAAAGTAATCCAGGAGTGGATCACTGGACAACGGTCAAGAATATCTGAAAATACCTGAAAAGGGCTAAGGATATGTTTCTCGTTTATGGAGGTGACAAAGAGCTAGTTGTAAATGGTTATGTCGATGCAAGCTTTGACACTGATCCGGACGATTCAAAATCGCAAACCGGATACGTGTTTATATTGAACGGTGGAGCTGTCAGTTGGTGCAGTTCTAAACAAAGCGTCGTGGCGGGATCTACATGTGAAGCGGAGTACATAGCTGCTTTGGAAGCAGCAAATGAAGGAGTCTGGATGGAGGAGTTCATATCCGATCTAGGTGTCATACCTAGTGCATCGGGTCCAATGAAAATCTTTTGTGACAATACTGGTGCAATTGCCTTGGCAAAGGAATCCATATTTCACAAGAGAACCAAGCACATCAAGAGACGCTTCAGTTCCATCCGGGACCAAGTCCAGGTGGGAGACATAGAGATTTGCAACATACATACGGATCTGAATGTTGCAGACCCGTTGACTGAGCCTCTTCCACGAGCAAAACATGATCAGCACCAAGGCTCCATGGGTGTTAGAATCATTACCGTGTAATCTAGATTATTGACTCTAGTGCAAGTGGGAGACTGAAGGAAATATGCCCTAGAGACAATAATAAAGTTATTATTTATTTCCATCTATCATGATAAATGTTTATTATTCATGCTAGAATTGTATTAACCGGAAACATAATACATGTGTGAATACATAGACAAACATAGTGTCACTAGTATGCCTCTACTTGACTAGCTCGTTGATCAAAGATGGTTGAGTTTTCTAGCCATAGACATGAGTTGTCATTTGATTAACGGGATCACATCATTAGAAGAATGATGTGATTGACTTGACCCATTCCGGTAGCTTAGCACTTGATCGTTTAGTATGTTGCTATTGCTTTCTTCATGACTTATACATGTTCCTATGACTATGAGATTATGCAACTCCTGCCATCGGAGGAACACTTTGTGTGCTACCAAACGTCACAACGTAACTGGGTGATTATAAAGGAGCTCTACAGGTGTCTCCAAAGGTACATGTTGAGTTGGCGTATTTCGATATTAGGATTTGTCACTGCGATTGTCGGAGAGGTATCTCTGGGCCCTCTCGGTAATGCACATCACTATAAGCCTTGCAAGCAATGTAGCTAATAAGTTAGTTGCGGGATGATGCATTACGTAACGAGTAAAGAGTCTTGTCGGTAACGAGATTGAACTAGGTATTGAGATACCTACGATCGAATCTCGGGCAAGTAACATACCGATGACAAAGGGAACAACGTATGTTGTTATGCGGTTTGACCGGTAAAGATCTTCGTAGAATATGTAGGAGCCAATATGAGCATCCAGGTTCCACTATTGGTTATTGACCGGAGACGTGTCTCGGTCATGTCTACATAGTTCTCGAACCCGTAGGGTCCGCACGCTTAAAGTTCGGTGATGATCGGTATTATGAGTTTTTGTGTTTTGATGTACCAAAGGTAGTTCGGAGTCCCGGATATGATCACGGACATGACGAGGAGTCTCAAAATGGTCGAGACATAAAGATCGATATATTGGATGACTATGTTCGGACACCGGAATGGTTTCGGGTGGTTTTTGGCATATACCCAGTACAGGGGTTATCGACCCCGGGGGGTTAGTGGGCCTAATGGACCCTAGTGGAGAAGAGGAGGGCCGGCCAGGGCAGGCCGCGTGCCCCCTCCCCCTCTAGTCCGAATAGGACAAGGAGGGGGGCGGCACCTCCCCTTTCCTTCCTCTCCTCTCTCCCTTCACTACTAGGGAAAAGCCTAGCAGCAGCGTGGGTTTTAGGCCTCTTAGTACTGCGGGGACCGGCGCTACTAATAATGCGCTACAACTAACTCGTAGCAGCAGCGCGTGCGCTCCCGCGCTACTGATATACAAGTGTAGCAGCAGCGTTCTTACAGGAGCTCGCTCATCGCTAATAGCTATAGCGCTTCTCCTGCGCTGGCATCGCTGCTACTACCGCGCTGCTGCTAACTTTTCTCCCCTCGCTACTGCTAATTTTAGTAGTTTTTTTGTTTTTTCGGCATTTTTGTTTTGTATTTTGACAGGCTTTATAGAAGAATCTTTAGCACATATAAATTTCATCATGATACACATACAAATGCCTGCGAGACCACAAATGTAATCATAGCATATACATACAAATAGTCTCATCATAATCATCATCCAACACAAAGTGGTATCTTGTCATCATCTCGAAAATAGCGATACATGCAAGTCTCGAATACTTGCAACTACAACGTCATCCATCTAAACAAAGGTATACGCGAGAAGAGCTATCACTATGAGTGAGAGCGGAACTATGCAGTACATGAGGTGGCGGTTACGAGTCCTCTCTCGCGCTAGCGTGAACCTCAAGTAACTAGCTTCTCCTTCTTGTCTGCTTTTGAAGCCTTTATGACTGGCACCCGAGAACCCATTCACTTGCGCCTGAAACTCATGCCACTCGTTGTACACCCCCGGAACCTTCCCTTTGTACACGACATAGCACTTCCATCTCGCCATCAAGAAACTAGGTACTTGTTAGAGATGCATATTCATGAAGAGGATGTACAATCATATATATGCAAAAAAATTACTAGAGCAACACCGAAAAAGAAAGGATTAGCAACTAGATGCAACATACAGTACGCAAACTAATTAACTAGAGGTACGCAGGTCATCATACGCAAACTAACAAAGTAGCGTTACGCAAGTTCGGCAGGGACCGTGGACATCACAAAGTTTCATCGCTATAAAAAAGTATACAAGTTCAACCGACACATATCATCATCATCGGCATCATAAATCACTAGAAGTTCCATCCTTCCATATCATCGAGGATGGACCCTAGCTTCTCGAACAGCGTGAGGTCTAGACGTTGCATGCCTATGCGAGTTCGGACGTCGGCTCGCGATATAGGGCCGTGGTGGAACATCCCCTTCTCATCGACGACTTCTTTCATGATGATCGTCGCAATGTCCCTTTGGATGCGAAAGAAGTCATCTCTAAGTTTATAATCCGCTTCTCCATGAGATTGTAGCCACTTGTGGATATGATCATCATTTCTGCTTCTCATGCGAAGCTTTTGGTGATCCGTGTTGAACT